>JASDDO010000014.1:221119004-222369004 GCA_030015575.1 Agapanthus africanus
ACAAGAAGGAGCTTGTAGCTCATTGGTAAGACCGTGCACTGCTAAATCAAAGCACCAGAGTTCAAATCCCATACCCCACATTATTTTTAATATTGTTTTATTTTGGATTTTTAGAATACCAACAGTTTAAACGTGCATATCTCACAAAACCCCACTACACTCTGAAAAGTAATTGTGCCAGGGGGATCACCAACCGACGGAACGGATTCCGGCCGCCTGACTCGGCTGGAATCGGCCAACTCGGCCGGCGGATCGGCCGACTCGGGCCGCCGCCGCCGGCCGGAGTTGACGATTCCGCCGAGTCCCCAACATATAAAATGTGCCTATTGGACTCCCCTGCACACTTGTATGGCTTAAATACCTAGATCAGTAACAGAGCCCCTTTAAATCACATTAAACCAAATTTTTATTAAATTTTATTACATTTATCACATTTTTTTCAATTAAACCTTTCATCTAACCTAACCCTAGCCTAACCCTATAAATATAACCCCTACACACTACCCCCTCACTCCAAAATTCTGAGAAAACTCTCAAGAAATTTCCTAGAACCTTGTGTGCTTTAAAGTGAGCAAAGAGGCGAAGCTCCAGCGAATTTTCCGGTGACTACCCTAGGAGATCCTGGTGACAAAACGACGCACCGGCGTCTCCCCCCTCTCCCTCTCCCTCTCCTCTTTAAGATCAACCCATAAGTCCCACTTCCCCCTTCTCTATTCTTTTCTAAAAATACGAAATTCCAAAACCCGACCGAATCGGAGTAAATCCGATTTCCGTTTCGCTTCTTCCTAAAACTCAAACTTTTCTTTAATACAATCATGCTAAACCATTACATGTTGACTATTAAACATTAACAAACATGTTGAAAAACTTTCATGACAATCTATTTCAATTTGTAACTTTTACCGTACTTTTTCACTAAAATACTATATAGTTTCATTTCGACATTTATACATCACAAAACTTGTTATACCTTTAAGTAGATCACGAGGTAATGACCTACCTCCTCACAACACTCATATGCAACATAGCACAATACCGTTTGGGAACCTAGAATACGGGAATACGAAACATTTCAAATAAATACCATGAATTAATAAAACCATTTTCTAAATGATTAAGTATTTTACACAAATCTTTGGAAAGCACCGCTACAACCAATTTGGGGAACCCGACTGGGATGGTGCGGATTATCGCATATCTCTGGGCTTAGTATTGCGAGATACAGACCTCCGTAAGGAGCATTCGGTCTCGAGAGATTTAAAATACGGAAACCTTAAGAAAAATGAGATTTCTAGAAATATAATATATATTAAAATTTATTTTTATAAATATATATATATATATGTAATATCAAAATACCTATTTTTGTTATAAAATAAATATTCCAACTTTTCCAAATCAAAGAATCAATTTACATTAAAATACCATGAATTCCATACAAGTACAATATTACAAATAAATACCATATATTATGAAAGTAGGTTATTTTCACTAGAAATATCACAAATATAAAATCTATAATTATTACAACTCTAAAGACGATAATTAAATACTTGAGGTGTATTTTGAAAAGTATATAAAAGTATTTTTACATTAAAAAAACCCTTCAAGTTCTATAAATTACCCTAAGAACCCTAGTAAACATAGGCTTAAGCAGGACCAATCTCTTGAGCCTCAAGGAGCCGGAGAAGTGGGTGCTCTCCAATTTAAGGTAGACAACTTAACAACGGTGTTATCAATACGGTAATCGTCTTTGAAAAAGACACAAATCCTGCCGCCCATGTGCAGCGGTTACCGATAACATAAAAAATAATCAGGACTTCAATTTACTTTTCTAATTGTCTGACTCAGACTGAGTCTTTTCATTAATAATCTGACTTGAATATGATTCAAGTACAATCTACAATTCAATATGAATCCATGAATACAAATATTCAATCTATTCAATCTATATTGACCGAACCGAACCATGGATATACTTCCATTTACATGATTATCCAGTTACATCCATGATTCTCCAGTTACATCCATTTACTAATATCATGGTTTCGGTAAGTCACCCAATTATACAATCTATACAGTTTACAATACAATACAACTATACAACAAGATATCTCAGGGTTTAAGGGGTAGATTGGTACAGAAGGTGTTAGAAGTGGCATGAGATAATAAGATTTAATACACCTAACCTGAATTCAGTTGCTGTTATACCATGTCATAAACGGTTCCTTATACTACACTTGCCTCTAGTCTCTGGCATATAGAGATTCCTCTCGTATACACTGGTATCCTTCTGTACCAAGCTACAAACACAGCGTTAACACAACATTATAACAATATAATACAACTTTAAAAGCTATCTTCTCTTTCTATCTATTCTATTTCTCCCTTATCTTTTGGACTTACCGAGCGATTTGTTCGCTGACGACATTCTCTTTCTTTCTTCTATGAATGTCGTCAGGTGATCTGGACACTCCGGAGATCGAGCCCACTAGTGAAGACTTGGACCACTTCATTGAAGACCCAGAGCTTTAGTTCATTGTACAGTTTTATTTCAGTACTTTTCCTTTTCTATTATGCCATTGTTTAGGTATTGCTTTCATTCAGTTGTATTTACTTTTCCATGCATTGTACAGAAAGAATGTGAATAAATAAATTTGGTGTTTTATTATATTTTGTCTCTTGTGCATTTATTTTTATATTGCTTAGATACGCTTAGCGTATTTACTTCATAGTAAATACGTAGCGGCCTCGTCGCGTCCTCTTCGCCGTACACCGGGAAGCGGGGCGTGACAGCCATGGATTGATGGCCTGGGTGCTGGCGTAGCCTTATATGGTATCAGAGCTAACCCATTAACCGTATACTTGTTGGTTTAGACGATGTTAAAGTATCAAAACCGAAACAACCCCAAACAATACCCAAAGCATTACAGTTTCTGTCAATTTTTTACGAGTCTTCAAAAATTATTTTAGCAACTGCAGAAGACTTCTTAGGTGACCACTAGCCAATACCCCAAATACGAACCCAATCCAACAAAACTTAGCTGGCCAGATACCACAAAATTCTGAGCTGGCCGGATTTATGAAGGCTTCTGGGTTTGGTATTTTGGGTGTTGAAGGCTTCTGGGTTTGGTATTTTGGGTGTCGTCTAGTCTCTGGAATGTTGGTTCAGTGGTATTGAAATGGTTTTATCTAGGTGTTTGGGGGATATTCGGGGTTATTTTGAACTTGATATTTCTAACATTGTTTAAAGTTTAGAGTACTTACATTTCTATCTGCGACCGTGAATGTCATTAGATCAGTACAACTTGTCTAATTGCTATAGTTCTTTTAAACGGGTTTACGAACGTGGCATTCGTGTTGATGTTCTGTATTGTGCTGTGTTGTTACGGATTCGTCGTGGTGGATAGCTGCATGCAATAATAGTACAATTTAGTTTTATTTGTACATTTGATATCGCGGGGCGAGCGTCCGATATGTGGACTGTCGTCACTGCCTGTTTGTACCGGGTTGAAGTCGATGTCACCGTTATACATATTTTCTTTTCTGTACTAGGATTGCCCCGCGATGGAGTGCACAGATAGTCGGGTTCTGGAGGGCAACAGGTCCGCATCTCATGGCGTTGAGAAGGAGGGGGCCTTACTCTAGAATTAGCGGGCTATTCGCCGCACTCATAGGGGGTACAGGTTGACCAAAGTAGGGGTGCTCAAGTTACCGGATTCCGTGAAGTGCTGGGTGGCCTATTCACATTGCTGAAGGGAGCTGCCTCGCTTCTGGTTTTGGCGGGTAACTTTCCGCGCTCTTAGGGGTCTAGTTTTCATTGCACAAGCTATCCACATGACCAAGGGAACGTCGGGTTTCACTTGTGGCTCAAAGGAAATCCGGGGCTCCCAGATTATCTGTATTGTTCTGTGATGCTTATCGCTTGTCTCTGATGTTGCATTTATCACGCCTGGAGCGATTATTGTATATTGCTATATATATACTAGTAGATGTTGTATATGTTTTACACCCGTGCTAGTCCAGTCCCCGCTCTGTCGTTAGTTAAGTAACCTAACGGGTGATGATTGGACCCAGTGGCGAATGCGGATGGCATATACGTACATCATATTTTCATTCTTTTGTGGTGTGATTAATTGATAGGACTGCATTTATTCAGATCAATGCAAAGAAAACAGACCTATTCGATATTGTTGGAACAATTTTCAAAAGCTGTTATTACAAGGGCGTTATCTTTTGTTTTGCACAACGGTATTTGGTTATGAATATCCAGCACCTCATTCGACGAGGCAAGAACCGAGATCCCTTCATCGGGAGTGACCCCTTGGGCAGAAGTTTGCGTCAGGGTAATAACTTCACTATAGTCGATTACTTTTTGCTTTGCATCGCGGTATTCAATGAGAATATCCTGCATCTCATTCCACGAGGAAAGAGCCGAGATCCCTTCACCGGGAGTGACCTCTTTAGCAAAGGTTTTCGCCACTATATTTCTGTAAAAAGTTATCCGGATCCTTCAATGATTTTCCGCCAAAAACCATTTGTAGCCCTCCGTCATTTCAGACGGGTAGCACTTAGTATTCATGCTATATTTGTTGACCTTCGTCAAGGAATAATGTATGGTAGCTGTTTGTTACTTTTCTGTTGCATAGATAGATGCGTTGGTTTGGGACAGTCGTACAACCTTGTTGACCTTCATTAAGGGCGAGTACGGGTGGGTTCAAATTAACATGGACAATGACGGGTAGAACTTGACATGTGACTTATAATTTGTTGACCTTCGTCATGGTCATAAAAGCATAGGGTAAAAATCACATCAGGAGTTTCAAACATACAGGAAACTTGCCAGGCATGCGCATACCTTCTGGAGTGTGATAACATGAGTGGATTCCATCAGGTTATCATTCGATGATAGTTGGATCCCAATACCCACTGATGAGTTGGTTTACTCCTCGGGTGATTTTAGATGATCCCGACTAATTCTTCTTTCAGGTTTGAAGGAGAATTTGAGGATACAGTGGGAGACATCCTGATTAGATAAAGCGATTGACCATTCTGATATAGGTTAGAGTGCACGCTGAGTGTTTCTTTTCTTTCTCTCTCTGGCAACAACCATATCCCGACCCTAGACTATAACTCGGTGACCAAGTTAACCAAACTTTCTTAAAACACCGGCCTTTGGATTGTCAGAGTTGCATACATCATTGCCACTCCTTCTTTTACCCTTTGCTTTTCTCCGGAACATTCCGTGTCACTACGAAGATCCACATTTATTGGATATGCCCATCGTATAGTTACATACGAACTCATAGAAAATTGTTTCAGATTCGAGGATGGTTTCCGGTTGTGGAGAAATTGAATAGGACTATTCAGTTGTCTTTTCCTTTAACCTTCTCTCAGGTTGTGAGGGCTCCTAGGATTAGGAGAGGGTACACCTATTACGTTTATTAGATAGTCTTCTTCTAAACCATAGGCAGGTGCCGAAAAGTGGGGAAGGAAGAAAACCAATTAGCCTAAGTGAGGTGTACAGAAAGTAATAAGTAAAGACAAATAAAAGGATTAGAAAGAGGGCAAAATAAATTGCGACTGCTATTAATCACGACCAAACCACGTATTTTATCACCACTCCTACTTCACCTTTGTATTTCTCCATAACACCCGGTATCACTACGAAGATCCACAGTTATTGGATAATCCGTCGTATAGTTACATACGAACTCAAAGGAACTTGTTTTAGTTCAAGGATGGATTCTGGTTCCGGAGAAATAGAATAAGGTTTATTTAGTTGTCTTTTATCTTTACCTTCTCTTAGTTATGAGTACTCCTAGGATTAAGAGAGTATACCTATTACGCTTATTGGATAGTCTTCTTCCAAACCATAGGCTGGTGCCGAACGGTAGGGAAGGAAGAAAACCATTTAGCCTAAGGGTAGTGTACAGAAAGTAATGAGTAAAGACAAATAAAGGGATTTGGAGAGATGACAAAGAAATATACGGTTACAGTCATGAATCTGGATAATGGAAGAGGCATTACTAGGAATACCCGGATACCCCTTCGAAACATTTTCATGTTTCAGTTTCACTATGCGTTGTTAATAGGAAACTGATTTCCCAATTAGATCCTTACTCCAGGGTATAAATTTACCAGGTTTGATTCTCACATCTGTATGGTTTTACAGATGATGAGTGGGAGTAAGTTATTGGGAATTAGGTGATCATCCTCATTATATCGGAATTCGTTGTAATTGGTGATATTTGAGGAAATCACCTGGGGTTTTGCCTGATGGCAAATATTTGGTTTTGAATATCCGTTGTTATGCATCAATTTCAAATTGATATATCTATACGTTTATTTTATAAAGTGAGATAACTTTTTGAAATTATTTTCATGACATTTAACTATATCAGTTGATAGTTAAGTAAGGAGTATTAAACAGCGGTGTAATTCTTCTTAACCATAAGTACGGTTTTCAACCTACAACGCACAGGGTTTGAGTTATTGAACTCAGGGGACTTATAGAAAGTATTGTATATTGTCCAGTGTCCATTGGAACAGAGGGGTTGGTCCTCGTGCTATATTCTGTTTACTTATGACTTCTCCAGTTTTAGACAAGTATTTCGTAGAAATACAAGGTCCAAGTTTTGAGAAGTTATAGGTAGAAGAATAAAGTAGAGAACCATGTATTGCAAGTATCAGGATTCTTCAAGATTATCGAAGATGTAGATACTTGTATTTGGTATTCATTTGATAGTAATGGTTTTGATAACTTGCTTCTCTTTCATGTTACTCATACTTGGATGCACTCCTATGTTGAGTAATGTTGATCGGCTTCTCTCCATTTAGTTGACATGCACTGGAGACAGCTGCATAATTTGAATCTGGTTCCAATTACATCAGTGCCTCTATTTCTATATTGTATATAGAATGGTTCATATCTTAACGATGTTAAGGTATATGGAGTTGTCCGGCTTATGCTTAAAACCAGACTCTGGATAACTCAAGGCACGTTTCTGTAATGGCAGTTTGTGGGTTATCTCGGGCTATGACGAGGGGTAACTTTCTACTATCTGGAAGATCAATAGTGATATTGTTCTTAACGCGCCACAGTTTTAGTAAAATGATTTTTTTTCCAGAAAACAGTAGTGGGAGTATGGTAGAACTGGAAGTGATTCTAGAACCACAAATGATTACTAAAAATTTAATAGGACCTAAAGATTCAATCGGGTTTGACATTCCATTAGCCACTCCGCAGATATGGTGGGCAACCTCAGACGCCTGAGAGGTACTTTAGTATTCTCAAAGACGGTAACACGGAGGTTCTTGTTTATCCAGACTTGCCATTACTGATGTTCTAGACTTTGAGACCCGGCAGGAGGATGAGTATAGCGTCGTTCTATACTAACTTTAGAAGTGTACGTGTATATGACTCTGCCAGAGGGTTGTTGTGGTTAGTAGGAGCAGCGGAAGCATAGTGGATAAGTAGCTTGTGTCTATTTATAGACTAAAGCAGATATAGCGGAGATAAATCATCTATTTTTGATGTGATAGTCATGGGCTTTGACTTCATCAGAATAGGAGATGGATCTGTTAAGAAGGTAGTAGGGTATGATGTCCTAGTATTTGGATGACATGCACTTTGTAAGAAGTGAAATTACTACACTACAATCGGTTATACTGTGGTTGTCACACAGTTGTTTCTCCACATTGGATACGGAAATAATATCAGGCATTCTGGAAACTAGAACTATGAGTTTAGATATATATTTAGGTAGTTTCCCAATCCGGGTACTTAGATAGTATTCTAAAGGTGTTTTAGAATTGACGACTCCTGGCATGGTGGTGTACCTGAAGGTGATGGATTCACCCTCTCTAAATGTGTCTTATAGACTAAAAGGGAGAGGGATGTGCATGATTGGCATATCGCTTGCTTAGGCAATTGAGTCAATCATGAGATGTCAAGTACCATACCAGATGTTGTTTTTGCACTAGATGGAATAAGTTGATATATCAATCCAATCCTGGAGAAACGTTCGGAAGCATTTTTTGAGCATAAGTAGATGTTCTAGGGATTTGGTAATGACAGCCTCCTCTGGAAGACGGTTATCATTACAGGCATCCAAGGTGATCTAGATGACAGAGTGACTGTCAGAGTTATAGTTTTCCCTCTTCACGAGAGGCTGTAGTTTGGATAGGTGGTCCAAGCGGATACTGAGGGAGGCATGGCTCATGATACTGATTAAATTCAGTTGACGATACAGTCTAAGAAGTTTGCTGGATTTGGAGTTCATTTATGAACTGGGTCCCATCAGATATCCAGACATATTCTAAGACAGGTATTGCTCATTTCGGGAGATGGCTTTCTCCGCAAACTTGAGATAAAGAGAGATATAGAAAGAAATATCAGAGCGGATCCACTCACTGAGGCTATTTCTCGAACACAATAGTTTCACAAACGAGTTTTGTGAAATTGATTAGTAGAGTTGGGTGTTCGGCATCACACGGGCTGTGAGTATGCTACATCGCAATAATTAGCCTTAAGTGCAAGTGGGAGATTGTTGTCTATAGTTCCCACAAGTCAATTATTGGATCGCAGGCACGTGATTGCAATGATTGAGGGAGGACCTATACCGGTAGGACAGTCTTACTCGAGATGATAGTATGCTATCTGGTTTGTCTTTATCATCGTGTACATGCTACAGGTGACACTACAGATCACTATTACATGTTGATAGAGCCCTTAGGATTCTTGCTTGACTACCAGAAGTATGATGGCGATCATATACATGAGAGTTGGGTGGTCTATAAGCACATCCTTAAAGTGTCCCTAGTTATGAGAGTTTCGAGACTGGGTATCGATACTCCAAGAGTAGACTAGTGTATACGGATCGAGACCCCGATGAGGGGCGGTGGCCGGTCTCACAAGCCATTGGTGTCAGTTGGTTCACCTAAGATAGTATACAGGTGCTCATTGGGTTATGAGTACACCGGACGGACTCGCCGGGAACATGCTAGTTGGTATTATACCTATTGTCAGATAGAAGTTCCCTGGTGACATGTGTACAGGTTAGTCTATCGACCTGAGATCGTCATTTGTCTCGTGTGAGTTCCCACTGTGCTTTGATTACTACCTTACCACGGCTCAAAGGAGTCGTGCAAACAGGTTTTAGTTGGGTACAGTCCCGAGCCATATGAAGGCGGTGAGCGGATCGTCAGGAGATTCGTCTCTCTCGGTATTGGGGGTAGTGGTCGCGGTGTGCACGGGTGGCCATCACCAGAAATCCTTGGCTAAGGTAGTCGAGAATTACCGATCTAGGATCGGTAGTTTCTCCGGTGGTGATGGGCTTCATACCGACACTGAATATCGCGTTATTAGAGGTCTGACTTTATCTACCCCCCTAGACCCGATATGCGATTCTCATAGATGAATGGACCAGACTGTACGGATATTGTCACCGTCGGGCTCAGTAGGGTTTCAGGATGAGTTTGCTCGTCGGCCTCCCTTTCGCTCAATACCTGGGTAG
The DNA here is from genome assembly GCA_030015575.1 of Agapanthus africanus. Classification (NCBI taxonomy): domain Eukaryota; kingdom Viridiplantae; phylum Streptophyta; class Magnoliopsida; order Asparagales; family Amaryllidaceae; genus Agapanthus; species Agapanthus africanus. Next base: position 221,128,523 of record JASDDO010000014.1, read on the forward strand.
CCGTTACGTACAGCTAGTGCCACTGACGTGCTTGTGGTTAAAGCCACTGCCAGTATTTTGACGAGTCTTTAGAGTCCCACATAGAGTGTTTCCCAAGTTCGGGAGAAACGTTTTAGAGGTCGTATGGTTTTACAGCAGGGTTCGATCATATTCGTGCACTTGTGCACGGATCATGATCGGACGGATAATACTAGTGGGCTTTTGTTTAAGCCGGATCCTAGTATTATATTGTTGGATTATTTTCGTCTCGTTGTATTCGTATTCAGTCGGAATACGGATGCAGGTATGTATATACAGATAAGGGGTATTCTTGTAATTCGTTACAAGTTTACTTTAGAAGATGCCATTCTCTTTTGTGTTTAAACATTTGGTTTAAAGTTTATTTGTGATGGAAATTATGAGCATAAGTTTTGACCTAGGGCATACATGGTGCATGTGCTCACTTGGTGACTCATGGTGTTGGGTCTAGTGTGCATTGATGGTGGCACATGTATACATGATGACTCATAGAGTGGGGTTGTGTGAGATTTTTTTTTGGTGCTATATTTTTTCTTCACTTGGTCACAAATATCACACACAATTCAAGTCAAGAAAAACAATAGAACATTTTTCCTCACTTGTTTTCCTTTTGGCTAAGTCTCAAGCTCACTCTTTTCCTCTCATGGCAACTTCATCACCTCCATCCATACCTTCCTATGGGTTGAGAATCAGTGGATGTTTTGAGACAAAATATTCACACACTCTCTCTACTTCACCTTGGGCATCTAGGCTAGCAAACTTGTTATCCGAGTTGCTTCGGTTTAGAAGCGGGAGCCCGTATAAAGAATTCTCGACGTGGATCCTCTTCGACGAGAGAGAAAGGAGAGCGAACTTTGTCGAGGTAGCCACAACAAGCTTAGGAGAAAGGTTGAACACCAAAGGACACGGATCGATCGGTATAACCTCTCTAAACTCTTTACAGTTAACTAGTATAGGGTTAATGGTTCGATCCGGGAATTAGGGTTCCGTTAGCGCCAAGTTTTACAAGTTTTGTTCCACGTTTGGCCACGGATTGATGGCCGGGGCGCTGACGTAGCCTTCCAGCAGGTCCGTTCTGCATGAAGTCATAAGAAATATATAACAAGAAATTTGAGATTCAACAACTTTACATTCCTCGCAATTCAATTTCCGTTGAATCTATCCTAATCTTTCTTCTCTATCTAAAGTGATGGATTCTCCCAGCAACCCTAGCACCAACGATGGAACTACACCACCGCTACCTATCCTTACCGTTCTACCACCTCCACCTACCGTAACCGCTCCACTCACAGAACAGACGATATTTCTGGAGGCTATCAAAAGCCTACTTAAAGGTCAGCAAGCTCAAAACACGATTTTGCAGGAGCAGACTCCTCTTCTTCAGCAGAGTTTCATCCGCTCTGAAGCAGAAGCACCGGGAGTGAAACAATTTTGAACTTCTCACGGAAGGAGAAACCACTTGAGGCCGAGGAATGGGCACAGATCATTGAAGACGGCCTAGCCGCAACTCATGTCCCAGAAGTGGCTTGGGTCAGAATAGCAAAACTCGAGCTTACTGACAATACCAGAATCTGGTGGATGGCCGAGGAGAGTAGTCTTGAGCAGCCAATCGAGTGGAAGACTTTTCGTGATCTCTTTGATGCCAAGTATTTTCCAGAAACCGCGCACTTCGAGATGGAACATAAATTCATCCACTTGCAACAAGGATCCATATGGGATAAGTCAGTGGACGAGTACGATGCTGAATTCACCATGCTCAGCAGATTCGCCGCCCATCTAATTCTTACTGCAGAAATCAGAGCCAGGCTCTTCTAACAAGGATTAGACCCGGAGATCCAGGCTGCCATAGCAATGGGAGAATACCTGACACATGAAGCAGCTTTGAAGTCAACCCATCATTATGAAGCTGTCATTAAAAAGAAGAGAAGGCCACAGTTGGTCGGTATGAAACGTCCCGCCTATCAGATTACTGGAGGAGCCTCTTCTAGGACAACTCTCCCAGCGCCAACTATGAGGCCTGGAGGATCATTTTTCGAGACTGAACCGAACTTTTACATCTATTGTAAGAGGACCGGACACCAAGTCAAAGATTTCCGTCAAGCGAATGGTCTTTGTCCGATATGTGGATCATCCTCACACACTATGGGCACTTGCCCACACAACCAAACTGGCCCAATTCCCGCAACTAGACCAGCTATTCAAGCTCCACCTATTCAGTTAGCTTTTCCTGCGCTATCGTCACATGGACCACCTTTACCTCGTCAGTCATCGATGTATCAGCATGCACAAAGAAATTTGCATAGACGTCAAGCTTTCAACTTGACGGTCGTGGAAGCCGAAGCTATGGGTCAAGGTAACCCTAGTAAAATCCCCTCCCAGCTTTTTCAGCCTTTCAGATTCTTGCATCCTGTTGGTATTTTATCTACCTAAATGTTTTCGTACACTTCCGGCACAATATCAGTAGTTCTTTCACCATTGCTGTAATCTAATTTTTCTTGAATCTGTTACAACTTCCTGTAAAAATTTCAAGGACGAAATTTTTATAAGAAGGGTAGAATGTAACGACTCTGAAACCTTGGTAAGGAAATTCTTCTGTTAAAATACAGAATAGAGTTTCACAGCCTGAGTACAAGTTATAAGTTAATATTATTTAAGAACAGCAAGAAACAACTTGTAGCACACTGGTAAAGCCCTTGCACTGCTGGTGACATAGCCCCTGTGTTCGAATCCCATCAGACACATTATTTTTTCTGATTTTTCCTCTAAACTTTTTGGAAGCCTAAAAGTTTACACGTGCAATGCACATAAAAACAAAAAGATAGAAAAATCAAACATGTGCACAATGGTTCAAATAGAGAGACGTGGCAAGAATCCACCGGTCCCACTCCCAAAATCGACCGATGAGATGTCCCCCATGGCCGGCACCGACGGTCCCCCATGGCCAATGAGGCGCAGGCATTGCACACATGATCCTTCCCCTACCCCCAACTCCCCTGCACTGTTTGATTACTCTGCAATCAAACAGAGACATTTCAATTCCCCATTTATTCTCATTTTAATGCATTTTAATTCACTCTTTTAATTCCAAAACCCTAATTTCACACTATAAATACTACCCCATACCATAGCCCATCATCATTCTGAAAATTCTAGCCAAATTCTCAAAATTTTCTAAGTACAAGTGGAGTTAGCAAGCGGTCAACTTCCGGCGAAGAACCGAAGAAAATTCCGATGACCCCGCGACACCACGACGACAACAATCTATTCTCCCATCTCTTCTCAATATAACTAAGGGGTAAGTCCCTCCTAATACCTCTTCTTCTTCTTTAAACGTTCATTTTCAAAACATATGTCGGAAGTGAAGTTAATACCAACATCTTCTTCGAAAACTCTATAATTCCACTTTTTCGTACATATTCTTCATTCATATTCCTACATCATGCTTGTTAACATAAAACTAATGTTTAGAACCAACTTTTAATCAAAAATATCATGTGAAATAACTTTAACTTAACTTTTACATTAAATACCATGAAATTTGTATATATCATTTTTATTTTTTTTTGCTTAAACATACCTTTAGGAAAATTCACGAGGTAACAACCTACCTCTCACATATATACATAGTTTCCATAGTACGATACCCTTTGAACATATTTTTGTTATGAATACAAGATTACATTAAAATACCATTTACTATAAAAATGGTTTTTATTTTAAATTGTATTCTCAATTCCTTTGCAAATAAGCCTCTACAACCCATTTTAGGGGACCCGCTATTGGATGGTGCGGATTATCGCACATCCTTGAGCTAGTAGAGCGAGATGCAGAACTCCTCACGGAGTATTCGGTCTCGAAAGATTTTTAATACGGTTTTTAAGAAAAACGAAATTTTCTACCTAAATAAAAAATTAATTTTTTATAGTAATATAAATATTACAAATCCATATATTTTCAAAATATAATAACCTTATATTTTTTTCAAATGAAAGAATTACAAGTTTCATCAAAATACCATCAAGATACCAACAAAACTCAAGCTTTACAATAAAATACCATGAACTTTCCAAGCTAAGCTATTATAACTAAAATACCTCAAATCCATAAAATTCACTTCATGGAAACCCTAAATAATATAAATAATTTCTAGAGATTATTTTGAAATAATATATTAAAAATATTTTTCATAAAACCCCCTCGAATTATATAAAACTATTTTTAAGGACTTTAGTAAATATAGGTTTAAGCGGGATCAATTCTCTTAAGCCTCGGGGAGCCGGAGAAAGTGAGCGCTTGTCTATTTAAGGTAGAAAACTTAATGGTATTATTAAAGGTAATTGTCTTGGAAAAAGACACAAATCCTGCCATTCATGTGCAGCAGTTATCGATAACTCCCGAACTTAATTCAGGATCTAAATTAGTTACAATTGTCTGACTCAAGTCTGAGTCTAACTAAAGTCTGAATCCAAACTCAAAACCTGAATCTAAAATCAACAGGAATACTTGATCATGAACTTGAACACACGAAATCAATATTGAACTCAAACAGGTATACTTGACCATTGATCATGAATCGGAACACTTGAACTTGACTAAAGAAAAACATGAATATTTGAACACTATGACTTGACTCGAACTATGAATATAACTCGACATGATTACATGAATACTTGACATAAATACTTGATATAGACATGAACTCAATCTTGCAACTCGATGTATTCATGGATTCGAGCAAGGCTGGTAATTTTAGCTGTAATTTAACATATATGGGGTGTTGAGGTAGTTCATGCATGAATCCAACAAAATCTCAGGAGTCCCATTAGATCATGAATCCATGTCTACTAACACAAGTGAGCTATCATGAGGGCCCGCGTTTCCATGCTCCTGGATTACAACCTGTTGAGTTTGGAATAGTTCAACACTAGTTTGAAGTCCCGTTACTAACACTTGATTTGGGCTTGTGGTTCCTTACCCCTGGATTACAGCCTATTGGGTTCGAGAACACTCTTGAGAGTGGTTGAAATTCATCCTTAAACTTACGTTAAATAAGTGTACCCAAGTAGAGACATGTTAAGACACTTACATTCACTGCATGTTCACCATACCTACACTACACGACCATATTATATTTGTTTGCCATGCTCACGTTATACTGTCATGATTATCTACTTGTCATATATATTACCATACGTGTTCATATATATTACGAAAGAACTGCATCCTAAATAAAATTTCCGTGTTTATATAAAATGACATGCTTACCATACGTGTTCACATATATTACGAAAGAACTACATCCTAAATAAAATTTCCGTGTTTATATAAAATGACATGCCGAGACACCATACATCATAATCAATTGTTCATGATATACACTTCCTTTATCATTACACTTTATATTTCACTTCATATCTTGGGGACTTACCGAGCGAAAGTTCGCTGACGGGCATTCCATCCACTTTTGTTTTCTTAGAATGTTCATCAGATACTGTAGAGATTGAGGAGGTAGACATGTCAGAGGAGGAGCATGATCAGATCGCGACCCAGGCCTAGACCAGTTATCTTCTTTTCAGTTTATGTATGCCACATGTTTAGGCATTTCTTTTCTCGTATTTCCTTTCAGTTGAAATCATGTATTGTAAATGAATCAAGTTGAATGTAATTAAAGTTGTTGAAGTTTTAATCTCATGTTAATTTTCTTATCATTTTATATTGCTTCTTTTACTCTTAGCGTATTTATTCCGGGAAATTACCTTCTCTAAATAAATACGTGGCGGGCTTGACACGTCAACGTTTCCGTCTATTAGGAAGCGGGGCGTGATGGTGTCTTAAAAGACAGGTTTAAGTCCCTGTCATCTAAGGCTTTTCTATCTTCATGAGCAGTAAAGGTCTCACGAAGTTGTTTTCTTCCTATGAATCTAGAGGATCTCATAAGTGTGTTTTCTCCTTAAGAGTCGTGAGGGTTCCTAAGTGGGTTTTCTTTCGTAAATCATAAGGATCTTATAAGAGTGTTTTCTTATTGCAAGTCGAAAGGACTCACAAGTATCGTTCACAATGCTGGGGATATCGTTTGCCTTTGGTGGGACTTTGTTGAAACATATATTTTGTATGCCCGTGGATTTTATACAAGAGTTGGGGTCGAACTACTTGTAGGGCAGTTTCTTTCTTGTCACTAGTTTGCTCCTGTTTGCTGGGAACTTAGGCACACTAGCAATCTAATTTTCGAAGATGGCAACATGGATTTAAAAAATTTTCCAGTTTGCCAAAATTCCCAAACCAAGAATCGAACTAAATAGCTAGAACTTGTATAGAAAAACCTAGTGAGCTAAACTAATCTACTATGTGTAGAATACTCATATCCTCAAGCTTTCTTCAAGTGCTCTGGATCGCGGTTGCAAGCCGGTCCTCCTTTGCCGAAGATGATCCACCTGAGGGAAACGATGTAGGCTCCAACTTCGCTTAGCGAAACAACCGACGCTCCAAGGTCTCTAGCAATGGAGAGTGAGGATGCAAGAGTTTTTCACTAGCCTTTTCTCTCATTTCTTAAGTTCAAGTGAGCAACTAAAGAAAGAGGAGGAAGTGAGGAAAACCAAGGCATGAGCAACTCATGAAAGAAAATGAGCTAAGTGTAGAAGAACTATCAAGCATGATAGAATGAAGTGTGTCAATAGCATGTAGAAAGAAATGGCTCCTTTATTTTTCAACTATGCAAAAAATATCTAATATCATTTTTACAATAAACAATCAAAGGCCATACCTCTCTACATATCTCCAACCATGCTCATGCCACCTCACCCACCACCTCATTTCCAAATGATTTTATAAAAAGAAAATCATATAATGAGGTGTCCATCTTCTAGAAGATATTCCGTAAAAATACGGAATACAACTCGGTATACGTATCGAAATACATATATGTGTATTCGTATAAAAATACGAATAGCCAAGAGAGAAAATGAATAGTGAACAATAATAATAGAATACATATAATATATATATATATATATATATAAATTATTAACCCAAAACATGATTTAATAATCCGGTTTAATCCTAAGTCGCTGGTATTATCCACCATGGGATTAAAGTCCGTGTAGCATGTACACAAATTTAATCGGACACCTGTATGTACCAACATACGTCATCTACATCATATTTCCTGAACCGGAAAAACCCTCTGTGTGGACTCTAAAGACTCATCAATACGCTGGCAGTGGGTTTAACCACAAGCACGTCAGCGGCACCAGCTGTACGTAACGGCTACCCAGGTATTGAGCGAAAGGAAGGCCAATAAGAAAACTCATCCGTACCCATACTGAGCCTGACTATGACAATATTCGTACAGTCCAGTCTGTTCGTCTAAGAGTATCGCATATCGAGTCTAGGGAGTGGATAAAGTCAGACCCCTAATAACGCGATATTTCGTGTCGGTGTGAAGCCCATCACCCACTGAGAAACTACTGATCAAAATCAGTAATTCTCATCTACCTTGGCTAAGAATTTATGGTGATGGCCACCTGTGCACAGCGCGACATCAACCCCCAATACCGGGAGAGACGAATCCCCGACGATCCGCTTACTGCCTCCATATGGCTCGGGACTTTACCCAACTAAAACCTATTTTCATGACTCCATTGAGCCATGGTAGAGTAGTAATCAAAGCATGGTAAGAACTCACGCGAGACAAATGAAAATCTCAAGTCGACAGACTAACCTGTACTCATGTCACCTGAGAACTACTATCTAACAATAGCTATAATACCATCAAGCATGTTCCCGGCTAGTCCATCCATTGTAACTCATAACCTAATGAGCACGTGTATACTATCCTAGGTGACTATCTTACACCAATGGCTTGTGAGACCGGCCACCGCCCCTCGTTGGGGTCTCGAAAAGTATACACTAGTCTACTTCGGAGTATCGATGCCCAGTCTCGATACTCTCTCGACTAGGGACATTTAAGGATATGCTTATAGACTACCCAGCTCTTATGTATATGATCTTAATCATAATGCTGATAGACAAGAAAGAATCCTATGGGCTTTATCGATATATAATAGTAATTTGTAATACCACATAATGCATGTATATGATGATAGAGACAAACCAGATAGCATACTATCATCTCGAGTAAAACTATTCTACCTGTATAGGTCCTCCCTCAATCATCATAATCACATGTCCGTGATTACAATAATTGCCTTGAGGGTACTATATCCAACAATCTACCACTTGCATTTAAGGCTAATTATTGCGATGTCACATACTCACAGCTCGTGTGATACCGAACACCCAACTTCTCTACTAATCAGTCTCGTAAAGCATGTTTTCGAAACTATCGCGTTTGAGAAATAGCCTCAATGAATGAATCCGCTCCAATGTTTCTATCTTTATCTCTCTATATCTCAATTTTGCGGAGGAAGACTATCTCCCGAAATAAGCGATACCTGTCTTAGAATTTGTCTGGATATCTGATAGGACCAAGTTCATAAATGAACTCCAAATCCAACAAACTTCTTAGACCGTATCATCTATTGAATTTAATCAGTATCCCATGCCATGCCTTTCTCAGTATCCGCTTGGATCCCCTGTCCAACATACTACCCTTCAGAAGAGGGTAAACTTTAACTCTGACAGTCACTCTCTCATCTAAGTCACCTTGGAAGCCTGAAATGATAACCGCCTCCTGAAGGAGGCTGCCATTATCATATACCAAGAACATCCTCTTATGTTCATAACTGCTTCCCAATATTTCTCCAGGATTGGATTAATATATGCTTATTGCAGCCAGTGCAAAAGAAATATCTGGTGTGGCACTTGACATCTCATGATTGACTCAATTAACTAAGCAAGAGATATGTCAATCATGCAAATCTCTCTCCTCATCAGTCTAGAAGACACCTCTTTAGAGAGGGTGACTCCATCACCTGCAGGTACACCACCATGCCAGGAGTCGCCCATTCTAAAACACTTTTAGAATAGTGTCAAAGTACCCGAATTGGGACACTTCCCAAATCTAGATCTAAAACCATAGGTCTGATCACCGGAATCCCTGATATTTTATCCAGATCTTATGTAGAGAAACACCTTGTGACAACCATAGTATAACCGATCGTAGTATAAGAAGACCGCTTCCTATCAAGAGCATGTCATCCAAATACCAGGACATCACTCCCTACTACCTTCTTACCAGGTCCATCTGTTATTCTAATGAACTCAAACTCTATGTCTGTCACATCAAAAATAGATGATCTATTTCCGCTATACATGCTTTAGTCTATAAATAGACATAAGCTACTTGCCCACCATGCTTACACTACTCCCACTGACTACAACAACTCTCTGGCAGAGTCATATACATGTGAACTTCTAAAACTAATTTAGAACGACGTTATAGTCATCCACCTGCTAAATCTCATAATCTAGAATAGCAGTAGTGGCAAGCTTGGGTCATCAAAACCTCCCTGTCACCGTCTTTGAGGAGACCGAAGTATCTCTCGGGTGGCGGAGGTTACCCACCAAATCTGTGGAGTGGCTAATGGATTGTCGAATCCAATTGAATTCTTAGGTTCTACTAAATTTTTAGTAATCGTTTGTGCTTCTGGAATCGCTTCAAGTTCTACCATACTCCCACTAATGTTTTCTAAAAAGAATTCATTTTACTAAAAATAAGGCGAGTTAAGAACAATATAACTATTGATCCTCCAAATGGTAGAATTTTAACCCTCGTCAAAACCCGGGATAACCCACAAACTGCCATTACTGAAACATGCCTTTAGTTTATCCGGATTCTGGTTTTAAGCATAAGCCGGAAAACTCCTTATACCTTAACATCGTTAAGATATGAATCCATTCTATATCCAATATAGAAAAAAAAGGCACTAATTTAATTGGAACCAGATTCAAAAATCAAGCAACTGTTTCCAGTGCATATTGACTAAATAGAAGAAGGCCATGCAACATTACTCATCAAGGAGTGTACCCACAGATGAGTAACCTGAAAGAGAAGCAAGTTCTAAATTTTATTATTTACGATGAAATATCTAGCATAAGTATCTACATCTTCGATCACCTCGAAAAATCATGATACTTGCAACATACGGTTCTCTACTTTGTTCTTATACCTATAACTTCTCAAAATTTGGACCTTGTATTTCAACGAAATGCGTGTCTAAAACAAGAGAAGTCATAAGTAAATGAAATATAGTACGAGTACCAACCCTTTTGTCCTAATGGGTATCGGACAACATACAATACTTTATATAAGTCCTCTGAGTTTAATAACTCAAACTCTGTGCGTCGTAAGTTGAAAACCGTGATATGGTTAAGAAGAATTACACCGTTGTTGAATGCACCTTACCTAACCATCAACTGATATAGGTAAATGTCATAAACATAATTTCAAAAAGTTATATCTCACTTTATAAATAAACGTACAGATATATCAGTTTGAAATTGGTGCATAACAACGGATATTCAAAACCAAAAATTTTCCGTTAGGCAAAACCCAGGTAATTTCCTCAAATATCACCAATTATAAAGAATTCTGATATTGAGGATCTAATCACCCAATTTCCAATATCTTACTCCCACTCAGCATCTGTAACGCCATACAGATATGAGAATCAAGTCTGGTAAATACATACCCTGGAGTCAGAATCTAATTGGGAAAACAGTTTTCAATTAACACCGCACAGAAAAACTGAAACATGAAAATGTTTCGTAGGGGTGGCCTGGTATTCCTTGCAATGCCTCTTCCACTATGCAGATTTATGACAGTGGTCGTAATTTCCTTTGCTCTCACTCCAATCCTTTTATATGTCTTTACTTCTTACCTTCTGTACACCATACTTAGGCTAATTGGTTTTCTTACTTCTCTACCTTTCTACACCAGCCTAAGGTTTGGAAGAAAACTATCCAATAAGCGTAATAGGTGTACTCTCCTAATACTAGAAGCCCTCTCAATCTGAGAGAAGGGAAAAAGAAAAGACAACCGAATAATTCTATTCAATTTCTCCAGAACCGAAATCCATCCTCGAACAGAAACAAGTTTCTTCAAGTTCGTATATAACTATACGATGGCATACCCAAGCAATATGGATCTTCATAGTGATACGGAGTGTTCTGGAGAAATGCAAAAGGGTAGTAGGAATGGCAGGGATATATGCGGCTTTGTTGTGAATCATGACAATCCAAAACCAAAATGTATAAGAAAGTTCGGTTAAGTTGGTTCAAGAGTTTTAGTTTAAAGTCAAGTCATGGTCACTGCCAAAGAGAGAAAGAAAAGAATCACTCAGCGTGCACTCTAACCTAAATTAGATTGGTTAATCACTTTATCTAATCAGGATAGATCCCACTGTTTCCTCGAATTCTCTTTCAAACCTTAAAAGGAAAATTAGTCGGGATCATCTGAAAATCACCCGAGGAGTAACACCTACTCATCAATGGGAATCGGGACCCAGTTATCATCGCGTGATAACCTGACGGAAGCAACTCAAGTTACCACACTTCAGAAGGTATGCGCATGCCTGGCAAGTTTTCTTTATATTTGAAACTCTCGATATGGTTTTTACCCGTAGGCCCCAAGTGACCTTGACATAGTCAACAAATTAAAAGGTCTTAGTCAAGTTCAACCCGTCATTATCATGATTGCATTAAACCCACCATCATGAGCCCTTGACACAGTCAACAAGGCTGCACGACTGTCCTAACCAATCGCATTGCATGCTACAAACAAGCACCATTTAGCTACCGCACACTACGCCTTAACACAGTCAACAAACGCAGCACGAATACTAAGTAGTACTTGTAGGAAATGACGGAGGGCTACGGCTGGTTTTTGGCGAAAAACCTTTAACATAATAAACTTGATATTGTTGAAGGAACCTGAACAGTTTTGAAAATGAGTGGTTTAGGATCCGCATTTTTAAAACAAGTGGTTTTGTATAAAAACGTTAGTTTTGAAGAAAACCGAGAAGTTTATAGTCACGCAAACTTTTGCCAAAGAGGTCACTCCCTGTGAAGGGATCTAGGCTCCTTCCTCATCGAATGAGGTGTAGGATATTCCTAACCGAATACCACGATACAAAGCAAAAGAATCGACTATAGTGAAATTATTACAATGACGCAAACTTTTGCTCAAGAGGTCACTCCCCATGAAGGGGTCTAGGCTCTTGCCTCGTCGAATGAGGTACTGGATATTCATAACCGAATACCGCTGTGCAAAACAAAAAGGAAATGCCTGTAATGACAGTTTTCAAAAATTGGTTCCAACAACATCACATAGGTTTACTTTCCTTGCATTAATCAGAATTAATGCAGTCCCATTAATTAATTATATCATGCCAGAAAGAAACGAAAATAATCACGCACATATAAGAAATCTGCATTCGCCAGAGGGTCTCGAGTCTTCACCGTAAGGTTACTTAACTTACGATAGGGTAGGGACAGGACTAGCGCGGATACAAAACATATATAGCGTCTACTATGTATATATATATATGAACATTCGTCTCACGCATGATATCAAGTAACATTATAGAAGCATTACAGCAGAATTACAGCGGAAGCAAACACAATATGGAAATGCGTACAAACAAGGAAAAGTACATTTCAATGGAGCCAAATATGAAATGCAATTTCCCAATCATGTGGATAGCCCGTAGTATCAGACCCTAAACCCCTACGAGTACGGAAAGCCACCCGCCAATCCTAGAAGTGAGGCAACCCTAATCAATGAAGTGAGTGGGCCACCCAGTACTTCCGAAGTCTGGTGATTTCGGCACCCCTCCGCGGGTCAATCCTATACCCCCAACGAGTGCGGCGAATAGCCCGCCAATTCAAGAGTAAAGCACCCCGGTCTCAACGCTATGAGATGGAGGCCCATTGCTCTCTAGAACCCGGCTACTCATGCACTCCGCCGTGGGGTAATCCTAGTGCATGTAATGAAACACAGAATATACAACGATGACTACATCCACAACCTAGACGTGCCTAAAGAATAATACAAGCCGCGATGACGGCAGTCCACATGTCGGATGCTCGCCATGCAATATGAATATACATTACATCACAGAGAACAACATCTAATACTATGTACACCGGGCTATCCATTACGACAAATCCAACATAACCATAATCACAGAGAAACACAGAACATCAATGCGAATATCATGTTCGTAAACCCGTCTGATTGTGCATTTAGCAACCAGTCGGATTATACCGCGCTATGATATTTACGGTCGCAAAAACAAATGCTCAGAAAAACACAAATTTAAAATTTCGATTGATTAAAACTTTCCGTATTGGCACCAAGTGAAACCAGTACTCAAACAAATCTGGACCAAAACATACATCCTAAAAATCACATTTCCATATTCCAGAGTGCCAGAAGAAATGTGGGGCACAACTGCCACACTTCGACTGTGGAACCGCGGCCAATAGGCATATAAGGCGGCGGTACCGCGGCCGTATGTTGAGCTCATGTGCCCAAATTTTTTCAGGGCCTCTTAAAATGTCGGCACATAATTTTAAGGTAATCTGAATATTTTTTTGAAAAACTTTCAAAATCGGACAGCAGGCATGAAAATGGAAACACGATTTGAAAAATTCTGTCGATCGAAACTCTAAATTAGTGCAAATAAGTCTAGCTTTTAGCATGTCTCTGATACCACTGCTGGGAACTTAAGGACACTAGCAAACTAATTTTCGAAGATGGCAACATGGATTTCAAAAAATTTCTAGTTTTCCAAAATTCACAAACCAAGAATCGAACTAAATAGCTAGAACTTATATACAAAAACCTAATGAGCTAAACTAATCTACTATGTGTAGAATACTCACATCCTCAAGCTTTCTTCAAGTGCTCTGGATCGCAGTTGCAAGCCGGTCCTCCTTTGTCGAAGATGATCCACCTGAGGGAAACGATACAAGCTCCAGCTTCTCCTAGCGAAGCAACCGACGCTCCAAGGTCGCTAGCAATGGAGAGTGGGGATGTACGAATTTTTCACTAGCTTTTTCTTTCATTTCTTAAGCTCAAGTGAGCAACTAAAGAAGGAGGAGGAGGTCAGGAAAACCAAGGCATGAGCAACGCATGAAAGAAAATGAGCTAAGTGTAGAAGAACTATCAAGCATGATAGAATGAAGTGTGTCAATAGCATGCAGAAAGAAATGGCTCCTTAATTTTTCAACCAAGAAAAAAATATCTCATATTATTTTTATAATAAACAATCAAAGGTCATACCTCTCTACATACCTCAAACCATGCTCATGCCACCTCACCCTCCACCTCATTTCCAAATGATTTTCTAAAAAGAAAATCATATAATGAGGTGTCCACCTTCTAGAAGATATTCCGTATAAATACGGAATAAACCCGGTATACCTATAGAAATACATATACGCGTATTCGTATAAAAATACGAATTGCCAAGAGAGAAAATGAATAGTGAACAATAATACTAGAATACATATAATATATATATATATATACATATAATATATATATATATATATATACATATAATATATATATATATATACATATAATATATATATATATATATATATACATATAATATATATATATATATAAATTATTAAATCAAAACTTGATTTAATAATCCAGCTTAATCCTAAGCCGCTAGTATTATCAACCGTCCGATTAAAATCCGTGTAGCCTTTATACATATTTAATCAGACACCTGTATGTACCAACATACATCATCTATATCATATTGCCTGAACCGAAAAAATCCGCTGTGTGGGACTCTAAGGACTCGTCAATACGCTGGCAGTGGGTTTAACCACAAGCACGTCAGGGGCACTAGCTGTACGTAACGGCTACCTAGGTATTGAGCGAAAAGATGGTCGACGAGAAAACTCATCTGTACCCCTACTAAGCCTGTCTGTGACAATCTCCGTACAGTCTGATCTGTTCTTCTAAGAGTATCGCATATCGGTTCTAGGGGTGGATAAAGTCAGACCCCTAATAACGCGATATTTCGTGTTGGTGTGAAACCCATCACTCACTGAGAAACTACTGATCCAAATCAGTAATTCTCGTCCACCTTAGCCAAGGATTTCTGGTGATGGCCACCTGTGCACAGTGCGACATCAACCCCCAATACTGGGAGAGATGGATCTCCGACGATCCACTCACTGCCTCCATGTGGCTCGGGACTGTACCCAACTAAAACCTATTTGCACAACTCCTTTGAGCCGTGGTAGGATAGTAATCAAATCACGGTGGGAACTCACACGAGATAAATGACGATCTCAAGTCGACAGACTAACCTGTACTCATGCCACCTGGGAACTGCTATCTAACAATAGGTATAATACTATCTAGCATGTTCTCGGCGAGTCCTTCCAATGTAACTCATAACCCAATGAGCACCTGTATACTATCTTAGGTGATTATCTTACACCAATAGCTTGTGAGACCGGCCACCGCCCCTCGTTAGGGTCTCGAAAAGTATACACTAGTCTACTCCAAAGTATCGATGCCCAGTCTCGATACTCCCTCGACTAGGGACATTTAAGGATGTGCTTATAGACCACACAGCTCCCACGTATATGATCGCCATCAGAATGCTAGTAGTCAAGCAAGAATCCTATGGGCTCTATCAACATGTAGTAGTGATCCGTAATACCACATAATGCATTTACATGATGATAGAGACAAACCAGCTAGCATACTATTATCTCGAGTAAGACTGTTCTGCCTATATAGGTCCTCCCTCAATTATCATAATCACCTGCCTGCGATTACAATAATTGCCTTGAGGGCACTGTATCCAACACTGTTTACCGCCGGAAACAGGACTGGGTACGAGGAGCATGTCCAGCCTGAATCTAGGGACAGATGCATGCGTACATATCCATCCACCTCTCCGAAGATACCAAGTTGATTTATGGCACCGTATAATAAAGGTTTGGAATGATGCGACCGATGTAACTTGATTTCAGATTTCCTCTCACGGATGAGAGCTTTATTAATTGTGGGGATGCTTTTTCTTGCAGGCGCAAGCCCCTGCAGTTAATTACGTTATCGCAAAGATAACTTTCTGCACTCCAGGTTTATTCTTCGTTTGTGTGTTTTGGTTTGCTTATTTTGGATTGCCCTTGGATTGTATATGAAGACTAATTTATGCCCTCGCCCATAGGGCACGATTAGTCCAAATCTGTACATATTAGATTTGGGGGTGAACTTAGGTCGCATTTCTCATATCGATGAGGTCTATTAGTTCACGAGATATCTTTGTTTGTCTAAGGATCGTTAGTCTTATTTTAGACTAAGATCAAGTTAGGGTTTTGGTTAAGGATCGTTATTAGTATTTGAGATAAAGATCAACTTAAATACGCATATGGATTCATCTCATCTTAGATAAACACTTAGCCTATTTGGGGCTAAGAAATAGGTCTGTATGACATAGTCTAGAGCATGGCATGTCTAGCACATACCCAACTCACGTGTATATTGTTGGATATAGGTGCCCTCAAGGTAATTATCGAAATTGTAGGAATACAATTACTGAATTCTGGAGGACCTATACAGAGAACAATCTTACTCGAGATGATAGTATGCTATCCGGTTTTTCATTATCTGTCATGGGTATACGTTTTACTAGTTATCATGTATCGCTAATACATGAGACAAATGTTGGATTACGATAGCTCCCTGGCCATCTACCACAGCCGATGCGGAACAAAAATAACGTTTAAAAAATTTGGTGCTAACGAACCCATCTAAAATTGAACCATAAACCAACACTAGCAAACAATAATGAGATAAACTACAAGGTTAGAAATGGTTATACCGAATGAACCGTGTCCTTCGGTCTTCAACAAACTTCCCTAGCTCCTTGAGATGTCCTCGACTGAACTTGGCCGTCGGACTTCCTCCGTTGAAGATGATCCACCCGAGAGATGTAGCTCATGGCTCTAACTACACACCAAAGATCAAGTGAAGCAACTAGGGACTCTAGGTTGCTAATCTAGAGTGCCTAGGATGTAGTGAAGTGTTCAAAGTGTTAATCTACCGCATCTCCTCTCTTGTTTCTCAACATATGAATTGTAGAGAGGAGGTTGAAGATGAAGGTGGAGGAGCTCAAGAAAACACAAGAGGAAAGTGAAGCTAATGGTGAGGTGAAGAAAAAACAACCATACATTTTCCTCATCCAATATCTAGTTTGAAAATAACATGAAGCATGGTTTTAACAAACTTATTTTTCCAATATAAAATGCAACCCATGCTTGAATAGTTTGCACAAATGAATTAACAATTCATTTGTGCAACACTAAACAAGCATGGCTCTCACCATACTCCCCCTCTCCTTTTCCTCCTTATTTACCATTTACAATAAATAGTTAAATCTAAAATGAGGTGTCCACCTTCTAGAATGTTATCTGTATAAATAGGGATTGCACTCTACTGTATATATATACCTGTATTCGTACCGAAATACGAATACCCAAAGAGATAGAATAACACAAAAAACATAATACTAGAATATACGTATCGAAAAATATATACTGTAATATTTCAGAAAATATAAAATATTATTTTTAGAATTTAATATTAAAATAATATATTTCGCGAAAACTACCCGATTTGTGAAATTGGGGTTTTCGTAAAATGGTATAAATATATACCAATATTTGTGAAATAATTGGAGATCAAATGATTTATTCATTTAAAATATATATATATATATATATTTATTGGATTTGGCATTTTTATAATTTATTATATGCAAGTTTAAAATTTAACCCGATTAGTGCACTACTAATCGCTATTAAGCCAAATCCGTGTTTCTACATTCTCCATGGTTAGTGCACCATGACATGTTACTTGTTGTTTCATTTAGATTTGTGATATTTGATTTTATTTTTGTGAGAAGAAAGAAAAAGGTGAATTATTGAGAAGAGAGAGAGAGGGGACCACATTATGACAAGAGGCATGTCATAAGAGAAAGTGAGGGTGAGAATAAGAGAAAGAAAGAGAGAGAGGGCACCCATTCATTCCTCCCCCATTGTTTTTGCTTCATCTTCTTCCTCCTCATCTCCCTCCACCTCCACCTCCATTTCTCATCTCAAAAACCTTGCTAAAACCCTACACCCTCTTCATTAAAAATGATCCCCACCTCATCCTAAACACATTAGACCTTTCAAATTTGGATTTGAAGACTTTGGGCATCTAGGGTTTTTCTTGGGTTGCCCAAATGAGGTATAATTCCTTTCATTTAGCTTAGTTTTAGTTTCTTGCACTCTAGTTTAATTTAGAACATGATTTGTTTAGGATATGCGATATTTGGAAAATTCTAGAGAAGGGTTGTGTGATTATGTGGACTTATGAACTATAGTAGGTGTCTACAAGACCTTAGTGATGCTTTTGTTGGCCTAGACCAGATACTAGAACCCAAAAACCAGAACTTAGAATTTCCCCGATGTCGATATTTGACAGTTGGTGAGTGTATATGGGAATCTGGAGTAACCCGGAGACACTAAAATTTATTTAGCAAATACAGAGAGATGAGCAGGTGACCAAGAAGCAAACCCCAAGACCCGAGGCCCCCATTCTTCTCCCAGGCCGCAAATAAATTTCTCCAGGCCGCAATATGCATCCTGGTCATGGTGAAACTGTGTGATGCTTTGTCCATAGCTCTTATATCTTCTAATTAGACTAACCATGTATGCAAAATTGGCCAATTTAACCTAGGTCAAAATCCGGAGGTGTTTTCTTGGGTTACTGTTTTGGTTTTGTGATTTTTAATGACTTGGGTTTTGGTATTTGATGTTGTATTTGGTCGTTGGATGTTTGTACGTCAACGACGAGGGATAATTGGTTGTTTTGCATACGTAGGCTATAGGTTCTAACCTATAAGCAATGCGCGTGCCGTATTGGTTTTCCATACTTGATTTTAATAGCATTGCGACTATGTATTTATTGTAGGTACTTTTGCATGGATTCCGAGACGACGGAGCATGGCATCATCGACTTCGGCAAGCAAGGATCAAGCTGAGTAGATTTATATCTACGGGGAATGTCAGGTGGATGGCGTATGGCACCCCCGCAAGTGTTGATGGAAACCGATCTATAGGATACAATCGTAGAAACCTCGATTAGAAAACTAGGGGTATGGTTAAAATGATAGTTGGAGATGATATGAATGATTGAATATATATATATTGAGATATGAGATAAAAGTTATAGGGATAGGACTCTTTGACATGATATGATAGAAATGATGTTTCGAATTGATATATAAGGATAAAAAAGTGAATGTGAATCATGACTTATAGATATGTAGTTGCACTAGAATAAGTATGAGTTTTAGAGTAGCATGACATTAGATGTGATATGATGACTTGATGTGTGATATTAATGTGATGAAAAGAGTATACAATGTGGTATGATGACTTGATGTGATATGTCGTTATATGGATGCGAGTCGATATGTGATAATTGATATCTTTACCGGTCCCATGATCTGAGATTGATACGGATGAGACCTGAGAGATAGGTATATATATATGGATAATGTTGTGAATCTTAAGTGATATGCCGTAGAGACGTTAGGTCCGTACCCTTATTGTCATATAGGTTGATAGGATCCCTAATGGTTTAATACCACCGTACGATGATTTACCGTACGTGATGAGTTTTATGATGATTGATCCGTACCCTTGACTAGAGGATGTCGTACGATAGATTATACCGTACGTGATGTTGTGAGGCTGGATGCCGATGGATAGATTCACCGACTCGGATATATTGTAGATACGTATACCTGTTAGCATTTCGCGTACCATGTACCTTATGCCACGTTCATGTCATTCTCATTGCATTACATATACCTGTGCTAGTACACTTACGCCATTATCGATGATGCGTATGTTACACTTACACTGATTGGCCGGCTCACACACTTCATCATCGATAATTGCTATGTCACTTACACAGTAGAATTGCCACATCATTATTCTATGTTGCATGATATACTTGCTATGCTCACATCATTATGATATGTCGCATGATATACTGATATTGTCACATCACTGTTCCATGTTGCATGATATGAGGATATGCTTACATTTCTGTTATACGTTGCATACATCATGCTTTATGATATTACGCATTGAGATGTTGTTTTCATGAGATCTGGATTTGAGAACCGTGGTTAAATTTCAATGGAAATTATGTATTGTTTTAAAAACCCGGTTTCTCTTGATATGTTATTTCGAGACGTCCACCATGTGTTTTCTCGGTTCTTAGATTGGCATGTGAGATCCATTTCGAGGAGCGGGAGGCACCGTCTGTGGGTATATGGTGGACCCGGTATAGTACCCTGGGGCAAGAAAGGATTTTCGTAGTATAGACGATGAGCCTGGCAGAGGGACCACTACCTACCGGTGATAGTATTTGGACACGTCGGTTATCCGGAGGATACCAACCGGAGTCATGAGATGGATATGAGGGCCGGCCAGAGTATGCGGGGCCTGAGATGAGATAGTATGAGGGCCGATCTGAGGATGCGACGCCTGAGATATGAGGATTTACGTGTCGATGCTGGACACGGGTTTCATGATGTTTCGAGTGTCGATGTTGGATACTCAGGATCCATGATTTTGATGTGTCGTTGGTGGACACACGTTGATTGATATCCTCATATTTACATGCATATTCTTTCATGATATTTACATCCATGATTTTGTTGTGTCATTGATGGACACGTAGATGTTATCCACATGAAGATAGGCATTGACTATATTGTTGACATATATGCAGATATGGTCACCCTAGATATCACAGTATTACCTTTATGATATAGTTGACCTAGGAAATCGTTTTATTATTTGATTTTTATCTGATGATGTTTTCTACCCACGAGTTGGCAACTTAGCCCCGTTGTGCCACAGTTCTTGCAGGTTGACCGCATGGATCAGTAGCGGCATCACTGGCACACAGCTGCATTCGGGTGTTTTGCTTTGGTAGGTGGTACATGTTGGATCGTACCACTCTTGTATTTACTATTCCATTGTATCTAGTTAACTCCATCAATCAGAAACTAGTATTTGTATATGTAGTAAGACTTAGACAGACTTGTGGTTGCGAGACTTAGAGCGAGGGTTTCTGTTCGCTACTTGTGGTTTGATGTCTTGCTTTACATTTCCTTTTATGTTGATCTTCGCCATTGGGTGTCGTATACTTATATTCTGTCGTGTGTGGTTGTGATTCCTCCGATTGGCAAAGAGCTAGCTCCCACTTGGGATGACTTTATTATTATCATGTATATGTGGTTTTGGATCAAAATACAAAGGAGGTGCTGCCCAAATTTTGAAAAGACGAAACATGTTTTCAACTAGTAACATTCACTTGCATTTTTAATGTTCCACTATTTATGCATTTATGAAAACCTTTGATTTCATTATACCTTTATTTCAAAACTTCACCTCTTTTATTTTCTTTTAAAAAGTTTAGATTTCTGGGCTTTGGCTTAGTTAATTTACGTTGTGTCTTTTGACGTTGCATGACTTAAGTGCCAGTCACGAACTATGTTTTGGGTCGTGACAAAGTTGGTATCAAAGTGCTAGGTTTAACCTTGGTTCGAGTCTAGGTTTGACTATGTGGAGTTTGGGGCGTAATCTATTTCGGAACCTAGGCTTGACCTTACGGAACTTAGACTTGAACATGGGGGTATTAGGCCCGAACATTCGTTTCATAGGTTGACCCTGATTGATGGAGTAGGTAGCATGAGTAGAGTGACGTACCGTACGTATGTTCCACGGCATATTTAGGATACGATATTCCACTTAAGAAACCTTGTGATGTACATATTTTGGAAATCTGTGATTCTCTTCGTTCCCTTGATCATACATCCATTTGAGATCCTTGATTCTATTCGTTTCCATGATCATACTCTCACCGATTCCGTTCCTCCTTATGATCATGTATCCATTCTGGATCTGTTGATTCCTTCCATTCCTTTGATCTATTTTCGTCGATACTTGATTGAGGTTCCTGTCACCATGGTTTGAGCGCAGATTGAGCTGCTGCTAGTGATGCGGTCAAGGAGAGCTCGTCATGGATGAGTACTGACCATCATGTTTTCTGGTGACATGGGAATGTATCGATTTAGTGTTTGTGTTGTGACCTCTCGTTTGAGGCGAGTGTTCGGTTTTGCACCGGATGATCGGGCCATTGTTAGAGGCTGCCTGTTGTGAGAGGACTAATGATGTACAGCCTACCTCAGAGATTTGTGATGTCGTCCAGACAGATGGCCCAGCTGTTGCTGAGATTGATGGGATGTCGCTTCCTGAGCTTACGAGGTGAGATCGCTAGAGCTTCTAGGCAGAGATGCGACAGGTGATAGCTAGTCTATCTTGAGTTGAGAAACAAAGATGATTCGTCAGATTTGATGCGCCGACGCAGGCCCAGTTGAGTTGATGATTTCCAGTGTAGAGAATCTTACTCAAATCTAGAGTAGATCAATCCAGAGATGACGTCGTTCGTTGGATGATCCGATAGGAGATCAGTAAGTTGACTAGCTTCGGATAAAGGACCTCGCCCAGATGCGTTGTGAGTTGATCGAGAACGGACGAGTATTGAGTATTCCTCCGATGGTTGGGACGAGTTCCCGAGGACCTGTTCGGCTAGATATCTTCTACAGAGTGATGAAGATACCGAGTTCGTGATTTCGAGTCCATGTGAGAGACTCTGGATTGACTGTAGCCGAGAACAATTACAGTATGCAGATAGCATGACGTGACGTCGAAGCGGACGATAATAAAGACGAGTGGAATAGAGGTTCGTTTGAGGTGTTAACGAGCTGTTGTTACTCCCTGTTGAGATTAGAGATCGGATATGTATACATCGGCATTGGGATACAGCCAGTTCCCAAGAAAATGCTGTGCTGAGAACGCAGATGTCCAGAAAGCGAGAAAAGATTATGCACGGGTACTAACCTCCGTATAGTTCGGCATAGGCGAGTTCGGAAGAGACCTTGAACAGGTTCCTTCCAGAACACTGCTGCGATAAGATTGCACCGAGGATCAATTGTGTCACGTGTATTCAGAGGGCCAGAAGCTGACACCGGTGACGTGCTGCTTTACGAGTGGTCATGCTAATTGGGGGAGAGATGACCAGAGGAATGTCAGAGCGGAATCGTTTCCATTAGTACACCTGACAGGGCCGATGAGCCAATGGATTGCGAGATTGGTAATCCGCAAAGAAATGAAGACTCAGAGACAGTGGATGCCAGACCGTGAGAAAGAAGCAAGCGGATGTTCTTGCTCTGCCAGTTTGGGCGCACCGACATTTTTCGACATTGTAGGAGGTGTACCTCAATGTCATATATTGCAATTTGTGTTGGTGATCCGAGCATCTTGCTTATATCGCTTGGATTTGAGTTTTGATGATTGAGTTTCATGATATTGATTTTGTGCACCATGGTTGCACCTACTGGGTATTTACATATTTGTGCATAGTTATTACACTTGATTTATGTTTTTACACCGCTACATCGGTTGCGATTTGTGCATGTCTACTGCACTTGATATTGATTTTGTGCCTTGACTGCACGTGTTTAGGATTTTGTGGATTTCATACGGTTTATTTGATTTTGTGCATGTGGTATGCACTCGATTTGGGTTTTGCACTCGGTATAGCTTGCATGTGCTTGCAGTGCATTGATACGGATTTTATGCACATAGTTGCACACGTTTTTGATTTTTATACACCTTGATACACTCGGTGATGCTTTTTATACGCATTTGAGTTATTAATGCATTTCCGTGCACTTGTTGCACCCGATTTGTATTTTGTGCAATTGTTGCACTAGGTTTTTGTAAGTGCACGGCGGCGCCCCGGCCGTCAATCCAACGCCGGAATGCAGAAGCGGTGATTTACTTTAACTTTTCAAACCGGCACCACCGCGCACTAAAATCCCGGATCGGGCCATTAACCTAACTACTAGCTAACTACAAGATGGGAAGAGAGATATACCGAGTGATCCGAGTCCTCCGGTCTTCTCATCGTCGTCCCGATCTCCCGCGGAATCTCCGGTCTCCACCATGTCACCGGAAGGGCACCACGTCGCCGGCTTCTTTTACGGGCTCCCGCCTCTGGTCCGAGGCAACTCGGGCACGAAGTTGGCTAGTCGACGTGCCCAAGGTTTGCTGTAAAATAAGTGTAGTGCGATGTATCATTTGGGGTTACTAGAAGTTGCCCTTTTGTGGAGGAATAAGATGATAGCATTTTAGAGATGAAAATGGGGATTTTTCCAAGCACAAGAGAAGCAAAAAACCCCACCAAAAATTGGGCAGCCCCCTCCCTCTTAGTGGCCGGCCATGACTTGGGAATGAGAGTGGGGAGTAGGAAAATGAGGGAGACCAACAAATAATGCAAGGGAGAGTAAAAATGATATCATGAAACATGATCACAATCAAAGCCCATACTCCACCAACCAATCAACAACCATGATTGCTTCAAAAATTCAAGCAATCATGAACTCAAGAAAGTCAAGGAATGGTGCTCCGTCATGAAACCATCATGATACTAAAACTTGCAAAAAACACCCTCCACAAATGCTTATTTGCACAAATACAAATAAGCCCTCCTCCACCAAACTTCGGCCAATGAAAGATACAAAGAAATATGGCCGAAACGGAAAGCAAACTGGCAACTTCATAAAACTGATCCCGTAATAAATTACAGGAAACCTCGCTACTGTATATACATACCTGCATTTGTATTCCGACCGAATACAAATGCAATGAGACAAAATCTACACTGTGCAATACTAGGATCCGGTTTAAACCAAAGCCCGCTAGTATTTACCGTCCGATCATGATCCGTGCAATACCGCACGTATCTGGTCGAACCCTGCCATATCTCCATACGGCCTCTACAGTGTTTCGCCCGAAAACTTGAGCAACTAAATGTGGGGGACTCTAAAGACTCGTCAATACTATGGCTGTGGATTTAACCACTAGCACGTCAGAGGTATTAGCCATACGTGACGGGCTACCAGCTATTGACCAAAAGGGACGTCGATGAGTGAACTCATCCTGACACCCTACTGAGCCTGTCAGTGACAATATCCGTACAGTCCGGTCCGTTCGTCTATGAGCATCGCATGGCGGGCCTAGGGGGTTGGTAAAAGTCAGACCCCCAAAAGCGGTACAAGTCGTGTCGGAGTGTAGCCCAGAACACCCTGAGATACTACTGGAATACCTACCAGTAAATCTCCTGTCTCGGCCGAGGGCTTCGTGTAATGGCTCTCCTAGACACAGCACGACCTTACCCCCAATACCGGGAGAGACGAACCCCTGAAGATCCGCTCACTGCCTCCATGGAGCTCGGGACTGTACCCAACTAAAACCTGTTTGCACGTCTTTTTTGAGCGTGGTAGGGTAGTAATCAAAGTACAGTGGGAACTCACACGAGACAAATGACGATCCTCAAGTCGATGAACTAACCTGTACACATGTCACCAGGGAACTGCTATCTGACGTCTGGTATAACCCTAACTAGCAGGTTCCCGGCGAGTCCTGTCCGGTGTACTCATAATCCAATGAGCACATGTATACATCTTAGGTGAACCAACTAACACCAGTGGCTTGTGAGACCGGCCACCGCCCCTCGTCGGGGTCTCGACTGTATACACTAGTCTACTCTGGAGTATCGATGCCCTGTCTCGAAACTCCCACGACTAGGGACCTTTTAAGGATGTGCTTATAGACCACCAGCTCCCACATATATGATCGCCCTCATACGGCTGGCAGTCAAGCATGAATCCTAGGGGCTCTATCATCGTGTAATAGCGACCTGTCTGGTCACCTAAAGCAGTACACGATGATAAAGATAAACCAGATAGCATACTATCATCTTGAGTAAGACTGTCCTACTGGAATAGGTCCTCCCTCAATCATTGCAATCACGTGCCTGTGATCCAAAATTGACTCTGAGGGCACTATCTCCAACAGTTTTTACGCTGTGCATTTGTTGCACTGTATTTGTATTTCGTGCATTTGTTACACTGTATTTGTATTTCGTGCACTGGATGCACCAGATTCGTGTTTCATGCATTTGTTGCACTAGATTTGCATTTCGTACATTTGTTGCACCAGATGGGTATTTCGTGCATTAGTTGCGCAAGATTTATACTCCATACCTTGGTTGCACCCGATTTATGTCTTGAGCATTTGTTTTACCAGATTAATGTTTTTGTGCGCGTTTGCACTTGACATTCGTTTTCGTGCATGCTACTGCACTAGATGCTTTTTACGGATCTGACGCGTTTGATTTGGATTTTTGCACATATTAGGCGCTTGGTATTGGATTTCGTGCGCATCGGATGCACTTGAGTGAGATCTTATTCGTGCATGTCGAATGCCTTGATTGAAATTTTGTTCGTGCATGTTGGATGCACTTGACCTAAATTTTATTCGTGCATATTGGATGCAATTGATTTAGATTTTCATTCGTGCATGACGGATGCACTTGATTTAGATTTTCGCGCATGTTGGGCGCAAGATTTGAGATGTAATTTTGTGCACACCGGATGCACTGGATTGGGATTTTCATTCATGCAAGATAGTTGCACTGGGTTGAGACTTTCATGCACTATAGATGCACTAGATGTTGTCGTCGTCCACACCCGTTGCACTGGACAGATGCTTTCGTGCACACTTATTGCACTTAGTTTGGCTTTGTGCACATTCCTAGCACTTGTATTTGGCTTTGATTTCCATGCGCACCAGACGTACGTGATGTTGGATACGCCTTTTAAGGCTGATTTTGCTCTTGAGCACCTTGTTTTCATGATAGGTACTATATTATATAGTAGCCGAACAGGACGGATCTGAGGACAGTACCTGAGTACTTTGCATGTATTAAAAGTTTACCAAGAGATTTTCGAAAAGGAGCTATAGTCTCGCAATTTCCTACGTGTCTGCGAGTGACACGAATGTTTACAAAGGAAAACCTTTTGGGATATTCTAAAAGGGCGGAACGTATATTTTAGCAAAACATATATGAACATATAATCATTACTTTACAAATGAGCATCCGTCACTTATGCCGTGAATTGCGTATCACACGGAGATTCAGAAAAGATTTCGCATATGTTTTATTCGGTTTTAAGAGCTTTTTCAAGGATGCGTACTATATAAGTATTATAGTATTTGACTAGTGCATATTGGATTTCAGCAGTGAATTTTGAGATCTATATCTCCATTGTAACTCTGATGATATGCGTGCAAATCAGATGATTTGCGTGACGCTTGACGGAGTTCGATTTTGAGTTTCGTACTCGTTTTCAGGCGCACATGACGCGCTGTAGTGTTTCTATATCTTCCGTGATTTCGAAACCCGGTTGATTTGAATTGATTATTGAAATGTTTTAGCATTTGGAGGTTTAAATTTAAATTCGGGGACCGAATTTATTTAAGGGGGAAAGATTGTAACATTTCAGAAAATATAAATATTATTTTTGGAATTTAATATTAAAATAATATATTTCGCGAAAATTACCCGATTTACGAAATGTGGGTTTTCGTAAAATGGTATAAATATATACTAATATTTGTGAAATGATTGGAGATCAAACGATTTATTCATTTAAAAAAAATATTTTTATTGGATTTGGCATTTTTATAATTTATTATATGCAAGTTTAAAATTTAACCCGATTAGTGCACTACTAATCGCGATTAAGCCAAATCCGTGTTTCTACATTCTCCATGGTTAGTGCATCATGACATGTTACTTGTTGTTTCATTTGCATTTGTGATATTTGGTTTTATTTTTGTGAGAAGAAAGAAAAAGGTGAATTATTGAGAAGTGAGAGAGAGGGGACCACATCATGACAAGAAGCATGGCATGAGAGAGAGTGAGGGTGAGAATAAGAGAGAGAGAGCGGGGGCAGACATTCATTCCTCCCCCATTGTTTTTGCTTCATCTTCATCCTCCTCATCTCCCTCCACCTCCACCTCCATTTCTCATCTCAAAAACCTTGCTAAAACCCTACACCCTCTTCATAAAAATGATCCCCACCTCATCCGAAACACATTAGACCTTTCAAATTTGGATTTTGAAGACTTTGGGCATCTATGGTTTTTCTTGGGTGCCCAAATGAGGTATAATTCCTTTCATTTAGATTAGTTTTAGTTTCTTGCACCCTAGTTTAGTTTGAATGTGATTTGGTTAGGATATGTGATGTTTGGAAAATTCAAGAGAAGGGTTGGGTGATTATCTGGACTTATGATCTGTAGTGGGTGTCTACAAGACCTTAGTGATGCTTTTGCTGGCCTAGACCGGATACTAGAACCCAAAAACAAGAACTTAGAATTTCCCCGACATCGATATTTGACAGTTGGTGAGTGTATATAGGAATCTAGAGTAACCCGGAGACACTAAAATTTATTTAGCAAATACAGAGAGATGAGCAGGTGACCTAGAAGCAAACCCCAAGACCTGAGGCCTCCATTCTTCTCCCAGGCTGCAAATAAATTCCTCCAGGCCGCAATTTACGGCCTGGTCATGGTGAAAATGTGTGATGCTTTGTCCATAGCTCCTATATCTTCTAATTAGACTAACCCTATATGCAAAATTAGCCAATTTAACCTAGGGCAAAATATGGAGCTGTTTTCTTGAGTTGCTGTTTTAGTTTTGTGACTTTTAATGACTTGGGTTTTTGTATTTGATATTGTATTTGGTCGTTGGATGTTTGTACTTCAACGACGTTGGATAATTGGTTGTTTTGCATGCGTAGGCTATAGGTTCTAACCTATAAGCAATGCGGGTGCCGTATTGGTTTTCCGTACTTGATTTTAATACCATTGCGACTATGTATTTATTGTAGGTACCTTCATGTGGATTCCGAGACGACGGAGCATGGCGTCATCGACTTCGACAAGCAAGGATCAAGGTGAGTAGATTTATATCTACGGGAGAAGTCGGGTGGATGGCATATAACATCCCCGCAAGTCTTAATTAAAACCGATCTATAGGATACAATCGTAGAAACCTAGATTAGAAAACTAGGGATATGGTTAAAAAGATAGTTAGAGAAGATATAAATGATTGAATATATTATTGAGATAAAAAATGAAAGTTATAGGGATAGGACACTTTGACATGATATGATAGAAATGATATCTCGAATTGATATATAAGGATATAAATGTGAATGTGAATCATGACTTATAGATATGTAGTTGCACTAGAATAAGTATGAGTTTTATAGTAGCATGACATTAGATGTGATATGATGACTTGATGTGAGATATTAATGTGATGAAAAGAGTATACGATGTGGTATAATGACTTGATGTGATATGTCGTTATATGGATGCGAGTCAATATGTGATAATTGATACCTTTACCGGTCCCATGATCTGAGATTGATACGGATGTGACCTGAGAGATAGGTATATATATATGGATAATGTTGTGAATCTTGAGTGATATGCCGTAGAGACGTTAGGTCCGTACCCTTATTGTCATATAGGTTGATAGGATCCCTAATGGTTTAATGCCACCGTACGATGATTTACTGTACGTGATGAGTTTTATGATGATTGATCCATACCCTTGACTAGAGGATGTCGTACGATAGATTATACTGTACGTGATGTTGTGAGGCCGGGTGCCGATAGATTGATTCACCGACTCAGATATATTGTAGATATGTATACATGTTAGCATTTCGCGTACGATGTACCTTATGCCACGTTCATGTCATTCTCATTGCATTACATATACCTATGCTAGTACACCTACACCATTATCGATGATGTGTATGTTACACTTACACAGATTGGCCGGCTCACACACTTCATCATCGATAATTGCTATGTCACTTACACAGTAGAATTGCCACATCATTATTCTATGTTGCATAATATACTTGCTATGCTCACATCATTATGATATGTCGCATGATATACTGATATTGTCGCATCATTGTTCCATGTTGCATGATATGCGGATTGCTTACATTTCTGTTATACGTTGAATACATCGTGCTTTATGATATTACGTATTGAGATTCTGGATTTAAGAACCATGGTTAAATTTCAAAGGAAATTATGTATAGTTTTATAAACCCGGTTTCTCTTGATATGATATTTCATGACGTCCACCATGTGTTTTCTCGGTTCTGAGATTGGCATGCGAGACCCGATTCGAGAAGCGGGTGGCACCGTCTGTGGGTACATGGTGGACCCGGTATGGTACCCCAGGGCAAGAAAGGATTTTCATCGTGTAGATGATGAGCCTGGACAGGGACCACTACCTACCGGTGATAGTATTTGGACTCGTCGGTTATCCGGAGGATACCGACCGGAGTCATGAGATGGATATGAGGGCCGGCCAGAGTATGCGGCGCCTGAGATGAGATAGATATGAGGGCCGATCTGAGGATGCCGCAACTGAGATATAAGGATTTGCGTGTCGATGCTGGACACGGGATTCATGATGTTTCGAGTGTCGATGTTGGACACTCAGGTTCCATGATTTTGATGTGTCGTTGATGGAAACACGTTGATTGATATCCTCATATTTACATGCATATGCTTTCATGATATTTACATGCATGATCTTATTGTGTCATTGATGGGCATGTAGATGTTATCCACATGCAGATAGGCATTGACTATATTGTTGACACATATGCAGATACGGTCACCCTAGATATCATAGTATTACCTGAAGATGTTTTCTACTCACGAGTTGGCAACTCACCCCCGTTGTACCACAGTTCTTGCAGGTTGACCGCATGGATCAGTAGCGGCATCGCTGGCACACAGCTGCATTCGGGTGTTTTGCTTTGGTAGGTGGTACATGTTGGATCGTACCACTCTTGTATTTACTATTCCATTGTATCTGGTTAACTCCATCAATCAGAAACTAGTATTTGTATATGTAGTAAGAATTAGACAGACTTGTGGTTGCGAGAATTAGAGCAAGGGTTTATGTTCGCTACTTGTGGTTTGATGTCTTGATTTACATTTCCTTTTATGTTGATCTTCACCGTTGGGCGTCGTATACTTATATTCTGTCGTGCGTGGTTGTGATTCCGCTGATTGGCGAAGAGCTAGCTCCCTCTTGGGGATGCCTTTATTATTATCATGTATATGTGGTTTTGGATCAAAATATACAAAAGAGGTGCTGCCCAAATTTTTAAAAGACGAAACATGTTTTCAACTAGTAATATCCACTTGCATTTTTCATGTTCCACTATTTATGCATTTAAGAAAACTTTTAATTTTATTATACCTTTATTTCAAAACTTCATCTCTTATATTTTCTTTTAAAAGGTTTAGATTTCTGGGTTTCGGCTTACTTAATTTACGTTGCTCCTTTTGACGTTGCGTGACTTAAGTGCCGGTAACGAACTAAATTTCGAGTCGTGACATATACGTAAATTATTAAATCAATACCTGATTTAATAATCCGCCTCAAACCCGAGCCGGCTAGTATTATCAGCCGTCCGATCGAAAGTCCGGGTACATAGTACAATCGATCGATCGAAACCTTGCACATATCCAATACGGCTACTACATTGTTTCGCCAGAACCAGGGAAACCCTCTGTATGGGACTCGACTCTTTAATACATTTGCAATGGATTTAACCACAAGCATGTCAGCGGCACTAACTGTATGTAACGGCTACCCAGGTATTGAGTGAAAGGAAGGTCGACGAGAAAATTCATCCGAACTCCTACTGAGCCTGTCCGTAACAATCTCCGTAAAGTCCGGTCTGTTCGTCTAAGAGCATCGCATATCGAGTTTAGGGGGTGGATAAAGTTAGACCACTAATAACATGATATTTCGTGTCGGTATGAAGCCTATCACCCTCTGAGAAACTACTGATCCTAATCAGTAATTCTCGTCTACCTTGGCCAAGAATTTCTAATGATGGCCACCCGTGCACCAC
Organism: Agapanthus africanus; assembly: GCA_030015575.1. Classification (NCBI taxonomy): domain Eukaryota; kingdom Viridiplantae; phylum Streptophyta; class Magnoliopsida; order Asparagales; family Amaryllidaceae; genus Agapanthus; species Agapanthus africanus. The sequence goes on from JASDDO010000014.1 coordinate 221,160,490, forward strand.
GCGACATCAATACCCAATACCGGGAGAGATGAATCCCCGACGATCTTCTCACTGCCTCCATGTGGCTCGGGACTGTACCCAACTAAAACCTATTTGCATGACTCCTTTGAGCCGTGGTAGGATAGTAATCAAAGCACAGTGGGAACTCACACGAGACAAATGACGATATCAGGTCGACAGACTAACCTGTAATCATGTCACCTGAGAACTGCTATCTAACAATAGGTTTAATAGCATTTAGCATTTTTCCTGCGAGTCCGTCCAGTGTACTCATAATCCAATGAACACCTGTATACTATTTTAGGTGACTGACTGACACCAATGGCTTGTGAGACCGACTACCGCCCCTCGTCGAGGTCTCGATAAGTACACACTAGACTACTCCGGAGTATCAATGCCCAGTCTCGATACTCCCTCGACTAGGGACATTTAAGGATGTGCTTATAGACCACCCAGCTCTTACGTATATGACCACCATCATAATGCTGGTAGTCAAGCAAGAATCCTATGGCCTCTATCAATATGTAATAGTGATCTGTAATACCATATAATGCATGTACATGATTATAAAGATAAACTAGATAGCATACTATCATTTTAAGTAAGACTGTTCTATCCGTATAGGTCCACCCTCAACATCATAATCGCGTGCCTGCGATTACAATAATTGCCTTGAGGGCACTATAACCAACAATCTCCCACTTGGACTTAAGGCTAATTATTGCGGTGCCGCATACTCACAGCCCGTGTGATACCGAACATCCTACTTACCTACTAATCAGTCTCGCAAAGCCCGTTTGCGAAACTATTGTGTTCGAGAAATAATCTCAGTGAGTGGATCCGCTCTAATGTTTCAATCTTTATCTCCCAATATCACAACATTGCGGAGAAAGAATGCTGGGTTCCTTAGCACCCCCACTAGATTTTCCAATGCATCAAGCATGCAATTTTAAAAATTCTAAGGTGCTAAAGAACCCTAACCTAGGATCTAACTAGAGGATTAGGAGTAAGCTACCATGTAATCAAACATTACACTAAGTGAATGAGGAATACAACCTTTGTAGACCGGTCCTTCACTTCTAAAGCTCCGTGTAGTAGTCCCTTAGCTCCAAGTAGTGGTCTCCCGGTCTCTAGTAAGGATTCACAAGGCGAAAGAAACAAGCTTGCTTGAAGTCTTCGAGGCCGAAGATGATCTACGTCGAGGAATCTCCAACTTAAGCTACATCTTCACTAATTGGGACAAAGTGAAGCAAATAACCTAAACTAAATGTCTAATCTAGTGTAGGTTGATGAAGTAGGATTTTTGCTCACTTTGGAATTATTTTTCTCGCTAATTTTCTTCACCTCTTGAAAACCTAGAGAGCTTTCTTAAGATGAAGAAGAAGACGAAGTGTAGAATGAATGAAAGAGTCTAAGCAACCATGGGTGTGATAATATCATATATTCTCTCATGTAGAGACTTAACCATGGCTAAAGATTATGGTTAGGTTAATAAATATCTAATATAAAACAAAATTAGTGGATTAAGTCAATGGTTTCTACAAGCTTCCACTAAGCATCAACCATGACTAATTTCCACCTAATTTTGTATTTACCTTAAATAAATAAAACCCTAATTATCTAAAGCATGGTATGAGTCTCATACACCCATGTACAATGTATCATCAAGCATGATACAAAAATACATACATTAACATATATCACACATATATTAAATGTTCAAAGAGAAAACATTTTCTTAAGTGAGCTAATATTAGTTAATGTATATTAATATATCAAATATATAATTACACATTAAATTATTAAATCAACATTTGATTTAATAATCCGGCCGTATCGCATACAACTGACTAATATCATTTATATGCATATCACATATACATATAACATATCATTGAATCAACACTTGATTCAACAATCCGGTTATATCTCATATAACCTGTATTGCGAGAATGGAATACGGTATCACATACATGTATTAATCTCGGTCCCGCACATATCACATATGTTCCCTAATTCGTTTCGCATGAGCTAGGAAACCTCTGTGTAGGACTCTAATGACTCATCAATACGCTGGCAGTAGGTGATGATTATATTAGTCACCCACAAGCTGTCAGCGGTACTAGCTGGACGTAACGGCTATCCGGGTATTGAGCGAACAGAAAATCAACAAGCAAGTCTGCTCATACTCCTGTGAATCGAATAAGTAACACTACCGTACAGTCCGGTCTCTTCGTCTGATATGTTACATATCCATCCTGGGGGTGGTAAATGTCAGACCCCAATAGCTTGATAAGTCATGCCGATTGAGGCTCATAATGGTTCAAGAAACTACTGATAACACTTACCAGTAAATCTCAGCAGCCATGGCTAGGGATTTCCTGTTATGGCCAATCGAGCACAGCGCAACATCAACCCCCAATACCGGGAGAGTCGAAATCCCCTCCTATCGCTCATTGCCTCCATATGACTCGGGACTGTACCCGAAAACTACCGTTTTGCACGTTCTATTGAATGTGGTAAAGTGGAAATCAATGCACGGTGGGAAGCACACAAAACTCTATGATGATCTCGGTTCTACACACTAACCTGTACCAGTGTCACCAGAGAACTGCTATCTGACGTGTGGTATAATACCATCTAGGAGTTCTCGGCGAGTCCTGTTCAGTGTACCCAGTCTCCACTGAGCACCCGTATGCAATCTTTGATGTCAAACGCAAATGGATGTGGGGTCATCCATCGCCCATCATATGGATCAACAAACGTATACGCTAGTCTATTCTGGAATATCGATGCCCCGTCTCGATACTCCCATGAATAGGAACAATTGAAGGATGTACTTATAGACTACCCTGGCCCCACTAGTATGATCTGCATTATAATCCCGATAGTCAAGTACACATCCTAAGGGCTTTATCAACATGTAACAGAGGGAAAATAAGTATACATGTTATGATAAAGAGTAACCAGATAGCATACTATCATGTCGAGCAAGAAAGTCCTCCTTATATATGTCCAACATCCACTATAATATACATCATATGTACAATAATGGCCTCTAGGGCATACATACAACTAACAATTTCCCACTTGCACTAAGGTCATTTGTTGGAGTATCTCATACTCAACGTCCCATAAAAGTATCTTTTGGGAAAGACCTTTGTGAGTGGATCCGCCGTGTTTTCCTTCGCGTCAACTCTCCTAACCTCGATCCCTTGGAGATCAGCCATCTCCCTGATCAGGTGATACTGTCTCAGAATATGTCTAGATCGCTGATAGGACCGGGGTTCTTAGAAAAAAGCCACAACTCCATTGTTGTTACAATAACAGTTATTGGACACTCAATGGTAGGAACCATGTTCATCTCATGAACAAAAAATATCCGGACAGTCACTTTGGCAGCATCGTTGGCACCGATGTATTCAGCCTTTATCATCTACTTTTCCACGGTATCTAGCTTGGAACTCTTCCAACATACCGTCCCTCCACTGAGGGTAAAGATAAAGCCTGAGACTGACTTTCAGTCGACCTTATCACTCTGGAAGCTTAAATCGGTAAAGGACTCCCACTGGAGTTCACCATTACCAAACACCAAGAACATTTCTTTAATGCTTCTCAAGTACTTAAGAATGTCCTTCACTGCTATCCAGTGTTTCTCCCCAGGATCTGATTGACACCAACTCACTTCACCTAGTGAGTATGTTACATCCTCTTAGATCTATCTCTATAGATCTTAATCACTGGATGTTGGATGCATCATTCAGATCCTCCATGGAGAAACATTGTGATAGGAGAAGCTTGACCGAGTGTAGCATAGGAACACCATTTCCTATCAAGAGTATGTCATCCACGTACAATATGAGGAAGACAACCTTACTCTCCACAACCTTCTTGTATATACAAGGTTCATCTACCATTTTGATGAAGTCAAACTCTTTGACTGCCACATCAAAACAGATGTTCCAACTCCGCGATGCCTGCTTTAATCCATATATTGATTTAAGCAACTTTCACACCTTTCCGCTGCTCCTACTGTCTACGAAGCCCTCTGGCAGTGTCATGTACACGCTCTCTTCTAAATCACCATTTAGAAAAGCGATCTTGACGTCGATCTGCTAGATTTTGTAGTCATAGTATGCAGCAATGGCAGGTAGGATCCGGATGGACTTAAGCATGGCCACTGGAGAAAAGGTATCATCAAAATCCACACCTGGTTATTGACGACAACCTTTTGCAACAAGTCCAGCTTTGAAAGTCTCAACTTTTCCATCTACACCATGAATCTTCTCAAGATCCACCTGCTCCCGATGGGTTTTACCCCTTTAGGTGCAACTACCAAAGTCACTAATTTGTTCGTGTATATGGATTCCATCTCAGATCGAATAGCATCCAGCCATTTCACAGTGTCTCCACTTGTGATGGCCTGCTCGAAACTAGTCGGGTCATCATCTTCTATGATGCAATCCTTGCTCCCACTGTCATTGCGAAAACCATAGTATCTCTTAGGCGAATGAAAAACCCTACTAGATCTGTGGAGAGGCTGAGGTCTATTGAATCCTCCGGTTCTACCAAATCATCAGCTGTTAGTTTGTCTAGGTGGAACTCCTTCCAGGTCTACCTCATGACCACTAATTTCTTCCATAAGAAGTCTTTTTTCTAAAAAGGTGGCATGCTGAGAAAACAAAACACCTTTTGCTCATCAGTTTGGTAGAAGATGTACCCTCGGGAATGTTCGGGATATCTAACAAACTTATACAGTACTGATCTTTCCTCGAGCTTGTCCGGATTTTTCTTTTCAACATTGGCCGGAAAACCCCATATCTTAAGTCGTTTAAGACATGGTCTCTTCACATACCATATCTCATATAGAGTGGTAGGCACTGATTTGGATGGAACCCTATTCAATAGGTATGCGGCTTCTCAAGCGCATAACCCCAAAAGGAAACAGGCAACTCAGCAGTACTCATCATAGAGCGCACCATATCTAATAGGGTGCGGATCCTCCGCCCCAATACACCGCTGTTCAGTGGTGTATACGGAGGAGTAAGCTGAGAGAGAATCTCATTCTCTTTTAAATAATCCAGGAACTCCGTGCTCAAGTATTCTCCTCCCCGATCATATCGAAGGACTTTAGTACTTCTACCCATTTGGTTCTCTAATTCGCACTTATATTCCTTGAATTTCTCAGAAGCTTCAGACTTGTGTTTCAACAGGAACACATGTCTAAATCTTAAGAGATCATCGATAAATATAATGAAGTATAAAGAACCAACCCTGGCATGTATAGACATAGGGCTGCATACATCACTATGTATCATTCCCAAGAGTTCAGTAACTCTTTCTCCGTTTCCAGTAAATGGAGTTTCGGTCATTTTTCCTTTGAGACATGACTGGCAAGTATTATAGGATGCAAATTTGAATGGATTCAAATATTCATCCTTATGTAACTTAGCTAGTTGTGTCGCATTGATATGATCTAGTCCACAATGCCTCAAGAAGGATTTGTTCATCTCTGAACTCTTCCTCTTGTGTGTGTTCTGTATACTTTGAACTGTGGTTTGATTTTGAAAATATATGCTATTACATAACGTGACTAATCTAATCAACTCTTGATTGAGAAAAATGCTCACAACATTATCCCGCAATACAAAATTATATCCTTCTTTAACTTAATAAAGAAACAGATATAATGTTGTATATCAGGTTCGACATGTAATAACATTTGTTCAAAATCAATGTATTTACCACTTGGTAATACACGATGATATTTGCCAACTGATTTAATTGCAACAATTGCACCATTCTCTACACTTAGAGACATATCATCCAATCCCAGTTCTCTACCTTTCTGTAGCCCATGTAACAGATTACATATACGGGATCCTGATCCGGTATCTCATACCTAGAACGTAGAGGATACTGAGAAACAGTTCTTGGTAACGAACACACCCGAAGAATATGCATCAACATGCTCTTTCTTTGATTGGGTGGCATGGGAATTCTAGTATTCCCCTATTTCCTGCTCAGACTTATAGCCAACGTTCCCCAGCTTAGTATAATAAGAAGGTTCGGTCAATATATCTATATTATTATCTTGATTAAGGCATATCACGGTCGCTACCAGGAGCGAGAGAGAAGAAAACATTCTGCGTATGCTCTTGCAAGATCATATTGGTTATTATTTTATCTAATCAGGATGGCTCCCACTGTTTTTATCAAATCTTCCTTCAAACCCTAAAAGGTAAGACTAGCCTAGATTAATTACACTCTACAAGTTCGCCAATCTTTCGGCCATGCCAGTGTCAGTAATTTGAGGGAGGTTTCCCGTTCTTTCGCATGGACCTAATTAAAATAAACCTCATTTTCCCAGGGGCGTAACCCCGTTAACACCTTTCTAGACACCTAATTGATCGGCTAATTATGATGTGTAAAACTCTCCCAGGAGTAACTCTTACTCGCAGTGGGCATCGGGATCCAACTATCTCATAGAGCTCATTGCAAATTTCAACACTTGAAATTCCCGAAAATATTTTGCTCCAAGCTTCCTATGACCTTGACGAAGGCCAACAAATCATAGGCCGCTAGTCAAGTTCAACCCGTACATTTCATGATTGAATTAAACCCACCCACACGACCCTTGACGAAGGCCAACAAAGTCGTACGACTACCCTAATCCAATCTCATCGCATGCTTTTAGCAGATAAGCACTAATCAGCTACCGCACACTACGCCTTGACGAAGGCCAACAAATGTAGCACGAATACCAAATAGTCCTTATCTGAAATGACAGAGGGCTACGACAGGTTTTTAAGAAAATCTTTTGTGTAATGAACTTGATATCGTTGTAGAATCGAGTGATTTTGAAAAGGATTGATTTTGAGGCTTTTACTAGTTTTGCTAAAGTGCTCACTCCCGGTGAAGGGATCTCGGCTCTTTCTTCATCGAATGAGCTGCTGGATATTCAAGAATACCACCATGCAAAGTAAGAACTAGAGAAGCAGTCGAAAAACAAAACCGAGTGGTTATAGCATCTGCTAGGTTTTGATAAAGAGGTCACTCCCGGTGAAGGGATCTCGGCACTTTCCTCATCGAATGAGGTGCTGGATATTCATCAAGGAATACCGCTATGTAAAGCAAAAGCTAGAGCTAACCTTTTTGAAAATTTGATTCTACAACATCTTTAGGTTTCTTTCCTTTCATTAATCTCATTAATTAAGTCCCATCATTTATGCTTCCTAAGCATCACAGATAAAGAAACGAAAATAGTACGTACGCTTATGCCATCCGCATTCGCCACAGTGTTCCGTTATGCACCATTAGGATACTTAACTAACGGCAAAGCAGGGCGGGACTAGCGCGGGTGCAAAATGTAAGAAACGTTTATTATATATCATATATATAATAACAATATTCGTCTCATCATATAAAATGATCACATCACAGAATATCAGCAGCATAAGTCCACATATGAAATATTGGATATACTAGGAATTCCGTGTTTTAAATTAATCCTGTAAAAAACATGGATTCCACGGTCGTGATGAATAGCCAAACCCATATTCATAGACCCCTACGAGAGCGGCAAGCAACCCTACCAATTCTAGAGTTAGGAGACCCGGTCTCGACTCCTCGAGATGGTCTCCCACTGGACTCTAGAACCCGGTTACTTGTGCTCCCCACCTTGGGTCTATCCTAATGTGGAAAAGTAAATAATATACATCAATGGTGACATCATCCACAACCGGGAAGTGCCCCAATAAAAGAATATTACATACATGTTTTTACATGAATGAAAAATAAAAACTCTCATCTCACGCAAAAAACCCCGGCTATTCAAACACGACGATCTAATATAACATATCACTGCAACACATAACATCACATGTCATCAACGTAAGTAAATATGGGTATCCTAATTATCGTTGACATATAGCAATGAAACCGGAGATACACCACAAATTACACTTACGGTCATAGAAAAGAAAGTGAAAACTACAACAATTGGAATCCGTAACCACCTTAGACATCATAAACCCAAAATATCACATACTTTGGATTTCATGTCTAACCATATGAATCCCTTAGACATCATAAACCCGGAATATCTTATGTTCCGAATTTCATGCCTAACCTTATAAACCCCGCATTTTAGTCTTGATATTGAAAACACTTTTCAATAACAAGTCGGGCAATTCAACAAGATTCCTGACAACTTGATCAAACGCTCGTCGGAAACTTTAGTAGACGGCCGCACCCCCAATGTCAATGACGAAGTGCACTTAAGCGGAACACCGCGGCCACGAGCACCCGGGAGGATGCTTTTGGCAACGGGGTTTTCCTATAGTCACTTGGTCGGGCTATGGGCTGTGGCTATCTAGTAATGTTACCCGGCGAACATTCGTGTACTATACGAGATTGCGACGGAGTTTTGATTCAAATCAAAACCCCGTGGCAACCGATCAAATGAGACTAAATTGTTAGGTTTACAAAATTCAAACTAGTTTTCACAAAACTAATTATTGTGGATTCCAAATATTGTATCACATTCATAAAACCTAGACGATGTTAAACTTTTCAATCGATCGATCAACCACCCAAAATTCTCAGAGGACTCAACACTTGAGTTAGATTCAAAAATTCCCAGACAGTGCCACAAGCACATACGGACCAGCACAAGAGAGCATGTCCCAAGCCTCATCAACGGCGCCGCGGAACCGTCGCCAAAAACACCTTTTGGCCGCGGTTCCGCGGTCGTTAGGTCGAGTTAAGGGTTCGTATTTCTTGGGGGTCCACACAATACTTTGCACAATTTTCTGAACATTTTTAAACCCAAAAATTCCAACTTTTGAAAAAAATCTAGAGAGTAATCTTGAGGTGGTGTTTGATGTTCGTTCGAACTTTTTAACGTCGTCTAAGTTACCCAAAATGTTGTTAAAATTTTGACTACGAAATACTCCGAATTGCCTTTACAGAAAAATAACATCAGATGCAATCTTAGTAAAAACAAACAATACCTGAAACACCAAACCCTAGAGACTGGAGCACCAAACAAAAATGAATCCCAAAATCAATTAGAAAATCGGCCAGGCCGGCCATATGAAGCATTTTGCCGGGTCAAAACTGGTGGATTGGGTTCGTGATTCTCTGGTGTTCATATTACATCTCATGTAAAATTTTGCAACTGTTTAAAAAAAATTTAGAGAACTTTTAAAAATTGACAGAAACTGTGGATTTTGTTTCGAGGTTTCGGAGTTGTTTCAGTTTCGTAAATCTACTAACATCGTCTAATTCTCTAGCTTGGCTCTGATACCAGTGCTGGATCCCTTAGCACCCACACTAGGTTTTCCAATGCATCAAGCATGCAATTTAAAAAATTTTAAGGTGCTAAAGAACCCTAGCCTAGGATCTAACTAGAGGATTAGGAGTAAGCTAGCATGTAATCAAACATTACACTAAGTGAATGAGGAATACAACCTTTGTAGACCGGTCCTTCACTTCTTAAGCTCCGTGTAGTAGTCCCTTCGCTCCAAGTAGTGATCTCCCGAACTCTAGTAATGGTTAACAATGTGAAAGGAACAAGCTTGCTTGAAGTCTTCGAGGCCGAAGATGATCTACGTCGAGAAATCTCCAACTCAAGCTATCTCTTCACTAATTGGAAATAAGTGAAGCAAACAATCTAAACTAAATGGCTAATCTAGTGTAGGTTGATGAAGTAGGATTTTTGCTCACTTTGGAATTATTTTTCTCACTAATTTTCTTCACCTCTTGAAAACCTAGAGAGCTTTCTTGAGATGAAGAAGAAGATGAAGTGTAGAATGAATGAGAGAGTCTAAGCAACCATGGATGAGATAATATTATATATTCTCTCGTGTAGAGACTTAACCATGGCTAAAGATCATGGTTTGGTTAATAAATATCTAATGTAAAACAAAATTAGCGGTCTAAGTCAATGCTTTCTACAAGCTTCCACTAAGCATCAACCATGACTAATTTCCACCTAATTTTGTATTTACCTTAAATAAATAAAACCCTAATTATCTAAGGCATGGTATGAGTCTCATACACCCATGTACAATGTATCATCAAGCATGATACAAAAATAAATACATTAATATATATCACATATATATTAAATGTACAAAGAGAAAACATTTTCTTAAGTGAGCTAATATTAGTTAATGTATATTAATATATCAAATATATAATTACAAATTAAATTATTAAATCAACACTTGATTTAATAACCCGGCTATATCAAATACAACCGACTAATATCATTTATATGCATATCACATATAAATATAACATATCATTGAATCAACACTTGATTCAACAATCCGGTTATATCTCATATAACCTGTATCGCAAGAATGGAATACGGTATCACATACACGTATTAATCTCGGTCCTGCACATATCACATATGTGCCCTACTTCCTTTCGCATGAGCTGGGAAACCTCTGTGTAGGACTCTAATGACCCGTCAATACACCGGCGGTAGGTGATGATCATATCAGTCACCCACAAGCCGTCAGCGGTACTAGCTGGACGTAACGGCTACCCGGGTATTGAGCGATCAGAAGATCAACAAGTAAGTCTGCTCATACTCCTGTGAATCCAATAAGTAACACTACCGTACAGTCCGGTTTCTTCGTCTGATATGTCGCATATCCTGTCTGGGGGTGGTAAACGTCAGACCCCAATAGCTTCATAAGTCATGCCGATTGAGGCCCATAACGGTTTGAGAAACTACTGATAACACATACCAGTAAATCTCAGCAACCCTGGCCAGGGATTTCCTGTTATGGCCAATCGAGCACAGCGCAACATCAACCCCCAATACCGGGAGAAACGAAATCCCCTCCTATCGCTCATTGCCTCCATATGACTCAGGACAATACCCAAAAACCACCGTTTTGCACGTTCTCTTAAACGTGGTAAGGTGGAAATCAAAGCACGGTGGGAATCACACAAGACTCTATGACGATCTCGGGTCTGCAGACTAACCTGTACCAGTGTCACCAGAGAACTGGTATTTGACGTGTTGTATAATACCATCTAGGAGTTCTCAGGGAGTCTTGTTCAGTATACACAGTCTCCACTAAGCACCCGCATACAATCTTTGATGTCAAACACCAATGGATGTGGGATCATCCATCGCCCATCATATGGTTCAAGAAACGTATACGCTAGTCTACTCTGGAATATCGATACCCCGTCTCGATACTCCCACGACTAGAAACAATTGAAGGATGTACTTATAGACTACCATGGCCCCACTAGTATGATCTACATCATAATCCTGGTAGTCAAGTACACATCCTAAGGGCTTTATCAACATGTAACAGAGAGATAATAAGTATACATGTTAAGATAAAGAGTAACCAGATAGCATAATATCTTTTCGAGCAAGAAAGTCATCCCTATATATGTCCAAGCATCCACTATAATATACATCATATGTACAATAATAGCTTTTAGGGCATACATACAACTAACAAAGACTATCTCCCGAAATGAGCGATACCTGTCTTAGAATTTGTATGGATATCTGATAGACCCAGTTCACAAATGTACTTCAAATCCAACAAACTTCTTAGACCGTATCATCCACTGAATTTTATCAGTATCCTGCGCCGTGCCTTCCTCGGTATCCGCTTGGACTCCTTGTCCAACATAACGCGCCTCAAAAAGAGGGAAAACTATAGCTCTGACAGCCACTCTGTCATCCAGATCATCTTGAAAGCCTGAAATGATAACCTCCTCCATAAGAAGGTTGTCGTTACCATATACCAAGAACATCCACTTATGTTCATAACATCTTCCCAACGTTTCTCTAGGATTGGATTAATATATATGCTTATTGCAGCTAGTGCAAAAGCAATATTTGGTGTGGTACTTGACATCTCATGATTGACTCAATTGCTTAAGCAAGAGATATACCAATCATTCAAATCCCTCCCCTCATCATTCTAGAAGGCATCTCTTTAGTGAGAGTGACTCCATCACCTGCAGGTACACCACCACACCAGGAGTCGTCCATTCTAAAACACTTTAGAATAGTGTCAAGTACCCAAATTGGGACATTTCCCAAATCTAGATCTAAAACCATAGATTTAGTGACCAGAATTCCTGATATTTTATCCAGATCCTTTGTGGAGAAACAACTTATGACAACCACAGTATAACCGATCGTAGTATAGGAAGATCACTTCCTATCAAGAGCATGTCATCCAAATACCAGGACATCACTCCATATTACCTTCTTACCAAGTCCATCTATCGTTCTGATGAAGTCAAACTCTATGACTGTCATATCAAAACTAGACGATCTATCTCCGCTATACCTGCTTTAATCTATAAATAGACATAAGCTACTTGCCCACCATACTTCCGCTGCTCCCACTGACTACAACAACCCTCTGGCAGAGTCATATACACGTGCACTTCTAAAGCTAATTTAGAACGATGTTATACTCATCCTCCTGCCAGATCCCATAGTCTAGAACAGCAGTAGTGGCAAGTTTGGATAATAAAAATCTTACCTGTCACCTTCTTTGAGGAGACCGAAGTACCTCTCGGGTGGTCGAGGTTACCCACCAAATCTTCGGAGTGGATAACGGATCGTTGAAACCAATTGAATTCTCAGATTCTACTAAATTTTCAGTAATCATTTGTGGTTCTAGAATCACATCCAGTTCTACCATACTTCCACTAATGTTTTGACCCGCGCAAGCGAACTTTTCAAGCTTACCGGATTTGATTCAACGGGGGTTTCCTAACCCAAAAACTTAACGGTACGTACTTTACTAACACCTTCTTCTCAAATCCGACACTTCCAATATACTATTGTTTGCAGGATTCTTTGCAAGTTCGCTAGCAAACGCTAAAAATTGACTAACCCGTATTTGTTGCAGTGCCGTGCTTAAACTAAAAAATGATTGTTTGATTCTTTATAGAATTTTTTTGAATTGCGCATTGCATACATTAATACGGACTTAAGGGCAAGCGAACCCCACAACATACGGTAAAGGATTTCATCACCTTTTCCGTGGCCCACAAATCACGAACTTAAGCATAACGTTTACCCGCACAAAATTTAAAAGAAATTAGACTTTAAGCCTTAAGGACTTCGCGCTCACTAGGAGAAGTTAATCGTGTTTAGAACCTCGCTTAACGGTATATTGTTTACGAGGTGTCTAGGAAAGTGTTAACGGCGAAACCTCCAAAAGAGAAAGGGTTATTTAATTAAGGAACTTCGCGAAAGCGTTGGAAAACCTCCCCTTATCTCTGCACTTACCTGACCTCGTGATCAGTGTATCTTGAGCCCATTTCTCGACACAGTTTTACTTCGACAATCAAGTTCTGGAGCAGGTCTAGTTGGCCTAGGTAAACCCTAGAACGATTAGGTGTGTGGTATTTTTGTGTCGTGATTATTTTTGTCCATATTTTTTTTATTCTTTTGTTAATAGCTAAAAAAAATAAATAAAAAAAAATCACATTCATTTTTCCCCTCCTTTTCTCTTCCTTTCTTTCCTTCTCTTTTCATATCATGGGTACCCCACCTCGCAAAACTCTTGCCGAACTTTGGTACCCACAACCAGACATTACTTCTTACGGTTCTTGCTTTGGCCGAACATCGAACGACCCCTCCATGCCCAAAGTTTCACTGAAAGATCGCATAGCAGCGTCTAGGACAAACACTTGCACTCCTCATTCCACTTTGTATCAACCTTTTCAACCTCCCTCACCCGCTTATGTTGATACCCCTTTTGCAAGTCGTCCTTTGTCCATCGCTGAACGTATTGAACAATCCCGTAGCCGATCTTTCACTCCTTTCACCACTATAGATTCCTGGGATCAACAATTTCATTCACCTTCTTATCCAAATGTTGATCCTGTTCCTGTCCCGCCATTCAATTCTTACCAGTCTTGCCCGACTTTTTCACCTTCCCTAGACATTGTTTCTGAACCGCCATTTGGGAATTTTCAGTATCCAAACAACTTTGAATCTTTTACTGAAACCCCTACACAACCCATGTCTAGTCTGGAACAGTCGTTGGAAGACTTTAGGGTAGCGTCAAGTCAACAGATGATGGATTTGAATGCGTCCATGGCCGCTCTCATACAACCTACTGACCAAGTAGCTAGTTTCCAACTAGCTCCTAATTTTCCAATGTATGATGAGGCGGCAGGACAGGCTGTGAATTTGAGTGGTAAGAGTGAGCTGTACCCCCTTCCAAGTCAAACCTACACGCCATAAATTGAATCCCACAACTCCTGTATTGAAAGTCTATCAAGTGTCCCAAATGAATTATCAATTGAAGATAGAATGATTAATGAGTTGTGCGACTTTGTAGTGTTTGATTTACCTGATTGTGAAGGGTCCTTTCCAAGTGAACCCAATCCTAAACCTTTTGACCTCTACACTTCCATCTTAGAACCTGAATTGATTGAACTCCATGCTTTTGATGAGGTGTCTGAGGATATTGACTTTCACTTGATTAAGGATATTGACGCTGGGAATATTTTGGATGATGAACCCACAGATTTGGCTGAGTTTTTCTCTTCAATTCATCATCCCGAGTCATTAAATGTTTTTCCCGAACCCCATATGCGTCTGGACTTTGATGAAATATGCATGGATGAGCTTAACTTTGAGGAGAATTTTGAGGATATTTTTGAGGATGAAACAGTTCTAGATGATGAGTCGGATTTTCCAATTCATCCTGTTCCTTTCACTGACTGTGCACACCCTCCAGAACCCTTAACCGATACCCTTCCTCAACCACTTCCCTCCCTCCTTTCCATCGTTCCGACCATGCAAGAAACCGTATCATTTTCACTTCCTGTGCCTGGTTTACCAAGTTCGGCGTACCCATGGCTTCTTACGAATCTTGAGGGATTTGACCCAATCTCTCGACGGGTTAATAGATTAGCACAATCGCTTTTTACACATCGCTCATCACAAATTGTGCTAATCTATTCACTCCATTTGCACCCTCAAGTTCGTACTCCACTTCTTTTTCCCTTCCGCCATTCTTCTTCTGATATACCGAGACTGTATCCCGCTTCTATCTCCATACGGTCTCGCGTAGTCTCCATTTCTTACCTCTCCGCATTCTTTCACCAGCCACTGCTTTATCACGATAAGATCTTTGAATGGTTGGTGCTCACTTTTGGCCTGTGTAAGGCCTTGTATAGCTTGATACTGTTCTTTCCCCCTAATCCTGAACTTCAACGCTTAACAGTGGAAACAGTGTTTTACTTAAGTTTGGGGGGGACACCTTTTTTGTATATATTTTTTGTTTTCCTTTTTGTATATAATTTGTTTTTAGGGAGAGCGCCGACAATTTTGACCCTCTTGGTATAGCCTGACAGTGAGGGCACTGTCAAGTTTAAGTTTGGGGGTGTGCTCGGTAAGCTTTCTTCCTTCGCATTCATTTGTATATTTTGCATTTGCATACCTTATTAAAAACCCACAAAAATCGAAAATTTTCCAAAAATATAAAAAATTTGTCGTCAAGTTAGCTAATAGGGTAACTTAGATTTTTATTCTGAAAGTTTAGTTGATATGTTAGAGATAACTAAATTCTAGACTTAGGAATTGAAAATCCTTAAAATAACCCTCATTCTGTCTAACTTTGGTAAGTATACGTCCTTACAGTTTTTTGAGTTCAGTTCTTGAGTTAAGTCAAGATGAAGGGAAAGTATTGAAGCTTTACTGGAGGATAAGTCTGAAAAATAGTTTCTTTTCTTGAGTCCAAATTTAGAAAGTATATACCCTACAAACTGCACTTACACGCACCTTGAAACTTGGGATACTAGAGGATACCTAGAAATACTCTTGCCTGAAAGCCTAGTATGAAAGAAAAAACGGTATTTAAAGCTAAACACCAAAAGAGCATATTGAAAAATATATCCGGTCTTGAAAAAGAAAAAGAAAAAGAAAAAAATAGAATAAAGTCAAGACCTGGTAACTGCTATTTACGCTTTAAAGTTCACAAATTCAGTAATCGGTCGTTAGTGCCTCAAGAAGCATTAATAGTCGCATGAAAGGTGTGTGAGCAAATCCGTCCATCCTTAATGAAAAGAAGTAGTATTAGGTATTAGGGCAAGGGTATTATAGCTTGAATTGAATTCTTGAGTGTAGGGGTGCAAATATACACACACGTAGGGGTATACAATCGATATTTGGATAAAAGATAGAAATAAAGAATAAGACTTGTGTTTTCTGTAAAGTTGATAAAAATCTCTGATTTGAGGCCGCACTTTAGAAGGAAAACTTAGGAGAACCAACATCTTTCTAAACTTTTTTGGAACGTATAGGACCCAAGGTTAAATAGATAGGAGGTGTGAAAAATAAGGGTTGGATATTTCTAACTTAGGATGATAGAATTTCTAATGTAAATACTAAAGTGTAGGAGTAGAATCATTGTTAACTTATGACACTAATTTGACGGGATTTTGTGGGTGTAATCCGCTGAAAACCCTCAGGAGACAACACTCCTCCTACTAGGGACACCTAGAGGTTTAACGGCTTGTTGCACGCGCTCAGTGCAATCACGTTCCCTGCGAAAATGCGGTTAGGATTTTATTTTTGAATAAATTGGTTTTGCTCGGGACGAGCAAAAGTTAAGTTTGGGGGTATTTGTTCATACCAGAATATTGCATTCTATACCGCCCATTCTTACGCTCGTTTGTTTATAGGCAGGTGCTTTTTATCAGTGTTTGCTACATAATTGCAGGATACTGATCTCAGCTCTAAACAGTGAATATCATGGAAAAGTACGACAAATTCTGGATTACTGCCAACAAAAGATAAAACACGGGTCTCCGCTCTCTATCCGTGTGTTGCCACATACCAGTTTACGGGACAAAATGGCAAATCGATTGTCATGTCATGCACAAAGCTCAATGACAACACAAGATCCAAGAAATCTACGCGGAGCTCGAGGAAATCATGGCAAAAGATCCATATCACATCACCTTTTGTTCTACTAAAATTCTGGAAGAAATGTGAAGAGATTCTGAGAAAAGTCATATACCAAACAGCAAACAACATAAAACCAGGGCACACGACAAAAAATGATGACCTAACTCCCCTATACGGCCGCGGAACTGAGGCCTAAGCAGGCTTAGGCCGCGGAACCGTGGCCATTGTAGCTCCTCTCTCTGTCAGGTTTTAGGGGTAGTTTGGTACTTTTATATGGAGCCATATTCTAGCCATAGGTTTCCATTTCCCTTCCTATAAATACCCCAGAACTGAGCCAAATTAAGGTGTTCATTTCTTTAGCCTCTTTTTGTTAGGATTTAGTCTTTTTCTTCTTCTTCTTCATTCTTCCTCCATGAAAATGTAGTGAGAGCATTGAGTGGATGTTAATGAAGATGGGGTTTTTTGTATCATTCTTGCTTTTTTAGCTTCCCCTTGAGATTTTTGCTTCCTCTTGATTTTTCAACCTCTTCATTGAGCTTGAAAGGTTAAGGGTTTGTTATTGATCTCAAGGGTCGTATTTTCTTATGGAATTGGTTCTTCACTTCACATGAGTTCTTTACCCTTCTCTTGATCTTGCAACCTCTTAATTGAGCTTGCAAGTTTAAGGGTTGGCTATTGATCCCATGCTTGTCTTGAGTTCTAGTTTCTAGTTTCCTTTCTTGCTTTTTATTATCTTGTAATTACTTTCTTGCATTTTTCATTCTTGTCTTTAATTACTTGCAATTTATTACATGCACTTTAATTACTTGCTTGTAATCTTTTCTTTTCTTTGTTCTTTTTGTTCTCTCTTTTTGGTTCTTTTTGTGAATGAATGTAATTATTATTGTTAAGAAGAAATACGATATTATAAGTTAACGTTTCCTTGCTAATTTTCTTTTCCCGTATTTTCCATTGAACTCCGCCCAAACGATAAGCAAGCGTTCCGTTAGGCACCCTACCCTAACAAGGTAACGGTGATTCCTAACCGCGACCGGTTGCGTTCGGTTTGGCCGGAGGCGAAAGCAAGAGACAAGAACGGAAGGACAAGGGTAAATAAGCCTGATTCCACGAATACCGCGCTTAAATCCCCTAATCCACGTTGTTGCCGATTGCTCTAGCTTCAATTGGTCAAGACTCGGCTCAAAGGTTTTAAGTACGGATTTCTTTAGCTTACAATCTCGTATCTTTTTCTTAACAACTTTATACTTGCAAATAAAACACATAGGTTAGATTCGAACAAACACATACAAATTCTTTATTGACTCGTCTAAAACTCGAACGGACATACAACCATCTCCCTGTAGATCGACCCGTGCTCAACCGGCTAGCTGCGAAGCGACACCGTCCTGATCGCGGTTATAACTTTAGAATTTTGAACATCCGACACGCTTTTGGCGTGCGATCAAATGGCGCCGTTACCGGGAGACGGTAGCGTATTTTCTTTCTTGTTATTCAGGTTAATATTCTTTTTGTATATATTTATAAATAAAAAAAATCTTTTTGTTATTTTTGATCATTTTTGTGGGCAAGAGTGCAGATTTTTGCAGATTTGCAAACTGCGATTGTGGGGAGCAAAGTGTACATTCAAAGTTAAGGTGATTGCAAAGTACAGTGCCAAAGATCCGGGTAGTTTGACCCGCGCAAGCGAACTTTTCAAGCTTACCGGATTTGATTCAACGGGGGTTTCCTAACCCAAAAACTTAACGGTACGTACTTTACTAACACCTTCTTCTCAAATCCGACACTTCCAATATACTATTGTTTGCAGGATTCTTTGCAAGTTCGCTAGCAAACGCTAAAAATTGACTAACCCGTATTTGTTGCAGTGCCGTGCTTAAACTAAAAAATGATTGTTTGATTCTTTATAGAATTTTTTTGAATTGCGCATTGCATACATTAATACGGACTTAAGGGCAAGCGAACCCCACAACATACGGTAAAGGATTTCATCACCTTTTCCGTGGCCCACAAATCACGAACTTAAGCATAACGTTTACCCGCACAAAATTTAAAAGAAATTAGACTTTAAGCCTTAAGGACTTCGCGCTCACTAGGAGAAGTTAATCGTGTTTAGAACCTCGCTTAACGGTATATTGTTTACGAGGTGTCTAGGAAAGTGTTAACGGCGAAACCTCCAAAAGAGAAAGGGTTATTTAATTAAGGAACTTCGCGAAAGCGTTGGAAAACCTCCCCTTATCTCTGCACTTACCTGACCTCGTGATCAGTGTATCTTGAGCCCATTTCTCGACACAGTTTTACTTCGACAATCAAGTTCTGGAGCAGGTCTAGTTGGCCTAGGTAAACCCTAGAACGATTAGGTGTGTGGTATTTTTGTGTCGTGATTATTTTTGTCCATATTCTTTTTTATTCTTTTGTTAATAGCTAAAAAAAATAAATAAAAAAAAATCACATTCATTTTTCCCCTCCTTTTCTCTTCCTTTCTTTCCTTCTCTTTTCATATCATGGGTACCCCACCTCGCAAAACTCTTGCCGAACTTTGGTACCCACAACCAGACATTACTTCTTACGGTTCTTGCTTTGGCCGAACATCGAACGACCCCTCCATGCCCAAAGTTTCACTGAAAGATCGCATAGCAGCGTCTAGGACAAACACTTGCACTCCTCATTCCACTTTGTATCAACCTTTTCAACCTCCCTCACCCGCTTATGTTGATACCCCTTTTGCAAGTCGTCCTTTGTCCATCGCTGAACGTATTGAACAATCCCGTAGCCGATCTTTCACTCCTTTCACCACTATAGATTCCTGGGATCAACAATTTCATTCACCTTCTTATCCGAATGTTGATCATGTTCCTGTCCCGCCATTCAATTCTTAACAGTCCTGCCCGACTTTTTCACCTTCCCTAGACATTGTTTCTGAACCGCCATTTGGGAATTTTCAGTATCCAAACAACTTTGAATCTTTTACTGAAACCCCTACACAACCCATGTCTAGTCTGGAACAGTCGTTGGAAGACTTTAGGATAGCGTCAAGTCAACAGATGATGGATTTGAATGCGTCCATGGCCGCTCTCATACAACCTACTGACCAAGTAGCTAGTTTCCAACTAGCTCCTAATTTTCCAATGTATGATGAGGCGGCAGGACAGGCTGTGAATTTGAGTGGTAAGAGTGAGCTGTACCCCCTTCTAAGTCAAACCTACACGCCACAAATTGAATCCCACAACTCCTGTATTGAAAGTCTATCAAGTGTCCCAAATGAATTATCAATTGAAGATAGAATGATTAATGAGTTGTGCGACTTTGTAGTGTTTGATTTACCTGATTGTGAAGGGTCCTTTCCAAGTGAACCCAATCCTAAACCTTTTGACCTCTACACTTCCATCTTAGAACCTGAATTGATTGAACTCCATGCTTTTGATGAGGTGTCTGAGGATATTGACTTTCACTTGATTAAGGATATTGACGCTGGGAATATTTTGGATGATGAACCCACAGATTTGGCTGAGTTTTTCTCTTCAATTCATCATCCTGAGTCATTAAATGTTTTTCCCGAACCCCATATGCGTCTGGACTTTGATGAAATATGCATGGATGAGCTTAACTTTGAGGAGAATTTTGAGGATATTTTTGAGGATGAAACAGTTCTAGATGATGAGTCGGATTTTCCAATTCATCCTGTTCCTTTCACTGACTGTGCACACCCTCCAGAACCCTTAACCGATACCCTTCCTCAACCACTTCCCTCCCTCCTTTCCATCGTTCCGACCATGCAAGAAACCGTATCATTTTCACTTCCTGTGCCTGGTTTACCAAGTTCGGCGTACCCATGGCTTCTTACGAATCTTGAGGGATTTGACCCAATCTCTCGACGGGTTAATAGATTAGCACAATCGCTTTTTACACATCGCTCATCACAAATTGTGCTAATCTATTCACTCCATTTGCACCCTCAAGTTCGTACTCCACTTCTTTTTCCCTTCCGCCATTCTTCTTCTGATATACCGAGACTGTATCCCGCTTCTATCTCCATACGGTCTCGCGTAGTCTCCATTTCTTACCTCTCCGCATTCTTTCACCAGCCACTGCTTTATCACGATAAGATCTTTGAATGGTTGGTGCTCACTTTTGGCCTGTGTAAGGCCTTGTATAGCTTGATACTGTTCTTTCCCCCTAATCCTGAACTTCAACGCTTAACAGTGGAAACAGTGTTTTACTTAAGTTTGGGGGGGACACCTTTTTTGTATATATTTTTTGTTTTCCTTTTTGTATATAATTTGTTTTTAGGGGGAGCGCCGACAATTTTGACCCTCTTGGTATAGCCTGACAGTGAGGGCACTGTTAAGTTTAAGTTTGGGGGTGTGCTCGGTAAGCTTTCTTCCTTCGCATTCATTTGTATATTTTGCATTTGCATACCTTATTAAAAACCCACAAAAATCGAAAATTTTCCAAAAATATAAAAAATTTGTCGTCAAGTTAGCTAATAGGGTAACTTAGATTTTTATTCTGAAAGTTTAGTTGATATGTTAGAGATAACTAAATTCTAGACTTAGGAATTGAAAATCCTTAAAATAACCCCCATTCTGTCTAACTTTGGTAAGTATACGTCCTTACAGTTTTTTGAGTTCAGTTCTTGAGTTAAGTCAAGATGAAGGGAAAGTATTGAAGCTTTACTGGAGGATAAGTCTGAAAAATAGTTTCTTTTCTTGAGTTCAAATTTAGAAAGTATATACCCTACAAACTGCACTTACACGCACCTTGAAACTTGGGATAGTAGAGGATACCTAGAAATACTCTTGCCTGAAAGCCTAGTATGAAAGAAAAAACGGTATTTAAAGCTAAACACCAAAAGAGCATATTGAAAAATATATCCGGTCTTGAAAAAGAAAAAGAAAAAGAAAAAAATAGAATAAAGTCAAGACCTGGTAACTGCTATTTACGCTTTAAAGTTCACACATTCAGTAATCGGTCGTTAGTGCCTCAAGAAGCATTAATAGTCGCATGAAAGGTGTGTGAGCAAATCCGTCCATCCTTAATGAAAAGAAGTAGTATTAGGTATTAGGGCAAGGGTATTATAGCTTGAATTGAATTCTTGAGTGTAGGGGTGCAAATATACACACACGTAGGGGTATACAATCGATATTTGGATAAAAGATAGAAATAAAGAATAAGACTTGTGTTTTCTGTAAAGTTGATAAAAATCTCTGATTTGAGGCCGCACTTTAGAAGGAAAACTCAGGAGAACCAACATCTTTCTAAACTTTTTTGGAACGTATAGGACCCAAGGTTAAATAGATAGGAGGTGTGAAAAATAAGGGTTGGATATTTCTAACTTAGGATGATAGAATTTCTAATGTAAATACTAAACTGTAGGAGTAGAATCATTGTTAACTTATGACACTAATTTGACGGGATTTTGTGGGTGTAATCCGCTGAAAACCCTCAGGAGACAACACTCCTCCTACTAGGGACACCTAGAGGTTTAACGGCTTGTTGCACGCGCTCAGTGCAATCGCGTTCCCTGCGAAAATGCGGTTAGGATTTTATTTTTGAATAAATTGGTTTTGCTCGGGACGAGCAAAAGTTAAGTTTGGGGGTATTTGTTCATACCAGAATATTGCATTCTATACCGCCCATTCTTATGCTCGTTTGTTTATAGGCAGGTGCTTTTTATCAGTGTTTGCTACATAATTGCAGGATACTGATCTCAGCTCTAAACAGTGAATATCATGGAAAAGTACGACAAATTCTGGATTACTGCCAACAACAGATAAAACACGGGTCTCCGCTCTCTATCCGTGTGTTGCCACATACCAGTTTACGGGACAAAATGGCAAATCGATTGTCATGTCATGCACAAAGCTCAATGACAACACAAGATCCAAGAAATCTACGCGGAGCTCGAGGAAATCATGGCAAAAGATCCATATCACATCACCTTTTGTTCTACTAAAATTCTGGAAGAAATGTGAAGAGATTCTGAGAAAAGTCATATACCAAACAGCAAACAACATAAAACCAGGGCACACGACAAAAAATGATGACCTAACTCCCCTATACGGCCGCGGAACCGCGGCCTAAGCAGGCTTAGGCCGCGGAACCGTGGCCATTGTAGCTCCTCTCTCTGTCAGGTTTTAGGGGTAGTTTGGTACTTTTATATGGAGCCATATTCTAGCCACAGGTTTCCATTTCCCTTCCTATAAATACCCCAGAACTGAGCCAAACTAAGGTGTTCATTTCTTTAGCCTCTTTTTGTTAGGATTTAGTCTTTTTCTTCTTCTTCTTCATTCTTCCTTCATGAAAATGTAGTGAGAGCATTGAGTGGATGTTAATGAAGATGAGGGTTTTTGTATCATTCTTGCTTTTTTAGCTTCCCCTTGAGATTTTTGCTTCCTCTTGATTTTTCAACCTCTTCATTGAGCTTGAAAGGTTAAGGGTTTGTTATTGATCTCAAGGGTCGTATTTTCTTATGGAATTGGTTCTTCACTTCACATGAGTTCTTTACCCTTCTCTTGATCTTGCAACCTCTTAATTGAGCTTGCAAGTTTAAGGGTTGGCTATTGATCCCATGCTTGTCTTGAGTTCTAGTTTCTAGTTTCCTTTCTTGCTTTTTATTATCTTGTAATTACTTTCTTGCATTTTTCATTCTTGTCTTTAATTACTTGCAATTTATTACATGCACTTTAATTACTTGCTTGTAATCTTTTCTTTTCTTTGTTCTTTTTGTTCTCTCTTTTTGGTTCTTTTTGTGAATGAATGTAATTATTATTGTTAAGAAGAAATACGATATTATAAGTTAACGTTTCTTTGCTAATTTTCTTTTCCCGTATTTTCCATTGAACTCCGCCCAAACGATACGCAAGCGCTCCGTTAGGCACCCTACCCTAACAAGGTAACGGTGATTCCTAACCGCGACCGGTTGCGTTCGGTTTGGCCGGAGGCGAAAGCAAGAGACAAGAACGGAAGGACAAGGGTAAATAAGCCGGATTCCACGAATACCGCTCTTAAATCCCCTAATCCACGTTGTTGCCGATTGCTCTAGCTTCAATTGGTCAAGACTCGGCTCAAAGGTTTTAAGTACGGATTTCTTTAGCTTACAATCTCGTATCTTTTTCTTAACAACTTTATACTTGCAAATAAAACACATAGGTTAGATTCGAACAAACACATACAAATTCTTTATTGACTCGTCTAAAACTCGAACGGACATACAACCATCTCCCTGTGGATCGACCCGTGCTCAACCGGCTAGCTGCGAAGCAACACCGTCCTGATCGCGGTTATAACTTTAGAATTTTGAACATCCGACACGCTTTTGGCGTGCGATCAAGAAGGTAAAGAGAAAAGAAAACCGAATAATAATATTCAATTTCTCCAGAACCGGAATCCATCCTTGAACTAAAACAAGTTCCTTCGAGTTCGTATGTAACTATACGATGGCATATCCAAGAAATATAGATCTTCGTAATGATACGGAGTGTTCTGGAGAAATGCAAAGGGGAAGTAGGAGTGGCAGGGGTATACGCGGCTTCGTCGTGAACGATAGTAGTCGTAATTTCCTTTGCCCTCATTCTAATCCCTTTATATGCCTTTACTTATTATCTTCTGTACACACTTAGGCTAATTGGTTTTCTTCCTTCCTTACCTTTCGGCACTTGCTTATGGTTTGGAAGAAGACTATCCAATAAGTGCAATAGGTATACTCTCCTAATACTAAGAGCCCTTGCAACCTGAGAGAAGGTAAAGAGAAAAGACAACCGAATAGTCTTATTCAATTTCTTCAGAACCGGAATCCATTCTCCAACTGAAACAAGTTTTTTCGAGTTCGTATGTAACTATACGATGGAATATCTAATAGTGATACGGAGTGTTCCAGAAAAATGCAAAGGGAAAATAGGAGCGGTAGGGATATATGCGACTTAATGACAATCCAAAAGCCAAAGTGTTTTAAGAAGGTTCGGTTAACTTAGTTCATAAGTTTTAGTTTGAGGTCGGGTCATGGTCGTTACCAAAGAGAGAGAGAGAGAGAAAAGAAACACTCAGCATGTACTCTAACCTAGATTAGATTGGTTAATCATTTTATCTAATCAGGATAGCTCCCACTGTTTCCTCGAATTCTCCTTCAAACACTAAAAGGAATTAGTCGGGATCATCTGAAAATCACCCGAGGAGTAACACCTACTCATTAGTGGGAATCGGGATCCAACTATATCGCATGATAACTTGATGGAAGCCACTCAAGTCACCACACTCCAGAAGGTATGTGCATGCTTGGCAAGTTTCCTGTATGTTTGAAACTCCCGATGTAGTTTTTGCGCCTAGGACTTAAGTGACCTTGACTAAAGATCAAAATTTCAAAAGGTCCTAGTCAAGTTCTACCCGTATTTTCTTGATTGAATTAGATCCACTCATACGAGCCTTGACTAAAGATCAAAATGATCTCACGACTTTCCTAACCAGTTGCATTATCATGGATCAGAAAAGGTCACATAGCTACCGAACACTACGCCTCGACTAAAGATCGAAATGTGTAGCATGAATACTGACCACTACCAATCCGAAATGACTGAGGGCTATGGCTGGGTTTTTGGCGAAAAACCCTTTAACATAATGAACTTGATATCGTTGAAGGAACCCGAGCGGTTTTATAAATATATAGTGGCGTAAACTTTTGCTAAAGAGGTCACTCCCTATGAAGAGATCGCGGCTCTTTTCTCATCGAATGAGATGCTGGATATCCCTAACTGAATACCACGATGCAAAACAAAAGAATCGACTATAGTGAAGTTATTACACTGAAGCAAACTTTTGCCCAAGAGGTCACTCCCTATAAAGGGATCTCGGCTCTTTCCTCGTCGAATGAGGTGTTGAATATTCAGAATTGAATACCGCTTTGCAAAGCAAAACGAAACATTTGTAATAAAAATTTTCAAAAATTGGTTCCAACAACATCATGTAGGTTTGTTTTTCCTTGCATTAATCAAAGTTAACGCAGTCCCATCAATTAATCCATATCACACCAGAAAAAAGAATGAAAATACAATATACGTATATGCCATCCGCATTCGCCACGGGGCCCCATCATGCATCGTTAGGTTACTTAACTAACGGCAGATTAGGGGTTGGACTAGTATGGATGCAAAACATATACAACATCTACTAGTATATATAAATATATATAACATTTGTCCTAGGCATGATATAAGCAACATCACAGAACATCAACAAGAAACATAGAATGGTGGATAATCTTGAAGTCTCGGGTTTCACTTGAGCCGCAAATGAGACCCGACGTTCCCGGTCATGTGGATAGCCCGTGCAATAAAAACCTGGACCTCTAATAGCACGGCAAGTTACCCGCCAATTCCAGAAGTGAGGCAACCATAACCAACAAAGTGAATGGGCCACCAAGCACTTCACGGAATCCGGTAACTTGAGCACCCCTCCTTGGGTCATCTTATACCCCCTACGAGTGTGGGGAATAGCCCGCCAATACTAGAGTAAGGCCCCCTCCGTCTCAACGCTATGAGATGTGGGCATGTTGCCCTCTAGAACCCGATTATTAGAGCACTCCACCGCGGGGTAATCCTAGTACAGAAAAGAAAAGTATATATATAAAGGCGACATCGACCTCAACCCGGTGGTGCCCCAAAAAAAGAATATGCAACATGGCAGAAACGGTGGTCCACATGTCAGACGCTCGCCCCGCAATAACAAATATACAAATGAATCTTACCTGTACTACTACCTTGCACCGCAAGCTATCCACCATGACAATCTAACTACAATATCAGCACAATCACAGAACATCAACATGAATGTCATGTTCGCAAACCCATCTAAAAGAACATATAGCAGTTAGACGGGTTATACCGCTCAATGATTTTCACTGTCGCAGATAGTAATGTATGCACTGAAACTTATAAACGGTGTTAAAATGGCAACTTTGAAATACTCCATATTGCCCTAAACCAAAGATGACAGAATATGTAATCTGGGCAAAATCAAATAATACCTAAAAACCAATATTCAAGAGTCCAGAACACCACCAAAATTTAAAGACCCAAATCCTATGTAGGGCTGGAGACGCCGAGAAAATGAGGAATCTCACCAGCCAAAACTTGGTGTTTAGGGCTCGTTTTTCAATGGTGTTCTAGTTATCACATGAGTAGCCTTCTGCAATTGTTTAAAAAAAATTTGAAGACTTTAAAAATTCAACAGAAACTTAAATATTTTTCGATTGTTTTGGAGTTGTTTCGGTTTCATAATTTTAAACATCGTTTAAACTGCAAGTTAAGGGTTTATGGGCTAGCTCTAATACCATGTTGGGTTACGATAGCACCATGGTCATCTACCATGGCCGATGCGGAACAAAAATGACGTTTAAAAAGCTTGGCGCTAACGAACCCGTCTAGAATCGAACCATAAACCTACACTAGCAAACAACAATAAGATAAACTACAAGGTTAGAAATGGTTATACCGAATGAACCGTGTCCTTCGGTCTTCAACCATCTTTCCTAGCTCCTTGAAGCGTCCTCGACTGAACCTGGCCGCCGCTCTTCCTCCGTCGAAGATGATCCACCCAAGGGATGTAGCTCATAGCTCTAGCTCCACCCCAAAGATCAAGTGAAGCAACTAGGAACTCTAGGTTGCTAATCTAAAGTGCCTAGGATGTAGTGAAGTATTCAAAGTGTTAATCTATCTCACCTTCTCCCTTAATTCTCAACACATGAGATTATAGAGAGGAGGCTGAAGATGAAGGTGGAGGAGCTTAAGAAAACACAAGAAGAAAGTGAAGCTAATGGCGAGGTGAAGAAAAACCAACCAAATATTTTCCTCATCCAACATCTAGTGTGAAAATAACATGAAGCATGGCTTTAACAAACTCATTTTCCAATATAAAATGCAACCCATGCTTGAATAGTTTGCACAAATGAATTAACAATTCATTTGTGCAACATTATATAAGCATAGCTCTCACCATACTCCCCTCTCTCATTTTCCACCTCATTTACCATTTACAATAAATGGTTAAATCTAAAATGAGGTTTCCACCTTCTAGAATGATATCTGTATAAATACGGATTACACACTACTGTATATATATACCTGTATTCGTACCGAAATACGAACACCCAAAAAGATAGAATAACACAAAGAACATAATACTAGAATATACATATCGAAATATATATACGTAAATTATTAAATCAATACCTGATTTAATAATCCAGCTTACACCCGAGCCGACTAGTATTATCAGCCGTCCGATCGAAAGTCCGGGTACATAGTACAATCAATCGATCGGAATCCTGCACGTATCCAATACGGCTACTACATCGTTTCGCCAAAACCTAGGAAACCCTCTGTGTGGGACTCTAAAGACTCGTCAATACGCTGGTAGTGGGTTTAACCACAAGCACTTCAGCGGCACTAGCTGTACGTAACGGTTACCCAGTTATTGAGCGAAGGAAAGCCGATGAGCAAACTCATCCGAACCCCTATCGAGCCTGTCCGTGACAATCTCCGTACAGTCCGGTCTTTTCGTCTAAGAGTATCGCATATCGAGTCTATAGGGTTGATAAAGTCAGACCCCTAATAACGCAATATTTCGTGTCGGTATGAAGCCCATCACCCATTGAGAAACTACTGATCCAAATTATTAATTCACGTTTACCTTGGACAAGGATTTCTGGTGATGGTCACCCATGCACCGCACGACATCAACCCCCAATACCGGGAGAGACGAATCCCCGACGATCCGCTCACTGCCTCCATGTGGCTCGGGAATGTACCCAACTAAAACCTGTTTGCAAAACTCCTTTGAGCCGTGGTAGGGTAGTAACCAAAGCACAGTGGGAACTCACACGACAAATGACGATCTCAGGTCGACAGACTAACCTGTACTCATGTCACCTGGGAATTGCTACCTGAGAATAGGTATAATACCATCTAGCATGTTACTGGCGAGTCCATCCAGTGTACTCATAACCTAATGAGCACCTGTATATTATCTTAGGTGACCGATTGACACCAATGGCTTGTGAGACCGGCCACTGCCCCTTGTCGGGGTCTCGATAAGTACACACTGGTCTACTTCAGAGTATCGATGCCCAGTCTCAATACTCCCTCGACTAGGGACATTTAAGGATGTGCTTATAGACCACCCAGCTCCCACGTATATGATCGCCATCATAATACTGGTAGTCAAGCAAGAATCCTATGGGCTCTATCAACATGTAATAGTGATCTGTAATACCACATAATGCATGTACATGATGATAAAGGCAAACCAGATAGCATATTTTCATTTTAAGTAAAACTGTTCTATCCATATAGGCCCTCCCTCAATCATCATAATCGCGTGCCTGCAATTACAATAACTGACTTGAGAGTACTATAGCCAACATTAAAGCCCATAGGATCTTTGCTTGACTACCAGGATTAATGATAGGGATCATACTAGTGGGGCCTGGTAATTTATAAGCACATCCTTAAATGTCCCTAGTCATAGGAGTATCGAGACCGAGCATCGATACTCCAATTTAGACTAGTGTGTACATTTTCTGACTCGGTTGGAAGGCAATTTCTGATTTCATAGCTATTGGTGTTTGACACCGGGGATTGTATACAGGTGATCATTGGATGAGTTACACTGGACGGACTCACCAAAAACTCCTAAATGGTTTTATACCAATTGTCATATAGTTGTTCTCTGGTGACATGAATACAAGATAGTCCCTAGACCCAAGATCGCCATAGTGTCTTGTGTGTGTTCCCAATGTACTTAGATTACTACCTTACCATCGTTTTAAAGAACCGTGTAAATAGGTTTTAGTTGGGTACAGTCCCGAAGCAAATAGAGGCAGTGAGCGGTCAAGGGAATCCGTCTCTCTCGGTATAGAGAGTTGATGTTATACAGTGCACAACAGGCTATGACCAAAAGTCCTTGGCCAAGGAAGACGAGATTTACTGATAAGTGTTATCAGTAGTTTCTCTGATGGTCATGAGCTTAACGTCAGCACGAATTATCAAGTTATTGAGAGTCTAATGGTTTCCACCTTCCAGACCCGATATGCGACGGTCTTAGAAGAAGAGACTAGACTGTATGGTTTGTGTCACTGATAGGCTCTAGCAGGATATGGATAAGCTTTCTTGTCGACTGGCATTTCGTTCGATACCTGGATAGCCGTTACGCACAGTTAGTACCGCTGACGAGCTTGTAGGTAAACCCAATGGGGGATTGATCTAAAAGCATTTCAGATCAATTGGATATGATTCTGACCTACTGCCAACGTATTGACGAGTCTTTAGAGTCCCACACAGAGGGTTTTCCGGTTCTGGCAAAATTGATGTAGTGCACGTATGGTGATACCTGCGGGGTCCAATTAAACATGTGTATGTGATACTACGTGTATTAATCAAATGGATAATAATACTAGCCGGTTTATATTTGAACCGGGTCATTAAATCAATTGTTGATTTAATGGTATTATTTATATATAATGATGCATATATAAACTTGTATTATTGTGCTAATTCTCACTTTCTCTTTATTTGTTATATAATATGTTATGTAACATGTTATGTGCAAGCATGGTTGCATATTATATATATTTATGTGTATAATTATGTTGTACATATATTTATATATGTTTTCTATTTTCTTATTTTCTTTTTGGCATGAAAATGAGGTGGAAGCTTATAACCTACACACTCATTTTGTCATGACACTTGGATGAAAGAGAGGGTAGAATGAAATGAGTAGGTTCTCTACTCTTTTCATTCCAACCATGCTCATATGAAGAAAAGAATTCTCTCTCATATAAGAACTAAAAAATAAAATGAGAGAAGAGGAGAAAAGAAAAAAGAGAAAAACGAGTCAGCATTTGATTTCTACATCACTCTCATATCATCTCTAGCAAATTTGAATGAGATTTTCTTCAAGATGTTGAAGATGAAGCTTGAACAGGAAGCTCTCGTGTGGATCATCTTCGATGAAGTCGATCGGAGACCAAGCGCGATCCGGAGCATCTTGGATCTTAGACGGAGTTCGGGATTCAACCATTGAAACAAATGAAGATATTTCAAAGGTTGTACATTCTTAATTCTAGCTCTTTTGCTGTTTGCAAACTAGTAGAGTCTATGGTTGATTTTAGGGTTAAGTTGCTTGTGCTCCCTTGGATTTTTCATTTTTCTCTTCTGCTGCATTTTCAAAACCCGTCCAGTGAGCACGAGTAACCTTACATATATCACATGGCGTAGCTGGATGGGTTTGGCATAAGGCAATGTGGATATCACGTGGCACACGGATTTTGGCAAATGGGGTTCGACGCAGCTCACGTGTGTATCACGTTGCGCACGGTGGTCATTGGCTCAGCTCACGTGCATATCATGTGGCGCATATATGGCGTATCCCTTTTCTGAAGCTGACTCCACGTGTAGAGCACATGGGGCACAACACTTAGGGATATTTTTTAGAGATTAATCGAAGTATCTTTAGAAACTTAAGTTTCATGAAGTTTAAGCTTCTGTTTTAATAGTGTTTTGACTACTAAAACACTTTGAGATCAACATATTATGATCTTGGGTTTTTTTTCATATCAAGGTGAAAACTTAAGGTCCTGAAGTTTAGACTTCCATCCTTTTACATCGATCTTTAGGATCTTGATGATTTTTGGTGGGAAATTCTTAAGTCTTCCCTCGAACCCTAGATCTTAAGATCAAAAATTCCTCTGTGAAAGCTTAAGTTTTCAACGATAAGGGTTTTGACTTAAGGATCTTATGTAATGACCTCAATATTACTATACCTTCGTGTTTTCTTTCTTCAGTAAAATATTATATTTATTTATTCTTGGTATTTTTCCATATATTTTGTTTTCTGTTAACTATATTATTTTATTATTCCATCTATTTTTTCCATGCCAATTTTTTTAAACTAAATCTTAATCTATTTCAAATTAAACGCAAGAGTTGACCCAACCCATAACCCAAAAGCAATATCATTTTCATTTATAAAACTATGAGCCCAAAAGCCCACTTTCTTTTCAAACAACATCATATATTTAATTCTAATTAAATATGTGCATGAACAACCTTGCAGCTCACTGGTTAATTCCTTGCATTGTTATTTCATAGGTCTCATGGAATCGGTTTTCTTATTAAAATAAAAAGAGAAGCTTGCATAAAAATACTAGTTAATTTTTTTTACTGATTTTAGTATACATATCAATACCTTTAATTTTAAAATAATTTTTTTAGAAATTAATTTTTACTTCTGGAAAGTTCATGAAATTTAAGTATTATAGAATATATTTTTTTGTACATGCTGTAAAAATTTTAGATCGAATCGCATAACAGTTTAGGAATTATATCGTTTTTATTCACTGTTCGTAAAACAGAAAACTGCAGTTATTGGTCAACTTGTAGGACACATAACTTGGTATACCGATGTATAAATTGAGAAAAATCAGGTGTTTTGGACATATATATCAAAAGATATAGATTTTCTTAGTTTTAAGTTTTTACTGAAAACCGACGTAAAATATAGAAAACTGCATTACAATATTAAGCGACGAATCTAAACAAAATCTGTCTTGATTCGTACACTGTTTTTAAATAGGACATAACTCGAACTCCTGATATCCGTTCGTGACAAAATTTAGATGTGTAGATGCATAATTGATAGATCTATAATTTTATATATATTAGATTACTTATAAACGTATAAAACAACTCAATATAGAGTTTGCAATATAACATATACTTGTTTTCCAGAAATCTGAATTTCTGTTTTAAACGCTGATATTAAAATGATCATAACTAGAGCTTCAGAAATCCAAATCGTGCAAATATCATTGTTTTGAATAATTATATCGAAGTACCTGCAATTTTCTAATAATTATTGTAACCTGAAATCTGATGGAAATTAACTCAAACTGTATTTTAAAAATATGCGACGGTGCACGACAGATTCTGATCTGTTCTGCGCGATGAAACTAAAATGGGTATATCTTCAAAACTGTTAGTCGTATTTAGGTGAGGCTGGAACTCACATGTGCAAAACACTTAGATCTATATTTTTGTTTATATTCCGAAATTGATTGACTTGATTGATTAGTCATACTCAACACTTCTTTATAGCATTGTTTATGACCGTTACTTAAATAATATACTTGACTCATTTCATGCTATTCGATCATGTATGCCTTATTTATATTGATCTTTAAATTGTTGTATGTACATGAAGATATAATTAGATATTATATGTTTGAAATAATCCAATTAAATACTATACTTGACTTGATCTGAACCACGAATATAACTTGACATGAATACTTGAAACGTGACATGAATACTTGATTTTGACATGAATAAAATCTTGAAAACTTGATGTGTTCATGGATTTGGGCAAGACTTTTAATTTTAACTATAGACTAATATACGCGGGGTGTTGGGGATGTTTGGGTTGTGAGTCCAATGAAATCTCAAAAGTCCCATGCTAACAATCACGAATACAAGAAATCATGAATGCTAACAATCATGAGGGCCCGTATTTCCTACTCCTGGATTATAGCCTGTTAAGTTTGGAATATTTTGACAACAGTCGAAATCCCGTTACTAACTATCATGAGGGCCCGTGGTTCCTTACCTCTGAATTACAGCCTATTGGGTTTGAGAACACTCTTGAGATTTGGTTGATACTCACACCTTAAACTTACGTTAGTTACTTTTACCTTTCTAGAGACCTTTAAAATACTTACATTCCCTTCATGTTCACTATACCTACACTCCACAGCCATATTATACTTGTTTGCCATGCTGATATAGTTGACATACACATTAGCATGCACGCAACTATACTTATTTACACATTAATGATTTATATCCATGCTATACCATATAGCATATCACACTTTGCATTTCATTTATATACATCACGCCATCCTTTTGGGGACTTACCGAGCGTTAGTTCACTGATGGGTATTCCACCCATCTTTCTTTCTTTCTTGGAATGTTCGTCAGGTAGTATTAAGACAGAAGAGATAGAAGCGGTTGAAGAGGAGTACAACCAGTTCACATCACAACCGGAAGTCTAGTTTCTTTCAGCTTTTCATTTCATTTCAGCTTATTTATGTATGCCTCCTTGTTAAAGCTTATCATGTTATCCCATCTTGTATTCAGATATTTTTTTGACTGTGAATCTTAAATATAATAAATCAAAATTAGATTTCATTCTTTTCTTTATTCTTGTTACTTTATATTGCTTATAGACGCTTAGCGTATTTATTTCGAGAAATGACGTTCTCGGAATAAATACGCTGCGGGCCTCGTCACGTGCCATTACCACTCTTTTGGGAAGTGGGGTATGACAGGTTTTGTTGATGGACCATGCAGGTCAGTTCTGCATGAACATCGTAAGCAATATAATCAAAGAATTATGAAATCCAATTATTACATTCGACTTTTCTTTTGAATCCTACCCCATTCTTTGAATCCATCTTGAACTCCACTTTCGGCTTTCTTGAAGACCATCTCTCGACTTTTGAATTCATAACTCTTGTTTACCCTTTTTACTTGTATATCAAAGGCCTATTAGCTCAATTGGTTAAAGTATCGATCAACGGAGCTCGAAAACAATATCATCCTTAGCTTTCCAGTACCTTGTTGCGACATACTTCTTATAGAAATTTCGAGTACGAAATTATTTTTAAGGAGGGCAGACTGTAGCTACTGCACCATGATTTCATCCCTTTGAATCATTTTCTTGTTTTCCTCGATAATCATGTCTCGACGTAAAGGAAACAAAACTGCGAATCATTCATCTCCGGTTGATCTTATTTTGTTAATCTTCTTAATTCCTTATTGTTTTCTTCCATTGACTCTGATAGTATAATTTGAGTGACTTAAATGGAGCTATGTGATTGTAACTATGAACTGCTGCATAGTTACAATGCGGGTACTCTACTTGAGTGGCTTAGAGTTTTGCCTTTGATTCTCTTTTCTCTTGATTTAGCTATGTTCTACCGCGTATCATTATTCTTGAATATCGAATCCTATCTTCTTTGTTAACTTATATCCTTCTCCGATTTTTAAATTCGATTTTTCATCTTTATCTTTGTACCATTCTTAAATTCAATCCCTAATTACTTTTCTTCTATTCGAGTGCTTGCTTGTGGGTTTCTTGTAAACTATTCTTAAATTATCCTGACAGCATTATCTCGTCTTCCTGGTTGTCTTATAGCGAATTACTTAGAGTACCGACTGATGGATCGCAGCGAGGAAACGCGACGATATCATCCTAATCTTGTTTCCTTACTCTATTGTAATATCCTTCTTGAGTAATTTCAAGAACAAAATTATTTTAAGGAGGGTAGTATGTAACGATCCCAATATTACTATACCTTCGTGTTTTCTTTCTTTAGTAAAATATTATATTTATTTATTCTTAGTATTTTTTCGTATATTTTATTTTCTATTAAATATATTATTTTATTATTCCATCTATTTTTCCTAAAACCGTTTCTTTAAACTAAGTCTTAACCTATTTCAAATTAAACGGAAGACCTGACCCAGCTCATAACCCAAATCTAACTTCATTTTCATTTATAAAACTATGAACCCAAAAGCCCACTTTCTTTTCAAGAAATAGCACATATTTAATTCTAATTAAATATGTGTATGAATAACCTTGTAGCTCATTGGTTAATTCCTTCTATTGTTATTTCATATGTCACATGTTCAAATCCCTATTCTTGCAACAATTTTTACCTATTTTTATAAAACTTTCTTATAACCTATAAATGAGACCTTTCATTTTTTTTAATTTCCAAATGAATGAGCATCCTTTCAATTTAATTTTTACTCCCAAAATTAATTCCTAATAAATTAAAATTATTATGAAGAGTTTTTATCACTATTAAACCTATTTTAATATCTTTTTAATACAAATAACACTCACTTCTTCATCCTACCATAGTCGTTCTCTCTTCATCAATTCTAATTTTTTTTCCTTTGGAGATTTGGAGAATTATCAATTTCCTTAAGCCTTCGAAATCTCGATCAAGTCGAGACTTTCTTCACCAATCGGCAATACGGTTGTTATACCGTATTGCAAGACTCGTAAGTCCCTTTTCTCTCCCTCTCTCCACCTCTTTATTCTCCTCTTTTCATACCTCGTGAACCCGCTATTCTTTTCATATCGTAATCCGTAAGAGAAGATAAATATGAACATATACATATATACATACATACCTACATATATACATACATACATACATACATATATACATACATATATATATATATATATATATATATATATATTTCTAGATATATATGGTTCTATATGGTTTAATAAAACCTTATTGTCTCTTGTTCAAATTAAACTGTTTTCAATTCTTTATTCATGATTATGAATATTTATTATGAGTTGTGAGAACATAAATTTTATGCCATGATATATCTACGATTTCTCATGGAATCGGTTTGATTGGTAAAATAAAAAGAGAAGCTTGCATAAAAATACTAGTTAAACTTTTTGCCGATTTTAGTACAAAGATCAATACTTTTACCTTTAAAATAATTTTTTAGAAATTAATTTTTACTTCTGGAAATTTCATGAAATTTAAGTATTATAGACTATATTTTTTTTTACACGTTGTAAAAATTTTAGATCGAACCACATAACGTTTTAGGAATTACATCATTTTTATTCACTGTTCGTAAAACAGAAAACTGCAGTTATCGGTCAATTTCTAGGACACATAACTTGGTATGCAGGTGTCCAAATTGAGAAAATTAAGGTGTTTTGGACATCTACATCAAAAGATATAGATTTTCTTAGTTTTAAGTTTTTACTGATAACCGACGTAAAATATAGAAAACTGCATTACAATAGTATACGACAAATCTAGACAGAATCTATCTTGATTCGCACATTGTTTTTAAATAGGACATAACTCGAACTCTCGATATCCGTTCGTGACAAAATTGAGATGTGTAGATGCAAAATTGATAGATTTATAATTTTATGTATATTATATTACTTATAAACTTATGAAAAAATCTGATATAGACTTTGCAATATAATATATAGCTGCTGTCCAGAAATCTGAATTTCTGTTTTAAACGCTGATATTAAAATGATCATAACTAGAGCTTCAGAAATCCAAATCGTGTGAATTTTAGTGTTTTGAATAAGTACATCAAAAGACCTACAATTTTATAATAATCATCATAACCTAAAACCTGTGGAAATTAACTCAAACTGTGTTTTTAATATATGCGACGGTGCTGGACAAATTCTGATCCGTTCTGCGTGATGAAACTAAAATGGGTATATCTCCCAAACCGGTAGTCGTACTTAGGTGAGACTGGAACTCACGTGTGCACAACACTTAGATCTATATTTCAATTTACATTTGGAAAATGATTGACTTGATTGATTAGTCGTACTCAACACTTCTTTACAACGTTATTTATGGTCGTTACTTAAATAATATACTTGACTCATTTCATGTTATTCGATCATGCATACGTTGTTTATCTTGATCTTTAAATTGTTGTATGTACATGAAGATATAATTAAATATTATATGTTTAACATAATACAATTAAATGCTAGATTTGACTTGATCCAAAGCACGAATACAACTTGATATGAATACTTGAAACGTGACATGAATATTTGATCTTGACATGAACTCAATCTTGAAAACTAAATGTATTCATGGATTCGATCAAGACTTGTAATTTTAACTATAGATTAATATACGCGGGGTGTTGGGATAGTTTGAGTTGTGAGTCCAATGAAATCTCAAGCGTCCCATGCTGACAATCAAGAATACAAGCAATCATGAATACTAACAATCATGAGGGCCCGTGTTTCCTTACTCTTGGATTATAGCCTGTTGAGTTTGGAATACTTTGACGACGGTCAAAATCCCGTTACTAACTATAATGAGGGCCCTTGGTTCCTTACCCTTGGATTACAGCCTGTTGGGTTCAAGAACACTCTTGAGATTTGGTTGATACTCACACCTTAAATTTACGTTAGTTAATTTTACCCTTTTAGAGACCTTTTAGGACACTTACATTCCCTTCATATTCGCTATACCTACACTCCACAACTTGTTATACTTGTTTACCATGCCGATATAGTTGACATATACATTACCATACTATACTTGTTTACATGTTCATGATTTATATTAATGCTATATCACATTACACCTTGCATTTCATTTATATACATCACGCCATCCTTTTAGGGACTTACCGAGTGTCAGT
Organism: Agapanthus africanus; assembly: GCA_030015575.1. Taxonomy (NCBI): domain Eukaryota; kingdom Viridiplantae; phylum Streptophyta; class Magnoliopsida; order Asparagales; family Amaryllidaceae; genus Agapanthus; species Agapanthus africanus. The sequence goes on from JASDDO010000014.1 coordinate 221,198,719, forward strand.
TCGCTGACGGGTATTCCACCCATCTTTCTTTCTTTCTTGAAATGTTCGTCAGGTGGTATTGAGATAGAAGAGATATAAGCGGTTGAAGAGGAGTACAACTAGTTCGTATCACAACCGGACGTCTAGTTTCTTTCAGCATTTTATTTCATTTCAGTTTATTTATGTATGTCTCCTTGTTAAAGCTTATCATATTATCGTATCTTGTATTCAGATATTTTGTCAATTGTGAATATTAAATGTAATAAATCAAAGTTGGATTTCATTCTTTTGTTTATTCTTGTTACATTATGTTGCTTATAGACGCTTAGCATATTTATTTCGAGAAATGACCTTCTCGGAATAAATACGTCGCGGACCTCGTCATGTGTTGTTACCACTCTTTTGGGAAGCGAGGCATGACATCTTAAGATCCAACTTAAGTTCTATATAAAAGTTAACCTTCTTTTAATGGAGATTAATCCCCTTTACCTTGAGTTTTTGAAGAAGGAAGAGGAGAGAATTTTGATGGCAGAGAAAGAACTTAAGTTCTGAATTAAGGTTTTTCTCTCCAGTTTATGGGGGTGGGGTTTGTATGTTTAGATTGATGTTTAGGGTTCTTTATATAGGGATGAGAGTTGTTGAGCAAGTAGAGAAGATTTCTCATTTGAGATCTCTCTAATTGATCTTAAGATCAACCCGGATGCTTAAGCATCGTTGGATTGTAGATTAAAGGTTCTCTGGTAACAGAGTTAATATTTTTCTTTTTTTAGATAGATATTAAAATTATCTCTTGTTAACAAGAAAAATCTTTCGGTTTAAGAAAGATAGGGAGATATTTTCCAAATATCGCTTAAGCAAAGCAGGCGCTTGATCCGTCCAGGGCTACATTGGTGACACGTGATTTGCATGTAGGACAGCGCCCAAGATGGTCGGGCGCTATGCGCCAGCGAGAGAAGAAAAACTTAAGCTTTTTGGTCATGAACAAATGCCCCCCACCACAGGCGCCATGCACGTGGGGGCTGTGGTGTAGAATCTTGGCCGTTGGATCTTTCCCGAGATTCGTAGGAAGTCCAACCGACCTCATCTCCCTATAAATTGAAGCTTAATCTTCAAGGCAGTCTGTGCCTCTCTTAATTTTTTTCTTCTCTTTGAAAACCTAAGTTTTCTTCTTTAGAGCTTAAGCTCTGATTCTTTCAAAGCTTAAGCTTCAGATTTTTTCCTTGTCAAATCAGGAGACACCCTGTCAAAATTTTTGTAAAACGTCACGTCACATTTTGGTAAAAATTTAAACTTCTTAGAACTTAAGTTTGATTTATTTATTTTTAATCACCCATTAAGGCTTTTCCCCAAGCTTAAGCTTAAGAACATAATTTTTAAATATAACTTAAGCTCAGGCGGTTTGAGCTTTTCCTATTTTGGATCTTTAGAATTTAAGTTCTATAGAAAATACTTTATTTTCAATAGAGCACCTATTCTTGCGCCAATGTTCATCTTAGAAAACTGCATTTTAATACCACTCATTCATTATCTGTTTTGTTATATATCGGTACTATTAAGCAGTGTCTGGTCAGAAATTATAGATTACAGGTATCTGTTACAAAATACTGGAAATGCACTCAAAATCACGGATATAACGTTTGTGAGCCAACACTGCAACCGGAACTGGAAAACGACCGATATTCAAAGAGTTTTTGCTCATTTATTATCTGTTTTGTTATATATCGGTACTATTAACCAATGCCTGCTCATTAATTACAGATTACAGGTATCCATGACAGAATACTGGAAATGCACTCAAAATCACGGATATAACGTTTGTGAGCCAACACTGCAACCGGAACTGGAAACCGACCGATATTCAAAGATTTTTTGCTAATAAACAAGTGCACACACATTTTGGTCCAACACATAGCAAGTGTGCACTAGCTCTTTGATGCATGGACCTAGAAAGGGGGCTGCCCAATGCACACTACTTGTGCAAGTGAGGTGATGTGTGTTTAATGCAAAAAGATATGATGTGATGTGTAGCATCAAGTTTCCCTCCAAATCCCTGAGTGCATCCCAGGCCTCTATTGAGAAATCCATTAGCACCAGTGGACTTGTCGAGAGAACACAAGACCACACAACATGCACAAACCCAAGACTCATCAACATGACCGGCCACATACCCTGTTTGGCCGAGCAGGCCGGCCCCCCTTTTCCCAATGAGCCCCAGTTTTCTGTGGTCCCTCCCTTACTGCCATGTCATCTTATTTTTATTGCTTTTTTATTTTTCTTTTGTGCCTAAAAAGCAGACCAGTGAGCAAGGGAATGCCTCTCTCTCATTCTCTCATACTCACATAGTGTATACATTTTCTTAGTTTGTTTATTTTTGGTTTAGGCTTGAGAGTGAGTAGGCTCTCACGTGGTTTCTTCTTCTTCTTCCCTCTTGAAGCTTTCTCTTAGGAGCTTCATTATGGATGTTGAACAAATTACCAATATCTTGTACCTCTTCTTCAAGTGTTAATAATATTTGTGTTGCTTTGTTATTTGCTTTCTTTTCTTTACTTGCTTTGCTTTCCTTTTCATTATGTTGCTTAACTAATCTCTTTAGTTATGGTAATGGTAAGGAAGTGAGATGAAAGGCTTTGCCTCCTCCTCCTCCTCTTGTGATTATTTAATGTCCTTTAATATGATTATAAACTTAGTATTGTAACTTGGAAGGGGTGATATGGTATGTTGATTCCATGGTTACTTTGTAACCCCATCACATACCATATTCTCCCCCACAAACCCCGTTTTACAAGCCTAAGCTTAGAATCAATTTGGTGTTAAGTTTGCTAAGTTTGGATGTGGTATTTTGTGATTAAGTGACTTGACAAATCTCTTGGTTTCATATACCATATACCATCACAAACTCTTAGCAAAATTAACACTGAAATCATTTGCTCCCACTCGCTACTTTGTGTTTTTGATGTTGTTGTATGCTTGCTAACCCTTGTGTTTAGTGTTGAAATTTCAAGCTTGGACATACAAACGGTAAGTGAACAAAACGGACTCGATTCTTTTTTTGCGGCGAATATCAGAATTTGATGGTTTGTGCTTTGCAACCGTCTTGAAAAGTCATGCTTCATGCCGGGATCGATGTAAGGACGGACAACTCATGATCAAGGGAACATCGAAGGAATCGTCGCGATTCGACCTTCCGAGCCAAAGCCACAACCACTTCTTTCTTATCTTATTTCTTTGTTTTTTGTGTTTTCGTATTCTTTTATTTTAGTGACAAAACCAACCATTCGTTATTTCTTGAACCTTAAATCACAAGACCTAATACACAATTCCCTGCGGATCGACCCATACTTGCCGGCTTGCTACAACGCGTCGTGCACTTGCGGTTTATAAATTTTAAAATGAGAACGATCTCACGTGCGCATTCTGTTTCCTTAAAACGATCACATTTCCAAAATATACATGTTTGCACGCGCGAGTGAATTCCCAACAGCCAACTTTGAATGAGGCTAAGTTTAAACTTTTAACCCAGAAGGGAATCCTTGCTTTGGAGCTAGGAGCACTGTTGAAGTTCTTTTATCATTTTCGTTCAGGAAAAAATGGCTCCATTTTCTCGCTTTCCGTACAATCGTTCATCGCATACACCTGCTCATGAGACTAAAGATACAGAAGCTTTCAAGCCGATTTAGGCATATGGCCTAAAGTCCGAACACTTGCACCTATGGTCTGATTGGTAAAACCACATCATAGAGGGACGTTCCATCTTTACGTGCAAGAATGCTTCCCTTCCGGCCCCTCCAATCTGCTATCGACAACCTCACCAACTGCTTATACGCTAGAAATGGCCGACTGGAATACATATGGTGTACTTAGTGAAAGTTACTAGTGCTCTCTCCACTAACATGCAGCCAATGCGGAATACGAAAACAAAAATTTTCATGGCACTAAAAACTTGTAACCAGGAATCTAAACTAAATACCTAAAATAGCATGAACAAAAAGATAGAAATCACAACCTTTGTAGCGTCTTCATTTGCTCCAATTGGGTTGGATTCTAGTATACTCTCAAGTGTCCACATCGTGCTTACTAGCCTGTCCTCTTTCGTCAAAGATGATCCACCTGAGGGAACCAAGTTCAAGCTTCAACTTCATAATGAAGTAACTAAAGATCCTAGGTTGCTAATCTAGGATGCTTAGTGATGTGTGTGAGTGTTCTAGCATTTTTCTTTCTCTTTGTCTTCATGATTCTCATCTCATGAGAGTGTTGAAGATGAAGGAAAAAGAGCCATGGAAGAGATACGAGCAAGAATGTTAGAATGAGTAAAAAACCTTCACAAATTCAAGTATGCTTCATGTATTTTGTAAAAAGAATTATTCCATTATAAAACTATAACCATGCTTGAATAGTATTTGCAAATGAATTATAAATTCATTTGTCCATACCCTCCACCATTTCTCCTTTCCATCTCAATTCTTAATTTCTTAAAAAGAAAAACCTTGAAATGAGTTGTCCTTCTTCTAAAAGTATTCTTGTATAAATACAAGAATACGTCCCCGCAAATACATGCCTATATTCATATCAAAATACGAATACCCAAGAGATAGAAAAATACAATGAACATAATACTAGAATATACATACATATACATATATACATATACATATACATATATATATATATGTATATGTATATGTAAATTACTAAATCAAAACTTGATTTAATAATCCGGCTTAATCCTAAGCCAGCTAGTACTATCATCCGCCTGATTGAAGTCCGCATGACTAGCACACATACCTAATCGAAACCCTGTACGTTTCAATATATGGCCATTACATCATTTTTCCTGAACTGGGAAAACCCTCTGTGTGGGACTCTAAAGACTCGTCAATACACTGGCAGTGGGTTTAACCATAAGTACGTTAGCGGCACTAGCTATACGTAATGGCTACCTAGCTATTAAACGAAAGGAAGGCCGACGAGGAAACTCATCCGTACCCCTATTGAGCCTGTCTGTGACAATCTCCGTACAGTCTGATCTCTTCGTCTAAGATAATCGCATACCGGGTCTTGGGGGTGGATAACGATAGATCCCGACTAACTCGATAAGCCATGCCGGTCTGAAGCTCAGCACCCACTGAGAAACTACAGATATCACATCAGTAAATCTCATCCACTTTGGTCAAGGATTTTTGGTGATGGTTAACCTAACACATCGCGACATCAACTTCCAATACCGGTAGAGACGAATCCCTGACGATTGTTCATTGCCTCCATATGGCTCGGGACTGTACCCAACTAAAACCTATTTGCATGACTCCTTTGAGCTGTGGTAGGGTAGTAATCTAAGAATAGTGGGAACTCATACGAGACAAATGAAAATCTCAGGTCAAAAGACTAACCTGTACTCATGCCACAAAAGAATTTCCAGCTGACGATGGGTATAATACCATCTAGAAGTTCTCAGCGAGTTTGTCTGGTGTACTCACCTCCAGTGAGCATCTGTATACTATCTTAGGTGACACAATACCAATGGATTGTGAGACCGGCCACCGCGCCTCATCAGGGTCTCGAAAAGTATACGTTAGTCTACTCCAGAGTATCGATGCCCAGTATCGATACTCTCTTGACTAGGGACATTTAAGGATGTGCTTATGGACCACCCATCTCCCACATATATGATCGCCACTATAATGTTGGTAGTCAAGCAATAATCCTACGGGCTTTATCAAAACTTATACACATAATGATAAAGACAAACCAAATAGCATACTATCATCTCGAGTAAGACTGTTCTACCTGTATTGGTCCTTATTCAATTATCATAATCGCCTACCAGCAATTACAATAATTGCCTTGAAGGCACTATATCCAACAATCTCCCACTTGCACTTAAGGCCAATTATTGCGGTATCGCATACTTACAGCTCATGTGCTACCGAATACCCAACATCTCTACCAGTCAGTTTCTCAAAACTCATTTTGAGAAACTTACATGTTAGAGAAATAGCCTCAATGAGTGGATCCGCTCCAATGTTTATATCTTTATCTATTTATATCTCAACTTCACGGAGAATGAAAATCTCCTAAAATGAGCGATACCTGTCTTAGAACTTGTCTGGATATCTGATATCACCTTGTTCATAACATGAACACCAAATCCAACAAGTTTCTTTAGACTGTATCCATTGCTGATGTCATCAGCACCTAGCGCGATGACCAACTCGGTATCCTGCTTGGAAACCTATCCAATATATGGCACCTCAAAATTGCGAAAATTATTAACTGTGGCAGCCACTCTGTCATCCAGGTCACCTTAGAAGCCTAAACCGGCAACCTTCTCCTGAAGGAGATGCTATTACCATACACTAAGAACAACCTCATATGTTCTTTACTTCTTCCTAATATTTCTCCAGGATTAGATTAATATATGCTTATTGTAGTTTATGCAAAAGCAATATCCTATATGGTACTAGACAACTGATGATTGACTTTAATGCCTAAACAAGTGATATGTCGATCATACAAATCCCTCTCCTCATCAGTCTAGAAGACATCATTTTTGGAGAGGGAGACTCCATCATCTGCAAGTAGACTACCATGCTAGGAGTCGTCCATTCTAAAATGTTTTAGAATGGTGTCCAAGTACCCCGATTACGATACTTCCTAAATTTAGATCTAAAACCATAGATCTAGTTACCAGAATCCCTGATATTTTTTCCAGATCCTATGTGGAAAAAACACCTTATGACAACCACAGTATAACCGATCTTAGTATAGGAACAACACTTCCTATCTGGAGCATGTCATCCAAATACCAGGACGTCACTCCCTATTACCTTCTTACCAAGTCCATCTGTTGTTCTGATGGAGTCAAAATCTTTGACTTTCACATCAAATGTCAAGACCCGGAAATCACACGTGACCGGCACTTGAAATCACGTGAAGTTTATGTTCCGTTATAAAAAATAAATAAATAAAGAACCAAAAAGCGATGGAAGAATTCCCCAAAAGGAGCATCACGTGCCCACACGTGATGTGCCTTGGAGCAAAAATCATAGTCAGTACGCTTAACAAACAAGGCTGAAATTGAGCCTTACGTGCCACACGTGAGCATCTATATACAAAGTATATAGGCACCTTCATAAAACAAATAACAAGCCAGAAGGCGCATCGCGTGCCAACACGTGATGCTTTTCTCTGGGACTGTTGTATATAAGCAGATCGGCCTAGTGCCATTGGGTCACGTGCTACACGTGGGGGTTCCTAATACCTCCTGAGCCGATAGAATTAAATTCTATATAAAAGGGATTAGAGCCCTATTTTGGGAAAATATTTTCCCAATCTCTCTAAACGAGAAAGATTGTGCTCTGTAAATCAGAGCACCGTTGGATTAAAGATCCAATGGTGATTAAAAATCACCAAGCTACAATAAGCTCTGTATGGGAAAATATTTTCCCAATCTTTCTAAACAAGAAAGATGGTGCTCTGTAAACAGAGCACCATTGGATTAAAGATCCAATGGTGATTAAAAATCACCAAGATACAGAATAAGCTCTGTATAGGAAAATATTTTTCTAATCTTGTTAAAAACAAGAAAAATGTCTTCTGTAAAACAGGAGTCTCTGGATTAAAGATCCAACGGTGGATAAAATCCCCGAATTAATCAAAAAAATCTCTCAATGAGAGATTTCCTTAACAAAAATCAACCAACTTGCCTAAGCTATATAAAGGACTTGAGACTGAAGAGAGAAAGAGAGGAGACCCCCCCGTAAGACTGGAGAAAACAAAAAAGAGGAAGAGTTCCCTTTAGAGAAGGAGAAACCCTAGGTGAGGAAAAGACTTAGAGATCATTTTATCTTCTTTTACAAGAGTTTAACTCTTCTAAAAAAGAACTTAGTTCTTCCTCTGGTTGAGGTCTGCAGAAGCAGATCTCCCTACAAGTTGAGAATTTAATTCTCATCGAGGTGATTCTGTTATGCAGTCCCAAAACTTAGAGGAAAGAACAAGGTTTGAAGAATTTAATTCTTCCAAAAATATAGGAATTTAATTCCTCAGATAGAACTAGGGTTTAACCCTGCATAAGAATTTAATTCTTATAAAACAAAGGACTTGATGTTCTCCAGACCTAGATCAAAGAGCCCTATGCATATTAGCGTTTAACGCTATAACAACAGATCACGTGTACTACGTGAGCACTTCTGAGGAACAAAAAGAAACAACTGAGATCGAGTCATGTGATCCCACGTGACCTCCAATAGTACTTAGTGCTTAGCACTTAGAAAAGAATAGGAAGATAAATTCAAAGGAGGCAGTGCCTAACCTAGTGGCGCCTCAGGTGTCTACACATGATGGTTGCAAGACTTAAGTGTTTAACACTAACATGTATAGAACGAGGGAATAAGCCCAAGGAAACAGCGCCTAATATCCAGGTGCCTCACGTGCCACACGTGAGCGCTCTAAGTTTCAGTGTTTAACACTGCTTAAGAGCCTCACGTGGGAGCACATGAGCGCCAAACATTTATTAGTGTTTAACACTGTGAGAGGCCAACCTTAGTCCAAATTAGCCAAGTCTCTCAAGGCCAAAAACCTTTTGACCATCAATCAACCGAGCCTTCCTATACTCAGGTCCCCACAAATAGATCCTAGTTCCAGAGATGGCCAATGATCTCTTGACACGTGGCATTTAAAATAATGTTCGTTACACCATGATATCTCCCTTCAATCTGGAGCTTGGTTCAAGGGTACATCTCTCCACAACTCTGATATATGTCGTTGTAATTTTTCAACGATATCATAGAGGTGGAGGGTCTCGACAAACAAACAGCTCTTGGATGCACTCCCAAACCCATGAGCATATCCCAATGGACCGTAATGTCCTCAAACTAGCCTAATGGACCGTAATGTCCTTAAAACTAACTCTGGACCATAATGTCCTTAAACTAGCTGTGGACCGCAACGTCCCTAAAATAAAACCATGGAGCCCAAACATTCTTTCTTTGGATCAAAAATGATCCTGAACCCCCGTTAAGTAGATCTTAGTCCAACATCGGATTAACGTATCCGTAACAAATATTTAAGTCAATCTTAATCTCAAACAAGGTTAACGGTCCTTAAAATCAAACCAAACCCAAATCTAAGAAAATAAGGATTTGGACTAATCCACGCCCTACGGGCGACAACACAAATTAGTCTCCATATACAATCCATGGACAACCAAAAATAAAACAAACACATATGACAAAAAGTGAAATACTGGAGCAGGATAAAGAGGTTACCGCGATACAGTAACATAATTAACTGCAGGGGCTTGCGACTGCAGGGAAGAGTGTTCCCACAATAAAAAAAAACCCTCGCAAATGAGGGGGAATTTGACGAAGTCTGCTACAACGGCCGCATCTGTCCAAACATCCGATACACGGTGCCATAAATCAACTTGGCATCTTCGGAGAGGTGGAAAGATAAATCCAAATAGCATCTGCCCCAAAAATTCAGGACAGACGTCCTAACGTCCCAGCCGCGTCTTTCGGCGATAAACAGATTCTGGCACGCCCAGTGGGATCTTTTCCTCTTTCCACTCCACACTTCGTGTGTCGTGTTCATGAACGAATCGCGATTTAATATGGTTGCCCTTGGATTCAAGGTACTAAGATTTGGTGTCTTGCTCCATGCAGAAGAGAAGATGACATCGATGGCTTCTAACTGCACCAATTGCAACAACAACTCCCACTCCGTCCCTGCAGGAGGAGTGACTTATGGGCCCCAAGCGGCCTCAATTTTGGCAATGCCGGTGGAACAGGTGACCTAGGCCACCACTGGACTGTTCTTCGGAACCATGCTCTTGCCAATGAGCTTCAATGCTTCAATGCCATCACAAGAAGTCCCAAAGAAGTCGGTCTTTGATCGGCTCGCAACCACCATGACCCCTCTCAACGGGTCATCCAAGTCTGTCGCCTCAGTCTTTGATAGGCTGAGCCAAAACTCCAGTGGGCCCGTAAAGAGGCCTGCAATACCTGAAAGAGTTATCCCAAAGAGGATAGCCATTCCAGCTCCGGTAGAAGAAGTCGTCAAAGTGGCTTCTCCTGCTAAAAAATTGGTCTTTGCAAGGTTGACCGTTCCCTCTCAGCGGGCATCGGTCTTTGACGGGCTGACACCAACAACACCCCATCAGAGCAGGGGGCATGAAGAAGTTGCTCCGACAACAGAGACGGTCCCATTTGCACGACATGCTCGGCGTCATCACAGGCGCCGAGTGAGGAAAGATGGGGGCAACTCCCCCTCTGGACTCACTCCACCAGCTCCAATGGTGGAAGTTGACGCTGCTGCTTCAACCGGGAACAGCTTCGAGCTGCTCAGGAAGGTGCGCAAGAACTCTCCAATTGCCATACTGAAGAAGTCTCCTCCGCCGGTTAAAAACACAACATAGGTGAAGCCAGAACAGCCTCCTCATCAGTTGTCCTCCGAGATCTACGGAGTTTGGCGGAAGTTTCAAGACTCTGTAACTGATAAAAATATTCTCGCCGGTTGAAGAAGACGAAGGCTCGGCAAGAGGAGGACCATCCCTCCGTCATACCACGGAAGGTGCCATCTACGTGGGTGCCTGCCGCAACGGCCCCCTCAACCTCGACCTCCCACAAGAGGAGAAGGCTGGAGAAGATCCCCATACCGAAGGCGAATATCAAAGGCAGTGGACCCAAATGCCCCAAGTCTGGGGGCATGGTTGTACATACCTTCTACAAGGCATCCGGAAAAGTGGATAGTCGTTCTTCCATGAGTCATCAAACACTCACACAGTCTGTAACGAAAGATCAGGAGCAACAACAAAATCTTCAGAAGATGTTGACAAGAATGGCCGCACTTACTGGGCGGAAAGAAAGCCCGGAAGCACCGTCGGAACAACGCCAAGAGCAGGAGACCGACACTGAATTCCTACAGAGGATGCTTGAAAAGAAAGATAAAGAGGCTACGGAACAGGTAGCTAATATAAAATAGATGGCGCTTCTATTCCAAGACATGGTTAGGATGATGATACAGCCGGATCCTCCAGCCGAAGACCCTCAAGTAATCATTGAAGACGACAGAGGGGAGACATCGAAAGCTACCCTTGATGACTACATAGCTCAACAAATACGAGCTCATCAGGTGAACGAAGCGGAAGGTCAAGTCGTCGGAACTGGGCGACCTTATCCAGGCTGTTACGACCAAATTAAGTACCCGCCAGGATATACGATCCCCAAATTCCATGTGTATAAAGAGACGGGCAATCCGCATCAACACATTGCTCAATTCAGAGCTTTATACGGCAATACTGGAGGCGATGACAAACTATTGCTTCGCCAATTTGTCGGCAGCTTGGCGGAGACGGCATTTGAATGGTACTCGGAGCTTCCGAATGATTCTATCAAGACATTTGCAGAAATGGAACTAATGTTTACACAGTGCAAGCGAGCGCACCCCAATCACGGCATTAATCAACGCCACGGTGAAACCGGGAGAAACCTGGGTTCAGTATGCAATTTGGTGGCGGAACCTATGGTCGAAGTGTGAACAACGCATAGAAGAAGCTCCTGCTGTGGGCATGTTCGTGGGGACCCTTGATCCTCAGGCAACTATATCCCAGTTTATGATGTTCTTCAAGCCGACCACCTTCCGGGCCTTGATTGAAAAACTGTCCTAAATGGACCAGATGGGCCATAGGCCGTCCTCTTCAAAGACAGATCTTCGGAATGAAAATGGCAAAGGGAAAGCGACCTTCGTTGCCAACGCTCAACAACAACCGAGTGACCCGAAACCGGTTATTCGCTAAAACAACAGACCGCGAGCCCTCAAAGAGAAGTTGAGACGTCCTTACTCGTTTCCCCGAGACAAAACAAGAAGACTATTCGAACTGGCGGTGCGCAACAGGCTCATCACTCTACCGGATTCGAGACGCCCGATGCAATCGGGCGACGTCAATAATCCCAATTACTGCACCTACCACCGAATAGTGAGTCAACCAATCAAAGATTGCAATGTCTTTAAAGACTAGGTCGAAGACCAGTACCAGCAGGGCAAGTTCGCATTATCCGAAAACTGGAAGGTAAACCCGCCACAGCAGCACGCTCCTAAAAAGGTAGGCACGCCGGGGGCATCATGCTCATTCGTAGAAGAAGCTCCGTGGGAAGTGGTCCTTTCAGCTAAAACTAAAAGAATGCTGAAGGATTTTCAAGCATGTCCGGCGATTAGGTGGAAGAGCCCGTTGGAGCCTGAGATCATTTATGGAATGCTGAAGCCGCGTCCAACGCCGAAAGTTGGTGACGATGGGCAAAAGCTCTAAGCCAAGCCTCAGAAATCTTTAAAGAAAAAGAAGAAGGCCAAGAAGCCCATGCAGTTCGAAGACAATCGTACAGGTCTGTAAAAGTACTTCGACGCACTGGAGAAATACAACCAAAAAGCGCGGACCCCCGTCACACTGGAAGAATTCCTCAAGCATATTCTTGAGAACGGAGACAGTGACATTGATGAAGGAGACGACTCGTCAGAAGAACCCGAGGTGTATGTGGCGAGCTGCCATATGATCTCTCACTCGTCGATAAACGGCGAAGAAGATCCTGACGTAGAGAAACTGGGGGCAGATCCAGAACCAAAACCCATGGAACCGTCAGATGACCTCATCGATAAGCTGCTGGACGAAGCTCTCCAAAAGAGCAAAGCTGATCGAGAACGTGAAGCGGCCATTTACGAAAAGGCCAAGCATCGGGGTCAGGTCGAAAAAGCTCCGGTGATGAGAAGCCTTAAAGTACCTCAACGGGATCAAATTGCCCCTGCCACCAGCAAGAGCAGAATCAAGAGAAGGAAGCAGTTTGCCAAAGCTCTGTCGATGGGAATGAAGCTGCCACCTTCTAAAGAAAATACTTCCGGGAGTATGTGCCCCGATGAAACGGATGTACATCCGAACTACTGCTTATACCATCAGAAGGTCACGCACCCTACCGAAGAGTGCAATGCCTTCAAGAAGTGGTGGCAGGGATACGTTGCCCATCGACAACGCTTCAAGCGAATGAAGCGCAGAGCCCGTCGGGAGCAGAGAAGCACAGTAGACGAGCATGAAGGAACAACCGGTAACTGTCACATGGTTGATGTCATCCCGACAAGAGCAAAACCTCAAGTTCTTACCTTCGGGAGCGATTCTGACGAAGAAATAACCCTCAGTCCTCTCTTCAAGGAATCCACCTCTGAGAAAGAAGAGGAGATGGAGAACTATGAGAATATTCAACTGCGTAAGCGCACGTTGCCTGAAAAGAATCTCGGACCTTTAAACAAAGGTTCAGGCAAAAGGGATAAAGGAAAGGAAAAATTCCCTGATGAGATTGCCCTCGATGATAGAGTCGTTGAAGAGCTCACAGCCAAGGACCCGCCCAAGAAAAACAAGATGGATTACAACGTCCTGGCACATCTGAGAAAGATACCCTCACAATTGAGTATCTTGGATGTCCTTCTCCTTTCTAAAGAGGCATGAGATTCCCTAATCAAAGCGTTACAAGAGCCCGACCGGTTTCAAGCCTTCCTTGCAGAAGAAAAGATGAAGGACGAGCTGGAAGAAGTCCACACGGCTGATATCACCTTCAGCGATGAAGACTTCCTTCTCGGAACGTGCGAGCATAACCTTCAGCTGTACGTAACCGGGTATTGTTATAATATCAAGATAAGGAAGATACTGGTCGACAACGGGTCCTCCGTCAACCTTCTCAACGTAAGGGCGTTGAAGAAGATTTGCATGAACGTGCAGCACCTGGCTCAGGATAAAATTACCATCTCCGGTTTTGACTCCCAATCATCACAAACGCTCGGGTCTGTAATACTGACATTACACTTCGGGTTGCTCACCACCGGCATCAAGTTCCATGTTATTGATGCCAAGACTTGCTACAACGCTTTGCTCGGCAGGCCTTTGTTACATGAGTACAACATCATTCCTTCTACACAACATCGGTGTATGAAGTACTTCAAGGACGACCTTGAGTACACAGTTACGGGGGAGCTGAACCCATTCTCTGTAAATGAAGTTCGCAAATATGAAGACGCCAAGTACTTCTTACCAGACTTCGAAGACATGGAAACATGTCGCAAACCGGAGAATAAACAAAATGCCATCGCCACTATCCCGATATTCGGGAGCTATACCGAAGAAGATGAAGAAATGGTCTACTCAGGACAACCCCAAAGCAATAGGCCAGGACTACCTACTCCTATTTTGGTCTTTGGCAGTGACTCTGAAGATGAGGCCAACGCAGTGTTCTCCATCCGCCCGTCAATACAGACCTTTGCTGGAGCTGACCAAAGTTTACAGATTACCCTGGTTCTGCGGCGACATTACAAAGAACTTGGTGCACTTGTAACGTACAGCGTGCAAGAGTGCAGACCTTCTACATCCCTCCTCGCCAAAGAAATGAGAAGGCGTTCCTCTTCTACAAATCCACGGAGACTAAAATGGAGAAAGAAGTATGGCACGGTGCTGAGCCTGCGCTCGACAAACATCAACCAATCTGTCTTCCCAGATACTATGCAGAAGGACTGAAAAGGCTATTAAGAAGCCAAGGCGTACCCTTCAGACAGACTTCTTGACAAGCCCAGTTCTATAACAAGATTTGGGATGTTCTTGGGACTCAACAAAAGATGCCCAACAGGAGAATGGAGACGACTGGCCTTGGATACGTTCGGTCCAAGAAACGGGAGCGATTTCTTGGCTGCCATGTCATAAATAACTCCGATCGAGAAGCGAATACATTTTCGGATAGCGTTGATGTCAAACCAGAACGAGAACCCTCCGTACGAATATCAAGTCCGTCATTCGAAGAGCAGATTGACAAGCTAATAAGAGAAGCGGGTCAAAGGGCTCGGGATAACCACAACAGCGAAATGACCATTTACGAAAAAGCCAGGATGATTGATCTAGAATTTATGTGTAGTAGTAGTTAACCGCAATCAATAACGGTGTTGCGTGTAGCTAGACCGAGATGAGTACGGGTCGTCCTCTGGGAAACGTTGAATCTTTTATTCCTACTTTAGATATGTTGAAAAGAGAGGAGGGATAAAGAATATTGAAGAATGGTTGTAGGATCTAGAACTACGTTAAATGCAGATGTAAAATATAGATCTAGATTAACTACGGAGGTAAGTTTATATGAAAAGGGGGCTTGTAGGGTTCATTGGGATTTAGTAGTTATGGATGATTAATTAAAGATTACTCTTTTTATCCTTTAATAGATTTAAAACTAGAACGACAGTGATGCATGTAGATTAGGGTTTCTGGAGGAAAAAGGGTTCCCACTCATAACCCTTATCTCGACATGGAACTTCGTTCATATCTAGCCTTTACCAAAACAATTATTAATCTAATCTCTAATCGCGGTCGAGACTAACAATAAATTGGTAGCGCGCCCGATTAGGATGTTAATGATTCTTTTGATAATGTTTATAAACTTTATAGGACGTAAAAAGAGTTTAGGGATCTTCATCATCCATTACCTTACCCTAATCCTACGAACCCTAACAAGCGGGGAATTACTCGCGCATGTTGGGAGAAGAAGAGATGGAGAGAGAATTCATAATGAAACTATAAAGAAATAGAATAAGAAAAAGAACTACCTTTATTAATCAACAAAACTCATTTACACTTTGTTTCCTTTGAAAATGATTATAAATACTAGTTTGCTTCTCGATCTCTTCTAAGGAGGTAGATGAACCATTGATGATCAGCTTGGATGCCTGAGCCGTCTTGGACTTCGTGATCTCTTCAGCTTGATAATTTTTCCAAGAGGCTCTCTGTCTTTATTTATAGTCCCAAAACCAGAACCCTAGCTTCCTAATTTAGAAGCCATCATATAAGATCCAAACAGAGAAATCTCAACTCCTGACTCCTCTGTCACGCGGCGGATCCGCGGACAACAGGTGGGATTGGCCGCGGATCCACGGCCAAGTAGGGGAATCTTGGGCTTAATCTTCTTGTGGGCTCTTCTGGTGATATATGGTGATCTTTTGAATATCTGGAAACTGAAAATCTCTTCTACGTCACTGCCAGAATTGATTTCTTTAGCTTACTTTCTTAATTAGGCAGGTTTGTTCCAACAACTTTGATTTCCTTGATTTCAGCCCTGAAAATTCTACACAACAACTCAACAAATAATATTAGTAGAGATATTAACTTAACTTTTAAGAATTGGTCAAAGGTTTTAATAAGGTAAGCATATTAAGTGGGCCAAATGTCATATGGATATTATATGCTTACTTTTTCCTACCAAATGTTAATTATAATATATAAACACATGAAAATAGTATTTTTACAGATAAACCCTCATATGTATCATATATTATAATAAACACCTTTTCTAATATAGAAATAGTAGGAAAAATATCATATTAAATCTGCAGTTTTATCAACTGAACAAATACCCCCAAACTTATGTTTGATCGTCCCGAGCAAACTAGTTTATTCAAGAGGAGGAGAAAAAGAAAGGAGAAAACTAAGCAAACTTTCGTAGGCAACTCGATTGCACTGAGTACGTGCAACAAGCCGTTAAACCTCCAGGTGTCCCTAGTAGGAGGAGTGTTGTCTCCTGAGAGTTTTCAGCGGATTACACCCATAAAATTCTATAATAAAAGAGAGATGGTGAAATTTACTTATAAAGATAAAAACCATAAAAGAAATACTTTGAAAATTTAGAGTTTCCAACTACACTAGCTTTTAAGTTGTCATGAGCCCTATCTTAATAGTCATGAAAAGATGTTAGAAATCACATCATCCCTCAATAAAACATCGTCTTTATTCTTCATTCCTATCTTTCATCCAAACATCGATCATATACCCCTACGTGTGTGAATAAAACATCCCTACACTCGGAGAATTCAATTCAAGCTATCATACTCTTGTACATCTACCTCAGTACTTTTTAATTTGATGAATACTTGGATGGTTTTGCTCGCACATTTTTCATGCGACTGTCAATACTTCTTGAGGTACTAACCGACCGATTACTCATGTGCTTGCTAATTAGTATTTTCCTCGTCTTGCACCACCTAAGGCTTAGCAGTGACTCCCAGACCAGTTGGTCTAAGGCACTAGGTGATGAAGCACCCTCGCTATATTTTTTTATTACTGCCTTGGTGATAACAAAACCAGTGTTCATTTTTCTTCACCATTTTATCTTTTATTCACTTTTTACTTCCTTCATACTTTGGCTTTTAGACAAGAACATTTCAAGGTATCCTCTACCATCCCGAGTTTCAGGACGTGCGTAAGTGCGTATAGTAGGGTATCAACATTCAAATGTTTGGCTTCCAGAATAGGAACTGTTTTTCAGAATTATTTTTATCCTCAGATTAGTGACTTCTTTCATCTTACTAACCCTTGGGGCAACAACTCATAACTAGTTCGTTTAAGAAAACTTCTAATTTTCTTGGTTTTTTTAAACTATTCCTATCTTTTGGATGTAATTTTTCACTTTCTACTCTTTTATTATAAAAAAAAAATTTAAAATTTTTGAAAATGTTATGCTTATGCAAAATATGACGCAAATTGATGCGTAAATAAGCACAAACCTCCCCCAAACTTGTTTTCAACAGTGTTCTCACTGTTGTCTATTGCTAACCCTCAAAAACCTGTAACCTTGGGAGGAAAAGGGGGACAAGAAATAATGCAAGTGAAATCGTCCCCCAAACTTATTTTTGGCTCACAATATTATAAAAATTCTTTCAAGAGCCAAAATATCCCCCCAAACTTAAGTTAAACAATATTAAGCTTTTAAAATTATTGAGGGGGTTAAAGTTATTGGCCAAAGTAAAGCCTTACAAAGACCAAAAGTCAATACCAACCATTCAAAAATTTTATCGATGAAGCACCAAGGTTGGTGGAAGAACTGTTAGTGTATATGCCCTAGAGGCCATTACTGTATCATACTAGTTTGTATATTACTTGATGGAAGCTTGGGATATTCACCTTGTATAAACAATCTTGCTCAATATAGTAGTATGCTACTTGGTTTGTTTCTACTTCAATGTGTACTTGTGTTTATTTCAGTATATCACTTATACGCATTAGTGGAGCCCTTAGGATCTTTGCTTGATTACCAGCGTTGTGATGGCAGTCACACTAGTGGGGGCTGGGTAATCTATAGGCACATCCTTATACAGGTCCCTAGTCGTAGGACTATCGAGACAGGGCATCGATACTCCGGAGTAGACTAGCGTATGCGCTTCTCATCCCAGTGTGGGAGATGGTCTGTCCCACAGCCATCAGTACGTCGTACTGGAGATAGTATACGGGTGCTCGTTGGGTTACGAGTACACTGGACAGGACTCGTCGGGAACTGACAGGTTGGTATTATACCTATCGTCGGTTATCAGTTCCCAGGTGACATGAGTACAGCTTAGTCCGCTGACTTGACACTGACACTTTGCCTCGAGTGTGTTCCCACTGCACTTTGATCACTACCCTACCACGGCTCAAAGGAGTCGTGCAAACAGGTGATGGTTGGGTGCAGTCCCGAAGCACTTGGAGGCAGTGACGGTTAGACAGGATTCGTCTCTCCCGGTATTGGGGGTTGACATCGCGCTGTGTCTAGGAGAGCCATTACACGAGTAGTCCCTGGCCAGGGCAAGCGAGATATACTGGTAGGTTTCCAGTGTTATCTCAGGGTGTTTTGGGCTTCACTCCGACACGACTTGTACCGCTATTGGGGGACTGACGTTTTACCGCCCCCTAGGCCTGCCATGCGATGTATCAGACGAACAGACCGGACTGTACGGAGAATGTCACATTCAGACTCAGTAGGAGTTCAGATGGGGTTTTCACCTCGTCAGCCTTCTTGTCGGCATCTACCTGGGGACCGTTACGCACAGCTAGTGCCGCTTGCGGTCTGTGGTTAAACCCACTGCCAGCGTAGTGTCGAGTCTTTAGAGTCCCACACAGAGGGTATTCGCCTCTGGGCAAAACAGAGTAGAGGTCGCATGGTTTTGCGACAGGGTTCGTTCTCATCCGCGCACTTGTGCACGTTTGGAGTCCGGACGGATTATACTGGCAGGCTCTGGTTTGAGCCAGATACTGGTATATGTTTTGGGGGTTGCTTTTATATCTTGGTATTCTTGTTCCTCGGAACGAGAATGCAGGTGTGTATGCACAGTTGCTTGAGGCGGAGAATGAGGTTTTTCATTAGGGTTTCGGATCGGGTGCGTATGCACAGTTGACAGTTATCATTTTCCAAACCCTAATGGATTTGTATATTATCTATTAATAATAGTAATTAAATAAGAATTATGTTATGGTTGTTTTTCTTGTTGACTTGTTGACCTTGGTTGACTTGTTGACCATTGACCACTTTTTATGCCTTGAAAGTCTTCCTTGATTCATGCTTACACTTCATTAAAAGAGGTATGATAGTGGTCATTCCAAAATAACCATCAACTATTCTTATTTCAATTATTATCATTTAGATAATTCATTTCTTTTGCAATATGGTTGCAAGAAATGAATTATTGAGCTCATTCTATCATAACCTCTCTCTCTCCTCATTTTCATCTTCTTCCTCCTCTTGAAAAGAGAAACCTTCTCATGTGTTGAGAATCATTCTCTTTTGATAGAAAAGCAAACCCTAATCCTCATCTACTCATTCTAGGATGAAGGTTTAGCAAGCCGGAAACCCTAGTTCACTCAAAGATCGAGGAAGAGCCCAAAGTCGAACCTTCGAGGTGGATCCATCTTCGACGGGAGAAGGCGACGAAAAGAGAACCATCAACCTCTACAAGGTTTGAAGAAGAAGGAGTTCAAGTTTAGGTATAACCATCTTCCATAGTAGCTAACTCTCTTTAGCCTGTTAACTAGTTTTAGTTTAGACAACGATCCCGACAAAGTTTAGTCCATGTTGCCTCTTGCGATAAAAATTCGTTTTTTATACCGTTTCCGCCTCCCCGTAAGTACTGGGGGTCGCAATATGGACTTACAGTGGTATCAGAGCCTAACTAAACTTAAACTAGCTTGGTAGTGAAGTGTAACGAAGTTCGGAACCGAAAAATCGCAAAACCGGAAAAACGAAAACCTAACTTTCTGTTGAAATTTTTTCTGCTCAAAATGAAAAACTTTATACTTGTAAAATCGTCTCAGGGTTTTCTAAGAAAACACAAGAAAAACGATATCATGTTTCCTCCAAACCGCCGCGCTTCCGCGGCCTCACCTACTCATCTGGCCGCGGAACCGCCGCAAGTTTGTGTCATCTTTGCATCGTTTTTCGTGCAGTGTTCTTCTGTGTTGGTTTTGGGATTTTTAAGATATATTATATGTACCCAGATTTTCCAGAACTGAAATTCACTTTTGGGGTCCTATAATTCCGTATTTTTTTTTCCGAACTTCACTGCACTTTGGCTATGTTGGTTATATCTGTGATGTTTGCATGTATTGAACGTCGGCTAATCGCTATAAGTCGATTAGTCGGGGTTATACATGATCTGTAATGTTCTGGAATGTGTATATGAATGTGTTGGACTGTCGCGGGTGAATAGCCGGGGTGGATGTGAGATGAGCTTTTGTTTTTCTTTCATTCATTGTAAATGTAAATTGATGTAATTATATTATTTGTTTGGCCGCACAACCGGGTCGGGGTTGTAGCCGTCATTGTATAATTCTTTTTACTGTTTTTGCTCCTAGGATAGACCCATGGTGGGGTGCACAAACTACCGGGAACATGGAGGGTAGTTTGCCGCACCCGTAGGGGTCTTGGGTGGGGTATTTGCTATTCACCGCGACCGTGTTATCCGCTTTTCGTTTCAGGCTCGAAAGGAATGCGGATTGCTAGTATATCCAATGTATTCATCTGTGATCTGTAATGTCTATCATTGCTTTCTATTTAAGCGTTGCTTATGTTTTACAGCCGCGCTAGCCCAGCCCCCGCTCTGTCGTTAGTTAAGTAACCTAACGAGTGATGACGGGACCCCGTGGCGAATGCGAATGGCATAAGCGTACGTCATATTTTGGTTGTTTTCTGCAATGGTAGGAATTAAATGATGGGACGCATTAAAAGAACTAATGCAAGAATATCACGCATTAAAAGAACTAATGCAAGATAATAAACCAAGTTTAAGTCGATGGAACACTTTCGAAAAACCACTCGGTTCTTTTCAAAAACTAACTTTTAAATGCGGAGCTTGAGCCACTCCTTCTAAAAGCTATCTCGTTCCATCGATTATATCAAGTTCACTACGTTCACGGTTTCGCCAAAACCATTCGTAGCCCTCCATCATTTCAGTTAGATATACGGTAGTATTCAAGCTATGTATTTTGACCTCACGCCAAGGCATAGTGATTGGTAGCTGCCGGATATTTATCTGTTGCATAGATAGAATGCGTTGTTTTGAGACAGTCGTACCACCATTTTGGCCTACGTCAAGGGTAGGTACGGGTGGATTCAAATCAACCGGGATAATGATGGGAAGAACTTGACATGTGACTTATGACATTTTGACCTCACGCCAAGGTCATAAGAGCATGGGGCAAAAATCCACATCGGGAGTTTCATAAGTACTGAAACTTGCTAGATTTGCATACCATTTGGAGTGTGATGATTATGGTAGGATTCCTTCATTTTCGTCACGCGATGATATTTGGATCCCGATCCTACTGTGAGTATATGCTACTCCTCGGGAAATTTCTCACTAAACGATCAATGCTATAAACCTAGTAGGTGCCTAGAAAGGTGTTAGCGGGGCTACGCCCCCAGGGAAAAGAGGTTCTTAAATTAAGGAACTTCGCGAAAGCGTTGGAAAACCTCCCTCGAAGTACCGACACTAGCCTGGCTGAACGGTTAAGCAAGTATTGTACGGTGGGATTGATACCGGCTAATTCTTCCTTTGTGGTTTGAGGAGGGATTCGAGAGACAGTGGGAGCCATCCTGTTTAGACAAATTAAAAACCATTCTAAACTTGCAAGAGCATCGTGCTAAGTGTTTCTTCTCTCCCCCTGCAGCGACCAAATCGAAATGACTGGACTTAAGTTACTTCTAGATAAAAACATATTGACAGGGCCAAACTACAAAGATTGGCTCAGGAATGTCAAATTGGCAATCTCTTACGACAAGCTGGGGTATCTTCTTACCAGCAAAGCTCCCCCCGTCCCAGGTCCCACCTCCAGCGTCGCGGATAAGGAAATCCGTAAGACTTGGGAGATTGACAGCGCGAAGGCCAGATGCCTCGTACTTGCCTCAATGGACAATGACCATCAGAGGAGGCACGAGAATATGGATTTGGAATCCATATTTCTTCATACAAAAGAACTGTATGGAGAGCAGTCTCGTATCGCAAGATACGAAGTGTCGAAGAAGTTATTTTCGACTAAGTTGGCCGTCGGATCATCGGTAGCGGACCACGTGCTTAAGATGATTGGCTACACTGAGGAGCTCGCGGAACTTGGGACCACGTTGGATAGTGAACTCTACACAGATATAATTCTCCAGTCCCTTCCATCCACTTACGCCCAGTTCATACTGAATTTCAACTTGCAAGAAAAGGAAGTTGAACTTTCAGAACTCCTCAACCTGCTGAGGAGCGCAGAGGGCACCCTACAGAAGGGTAGGGATACATCCACTTTGTTTGTAGGAGGATCTTCTTCTTCTAGGTCCAAGGCGAAAGCCAAGGGAAAGAAGAGGAAAGCCCCCGCCAAACCAAGGGGCGGTGTTAGTAAAGTGGGTGCGAAGGGAAAGGAAAAGGCAACAAAGATAGCGGGGAAGCTTGTTGGTAAAGAGGAATGCTTCTATTGTCACAAGAGTGGACACTGGAAGAAAGATTGCAGGGCTTGGAAAGCCAGGACACAGGAACTGAAGCAGGTTGCGGTTTCAGCTTCAGGTGTGTATGTTATTGAAAACTGTCTTTCTATAAACTCTACTTCCTGGGTATTGGATACCGGATCAGGATCTCATATCTGTAATTCTTTGCAGGCGTTGAGAAACCGTAGGTTTTTGAAGGAAGGTGACATGACCCTCAGAGTTGCGAACGGAGCTAGCATGGATGCTAAAGCCGTGGGGGACTATCACCTAGGAATGTCAGATGGACATGTTTTGGTTTTGCGTAATTGCTTTTTTGTACCCAACGCAACTTGTAATATCATTTCTGTATCTTTGGTTTCTAAAGAAGGTTATGAATTTGCGTTTGTAAGTAATGTTGTTAACATTCACCTTAATCAAGTTCTGATTGGGTCAGGTACATTGAGCAATGGTATATACGTATTAAACCAACCACAGATTTTCAATGTCCAGAATACACACAAAAGAAAGTCACCAGATATTAATCAGACTTTCTTATGGCATTGTAGATTGGGTCACATCAATGAGAGAAGGTTGACGAAGTTACATACAGAAGGGTATTTGAATGCGTTCGAATATCAATCGTATGCCACTTGTCAATCCTGTCTCAAGGGAAAGATGACAAAGACTCCGTTTACTGGACATGGAGTAAGAGCGAGCGAGCTCTTGGGACTCGTACACAGTGACGTGTGCGGTCCAATGTCTACACATGCCCGAAGCGGACATTCTTACTTCATTACTTTTACGGATGACTTCTCAAGGTACGGTTATGTCTTCTTAATGAAACATAAGTCCGAGGCCTTTGGAAAATTCCAGGAGTATAAGAATGAAGTAGAGAAACAGACCGGCAAAAGTATTAAGATTCTAAGATCGGATCGAGGTGGAGAATACTTAAGTGCCGAATTCCTGGACTATTTAAAAGAGAATGGGATTCTCTCTCAGCTTACTCCTCCATACACCCCGCAACATAACGGTGTATCGGAGAGACGGAATCGCACCCTATTGGATATGGTACGGTCTATGATGAGTAACGCTGAGTTACCGCGATCATTCTGGGGGTATGCGCTAGGAACAGCTGCATACCTATTGAACCGAGTTCCTACTAAGACTGTGCCTACCACACCATATGAGTTATGGAGTGGGAAGAAACCCTATCTTCAGTACCTAAAAATTTGGGGATGTCCAGCTTATGTCAAAAAGCAGCATACGGACAAGCTCGAGGCGCGCTCAGTACTGTGCAAGTTTGTGGGATACCCAAAGAACTCCAGGGGGTATCTTTTCTATTACGCAGAGGAGCAAAAAGTCCTTGTTTCTCGTAATGCCCATTTTCTGGAACATCAGTTCTTAGAAAAAGAAGTAAGTGGGAGCGCAATAGAACTGGAAGAAATTCCAGAACCACAGACTATTACTGAAAGCTTAATGGAACCAGAGGGTTCAAATGAACAGGACATTCCTATGCCGCTCCGCAGAAGTAGTAGGCAGTCTCATCCGCCCGAGAGATACTACGGTTTTCTCATAGACGGGGATAGAGAGGATTGCATCATAGACTATGATGAGCCTACTAGCTTCCAGCAGGCCGTTCAGAGCGTTGACTCGGTAAAATGGCTGGATGCAATGCGGACCGAAATGGAGTCCATGTACACCAACAAAGTATGGACGTTGGACATTGCTCCAGATGGGGTAAAACCCGTAGGATGCAAGTGGATCTTCAAAAGGAAGATTGGTGTAGATGGACAGGTTGAGACCTATAAAGCTAGACTTGTAGCAAAGGGTTTCCGTCAAAGACCTGGCTTGGACTACGACGAAACCTTTTCTCCAGTGGCTATGCTGAAATCCATTCGGATCCTTCTTGCCATTGCTGCCTTCCACGATTATGAGATTTGGCAGATGGACGTAAAGACCGCTTTTCTAAATGGAAATTTAGAGGAGTGTGTCTATATGGATCAGCCAGAGGGTTTCATTCAGAGTGGGAGCAGCGGAAAGGTGTGCAAGTTGCTTAAGTCCATCTATGGACTAAAGCAGGCATCGCGGAGTTGGAACATCTGTTTTGATGAGACAGTCAAGGAATTTGACTTTATCAAAAATCCAGATGAACCGTGCATCTATAGTAGATTTGTAGCGAGAACTGTGGTATTCCTTGTTTTATACGTGGATGACATTCTCTTAATAGGAAATGACATTCCTATGCTACAATCTGTCAAGGGTTTCTTGTCACACAGGTTCTCCATGAAAGACCTGGGTGATGCCTCTTACATCCTGGGGATCCGGATCCATCGTGATAGATCCAAGAGGATATTGGGACTTTCTCAGTCCAGGTACATCGACACCATAGTGAAAAGATTCAGTATGGAAGATTCCAAGCGCGGTAACCTACCGGCTTGTCACGGGATCACCCTCTCTAAAGAGATGTCTCCCAAGACTGATTTGGAGAGGGATCGCATGTCTATTATACCCTACGCTTCTGCGGTAGGCTCTATAATGTATGCGATGTTGTGTACCAGACCGGATGTAGCTTATGCACTGAGTGTGGTAAGCCGGTATCAGTCTAACCCTGGGGAGAAACATTGGATAGCGGTAAAGAACATTCTCAAGTACCTGAGGAGGACTAAGGAGATGTTCTTGGTGTATGGCGGAAAAGACCTCCAGATTGAGGCCTTTGCTGACTCCAGCTTCCAGAGTGACAAGGATGATTCCAAGTCCATGTCGGGTTTTGTATTTACCCTCAACGGAGGGGCGGTGTGTTGGAAGAGTTCCAAACAGGAAACCGTTGCAGACTCGACCATGGAAGCGGAATACATCGCTGCATCTGATGCCGCAAAAGAAGCTGTCTGGATAAGGAAGTTCTTAAAAGAACTTCAGGTGGTTCCGTCCATTGTTGACCCAGTACCTCTGTATTGCGACAACAACGGGGCTATAGCTTTAGCAAAGGAACCCAGGTCCCATCAGAGATCCAGGCACATCTTGAGGCGGTATCACCTGATCAGGGAGATCGTGGATCGCAAGGAGATCGAGGTTCGGAGGGTTGCTTCAGAAGAGAACACTGCAGATCCATTCACCAAGGCCCTACCCCAGACTCAGTTCGAGCGGCTGATCGAGATGATAGGTCTTCGATACGCCAGTACATGGCCTTAGTGCAAGTGGGAGATTGTTAGTGTATATGCCCTAGAGGCCATTACTGTATCATACTAGTTTGTATATTACTTGATGGAAGCTTGGGATATTCACCTTGTATAAACAATCTTGCTCAATATAGTAGTATGCTACTTGGTTTGTTTCTACTTCAATGTGTACTTGTGTTTATTTCAGTATATCACTTATACGCATTAGTGGAGCCCTTAGGATCTTTGTTTGATTACCAGCGTTGTGATGGCAGTCACACTAGTGGGGGCTGGGTAATCTATAGGCACATCCTTATACAGGTCCCTAGTCGTAGGACTATCGAGACAGGGCATCGATACTCCGGAGTAGACTAGCGTATGCGCTTCTCATCCCAGTGTGGGAGATGGTCTGTCCCACAGCCATCAGTACGTCGTACTGGAGATAGTATACGGGTGCTCGTTGGGTTACGAGTACACTGGACAGGACTCGTCGGGAACTGACAGGTTGGTATTATACCTATCGTCAGTTATCAGTTCCCAGGTGACATGAGTACAGCTTAGTCCGCTGACTTGACACTGACACTTCGCCTCGAGTGTGTTCCCACTGCACTTTGATCACTACCCTACCACGGCTCAAAGGAGTCGTGCAAACAGGTGATGGTTGGGTGCAGTCCCGAAGCACTTGGAGGCAGTGACGGTTAGACAGGATTCGTCTCTCCCGGTATTGGGGGTTGACATCGCGCTGTGTCTAGGAGAGCCATTACACGAGTAGTCCCTGGCCAGGGCAAGCGAGATATACTGGTAGGTTTCCAGTGTTATCTCAGGGTGTTTTGGGCTTCACTCCGACACGACTTGTACCGCTATTGGGGGACTGACGTTTTACCGCCCCCTAGGCCTGCCATGCGATGTATCAGACGAACAGACCGGACTGTACGGAGAATGTCACATTCAGACTCAGTAGGAGTTCAGATGGGGTTTTCACCTCGTCAGCCTTCTTGTCGGCATCTACCTGGGGACCGTTACGCACAGCTAGTGCCGCTTGCGGTCTGTGGTTAAACCCACTGCCAGCGTAGTGTCGAGTCTTTAGAGTCCCACACAGAGGGTATTCGCCTCTGGGCAAAACAGAGTAGAGGTCGCATGGTTTTGCGACAGGGTTCGTTCTCATCCGCGCACTTGTGCACGTTTGGAGTCCGGACGGATTATACTGGCAGGCTCTGGTTTGAGCCAGATACTGGTATATGTTTTGGGGGTTGCTTTTATATCTTGGTATTCTTATTCCTCGGAACGAGAATGCAGGTGTGTATGCACAGTTGCTTGAGGCGGAGAATGAGGTTTTTCATTAGGGTTTCGGATCGGGTGCGTATGCACAGTTGACAGTTATCATTTTCCAAACCCTAATGGATTTGTATATTATCTATTAATAATAGTAATTAAATAAGAATTATGTTATGGTTGTTTTTCTTGTTGACTTGTTGACCTTGGTTGACTTGTTGACCATTGACCACTGACCACTTTTTATGCCTTGAAAGTCTTCCTTGATTCATGCTTACACTTCATTAAAAGAGGTATGATAGTGGTCATTCCAAAATAACCATCAACTATTCTTATTTCAATTATTATCATTTAGATAATTCATTTCTTTTGCAATATGGTTGCAAGAAATGAATTATTGAGCTCATTCTATCATAACCTCTCTCTCTCCTCATTTTCATCTTCTTCCTCCTCTTGAAAAGAGAAACCTTCTCATGTGTTGAGAATCATTCTCTTTTGATAGAAAAGCAAACCCTAATCCTCATCTACTCATTCTAGGATGAAGGTTTAGCAAGCCGGAAACCCTAGTTCACTCAAAGATCGAGGAAGAGCCCAAAGTCGAACCTTCGAGGTGGATCCATCTTCGACGGGAGAAGGCGACGAAAAGAGAACCATCAACCTCTACAAGGTTTGAAGAAGAAGGAGTTCAAGTTTAGGTATAACCATCTTCCATAGTAGCTAACTCTCTTTAGCTTGTTAACTAGTTTTAGTTTAGACAACGATCCCGACAAAGTTTAGTCCATGTTGCCTCTTGCGATAAAAATTCGTTTTTTATACCGTTTCCGCCTCCCCGTAAGTACCGGGGGTCGCAATATGGACTTACAAGAACATGTCACCTATTGACGTGAAGAAGTAGGGAGGAGATAAGAGGCGGGATAGAATGTGTTTGCGTCTCGTTTTGGAGAGACGACACAGTGATAGTGATGATGGATTACTCGCATTATCATTATTGTCCAGAAGAAGGGGTGGAGGTTCAATTTCTTCGTCTTGGAGTTGATTCATCGCAACACCCGTGTCTTTTAAAAATGCGAGTTCATCAGCGAAAATTTCCTCAAAGCTTTCATCGATACCCCGAAGAATAATCTCATCAGAAAAAACAGGGTGATCGTCAGACTCTATAAAAAGTTCCTCATCAGCGTTAGATGTTGACCCGGACAACTCGGTGGAAGAGTCCGTGTATGTATAATACATGGTTGGGTCAAACAATAACATATGAAAAGAGTCAGTATCATGAGGTTGATCAAATTCGCTGCTGTCGACATCCATTAATTCGACAGAACACACATGAGCATAGAGTTCGGAAGGTTCACTTCCCAACTTGTAAATGTTAAGCTCAATTGACTTCTTTCCAAAGGATAAGGTCATAGAGCCGTTTCTATAATTGATTACTGCGTTGGAAGTTGCTAGGAAGGGTCGACCGAGTATCACCGGGATTTGATTGCGTGGGTTTGCCGCAGGCTGTGTATCTAAAATAATAAAGTCCACAGGGAATATGAATTCCTTGACTTTGGTTAACACATCCTCTAGCTCACCCCGAGATTGGGTGATAGATCGATAGGCCATCTGAAGAGTGCAATGCGTAGGTTTTAACTCTCCGGTCCCTAATTGCTCATAAACAGAATACGGAAGCAAGTTAACACTAGCACCTAAATAGAGTAGAGCACGATTGATATTTTTACCCCCAATGGAAATAGAAATTGTAGGACTTCCGGGGTCCTTTCATTTCTTGGGTAGTTGTTGTGTAAAAGCAGTGCTCACATTACTCGCAAGGAAAACTTTTTTAGGTACTTGAACTTTCTCTTCCTAGTGCACAAGTCCTTTAGGATTTTCGCATAAGACGGAACTTGTTGAATAACATCTAGGAGAGGAATGTTTATGTTAACTTGCTTAAAAATTTCCACAATCTTGGACTTGGTCTGTTGCCCCTTAACCTGTTTGGATAAGGTGCTTTATCAATAAGGGTTTGGTCCAACATTGGAGAGGATTGTGGGGATGGAGTGGATCCCAGAATTGGAGTGGTGATCGTTTTAGATAGATTTGTGGAAGTGGGTTGAGGGTTTGAGCCTTGTGGGAAGCGTAGAATAGGCTCGGATGAAGGTGGGAGACTAGACGAATTAAGGGAAGAAGTAGAAGCTGGGGTATCATTGGTATCACTAACATCATCAAATTGCTCACCCACTCGGTTATTCAGCACTTTTCCCAATCTCAACGTAGTAACGGCATTCACATTATGATTTTGTGAGTGGCCAGGATTCGGTAAGGGTTGAGATGGGAGTTTCCCTCTTTCTCTCCCACTCATCGCGGCGTTCAACTATGCAAGTTAGTTTTCTATTGATTTAATACTCTCACCGTAGGAGGCGGAGTCTTTCTTTATGGTATCAATAGAAGACTTCATATCAGCCGATATTTGCATGGAATGTTTCATAAACATATCCAAAGTTTGTGCGAGTGAAGAGTTATCAGTACCGGCCAATTGCGGTACAGAAGTGTTAGCCGGATTATGAAAATTTTGTGACTGAAAGGGGTGCTGACTTTGTGGTTGTGGTTGTTGTGGAGGAGGTCTTTGATAATTGCTTTGGAACTGGTTTTGATTTTGGGGTTGGTTTTGGTTCCAAGCAAAATTAGGATGATTCCTCCATCCTTGATTGTACGTGGAAGAAAAAGGATCGTTTCTCGGTCGCTACTGAAAAGCAGCATTAGTTTGCTCGTGACCTTGAAACGATGCGTTCATAGGACATTCTTCCGTCAAGTGTGAAGGATCTGAACAGCAACCACACACGGTCTTGGGAAGCGTAACCTGGTTTAGGGAGGCTAATGAAAATTTGTTCTCAATAGCGTCGAGTTTCTTCTGCATCGCTGCCATTTCGTCTTTTACTGCGATGGAAACATCGAGCTGGTGAATACCTCCCCTAGATGAAGGTGGTCTTACGCTTTTCCACTACAAAGTGTTTTCAGCATGATCTTCCAGATATTTCCAAGCTTCGCCATCGTCTTTGGACATGAAATTGCATTGACACATTGTTTCAAGCATCTGCTTTGTCGCTGGATTAATGCCTCCATATATAATTCGGCATAAATCCCATCTTTGTATTCCATGATGATGACATTGGACAAGCAGATCCTTGAAACGTTCAAAGCACTTCCAAAATGGTTCATTGGGAAGCTGGGTGAACTGGTTGATCTCGCTCCTAATATGGGCAGTCTTATGGTTTGGGTAAAACTTCTTAAGAAACGCTATTAAGAATTCATCCCAATTAGTGATAGAGTGTGCGGCAGTATTATAAAGCCATTTTTCTGCCAAGTCGCACAGAGTGAATGGGAGAAGACGCAAGCGCATAGCATCCACAGTCAGTTGTGAAGTACCCATCATTGCGCATACGTTTTCGAATTTAGTGATGAAAACGTATGCGTCTTCAGACTCAAGCCCATGAAATTTGGGCAACAGATTGATGTAGTGGGGTTTAATTTCAAAATTATCCCCGTTAGCTGGTGGAATAGATAGACAAGTGGGAAGGGGACCACGGATAGGATAGCATCTCTCTTGAAGAGAAATGCGCGGTGAATTCTGCGCACCTACGGGCGGTGGCAGCGTGGTGTTATAATCTGATGGAGTACCGTCCATCTCGGTTGATGTGGTGTGTGGTGGGGGAAAAGAAGATGAAAAAGCACCGACTTCGGAGTCGATAGCAGGAACGCGGACAAGACGGGCACTAGAATCCCGTGTCCAGCCAAGCATGCACTAAGCGGGTTTAGCGCAAGTGGCAGCGTGTGTGTGATTTAAAATTGGTCTATTTTGAAAAGTGTGTCGGACTTAGAAAAATCACACAAAAATGCACAAACAACCCTAGACTATGGTTACCTAGGTCAGTCTCTAGATCGCTCCTAGACTTCCAAAGGACAAGCCGCAGGATCAATCCTCTACCACCTCTTTACTACCCTTGTGGCCAGGTAAGTGCCAGTTAAGTGGGAGGTATCCACTACGTAAGTAGTGGGCCTAATTAAGTAACCACTTGCCTTAGACACGCTTGCCTAGACACCACAAACATAATGCGGATAAGCGATAGATTACCCACGACCTTCCTCTGTCCTTATTGAGCGCGACAGTCCTTAGAGTCTGGTCTAGATATTTTTTAAATTAATGTAGGTTGATGCAGATGCTCGGTTTGTGATTTGTGGGGCCTAGGAAGGGTGATGAAATCCCCACCTAATCTGGATTTGGTCTTTGCCCCTTAAAGTCTGTATTAAAATATGAATAAACAAATCAATTACAAAACTTTGCAAAAAGATTTTTGAGCGGCGATATTTTGCAAAGAATCCTGCAGGAAAGATATTTTATTGGATTTCAGAGGAGAGAGAAAGATATAGAAAAGATACCAGAGAATTTGGAAACCCTAAATCCCCTAATGAGCCGCGGTTCCGCCGCCAATAGGATCTTTGCGCCGCGGTTCCGCCGCCGACTAGGAAGATCTGATGAATATTTTTGCTACGTGGCCTCCGTTGCTCCTCTGGATCTTGATGAATGTCTCTGAATCTTTATCTCCTCGCTAAAGTGACTCCAGATTCCCTTGCAAAAATCACACACAATTCGTTAAATATATAATTTGCAGTTTTGTTTAAATTATGATATAGATCGGATAAGAATTCAACACAAATAGTAAGAATAAAAAATTACGCACGTATCCCCGGCAACGACGCCATTTGATTGATCTAGAATTTATGTGTAGTAGTAGTTAACCGCAATCAATAACGGTGTCGCGTGTAGCTAGACCGAGATGAGTACGGGTCGTCCTCTGGGAAACGTTGAATCTTTTATTCTTACTTTAGATGTGTTGAAAAAGAGAGGAGGGATAAAGAATATTGAAGAATGGTTGTAGGATCTAGATCTACGTTAAATACTGATGCAAAATATAGATCTAGATTAACTATGGAGGTAAGTTTATATGAAAAGGGGTTTGTAGGGTTCATTGGGATTTAGTAGTTATGGATGATTAATTATAGATTACACTTTTTATCCTTTAATAGATTTAAAACTAGAACGACAGTGATGCATGTAGATTAGGGTTTCTGGAGGAAAAATGGTTCCCACTCTTAACCCCTATCTCGACATGGAACTCCGTTCATATCTAGCCTTTACCAAAACAATTATTAATCTAATCTCTAATCGCGGTCGAGACTAACAATAAATTGGTAGCGCGCCCGATTAGGATGTTAATGATTCTTTTGATAAAGTTTATAAACTTTATAGGACGTAAAAAGAGTTTAGGGATCATCATCATCCATTACCCTACCCTAATCCTACGAACCCTAACAAGCGGGGAATTACTAGCGCATGTTGGGAGAAGAAGAGATGGAGAGAGAATTCATAATGAAACTACAAAGAAATAGAATAAGAAAAAGAACTACCTTTATTAATTAACAAAACTCATTTACACTTTGTTTCCTCAGAAAATGATTACAAATACTAGTTTGCTTCTCGATCTCTTCTAAGGAGGTTGATGAACCGTTGATGATCAACCTGGATGCGTGAGCCGTCTTTGACTTCGTGATCTCTTCAGCTTAATAATTTTTCCAAGAGGCTCTCGGTCTTTATTTATAGTCCCAAAGCCAGAACCCTAGCTTCCTAATTTAGAAGCCAGCATATAAGATCCAAACAGAGAAATCTCAACTCCTGACTCCTCTGTCACGCGGCGGATCCGCGGCCAATAGGTGGGTTTGGCCGCGGATCCATGGCCAAGTAGGGGAATCTTGGGCTCAATCTTCTTGTGGGCTCTTCTGATGATATATGGTGATCTTTTGAATATATGGAAACTGAAAATCTTTTCTACGTCACTGCCAGAATTGATTTCTTTAGTTTACTTTCTTAATTAGGTAGGTTTGTTCTAACAACTTTGATTTCCTTGATTTCAGCCCTGAAAATTCTGTACAACAACTCAACAAATAATATTAGTAGAGATATTAACTTAACCTTTAAGAATTGGTCAAAAGTTTTAATAAGGTAAGTATATTAAGTGGGCCAAATGTCATATGGATATTATATGCTTACTTTTTCCTACCAAATGTTAATTATAATATATAAACACATGAAAATAGTATTTTTACAGATAATCCCTCATATGTATCATATATTATAATAAACACCTTTTCTAATATAGAAATAGTAGGAAAAATGTCATATTAAATGTGCAGTTTTATCAACTGAACACGGGACACAACGCATCATTCAGCAAGCTACGGAGGATGACGATCCCTTTCACCCCCAACCCGTTGTGCGCTCTCATGGCAAGGGAAAAGACCGACATAAATGCAACAACAAGATCAAGAATGGGGACGGTGTTCAAACACAGCGAAGCAGATCCAAGAAGCCATGCAAGCGAGAAAAAGTCAGCTGGAACCCGTCTTTTATGAAGAAGATGGGTCGGGAGTACTCTTTCCCTCAAGACAAGACAAGGAAAATATTCAACCTTGTCATGAAACATCAAATGATGATGCTCCCGGAGTCTCAATGCCCCAAACAGATGAACGGGGTCTATCATCCGGATTATTGCTCCTACCACCGAATAATGGGACATCCTCTTGAAGACCGCTTCACCTTCAAAGACTAGGTTGAGGATCAGTATCAGCAATGCAAGTTTGCTCTATCCAATAGTTGGAGGGTAGTCCCACTATGGAAGCATGAGCCGAGAGCAACCTACACTGCAAGGGAAAGTCTAGATCAGCATCGAGCTTGAAAACAAGCTCGTATCTGCCATAGGATAATATTCTCAAAGGAAGGAGAGTATGAGAATAAGAAAGACCTCCCCCAGTGCTTCGCAAATGAAGATGAGAACGAGGTGATCTCAGAATTTCCATCGGCGCCAAAAGAGTTGGAAGATAGGATACACACCACAGCATACAACCTGAGAAAAATCGACTTGGGGACGGCAAACGACCCAAGCCAACGTTCGTCAGTGAGCGGCTGTTTGAGAAACAGCTAGCCACGTTAAAGGACATACTTATGCAGTATAAAGACTGTTTCTCATGGAACTATTCCGAGATGCCGGGATTAGATCCAGAGATAGTTGTGCATAAACTAGCGATATCGTCGGACGTCAAGCCAGTCAAACAGGCGCCAAGAAGAATGCGGCTCGAGCTTGAGATGAGTATCGATGCCAAAGTCAAGAAGATAATCAACTCTGGCTTCATCCAAGAAGTTCAATATCCTGACTGGATCGCCAATATCGTTGCGGTAATGAAGAAAAAAGGGACAGTACGCATCTGCGTAGATTTTCTGGATCTCAACAAAGCTTGTCCAAAAGATGACTTCCCAGTGCCTGTTACCGAGCTGATGATAAATAATACGTCCACTCATGAAGTATTCTCCTTCATAGACGGATCCTCAGGGTAAAACCAAATCAAGGTGCATCCTGAAGACCAAAATGTAGGGTTCCTAGGCACACTCAAGTGGTTTCACAAGGTATCAACCATGCCAAATTAAAATTTTCCGGTGCCGAGAAACCCTAAACTAGATCGTTAACTAGAGTTTAGGCGAAACGAAATGAAAGTAAATCGCATTTACACTAAGTGAACGGAAATACAAGCTTTGTAGATCCGGTCCTCCACTTCCTTAGCTCCATGATGATGTCCCTCCGCTGCGATCATCGGATCCCGGACTCTAGCGATGGTTTCGTCGAAGAAATGATCGGGCTAGGTCGTCGACTTCGATGCCGAAGATGATCTACGTCGAGGCAACTCAAGATCAAGCTCCAACTTCACCAAGTCATGAAACTTGTGAAGAAAACACCCTATACTACATGGCAAGTGGTAGAGGATGAAGAAATAGGAAGTGGGTTCACTTTGGATTTTGATTTCTCACTTGGAATCATCACTTAGACATTTTCAAGAAAAGGTTTTCTTTCTTCTTGAAGAAGAAGAAGAAGAAGAATGAAAAAGAATTATGAATAATAGAAAAACAAGTGATGGTTATCATAATGCAACCATAGTTAAGTGTAGAGAATAAACTAGGGTTAGGTGAATGGTTAGGTTAAGCAAAAGAAACAAAAATGGTTGAACTTTTCAAAGCTTCATGAAACTTCAAAGTAAATCCAAAAGAAGCAACCATTTCTTTTCTTGCTAAAATAAATAAATAAATGAATAAATAAATAAATCAAACCCTAACCATTAACCTAATCATAGTTTAAAGTATACACACACCCAAGTTTGCATGTATCATCAAACATGATACAAACTAGTGCACAAAACTATATCATATATACAATGTGCACATCAAGTGAGAAAATCCATCTGAAGTGAACCAATACTAGTTAATGTAAAGTAATATATCAAATATATAATTATACATTAAATCATTAAATCAACACTTGATTTAATGATCCGGTCATATCGCATATAACCGACTGATATCAAGTGTATCAATGTATCGAATCAACACTTGATTCGGTATCCCGGCTATATCATATATAACCGTCCAATGATACAAATCGCGAGAATAGAATACAGTATCACATACTGGTATTATTCTCGGTCCTGCACATATCTCATATGCGCTCCTATTTCGTTTCGCTTGAGCCAGGAAACCTCTGTGTAGGACTCTAAAGACTCGTCAATACGCCGGCAGCGGGTGATGATCATATCAAACACCCACAAGCCATAAGCGGTCTGCTAAACGTAACGGCCACCCGGGTATTGAGCGATCAGAAGATCGACGACCAAGCCCGCTCACACTCCTGTGAATCCAACCAGTAACACTTACCGTACAGTCCGGTCTCGTTGTCTGATATGTCGCATATCTTGCCTAGGGGTGGTAAACGTCAGACCCCAATAGCTCGATAAGTCATGTCGATATGAGGTCTATACCAGTTCGAGAACCTTACAGTGGTATCAGAGCAACATCAACTCCTTATACCGGGAGAGACGAATCCCCTCCTATCGCTCATTGCCTCCATGTGATTCGGGACTGTACCCAAAAACCACAGTTTTGCACGCCCTCTTGGACGTGGTAAGGTGGAAATCAAAGTACAGTGAGAGTCACACAAGACTCTATGACGATCTCGGGTCAACAGACTACTCTGTACCAGTGTCACCAGAGAACTGCCATCTGACCTAAGGTATAATACCATCTGGGAGTTCTCGGCGAGTCCGTCCAGTGTATCCAGTCTCCACTGAGCACCCGTATATCATCTCTGATGTCAAACACCAATGGATATGGGATCATCCATCACCCATCTGTATGGGTCGAGAAGGTATACGCTAGTCTACACTGGTATATCGATGCCCTGTCTCGATACACCCACGACTAGGGACCTTGAAGGATGTACTTATGGACTACCATGTCCCCACTAGTATGATCCGCATCACAGTCCAGGTAGTCAAGTACACATCCTAAGGGCTTTACCAACATGTAACAGAGAGACAATCAGTGTACACGTTAAGGTAAAGAGCAACCAGATAGCATACTATCATGTCGAGCAAGAAAGTCCTCCTTATATATGTCCAAGCATCCACTACAATATACATCCTATGTATAGTAATGGCCTCTAGGGCATACATATAACTAACACAAAAGCACATTGCTTTCCGGACTCTGCTAGGCATATTCTGCTACAAAGTGATGCCATTCGGTCTGAAGAACGTTGGCGCCACCTACCAAAGGGCCATTACAAAGATATTCGATGACCTCATACATGGGATTGTTGAATGTTATATCGACGACCTCGTGGTGAAAAGCAAATCGTATGAGGAACACTGGGAGCATTTGAAAATAGTTTTCCATCGCCTTCGTAAATATAATCTGAAGATGAATCCTCTAAAATGCGCATTTGGAGTTTCCTCGGGCAAATTCGTAGGATTCATCGTACGACACCGAGGCATCGAAATAGACCCGTCAAAGATTAAGGCGATTATGGAAATGCCTTCACCAAGAACTCTCAAGCAATTGTGGTCTCTCCAAGAAAAGCTCGCGTATATCCGGCGGTTCATAACTAACCTCTCCGGCTAATGCCGCCGCTACAGTCATCTAATGAAGAAAGTAATCCCGTTCATTTGGGATCGCAAATGCCAAAGCGCACTGGACGAAATCAAACAATATCTATAGAACTCGTCGGTACTGACCGCTCCGGTCAAGGGAAGGCCCCTCATCCTGTACACAACAGCCCTTGAAGGTTCTTTAGATGCGCTATAGGCACAAGAGAATGACCAGGGGAAGGAGAGAGCTCTCTATTATTTGAGTCGAGTTCTCCTGGAGGCAGAAAATACTCCCCCATCGAAAAGCACTGCCTGGCACTGATCTTCGCAGTAACAAAGCTCCAACATTATGCCTTAGTAAATGAGGTTTATCTCATATCAAAAGTGAATCCTTTCAAGTATTTGATGTCAAGAGCCATGCTAACAGGAAGGCTTTCCAAATAGGCCCTCCTCTTGATGGAGTTCTGGATAGTATATCGACCCCTCAAGACAATAAAAGACTAGGCCATCGCCGACTTCCTCGCTGAACATCCGATACCTGCCGACTTTCCCTTGAATTGCGAGTTGCCGGACGAACACGCGTTTGACGCAATCGGCGGGGAGAAAGAAGGGAGTGATACCCGATGGGAACTCTACATCGATGGAGCATCCTCCTTGAAGAAGCGAAAGAAAAATACCTCCATGATTAAAGCCGGGGTGGGTCTTATCTTCGTGACTCCACAAAGAGGGATTATATGTTTTGCCCTTTCCTTGATGGACCCAAGAACAAACAATGAAGCCGAGTATGAAGTTTTGATAGCAGGTCTTGAGATTGCTGTCGACATGGGCGTTGAAAACCTCCTCATATATGAAGACTCTCAGCTGGTCGTTAGCCAAGTAAATGGCGACTACCAGACATGCAAGCCAGAACTGATCAGATATAGTGAAAGAGTGAAGCAATTGCTGACGCAAATCCCCTCCTACACCCTTGGAAAGCATACCGCGTGTGGAAAATAGCAAGGCAGATGTGTTAGCCAAGCTCGCTAAAGAACTGGCCAACGAAAACCTCGATGACGTAAAGATAATTGTGCAAAATCGCCGGATTCTCGCACCAGCAGAAATATCTCCGAAGACGTCTAAAGGAGAGGAAGCAATTGAACAAGAGGCCTTCCAATTGGAGGATGAAGTAAGGGTGAAGGATTGGAGAAAAGTCTTCATAGACTACTTCAAATCCCATCGAACGCCCGAAAATGCGTCGTCAAGACATCAGCTCATGAAGAGAGCCATGTCTTTCGCCTTCATCAATGATACCCTTTATAAGAGATCATTCGATTGTCTATGGCTGAGATGCCTGGGATCAGAAGAAGCAAAAAGGGTCATTCAAGAAACTCATGACGGACTCTGTGGTTCCCATCAAGATGGGCTAAAGATGAAGCTGAAAATAAAAAGAATGGGATACTATTGGCCCACAATAGTTCAGGACTGCCTCGAATACGCGAAGCAGTATCACTCGTGCCAAATTCATCGGGACTTCATCCATCGGCATCCAAATCCTCTACATCCGACATTGGCTAGTTGGCCATTCGAAATGTGGGGACCCGATATAATCGGGCCCATCGAGCCAGCATCGTCCAGGGGACATCGGTTCATATTGGCAACAACCGCTTACTTCTTTAAGTGGGCAGAAGCAATACCGTTAAGGGAGGTGAGGACGGAGAACATCCTCCACTTCTTCAGGACACACGTCCTCTACCGGTTCGGCACTCTGCGACGGATTATCTCTGATAACAGGCCATCCTACAGAAGCCATAAGATCAGCAGCTTCACGCAGCAGCATAAAATAGATTAGAGATATTCTTCAGTTTATAACCCCCGAGCTAACGGTCTAGCTGAGACTTTCAACAAAACCTTGACAAAGATCATAAAGAAAACGGTGTCCCAAAATAAAAAGGACCGGCGTAAGAGATTTCATGAAGCTCTCTGGGCCTATCGGACTACGTTCAAGACGTCCACGAACACAACGCTATTTGCGTTGGTATTTGGAACGGAAGTGGTTCTTCCCTTGGAGATTGAGCTATCATCTCTATGAGTAGCAGTTCGGTACGAACTAACAGACATAAAGAATGTCCATCTTCGGCTCGAGGAAGTCGATGCCCTCGATGAAACTCGTCTTATGGCACAGCAAAACCTAGAGGCTTACAAAGCGAGGATGACACGCTTATACAAAAGATTGAATAGGCCAAATACATTCCGCTAAGGCGAACTCGTGCTAGTCGTAAAAAGAACTATGATCCCTAACCCTGCCAAACGGGAGAAATTCGAGCCGAACTATGAGGGCCCGTACATCATAGACAAAGTCTACCAAGGTGGGGCCTATTTGCTCATGGACATGTATGGCGAAAGACCCTTCCGGCCAATAAACGGCCGATTCCTAAAAAAATACTACGCCTGACGAGTCATGGCCCAGGTCAATGATAGATGACGACACCTATGTCCGCTCGCTATCTTCTTGAGTCAACACTCTAAGAGTAGTACCCAACAGTACTCCATCTCAAACATGGAGAGCCATGGACCGTAATGTCCTTAACCTAGTTATAGACCGTAACGTCCTTAAACTAGCTATGGACCATAACGTCCTTAAAACTGACAACAGACCGCAACGTCCTTAAACTATCTATGGACCGAGATGTCTTTAAACTAACAACGGACCGAGATATCTTTAAACTAACAACAGACCGAGATGTCCATAAAACTAACAACGTCGTCTCAAACACGGCGATATTGGAATGCAAGTCCACAACTCCCAGCGGTGAGGACTGCAACTCAAATTCCACCTGCAAACAAATGGGTCACATATACCAAAACAATTCTTTAGAGTTTCATCGTAAAAAAAAGGGACGTCCACAAGCGAAATGGGCACGGATGAAAACCCGAAAGGGCGCCATGAGTAAAAACAGTAGGACTACCGGCGAGTTTGTGAAAACCCTAAAGGGCGCAATCTCGTTAAAATAAAGACACCTGCAAGGTCCTCTCGACCTTGTGAGGAGAAAATACCTGCGTGAGATCCTTACGACTTATAAGGGAACAACACACTTAGGGATCCCCACGATCCCTAAGGAGAAATTGCACTTACGGGATCCTCACGACTCTTAAGGAAAATTCCCCTTATGAGACCCTCACGGCTCGTAGGATTCAAAAGCCTTAAGCTACAGAGATCTGAACATGTTCTTAAGCCATCATATTCCTCAGATTGCCCTACAGGCGGTTCAATATTGACCCTTGTATACAATCCACGAGCACAAATAAATGTTCCCCTCAACTAGTTCCATAAATGGCGCAAAATTTCCCCATTTGGTGAACCACACTTGTAAGTCCTCTCGATTTATAAGGAGAAAACACTCTTGTAAGATCCTTACGACTTATAAGAGAACACACACTTAAGAATCCTCACGATTCTTAAGGAGAAAACACACCTACGAGATCCTCACGACTCGTAGGGAGAAACACCTTTATGAGACCTTTACGGCTCGTAAAGTCAAAAACCCTTACTTAACAGGATCCTAATCCTGTTTGCTAAGCCACCTTTGATCGAATCGACAAAGGC
Source organism: Agapanthus africanus (assembly GCA_030015575.1). NCBI lineage: Eukaryota > Viridiplantae > Streptophyta > Magnoliopsida > Asparagales > Amaryllidaceae > Agapanthus > Agapanthus africanus. The sequence continues at coordinate 221,239,455 of JASDDO010000014.1, forward strand.
AAGTGATGATTCGCTTCTGGAAATATCCCAGTTGTAGCGATGCAGATGCCTAAATCGGTATCGAATTCCAAGTCCTTTCTTGGCAAATGATGATTCGCTCCTGGCAATATTCCAGTTGCAGTGATGCTGATGCTATGATTGGTATCATATCCTAAGTTCTATACTCGCGGCAAAAAGTCAACAAGCCATAAATGCATATGAAATAGCCGAAATAATAGGGCAACTTGCAACAAAAATCAGCAAGTAAAATATATGCATCCAAAAATAGCCGAAATGATTGGGCAACCCGCAATAAAAAGAAGCGAATAAAGAAAAAGAAAAATAGTCAAAATGATTGGGCACCGCGAAAAATAGCCGAAATGATTGGGCAATCGCGACTTTCGCGATATAAAAAGCTGAAATGAAGCATTGCGGAAAGAAATAAAAAATGAAATGAAATTTCTGCCCTGCATATGAGATCACATTGACCTTGTATACAATCCATGGGCACAAACGAAAGGGAACCATATTGTCCCACCAGGCTCCGTCAAAGAGAAGCCAGATCTTAATGGCTACATCTACAACCTAGAAATCAACAACAGCGTTCTTCTTTTCGTTCCAACCAGAAGCAGAATACAATGAAATCAGAACAAAGCAGGTAGACCAAGCGAGCTTATAGGAACGGAGTCGGGGAATTAGAACTATTAAGTCTTGACGACTGATCGACGTCAGCAAAACGGAGCCACGGTAAAGTCCTCTAGTTCCAAATCTCGATGATTCACAGACAACCTAGAGATTACCTCGGAGCCACGGCAAAGTCCCCTAGTTCCAAATCTTGACGGTTCACAGACAACCTAGAGACTACCTCGGAGCCACGGCAAAGTTCCCTAGTTCCAAATCTCGACGGTTCACAGACAGCGTAGAGACTACCTCGGAGCCACGGCAAAGTCCCCTAGTTCCAAATCTCGACGGTTCACAGACAGCCTAGAGACTACCTCGGAGCCACGGCAAAGTCCCCTAGTTCCAAATCTCGACGGTTCATAGACAACCCAGAGACAATCTCGACACTCGTCGCAATATTGCAGGCATAATGTCAACAAATGAAGCAAAGGAAGATCTCTAGCTTCAGGGTCTGGACGATAACTCAAATGAGACTTGAAAGACTATCGGAGATCATTCCCCTCCAGTGCAGAGTGGTCATGACTCATCGGGGCTCCCAAACTGAGCCTAACCTCAAGTAAAAAGCGGCATGGAATATCCCTAACGCTTGCTCTTTCAATGGTAATATTACCTGGAAGATTACTTTAAGACGCCTTGTCCAACCCCCGAAAGGATCAGAGACACGACAATCGCGGGGCTACCCGAACAGCAAGATTGCATATCGGGGAATATATCGTCCAACGCGGCGGTACAACGGGTATAAAACCCTAGTACCACAGACCCTAACGGACTTCTATTAGCAGAAGTTAACTGTGACGTTAGGAAACCATTGCGAGAACTTCTCGATTCGTCTCGACTCGTGAGGAAATTAGTGTCCTTGCGAGAACTTCTTGATTCGTCTCGACTCGTAGGGAAAAGCCTTAGGCAATGGGGATAAGGACATGTTTCCTAAGCACTGGGGCCCTGCAAGTCGGTCCAAGATGGGCTATTGCATACTATTCACGGGACACACTCTCCAAAGTCGAATCTCGACAATGAGGGAAACAACCACTTACGAGTCCTCTCGACTTGTAAGCGGGAATAATTCTCTTATGAGATCCTTACGACTCTCAAGAGAAAACGCACTTAGGAGACTTCATGACTCCTAAGGAGAAAATACACCTATGGGATCCTCTCGACTCGTAGGCAGAATAGTCTTTATGAGACCCTCACAGCTCGTAAAGTTGAAAAGTCATAGGCGATAGATCTGAACATGTCTCCTAAGCCATCGCTGCCCTGCAAAGAGATCAAGATAGACTATCTACAAGTCGTATTTGCTAAAGAGACACGACAGTACAGCTGTGTATGTGCTTAAATGGAAATGGTGTCCAGAACATGCTGATTTATGTACGACATTACAATAGTGATCGCACTTAAAAGAAAATTCCTAAGGGTAAAGTATGAAGATCATATACAGAAGCGGGATACACATACGAATATATGATCAATAAAAAACATTCAACATAAAACATTCAACAGTCGATAATAAGAAAATTACATCGATAGAAATATACTACTCTACAGGGAAAAGATCACCAAATATGGGATCAGAGATACAGGAGTTAGCAAAACAAAATACAAAGTTCTCCAATTCCCTCTCTGCCCTCTCCACCATGTCGAAGCGACGGTCTTCATGAGGAGTTGCTCCCCACCGATTAGCGCCATGCTCATCAGTGAAAGCAAACATGATAGCCCGCCAGGCTCTTATCTGACTCAGTAAATGCACTGATCGGTCCCTCAGAGACTGGGTAATCAAACGTGCCTCGTGAAAGCACTCGATCTTGTCCTCCGCCGTATCGAGAATCGCCGGAGTCATCTCTGTAGGATGAGGGGGGATGTTGGCGATCATGGATAGAACGATCATCCGGAGCCAAATGGAGCCCATAGGAAGAGGAGAGCCCCTATGAGTCAGGAGCTCATACATCACCACGTCACATTGAGTGTCGGTGAGAAGGGGATCTACTAGCCGCGCAGCAAAGCGAGGAATCGTTTCCTCGATGGGCACCTCCCATGGTTGCCGACAAGCATGGGGGCGATTGCAGGACATAGCTCTTGATTTGTTTGAGTTCTGTTAATAAAAGATGGGTTTCTCTTTGAAGAGAAGAAGGAAGATGTAGCTTCGGGTTATAAAGAAACACATTCAAAGCTATGCACAAAAAAAGTCGTGCATGGTGGAACTATTCCCAAGGCCGGAAAAAGGGGGCATGGGAAAAAAAAGGGTAACTCATTAGAATTAGAGGAGGGAGGAAAAACGACCTCATCAGCGGAGCTTCATGTGCATGGCACGTGAGCACCCATATTGATCCCTTTTGAAAACTAAAATGGCACCGCACGTGCATAACTCATGAACGCCGGCACTGGTTCAAGGTTAAACCCCCCAGCAGCACTTCATGCGCAAAACACGTGAACACCAATAACGGTATAACGAAACTTCATGCAGAATACACATGAGCAAAAATAAAGGGTAAAAGGGGAAGTTTTGTCATCCATACTCCAAGAACTTATACATGGCATAAAAACAAAAGAAAATGTTTACAATGGTAAAACACTTGATCCTAGACACGGATTGAGGAATTCAGATGCAAGGCCGAGTAAAATGATTCTGGCTTCTCTGACCATTTTTGTGTGCATCTTTTCACAAGTGCAAGCGTCAGGATTCTCGCTAATGTTATCCGTCCTCTGATAGGCAGATATTATCGTCGTCTTTTGGAAAACTTGATGCAAGATATTAACAAGACCATCTCGCTGCCTCATCGAAATCAGGCCTATCAGATATACTGAGTGCACCTTGTATTCGGCATCATCAAGCACCTCCAGCGGCATGGCTTCGTAAAATCCAGGAAGGGCTTCCTAAATCGCTCCTACGATGATCTTTAATAAAGCGGAACGATGGGGGAGTAGTCGACCATTGTATTCATCAAAGCTACGCGTAACCTCAGCGCATTGACCATCCGTAAACTCCTGGTTTTGACAGCGGCCTTGGACGCGAATGTCTTCATACGAGATAATTTCGTCAAGATCATACAAATAAATGGTCATAGTATCTGAACAGAAAAATCAGCAAGAGTTTAGCGATCGAGATGATCAAGAAATTGCTTATTATGATAATCCAAAAAAATTCTCATTAAACGGACACGAGGGTTTAAACAACTCTTGACATCCTCATAGAGACAGCAAGTTCTATTAAAATACTCAAAAAATTTGAATTTACGCAAGTAAGGAAAATCCCTATGAAAATGTTCTCGAGACCACCAAGGAATGAAATTCTTAAGGGGCTCTTTTGATCTACAGAGCAGAGCTCTTTGGTGACGAATTAAATTCCTTTTATGCAATTGAATTAAATTCCAGAAACCCCCATAAATAAAAAATGAAAAATCAAATGCCATGAATCCTTAAAGGTCAAAGGAGGAATGCCCAAGGCATTAAGGGTTATTACTCAATGATCATGTCTTTGGATCTCTAAGAGATGGGTTTCGGAGGAGAGCAAAGCTCTCATGATGGATTTAAAATCCAGAGGTTTTCTTTAAGAAAAGGGTTTCTCTAATGTTCAAGATCTTTACCTAGAAAAGGTTCCTTTTTCTAACAGAGTTTAACTCTGGAATTGCAATGAACAGAGAACTAAGCTCTGAAAAGGAGAATTAAATTCTCGAGGAAAACAAAGAAGGAAGAAGATGAAAGAACAGTGGTTTCCCAAGGGCCAAACCCTTGCATTTATCAGACGTGACAAGGGCGGTTCACCACCCCGTTCCCCTAGGCAATCTAACGGCTGTAAAGATGATAGCGTTGCACTCACGAGCAAGCCACATGAGAAAAACGCTGTGGGGGCATTTGTTCCCTTATAAAAAAAATTAACCAAAAAGCGATGGAAGAATTCCCCAAAAGGAGCATCACGTGCCCATACGTGATGCGTCTTGGAGCAAAAATCATAGTCAGTACGCTTAACAAACAAGGCTGAAATTGAGCCTCACGTGCCACACATGAGCATCTATATACAAAGTATATATGCGCCTTCATAAAACAAATAACAAGCTAGAAGGCGCATCACGTACCAACACATGATGCATTTCTCTGGGACTGCTGCATATAAGCAGACCGGCCTAGTGCCATTGGGTTACGTACTACACATGAGGGTTCCTAATACCTCCTGAGCCTATAGAATTAAATTCTATATAAAAGGGATTAGAACCCTATTTTGGGAAAATATTTTCCTAATCTCTCTAAACGAGAAAGATTATGCTCTGTAAATCAAAGTACCGTTGGATTAAAGATCCAATGGTAATTAAAAATCACCAAGCTACAGAATAAGCTCTGTATGGAAAAATATTTTCCCAATCTTTCTAAATAAGAAAGATGGTACTCTGTAAATCAGAGCACCGTTGGATTAAATATCCAATGGTGATTTAAAATCACCAAGATACAGAATAAGGTATGTATAGTAAAATATTTTCTCAATCTTGTTAAAAACAAGAAAAATGTCTTCTGTAAAACAGGAATTCCTGGATAAAAGATCCAATGGTGGATAAAATCCCCGAATTAATCAAAAAATCTCTCAATGAGAGATTTCCTTAATAAAAATCAACAAACTTGCATATTCTATATAAAGGACTCGAGACTGAAGAGAGAAAAAGAGGAGACCCCCACGTAAGATTGGAGAAAACAAAAAAAAGGAAGAGTTCCCTTTAGAGAAAGAGAAACCCTGGGTGAGGAAAAGACTTAGAGATCATTTTATCTCCTTTTACAAGATTTTAACTCTTCCAAAAAAGAATTTAGTTCTTCCTCTGGTTGAGGTCTGCAGAAGCAGATCTCCCCATAAGTTGAGAATTTAATTCTCATCGGGGTGATTCTATTATGCAGTCCCAAAACTTAGAGGAAGAACTAGTTTGAAGAATTTAATTCTTCCAAAGATATAGGAATTTAATTCCTCTGATAGAACTAGGGTTTAACACTGCGTAAGAATTTAATTCTTATAAAACAAAGGACTTGAAGTTCTCCAGACCTAGATAAAAGAGCCCCATGCATATTAGCGTTTAAGGCTATAACAACAGATCACGTGCCCTACGTGAGCACCTCTGAGGAACAAAAAGAAACAACTGAGATCGAGTCACGTGATCCCACGTGACCTCCAATAGTGCTTAGCACTTAGAAAAGAATAAGAAGATAAATTCAAAGGAGGCAGTGCCTAACGTAGTGGCGCCTTACGTGTCTACACGTGAAGGTTGCAAGACTTAAGTGTTTAACACTTACATGTATAGAACGAGGGAATAAGCCTAAGGAAAAAGCGCCCAATATCCAGGTGCCTCACATGCCATACGTGAGTGATCTAAGTTTCAGTGTTTAACACTGCTTAAGAGGCTCACGTGGGAGCACGTGAGCGCCAAATATTTATCAGTGTTTAACACTGTGAGAGGCCAACCTTAGCCCAAATTAACCAAGTCTCTCAAGGCCAAAAACCTTTTGACCATCAATCAACCGAGTCTTCCTATACTCAGGTCCCCACCAATAGATCCTAGTTTTAGAGATGGCCAATGATTTCCTGACACGTGGCATTTAAAATAATGTTCGTTACATCATGATATCTCCCTTCAATCTGGAGTTCGGTTCAAGGGTACATCTCTCCACACCTCTGATATATGTCATTGTAATTCTTCAACGATATCAGAGAGGTGGAGGGTCCCGACAAACCAACAGCACTTTGATGCACTCTCAAACCCATAAGCATATCCCAATGGACCGTTCTGGACCGTAATGTCATTAAACTAGCTGTGGACCGCAATGTTCCTAAACTAAAACCATGGATCCTAAACATTCTTTCTTTGGATCAAAAATAATCCTGAACCCCCATTAAGTAGATCTTAGTCCAACATCGGATTAAGGTATCCTTAACAAATATTTAAGTCGATCTTAATCTCAAACAAGGTTAACGGTCCTTAAAATCAAACCAAACCCAAATCTAAGAAAATACGGATTTGGACTAATCCACGCCCTACGGGCGACAACACAAATTAGTCTCCGTATACAATCCACGGGCAATCAAAAATAAAACAAACACACACGACATAAAGTGAAATTCTGGAGCAGGAGAAAGTTGTTACCGCGATGCGGTAACGTAATTAACTGCAGGGGCTTGCGTCTGTAGGGAAGAGCGTCCCCACAATCAAAAAACCCCTCGCAAATGAGGGGGAATCTGACGAAGTCTGCTACAACGGCCGCATCTGTCCAAACATCCGATATACGGTGCCATAAATCAACTTGGCATCTTTGGAGAGGTGGACGGATAAATCCAAATAGCATCTGCCCCTAAAATTTTGACCAGAATACCTAACGTCCCAGTCGCGTCTTTCGGCGGTAAACAGTTTAAAGGACCCAACTGTAATTCAAGTAAGCCGAAAGCCCAGAATTTTAAACCTTTTTAGGAAAATAATGGAGGTGCAGTTTTGAAATAATGGTATAATAGATTCAAATTCTTTCTTGAAAAGAATAAGTATTGTTATATGAAAATACAAGTAAGTTGTATACTATTTTTGAAGACATTTTCGTCATTTGAAATTTGGGCAGCACCTCTTTTGTAAATTTGATCCAAAACTAATACATAACAATAATATAGGCATCCCCAAGCGGGAGCTAGCTCTTCGCCAATTGGCGGAATCACAACTACACAAATAAGGATATACGACGCCCAAGGCGAAGATCAAACACAGAAAAGAAAGTAAAGAAACCAAAACACCACCAAACCCAGAATAAAGAATAATATACACATCTCGCTCTAAGTCTGAAAGAATACACAAGTTTGTGGTTTCTAAGTCTACCAAATATACATAGTCTGGTTGATGGAGCTTTTAACTATATACAACTGAATAAATATATACAAATGGTGGTTACGATCCAAGTGTACCCCACCTACTAATGCAAATCATCCAAAAGGAAGCTGTGTGCCGGCAAGCCACTACTGAATTCGTGCGGTCAATCCTACAAGAAAACCGTGTCATAATGGGGGTGAGTTGCCAACTCGTGAGTAGAAAACATCATCAGGTAGAAATCAAATGTATGACGATCTCCTAGGTAATACGGTAATATAATAATACTGTGTGGTAACACGGATGATCGTATATACATAAGTATGATAAACATATAAAGTCGGGTGGTAACGAGGGTGATAGTGTAAGCACAAGTATAATAATGGTAATGTAATCGTTCCCGTGTCATAATACTGTACCATGTCATCTGTATCATATATATGTATATATGTGTATCATCTAAGTGTGTCCATCAATGACACATCAAATCATCATAAAAACCCGAGTGCCCAGCATCGACACTCGAGATCATCATAAAACACGTGTCCAGCATTGACACGTAAATCCTCATATCTCAGGCACCGTCTCATTAGATCGGTCCTCATGTCTCTCTGTTTCATATCACTTTGGTCGGTATCTTCCGGATATCCGCCGAGTCCAACACTATCACCGGCAGTTAGTGTTCCCTTGCCGGGCTCAACGCCCTTCTATAAGATCTTCTTGTCCCGGGATACCGTACCGGGTCCACCATATACCCGCTGTAACACCCTAACATTGTTATATACTATATTTTATTGGGGTATCTTCAAATCTTGCGACAGATTTCTTTATTACTATTGCTTTTGGGTGCGGATAGTGCATTTGGTAATTGTGGTTAGTATCCGACCCGACCTGCATGTTTGAAACCCATCATGGTTCAAGATTACATCATATATTTGCTAGTACAGAGAATCCATGCACTTCTAGATTCTATACACACATATATGACATATTTTGTATCCACATATCTTTTAATATTACAAATAATAACCAAATAATATATTTTGATATCTAGCATGGCATGGCATCGTACCCCATATCATATGGTTGCACCCATGTAGCATTTTCATGTCATAAGCGTTAAAACAGACTCGTTGGGATCGCTACATATATTTACATAGATCCATACTTGGAGGTATGCATTTTTATTGACCGGACATCGTATTACGGTTTTAACTTTTACGTATATTCTCCATATTTAAAAACTAGGTTTTTAAAAGAGACCCGGGTAATTTTCGGAGTAATTTGATATTAGTTGTTTAAACCCAATATATATATATAATAATAATATTTTAAACTAACAGTTACTTAATATATATATAATATTTAATATATTAACTAAATGTATTATTATTCTCTCTCTCAGTATCTCTCTCTTCTCGCCCTCTGTCTCTGTCTCTCTCTCTCTCTCTCTCTCTATATATATATATATATATATATATATATATATATATATATATATATATATATATATTTTTTAACCAAAATATACTAAACCCTCAACTCTCTCTCTCCCCTTCCTTTCTTTATTTCTTTCTTCTTCTCCATCGCCATGAGAAAACCCTAACCCTTGCCTACGTCCTCACCATCGCCGCCCATCACCGTCACCGCTCACCATTATCATCACCTCGTCAACCTCATCTCCTTCATTACCACTTCTACCTTCTCTCCCCTTTCTCCATCCCGAGCAAACCCCGCACCCCGACGGCCCTTACAGCAACCCCGAAACCCCAACACCTAGCCATTAGTCTCGCCATTGCCACCCACCATCACACCCGTCTTCACCTCCTCACGTCCCTCTCTTCTCCCGACACCCCAGACCACAAACACCAACCTTACAACATCCTCTGCACCCCGAACACCAACTCAAGAAACCCATAGCTACCTCGTAGCCAACGGCAGCCCATCGTCGTCGTCATCTCACCTCTGTCCTCGCCACCCCAGAACTAAACACAACAGCACCCACTATTCTTCAGTTATTTATCACTTTTCTCCATCGTTTCTTGATTCTCCGATCGGCTCGCCGGAGTTGCGTGCGTCGCCGACGATCCAGACGACCCAGTCACCATCATCGTCCAGCCTAGTCACCACATCACATCACATATCAGTTAGGTCTAGTCCTGCGCGTGTAAGTTTGCATCACGATGTTATTTCTGACGTCGGACGTAGCATCTGTATCTCAACATGAGATCCGATTAGGCAAGTTCTAAACTTGCAACATGATATGTTATTATATCGATATCTATATGAATAAGAATAGTGCATGTGTTTTATTATTCAGTAAATATTACCGATTTACATTTTTACGATATCCGTTCGTATCTGTACTGATAATCGTTTATCTAGTTGCATGCCTGGACATCATGATATCATTATACTACTACATCAGTACAACATGTTATCTAGTTTGCATCATACATGGTAATAGACTCATAATGGTTATTACAGATAGATATATATGCATCCTCGCATCAGTTGTGTTTACCGTGTTCCGATATTGATTACAGTTTCACATTGGGTATCTATTTGGTTAATATACATCACATGACACGTTCCAGACACACTACCTGACTTGTTACTTGGATCTAGTTACTAATGCCAACAATATTGACGTGTTGTCCTGACGGATGTAACTTGTTGTCTGCAAATACGAGAACTATACCTTCTTGATCCTGTGTTGGCATTAGATTTATATCGGTAATACCAGACTTGAACACAAACCTTGGGGGAAAAGGGAAAATCAAGAATGTAACCGAAACGTAACTCAAGAGAATATTATTATTTTTTGTCGTTTTTCCGGGCGTTACGGAATAAATACTTGTTTGTTGTTTTTCCAGGCGTTACGAAATAAATACTTGTTTGCCGTTTTTCTGGGCATTACGGAATAAATACTTGTTAGCCGTGTTTCCGAGCGTTACGGAATAAATATTGTTATCGTGGTCTCGTGGGGAATGAACGGGATATATACTGTTGGGTTACGATGCGGATTACATTAATTGATTTCAAAGACTTTTAAAATAGATAACCTAGAAGCACAGATCTAGGATACACATCACACACCCATACATACACATAGCTCACTATCTGTATATGTGTTATTCTTTTGTATTCTTGTTTAAATTATAGAATTATATCCTGGTCATTACTATTATTTTGATACTGTGATGCACTGACGTCTGGATTTTGCATGGCTCAATTCCTCTACCTTTATCACAGGCAGATCAAGAGTACTTTAACAATCAAGCCGAGCAATGAGGAATTGAACGTATGTTATTAGAGATATTTAGTTTATTTATTTCCGCAGTTTTATTCTTTTGATGTGAGCCTATATGGGGACATGATTCAGATATTGTTTACTGGATCTTGATACGTTTCCGCATATGCATTTTCTTGATTCTATTTACTGTGGCAATGGACATGTACTAGCTAGATTATATTCTTTTATGTTCTTGATATCCGATAGACAACCGTAATATGACTGTGGAGGGATGATTCCTAGCCACAGTTTGCATGGTTGGCTTTATCACGTGCTGTAGTTTACGTATCTTGGGAAGCGGACCGTGACACCCGCAGACAGTGCCTCCTCACTCCTCGAATCGGGTAGTATCATAGCTCAGAACCGAGAAATCTCATGGTGGACGTCAAAATATCATATCAAGAGAAACCGTATTTTTAAAACAATCATAAGACTTTAAAAATGTATCCGTGGTTCTCAAATCCAGAAAACTTATGAAAACAGAATCGCATATGCATGTAACCACGATGGAACAGTAAGTACGAGTACAGAACAATACTGTAAGGTATAACCGGTGTTTTCATATAAGCACATCGTGTAACTAGGTAAGGAAGTGCAATATCTAAACTAGCATGTGCGATAAAGAGTACTAAACAAATAACTGTAATTCTAAAATTTAGGGAACAACACAGCGATATAGCTGTTTCTAATATGTACGTGGCATGGCAATTACCGATAGAGAGTGTGTGAGCCGGCGAGTATGTGTATGTGCAACATGCACATCATCGGTAATGGTGCATGTGTCCTAGTAGACGAAGTCATATATAGATAAGTATAAGGAACGTAGTATGTATGTCGCCAATGAAAAGCAATAGGAGCGCAACAAAAATAAGAAAAGCGTAAAACCGAACAGTATAAAATATGTGACCGCATATGAACCATACGGTTATAGCTTAAAATAGTCCGAATCGTTGTTTTTGAAGATGGGGACTACGGTGTTTTTGAGAAAAAGATACAATTTGAAAATCCGTAGCTTCTCTTGAGCTTGTCATTTAAAAATGCATAACGATTTGTTAGTTTTGAAAATAGGTATGGTTCTAAATATATCCTGATATCTACTTAAATGATCTTAATCAATATTTCTCGAGTCGATATATATATATATGTCGGCGATTCATCCTCATCATATCGCGTAAGGTATAATTCATCATACGATATCATCAAATCAAAAGTACGGATCTATCGTCATGTACATCATATCACGTACGGTATAATCCATCGTACGGTATTATTAAATCAAAAGTACGAATATATGGTCACGTACATCATATCATCTCATATCATCGTATATATATCATCTCATGTCATATCATAGCATATATATAGATCACCTTACATCCTCATATCAAATATATCGACTCGTGTCATTTTATTTCATCATATCCTCATCTCATCATATCATCTCGTAATTATCCTCAAGGTTATATGTGTGTGTGTGTGTGTGTGTGTATCTTTATGTATGTATGAGTGTGTGTGTGTGTACGCGTATGTACCTATGACTCATGGAGTAAGAAAACTAGAACTAGAGATATACCTTCCTGCACGTACACTACTATGGTTTATAGTATCCCAGAACCCTATCAGCTGGGTATACACATCTAAAATCTCTCTATATACATACATACATACATACATACATACATACATACATACTGTATTTCTAATATCTTACTATTATGGTTGCGGGGGTGCTATATGCCATCCACCCGACTTCCTCCGTAGATATTGTTAGTTATATGTATGCCCTAGAGGCCATTACTATACATAGGATGTATATTGTAGTGGATGCTGGGACATATATAGGGAGGACTTTCTTGCTCGACATGATAGTATGCTATCTGGTTGCTCTTTACCTTAACGTGTACACTGATTGTCTCTCTGTTACATGTTGGTAAAGCCCTTATGATGTGTAATTGACTACCTGGACTATGATGCGGATCATACTAGTGGGGACATGGTAGTCCATAAGTACATCCTTCAAAGTCCCTAGTCATGGGTGTATCGAGACGGGGCATCGATATACCAGAGTAGACTAGCGTATACCTTCTCGACCCATACAGATGGGCGATGGATGATCCCATATCCATTGGTGTTTGACATCAGAGGAGATATACGGGTGCTCAGTGAAGACTGGGTACACTGGACGGACTCGCTGAGAACTCCCAGATGGTATTATACCTTACGTCAGATGGCAGTTCTCTGGTGACACTGGTACAGAGTAGTCTGTTGACCCGAGATCGTCATAGAGTCTTGTGTGGTTCCCACTGTGCTTTGATTTCCACCTTACCACGTCCAAGAGGGCGTGCAAAACGATGGTTTTTGGGTACAGTCCCGAGTCACATGGAGGCAATGAGCGATAGGAGGGGATTCGTCTCTCCCGGTATAGGGAGTTGATGTTGCGCTGTGTTCGATTGGCTATAACCGGAAATCCCTGGCCAGGGTTGCTGAGATTTACTGGTAAGTGTTACCTGTAGTTTCTCGAACTGTTATAGACCTCATATCGACACGACTTATCGAGCTATTGGGGTCTGACGTTTACCACCCCTAGACGAGATATGCGACATATCAGACGATCAGACCGGACTGTACGGTAAGTGTTACTGGTTGGATTCACAGGAGTATGAGCGGGCTTGCTCGTCGATCTTCTGATCGCTCAATACCCGGGTGGCCGTTACGTTTAGCAGACCGCTTGCGGCTTGTGGGTGTTTGATATGATCATCATCCGCTGCCGGCGTATTGACGAGTCTTTAGAGTCCTACACAGAGGTTTCCCGGCTCAAGCGAAACGAAATAGGAGCGCATATGAGATATGTGCGGGACCGAAAATAATGCGTGTATGTGATACCGTATTTCATTCTCGCGATGAATGTATCGAATGGTTGTATGCGATATAACCAAGTTATCAAATCAAGGATTGATTCGATAAGCCGATACATTGGATATTAGTCGGTTGTATGCGATATGACCGGATCATTGAATCAAGTGTTGATTTAATGATTTAATGCATAATTATATATTTGATATATTACTTTGCATTAACTAGTATTGGTTCACTTTAAATGGATTTTCTCACTTGAAGTTCACAAGTTGTATATGTGATATACTTTTGTGCACTTGATTGTATCATGTTTGATGATACATGCTTACTTGAGTTTGTGTAAAGTTTAAACCTTGGTTAAGTAAATGGTTAGGGTTTTGTTTAATTTATTTATTCATTTATTGATTTGTTTATTTCATTTTGGCAAAAGGAAAATGGTGGCTAATTTTGTTTCTTTGTTGAAGTTTCATGAAGCTTTGAAAAAGTCCACCATTTTTGTTTTATGCCTAACCTAACCATTCACCTAACTATAGTTTGCTCTCTACACATAACCATGGTTGGTTTATGATAAGTATTCTATGATTTTCTTTTTTTTAAAGAATAACTTATCATAATTCTATCATCATCTTCTTCTTCTTCTTCAAGAAAAGAAACCCTGCCTTCATCAATGGCAAAGTGAGAAAAAGAGTGAGAAATCCAATTCTAAAGTGAACCCACCTCCTATTTCTTCATCCTCTACCTCTTGCCAAGTAGTATAGGGTGTTTTCTTCACAAGTTTCATGACTTGGTGATGTGGGAGCTTGATCTTGTGATGCTTCGAAGTAGATCATCTTCGGCATCGTAGTCGACGACCTAGCCCGTCCATTTCTCTGATGAAGCCGACACTAGAGTCCAAGATCCGATTTGTACAGCGGAGAGGACTTCATTGCGGAGCTATGGAGGTGGAGGACCGGATCTACAAAGGTTGTATTTCCGTTCACTTAGTTAATTTGTTAACTAGTTGCTTTTGTCGCCTAAATTTCTAGTTAACGATCCGTATTAGGGTTTCTCGGCACCCGTAAAATACAATAATTGGCATGGTTGATGCCTTGTGAGACCTCTTGAGAATGCCTAGGAACCCTACAGTGGTATCAGAGCTTAGCTAGAGCCTTAGGCGATGCGTAGACGAAATTAGAAGTCCGATCGAACCGAAACCCAAACCCTAAAATGCTCTCTGTACATTTTTGTAATTCGTGGTTTTTTGAGAATTAAAAATATGCAGAAAAGTAAGCAGGAAAAACTAAGAATTACTGTGACGTTTGGGCCCCTAATTCCATAATTCGACCGCTGAACCGCGGCCAAACCAGGGGTTTGGCGGCGCTTCCGCGGCCCAAATTTGGACTTAGTCCCTCAAATTTCATATATTTATTCTTAGGTCCTTTCTTGGCAATTTTTTATGTGATTTTTTTAATTCCACTCAAGTGTTGAGTTTTCTAGGGTTTTATTGGGGATTCGTTAATTTGATCGGATAATTTAACTTCGTTTATGTTTTTCCGGATATTTTTAGAAACTGTTAAAAAGTTCGACCGGATTTAAATACCCATTTTTCCCCTGCCGGAAAATTTCCAAGTGTTGGATTTTTCCGTGGTTTAAAGACATTCTAAGTAGTGCAAGTAACGCGATGGACCCTCTAGAAGAAAACAAACCTTAACTCGATTATGTGACCGTCTTGAACTGCCCTTTGAACCTTCGGGTTTGGGGCAGTATGGCGTGCCACATGTGAGGCGTTGGCTTGACCCTTCTATGGCTGGACCGTTGGTACTGAGGCATGAACTGGATGTTTTAAAACTTATTTCATGTGATGATCTGTTTCGGGAAAACTTGGGTGTTTGACTGTTCGATCGGAAAGTTTAACATTTTCTATTTATCTGGAATGCGATACAATAATTGGAATTCACAAGTAGTTATGAGATAACTGATTTGAATGTTATAAACATAGCACTTTAGACTCACTTGATCGGTTGCCACTGAATTTTGATGTGATCAAAAGTCCGTCGCAATCACATAGTGTACGCGGATACTCGCCGGGTAAACTTAATAGACAGCCTCACTCCATAGCCCCGACCAAGTGACTGTAGGAGAACCCCGTCGCCGAAAGCATCCGTCCGAGTGCTCGCGGTAGCGGTGTTCCGCCTTGGTGCACTTCGTCGACGGTATCGGGGGTGCGGCCGTCTACTGAAGTTTGCGACGAGCATTCGATCAAATTGTCGGGAATCCTGTTGAATTGCCCGACTTGGTATTGAAAAGTGTTTTCGATTTTGAGACTAAAATGCGGGGTTTATAATTGTTAGGCATGCGATGTCTAAAGAATTCATTTGGTCAGGCATGCGATGTCTGAGATGGTTGCGGATTCCAACTGTTGTAGTTTTACACTTTCTTTTCTGTGACCGTAAGTGTAATATGTGATATCGCCGGTTTCGTTGCTATATGTCAACGACAATTGGGATGGACATATTTACTTACGTTGATGACATGTGATGTTATGTGTTGCTGGATATGTTATATTGGATCATCGTGTTTGAATAGCCGGGGTTTTTTATGTGAGATGAGTGTTTTTCATTTTCATTCATGTAAAAACTTGTTTGTAATATTCTTTTATTGGGGCACTTCCAGGTTGCGGAAGATGTCACCTTTTGTATATTATTTACTTTTCCGCACTAGGGTAGACCCAAGGAGGGGAGCACAAGTAACCGGGTTCTGGAGTCCAGTGGGAGACTAACTCGAGGAGTCGAGTCCGGGTCTCCTAACTCTAGAATTGGTAGGGTTGCTTGCCGCTCTCGTAGGGGTCTAGGGGTGTGGGTTTGGCTATTCATCACGACCGTAGAATCCGTGTTTTATACTGGCTCGTATTGAAAACACGGACGTCCTAGTATATCCAATGTTTCATATGTTTCTTCTGCTGCGATATCTGTGATGTGATCATGTGATGTTCTGTGATAGATACAGTATATAGTATATATGATATATTATATAGGCGTTACTTATGTTTTACACCCACGCTAGCCCTGCCCCGCTCTGTTGTTAGTTACCTAACCTAACGGTGCACGAGGGGACATCGAGGCGAATGCGGATGGCATAAGTGTACGTCGTATTTATCTGTGATGTTTAGGTATTTAAATGATGGGACTTCATTAATGTGATTAATGAAATAAAAGAAACCTAAGATGTTGCAGAATCGAATTTCAAAAATAAAACAGGTAGCTACAGTTCTTGCTTTGCACAGAGGTATATGTGATATATCCTGCACCTTATTCGATGAGGAAAGGACCGAGATCCCTTCACCGGGAGTGACTCCTTTAGAAATAACTGGCAGATGCTACACACTCGGTTTGTCTTTTGATTGCTTTTAAGAGTTTTTGCTTTGCACAGTAATATATATGATATATCCCGCACCTCATTCGACGAGGAAAGGACCGACGATCCCTTCACCGGGAGTGACTCCTTTAGCAAAACTAGAAAAGCCTCAAAAGCACTCCATTTTAAAATCATTTGATTCTACAACGATATCAAGTTCATTACGCAATAGGTTTTCAGAAAAACCTGTCATAGCCCTCCGTCATTTCAGATAAGTACTAGTTAGTATTCGTGCTGCGCTAGTCTGGCTTCCGTCAAGGCGTAGTGTACGGTAACTAACTAGTGCTTATCTGCTAGCATATGATGCGATTGGATTAGGGTATTCGTACGGTGTTGTTTGGCCTCCTTCAAGGGTCGTGCGGGTGGGTTTAATTCAATCAGGAAATGACGGGTTGAACTTGACTAGCGGACTATGGGTAGTTTGGCCTCCGTCAAGGTCATAGGACGCTAGGGGCAAAATATTATCGGGAATTTCAAGTGTTGAAATTTGCAATGAGATTGCATACCTTCTATGAGATAGTTGGATCCCGATACCCGCTGCGAGTAAGAGTTACTCGTAGGAGAGTTTTATACATTACAATTAGCCGATCAAGTAGGTGTCTAGAAAGGTGTTAACGAGGTTACGCCTCTGGGAAAACGAGGTTTACATTAATTAGGTTCGTGCGAAAGCACGGGGGACCTCCCTCAAAGTACCGACACTGGCCTGGCTGAAAGATTGGCGAACTTGTAGTGTGTAATTAATCCCGGCTAGTCTTACCTTTTAGGGTTTGAACGAAGATTTGATAAAAACAGTGGGAGCCATCCTGATTAGATAAAATAATAACCAATCTATTCTTGCAAGAGCGCACGCTGAGTGTTTTCTTCTCTCTCTCTCTCTAGGTAGCGACCATATCATGCCTTAATCAAGATAATAATACGGATATTTGACCGAACCCGCTTGTTATACTGAGCTGGAGAACGTTGGTCCCGCTCCAACTTATAATTGTTATAAGACAGAGCAGGAAATTAGGGAATACCAGAATTCCCGTGCCGCCCAAACGAAGAGAGTGCATTTTGATGCATCATCTTCGGGTGTGTTCATTATATAGAACTGTTTCTCAGTGTCCTTTACGTCCTGGGTATATGATACCGGATCAGGATCCCGCATATGTAATATGTTACATGGGCTACAGATAGGTAAAGAACTGAGAACGGGTGATAAGTTTCATGAGGCAGAAAACGGGGCAAGAGTTGCAACCAAGTCTGTTGGTCACTGTCATCTTGTATTACCAATACATTGATTCTGAACGAATGTTATTAGATACCGAACCTGATATACAAAATCATATCAGTCTCTTTATCAGTAAAGAAATGATAAAATTTTGTATTGTTGGATAATGTTTTGAACATTTCCTATATCAAAAGTTGATCGGTTCAGGCACGTTATCTAAAAGCATTGATATTCTAAATCAAACTACAGTTCTTAGTATACTGAACACACAAAAGAGGAAGAGTTCAGAAATGAACGAATCCTTCTTGTGGCATTGTAGACTAGGTCATATCAATGCGACCCGACTAGCTGAAGTTACATATAGATGCATATTTAAATAAGTTTGAATTTACATCTTGTGAAACTCGCCAGTCATGTCACAAAGATAAGATGACCACAGCTCCGTTTACTGAAAACAGAGAAAGAGTTAGTAAACTCTTAGGATGATACATGTTGATGTATGTAAGGTCCCCTGTCTACACATGCCAAGACCGGTTCTTTATACTTCATTACATTCTCTGATGATCTCTTTAGATTCAGACATATGTTCCTGTTGAAACACAAGTCCGAACCTTTTGAGATATTCACAGAATATAAGCTAGAAGTAGAGAACCAATACAGGTATAAGTATTATGCCCTTTGATGAGATCAAGGAGGAGAATACTTGAGTACGGAATTCCTGGATTATTCTAAAGGAGAATGAGATTCTCTCTCAGCATTACTCCTCCGTATACACCATAGCACGATGGTATATCGGGGCGGAGAAATAACACCCTATGTGATATGGTGTGCTCTATGATGAGTACTACTGAGTTACCTATTTCCTTTTTGGGAGTTATGCACTTGAGAAGTTGCATACCTATTGAATAGGGTTCAAATCAAATCAGTTGCCTACCACTTCACATTTGATATGATAAGGGAAGAGCCCATATCTTAAGTTGGTTAAGATTTGGGGTTGTCCGGGCTATATCTAAAAGCATAATCCGGAAAAACTCGAGGCAAGATCTGTTATGTACAACTGGAAAGGTTCCAGCTATACAAATAACAGCAGATGATTTGGTAGAACCAAAGAGATTCAATAGCTACCAACGAACCTCAGCCTCTCTGCCGATCTAGTAGGGTTTCTCACCCACCTAAGAGATACTTCGGTTTCTCTATGACAGTGGGAGCGAGGATTGCATCATGAGATGATGACCCAACTAGTTTCGAGCTGGCCATCAGGAGTAAGACTCTGTAAGAATGGCTGGATGCTTAGTGATCTAAGATGGAATCCATGTACACCAACAAAGTATGGACTTTGGTTGCTATATCTGAAGGGTTAAATCCTCATCAGGAGCAAGTATATCTTGAGAAGATTACTTGGTGTAGATGGAAAAGTTGAGACTTTGAAAGCTAGACTTGTTAAAGGTTTTAGTCATCGACCAGGCATGGATAATGATGAAACCTTTTCCAGTGGCTATGCTTAAGTCCATCCGGATCCTACTTACCACGGCTACATACCATGACTACGATATCTGGTGGTTGGATGTCATGACAGCTTTTCTAAATGATGTAGAAGAGAGCGTCTATAAGTACACAGCCAGAGGGCCTCGTAGACAGTGGGAGCAGCGAAAACGTGTGCAAGATGCTTTATAGGATAAAGCAGGCATCACGGAGTTGAAACATCTGTTTTGATGTGTTAGTCAAAGAGTTTGACATCATCAAAATAGTAGATGAACCTTGTATAAACAAAAAGGTAGTAGGGAGTATGGTGGCGATCCTCGTAGAGTACGTGGATGATATACTCTTGATAGGGAAGGAGTTTCCTATGCTACGCTCGATCAATCTCCGTTTATCACATGGATTCTCCATATAAGATCAAAGTGATGCCTCCTAAATCCTGGGTTTTGGATCTATGAGATAGATCTAAATGGATGTTAGGATTCTCACTAGTTGTAGTGAGAAGGTATCAATCGACCCTGGGGAGAATCACTGGAATGGTTCCAGGGTGATAAAGACGACTGAATGTCAGTCACAGGCATTGTCTTTACCCTCAGTGGAGGGACGGTATGTTGAAAAAGTTCCAAGCTAGATACCGTGGCATACTAGACGATAAAGGCTGGATACATCGCTACTTAAGATGCTACCAAAGAGGCAGTCTGGGTGTATATTAGTTCATGAGATGAACTTTGTTCCTCCCATTGTGTGACAATGGAGTTGTGGCTTATGCCAAGGAACGCCGGTCCAATCAGTGATCCAGACATATTCTAAGGCAGTATCACCTGATCATGGAGATAGTTGATCTCCTGGGTGATCGAGGTTAGGAGAGTAGACTAAGAGGACAAACACAGCGGATCCACTCACAAAGACTTGTTCCCAGAGAGAGATTTTTATGGGATGGTTGAGTATGAGATACTACAACCACTGCTATCAGATGGCCCTAGTGCAAGTGGGAGATTGTTAATTATATGTATGCCCTAGAGGCCATTACTATACATAGGATGTATATTGTAGTGGATGCTGGGACATATATAGAGAGGTCTTTCTTGCTCGACATGATAGTATGCTATCTGGTTGCTCTTTACCTTAACGTGTACACTGATTGTCTCTCTGTTACATGTTGGTAAAGCCCTTAGGATGTGTACTTGACTACCTGGACTATGATGCGGATCATACTAGTGGGGACATGGTAGTCCATAAGTACATCCTTCAAAGTCCCTAGTCATGGGTGTATCGAGACGGGGCATCGATATACCAGAGTAGACTAGCGTATACCTTCTCGACCCATACAGATGGGCGATGGATGATCCCATATCCATTGGTGTTTGACATCAGAGGAGATATACGGGTGCTCAGTGAAGACTGGGTACACTGGACGGACTCGCCGAGAACTCCCAGATGGTATTATACCTTACGTCAGATGGCAGTTCTCTGGTGACACTGGTACAGAGTAGTCTGTTGACCCGAGATCGTCATAGAGTCTTGTGTGGTTCCCACTGTGCTTTGATTTCCACCTTACCACGTCCAAGAGGGCGTGCAAAATGGTGGTTTTTGGGTACAGTCCCGAGTCACATGGAGGCAATGAGCGATAGGAGGGGATTCGTCTCTCCCGGTATAGGGAGTTGATGTTGCGCTGTGTTCGATTGGCTATAACCGGAAATCCCTGGCCAGGGTTACTGAGATTTACTGGTAAGTGTTACCTGTAGTTTCTTGAACTGTTATAGACCTCATATCGACACGACTTATCAAGCTATTGGGGTCTGACGTTTACCACCCCTAGGCGAGATATGCGACATATCAGACGATCAGACCGGACTGTACGGTAAGTGTTACTGGTAGGATTCACAGGAGTATGAGCGAGCTTGCTCGTCGATCTTCTGATCGCTCAATACCCGGGTGGCCGTTACCTTTAGCAGACCGCTTGCGGCTTGTGGGTGTTTGATATGATCATCATCCACTGCCGGCGTATTGACGAGTCTTTAGAGTCCTACACAGAGGTTTCCTGGCTCAAGCGAAACGAAATAGGAGCGCATATGAGATATGTGCGGGACCGAGAATAATGCGTGTATGTGATACCGTATTTCATTCTCGCGATGAATGTATCGAATGGTTGTATGCGATATAACCTAGTTATCAAATCAAAGATTGATTCGATAAGCCGATACATTGGATATTAGTCGGTTGTATGCGATATGACCGGATCATTGAATCAAGTGTTGATTTAATGATTTAATGCATAATTATATATTTGATATATTACTTTGCATTAACTAGTATTGGTTCACTTTAAATGGATTTTCTCACTTGAAGTTCACAAGTTGTATATGTGATATACTTTTGTGCACTTGATTGTATCATATTTGATGATACATGCTTACTTGAGTTTGTGTAAAGTTTAAACCTTGGTTAAGTAAATGGTTAGGGTTTTGTTTAATTTATTTATTCATTTATTGATTTGTTTATTTCATTTTGGCAAAAGGAAAATGGTGGCTAATTTTGTTTCTTTGTTGAAGTTTCATGAAGCTTTGAAAAAGTCCACCATTTTTGTTTTATGCCTAACCTAACCATTCACCTAACTATAGTTTTCTCTCTACACATAACCATGGTTGGTTTATGATAAGTATTCTATGATTTTCTTTTTTTTAAAGAATAACTTATCATAATTCTATCATCTTCTTCTTCTTCTTCAAGAAAAGAAACCTTGCCTTCATCAATGGCAAAGTGAGAAAAAGAGTGAGAAATCCAATTCTAAAGTGAACCCACCTCCTATTTCTTCATCCTCTACCTCTTGCCAAGTAGTATAGGGTGTTTTCTTCACAAGTTTCATGACTTGGTGATGTGGGAGCTTGATCTTGTGATGCTTCGAAGTAGATCATATTCGGCATCGTAGTCGACGACCTAGCCCGTCCATTTCTCCGATGAAGCCGACACTAGAGTCCAAGATCCGATTTGTACAGCGGAGATGACTTCATTACGGAGCTATGGAGGTGGAGGACCGGATCTACAAAGGTTGTATTTCCGTTCACTTAGTTAATTTGTTAACTAGTTGCTTTTGTCGCCTAAATTTCTAATTAACGATCCGTATTAGGGTTTCTCGGCACCCGTAAAATACAATAATTGGTATGGTTGATGCCTTGTGAGACCTCTTGAGAGTGCCTAGGAACCCTACAGATATACATGTACTCACCTATAATCATCGCTCTAGCCAAAGTCGATGAACGCCTTACTCTTCTTCGTCGCCCTGGAAATCAATGCATATCATAAAGAAATCAAGATCAATTCCGAAAACCGATATGGCACGCAAAGTGCACATAGGTTAGAACCTATGGTCTACGCATGCAAGAACAACCAAACAACTCCCGATGTTAAAGTACGAACGTCAACGACCGAGTCAAAACTCAAAGTTTCAAATATCATAAAACATTGTCAGAAATCATGTA
Organism: Agapanthus africanus; assembly: GCA_030015575.1. NCBI lineage: Eukaryota > Viridiplantae > Streptophyta > Magnoliopsida > Asparagales > Amaryllidaceae > Agapanthus > Agapanthus africanus. Next base: position 221,262,639 of record JASDDO010000014.1, read on the forward strand.
AAACGAATCTAAATTTTTATTAATGTAAAATTAGACTTTTTTGCATACAGGGTAGTTATCTAAAAAGTGAGCTACAATCCAAGTTTCAGACCCTAACTCCAAAATTGGCCATCGAATAAAATGGCGGCCAAAAGATGAAGGTTTGGGCTCGGGTTTCTTGGGTAGCTTCCTAGTGGTTTGCACATCTCACTGTATCTGCAATTTAATTTTCAAAGTCCATGATTCATTCCAGATTCTAATTGATCGTCACATATCGTCAAAAATCCGATATTGGAAAATTCTAAGTTCGTGTTTGGGACTTCAAAACTCATTTTAGACAAGGTTACCCTCACTACTAGGCCAAGGGACACTCACTATACCTCCACTAACCTCTAATACAAGTTTCGTCCACTAACTCTCATCCTAGAATTTTCCAAGATCACAAAGCTAAACGTTTTTAACTCTAAACTAAAATTGAAAGCAAGAACTCAAGGATTTAACAAAGGATTAAGAGTTATACCTTGTAGAAGCAACTCAAGAAAATTCCTAGATGATCCAAAGTGCTCAAAACTTTTACTTGATCATGCCATAATGTTTGTAATGATCTTGGGAATAATTTTTGTGCAGGTTGTGTAAGATTTGGAAGTGGTTTTGAGGGAGTTTGTGTGGTGGTAGTGGAGATGGAGGAGGTTGAGTATGAAGAGGATGAGGGAGATGAAGAAATAAGATGAAGGTAAAAGAATGAAGGAGGAAGAGTCAAGTAGCCATGATCTCTCTCTCTCTCTCTCTCTCCCTCTCCTCTTCTCTCTCTTTATAAATACTAGTCAAATCTATGTCTCCCCCTCGTATCATTTCCCATTTTTCTTTTCTCATCTTTTCTCTTTTTAAAAACAAAAGAAACACAAAACCATGAATGAAACATAATACAATGTGTCATGGCATATTAAACATGGTTAACAAAAATGGATTTGGATTAATGCAAAACTAGTAATATTCTAATCAAGTTTAATATAAACTTGTATGTAAATAATTGTATAATAATTTATAAAAGCCCAAATCCAATAAATGCTTCCATAAATAATAATTCATATTAATTTCCAAATATTTTCCAAAATACATGTATATAATTATACCATTCTATGAAAAATCAAATCTATACTTGTGTAGTTTTCATGAAATTTATTATTTTGTTATTTAAATTCTAAAAATAATATTTTATATTTTCTGAAATGTTACAATCTTCCCCCTTAAACAAATCCAGTTCTCGAATTTAAATTTAAATCCCCCAAATATTAAAACATTTCAGTAAATCCATCAATCAACGAGGCTCCGAAATCATGACACATGCGCATAAAAACGAGTCCAAAACTCTGTCAAGCGTCACGCAATCATGGGAGTTATGACGAAAATAAAAGTTTCAAAATCTACCGTTAAAATCAAATATAATATAATCAAAACTATATAATATATATATAGTACGCATCCTTCTGAAATCGTCTAAACAACTGAATAAAAATGCATGCAAAATTCTTTTCAAATCACCGTGTGATGCATATATCACGGCACAAGTAGCAGACGTTCATTTGTGAAGAAATAGATATATATCTATATACGTTTTGCTTAAGATATATGTCCCGCCTTTTGAAAATGATTTAGAAGGGTTTTCTTTGCAAAAGTCCGTGTCACTCATGAGCACGTAAGAAAATAATGAGACTAAGGCTCTTTTTGAAAATCCCCTCGGTAAATATCGATGCATACAAAAATACTCAGGTACTGTCCTCTGACAAGTCCTGCTCGATTACTATATCATATATATCATAAAAACATGATGTGCGAAAGAAATCAATCTCAATAAGTGTATACAAAAATACCACGCGCGTCTGGTGCACACAGAAATTGAAGTCAAATACAAGTGCTATAAATGTGCAGAAGCAAAACTAAGTGCAATGGGTGTGCACGAAAGTATCAGTCAAGTGCAACGGGAGTGCACGACAACAATACCAGGTGCATCTAATATGCACGAAGAATCTCGATTCAGTGCATCTGGTGTGCAAAAAATCACATCAAGTGCATCAAGTGTGCGCAAGAATCTAAATCAAGTGCGTCAGATTCGCACAAAAACATCTAGTGCAATAGGGTGCACGAAAACAAATATCAAGTGCACTAGGTGCACGAAAACTCACCAATGCATCGAAAGCGTATAGGAAAGACATCGAGTGTATGAATCAAAATCCATGGTATAAAACATGTACGAAATCAAAATCAAGTATAACGAGATGGATGAAATTATAAACATATGCAACGGCATACACAAAACCCAAATCAATGCACTGAAAGCGCATATGAACTACACCGAGTGCATAAGTCAAAACCCAGTGCATACTATATGCACGAAATCGAAATCAACTGTATTGGGATACGCAAAATCATAAATATGTGCAACAAGTGCACAAAATCGATATCAAATGCAATGGATATGCACAAAACGTAAATCAAATGTAACGGTGTATAAAACATAAATCAAGTGCAACTACAGTGCACGAAATATCAATCATGAAACTAATCATCAAAACTCAAAAGTCTAAAACGATAAGAGCGTGATACTCGGATCATTAAACACAAATCAAAATAAATGATATTGAGATACACCTCCTTCAATGTCGAAAGGTGCCGGTGCGCCTAAGGCTGGCAGAGCAAGAATATCAACTTGTCTCCTGCCCACGGTCTGGCGTCCTCTGCTCTTAGGTCCTCGTTTCTCTTTGTGAATTATCAATTGCATGAATCTTCAGCTCGACAGCCCGTTAGGGAGTAGCGACGGAAATAGTCTTGTTCTGACGCTTCTCTGAACATCTCCTGGCCAATTATCATGGCCACTCGTAATGTAGCACATCAATGATGGTGACCTTTAGCCCTCTAAGTGCATGTCATACAACCGATCCTAGGTCTAAATCCTACCGCTACGGTGTCCTGGAAAGAACCTGCTATGTTCTCTTCCGATCTCACCTCTGCCGAACTGTCCGGAAGTTGGCACTCTTTACATTAATCCATTTCTTGTTCCGAGACAGCTGCATTCTCATCACGACTTTCCTATGGAATACGGCCGTATTCAACGCCTCTGCGTACATAGCAAGCCTCTGGTATCAACGGAGAAGAACGACTCATTAAGAGTTCACATGAACCCCTTATCCACTTTCCTTCAATATTAACCAATTCGGAATCATCTCTTCATAGCTGTGTGGACTCAAGTCTGTATCTGGCTATACTCATATCCAGAGTCTCTCGTAAGGACTCGAAACTACGAATTTGGTATGTTCAACACTTTGTGGAAGATAGCTGGATAATTACAACCTCTGGAACTCGTCTAAGTCATCGGAGGAATACGCTTTGCTCGTCCTCTCTTGATCAACTTACACCAAGTCTAAGCAAGACCTTTCAAACTGAAATAATTCGACTTAACTGATCCTGCGTTGGGGTACTCGAACAAATGAATCATCTTAGTCACTTTATCCAAGAATGATTTTCAATCTTCTATCACATCCCTGTCTGTAAACTCATGTGGCTTCAGCTATATAAACTCTGGGGGCGACATTCCGTCTATCTCAACAACAGCTGGTTCATTTTTCTGCACGGTAGACAACACATCGATTTCTGAAGTAAGATGTACCTCAACAGTCCTCTCAATCTGGTCGGCCTCAAGCGATGGCCCGATTATCCAGTGCAGATCCTGAACGCTCATGTCAAATGAGAAATCCTAGTAAAACGATAAATCAGTACATTCCTACGTCACCGGAATACATCCTGGTCAGTCCTCATTCTTGACGAGCTTGCTCTAACCGCATCTCTAGCCGCAACTCTCTCTCTGCTCGTGTAGCCAAGATAACAGAAACCACAATCCGATATCAATGAGAATATATCATAAGAATGAACAAAATAACGAATCTCAAGAAATGTACATCCTATGGTCACATAAGTGGAGCAGCGTATCGTAAATATGCCGCGGAACATACACATGGTACGTCACTCTATTTAAGTTACCCACTCCATCAACCAAGGTCAACCTACGTAGCGAAAGTTCAGGTCTAATACCCCCTCAATCAAGTCTAAGTTTCGTAAGGTCAAGCCTAAGTTCCGAAATATATATACGCCATAGACTCCGCATAGTCAAATCTAGACTCAAACCAAGATTAAACCTAACGCTATGATACCAACTTTGTCATGACCCGAAATTGGCACGTGGCTGGCACTTGAAATCACGTGAATTCTATAGTACCCCACCATAATCCAAGTAAGCCGAAAGCCCAAAAGTCTAAACCTTTTTAGGAAAATAATGGAGGTGCATTTTTGAAATAAAGGTATAATGGATTCAAATTCTTTCTTGAAAAGTATAAGTAATGTTATATGAAAATACAAGTGAGTTGTATACTATTTTTGAAGACATTTTCTTCATTTGAAATTTGAGCAGCACCTCCTTTGTAAATTTGATCCAAAACCGATACATAAAAATAATATAGGCATCCCCAAGCGAGAGCTAGCTCTTCGCCAATTGGAGGAATCACAGCCATACAAATAAGGATATACGACATCCAAGGTGAAGATCAAAGACAGAAAAGAAAGTAAAGAAACCAAAACACCACCAAACCCAGAATAAAGAATAATACACACATCTCGCTCTAAGTCTGAAAGAATACACAAGTCAGTGGTTTCTAAGTCTACCAAATATACATAATCTGGTTGATGAAGCTTTTAACTAGATACAACTGAATAAATATATACAAATGGTGGTCACAATCAAAAGTGTACCCCACCTACCAATGCAAATCATCCAGAAGGAAGCTATGTGCCAGCAAGCCGCTACTGAATCCGTGCAGTCAATCTTGTAAGAAAACGGTGGCACAACGGGGGTGAGTTGCCAACTCGTAAGTAGAAGACATCATCAGGTAGAAATCGAATGTATGGCGATCTCCTAGGTCATACAATAATATAATAATATAATAATACTGTGTGGTAACGCAGATGATCGTATATACATAAGTATGATAAACATATAAAGTCAGGTGGTAACGAGGGTGACAGTGTAAGCACAAGTATAATAATGGTAATGTAATCGTACTCGTGTCATAATACTGTACCATGTCATCCATATCCTATATATATGTATATGTGTATCATCTAAGTGTGTCCATCAACGACACATCAAATCATCATGAAAACCTGAGTGCCCAACATCGACACTCGAAATCATCATAAAACCCGTGTCCAGCATCGACACGTAAATCCTAATATCTCAAGCACCGTCTCATTAGATCGGTCCTCATGTCCATCTGTCTCATATCACTTCTGTCGGTATCCTCTGAATATCCGCCGAGTCCAATACTATCACCGATAGGTAGTGTTCCCCTGCCAGGCTCAATGCCTTTCTATACGATCTTCTTGTCCTGGGTTACCGTACCGGGTCCACCATGTACCCGCAGACAATGCGTCCTCACTCCTCCAATCTGTAAGTCCATATTGCGACCCCCGGTACTTACGGGGAGGCGGAAACGGTATAAAAAACGAATTTTTATCGCAAGAGGCAACATGGACTAAACTTTGTCGGGATCGTTGTCTAAACTAAAACTAGTTAACAAGCTAAAGAGAGTTAGCTACTATGGAAGATGGTTATACCTAAACTTGAACTCCTTCTTCTTCAAACCTTGTAGAGGTTGATGGTTCTCTTTTCGTCGCCTTCTCCCGTCGAAGATGGATCCACCTCGAAGGTTCGACTTTGGGCTCTTCCTCGATCTTTGAGTGAACTAGGGTTTCCGGCTTGCTAAACCTTCATCCTAGAATGAGTAGAGAGTGATTAGGGTTTGCTTTTCTATCTAAAGAGAATGATTCTCAACACATGAGAAGGTTTCTCTTTCAAGAGGAAGAAGAAGATGAAATGAGGAGAGAGAATGAGAATGATAGAATGAGCAATATTTTCTCTTTCTTGCAACCATATTGCAAAAAGAAAAGAATTATCTAAATGATAATAATTGAAATAAGAATAGTTGATGGTTATTTTAGGAATGACCACTATCATGCTTCTTTAAATGAAGTGTAAGCATGAATCAAGGAGGATCTTCAAAGCATGATGGTGGTCAAAGGTCAACAAGTCAACCAAGGTCAACAAGTCAACAAAAAATCAACCATAACATAATTCTCATTTAATTACTATTATTAATAGATAATATACAAATCCATTAGGGTTTGGAAAAAGATAACTGTCAACTGTGCATACGCACCCGATCCGAAATCCTAATGAAAAACCTCATTCTCCGCCTCAAGCAACTGTGCATACACACCTGCATTCTCGTTCCGAGGAACAAGAATACCAAGAATAAAAAGCAACCCCCAAAACATATACCAGTATCTGGCTCAAACCAGAGCCTGCCAGTATAATCCGTCCGGACTCCAAACGTGCACAAGTGCGCGGATGAGAACGAACCCTGTCGCAAAACCATGCGACCTCCACTCTGTTTTGCCCAGAGGCGAATACCCTCTGTGTGGGACTCTAAAGACTCGACACTACGCTGGCAGTGGGTTTAACCACAGACCGCAAGCGGCACTAGCTGTGCGTAACGGTCCCCAGGTAGATGCCGACAAGAAGGCTGACGAGGTGAAACCCCATCTGAACTCCTACTGAGTCTGAATGTGACATTCTCCGTACAGTCCGGTCTGTTCGTCTGATACATCGCATGGCGGGCCTAGGGGGCGGTAAAACGTCAGTCCCCCAATAGCGGTACAAGTCGTGTCGGAGTGAAGCCCAAAACACCCTGAGATAACACTGGAAACCTACCAGTATATCTCGCTTGCCCTGGCCAGGGACTACTCGTGTAATGGCTCTCCTAGACACAGCGCGATGTCAACCCCCAATACCGGGAGAGACGAATCCTGTCTAACCGTCACTGCCTCCAAGTGCTTCGGGACTGCACCCAACCACTACCTGTTTGCACGACTCTTTTGAGCCGTGGTAGGGTAGTGATCAAAGTGCAGTGGGAACACACTCGAGGCGAAGTGTCAGTGTCAAGTCAGCGGACTAAGCTGTACTCATGTCACCTGGGAACTGATAACTGACGATAGGTATAATACCAACCTGTCAGTTCCCGACGAGTCCTGTCCAGTGTACTCGTAACCCAACGAGCACCCGTATACTATCTCCAGTACGACGTACTGATGGCTGTGGGACAGACCATCTCCCACACTGGGATGAGAAGCGCATACGCTAGTCTACTCCGGAGTATCGATGCCCTGTCTCGATAGTCCTACGACTAGGGACCTGTATAAGGATGTGCCTATAGATTACCCAGCCCCCACTAGTGTGACTGCCATCACAACGCTGGTAATCAGGCAAAGATCCTAAGGGCTCCACTAATGCGTATAAGTGATATACTGAAATAAACACAAGTACACATTGAAGTAGAAACAAACCAAGTAGCAAACTACTATATTGAGCAAGATTGTTTATACAAGGTGAATATCCCAAGCTTCCATCAAGTAATATACAAACTAGTATGATACAGTAATGGCCTCTAGGGCATATACACTAACAATCTCCCACTTGCACTAAGGCCATGTACTGGCGTATCGAAGACCTATCATCTCGATCAGCCGCTCGAACTGAGTCTGGGGTAGGGCCTTGGTGAATGGATCTGCAGTGTTCTCTTCTGAAGCAACCCTCCGAACCTCGATCTCCTTGCGATCCACGATCTCCCTGATCAGGTGATACCGCCTCAAGATGTGCCTGGATCTCTGATGGGACCTGGGTTCCTTTGCTAAAGCTATAGCCCCGTTGTTGTCGCAATACAGAGGTACTGGGTCAACAATGGACGGAACCACCTGAAGTTCTTTTAAGAACTTCCTTATCCAGACAGCTTCTTTTGCGGCATCAGATGCAGCGATGTATTCCGCTTCCATAGTCGAGTCTGCAACGGTTTCCTGTTTGGAACTCTTCCAACACACCGCCCCTCCGTTGAGGGTAAAGACAAAACCCGACATGGACTTGGAATCATCCTTGTCACTCTGGAAGCTGGAGTCAGCAAAGGCCTCAATCTAGAGGTCTTTTCCGCCATACACCAAGAACATCTCCTTAGTCCTCCTCAGGTACTTGAGAATGTTCTTTACCGCTATCCAATGTTTCTCCCCAGGGTTTGACTGATACCGGCTTACTACACTCAGTGCATAAGCTACATCCGGTCTGGTACACAACATCGCATACATTATAGAGCCTACCGCAGAAGCGTAGGGTATAATAGACATGCGATCCCTCTCCAAATCAGTCTTGGGAGACATCTCTTTAGAGAGGGTGATCCCGTGACAAGCCGGTAAGTTACCGCGCTTGGAATCTTCCATACTGAATCTTTTCAGTACGGTGTCGATGTACCTGGACTGTGAAAGTCCTAATATCCTTTTGGATCTATCACGATGGATCCGGATCCCCAGGATGTAAGAGGCATCACCCAGGTCTTTCATGGAGAACCTGTGTGACAAGAAACCCTTGACAGATTGTAGCATAGGAATGTCATTTCCTATTAAGAGAATGTCATCCACGTATAAAACAAGGAATACCACAGTTCTCGCTACAAATCTACTATAGATGCATGGTTCATCTGGATTTTTGATAAAGTCAAATTCCTTGACCGTCTCATCAAAACAGATGTTCCAACTCCGCGATGCCTGCTTTAGTCCATAGATGGACTTAAGCAACTTGCACACCTTTCCGCTGCTCCCACTCTGGATGAAACCCTCTGGCTGATCCATATAGACACACTCCTCTAAATTTCCATTTAGAAAAGCGGTTTTTACGTCCATCTGCCAAATCTCATAATCGTGGAAGGCAGCAATGGCAAGAAGGATCCGAATGGATTTCAGCATAGCCACTGGAGAAAAGGTTTCGTCGTAGTCCAAGCCAGGTCTTTGACGAAAACCCTTTGCTACAAGTCTAGCTTTATAGGTCTCAACCTGTCCATCTACACCAATCTTCCTTTTGAAGATCCACTTGCATCCTACGGGTTTTACCCCGTCTGGAGCAATGTCCAACGTCCATACTTTGTTGGTGTACATGGACTCCATTTCGGTCCGCATTGCATCCAGCCATTTTACCGAGTCAATGCTCTGAACGGCCTGCTGGAAGCTAGTAGGTTCATCATAGTCTATGATGCAATCCTCTCTATCCCCGTCTATGAGAAAACCGTAGTATCTCTCGGGCGGATGAGACTGCCTACTACTTCTGCGGAGCGGCATAGGAATGTCCTGTTCATTTGAACCCTCTGGTTCCATTAAGCTTTCAGTAATAGTCTGTGGTTCTGGAATTTCTTCCAGTTCTATTTCGCTCCCTCTTACTTCTTTTTCTAAGAACCGATGTTCCAGAAAATGGGCATTACGAGAAACAAGGACTTTTTGCTCCTTTGCGTAATAGAAAAGATACCCCCTGGAGTTCTTTGGGTATCCCACAAACTTGCACAGTACTGAGCGCGCCTCGAGCTTGTCCGCATGCTGCTTTTTGACATAAGCTGGACATCCCCAAATCTTCAGGTACTGAAGATAGGGTTTCTTCCCACTCCATAACTCATATGGTGTGGTAGGCACAGTCTTAGTAGGAACTCGGTTCAATAGGTATGCAGCTGTTTCTAGCGCATACCCCCAGAATGATCGCGGTAACTCAGCGTTACTCATCATAGACCGTACCATATCCAATAGGGTGCGATTCCGTCTCTCCGATACACCGTTATGTTGCGGGGTGTATGGAGGAGTAAGCTGAGAGAGAATCCCATTCTCTTTTAAATAGTCCAGGAATTCGGCACTTAAGTATTCTCCACCTCGATCCGATCTTAGAATCTTAATACTTTTGCCGGTCTGTTTCTCTACTTCATTCTTATACTCCTGGAATTTTCCAAAGGCCTCGGACTTATGTTTCATTAAGAAGACATAACCGTACCTTGAGAAGTCATCCGTAAAAGTAATGAAGTAAGAATGTCCGCTTCGGGCATGTGTAGACATTGGACCGCACACGTCACTGTGTACGAGTCCCAAGAGCTCGCTCGCTCTTACTCCATGTCCAGTGAACGGAGTCTTTGTCATCTTTCCCTTGAGACAGGATTGACAAGTGGCATACGATTGATATTCGAACGCATTCAAATACCCTTCTGTATGTAACTTCGTCAACCTTCTCTCATTGATGTGACCCAATCTACAATGCCATAAGAAAGTCTGATTAATATCTGGTGACTTTCTTTTGTGTGTATTCTGGACATTGAAAATCTGTGGTTGGTTTAATACGTATATACCATTGCTCAATGTACCTGACCCAATCAGAACTTGATTAAGGTGAATGTTAACAACATTACTTACAAACGCAAATTCATAACCTTCTTTAGAAACCAAAGATACAGAAATGATATTACAAGTTGCGTTGGGTACAAAAAAGCAATTACGCAAAACCAAAACATGTCCATCTGACATTCCTAGGTGATAGTCCCCCACGGCTTTAGCATCCATGCTAGCTCCGTTCGCAACTCTGAGGGTCATGTCACCTTCCTTCAAAAACCTACGGTTTCTCAACGCCTGCAAAGAATTACAGATATGAGATCCTGATCCGGTATCCAATACCCAGGAAGTAGAGTTTATAGAAAGACAGTTTTCAATAACATACACACCTGAAGCTGAAGCCGCAACCTGCTTCAGTTCCTGTGTCCTGGCTTTCCAAGCCCTGCAATCTTTCTTCCAGTGTCCACTCTTGTGACAATAGAAGCATTCCTCTTTACCAACAAGCTTCCCCGCTATCTTTGTTGACTTTTCCTTTCCCTTCGCACCCACTTTACTAACACCGCCTCTTGGTTTGGCGGGGGCTTTCTTCTTCTTTCCCTTGGCTTTCGCCTTGGACCTAGAAGAAGAAGATCCTCCTACAAACAAAGTGGATGTATCCCTACCCTTCTGTAGGGTGCCCTCTGCGCTCCTCAGCAGGTTGAGGAGTTCTGAAAGTTCAACTTCCTTTTCTTGCAAGTTGAAATTCAGTATGAACTGGGCGTAAGTGGATGGAAGGGACTGGAGAATTATATCTGTGTAGAGTTCACTATCCAACGTGGTCCCAAGTTCCGCGAGCTCCTCAGTGTAGCCAATCATCTTAAGCACGTGGTCCGCTACCGATGATCCGACGGCCAACTTAGTCGAAAATAACTTCTTCGACACTTCGTATCTTGCGATACGAGACTGCTCTCCATACAGTTCTTTTGTATGAAGAAATATGGATTCCAAATCCATATTCTCGTGCCTCCTCTGATGGTCATTGTCCATCGAGGCAAGTACGAGGCATCTGGCCTTCGCGCTGTCAATCTCCCAAGTCTTACGGATTTCCTTATCCGCGACGCTGGAGGTGGGACCTGGGACGGGGGGAGCTTTGCTGGTAAGAAGATACCCCAGCTTGTCGTAAGAGATTGCCAATTTGACATTCCTGAGCCAATCTTTATAGTTTGGCCCTGTCAGTATGTTTTTATCTAGAAGTAACTTAAGTCCAGTCATTTCGATTTGGTCGCTGCAGGGGGAGAGAAGAAACACTTAGCACGATGCTCTTGCAAGTTTAGAATGGTTTTTAATTTGTCTAAACAGGATGGCTCCCACTGTCTCTCGAATCCCTCCTCAAACCACAAAGGAAGAATTAGCCGGGATCAATCCCACCGTACAATACTTGCTTAACCGTTCAGCCAGGCCAGTGTCGGTACTTCGAGGGAGGTTTTCCAACGCTTTCGCGAAGTTCCTTAATTTAAGAACCTCTTTTCCCTGGGGGCGTAGCCCCGCTAACACCTTTCTAGGCACCTACTAGGTTTATAGCATTGATCGTTTAGTGAGAAATTTCCCGAGGAGTAGCATATACTCACAGTAGGATCGGGATCCAAATATCATCGCGTGACGAAAATGAAGGAATCCTACCATAATCATCACACTCCAAATGGTATGCAAATCTAGCAAGTTTCAGTACTTATGAAACTCCCGATGTGGATTTTTGCCCCATGCTCTTATGACCTTGGCGTGAGGTCAAAATGTCATAAGTCACATGTCAAGTTCTTCCCATCATTATCCCGGTTGATTTGAATCCACCCGTACCTACCCTTGACGTAGGCCAAAATGGTGGTACGACTGTCTCAAAACAACGCATTCTATCTATGCAACAGATAAATATCCGGCAGCTACCAATCACTATGCCTTGGCGTGAGGTCAAAATACATAGCTTGAATACTACCGTATATCTAACTGAAATGATGGAGGGCTACGAATGGTTTTGGCGAAACCGTGAACGTAGTGAACTTGATATAATCGATGGAACGAGATAGCTTTTAGAAGGAGTGGCTCAAGCTCCGCATTTAAAAGTTAGTTTTTGAAAAGAACCGAGTGGTTTTTCGAAAGTGTTCCATCGACTTAAAACTTGGTTTATTATCTTGCATTAGTTCTTTTAATGCGTGATATTCTTGCATTAGTTCTTTTAATGCGTCCCATCATTTAATTCCTACCATTGCAGAAAACAATCAAAATATGACGTACGCTTATGCCATTCGCATTCGCCACGGGGTCCCGTCATCACTCGTTAGGTTACTTAACTAACGACAGAGCGGGGGCTGGGCTAGCGCGGCTGTAAAACATAAGCAACGCCTAAATAGAAAGCAATGATAGACATTACAGATCACAGATGAATATATTGGATATACTAGCAATCCGCATTTCTTTCGAGCCTGAAACGAAAAGCGGATAACACGGTCGCGGTGAATAGCAAATACCCCACCCAAGACCCCTACGGGTGCGGCAAACTACCCGCCAAGTTCCCGGTAGTTAGTGCACCCCACCATGGGTCTATCCTAGGAGCAAAAAACAGTAAAAAGAATTATACAATGACGGCTACAACCCCGACCCGGTTGTGCGGCCAAACAAATAATATAATTACATCAATTTACATTTACAATGAATGAAAGAAAAAACAAAAGCTCATCTCACATCCACCCCGGCTATTCACCCGCGACAGTCCAACACATTCATATACACATTCCAGAACATTACAGATCATGTATAACCCCGACTAATCGACTTATAGCGATTAGCCGACGTTCAATACATGCAAACATCACAGATATAACCAACATAGCCAAAGTGCAGTGAAGTTCGGAAAAAAATACGGAATTATAGGACCCCAAAAGTGAATTTCAGTTCTGGAAAATCTGGGTACATATAATATATCTTAAAAATCCCAAAACCAACACAGAAGAACACTGCACGAAAAACGATGCAAAGAAGACACCAACATGCGGCGGTTCCGCGGCCAGATGAATAGGTGAGGCCGCGGAAGCGCGGCGGTTTGGAGAGAACATGATATCGTTTTTCTTGTGTGTTCTTAGAAAACCCTGAGACGATTTTACAAGTATAAAGTTTTTCAATTTGAGCAGAAAAAAATTCAACAGAAAGTTAGGGTTTTGATTTTCCGGTTTTGCGATTTTTCGGTTCCGAACTTCGTTACACCTTACTACCAAGCTAGTTTAAGTTTAGTTAGGCTCTGATACCACTGTAAGTCCATATTGCGACCCCCGGTACTTACGGGGAGGCGGAAACGGTATAAAAAACGAATTTTTATCGCAAGAGGCAACATGGACTAAACTTTGTCGGGATCGTTGTCTAAACTAAAACTAGTTAACAAGCTAAAGAGAGTTAGCTACTATGGAAGATGGTTATACCTAAACTTGAACTCCTTCTTCTTCAAACCTTGTAGAGGTTGATGGTTCTCTTTTCGTCGCCTTCTCCCGTCGAAGATGGATCCACCTCGAAGGTTCGACTTTGGGCTCTTCCTCGATCTTTGAGTGAACTAGGGTTTCCGGCTTGCTAAACCTTCATCCTAGAATGAGTAGAGAGTGATTAGGGTTTGCTTTTCTATCTAAAGAGAATGATTCTCAACACATGAGAAGGTTTCTCTTTCAAGAGGAAGAAGAAGATGAAATGAGGAGAGAGAATGAGAATGATAGAATGAGCAATATTTTCTCTTTCTTGCAACCATATTGCAAAAAGAAAAGAATTATCTAAATGATAATAATTGAAATAAGAATAGTTGATGGTTATTTTAGGAATGACCACTATCATGCTTCTTTAAATGAAGTGTAAGCATGAATCAAGGAGGATCTTCAAAGCATGATGGTGGTCAAAGGTCAACAAGTCAACCAAGGTCAACAAGTCAACAAAAAATCAACCATAACATAATTCTCATTTAATTACTATTATTAATAGATAATATACAAATCCATTAGGGTTTGGAAAAAGATAACTGTCAACTGTGCATACGCACCCGATCCGAAATCCTAATGAAAAACCTCATTCTCCGCCTCAAGCAACTGTGCATACACACCTGCATTCTCGTTCCGAGGAACAAGAATACCAAGAATAAAAAGCAACCCCCAAAACATATACCAGTATCTGGCTCAAACCAGAGCCTGCCAGTATAATCCGTCCGGACTCCAAACGTGCACAAGTGCGCGGATGAGAACGAACCCTGTCGCAAAACCATGCGACCTCCACTCTGTTTTGCCCAGAGGCGAATACCCTCTGTGTGGGACTCTAAAGACTCGACACTACGCTGGCAGTGGGTTTAACCACAGACCGCAAGCGGCACTAGCTGTGCGTAACGGTCCCCAGGTAGATGCCGACAAGAAGGCTGACGAGGTGAAACCCCATCTGAACTCCTACTGAGTCTGAATGTGACATTCTCCGTACAGTCCGGTCTGTTCGTCTGATACATCGCATGGCGGGCCTAGGGGGCGGTAAAACGTCAGTCCCCCAATAGCGGTACAAGTCGTGTCGGAGTGAAGCCCAAAACACCCTGAGATAACACTGGAAACCTACCAGTATATCTCGCTTGCCCTGGCCAGGGACTACTCGTGTAATGGCTCTCCTAGACACAGCGCGATGTCAACCCCCAATACCGGGAGAGACGAATCCTGTCTAACCGTCACTGCCTCCAAGTGCTTCGGGACTGCACCCAACCACTACCTGTTTGCACGACTCTTTTGAGCCGTGGTAGGGTAGTGATCAAAGTGCAGTGGGAACACACTCGAGGCGAAGTGTCAGTGTCAAGTCAGCGGACTAAGCTGTACTCATGTCACCTGGGAACTGATAACTGACGATAGGTATAATACCAACCTGTCAGTTCCCGACGAGTCCTGTCCAGTGTACTCGTAACCCAACGAGCACCCGTATACTATCTCCAGTACGACGTACTGATGGCTGTGGGACAGACCATCTCCCACACTGGGATGAGAAGCGCATACGCTAGTCTACTCCGGAGTATCGATGCCCTGTCTCGATAGTCCTACGACTAGGGACCTGTATAAGGATGTGCCTATAGATTACCCAGCCCCCACTAGTGTGACTGCCATCACAACGCTGGTAATCAGGCAAAGATCCTAAGGGCTCCACTAATGCGTATAAGTGATATACTGAAATAAACACAAGTACACATTGAAGTAGAAACAAACCAAGTAGCAAACTACTATATTGAGCAAGATTGTTTATACAAGGTGAATATCCCAAGCTTCCATCAAGTAATATACAAACTAGTATGATACAGTAATGGCCTCTAGGGCATATACACTAACACAATCGGGTAGTATCATAGCTCAGAACCGAGAAATCTCATGGTGGACGTCGAAATATCATATCAAGAGAAACCGCATTTTTAAAACAATCATAAGACTTTAAAAATGTATCTGCGATTCTCAAATCCATAAATCTCGTGAAAACAAAATCACATATGCATGTAACCACGATGGAACAGTAAGTACAAGCACAGAACAGTACTGTAAGGTATAACCGGTGTTTTCATATAAGTATGTCGTGTAACTAGGTAAGGAAGTGCAATATCTAAACTAGCATATGCGGTAAAGAGTACTAAACAAATAACTGTAATTCTACAATTTAGGGAACAATACAGTGATATAGCGGTTTCTAATGTGTACGTGGCATGGAAATTACCGATGGTGAGTGTGTGAGCCGGCGAGTATGTGTACGTGCAACATGCATATCATCGGTAATGGTACATGTGTCATAGTAGACGAAATCATATAGAGATAAGTATAAGGAACGTAGTATGTATGTCGCCAATGAAAAGTAATACGAGCGCAACAGAAATAAGAAAAGCGTAAACGCAAATAGTATAAAATACATGACTACATATGAACCATACAGTTATAGGTTAAAATAGTCCAAATCGTTGTTTTTGAAAATGGGGACTACGGTGTTTTTGAGAAAAAGATACCATTTGAAAATCCATAGCGTCCCTTAAGCTTGTCATTTAAAAATGTATAAGGATTCGTTAGTTTTGAAAATAGGTATGGCTCTAAATATATCCTAATATCTACTTAAGTGATCTTAATCAATATTCCATGAGTCGATATGTGTGTGTGTGTGTGTGTGTGTGTGTCGGTGATTCATCCTCATCATATCACGTACGGTATAATCCATCATATGATATCATCAAATCAAACTATCTTCATGTTCATCATATCACGGACGGTATAATCTATCGTACGGTATCATCAAATCAAAAGTACGGATCTATGGTCACATACATTATATCATCTCGTATATATATATATATATCGCCTCGCATCCTCATATCAAACATATCGACTCGTGTCATTTTATTTCATCATATCCTCATCTCATCATATCATCTCCTAATTATCCTCAAGGTTATGTATATATATGTATGTATGTGTTTGTGTGTGTGTATATGTATATGTATGTATATGTATGTGTGTGTGTGTGTGTGTGTATGTATGTATGTGTGTGTATGCGTATGTACCTATGACTCATGGACTAAGAAAACTAGAACTAGGGATATACCTTTCTACACGTATACTAGTATGGTTTATATAAGTATGTATATGTATGTATGTATGTGTTTGTGTGTGTGTGTGTGCACGCGTGTGCGTATGTACCTATGACTTATAGACTAAGAAAACTAGAACTAGGGATATACCGTCCTACACGTACACTACTATGGTTTATAGTATCCTAAAACCCTATGAGCTAGGTATACACATCTAAAATATCTATATATATACTGTATTTCTAATATCCTAGTACTTTGGTTGCGGGGATGCTATACGACATCCACCCAACTTCCCCCGTAGATATACATCTACTCACCTACTACCCTCGCTCTAGCCAAAGTCGATGAATGCCTTACTCTTCTTCGTCTCCCCGGAAATCCATACGAATGTACTTACAAATCAATGCATATCGTAACGAAATCAAGATCAAATCCGAAAACCGATACATCACGCGAAGAGCACATAGGTTAGAACCTATGGTCCACGCATGCAAGAACAACCAAACAACTCCTGACGTTGACATACGAACGTCAAACAACTAAGTCAAAATTCAAATATCAAAAACCAAGTTTCAAATATCATAAAACATCGCCAGAAATCATGTAAAACGACTCTAGATTTTTATTAATGTAAAATTAGATTTTTTGCATACAAGGTAGTCTGGTTATATAAAAAAAATGAGCTACAGACCAAGTTTCAGACACTAACTCCAAAATTGAGCCACAAATTGCGGCCAAATCGAATAAAACGGCGGCCAAAAGATGATGGCTTAGGCTCGGGTTTCTAGGGTATCATCTTAGTGGTCTGTGTTGGAGATAGTGCCCTTAGAGTCAATTATTGGATCACATGCACGTGATTGCAATGATTGAGGGAGGACCTATGCCGATAGGACAGTCTTAATCAAGATAATAGTATGCTATCTGGTTTATCTTTGTCTTCATGTACTGCTTTAGGTGACATTACTGATCACTATTGTACGTTGATAGAGCCCCTAGGATTCTTTCTTGACTTCCAGCAGTATGATGGCGATCATATACGTGGGAGCTGGGGTCTATAAGCACATCCTTAAAAGGTCCCTAGTCGTGGGAGTTTCGAGATAGGGCATCGATACTCCAGAGTAGACTGGTGTATACAGTCGAGACCCCGACGAGGGGTGGTGACCGGTCTCACAAGCCACTGGTGTCAGTTCGTTCACCTAAGATGTATACAGGTGCTCATTGAGTTATGAGTACACCGGACAGGACTCGCCGGGAACCTGCTAGTTGGGATTATACCAGACGTCAGATAGCAGTTCCATGGTGACATGTGTACAGGTTAGTTCATCGACCTGAGATCGTCATTTGTCTCGTGTGAGTTCCCACTGTGCTTTGATTACTACCCTACCACGGCTCAAAGGAGTCGTGCAAACAGGTTTTAGTTGGGTACAGTCCCGAGCCACATGGAGGCAGTGAGCGGATCTGCATGGGTTCGTCTCTCCCGGTATTGGGGGTGAGGTCGCGCTGTGTCTAGGAGAGCAATTACACGAAGTCCTTGGCCAAGGCAGGAGATTTACTAGTAGATATTCCAGTAGTATCTCAGGGTGTTCTGGGCTACACTCCGACACGACTTGTACCGTTTTTGGGGGTCTGACTTTTACCAACCCCCTAGGCCCGCCATGCGATGCTCATAGACGAACAGATCGGACTGTATGGATATTGTCACTGACAGGCTCTGTAGGGTGTCAGGATGAGTTCGCTCATCGACGTCCCTTTTGGTCAATACCTGGTAGCCCGTTACGTATGGCTAATACCCCTGACATGCTAGTGGTTAAATTTACAGCCAAAGTATTGACGAGTCTTTAGAGTCCCCCACAGACCGTTTTCTCAAGTTTCGGGCGAAACGCTATAGAGGCCGTATGGAGATATGGCAGGGTTCGATCATATACGTGCAGTATTGCACGGATCATGATCGGACGGATAATACTTGCGGGCTTTAGTTTAAGCCGGATCCTAGTATTGTACTGTGTAGATTTTGTCTCTTTGCATTTGTATTCAGTGGGAATACAAATGCGGGTATGTATATACAGTCGCGGGGTTTTCCTGTAATTTATTACGGGATCAGTTTTCTGAAGTTGCCAGTTTGCATTCCGTTCCGGCCAGTTTTCCTTTGTTCTTTCACGGCCGGATTTTTCTGATGGAGGGGCTAATTTGCATATTTGTAAATTAGCAGTTGTGGAGGGTTTATTTGTGATATGAGGCATTATGATAACAATAGCATCTTTGCTTTTCTTCTTTCATGATGGCTAGCATTAAATGATATAGGATTGGATTTGATTTGGTGTGACCATTATTCCTAAATATCAACATATTTCTTATGGTCACCATTGGCTTTTCCTACACTCACCCCCCTTGTTGTTTTTTCTCCTCCTCATTTTTCATTTTGGCCGGCCACATTCTTTAGGAGTGGGAGATGGTTCATTTTGGTGGAGAGGAAAAATGCTCACCCTATATATTTTTGCTTGCTACATAATTCTAGTTGATCTCCATTGTTTTATTCCTCCATCATGGCAACTTCATAACCCCAAGAGACAAACCATCCTACACTAGCCTACAGCATTCTTGGACACGTCGGCTCGCCAACTTCGTGTCCGAGTTGTCTCGGTCCACAGGTGGGAGCCCGTAAAAGAACCCGGCGATGTGGTGCCCTTTCCGACGAGGAGGTGAAGACCGGAGATTCCGCGAGGAGATCGGCACGGAGGCCGAAGACCGAAGGACACGGATCGGTCGGTATAGCTTTCTTCCCATTTTTTAGTTTGCTAGCGTTAGGTTAATGGCCCGATCCGGGGTTTAAAGTGCGCGGTGGTGCCGGTTTACAAGTTTCGTAAAATTTTCGTTTCCGCATTCCGGCGTCGGATTGACGGCCGGGGCGCCGCCGTGCACTTACATTGCTATCAGAGCCACGCCATTAACCTAGTCTAGTTTGCTCTAACGTGTTTACAAGTTCGATCGAACGGATTTTCCGAAAACCCGCATTTTCCGGTTCAGTTCTCTGTCGAATTTTTTTTGGCTCTAAAAATTATTTGGTACATTGCATAAATACAGGCAGGGTTCTCAATGGAATCTGCGAAAATTTTGTAGAGTGATCTTCCTCTTTAGCCGTGGAACCGCGGCCTGACCCCTGCTTTGGCCGCGGTTCCGCCGCAGTAAAGAATAATCACTGCACAAAATTTATTCCAGAGATTCCTGAATTGAAAATGGGGGTTTTGGAATATTCTGTTTGGGCCCAGATTTTCTTTGAGTGCTACAGTAGTGCTTGGGGCCCACTTCGGTAAATTTGATCGATCGAAAATTTTAAACATGTTAGTTCACAGTATTTATATTATATCTGCGACTTTGAATGTCATTTGATCGGTAAATCCTGTCTAACTGCTATAGCCCTTTTAGACGGATTTGCGAACGTGACATTCACGTTGATGTTCTGTGTTGTGCTGTGATGTTGCGGATTGGTCGTGAGGGATAGCCTGGTTGCAGTGGTAGTACAGTTTTGATTTTATATGTACATTTGATATTGCGGAACGAGCATCCGACATGTGGACTGCCGTCACTGCCTGTTTGTATATTATTCTTTTGGGGCACGACCGGGCTGAGGTCGATGTACCCGTTGTATGTATATTTTACTTTCTGTACTAGGATTACCCCAAAGAGGGGTGCACGGGTAGCCGGGTTCTAGAGGGCAACGAGCCCGCATCTCATGGCGTTGAGACGGATGGGGCTTTACTCTAGAATTGGCGGGCTATTCGCCGCACTCGTAGGGGGTATAGGTTGACTCAGGAGGGGTGCCCAAGTTACCAGATTCCATGAAGTGCTGGGCGGTCCATTCACGTTGTTAAAGGGGGCTGCCTCGCTTCAGGTTTTGGCGGGTAACTTGCCGCGCCTATAGGGGTCTAGGATTTCATTACACAGGCTATCCACACGACCAAGGGAACGTCGGGTTTTAGTAGCGGCTCTATGAAACCCGGGGATCCCAGATATCTGTATTGTTCTGTGATGCTGGTTGCATTTTATCACGCCTTGATATATACTAGTAGATGTTGTATATGTTTTGCATCCGTGCTAGTCCAGTCCCCGCTCTGTCGTTAGTTAAGTAACCTAACGGGTGATGACGGGACCCAGAGGCGAATGCGGATGGCATATACGTACATCATTATTTTCGTTCTTTATTGGTGTGATCAATTGATGGGACTGCGTTGATTCGGATCAATGCAAGCTAAACAAACCTATTCTGATGTTGTTGGAACATTTTTCAAAAAGCTGTTATTGCAAGGGCATTATCTTTTGTTTTGCACAGTGGTATTCGGTTATGAATATCCAGCACCTCAGTCGACGAGGAAAGGGCCGAGATCCCTTCACTGGGAGTGACCCCTTGGACAGAAGTTTGGGTCAGGGCAATAACTTCACTATAGATGATTGCCTTTTGCTTTGCATCGTAGTATTCAGTTGGAATATCCTGCACCTCATTCTACGGGGAAAGTGCCGAGATCCCTTCACCGGGAGTGACCTCTTTAGCAAAGGTTTTCGTCGCTATATTTTTATAAAAAGCTATTCGTTTCCTTCAACGATATCAAGTTCATTACGTTAAAGGTTTTTCGCCAAAAAACCATTCATAGCCCTCCGTCGTTTCAGTTAAATATTCGGTAGTATTCAAGCTATGTATTTTGACCTACGCCAAGGCATAGTGATTGGTAGCTACCGGATATTTATCCGTTGCATAGATAGATGTGTTAGTTTGGGATAGTCGTACTACTATTTTGGCCTACGTCAAGGGTATGTACGGGTGGGTTCAAATTAACCTTGGATAATGATGGGTAGAACTTGACATGTGACTTATGATATGTTGGCCTACGTCAAAGTCATAAGAGCATGGGGTAAAAATCACATCGGGAGTTTCTAAAGAAACTGAAACTTGCCAGATATGCGCATACCTTCTGGAGTGTGATAACGTGAGCGGATTCCGTCACGTTATCATGCGATGATAGTTGGATCCCGATTCCCACTGATAAGTTGGTTTACTCCTCGGATGATCCCGACTAATTCTTCTTTCAGGTTTGGAGGAGAATTTGACGGTACAGTGAGAGGTTTCCTGATTAGATAAAGTGATAACCATTCTGATCTATGTTAGAGTGCACGCTGAGTGTTTCTTTTCTCTCTATCTTTGGCAGCGACCATGACCCGACCCTTGACTATGACTCAGTGACCAAGTTGACCGAATCTTCTTAAACACTGGCTTTTGGATTGTCAGAGTTGCATACCTTATTGCCACTCCTACTTTTACCCTTTTCTCCAGAACACCCCGTATTAGTACGAACGTCCACTTCCATTGGATAAAACCATCGTATGGTTATATATGAACTTGAAGGAATTTATTCGAGGATGGTTTCCGGTTCTGGAGAAAACGAATAGGACTATTCAGTTGTCTTTTCCTTTTACCTTCTCTCAGGTTGCGAGTGCTTCTTGGATTAGGACAGTACACCTATTACGCTTATTGGATAGTCTTCTTCCAAACATTAGGCTGGTGCCGAACGGTAAGGAATGAAGAAAACCATTTAGCCTAAAAGGCGTACAGAAGGTATTAAGTAAAGACAAATAAAGGGATTAGAAGGAGGGCAAAATAAATTGCGACTGCTATTCACTACCAAACCAAGTATTTCATTACCACTCCCACTTCACCTTTATATTTCTCCAGGACACTCCGTATCACTACGAAGATCCACAGTTATTTGGATACTCTATCGTATGGTTATATACGAACTCGAAAGGAACTCGTTCCAGTTCGGGGATGGATTCTGGTTCAGGAGAAATAGGAATAAGGTTTATTCGGTTGTATTTTATCTTCACCTTCTCTCGCATTGCGAGTGCTACTAGGATTAGGACAGTACACCTATTATGCTTATTGGATAGTCTTCCTCCAAACCGTAGGCTGGTGCCGAAAGGTAGGGAAGGAAGAAAACCATTTAGCCTAAGAGGGTGTACAGAAGGTAATGACTAAAGACATATGAAGGGATTTGGAGAGATGGCAAAGAAATATACGGTTACAGTTGTGAATCTGGATAATGGAAGAGGCATTACTAGGAATACCCGGATACCCCTACGAAACATTTCAATGCTTCAGTTTCACTGTGTACTATTAAAAGAAAACTGATTTCCCAATTAGTCCTTGCTCCAGGGTATGTATTTACCAGGTTTGATTCTTACATCTGTATGATTTTATAGATGATGAGTGGGAGTAAGTTATTGGGAATTGGTGATCATCCTCATTATATCGGAATTCGTTGTAATTGGTGATATTTGAGGAAATCGCCTGGGATATTTGCCGGACGGCGAATATTTGGTTTTGAATATCCGCTGTTATGCACCAATTTCAAATTGATATATCTGTACGTCTATTTTTATAGAGTGAGATAAACCTTTTTGAAATTATGTCGATGACATTTACCTATATCATTGGATGGTTAGGTAAGGAGCATTAAACAGCGGTGTAATTCTTCTTAACCATAAGTACAGTTTTCAACCTACGACACACAGCGAATGAGTTATTAGACTCAAGGGACTTATACAGAGTATTGTATGTTGTCCTGTGTCTATTAGGACAGAGGGGTTGGTCCTCGTACTATACTCGGTTTACTTATGACTTCTATAGTTTTTTGACAAGTGTTTCGTAGAAACAAAAGGTCCAAGTTTTGAGAAGTTACATGTATAAGAGTAAAGTAGAGAACCAGGCGTTGCAAGTATCGGGATTCTTCAAGATGATCGAAGATGTAGATACTTGTGTATGGTATTCAGTTGATAGTAATGATTAAGAGAACTTGCTTCTCTTTCAGGTTACTCATAATTGGAAGCACTCCTAAGTTGAGTAATGATGATCGGCCTCTCTCCATTTAGTTGACATGCACTGGAGACAGCTGCATGATTTGAATCTGGTTCAATTAAATCAGTGCATCTGTTTCTGTATTGGATATAGAACAGTTCATATCTTGACATTGTTAAGGTACGGGGAGTTGTCTAGCTTATGCTTAAAACCAGACACTGGACAACTCAAGGCACGTTTCTGTAATGGCTGTTTGTGGGTTGACCCGGGCTATGACGAGGGTTGATTTTCTACCATCTGGTAGATCAATAGTGATATTGTTCTTGACTCGCCACAGTTTTAAGTAAAATGGATTTTTTCAGAAAACAGTAGTGGGAGTATGGTTGAACTGGATGTGATTCCAGAACCGCAAACGATTACTGAAAATTTAATAGGATCTAAAGATTCAATCTGGTTTGACATTCCATTGGCCACTACGCACATATGGTGGGTAACCTCAGGCACCCGAGAGGTACTCCGGTAGCCTTAAGGACGGTGACAGGGAGGTTCTTGTTTATTTAGACATGCCATTGCTGTTGTTCCAGACTGTGAGACCCGTCAGGAGGATGAGTATAGCGTCGTTCTAAACTTGCTTTAGAAGTGCATGTGTATATGATTCTGCCAGAGGGTTGTCGTAGTCAGTGGGAGCAGCGGAAGCATTGGTGGAAAAGTAGCTTACGTCTATTTATAGACTAAAGCAGATATAGCGGAGAAAGATCATCTATTTCTAATGTGACTGTCATAGGTTTGACTTCATCAGAATAAGGGATGGATCTGTTAAGAAGGTAGTAGGGTGTGATGTCCTGGTATTTGGATGACATACACAGAGTATGAAGTGAAATTCCTATACTACGATCGGTTATACTTTGGTCGTTACACAGTGGTTTCTCCACATAGGACTTGGATTTCATATCAGACATTCTGGTTACTAGATCTATGGTTCTAGATCTAGATTTGGGTAGTTTCCCAATTAGGGTACTTAGACAGCATTCTAATGGTGTTTTAGAATGGACGACTCCTGGCACGGTAGTGTACCTGCAGGTGATGGAGTCACCCTCTCTAAAGGTGTCTTACAGACTAAAGGGGAGAGGGATGCGCATGATTGGCAGATCACTTGCTTAGGCAATTGAATCAATCATGAGATGTCAAGTACCACACCAGATGTTGTTTTTGCACTAGATGCAATAAGTTGATATTAATCTAATTCTGGAGAAACATTCGGAAGCAGTTTTAGAACATAAGTGGATGTCCTAGGGATATGATAACGACAGCCTCATTCGGGAGACAGTTATCATTCCAGGCTTCCAAGGTGACCTGGATGACAGAGTGACTGTCAGAGTTATAGTTTTCCCTTTGACGAGGGGCAGTATTTTGGACAGGTGGTCCAGGAAGATACTGAGGGAGGCATGGCGCAGGATACTGATTAAGTTCAATTGACAATACAGTCTAAGAAGTTTGGATTTGGAGTTCATTTATGAGCTAGGTCCCATCAGATATCCAGACATATTCTAAGACAGGTATTGCTCATTTCGGGAGATGGGTTTCTCAGCGAACTTGAGATAAACAGAGACATAGAAAGAAACATCAGAGCGGATCCACTCACTGAGGCTATTCCTCGAATGCAATAGTTTCGCAAACGAGCTTTGTGAGACTGACTAGTAGAGGAGTTGGGTGTTCGGTATCATACGGGCTCTGAGTATGCGACATCGCAATAATTAGCCTTGAGTGCAAGTGGGAGATTATTGGAGATAGTGCCCTCAGAGTCAATTATTGGATCACAGGCACGTGATTGCAATGATTGAGGGAGGACCTATGCCGATAGGACAGTCTTGCTCAAGATGATAGTATGCTATCTGGTTTATCTTTATCATCGTGTACTGCTTTAGGTGACATTACTTATCACTATTGCACGTTGATAGAGCCCCTAGGATTCTTTCTTGACTTCCAGCGGTATGATGGCGATCATATACGTCGGAGCTGGGGTCTATAAGCACATCCTTAAAAGGTCCCTAGTCGTGGGAGTTTCGAGACAGGGCATCGATACTCCAGAGTAGACTAGTGTATACAGTCGAAACCTCGACGAGGGGCGGTGGCCGGTCTCAAAAGCCACTGGTGTCAGTTGGTTCACCTAAGATATATACAGGTGCTCATTGGCTTATGAGTACACCGGACAGGACTCGCCAGGAACCTACTAGTTGGGATTATACCAGACGTCGGATAGAAGTTCCCTGGTGACATGTGTACAGGTTAGTTCATCGACCTGAGATCGTCATTTGTCTCGTGTGAGTTCCTACTGTGCTTTGATTACTACCCTACCACGGCTCAAAGGAGTCGTGTAAACAGGTTTTAGTTGGGTACAGTCCCGAGCCACATGGAGGCAGTGAGCGGATCTGCAGGGGTTCGTCTCTCCCGGTATTGGGGGTGAGGTCGCGCTGTGTCTAGGAGAGCCATTACACGAAGTCCTTGGCCAAGGCAGGAGATTTACTGGTAGGTATTCCAGTAGTATCTCAAGGTGTTCTGGGCTACACTCCGACACGACTTGTACCGCTTTTGGCGGTCTGACTTTTACCAACCCCCTGG
This sequence comes from Agapanthus africanus, assembly GCA_030015575.1. Taxonomy (NCBI): domain Eukaryota; kingdom Viridiplantae; phylum Streptophyta; class Magnoliopsida; order Asparagales; family Amaryllidaceae; genus Agapanthus; species Agapanthus africanus. Next base: position 221,288,960 of record JASDDO010000014.1, read on the forward strand.
GCCCGCCATGCGATGCTCATAAACGAACGGACCGGACTGTACGGATATTGTCACTGACAGGCTCAGTAGGGTGTCAGGATGAGTTCGCTCATCGACGTCCCATTTGGTCAATACCTGGTAGCCCGTTACGTATGGCTAATACCTCTGACGTGCTAGTGGTTAAATCCACAGCCAAAGTATTGACGAGTCTTTAGAGTACCCCACAGACCGTTTTCTCAAGTTTCGGGCGAAACGTTGTAGAGGCCGTATGGAGATATGGCAGAGTTCGATCATATACGTGCGGTATTGCACGGATCATGATCGGACGGATAATACTAGCGGGCTTTGGTTTAAGCCGGATCCTAGTATTGTACTGTGTAGATTGTCTCTTTGAATTTGTATTCAGTGGGAATACAAATGCGGGTATGTATATACAGTCGCATGGTTTTCCTGTAATTTATTACGGGATCAGTTTTCTGAAGTTGCCAGTTTTCATTCCGTTCCGGCCAGTTTTCCTTTGTTCCTTCACGGCCGGATATTTTTGATGGAGGGGCTAATTTGCATATTTGCAAATTAGCAGTTGTGGAGGGTTCATTTGTGATATGAGGTATTATGATAACAATAGCATCTTTGCTTTTCTTCTTTCATGATGGCTAGCATTAAATGAGATAGGATTGGATTTGATTTGGTGTGACCATTATTCCTAAATATCAACATATTTCTTATGGTCACCATTGGCTTTTCCTACACTCACCCCCCTTGTTGTTTTTTCTCCTCCTCATTTTTCATTTTGGCCGGCCACATTCTTTTGGAGTGGGAGATGGTTCATTTTGGTGGAAAGAAAAAATGCTCACCTCATATATTTTTGCTTGCTACATAATTCTAGTTGATCTCCATTGTTTCATTCCTCCATCATGGCAACTTCATAATCCCATGAGACAAACCATCCTACACTAGCCTACAGCATTCTTGGACACGTCGGCTCGCCAACTTCGTGTCCGAGTTGCCTCGGTCCAGAGGTGGGAGCCCGTAAAAGAACCTGGCAATGCGGTGCCCTTTCCGACGAGGAGGTGAAGACCGGAGATTCCGCGAGGAGATCGGGACGGAGGCCGAAGACCGAAGTACACGGATCGGTCGGTATAGCTTTCTTCCCATTTTCTAGTTTGCTAGCGTTGGGTTAATGGCCCGATCCGGGGTTTTTTTTTGTGCGCGGTAGTGCCGGTTTACAAGTTTTGTAAAAGTTTCGTTTCCGCATTCCGTCGTCGGATTGACGGCCGGGGCGCTGCCGTGCACTTACAGTCTGCACATCTTACTGTATCTGCAATTTAATTTTCAAGGTTCTTAATTCGTCCCAGATTCTAATTGATTATCACATATCGTCAAAAATCAGATATCTGAAAATTCTAAGTTCGTGTTTGGGACTTCAAAACTCATTTTTGTTAGTTATGTATATGCCCTAGAGGCCATTATTGTACATATGATGTATATTATAGTGGATGCTTAGATATATATAGATAGGACTTTCTTGCTCGACATGATAGTATGCTATTTGGTTTCACATTATCTTAACATGTTGACTTGTATTAGTTTACTGTCTTGCTCTCACATGTTGATAAAGCCCTTAGGATATGTACTCGACTACTAGGACTATGATGAGATCATACTAGTGGGGCCAGGGTAGTCAACGAGTACATCCTATAACTGTTCCTAGTCGAGGGTGTATCGAGACAAGGCATCGATACACCAGAGTAGGCTAGCGTATACGCATCTTGACCCATATGATGGGCGATGTATGATCCCATATCCATCGGTGTATGACATCAAAGATGGTGTACGGGTGCTCAGTAGAGATTGGGTACACTGAGCGGACTCGCCGAGAACTCCTAGATGGATTTATACCAATCGTCAGATAGCAGTTCTCCGGTGACACTGGTACAGGTTAGTCTGTAGACCCGAGATCGTCATAGAGACTTGTGTGATTCCCACTGTGCTTTGATTTCTACCTTACCACGTCCAAGAGTGCGTGCAAAATGGTGGCTTTTGGGTGCAGTCCCGAATCACATGGAGGCAATGAGCGATAGGAGGGGATTCGTCTCTCCCGGTATAGGGAGTTGATGTTGTGTTGTGTTCGATTGATAATTGGAAGTCTCTGGCCAGGTATGATATGGAGATTTTCTGGTAAGAGTTATCAGTAGTTTTTCAACCCGTTATGAGCCTCACATCGACACAACTTATCGGTTACTTGGGTCTGACGTTTACCACCCCTAGACTAGATATGCAACATATCAGACGAAGAGACCGGACTGTACGGTAGTGTTACTGATTGTATTCACAGGAGAATGTACAAGCTTGCTTGTTGATCTTCTGATCGCTCAATACCTGGGTGGTTGTTACGTTTAGCTGACCGCTTGCAGCTTGTGTGTGTTTGATATGATCATCACCCACTGCCGGCGTATTGACTATTCTTTAGAGTACTACACAGAGGTTTTCTGGCTCAGGCAAAATGGAGTAGGAGCACATATGTGATATGTGCGGGACCGAGAATAATATGATATGAGATACCGCATTCTATTCTCGCGATATATGGTATCGGCCGGGTATATGTGATATAGCCGGGTCATCGGATCAAGTGTTGATTCAATGAATCGGTACATGTTATATTTGTCGGTTATATTCGATATAGCCGGATTGTCGGATCAAGTGTTGATTCGATAATTTAATGTATAATTATATATGTGATATATTGTATTATATTAACTGATATAAGCTCACTTTATTGATTCATTTTCTCACCGGGTAATACATTGATATATATGCGATATATGTTAATTGTATTATTTTATTTTGTTACAAAAATATATTATATACGTGATATATAATATTGTAACAAGTTAGGGTTACAAATACAACATGATTTGTGGAGATTAAACAAGTTAGGGTTTGATTTGGGTTAGCTTTTACTTGAAGCTTCTAGAAGCTTTATTTTGTTTTAAGCTTAAATATTTTCCTTTGATATTTTGTGAAGATATTTTTTAACCCAACCTAAACCCTTAACTCTAGTTCATTCTCTACATGAGTTAAAACCTTGATATTATTAACTCATAGTTGTCATTTGTAACCATAACAATATTCATTATTCATCACAAAAGCTTATGCTTCTTCTTCTTCTTCTTGCTCTTGAAAAAAGCTTGCTAGCTTTTGTGTTTGTGATGATAAATGGTGAGAACTTGAAAACAAAAGAGTGCTAAATTCCTACTTCATCATCCTCATCAATTCTAGCCACTTAGATTAGGGTAGCCACTTAGATTAGTGTATATGCCCTAGAGGCCATTACTGTATCATACAAGTATATAAATTACTTAATGGAAGCTTTGGATATTCACCTTTTATTGACAATCTTGCTCAAAATGGCAGTATACTACTTGGTTTGTTTCCACTTCAATGTGTACATGTGTTTATTTTATTATATCACCTATACGCATTAGTGGAGCCCTTAGGATCTTTGCTTGATTACCAGCGTTTTGATGGCAGTCACACTCATGGGGCTGGGTAATCCATAAGCACATCCTTATACAGGTCCCTAGTCGCAGGACTATCGAGACAGGGCATCGATACTCCAGAGTAGACTAGAGTATGCGCTTCTCATCCTAGCAGGGGAGACGGTCTGTCCCACAGCCGTCAGTTCGTCGTACTTGAGATAGTATGCGGGTGCTCGTTAGGTTACGAGTACACTGGACAGGACTCATCGGGAACTGATTGGTTGGTACTATACCTATCGTCAGTTATTAGTTCCCAGGTGACATGAGTACAGCTTAGTCCGCTGACTTGACACTGTCACTTCGCCTCAAGTGTGTTCCTACTGTACTTTGATTACTACCCTACCACGGCTCAAAGGAGTCGTGCAAACAGGTAGTAGTTGGGTGCAGTCCCGAAGCACTTGGAGGCAGTGACGGTTAGACAGGATTCGTCTCTCCCGGTATTGGGGGTTGATATCGCGTTGTGTCTAGGAGAGCCATTACACATGTAGTCCCTGGCCAGGGCAAGCGAGATATACTGGTAGGCTTCCAGTGTTATCTCAGGGTGTTCTGGGCTACACTTCGACACGACTTGTACCGCTATTGGGGGACTGACGTTTACCGCCCCCTAAGCCCGCCATGCGATGTATCAGACGAACAGACCGGACTGTGCAGAGATTGTCACATTCAGGCTCAGTAGGAGTTCAGATGGGTTTCACCTCGTCCGTCTTCTTGTCGGCATCTACCTGGGGGACGTTACGCATAGCTAGTGCCGCTTGCGGTCTGTGGTTAAACCCACTGCCAGCGTAGTGTCGAGTCTTTAGAGTCCCACACAGAAAGTTATTCGCCTTTAGGCAAAAGAGTAGAGGTAGCATGGTTTTGCGAAAGGGTTCGGTCAAATCCGTGCACTTGTGCACGTTTGATGGCCGGACAGAGGTCGCATGGTTTTGAGACAGGGTTCGGCCACATCCGCGCACTTGTGCACGTTTAGTGACCGGACAGTTAACACTAGCAGGCTTTGGTTTAAGCCAGATCCTAGTGTACGTTTTGGGATTGGTTTTATCTCGTTTTGTATTCGTGTTCCTCGGAACGCGGATGCGGGTGTGTATGTACAGTTGACAGAGAGACAGAGGCAGATGATTCTCATTAGGGTTGTTGACTGTTGACTGTTCACTGTTGACCATTGACTTTTGCTAAACCCCAATGAGAATAAGATATATGATTAGCAATAATATTAATTAAGTATTATAGTGACATGGTTGTTGAGGGGTTGACTTTGTTGACTTGTTGACTTTGTTGACCGGTTGACTAGGTTGGACTGGTTGACCATCATCATTACAATGGTTGTCATTTTCATGCAAAGACTTTTGCTTGCTTGTTGTGGTTTGCAAAATGAGTGCATGAAAATGATATTGCCTTTGATATGATATGAACCATCACATAATACTTGATTATCATTATGGCTCATGATGTTTTTGGATTATGAGAGGGTGAATGAGAAAAGAGAGGCTCATTCTTTCATTGGCTTTCTCTCTCTTTTTGGAGCTCTCTCATTCTCTTGCTCTCACTCTCTTCCTCTTGCTCTCTCTACCTCAAGGCAAACCATTCTCATGTGTTGAGACTCATTGCCCTAGAGATAAAAAAAAACACCAAAACAATCCTCTACTCATCCTAGTTCACAAGGTTTAGCAAACCGAGTGATCTAGTTTCTTCAAAGTTCGAAGAAGAAGCCAAAGGTAAAAGCTTTCGGATGGATCGATCTTCGGCGCAAGGAGACGACGGAGTGAAGCCGATCCATACACTACGAAGAGTTGAAGGCGAAGGAGCTCAAGAAAGGTATAACCCCCTAACCGAGTAGTTAAACAACTCCTAGTTAGGTTGTTAGGTAGATAGTTTGACAAAAATCCGTTTTGAGTCCATGTTACCACCTCTAGAAAAATTGTTTTTCATCATTTCCGCAAGCCCGTAAGTACCGGGAGAGGTAGCATGGACTTACAGTGGTATCAGAGCCTAGTTAAACACTATCTAACATGTTAGCAAAGTAAGTAGATGTTCGAACGGAGAAAAAGTCACGAAAAACACCCGGAAAATCAAGTTTCTGTCGATTCTGTATTCTGTTCAAAAATTGATAAATCATACTCCAAAAATCGACTCAGGCTTTTTAATACACGCTGAAGAAATTTGATCCAGAGAACCGCTCAAAGCGCCGCGGAACCGCGGCGGGATCCGCGGCCGAGTTGAGTCGGTCGTGGATCAAATCTCTTGCAGTGTGTTTCTGGGGGTGTTTTGGGATTTTTACAATATGTTTTTTCTGCCCAGGTTTTCCAGAAAGAAAAATTTGTTTTTGGGGCTTGAAAATCCGTATTTTTATCGAACTTCTAAAGACTAATGCTAACGGGTTTATATCTGTGATGTGATATTTGTATTGAACGTCTGCTAATCGCTATATGTCGATTAGTGGGGGTTATACAAATCTGTGATCTGTAATGTTGTTGGTATGTGTATATGAATTCATTGGATTGTCGCGGGTGAATAGCCGGGGGTTGTGAGACGAGAGTTTTCTTTTCTGTCAATTCATGTAAATTTGTAAATTGATGTAATATTATTTGTATGGCCGCACAACCGGGTCGGGGTTGTAGCCGTCATTGTATAATTTCTTTTTACTGTTTTGGCTCCTAGGATAGACCCATGGAGGGGGTGCACAAACTACCGGGTATCTCGATGTGCCGAGTGGCCTACTCACGGTGTTGAAGGAGGTTGCTCCGCTTCGGGTGCTTGGCGGGTAGTTTGCCGCACCCGTAGGAGTCTTGGGTGGGGTATTGGCTATTCACCGTGACCGTGTAATCTGCTTTTCGTTATAGGCTCATACGAATTGCGGATTCCTAGTATATCCAATGTGTTCATCTGTGATCTGAAATGGCTATCATTGCAATATATCTATATATGATATTATTTAGGCGTTGCTTATGTTTTACAGCCGCGCTAGCCCATCCCCCGCTCTGTCGTTAGTTAAGTAACCTAACGGGTAATGACGGGGCCCTGTGGCGAATGCGAATGGCATAAGCGTACGTCATATTTTGGTTGTTTTCTGCAATGGTAGGATTAAATGATGGGACGCGTTAAAAGAACTAATGCAAGAAAAATAAACCAAAGTAAAAGTCGTTGAAACATTTTCAAAACCACTCGGTTTCTTTTCAAAAAGCAACTTTTAAACGCGGAGCTTAAGCCACTCCTTTTAAAAGCTATCATGGTTCCATCGATTATATCAAGTTCACTACGTTCACGGTTTCGCCAAAACCATTCGTAGCCCTCCGTCGTTTCATATGAATATTCAATAGTATTCAAGCAATGTTTGTTGACCTTCGTCAAGGCATAGTGATTGGTAGCTGTTGGGTGTTCATATGTAGTATAGATAGATGCGTTGGTTTGGGACAGTCGTATTACCTTGTTGACCTTCGTCAAGGGTATATACGGGTGGGTTCAAATTAACCTGGACAATGACGGGTAGAACTTGACATGTGACTTATGATTTGTTGACCTTCGTCAAGGTCATAAGAGCATGGGGCAAAAATCCACATCGGGAGTTTCATAAGTACTGAAACTTGCTAGCGATGCATACCATTTGGAATGTGATGATTCTGGTAGGATTCCTTCAGTTTTGTCATGCGATGATATTTGGATCCCGATCCTACTGTGTGTATATGCTACTCCTCGGGAACTTTCTCACTTAACGATCAATGCTATAAACCTAGTAGGTGTCTAGAAAGGTGTTAGCGGGGCTTCGCCCCCAGGGAAAAGAGGTTCTTAAATTAAGGAACTTCGCGAAAGCATTGGAAAACCTCCCTCGAAGTACCGACACTGGCCTGGCTGAACGGTTAAGCAAGTATTGTACGGTGAGATTGATCCTGACTAATTCTTCCTTTATGGTTTGAGGAGGGATTCGAGAGACAGTGGGAGCCATCCTGTTTAGATAAATTAAAAACCAATCTAAACTTGCAAGAGCATTATGCTGAGTGTTTTCTTCTCTCTCTCTTAATTGCAGCGACCCTGTGACCACGTCTAGGTTACATCTAGATAATAAAATGACTGAATCTGACTGTCATGATTGGCAAAGGTCTGTCCAGATGTCCATTGCCCATGACAAGCTCGGACACCTCTTAACTAATCCAACCCCTGCCGTCTCAGGTCCAGTTTTCCCTGTCACGGATATTGATATCCGTAGGACATCGGAAAAGGAATATGCGAAAGCCAAGTGCCTCGTATTAGCCTCAGTTGATGGTGCAGACCAGAGGCAGCACGAGAAGATGGATTTAGTTTCTATCTTCCTCCATAACAAAGATTTATATGGAGAGCAATCTCGTATCGCATGATATGAGACCTCGAACGAATTGCTTCAAGCGAGGTTGGCTATCGGGTTATCTGCAAGGGACAACGTCCTTGCAGAGACCAGCTATTTTGAGCTCACGGACCTGAAGACCACGTTGAAGAACGAGTCAAGAGCTGACTTGATTCTACAGTCTCTACCTTCTACCATGAAGGAAACCAGGGAAACAGAAGGAAAGAGAAGGGCAAAAGTTTCGGGAATAGATGTAGTAAAAGAATGACGTTCCTATTGTTGTGAGAATGAACATTGGCAGAAGGATTGCAGGGCTAGCAAAGCCAGTAGCCAGAATTTGAAGCATGTTGTGGTTTCGGCTTCAGGTGTGTTTGTGATAGAGAACTGTATGTCAGTTAACCCTACTTCCTGGATATTGGATACCGGATCAGGATCTCACATCTGTAATTCGTTACAGGCTTTGAGAAACCGTAGGGTTATCAGGAAAGGTGATATGACTCTCAGGGTTGGTAACGGAATGAGCATGGATGCTGAATCCGTAGGGGAATATCACCTTGGACTGACAACTGGGAGATATTGATTCTGCATGACTGTTTGTATGTACCAGGTGCGATTTGTAATATCATATCTGTATCCTTACTTTCTAAGGATGGATATGATTTTACTTTTGTAAGCGATGTAGTAAACATCCACCAAAATCAAGTTCTGATTGGGTCAGGTACATTAAATAACGGTATATACTTATTGAATCGAGCTCAGATATTCAGTGTCCAGAACACACTTAAAAGAAAGTCTCCGGAATTAAATCAGGCTTTCTTATGGCATTGTAGACTGGGTCACATCAATGAGACACGGCTAACAAAGTTACATAAAGAATGATACTTGGATCCGTTCGAGTACCAGTCTTATGCCACTTGTGAATCTTGTCTCATGGGAAAGATGACAAAGACTCCGTTCACTAGACACGGAGTAAGAGCGAGCGAGCTCTTGGGACTCATACACAGTGACGTGTGTGGTCCAATGTCTACACATGCGTGAAGCGGTTATTCATACTCCATTACTTTCACAGATGATTTCTCTAGGTATGGACATGTCTTCTTAATGAAGCACATATCCAAGGCCTTTGAGAAATTTCGGGAATACAAGAATGAAGTTGAAAAACAAACAGGCAAAAGTATTAAGACACTGAGATCTGATCGAGGTGGAGAATACTTGAGTGCCGAGTTTCTGGACTACTTAAAAGAGAATGGAATTCTCTCTCAGCGTACTCATCCATACACACCATAACACAACGGTGTATCGGAAAGGCGGAATCGGACCCTATTAGATATGGTTCGTTCCATGATGAGTAAGGCTGAGTTGCCACGATCTTTCTGGGGTTATGCACTAGAAACAGCTGCATATCTCTTGAACAAGGCTCCAACAAAGACTATGTCTACCACCCCATATCAGTTGTGGAGTGGGAAAAAACCCTGTCTTAAGTATCTTAAGACATGGGGATGTCCAGCTTTTGTAAAGAAGCAGCATGCGGACAAGCTCGAGGCACGTTCAGTACAGTGTAAGTTTGTGGGATACCCAAAGAACTCCAGGGAGTATCTTTTATATTCCGCAGAGGAACAAAAAGTTTTTGTTTCTCAGCATGCCCGCTTCTTGGAAACTGAGTTTTTGGAAAACCAGATAAGTGGGAGCGCAATAGAACTGGAAGAAATTCCTGAACCACAAGCTATTACTGAAAGCTTGGAAGAACCAGAAGTTTCAGGAGAACCAGACATTCCTGCGCCACTCCGCAGGAGTAGTAGGCAGTCTCATCCGCCCGAGAGATACTACGGTTTTCTCATTGACGGGGATAGAGAGGATTGCACCATGGATTATGGTGAGCCTACTAGCTTCCAGCAAGCCATTCAGAGCGGTGACTCGGTAAAATGGCTGGATGCAATGCGGACCGAGATGGAGTCCATGTACACCAACAAAGTTTGGACTTTGGACTTTGCTCCAGAAGAGGTAAAACCCGTAGGCTGCAAATGGATCTTCAGAAAGAAGATTGGTGTAGATGGGAAGGTTGAAACCTATAAAGCTAGGCTCGTTGCAAAGGGTTTTCGTCAAAGACCTTGTTTGGACTATGACGAGACCTTTTCTCCGGTAGCTATGCTGAAATCCATTCGGATCCTTCTTTCCATTACTGCTTTCCACGATTATGAGATTTGGCAGATGGACGTAAAGACGGCTTTTCTAAATGGAAATTTAGAAGAGTGCGTCTATATGGATCAGCCGGAAGGATTCATTCAGAGTGGGAGCAGCGGTAAAGTGTGCAGGTTGCTCAAGTCCATCTATGGACTAAAGCAGGCATCGCGGAGTTGGAACATCTGCTTTGATGATACTGTCAAGGAATTCGACTTTATCAAAAACCCAGATGAACCATGCATCTATAGTAAGATTGTAGGGAGAACTGTGGTATTCCTCGTCTTGTACGTGGATGACATTCTCCTAATAGGAAATGATATTCGTATGCTACAGTCAGTCAAAGGATTCTTGTCGCAGAGGTTCTCCATGAAGGACCTGGGCGATACCAACTACATTCTGGGGATCCAGATCTATCGTGATAGATCTAAAAGGATGTTGGGACTCTCACAGTCCAGGTTATTGACACCATACTGAAAAGATTCAGTATGGAAGATTCCAAGCGCGGTAATTTGCCGGCTTGTTACGGGATCACCCTCTCCAAAGAGATGTCTCCCAAGGCTGATTTGGAAAGGGATCGCATGTCTGTTATACCCTACGCTTCTGCGGTAGGCTCTATAATGTATGCGATGTTATGTACCAGACCAGATGTAGCATACGAATTGAGCATTGTAAGCCGGTATCGGTCGGACCCAGGGGAGAAACACTGGATAGCGGTAAAGAACATTCTCAAGTACCTAAGAAGGACTAAGGAGATGTTCTTGGTGTATGGCGGAAAAGACCTCCAGATCGAGGCCTTTGCTGACTCCAGCTTCCAGAGTGACAAGGATGACTCCAAGTCCATGTCGGGTTATGTCTTTACCCTCAATGGAGGGGCGGTTTGCAGGAAGAGTTCTAAGCAGGAGACCTTTGCTGACTCAACTATGGAAGTGGAGTACATAGCTGCTTGCGATGCCGCAAAGGAAGCTGTCTGGATGAAGAAGTTCCTCACGGAGCTTCAGGTGGTTCCTACCATTGTTGATCCAATACCGCTGTATTGCGACAACAACGGCGCTATAGCTTTAGCGAAGGAACCCAGGTCTCATCAGAAGTCCAGGCACATTTTGAGGCGGTTCCACCGGATCAGGGAGATCATTGATCGCCAGGAGATCGAGGTAAAGAGAGTAAATTCAGAAGATAACATTGCAGATCCACTCACGAAGGCCCTACCCCAGACTCAGTTCGAGCGGCTGATCGAGATGATAGGTCTTCGATACGCCAGTACATGGCCTTAGTGCAAGTAGGAGATTGTTAGTGTATATGCCCTAGAGGCCATTACTGTATCATACTAGTATGTATATTACTTAATGGAAGCTTGGGATATTCACCTTGTATTGACAATCTTGCTCAAAATGGTAGTATGCTACTTGGTTTGTTTCCACTTCAATGTGTACATGTGTTTATTTTATTATATCACCTATACGCATTAGTGGAGCCCTTAGGATCTTTGCTTGATTACCAGCGATGAGATGGCAGTCACACTCGTGGGGCTGGGTAATCCATAAGCACATCCTTATACAGGTCCCTAGTCGTAGGACTATCGAAACAGGGCATCGATACTCCAGAGTAGACTAGCGTATGCGCTTCTCATCCCAGCAGGGGAGACGGTCTGTCCCACAGCCGTCAGTACGTCGTACTTGAGATAGTATGTGGTTGCTCGTTAGGTTACGAGTACACTGGACAGGACTCATCGGGAACTGATTGGTTGGTACTATACCTATTGTCAGTTATCAGTTCCCAGGTGACATGAGTACAGCTTAGTCCGCTGACTTGACACAGTCACTTCGCCTCAAGTGTGTTCCCACTGTACTTTGATTACTACCCTACCACGGCTCAAAGGAGTCGTGCAATCAGGTATTAGTTGGGTGCAGTCCCGAAGCACTTGGAGGCAGTGACGGTTAGACAAGATTCGTCTCTCCCGGTATTGGGGGTTGACATCGCGCTGTGTCTAGGAGAGCCATTACACATGTAATCCCTGGCCAGGGCAAGCGAGATATACTGGTAGGCTTCCAGCGTTATCTCAGGGTGTTCTGGGCTACACTCCGACACGACTTGTACCGCTATTGGGGACTGACGTTTACCGCCCCCCTAGGCCCGCCATGCGATGTATCAGACGAACAGACCGGACTGTACAGAGATTGTCACATTCAGGCTCAGTAGGAGTTCAGATGGGTTTCACCTCATCCGTCTTCTTGTCAGCATCTACCTGGGGGCCGTTACGCACAGCTAGTGCCGCTTGAGATCTGTGGTTAAACCCACTGCCAGCGTAGTGTCGAGTCTTTAGAGTCCCACACAGAAAGCTATTCGCCTTTAGGCAAAAGAGTAGAGGTCGCATGGTTTTGCGACAGGTCGCATGGTTTTGCGACAGGATTCGGTCACATCCGTGCACTTGTGCACGTTTGATGGCCGGACAGAGGTCGCATGGTTTTGCGACAGGGTTCGGCCACATCCGCGCACTTGTGCACGTTTAGTGACCGGACAGTTAACACTAGCGAGCTTTGGTTTAAGCCAGATCCTAGTTTACGTTTTGGGATTGGTTTTATCTCGTTTTTTATTCGTGTTCCTCGGAACGTGGATGCGGGTGTGTATGCACAGTTGACAGAGAGACAGAGGCAGAGGATTCTCATTAGGGTTGTTGACTGTTGGCTGTTCACTGTTGACCATTGACTTTTGCTAAACCCTAATAAGAATAAGATATATGATTAGAAATAATATTAATTAAGTATTATAGTGACATGGTTGTTGAAGGGTTGACTTTGTTGACTTGTTGACTTTGTTGACCGGTTGACTAGGTTGGACTAGTTGACCATCATCATTACAATGGTTGTCATTTTCATGCAAAGACTTTTGCTTGCTTGTTGTGGTTTGCAAAATGAGTGCATGAAAATGATATTGCCTTTGATATGATATGAACCATCACATAATACTTGATTATCATTATGACTCATGATGTTTTTGAATTATGAGAGGGTGAATGAGAAAAGAGAGGCTCATTCTTTCATTGGCTTTCTCTCTCTTTTTGGAGCTCTCTCATTCTTTTGCTCTCACCCTCTTCCTCTTGCTCTCTCTACCTCAAGGCAAACCATTCTCATGTGTTGAGACTCATTGCCCTAGAGATAAAAAAAACACCAAAACAATCCTCTACTCATCCTAGTTCACAAGCTTTAGCAAACCGAGTGATCTAGTTTCTTCAAAGTTCGAAGAAGAAGCCAAAGGTAGAAGTTTTCGGGTGGATCGATCTTCGGCGCAAGGAGACGACGGGGTGAAGCCGATCCGTACACTACGAAGAGTTGAAGACGAAGGAGCTCAAGAAAGGTATAACCCCCTAACCGAGTAGTTAAACAACTCCTAGTTAGGTTGTTAGGTAGATAGTTTAACAAAGATCCGTTTTGAGTCCATGTTACCACCTCTAGAAAAATTGTTTTTCATCATTTCCGCAAGCCCGTAAGTACCGGGAGAGGTAGCATGGACTTACACCCAGGTCCCATCAGAAGTCCAGACATATTCTGAGGCGGTATCACCTGATCCGGGAGATAGTTGATCGCCGGGAGATCGAAGTCAGGAGAGTTGATACGAAGGACAACACTGCGGATCCACTCACGAAGGCCATTCCCCAGACACAGTTTGAGAGACTCTTCGAGATGTTGGGTATGAGATACTACAACAGCTGGCCTTAGTGCAAGTGGGAAATTGTTAGTTATGTATACGCCTTAGAGGCCATTATTGTACATATGATGTACATTATAGTGGATGCTTGGATATATATAGATAGGACTTTCTTGCTCGATATGATAGTATGCTATTTGGTTTCACTTTATTTTAACATGTTGACTTGTATTAGTTTACTGTCTTGCTCTCACATGTTGATAAAGCCCTTAGGATATGTACTCGACTACTGGGACTATGATGAGATCATACTAGTGGGGCCAGGATAGTCTACGAGTATATCCTATAACTGTTCCTAGTCGAGGGTGTATCGAGACAAGGGCATCGATACACCAGAGTAGACTAGCGTATACGCATCTTGACCCAAATGATGGGCGATGGATGATCCCATATCAATCGGTGTTTGACATCAAAGATGGTGTACGGGTGCTCAGTGGAGACTGGGTACACTGAGCGGACTCGCCGAGAAATCCTAGATGGATTTATAGCAATCGTCAGATAGCAGTTCTCCGGTGACACTGGTACAGGTTAGTCTGTAGACCCGAGATCGCCATAGAGTCTTGTGTGATTCCCACTGTGCTTTGATTTCCACCTTACCACGTCCAAGAGGGCGTGCAAAACGGTTGCTTTTGGGTGCAGTCCCGAATCACATAGAGGCAATGAGCGATAGGAGGGGATTCGTCTCTCCCGGTATAGGGAGTTGATGTTGTGCTGTGTTCGATTGGCTATAACCGGAAGTCCCTGGCCAGGGCTGATATGGAGATTTACTGGTAAGAGTTATCAGTAGTTTCTCGACCCGTTATGAGCCTCACATTGACACGACTTATCGGTTACTGGGGTCTGACGTTTACCACCCCTAGACTAGATATGCAATATATCAGACGAAGAGACCGGACTGTACGATAGTGTTACTGATTGGATTCACAGGAGAATGTACAGGCTTACTTGTTGATCTTCTGATCGCTCAATACCTGGGTGGCTGTTACGTTTAGCTGACCGCTTGCAGTTTGTGGGTGTTTGATATGATCATCACCCACTGCTGGCGTATTGACGATTCTTTGGAGTCCTACACAGAGGTTTCCTGGCTCAGGCAAAACAGAGTAGGAGCACATATGTGATATGTGCGGACCGAGAATAATACGATATGAGATACCATATTCTATTCTAGTGATATATGATATCGGCCGGGTATATGTAATATAGCCGGGTCATCGGATCAAGTGTTGATTCGATGAATCGGTACATGTTATATTAGTCGGTTATATTCGATATAGACGGATTGTCGGATCAAGTGTTAATTCGATAATTTAATGTATAATTATATATGTGATATATTCCATTACAATAACTGATATAAGCTCACTTTATTGATTCATTTTCTCACCGGGTAATACATTGATATATATGTGATATATGTTAATTGTGTTATTTTCTTTTGTTACAAAAATATATTATATATGTGATATATAATATTGTAAAAAGTTAGGGTTACAAATACAACATGATTTGTGGAGATTAAACAAGTTAGGGTTTGATTTGGGTTATTGTTCAGTTGATAAAACTGCACATTTGTATTACATTTTTCCTACCATTTTCATATTAAAAAAGGACATTATTATAATATATTATACATATGAGGGTTTATGTGTAAAAACATTATTTTCCATGTGTTAATATATTTTAATTATCATTTGGTAGGAAAATGTATGCAAATAAATCTATTGACCAAATCCTAGTAGAACTAAGCCTACTAAATATTATTTGAGATTATTGTGCAGAATTTTCCAAGTTGTTATTCAGAATTTATCAAGCAAATCAAGTTGTTGAAGAAAACTTGCCAAATTAAGAAGCAAAACTTGGAGACCAAGTCTGGAAGCAACCGAGAGAAGATTTCTGAATTATGAAGGTGCCTAGGATTGCCACATGTCACAATCACAAAGCCCAAGAAAACTCATCAAGAGATCTCCACTTTTGGCCGCGGAACCGCGGCCAAACCCCCCTGTTGGCCGCTGATCCGCGGCATTCTAGAGAGATCTTTTGCTACAATTTTGGGAGATCAATCACTGCTGAATTTTACCAAGTTTCCAACCTAAAGATTCTGGCTTTGCACTATAAAAAGGCACCGAGAGCCTCTTGGAAAAGTTATCAAGCCGAAGAGATCACGAAGTCCAAGACGGCTCACGCATCCAGGCTGATCATCAACGGTTCATCTACCTCTTTGGAAGAGATCGAGAAGCAAACTAGTCTTTGTAATCATTTTCTAAGGAATCAAAGTGTAGATTGTTCAAGTTGATTAATAAAGGTAGTTGTTTTATTTAATTCTTTTGCATTTTACATTGTGTTTTCCCTCTCTATCTTTTCATCTTCTTTTCCCAACATGCGCGAGTAATTCTCCGCTTGTTAGGGTTCGTAGGATTAAGGTAGGCTAATGGATGATGAAAATAATTAAACCCTTTTTAAGTCCTATAAAGTTTAGGAACTTTATCAAAAGAATCATTAATATCCTAATCGGGCGCGCTAGCAATTCTTTGCTAGTTCCGACCGCGATTAGAGATTAGATTAATGATTGTTTTGGTAAAGGCTAGATATGAACGGAGTTCCGTGTCGAGATAAGGGTTAAGAGTGGGATTCCTTTTCCCTCCAGAAACCCTAATCTACACGCATCACCGTCGTTCTAGTTCTAAATCTATTAATGCATAAAAAGGGTAACTTTTAATTAATCGTCCATAACTACTAAATCCTAACGAACCCTACAAGCCTTCTTATTATATTTACTATATCTTTAAAATAATCTAGATCTATATTTTACATTCTTGTTTAACGTAGATCTAGAAACCATTCTATAAAATTCTTTATCCCTCCTCTCTTTCTCAACACATCTAAAGTAAAAATAAAAGGTTCCACGTTTCCCAGAGGACGACCCGTACTCATCTCGGTCTAGCTACACGCGACACCGTTCTGATTGCGGTTAAACTACAAATAAAAACACAATTTCGTAACAATCAAATGGCGCCGTTGCCGGGGATACGTGCGTAATTTTTTATTTTTACTATTTGTGTTGAATTCTTAGACGATTCATATCATTATTAACACAAAACTGCAAATTGCATATTTAACGATTTGTGTGTGAATTTTGCGAGGGAATCTGGAGTCACGGACTTGAGGAAACAGGAGATCGAGGGTTTCACACTTCTCTAGTATCTTTCTTAACTCCTTCTCTCTCTCCTCAAATCCAATAAAATCTATTTTCTGCAGGATTCTTTGCAAAATTGCGCCGCTAAAAAAATCTTTTTGCAAAAGTTTTGTGATTGGTTTTGTTTTGCATATTTAATACGGATTTTAAGGGGCAAAGACCAAATCAAGATTAGGTGGGGATTTCATCACCCTTCCTAAGTCCCACAAATCACAAACCGAGCATATAGATCAACCCTTCAATAATTTAAAAAATATCTAGACCAGACTCTAAGGACTGTCGCGCTCAATAATGACAGAGGAAGGTCGTGGGTAATCTATCGTTTATCCGCATTACTTTTGTAGTGCCTAGGCAAGTGTGTGAAAGGCTAGTGGTTTTTAATTAGGCCCACGACGTGGTTCCTTCCTACTTACCTGGCACTTACCTGGCTACAGGGGTAGTACGGAGGTGGTAGAGGATTGATCCTGCGGCTTGTCCTTTGGAAGTCTAGGAGCGGTCTAGAGACTGGACCTAGGTGACCTTAGTTCTAGGGTTGCTTGTGCATCTTTAGGGTGATTTGTATTGAGTCCCACTTTTTCAAAACAAGCCAATTTTAAATCACACACACGCTGCCACTTGCACTAAACCCGCTTAGTGCATGCTCGGCTGGACACGGGATACTAGTGCCCGTCTTGTCCGCGTTCCTTCTATTGACGCCGAAGTCGGTACTTCTTCATCTTCTTTTCCCCCACTACACACCACGACTGAGATGGAGGACACTCCATCAGAATATAACACCATGCTGCCACCGCCCGTAGGTGCGCAGAATCCACCGCGCATCTCTCTCCAAGAGAGATGCTATCCTATCCGTGGTCCCCTTCCTACTTGTCTATCTCTTCCACCACTTAACGGGGATAATTTCGAAATTAAACCCCACTACATCAATCTGCTGCCCAAATTTCACGGGCTTGAATCGGAAAACGCGTACGTTTTCATCACCAAATTCGAAAACGTATGCGCAATGATGGGTACTTCACAATTGACTTTAGATGCTATGCGCTTACGTCTTCTCCCATTCACATTGTGCGACTTGGCAGAAAAATGGCTTTACAATACTGCCGCACACTCTATCACTAATTAGGATGAATTTGTCATAGCATTTCTTAAGAAGTTTTACCCAAACCATAAGACTGCCCATATTAGGAGCGAGATCAACCAGTTCACCCAGCTTCCCAATGAACCATTTTGGAAGTGCTTTGAACGTTTCAAAGATCTGCTTGTCCAATACCCCCATCACGGAATACAAAGATAGGATTTATGTCGAATTATATATGAGGGCATTAATCCTGCGACAAAGCAGATGCTTGAAACAATGTGTCAATGCAATTTCATGTCTAAAGATGACGGCGAAGCATGGAAATATCTGGAAGATCTCGCAGAAAGCACTTTGCAGTGGGAAAGCGTAAGGCCACCTTCAACTAAGGGAGGTATTCACCAGCTCGATGTTTCTATCGCAGTAAAAGCCGAAATGGCAGCGATACAAAAGAAACTCGACGTTATTGAAAACAAGTTCTCATCATTCTTCCTAAATCAGGTCACGCCTCCTAAGACCGTCTGTGGTTGCTGTTCGGATCCTTCACACTTAACGGAAGAATGTCCTATGAATGCATCGTTTCAAGCTAATGCTGCTTTTCAGCAGCAGCCTAGAAACGACCCTTATTCTTCCACATACAATCAAGGATGGATGAATCATCCTAACTTTGCTTGGAATCAAAACCAACAAAATAATTATCAAAGACCTCCTCCACAGCAACCACAACCACAGAATCAGCCCCCCTTTCAGTCACAGAATTTCCAAAATCCGGCCAACATTTCTACACCACAAGTGGCCGGTGCTGACAACTCACTTGCACAAACTTTGGATATGTTCATGAAACAATCCATGCAAATTTCGGCTGAGATGAGGTCTTCTATTGATACCATAACGAAAAACTCCGCCTCCCATGGTGAGAGTATTAAATCATTAGAAAACCAAATCGCGCAGTTAAACGCCGCAATGAGTGCGAGAGAGAAAGGGAAACTCCCATCTCAACCCCTACCGAATCCTGGCCATTCATAAAATCATAATGTGAATGCCGTTACTACGTTGAGATCGGGGAGAGTGCTGAATAACCGAGAGGGTGAGCAAATTGATGTTAGTGAAACATTTGATACCCCAGCTTCTTCTTCTTCTTCTTCCCCTAATTCGTCTAGTCTCCCACCTTCACCCGAGCCTATTCTCCGTTTTCCCCAAGGCTCGAACCCTTCGCCCATTTCGCCAAATCTATCTAAGTCGATGCCCACTCCAGTTTTGGGATCGAATCCGTCCCCACAATCCTCTCCAATGTTGGACCAAACCCTTATTGATAAAGCACCTTATCCAAACAGGTTAAGGGGCAACAGACCAAATCCACAAATGGAGAAGATTGTGGAAATTTTTAAGCAAGTTAACATAAACATTCCTCTCCTAGATGCTATTCAACAAGTTCCGTCATATGCGAAAATCCTAAAGGACTTGTGCACTAGGAAGAGAAAAGTTCAAGTACCTAAAAAAGTTTTCCTTGCGAGTAATGTGAGCACTGCTTTTACACAACAACTACCCAAGAAACGAAAGGACCCCGGAAGTCCTACAATTTCAATTTCTATTGGAGGCAAAAATATCAATCGTGCTCTACTCGATTTAGGTGCTAGTGTTAACTTGCTTCCGTATTCTGTTTATGAGCAATTAGGGATCGGAGAGTTAAAACCTGCGCATTGCACTCTTCAGATGGCCAATCGATCTATCACCCAACCTAGGGGTGAGCTAGAGGATGTGTTAATTAAAGTCGGGGAATTCATATTTCCTGTGGACTTTATCGTTATTGATACACAACCCGTGGCAAACCCATGCAATCAAATCCCGGTGATACTCGGTCGACCCTTTTTGGCCACTTCCAACGCTGTAATCAATTGTAGAAACGGCTCTATGACCCTATCCTTTGGAAAGAAGTCAATTGAGCTTAACATTTACAAGTTGGGAAGTGAACCCTCCGAACCCTATGCTCATGTGTGTTCTGTCGAATTAATGGATGTCGACAGCAGCGAATTTGATCAACCTCATGATACTGACTCTTTTCATATGTTGTTGCTTGACACGGACTCTTCCACCGAGTTGTCCGGATCAACATCTAACACCGATGAAGAGCTTTTTATAGAGTCTGACGATCACCCCATTTTCTCTGATGACATTATTCTTCGGGGTATCGATGAAAGCTTTGAGGAAATTTTCGCTGATGAACTCGCATTTTTACAAGACACGGGTGTTGAGATGAATCAACTCCAAGACAAAGAAATTGGACCTCCACCCCTTCTTTTGGACAATCATGATAATGCGAGTAATCCATCATTACTATCACTGTGTCTTCTCTCCAAATCGAGACGCAATCTATTTCCATTACACCTCTTGTTACCTCCCCACTTCTTCACGTCGAAAGGTGACATGTTCTTCCACCAACCTTGGTGCTTCATCGATAAAATTTTTGAATGGTTGGTGTTGAATTTTGGTCTTTGTAAGGCTTTACTTTGACCAATAACTTTACCCCCCAATGATTTTAAAAGATTAACATTGTTTAACTCAGGTTTGGGGGGTGGTATATTTTGGCTCTTAAAAGAAAATGATTTTTACAAAATTGTGAGCCTAAAATAAGTTTGGGGGAGGATTTTACTTGCATATATTCTTGCCCCATTAATAATTTCCTCCTAATTCTACAGGTTTTTGAGTTTAACGGATGGCATCAGTGAGGACACTGCTGTAAACAGGTTTGGGGGAGGTTTGTGCTTATTTACACATCAATTTGCATCATATTTTGCATAAGCACAACATTTTCAACAATTTTTTTAAAAAAAAATTCTTTTATAATAAAAGAATAGAAAGTGAAAAATTACATCCAAAAGATAGGAATAGTTTAAGAAAACCAAGAAAATTAGAAGTTTTCTTAAACGGACTAGTAATAAATAGTTATGAGCTGTTGTCCCAAGGGTTAGTAAGATGAAGGAAGTCACTAATCTGAGAATAAAAATAAGTCTGAAAAGTAGTTTCTATTCTGGAATCCAAACATTTGAACGTTGATACCCTACTATATGCACTTACACACGTCTTGAAACTCGGGATAGTAGAGGATACCTTGAAATGCTCTTGTCTAAAAGCCAAAGTATGAAGGAAAAAAAATTGAAGAAAATATAAAAATGGTGAAAAGAAAAAAATGAACATTGGTTTTGTTATCGCCAAGACAGCAATAAAAAAAATATAGCGAGGGTGCCTCTTCACCTAGTGCCCTAAGGCCAACTGGTCTGGGAGTCACTGCTAAGCCTTAGGTGGTGCAAGACGAGAAAAATATTAGCACCGAATCAGTAAGCACATAAGTAATCGGTCGGTTAGTACCTCAAGAAGTATTAACGGTCGGATGAAAATGTGTGAGCAAATCTAAATATTCATCAAGTTAAAAAGTACCGAGGTAGATGGACAAGAGTATGATAGCTTGAATTGAATTCTCCGAGTGTAAGGATGTCCATTACACACACGTAGGGGTATATGATCGATGTTTGGAAGAAAGATAGGAATAAAGAATAAAGACGATGTTTTATTGAGGGATGATGTGATTTCTAACAATTTTTCATGACTATTAAGATAGGGCTCATGACAACTGAAAAGCTAGTATAGTTGGAAACTCTTATTTTCAAAGTCTTTCTTTTATGGTTCTTATCTTTATATGTAAATTTCACCATCTCTCTTTTGTTATTGGATTTTGTGGGTGTAATCCGCTGAAAACCCTCAGGAGACAACACTCCTCCTACTAGGGACACCTAGAGGTTTAACGGCTTGTTGCACGTGCTCAGTGCAATCGTGTCTGCCTACGAAAGTGTGCTTAGTTTTCTCCTTTCTTTTTCTCCTCTTAAATAAACTAGTTTGCTCGGGACGATCAAAGATAACTTTGGGGGTATTTGTTCAGTTGATAAAACTGCACATTTGTATTAAATTTTTCCTACCATTTTCATATTAAAAAAGGACTTTATTATAATATATTATACATATGAGGGTTTATGTGTAAAAACATTATTTTCCATGTGTTAATATATTTTAATTATCATTTGGTAGGAAAATGTATGCAAATAAATCTATTGACCAAATCCTAGTAGAACTAAGCCTACTAAATATTATTTGAGATTATTGTGCAGAATTTTCCAAGTTGTTATGCAGAATTTATCAAGCAAATCAAGTTGTTGAAGAAAACTTGCCAAATTAAGAAGCAAAACTTGGAGACCAAGTCTGGAAGCAACCGAGAGAAGATTTCTGAATTATGAAGGTGCCTAGGATTGCCACATGTCACAATCACAAAGCCCAAGAAAACTCATCAAGAGATCTCCACTTTTGGCCGCGGAACCGCGGCCAAACCCCCCTGTTGGCCGCGGATCCGCGGCAATCTAGAGAGATCTTTCGCTACAATTTTGGGAGATCAATCACTGCTGAATTTTATCAAGTTTCCAACCTAAAGATTCTGGCTTTGCACTATAAAAAGGCACCGAGAGCCTCTTGGAAAAGTTACCAAGCCGAAGAGATCACGAAGTCCAAGACGGCTCACGCATCCAGGCTGATCATCAACGGTTCATCAACCTCCTTGGAAGAGATCGAGAAGCAAACTAGTCTTTGTAATCATTTTCTAAGGAATCAAAGTGTATATTGTTCAAGTTGATTAATAAAGGTAGTTGTTTTACTTAATTCTTTTGCATTTTACATTGTGTTTTCCCTCTCTATCTTTTCATCTTCTTTTCCCAACATGCGCGAGTAATTCTCCGCTTGTTAGGGTTCGTAGGATTAGGGTAGGCTAATGGATGATGAAAATAATTAAACCCTTTTTAAGTGCTATAAAGTTTAGGAACTTTATCAAAAGAATCATTAATATCCTAATCGGGCGCGCTAGCAATTCTTTGCTAGTTCCGACCGCGATTAGAGATTAGATTAATGATTGTTTTGGTAAAGGCTAGATATGAACGGAGTTCCATGTCGAGATAAGGGTTAAGAGTGGGATTCCTTTTCCCTCCAGAAACCCTAATCTACACGCATCACCGTCGTTCTAGTTCTAAATCTATTAATGGATAAAAAGAGTAACTTTTAATTAATCGTCCATAACTACTAAATCCTAACGAACCCTACAAGCCTTCTTATTATATTTACTACATCTTTAAAATAATCTAGATCTATATTTTACATTCTTGTTTAACGTAGATCTAGAAACCATTCTATAAAATTCTTTATCCCTCCTCTCTTTCTCAACACATCTAAAGTAAGAATAAAAGGTTCCACGTTTCCCAGAGGACGACCCGTACTCATCTCGGTCTAGCTACACGCGACACCGTTCTGATTGCGGTTAAACTACAAATAAAAACACAATTTCGTAACAATCAGTTAGCCTTTTCATGATGCTTCTAGAAACTTTATTTTGTTTTAAGCTTAGATATTTTCCTTTGATATTTTGTGAAGATATTTTTTAACCCAACCCAAACCCTTTACTTTAGTTCATTCTCTACATGAGTTAAAGCCTTGATATTATTAACTCATAGTTGTCATTTGTAACCATAACAATATTCATTATTCATCACAAAAGCTTATGCTTCTTCTTCTTCTTCTTGCTCTTGAGAAAAGCTTGCTAGCTTTTGTGTTTGTGATGATAAATGGTGAGAACTTGAAAAAAAAAGAGTGCTAAATTCCTACTTCATCATCCTAATCTATTGTAGCCACTTAGATTAGGGTGTTCACTTCTTTAATACTTGATTAAAGAAGTGAGAGCTTGATTTAAAGATTCTTCAAAGTAGATCATTTTCGAAAAAGAAGACTTCAAGCAAGCATGGATTATTCGGCTTGTGGAGCCTCTCTAGAGTTCGGAAGTTCATGGATCGCGGTGAAGGGACTACTACTCGGAGCTTATGAAGCGAAAGAATGGACTACAAAGGTTGTAATCCCTCTCACTTAGATGTAAAGTTTTTTTCATGCTTTTTTAACCTAATTCTCTAGTTAAGATCTTGGTTAGGGTTTGTTTAGCACCCCAAAAATTATAAAGTAGCATGATTGTTGCTTGCCAAAACCTTCTCACGGTGCTACTCTAACGCTACAATTTTAGACAATACTATCCTCACTACTAGGCCAAGGGACACTTACTACACCTCTACTAATCTCTACTATAAGTTTCATCAACTAACCCTCATCCTAAAATTTTCCAAGATCACAAAGATAAACCTTTGTAACTCTAAACTAAAATTGAAAGCAAGAACTTAAGGATTTAACAAAGGATTAAGAGTTATACCTTGTAGAAGCAACTCAAGAAAATTCCTAGATGATCCAAAGTGCTCAAAACTTCTACTTGATCATGCCATGATGTTTGTAATGAGCTTTGGAATAATTTTTGTGAAGGTTGTGGGAGATTTGGAGGTGGTTTTGAGGGTGTTTGTGGGGGTGGTAGTGGAGGTGGAGGAGGTTGAGGATGAAGAGTATGAGGGAGATGAAGAAATAAGATGAAGGGAAAAGAATGAAGGAGGAAGAGTCAAGTAGCTATGATCGATCTCTCTCTCTCCCCATTCTCTCTCTTCATAAATACTAGTCAAATCTATGTCTCCCCCTCATATCATTTCCCATTTTTCTTTTCTCTTCTTTTATTTTTTTTAAAAACAAAAGAAATACAAAACCATGCGTGAAACATAATATAATGTGTAATGGCACATTAAACATGGTTAACAAAAATGGATTTGGTTTAATGCGAAATTAGTAATATTCTAATCAAGTTTAACATAAACTTGTATGTAAATAATTGTATAATAATTTATAAAAACCCAAATCCAATAAATGCTTCCATAAATAATAATTCATATTAATTTCCAAATATTTTCCAAAATATAGGTATATAATTATACTATTCTACGAAAACTCAAATACATACTCGTGTGGTTTTCGTGAAATTTATTATTTTGTTATTTAAATTTCAAAAATAATATTTTATTTTCTGAAATGTTACATCAAACTAGATGATCATTTCCGCTCTCCTTACTTGAGTCTATAAATAGACATAAGCAACTTGCCCACCACGCTTACGCTTCTCCTACTGACTACAACAACCCTCTGTCAGAGTCATATACGTGTGCACTTGTAAATTTAATTTAGAATGACGTTATAGTCATCCACCTGCTAGATCTCATAGCCAAGGACAGCAGCAGTGGCAAGCTTAAGTCATCAAAAGATCCTTGTCACCGTCTTTGAGGAAACCGAAATACCTCTCGGATGGCTGAGGTTACCCACTAAATCTGTAAAGTGGCTAATAGATTGTCGAATCCAATTGAATCTCCAGGTTCCACTAAATTTTCAGTAACCGTTTGTGGTTCTTGAATCACTTTCAGTCTTACCATACTCCACTTGTTTCTTTTGAAAAAAGATTCCTTTTATAAAAAAGTGGCGAGTCAAGAACAAATCAACTTTTGATCTTGAAATGGTAGAAGTTGAACCCATGCTAAAAGCCTGGAATAACCCACAAACTGCCGTTACAGAAATGTGCCTTGAGTTTTTCCGAATTTAGCTTTTAAACAAAAACCAAATAACTCCATATCTTAACATCTTCAAGATATGCAACCATTATATATCCACATAGAAACAAAGGCACTAATTTAGATGGAACCATGTTCAATTGTTATGCAACTACGTCTAGTGAATATCCCATATGGAAAAAGTCATACAACATTACTCATCGAAGAGCGCATCCACGGATGAGTAACCTGTCAGAGAATCATGTTCTCAAAATTACTTTGATAGAATTCATAGCATAGACATTTTCGATCACCTCGAAGACCCTGATACTTCCAACTCATGGTTCTCTACTTTATTCTTATATCTATAACTTCTCAAAATTTGGACTTTGCATTACAACGAAATACGTGTCTAAAACCAGAGAAGTCATAAGTAAATGGAATATAGTACGAGTACCAACCCCTTGTCCCAAAAGACACTGGACAACATACATTTCCATGTATAAGTTCTTAGATTATACTAACTCAAATTCCATGTGTTATAAATTGAAAACTGTATTTTGGTTAAGAATGTTTATACCGTTATTCAATGCACTTTAGCTTATCCTCAATTGATAAAGGTAAATGTTTAGAACAAAATTTCCAACATTTATATCTCACTTTATAAAATAAAGATACATATATTCAATTTTAAAATTTGTGCATAACAACGGTTATTCAAAACCAAATATTTGCCGTAAGGAAAAACCCGGGTGATTTCCTCAAATATCACCAATTACAAAGAATTCTGATATTGAGGATCTAATCACTCAATTCCAAATATTCTACTCCCACTTAGCATCTATAACGCCATACAGATGTGAGAATCAAGTCTGATAAATACAAATCCTAGAGTCGGAATCTAATTGGGAAAGCGGTTTTCAATTGACATCATATAGGAAAACTGAAACATGAAAATGTTTCGAGGGAGTGGCCGGGTATTCCTAGTAATGCCTCTTCTACTATCCAAATTCATGACAGTTGTCGCAAATTTCCTTACCCTCACTCCAATTCCTTTATATGTCTTTACTTCTTACCTTATATACACCACACTTAGGCTAATTGTTTTTCTTCTTTCCCTACCATTCGACACCAACCTAAAGTTTGCAAGAAGACTATCCAATAAGTGTAATATGTGTACTCTCCTAATACTATGAGCCATCACAACCTGAGAGAATGTAAAGATAAAAGACAACTGAATAATCCTATTATATTTCTCCAGAACCCGTGGCCATTCTCGAACTGAAAAAAGTTTCTTCGAGTTCGTATGTAACTATACGAGATGGTCTTTCTAAACAGTATGGATCTCCGTAGTGATACGGAATGTTTTGAAGAAAAGTAAAGGGACAGTAAAAGTAGCTGGGATATATGCAAAACCGGATGGTAAAAAGGCGGGTCATAGTCACAAACCAGAAAAAGAAAAAAGAAACACTCAGCATGCAATTTAACCTAGATTAGATTAGTTAATCACCTTATCTAATCTGGATGGCTCCCACTGTTTTCTCGAATTCTCTTTCAAACCCTAAAAAGAGAATTAGTTGGGATAACCCGAGGAGCCCTAAAAGGAGAATTAGTTGGGATAACCCCAAGAGTAAGCTACTCATCAGTGGGAATCAAAACCCAACTATTATCGCGTGATAACTTGATGGAATCCACTCAGGTCACCGCATTCCAGAAGGTATGCGCATGCCTGGAAAGATCCCCTTATATTTGAAACTCCCGATATGCTTTTTACCCCAAACGTCTTATAACCTTGACAAAGGCCAACAAAACATAAGCCGTAAGTCAATTTCTACCCGTCATTATCCTGATTAATCTAAACCCACCCGTACTCGCCCTTAACGATGGCCAACAAGGCTGTATGACAGTCTTAATTTAATACATCTCTATACTATAGAAAAGTAACACATAGCTACCATACACTATGCCTTGACGAAGGCCAACAAATACAACATGAATACTAGGCACTACCCATCTGAAATGACGAAGGGCTACAACTTGTTTTTGGCGAAAAACCGTTAACATAATGAACTTAATATCGTTGAAGGAACTCGAGCAGTTTTGAAAAGGAGTGGTTTAGGCTCCACTATTAAAACTAGTAACATAAACCTTTTATTAAGAGCGTACTCCCCGTGAAGAGATCAAGACTCTTTCCTCATCGAATAAGGTGCGGGATATTCCTAACCGAATACCTCTATGCAAATCAAAAAAAATACAACAATGGTTTTGAAGAAAATCGAGTGGTTTTAAAAATTGGTTCCAACAATATCATTTAGGTTTATTTTCCTTGCATTAATCAGAATTAATGCAGTCCCATCAATTAATCATAGCATGCCAGAAAAGAAACTAAAATAAGAATGCACATATATGCTATATGCATTCGCCACAGGGTCCCGGGTCTTCACCGTAAGATTACTTAACTTATGGCAGGGCGGGAACAGGACTAGCGCAGATGAAAAACATATATGTCTTCTACTAGATATATATAATATATATAGAAACATTCGTCTCATGCATGATATCAAGTAACATCACAGAAGCATCACAGTAGAAGCAAACACAGTATGGAAATGCGGATAATCTAGGAAAGGTACATTTCAACGGAGCCAAATATGAAATGTAATTTTCCCGGTCATGTGGATAGCCCGTAGTATCGGATCCTAGACCCCTACGAGTGCGGCAAGCTACCCGCCAATCCCAGAAGTGAGGCAACCCCATTCAACGAAGTGAATGAGCCACCCAGCACTTCTAAAGTCCGGTGATTTGGGCACCCCTCCGCGGGTCAATCCTATACCCCCTACGAGTGCGGCGAATAGCCTGTCATTTCTAGAGTAAAGCACCCCGGTCTTAACGCCATGAGATGGAGGCCCATTTTCCTCTAGAACCCGGCTACTTGAGCACTCCACCGCGGGGTAATCCTAGTGCATGTAATGGAAAAACTGAATATACAATGGCGACTACGTCCGCAACTTGGATACACCCAGAAAAATAATAAAAGCCGTAATGACGGCATTCCACATTTCGAATGCTCGCCATGCATTATGAATATACATTATATCACAGAGAACTACATCTAATATTACACACTCTGGGCTATCCATCGCGACAAATCCAACATAACCATAACCACTTAGCAATACCCATCACAGAACATGCAAACTTGCGAGTAACAATTCCGTAACCCCGTCTAATTGATACATATAGAAATTTGACAACATTTTACCAAACGTTATGATACACACAACCATCATAAAGCCTACGACAATCGAATACCGCACACATATAGCCAACACTTCAATTTTCCAAAATGCCGAAAATCAAGTGTGCTAAAAACTGACAAGAAATTTCACGCTAAAACCTACTCCGAGAGTCCGAAATGAGCTCGGATTGATCTGAAATGTCGCGGAGGGTCCTGGCATAAAATTAACATCGATCCGAAGGCACCTAGGGGGTACCCACCCCGTAGGCCACCCGAAGGTGGCCATAGAGGTGGGCATAACCGAAACTGCCTTCAGTGGCAGTTTCAAGTCCCCATCCCCTAAGGCCACCATTTAGGTGGTCTCAGGGGTGTGATCCCTGCCTAGGTCCCTTCAGGACATCCCCAGGGTCCCTGCACACCTCCCTGCGGTTTCTTGGTCCAAACCGAGAGCCTGCAGGGAGTCAAAATATCAATGCAACATGGAATTTCTTACTGGTTTTACGCCGGTTTTTGCGGAGAAAAAACCGGCGAGTTTCGGAAGTCGTAACTATCTAATTTAGGGTGTTTGGGTGGCTCTGATACCATTGAAGGGTCAGTCAGCACAGCAAAAACTGGCCGTGGCGCCTATAAGTCTCTCAGCGGCCACTTTTTACATATGCCCTCTCGCGAGGACTACAACCCACCGGAACACTTTCCGGTCTCGGGACACCCTGGGGAAAAGCGCCTATGCTTCGCCACACTGTCACACAGTAAGAACCCCCCATGGGTCGGCAACACTTACCTAGTAGCTCTGATACCATTGAAACTTTCTAGTTCTCTCGCCGCTAACCCGTGGCCAATGCAGAATACGAAAATAAAAATTTTGATGACACTAAAAACTTGTAACCAAGAATCTAAACCAAACACCTAAACTAGCATGAAAAAAAAGATAGAAATCACAACCTTTGTAGCATCTTCATTTGCTCTAATTGTGTTACACTCTATCATGCTCTTAAGAGTTCCGGATCGCGCTTGCTAGCCGGTCCTCCTTCGCCGAAGATGATCCACCCGAGGGAACTAAGTTCAAGTTTCAACTTCACAATGAAGTAAATAAAGATCCTAGGTTGATAATTTAGGATGCTTAGTGATGTGTGTGAGTATTCTAGCATTTTTCTTTCTCTTTATCTTCATGATTCTCAACTCATGAGAATGTTGAAGATAAAGAAGAAAAAGGAGCCATGAAAGAGAGAGAAGCAAGAATGGTAGAATGAATAAAAAAAACCTTCACAAATTCAAGCATATTTCATGTATTTTGTAAGAAGAATATTTCCATTATAAAAATACAACCAAGATTGAATAGTATTTGCAAATGAATTATAAATTCGCTTGCCCATAC
Organism: Agapanthus africanus; assembly: GCA_030015575.1. NCBI lineage: Eukaryota > Viridiplantae > Streptophyta > Magnoliopsida > Asparagales > Amaryllidaceae > Agapanthus > Agapanthus africanus. The sequence goes on from JASDDO010000014.1 coordinate 221,319,041, forward strand.
CCTCCACCATTTCTCTTTTCCATCTCAATTCTTAATTTCTTAAAAAGAAAAACCTTGAAATGAGTTGTCCTTATTCTAAAAGTATTCTTGTATAAATACAAGAATACGTACCGGTAAATACATGCCCTTATTCATATCAAAATACGAACACCCAAGAGAAAGAAAAATACAATGAACATAATACTAGAATATACATATCGAAGTATATATATGTAAATTATTAAATCAAAACTTGATTTAATAATCCGGCTTAATCCTAAACCGGCTACTATTATCATCCACCGGATTGAAGTCCACGTGGATAGCACACATATCTAATCGGAACCCTGCACGTATATACGGCCACTACATCATTTTGCCTGAACTAGAAAAACCCTCTGTGTGGGACTCTAAAGACTCATCAATATGGTGACAGTGGGTTTAACCACAAGCACGTTAGCGGCACTAGCTGTACGTAACAGCTACTCAGGTATTGAGCGAAAGAAAGGCCGATGAGAAAACTCATCCGTACACCTACTGAGCCTGTCTGTGACAATCTCCGTACAGTCCGGTCTCTTCATCTAATATAATCGCATACCGGGTCTAGAGGGCGAATAATGTCAGACCCCTACTAACCTTATACGGCATGCCGGTCTGAAGCTCATCACCCACTGAGAAACTATTCATATCACATTAGTAAATCTCATCCACCTTAGCTAAGGATTTTTGGTGATGGTTGACCCAACACAGTGCGACATCAACTCCCAATACCGGGAGAGACGAATCCCTGACGATTGCTCACTGCCTCCATATGGCTCGGGATTGCACCCAAATAAAACCTGTTTTCATGACTCCTTTGAGCCATGGTAGGATAGTAATCTAAGTACATTGGGAAGTCACACGAGAAAAATGAAAATCTCAGGTCAAAGTACTAACCTGTACTCAGCCACAAGAGAACTTCCATTTGACGATAGGTATAATACCATCTAGAAGTTCTCGGCGAGTCCGTCCGGTGTACTCATTTGCAGTGAGCACCTGTATTCTATCTTAGGTGACTCAACACCAATGGATTGTGAAACCGGCCACCGTCCCTCGTCGGGGTCTCGATAAGTATACATTAGTCTACTCCGGAGTATCGATACCCAGTCTCGATACTTTCTCGATTATGGACATTTAAGGATGTGCTTATGGACCACCCAGCTCTAACATATATAATCGCCATCATAATGCTGGTAGTCAAGAAATAATCATACGGGAATTATCAAAACATATACACATAATGATAAAGACAAACCAGATAGCATACTATCATCTCGAGTAAGACTGTTCTACCTGTATAGGTCCTTGTTCAATTATCAAAATCACCTACTTGCAATTACAATAATTTCCTTGAGGGCACTATATCCAACACTTAGGCTAATTGTGGAATCGCTCAAGCATATGATGATCATGGACATTCTAAGTCACCGAATATGTCAAAGGGAGGCTCGTCCATAGGGAAGAGCTTTCCATGTTGATATGATGCCACGATTCCTACAAGGCTACACCACTTAGGCTCAATGTTGGAGATAGTGCCCTCAGAGTCAATTATTGGATCACAGGCACGTGATTGCAATGATTGATAGAGGACCTATCACGATAGGACAGTCTTACTCAAGATGATAGTATGCTATCTGATTTATCTATAACATCGTGTACTGCTTTAGATGACCTTACAGGTCACTATTGCGCGTTGATAGAGCCCCTAGGATTCTTACTTGACTACCAGCAGTATGAGGGCGATCATATACGTGGGAGCTGGAGTCTATAAGCAAATCCTTAAATGGTCCCTAGTCGTGGGAGCTTCGAGACAGGGCATCGATTCTCCAGAGTAGACTAGTGTATACAGTCGAGACCCCGACGAGGGGCGGTGGCCGATCTCACAAGCCACTGGTGTCAATTGATTCACCTAAGATGTATACAGGTGCTCATTGGGTTATGAGTACACCGGACAGGACTCGTCGGGAACCTGCTAGTTGGTATTATACCTGACGTCAGATAGCAGTTCCCTGGTGACATGTGTACAGGTTAGTTCATCAACCTGAGATCGTCATTTGTCTCGTGTGAGTTCCTACTGTACTTAGATTACTACTCTACCACGCTCAAAGGAGACGTGCAAACAGGTTTTAGTTGGGTACAGTCCCGGGCCACATGGAGGCAGTGAGCAGATCTGCAGGGGTTCGTCTCTCCCGGTATTGGGGGTGAGGTAGCGCTGTGTCTAGGAGAGACAGTACATGAAAAGTCCTTGGCCAAGACAGGAGATTTACTGGTAGGTATTCCAGTAGTATCTCAGGGTGTTCTGGGCTGATCTCCGACACGACTTGTACCGCTTTTGGGGGTCTGACTTTTACCAACCCCATAGGCCCGCCATGCGATGTTCATAGACGAATGGACTGGACTGTACGGATATTGTCACTGACAGTCTCAGTAGGGTGTCAGCATGAGTTCGCTCACAGACGTCCCTTTTGGTCAATACCTGGCAGCCCGTTACGTATTGGCTAATACCTCTGACGTGCTAGTGGTTAAATCCACAACCAAGGTGTTGACGAGTCTTTAGAGTCCCCCACAGACCAGTTTCTCAAGTTTCGGACGAAACGCTGTAGAGGCCATATGGAGATATGGCAGGGTTCGATCAGATACGTGCGGTATTGCACGAATCGAGATCGGACGGTTAATACTAGCGGGCTTTGGTTTAAGCCGGATCCTAATATTGTATAGTGTAGATTTTGTCTCTTTGCATTTGTGTTCAGTGGGAATTCAAATGCGAGCATGTATATGCAGTCGCGGGGTTTTCCTGTAATTTATTACGGGATCAGTTTTCTGAAGTTGCCAGTTTGCATTCCGTTCCGGCCGGTTTTTCTTTGTTCTTTCACGGCCGGATTTTTCTGATGGAGGGGTAATTTGCAAGTATGCAAATTATCTTTTGTGGAGGGGTTATTTGTGATATGGTTTAACATGATAATTCAAAGCATCTTTGCTTTTCTTGCATTAATGAGATTTGAGTTGATTAGGATTGGATGTGACTTTGTTATCATCACATTTGCTTATGGTCACCATTCTACTTTTCCTACACTCACCTCCCTTCTTGTTTATTCCATGTCACTCCCATTTTGATCAAGGGGCCGGCCACACTTGAGGGGAAAAAATGATGAAGAGGTTCATTTTGGTGTGTGGCAATTTCCTTATCTCATTTTCTTGCTAGGAAAAATGAAAGCACCATTTTTCCTCCAAAGTTCTTTATCTTCATTCCTCCATCACCATGGCAACTTTCACAACCCCAAGAGACAAAGTTTCTACACTAGTCTACAGCATTCCTTGGACGCGTCGGCTAGCCAACTTTGCGTCTGAGTTGCCTCGGTCTAGAGGTGGGAGCCCGTAAAAGAACCCGGCGATGTGGTGCCCGTTTCGACGAGGAGGCGATGACCGGAGATTCCGCGAGGAGATCGGAGTGGAGACGAAGACCGAAGGACACGGATCGCTTGGTATAGCTTCTCTACTCTTTTCTTGTTTGCTAGTAGCTAGGTTAATGGCCCGATCCGGGTTGACAGTGCGCGGTGGTACCGGTTTGCAAGTTTCGCAAAGTTTTTCGTTTCCGCGTTTCCGGCGTCAGATTGACTGTCGGGGCGCCGCCGTGCACTTACAATGGTATCAGAGCTACGCCATTAACCTTGTCTAGCTTGGTCTAACGTGTTTACATTTCCGATCGATCAAAAATCCCAAAAACCGTATTTTTCTTGCATCAGGTTTCTGTCGAAATTTTTTTAGCTCCAAAATTTTTTCATGTTGTTGCAGAAACATGAGCAGCGAATTATAAGAACTCTGAAAAAATTCGATGCATTGAATCCATGATGGGACCGCGGAACCGCGGCCAAGCCCCTGTTCTAGCCGCGGTTCCGCGGCAGTAATGTATGATCGATCCATGAAATTTTTCCAGTGGGCTTATGGGTTAGAAGTAGGGGTTTTGGGATATTCTTTTTGGGCCCAGATTTTATGTGAGTGCTACAGTAATACTTGGGGCCCACTTAGTAAAATTTGTTCGATCGGATATTTTAAACATGCTAGTTCACAGTATTTACATTATATCTGCGACCGTGAATGTCACTTGATCAGTAAATCCTGTCTAACTGCTATAGCCCGGTTAGACGAATTTGCGAACGTGGCATTCACGTTGATGTTCTGTGTTGTGCTGTGATGTTGCGGATTGGTCGTGGGGATAGCCTGGATGAAATAGTAGTACAGTTTTGTTTTATATGTACATTTGATATTGCGGGGCGAGCGTCCGACATGTGGACTGTCGTCACTGCCTGTTTGTATATTATTCTTTTGGAGCACGACCGGGTCGAGGTCGATGTACCCGTTGTATGTATATTTTACTTTCTGTACTAGGATTGCCCCGCGGAGGGGTGCACGGATAGCCGGGTTCTAGAGGGAAACGAGCCCGCATCTCATGGCATTGAGACGGAGGGAGCTTTACTCTAGAATTGGCGGGCTATTCACCGCACTCGTAGGGGGTACAGGTTGACCCAGGACGGGTGCCCAAATTACCGGATTCAATGAAGTGCTGGGTGGTCCATTCACGTTGTTGAAGGGGGCTACCTCGCTTCAGGTTTTGGCGGGTAACTTGCCGCATCTGTAGGGGTCTAGGATTTCATTGCACAGGCTATCCACACGACCAGGGGAACGTCGGGTTTCAGTAGCGGCTCTATGAAACCCGGGGATCCCAGATATCTGTATTGTTCTGTGATGCTGGTTACATTTCTGTGATGTTGCATTTTATCACGCCTTGAGCGAATATTATATATTGATATATATACTAGTAGATGTTGTATATGTTTTGCATCCGCGCTAGTCCAGTCCCCACTCTGTCGTTAGTTAAGTAACCTAACGGGTGATTACGGGACCCAGTGGCGAATGCAGATGGCATATACGTACATCATTATTTTCGTTCTTTATTGGTGTGATCAATTGATGGGACTGCGTTGATTTGGATCAATGCAAGATAAACAAACCTATTCTGATGTTGTTAGAACATTTTTCAAAAAGCTGTTATTGCAAGGGTGTTCTCTTTTGTTTGGCACGGTGGTATTCAGTTGGAATATCCTGCTCCTCAGTCGATGAGGCAAGGGCCGAGACCCCTTCACCGAGAGTGACCCCTTGGACAAAAGTTTGCATCAGGGCAATAACTTCACTATAGCCGATTACTTTTGCTTTGCATCGTGGTATTCAGTTGGAATATCCTGCACCCCATCATATGGGGAAAGAGCCGAGATCCCTTCACCGGGAGTGACCTCTTTAGCAAAGGTTTTCGTTACTATATTTTTATAAAGCTATCCGTTCCTTCAACGATATCAAGTTCATTACGTTAAAGGTTTTCGCCAAAAACTATTCGTAGCCGTCCGTCATTTCAGGAAGGTAGCACTTAGTATTCATGCTATGTATGTTGGCCTTCGTCAAGGCATAGTGTATGGTAGCTATTTGTTACTTTTCTGCAGCATAGATAGATGCGTTGGTTTGGGACAGTCGTATTAGTATTTTGGCCTTCGTCAAGGGTATGTACGGGTGGGTTCAAATTAACCTTGACAATGACGGGTAGAACTTGACATGTGACTTATGATATGTTGGCCTTCGTCAAGGTCATAAGAGCATGGGGCAAAAATCACATCGGGAGTTTCTAAAGAAACTGAAACTTGCCAGATATGCGCATACCTTCTGGAGTGTGATAACGTGAGCGGATTCCGTCACGTTATCATGCGATGATAGTTGGATCCCGATTCCCACTGATGAGTTGGTTTACTCCTCGGGTGATCCCGACTAATTCTTCTTTCAGGTTTGGGGAAGAATTTGACGGTACAGGGGAGGTTTCCAGATTAGATAAGGTGATAACCATTCTGATCTAGGCTAGAGTGCACGCTGAGTGTTTCTTTTCTCTCTCTCTTTGGCAGTGACCATTGACCCGACCCTAGACTATGACTCAGAGACCAAAATTAACCGAACCTTCTTATAAAACTTGCTTTTGGATTGTCTGAGTTGCATACCACATTGCCACTCCTGCTTTTACCCTTTTCTCCAGGACACCCCGTATTACTACGAACGTCCACTTCCATTGGACAAAACCATCGTATGGTTATATACGAACTCGAAGGAATTTATTCGAGAATGGTTTCCAGTTCTGGAGAAAACGAATAGGACTATTCAGTTGTCTTTTCCTTTTACCTTCTCTCAGGTTGCGAGTGCCCCTTAGATTAGGGGATAGTACACCCATTACACAAATTGGATAGTCTTCTTCCAAACCATAGGCAGGTGCCGACCGGTAGGGAATGAAGAAAACCAATTAGCCTAAACGGTGTACAGAAGGTATTAAGTAAAGACAAAGAAAGGGGTTAGAAGGAGGGCAAAGTAAATTGCGACTAATATTCACGATCAAACAAAGTATTTCGTTACCACTCCCACTTCACCTTTTTATTTCTCCAGGACACTCCGTATCACTATAAAGATCCACAGTTTATTTGGATGCTCCATCGTATGGTTATATACGAACTCGAAAGGAACTTGTTCCAGTTCGGGGATGGATTCTGGTTCAGGAGAAATAGGAATAAGGTTTATTCGGTTGTCTTTTATCTTCACCTTCTATCGCATTGCGAGTGCTCCTAGGATTAGGGTAGTACACCCATTATGCTTATTGGATAGTCTTCTTCCAAACCATAGGCTGGTGCCGAACTGTAGGGAAGGAAGAAAACCATTTGGACTAAAGGGGTGTGCAGAAGGTAATGACTAAAGACATATAAAGGGATTTAGAGAGATGGCAAAGAAATATACGGTTACAGTTGTGAATCAGGATAATGGAAGAGGCATTACTAGGAATACCCGGATACCCTATCGAAACATTTCAATGTTTCAGTTTCACTGTGTACTGTTAAAAGAAAACAGATTTCCCAATCAGACCTTGCTCCAGGGTATGTATTTACCAGGTATGATTCTCACATCTGTATGGTTTTACAGATGATGAGTGGGAGTAAGTTATTGGGAATTAGGTGATCATCCTCATTATATCGGAATTCGTTGTAATTGGTGATATTTGAGGAAGTCACCTGGGCTGTTTGCCGGACGACAAATATTTGGTTTTGAATATCCTTTGTTATGCACCAATTTCAAATTGATATATCTGTATGTCTATTTTTATAGAGTGAGATAAACCTTTTTGAAATTATGTCTATGACATTTACCTATATCAGTGGATCGTTAGGTAAGGAGCATTGAACAGCGGTGTAATTCTTCTTAACCATAAGTACAATTTTCAACCTACGACACACAGGGAATGAGTTATTAGACTCAAGGGACTTGTACAGAGTATTGTATATTGTCCAGTGTCCATTAGGACAGAGGGGTTGGTACTTGTACTATATTCTGTTTACTTATGACTTCTCTAGTTCTTAGACAAATGTTTCGTAGAAACACAAGGTCCAAGTTTTGAGAAGTTATAGGTATATGAATAAAGTAGAGGATCAGGTGTTGCAAGTATCAGGATTCTTCAAGGTGATCGAAGATGTAGATACTTGTGTATGGTATTCAGTTGATAGTAATGATTAAGAGAACTTGCTTCTCTTTCAGGTTACTCATAATTGGAAGCATTCCTAAGTTGAGTAACGCTGATCGGCCTCTCTCCATTTACTTGACATGCCCTGGAGACAGCTGCATGATTTGAATATGGTTCAATTAAATCAGTTCCTATATTTCTGTATTGGATATAGAACAGTTCATATCTTTACATTGTTAAGATACGGGGAGTTGTCCGGCTTATGCTTAAAACCAGACTCTGGATAACTCAAGGCACGTTTCCGTAATGGCTGTTTGTGGGTTGACCCGGGCTATGACGAGGGTTGATTTTCTACCATCTGGAAGATCAATAGTGATATTGTTCTTGACTCGCCACAGTTTTAATAAAAATGGATTTTTTCAGAAAACAGTAGTGGGAGTATGGTAGAACTGGAAGTGATTCCAGAACCGCAAATGATTACTGAAGATTTGATAAAGAACCTAAAGATTCAATCTGGTTTGACATTCCACTAGCCACTTCACAGATGTTGTGGGTAACCTCAGGCACCCGAGAGGTACTCCGGTAGCCTCAAGGATGGTGACAGGGAGGTTCTTGTTTACCCAGACTTGCCATTGCTGTTGTTCCAGACTGTGAGACCCGGCAGGAAGATGAGTATAGCGTCGTTCTAAGCTGGCTTGAGAAGCGTACGTGTATATGACTCTGCCAGAGGGTTGTCGTAGTCAGTGGGAGCAGCGGAAGCATTGGTGGACAGGTGGCTTATGTCTATTTATAGACTAAAGCAGATATAACGGAGATAGATCATCTATTTCTGATGCGACAGTCATAGGTTTGACTTCATCAGAATAGGGGATGGATCTGTTAAGAAGGTAGTAGGGTGTGATGTCCTAGTATTTGGATGACATATACAGAGTAGGAAGTGATATTCATATACTACGATCAGTTGTACTTTGGTCGTCACACAGTGGTTTCTCCGCATAGGACTTGGATATTATATCAGACATTCTGGTTACTGGATCTATGTTATTAGATCTAGATTTGGGTAGTTTCTCAATCTGGGTACTTAGACAGCATTCTATGAGTATTTAGAATGGACGACTCCTGGCACGTTAGTGTACCTGCAGGTAATGGAGTCACCCTCCCTAAAGGTGTCCTACAGACTAAAATAGAGAGGGATGTGCATGATTGGCAGATCACTTGCTTAGGCAATTGAGTCAATCATGAGATATCAAGTACCACACCAGATGTTGTTCTTGCAGTAGATGCAATAAGTTGATATTAATCCAATCCTGGAGAAACATTAGGAAGCAGTTTTAGAACATAAGTGAATGTTCTAGGGATATGATAACGACAGCCTCGTTCTGGAGACGGTTATCATTCCAGGCTTCCAAGGTGACATGGACGACAGGGTGGTCGTCAGAGTTATAGTTTTCCCTCTGACGAGGGGCAGTATTTTGGACAGGTGGTCCAGGTGGATACTGAGGGAAGGATGGCGCAGGATACTGATTAAGTTCAGTTGACGATACAGTCTAAGAAGTTTGGATTTGGAGTTCATTTATGAGCTAGGTCCCATCAGACATCCAGACATATTCTAAGACAGGTATTGCTCATTTCGGGAGATGGTTTTCTCCGCGAACTTGAGATATAGAGAGATATAGAAAGAAACATCAAAGAGGATCCACTCACTGAGGCTATTCCTCGAACGCAATAGTTTCACAAACGAGCTTTGTGAGACTGACTAGTAGAGGAGTTGGGTGTTCGGTTTCACACGGGCTGTGAGTATGCGACATCGCAATAATTAGCCTTGAGTGCAAGTGGGAGATTGTTGGAGATAGTGCCCTCAGAGTCAATTATTGGATCACAGGCACGTGATTGCAATGATTGATAGAGGACCTATCCCGATAGGACAGTCTTACTCAAGATGATAGTATGCTATCTGGTTTATCTTTAAAATCATGAACTGCTTTAGGTGACCTTACAGGTCACTATTGCGCGTTGATAGAGCCCCTAGGATTCTTGCTTAACTACCAGCAGTATGAGGGCGATCATATACGTGGGAGCTGGAGTCTATAAGCAAATCCTTAAAAGGTCCCTAGTCGTGGGAGTTTCGAGACAGGGCATCGATTCTCCAGAGTAGACTAGTGTATACAGTCGAGACCCCGATGAGGGGCGGTGGCCGGTCTCACAAGCCACTGGTGTCAGTTGGTTCACCTAAGATGTATACAGGTGCTCATTGGGTTATGAGTACACCGGACAGGACTCGTCAGGAACCTGCTAGTTGGTATTATACCGACGTCAGATAGCAGTTCCCTGGTGACATGTGTACAGGTTAGTTCATCGACCTGAGATCGTCATTTGTCTCGTGTGAGTTCCTACTGTACTTAGATTACTATCCTACCACGCTCAAAGGAGACGTGCAAACAGGTTTTAGTTGGGTACAGTCTCGAGCCACATGGAGGCAGTGAGCGGATCGGCAGGGGTTCGTCTTTCCCGGTATTAGGGGTGAGGTCACGCTGTGTCTAGGAGAGCCAGTACATGAAAAGTCCTTGGCCAAGGCAGGAGATTTACTGGTAGGTATTCCAGTAGTATCTCAGGGTGTTCTAGGCTGATCTCATACACGACTTGTATCGCTTTTGGGGGTCTGACTTTTACCAACCCCCTAGGCCCGCCATGCAATGCTCATAGACGAACGGACCGAACTGTACGGATATTGTCACTGATAGGCTCAGTAGGGTGTCGGCATGAATTCGCTCACAGACGTCCCTTTTGGTCAATACCTAGCAGCCCGTTACGTATTAGCTAATACCTCTGACGTGCTAGTGGTTAAATCCACAATAAAGGTGTTGACGAGTCTTTAGAGTCCCCCACAGACCAGTTTCTCAAGTTTCGGGCAAAACGCTGTAGAGGCCGTATGGAGATATGGCAGGGTTCGATCAGATACGTGCGGTATTGCACGAATCGAGATCGGACGGTTAATACTAGCGGGCTTTGGTTTAAGCCGGATCCTAATATTGTACAGTGTAGATTTTGTCTCTTTGCATTTGTGTTCAGTGGGAATTCAAATGCGGGCATGTATATGCAGTCGCGGGGTTTTCCAGTAATTTATTACGGGATCAGTTTTCTGAAGTTGCCAGTTTGCATTCCGTTCCGGCCGGTTTTTCTTTGTTCTTTCACGGCTGGATTTTTCTGATGGAGGGGTAATTTGCAAGTATGCAAATTATCTTTTGTGGAGGGGTTATTTGTGATATGGTTTATCATGATAATTCAAAGCATCTTTGCTTTTCTTGCATTAATGAGATTTGAGTTGATTAGGATTGGATGTGACTTTGTTATCATCACATTTGCTTATGGTCACCATTCTACTTTTCCTACACTCACCTCCCTTCTTGTTTATTCCATGTCACTCCCATTTTGATCAAGGGGCCGGCCACACTTGAGGGAAAAAAAAAGATGAAGAGGTTCATTTTGGTGTGTGGCAATTTCCTTATCTCATTTTCTTGCTAGGAAAAATGAAAGCACCATTTTTCCTCCAAAGTTCTTTATCTTCATTCCTCCATCACCATGGCAACTTTCACAACCTCAAGAGACAAAGTTTCTACACTAGTCTACAGCATTCTTTGGACGCGTCGGCTAGCCAACTTCGCGCCCGAGTTGCCTCGGTCTAGAGGTGGGAGCCCGTAAAAGAACCCGGCGATGTGGTGCCCGTTTCGACGAGGAGGCGACGACCGGAGATTCCGCGAGGAGATCGGAGTAGAGACGAAGACCGAAGGACACGGATCGCTTGGTATAGCTTCTTTACTCTTTTCTTGTTTGCTAGTAGCTTGGTTAATGGCCCGATCCGGGTTGATAGTGCGCAGTGGTGCCGGTTTGCAAGTTTCACAAAGGTTTTCGTTTCCGCGTTTTCGGCGTCGGTTGACGGCCGGGGCGCCGCCGTGCACTTACACTCAATACATCTTAACCGCCGTGAAGCCACTGCTTAGGAAGGCCGGTATTTACTCAGTCGTGTATCTCTCTGTTTTACTATCCCAAACTCCACTCCTGATGGATCAAATCATTTATAGATCAGCGGAACACCAAAACAAATACCTTCAAGTTATCGGATCGAGAGGTATCGATATCACTGCATGAGTTTTGGGAGATCTCTGGGCTGCCCATCACCGGAGATCATTATGAGGAGCTGCTACTGCCAGATGAGTAAATCATTGCCACTTAGATGCCTGCATATTTTTTGACGAATCTAAACGTCACCGAGCGTAAATTTCCCAGCTTCTGTCGAGTTTTGCGGATATATGAGACGCTGCATATAGCGACTCGGGGTAAGGGAGTAGTCTTCGAGATTTTTATCAAGGAATTTATTAATCCGACTGCTCGATCAAAGGAGACTCCGCAGTTTGCTAAGATCGAGAACCCTTTTGGAGTCCAGACGGACAATTTTCCAGAAGATGCTGGGTCGTTGGAGCGTTTCTTTACTCTACATGAGTATTTTGTTAGTCTTGAGGACATTGTTGTTGAAGGAATGGATAGGGAATCCTTCCTGATTGGATTTCTTGGTTTGTGTCTAAGCCGGTTCATGATATCTACCCACGGCCGGTTCATGCGCCCATCTATCTTCTACTCCGCTCAGCAGATTGCTAAGGACAACCGGTTAGCTAAAGGCATTGCCGGGCTGTCACACATATACGAGAGCTTGAGCATAGCCGCTAAGAAGGATGAGCCTAAGGTGGATCACGTGCATCTTCCTCTACACTACTATGTTTCCTAGCTCGAGATACTTGTCTTAGGTGCATTCAATAAACGTGCAAGCCCTCCATTTTATGACACGCACCTGTTTCCCAGAATGATGAGGCCGATTGGTACCATTACAAATATAGTGACACGGGAAATTATGAAGATTCTCCTCCGTCCGTTGAGTCTTCAAAACTTTTCTTTTGTTGACATACCCTTGTCTGGTGGAGCAATATTTCCCTATGCTGGAGAACTTCAAGATGGCAGCATGAAGGATGGAACCCGGAATTTACAAGCTAAGAATGTCATGGGACTCTTTTATTCAATTTGGTCTGTCTATCTTGTGTACGGGCGGAATATGACTGTCTTTCTTCGACTTACTGTCCCCATTGTTTCGCCCGGCAGTTTGGCTACCGACAGGGCATTCCTACTGAATCCTTCCGTATCATGCCTCATCCTTTGTAGGAATCGGCAAGGGGTGGTATTCATCACTTCATGAGATTGAATACACATTCTCGCTTTACGGTTTCTATGTCGGATCCTCCACCGGATGCCTTGGCTTCTTATAGAGCATGGTACCAGTATTCTATGGGTGCCATTATAAAATGCGAGCTTTGGTTTTTGGTTGATTGTCATGACCTGGTGTGGGACTAAAGCCTAAAGTTCCTTTGAAGAAATGACCATTCATCTCTGAACATTCGCTGGAGAGAGGATGTGTTCCAACATTTCCCTTTCCGGCGTCAAAGTCCCAAGCCGTAGGTGACCTCTTGCCGAACGCTACGGTACCAGAGTCTCAACCTATTCCGTCTGCCGGCAATCCTGTAGCAGTCGATAAAGAATTTGAATCATAGATTGGACGACACCTGAAGAAACAGCCCGTAAGGAAGAGACGGGCTTCTGGTGCTTCTGGATCTCGAAAGAAGTAGAAGTCCATGTTCTCTGGGGTTGACCAATATGAAGATATCTCCCATTATAGCATGAATGTAACTCGGGTTAGTGGAGAGTTACCTAGGCCACCAGCTTTGATTGAAGATGATGCCCTCTCGGAAGCTCTTCAAGCATCTGTAACGTTTTAGAAATCGTTTATGCGAATTTTCCGTTAATAGGTAAAATAAACTATGTTTTCCGTAAAAACCCAGAAGTGATCATTTTTCAGTATAGACTTAACTACACCTAATTTAATTAGGAAATTGCTAGTTTGCGGTATTTAGTTGGTCAGCATTTATTTGATATGCACTGCTTCATGTATTTGTAGTACCTGATGGAGTACCTTGATGATTATTGTTGCACATCCATATTGCCATACTCTTGCTATCAGATTGCATGATTATCGTTGTTCGTGCATACTTGTGATTACAGTATGATATTATTTACTATTCATGAGTTGGCAACTCACCCCCGTTGTGCCATAGTGTTTTTCAGGTTAGACCCTCAGAGTAGTCACGGCAGGGCTTCTTATTATCTCTACTTTTGCAGATACCGCTACGGTTGGCTGTGAGGCCTTTTTCTATAGGTGGGTTTGCGATTATCCGATGATGTTCAGTATTTATCTTTTATATCTAGTACTCTCCATCTACCACTTCATGTATTTGACTTAGAGGCGAGTTATGAGGATCGTTGTTGTATTATTTTGTGACTCTGGGTGCCGTGCTCGTGGGAGCCGGCCTTGTTATAAAGTTTTACCTCCTTATGTTCTTCTCATTTATATTTCTTCACTACGGCGTCGTATATATGCTTATGGTGGTTGTTTCCGCCGTTGGGTGTGATTTGCTCTCGTTTGGGGATGCTTTTTTTATATTCTATGTTGTATCCGTTTTCGGGGCTAGTTTTTACAAAGGAGGTGCTGCCGAAATTTTTAAGAAAGTAAACTTAAGTTTAAATATTTTTAGTTGAGATTTCCGAAGGTTTTTAACTATGTTTTCTCCACTTATCCTTTTTGGTGGTGGTTTAGATTTCTGGGTTTCGGCTTACTTAAATTGCGTACGCCTGTTGACGTCACGTGGTTTAAGTACCGGTCACGTGCCTAAATTTGGGTCGTGACAAAGTTGGTATCAGAGCGCTAGGTTTTACCTTTCGGAGTGTAGTATGACCTTGCTATGATGGAGTAGGTAGCTTAATCAGAGTGACGTAGCGTGTGTATATTCCGCGGCATACTTACGACACGGTACTCTGCCTAAGTGACCTTAGGACTTGTTGGCTGAAATTCTTTCCGTGATTATAGACATCTTTGCGATTCGATTTCTATGTTCTTATCGAATCCTATTTTCATTCCATCCATTATGCCGCCGAAGACTACGAGGGCACAGAGAGCGACCGCGAGGGCCGAGGTCAGAGTTGACTCGTCTGAGACAAGGATTGACCAGGGCGGTACGCCTGTTGTACCGGAGCAGATTAATCCACCTTCGATGGATCGTATTACGAGGCTAGAGGCCGATATGCAGGATTTGCGCCAGATGATAGGATCGTTGGTTGAGGCCAGTCGAGCGCAGAGACAGGAGGTCGTTCCACCTATTGCGGGGACCACGATGGTGCCTACTGTTCAGGCAGTTGTACCTGCAGCTACAGAGGTGATCACTGTATCATTATCTGAGTTCGTGAGGCTGAAGCCTCCGGTTTTCACAGGCACTGATACAGCTGAAAATCCGCAGTCATTTATCGATCGGATAGCCAGGATATGTCGTTCGCTGAGATGCTCCGACGCGAGATGGGTAGAGTTCACGAGTTTTCGTCTGGAGGGTCTAGCCCAGAAGTGGTGCGAGTCGTTAGAGAAGGGCAGAGCCGCAGGTCTTGCTCCTATGACCTGGACTGAGTTCGTGACGGTGTTTCTCACCCGTTTTCTTTCGTAGAGCGTCAGGAATGCTCGAGCGCGCAGTTTCGAGTCGTTACGCCAGACTCCGTATATAACGGTGGCAAAGTACGATGTGCGGTTTACCGAGATGTCTGTGTATGCTCCGTATTTGGTAGCTACTGAGGAGATGCAGGTCAAGAGGTTTGTTCGAGGCCTTCTTACCCAGTTGTTCCTCGCTATCAGCGTACAGCATTGTGACATGTATGCAGCAGCGGTGGACGCAGCCCTATTGGTTGAGGAGCGACTTTCTGAGTCGTCGGTTGTTCCGGAACCGAAGAGGGTTTGTGCTGGTATATCATCCCGAGACAGATGTTTAGACGCCGCGACAGCGTTCGTTCAGGCATGGGGAGTAGCAGAGACGTGGGACGAGGACAGTTATTCAGCACTTATCCCAAGGAGGGTCAGCAGTCGACATTTGGGTGCTTTAGGTGTGGCAGTCTACATCACCTCGTTAGGGATTGTACCGTGATACGCCAGAGAGAGGCAGCCATACCACATATTACCTTACCACCTTCTCCACCTCAGAGAGCGTTGCCTCCTGCGCCTGTTGTTGCTCTACGTCAAACTTATGCTCAAAGAGGTCGTGGTCGCGGAGGGTTTGTTCAGAGAGGACGGGGTGGCAGAGGCGGAGGACAGCCAGTTGACGGTAGAGGGCAGGCTCGAGTGTTTTCCTTGACTCATCAGGACGCGCAGGCGTCCAATGTAATAGTTTCAGGTACTCTTTCTGTATGTTCTTTTAATGCACATGGTTTATTTGATCCGGGATCTACGCATTCGTATGTTTCTACACACTTCGTGCCTAGGTTAGGCTGAGAGTCATGTTTCCTAGATCAGCCGCTTGTCATGACTACTCCTGTTGGCGAGTCGTTTGTTGCGCGACACGTGTTTCAGTCGTGTGTCGTTCGTATAGGAGATAGAGATTTGTCCGTCGACTTGATCCTTCTTGAGATGTTGGACTTCGACATTCTCCTGGGCATAGACTGGTTAGCTACTTGCTACGCGTCCATGGACTGCCGCGAGAAGACAGTCAGGTTTTGTTTTCCCGGCGAGTCAGTTCTTATTGTGCAAGGGGACCGTGGTGTCGCCCCTCACAGTTTGATTTCAGCCTTTTGCGCTAGACGGCTTTTGAAGAGGGGATGTCGGGGATTCTTGGCTTTCATTCATAATACTGGAGCCATAGTAGAGTCGTTGGACCGGGTTCCTATCGTGCGAGAGTTTTCCGATGTTTTTCCCGATGAGTTACCTGGTTTTCCGCCAGAGCGCGATATTGAGTTTTGCATTGATCTGATTCCCGGCACAGGACCTATTTCTATACCGCCTTACCGGATGGCCCCGGCGGAGCTTAGAGAGCTTAAAGATCAATTGCAAGAATTGCTTAAAAGGGGACTTGTGTATCCGAGTGTTTCGCCTTGGGGAGCTCCTGTTCTGTTCGTCAAGAAGAAGGACGGCAGTTTGAGATTGTGTATGGATTATCGTCAATTGAACCGAGTTACGGTGTGGAATAGGTATCTTTACCTCGCAATGACGATTTGTTTGATCAACTCCAGGGTGTGAAATATTTTTCTAAGATTGATTTGCGATCGGGTTATCATCAGTTGCGGGTTCGGAATGATGACATTCCGAAGACTGCTTTTCATACGCGCTACGGGCATTATGAGTTTTTGGTGATGTCGTTCGGACTCATCAATGCGCCAGCAGCGTTCATGGATCTGATGAACCATATTTTTAGGCCGTTCCTCGACCAGTTTAATATTGTGTTTATTGATGACATTCTGGTCTACTCTAGGAGTCGAGAGGAGCATGAGCAGCACTTGAAAATTGCTTTGCAGACATTGAGAGAGCACCAGCTTTAAGCTAAATTCTCAAAGTGCGCATTTTAGCTTGATAAAGTTGACTTCCTGGGTCATGTGGTGACGGGAGACGGTATTCTTGTGGACCCAAGGAAAATCGAGGCTGTACAGTTTTGGCCCAGACCTGTATCTGTGATAGAGGTCCGCAGCTTTTTTGGCTTAGCTTGTTATTATAATCTTTTAATTATATATTTAATTAGTGGTAATTACAATTTGGATTGGGTTAATTATGCTAATGTGAATCCATGCTAACTTAATCACAAGATTAAGCACTTTGACTTCTTTGCAAAATATCTTGGAAATATCTAGATATTTGAACGGTTTAAAGGAAACTTTAATTAAAAGGATTTGAAGTGGCATAAAGTAATGTGTTTTAATTAAGCTTTAATAGTGTTTTTATTCTAAATTTTTCCACACAACTCCATAACTTTCCCACTTCCTCCATGTTTGGTCGAGCCCCCCTGCTGCCCCATCATTTTCCTCACCCCATTTTCACTTTTAAAATCTCCAATAATTCATCAAAAATTATCAAATAATCCCACAAACTCAAAAACAAATCCTTACCCATTATTCTATAGCCTTAAGCAAGCTTGGATCTTCATGAAAGTTAGCATTTTGGAGGCTATTTTGATGATCTAGTTGCAAGTTTGTGAATCTAGTGTGAGGTATAAAATCCTAACCCTAAAATTTAGTGTAGTTTAAATACCTTAATCTAGTTATTAGATGTTTAAATATGGAATTAATTAGCATGTTTTGGAAATTCTAGAAAGGGTTATGAAGATCAAGTTAGGGTTTTGATTATTTGAAATGGTTAATGGAGAAGTTTAGACTTGGAAAACTTAATCTAGTTGTGAGATTGTTAAATGATATTTTTCCTAATTATCTAATTAAACTTAATTGCAAACTAACTTTTACTAAATCTTATATGGGTGAGATTAAAATTATAGTAAAGGTTTGTGTGACTTAATTAAGCTACTTTGTGATGATTGTGATCGTTAGAATTGTTTGAACTTTAGACTTGAGCTAAAATGATCAAAAGTTGCTTACTAGGTTTTCGGTAAAATTAGGCGTGGGTTTCAATTGACGTTGCGATATTATATATAGTATCTTCCACGATATATTTTGTGTTGTGAATGCGCGATCGATACGACCGGGGTCTAGGCTTGGGGGTTGTGTAGTTTAGCGATCCTAGCTAGGATTGTACCGATGTCGTATGCGTTTTGTGCACTAGGTGCACAGTGTGTACATCTTGTGGACGTTATCCTTGCGTTTCGTTGTCTTTGTGTCGGCACAGGATAGTTAGTCTTATGTATTGTGTTTGTGAAATTTTAGGATCGCAAGCGGGGACTTCGGACGCTGTGAAGAAAGGGAAGCAGGTGGTCGGATTTTCTTAGCTCGAGATCATCGATGAGTAGATTTAACATCTACGGGGAAATCTCCCATATGGCGTTAGCGTCAAGGCTGGATATGATATTATAGCTACATGTACATCATGCATATATATTTACATGTACACCCATATACCTTGCTATAGTTATATATACCCCTATGTGGTATTGTATTGTCATTAACATTGAGACGTTGATTATTGTGCTATTGCGCATATGAAATGTATCATACATACATGCTTACATGTAGATACACATATATTGCTATAGCTACATGTACATCATGCATATATACTTACATGTACACCCACATACCTTGCTATAGTTATATATACCCCTATGTGGTATTGTATTGTCATTGACATTGAGACATTGATTATTGTGCTATTGCGCATATGAAATGCATCATACATACATGCTTACATGTAGATACACATATCTTGCTATAGTTACATATACCCCTATGTGGTATTGTATAGTCATTGATATTGAGACGTTGATTATTGTGCTATTGCCTATATGAAATGCATCATACATACATGCTTATATGTAGATATACATATCTTGCTATAGTTACATGTACACCTTATATGATGCTGCACTTGATTTCGGATGATTTGGGAACCGCATGATATATTTTAAAACTGGATTCATTTAAAAGAGCGGTTTTCCCATATTGCTGTTTTATGTTGCATATATCAGATTTTATGGATTTATGTATTGAGATATGGATTTCATGTGATTTATGGACTTGAGAACCGTGGGGATATTTCAAGAAATTATGTATTTTTTTGAAAACCTGGTTTCTTTTGATATGATATGTCAGTGCGTCCACCATAAGTTTTCTCGGTTCTGAGACTTGTGTTAGAAACCCGATGCGAGGAGTGGACGAGGCCGTTTGTGGGTACATGGTGGACCCGGTATGGTTCCTTGGGGTAAGAAGACTCGTGGTGTAGGCGGTAAGCCCGACAGGGGAGTACTACCTACCGGTAATAGTATTTGGACTCGGCGGTTATCTAGGGGATACCGACCGGAGTCGAGAGATGGATAAGGGCCGATCCGGACTGACGGAGCCCGTGGGCCGAACCAGACCGACGGAGCCCAATATTTGTGTATTTACGTGTTGATGCTGGACACGAGTATTTCATGATGTTTCGGGTGTCGATGTTGGACACTAAGGTTCCATGAGATTTACAGATTTGAGGGCCGATCAGAGTGACGGCGCCTAAGATATTGGGATTTGGGGTGTCGTTGATAGACACCAGGATTTTCCACGATGATGATTCATTGATGATGTTATGTTTTATCCCATACTCAGCATTTATTTGATATGCACTGCTTCATGTATTTGTAGTACCTGATGGAGTACCTTGATCATGATTGTTGCATATCCATATTGCCATACTTTTGCTATCAGATTGCATGATTATCGCTTTTCGTGCATACTTGCGATTACAGTACGATATTATTTACTATTCACAAGTTGGCAACTCACCCTTATTGTGCCACAGTGTTTTGCCGGTTAGACCCTCAGAGTAGTCGCAGCAGGGCTTCTTATTATCTCTACTTTCATGGATACCGCTACGGTTGGCTGTGAGGCCTTTTGCTATAGGTGGGTTTGCGGTTATCCGATGATGTTCATTATTTATCTTTTGTATTTAGTACTCTCCATCTACCACTTCATGTATTTGACTTAAAGACGAGTTGTGAGAATCGACGTTGTATTATTTTGTAACTCTGGGTGCCGTGCTCGTGGGAGCTGGCCTTGTTATAATGTTTTACCTCCTTATGCTGTTTTCATTTATATTTCTTCGCTACGGGGTCGTATATATGCTTGTGGTGGTTGTTTCCTCCGTTGGGCGTGATTTTCTCCTATTTGGGGATGCTTTATTTATATTCTATGTTGTACCCGTTTTCGGGGCTAGTTTTTACAAAAGAGGTGCTGCCGAAATTTTTAAGAAAGGAAACTTAAGCTTAAAGATTTTTACTTGAGATTTCCAATGATTTTTAATTATGTTTTCTCCACTTATCCCTTTTTGGGGTGGTTTAGATTTCTGAGTTTCGGCTTGCTTAAATTGCGTACGCCTATTGACGTCAAGTGCCGGTCACGTGCCTAAATTTGGGTCGTGACAACATCTAAGGATAATACTAAGGAAGTCATTCTTGAGAAAACTCTTCGGGAATCCCAGCAAGTTTTTCGCAAACAAGCGATACTACGTGGTCTCGCAGAGACTGGTATACTTCTTTATCCTTTTTGTGTATTTCTCCATAAATGATATTATACATATTTTAACGATTTTCTTCTTCTTGTTGGTCTCTCCTCTGCTGAAGCTCTTCCGGAATCATTACAGACACATCAGGAGGAGGAATAGTTTTGTGCCTCCATGGGCATTGGTATAACATGCCACTTTTCATACCATACCTTTCATAAAGCAAGATTTATCTAACCATTTT
This sequence comes from Agapanthus africanus, assembly GCA_030015575.1. Classification (NCBI taxonomy): domain Eukaryota; kingdom Viridiplantae; phylum Streptophyta; class Magnoliopsida; order Asparagales; family Amaryllidaceae; genus Agapanthus; species Agapanthus africanus. Next base: position 221,339,876 of record JASDDO010000014.1, read on the forward strand.
CTTATACAGGTGTCGGGGTAAAAAATTACACCCCGGTTGACCAAGTCAATATCAACCCCAAGTAAGCGGGCCGAGGCCCAGGTTAAGTGGACCCATGCCCATGTTGAGCCCCGCGGCCGGCCTCTCCCATGCCTAGAAGAAAATTATGTAATAAAAAAATTTGATGTAATTTTCATGCATGAATGTAAAATAAATAAGCAAGAAGCCAAATTTTTGGAAAGCTCATGACTCATGTGCAAAAAGAAACAAGCACATGAGGCATGGGATGGGCAAAATTCCATTTTGTAAAGCCCAAGGGGCTATGTGTAAATTTGTAAGCATATATAAGGCAACATGATGATGAAATGAAGACATAATTCATTCCCCTCAAAATTTAGGGTTTCTGTGCCTCCTTCTCTTCCCTCAAGGTTTTAAACCTTTCCTTTTTTTTGAATTAAATCAAGAGTTTAACTCTTCTTTTTCCAAAAAGAAACAATTTTTCACCATAAAATCCTTGAAGGGGAACTCGGATCTTCCATCAAATTCCCAAAGGAGTGATTTTTAAGCCTCACCCCCCTTTTCTTCCAAGATCCGGCCAATAGAGAGGAGGAAGAAAGAGACACATCTCTAAAAATCCCACTTTGGAAAAGATCCAAGGCTCAAGAGAAAACCCGGGGCTCAAAGGAAAAGAAAGGGGTCCCCTTTCATCATCTCCGAAAATCTCTTAGGAGTTTAACTCCACACACACACACACACACACACACACACATATAATAATAATGTTAGTTATATGTATGCCCTAGAGGCCATTACTATACATAAGATGTATATTGTAGTGGATGCTTGGACATATATAGGGAGGACTTTCTTGCTCGACATGATAGTATGCTATCTGGTTGCTCTTTACCTTAACGTGTATACTGATTGTCTCTCTGTTATATGTTGGTAAAGCCCTTAGGATGTGTACTTGACTACCTGGACTATGATGTGGATCATACTAGTGGGGACATGGTAGTCCATAAGTACATCCTTCAAGGTCCCTAGTCGTGGGTGTATCGAGACGGGGCATCGATATACCAGAGTAGACTAGCGTATACCTTCTCGACCCATACAGATGGGCGATGGATGATCCCATATCCATTGGTGTTTGACATCAGAGATGATATACGGGTGCTCAGTGGAGACTGGGTACACTGGACGGACTCGCCGAGAACTCCCAGATGGTATTATATCTTACGTCAGATGGCAGTTCTCTGGTGACACTGGTACAGAGTAGTCTGTTGTCCCGAGATCGTCATAGAGTCTTGTGTGATTCCCACTGTGCTTTGATTTCCACCTTACCACGTCTAAGAGGGCGTGCAAAACGGTGGTTTTTTGGTACAGTCCCGAATAACATGGAGGCAATTTGCGATAGGAGGGGATTCGTCTCTCCCGGTATAGGGAGTTGATGTTGCGCTGTGTTCGATTGGCTATAACCGGAAATCCCTGGCCAGGGTTGCAGAGATTTACTGGTAAGTGTTACCTGTAGTTTCTCGAACTGTTATAGACCTCATATCGACACGACTTATCGAGCTATTAGGGTCTGACGTTTACCACCCCTAGGCGAGATATGCGACATATCAGATGACGAGACCGGACCGTACGGTAAGTGTTACTGGTTGGATTCACAGGAGTATGAGCGGGCTTGCTCGTCGATCTTCTGATCGCTCAATACCCAGGTGGCCGTTACGTTTAGCAGACCGCTTGCGGCTTGTGGGTGTTTGATATGATCATCATCTGCTGCCGGCGTATTGACGAGTCTTTAGAGTCCTACACAGAGGTTTCCTGGCTCAAGCGAAACGAAATAGGAGCGCATATGAGATATGTGCGGGACCGAGAATAATAGCAGTATGTGATACTGGATTCTATTCTCGTGATTTGTATCATCGGCAGGTTATATGTGATATAGCCGGGTTACCGAATCAAGTGTTGATTCGATACATTGATACACTTGATACTAGTCGGTTGTATGCGATATGACCGGATCATTAAATCAAGTGTTGATTCAATGATTTAATGTTTAATTATATATATTTGATATATTACCTAGCATTAACTAGTATTGGTTCACATTAAGATGGATTTTCTCACTCGCATGTGCACATTGTATATATGATATAGCTTTGTACACTTGTTTGTATCATGTTTGATGATATATGCCAATTGGATTTGTGTAAAGACTTAAACCATGTTTAGTGAATGGTTAGGGTTTCATTTCACTTATTTATTTATCTTTTCTTTTTGGTTAAAAGATAAAAGAAAGAAAAACAAAATGGTTGCTTTAAAACATGAAGCTTGTTGAAGCTTCATGAAGCTTTGACCATGTGACCATTTTGTCTTCATTTCCTTTAACCTAACCATTCACCAAAACCATAGTTAACTCTCTACACATAACCATGGTTTGTATATGATAAGTATTCATATTATTTTCTTTTTGAAAAAGACTTATCATATTATCTTCTTCTTATCCTCCTTCTTCAACATGAAGAAAGCTTGCCTCCATCAATGGCAACTTGAGAAAAAGAGTGAGAAATCCAATTCTAAAGTGAACCCACTTCCTATTTCGACATCCTCTAGCCGACGACCAAGCCCGTCCATTTCTCCGATGAAGCCGACGCTAGAGCCCGGGATTCGATTTGGACAGCAAGGAGACTTCATCATGGAGCTATGGAGATGGAGGACTGGATCTACAAAGGTTGTATTTCCGTTCACTTAGTTAAGTTGTTAACTAGTTGCCCGTTTCGCCTAAAATTCTAGTTAACGATCCGTATTAGGGTTTCTCGGCACATGAAAAATTTGAAATTGGCATGGTTGATGCCTTGTGAGACCTCATTAGCGTGCCAAGGAACCCTACAGTGGTATCAGAGCCTAGTTAGAGCCTTAGGCGAAGTGTAGACGACGTTTGAAATCCGAATGAACATCGAAACCCTAACTCAAATTGTTCTCTGGAAATTTTCTGAAAATTTGGATTTTTGTGAATTAAAAATTGCCAAAAAATTCAGCAGGGAATTCTATGAGTTACTGTGAAGCACGTGATGCTAACTCGACCAAAGCGCCGCGGAACCGCGGCCCCATCCTGGGTTTTGCGGCGGTTCCGCGGCCATTTTGGTGAGTTAGACCACGTGGCTTGCGCAGTAATTCTTGTCTTGAAGTGCTGAGTCTTCTGGAAATTTTTATATTTTACTCAACAGTTGAGTTTTTCTGGGGTTGTTTTGGGGATTCGATTATTCGATCGGATTATCAAACTTTGTCTAGGTGTTTTCCGGATAATTTTTGAATATGTTAAAAAGTTCGACCGGATATAAATACCCAATTTTTCCCCTGTCGGGAAATTTCCAAGTGTTGGATTTTTCCATGGTTTAAAGACGTTCTAAGTAGTGCAAGTAACGCGATGGACCCTCTAGAAGACAACAAACCTTAAATCGATTATGTGACCGTCTTGAACTGCCTTTTGAACCTTAGGGTTTGGGGTAGTACGACGTGCCGCATGTGAGGCGTTGGCTTGACCCTTCTACGGCTGGACCGTTGCTACTGAGGCACGAAGTGAATGTTTTTAAACTTATTTCATGTGTTGAGCTTTTTCGGGAAAACTTGGGTGTTTGAATGTTCGATCGGAAAGTTTAACATTTTCTATTTATCTGGAATGGGATACAATAATTGGAATTCACAAGTAGTTATGAGATAACTGAATGAATGTTATAAACATAGCAGTTTAGTCTCACTTGATCGGTTGCCATGGAATTTTGATGTGATCAAAAGTCTGTCGCAATCACGTAGCGTACGCGGATACTCGCCGGGTAAACTTAATAGACAGCCTAGCCCCATAGCCCCGACCAAGTGACTGTAGGAGAACCCCGTCGCCGAAAGCATCCGTTCGGGTGCTCGCGGCAGCGGTGTTCCGCCATGGTACACTTCGTCGACGGCGTCGGGGGTGCGGCCGCCTACTAAAGTTTGCGACGAGCATTTGATCAGAATATCGGGAATCTTGCTGAATTGCCCGACTTGATATTGAAAAGAGTTTTCGATAATGAGACTAAAATGCGGGGTTTATAATTGTTAGGCATGCGATGTCTAAGGAATTCATTTGATCAGGCATGCGATGTCTAAGGAGATTGCGGATTCCAACTGTTGTAGTTTTACACTTTCTTTTCTGTGACCGTAAGTGTAATATGTGATATCGCCGGTTTCGTTGCTATATGTCAACGACAATTGGGATACGCATATTTACTTACGTTGATGACATGTGATGTTATGTGTTGCTGGATATGTTATATTGGATCGTCGTGTTTGAATAGCCGGGGGTTTTTATGTGAGATGAGTGTTTTTCATTTTCATTCATGTAAAAACTTGTATGTAATATTCTTTTATTGGGGCACTTCCAGGTTGCGGAAGATGTCACCTTTTGTATATTATTTACTTTTCCGCACTAGGATAGACCCAAGGAGGAGAGCATAAGTAACCGGGTTCTGGAGTCCAGTGGGAGACCAACTCGAGGAGTCGAGTCCGGGTATCCTAACTCTAGAATTGGTAGGGTTGCTTGCCGCTCTCGTAGGGGTCTAGGGGTGTGGGTTTTGCTATTCATCGCGACCGTGGAATCCGTGTTTTATATTGGCTCGTATTGAAAACACGGACGTCCTAGTATATCCAATATTTCATATGTTTCTTCTGCTGCGATATCTGTGATAAGATCATGTGATGTTCTTTGATAAATACTGTATATAGCATATATGATATATTATATAGACGTTACTTATGTTTCGCACTCGCGCTAGCCCTGCCCCGCTCTGTCGTTAGTTACCTAACCTAACGGTGCACGAGGGGACATCGAGGCGAATGCGGATGGCATAAGTGTACGTCGTATTTATCTGTGATATTTAGGTACTTGAATGATGGGACTTCATTAATGTGATTAATGAAAGTAAAAGAAACCTAAAGATGTTGTAGAATCGAATTTCAAAATAAAATAGGTAGCTATAGTTCTTGCTTTGCACAGCGGTATATATGATATATCCTGCACCTTATTCGATGAGGAAAGGACCGAGACCCCTTCACAGGGAGTGACTCCCTTAGCAATAACTGGCAGATGCTACAACCCTAGGTTTGTCTTTTTGATTGCTTCTATAGTTTCAGCTTTGCACAGTGATATATATGATATATCCCGCACCTCATTCGACGAGGAAAGGACCGACGATCCCTTCACCGGGAGTGACTCCGTTAGCAAAACTAGAAAAGCTTCAAAAACACTCCATTTTAAAATCATTTGATTCTACAACGATATCAAGTTCATTACGCAATAGGTTTTCAGAAAACCCTGTCGTAGCCCTCTGTCATTTCAGATAAGTTGTATATAGTATTCGTGCTACATTTGTTGGCTTTCGTCAAGGTATAGTGTGCGGTAGTTATATGCTGCTTATCTGCTGCATACGATGCGATTGGATTAGGGTAGTCGTGCGGCTTTGTTGGCTTTCGTCAAGGGTCGTGCGGGTGGGTTTAATTCAATCAAGAAATGTACGGGTTGAACTTGACTAGCGGGCTATGGTTTGTTGGTTTTCATCAAGGTCATAGCACGTTAGGGGCAAAATATTATCGAGAATTTCAAGTGTTGAAATTTGCAATGAGATTGCATACCTTCTATAAGATAGTTGGATCCCGATACCCGCTGCGAGTAAGAGTTACTCCTGGGAGAGTTTTACACATTACAATTAGCCGATCAAGTAGGTGTCTAGAAAGGTGTTAACGAGGTTATGCCTCTGGGAAAAACGAGGTTTACATTAATTAGGTTCGTGCGAAAGCACGGGGGACCTCCCTTAAAGTACCGACACTGGCCTGGCTGAAAGATTGGCGAACTTGTAGTGTGTAATTAATCCCGGCTAGTCTTTCCTTTTAGGGTTTGAAGGAAGATTTGATAAAAACAGTGGGAGCCATCCTGATTAGATAAAATAATAACCAATCTATTCTTGCAAGAGCGCACGCAGAGTGTTTTCTTCTCTCTCTCTCCAGGTAGCGACCATATCACGCCTTAATCAAGATAATAATACGGATTATTGACTGAACCCGCTTGTTATACTGAGCTGGGGAACGTTAGTCCCGCTCCAACTTATAATTGTTATAAGACAGAGTAGGAAATTGGGGATTACCAGAATTCCCGTGCCGCCCAAACGAAGAGAGTGCATGATGATGCATCATCTTCGGGTGTGTTCATTACAAAGAACTGTTTCTCAGTATCCTTTACGTCCTGGGTATGTGATACCAGATCAGGATCCCAGATATGTAATCTATTACATAGGGCTACAGAAAGGTAGAGAACTGAGAACGGGTGATAAGTTTCATGAGGCAGAAAACAGGGCAAGTGTTGCAGCCAAGTCTGTTGGTCACTGTCACCCTGTATTCCAAATACATTGATTCTGAACGAATGTTATTAGATACCGAACCTGATATACAAAATCATATCAATCTCTTTATTAGTAAAGAAATAATAAAATTTTGTATAGTTGGATAATGTTTTGAACATTTCCTATATCAAAAGTTGATCGGTTCAGGCACGTTATCTAAAAGCATTGATGTTCTAAATCAAACTACAGTTCTTTAGTATACGGAACACACACAAGAGGAAGAGTTCAGAAATGAACGAATCCTTCTTGAGGCATTGTAGACTAGGTCATATCAATGCGATTCGACTGGCTGAAGTTACATTTTAGATGCATATTTAAATCAGTTTGAATTTACATCTTGTGAAACTTGCCAGTCATGTCACAGAGATAAGATGACCATAGCTCCGTTTACTGGAAACAGAGAAAGAGTTAGTGAACTCTTGGGATGATACATGTTGATGTATGTAGGTCCCCTGTCTACACTTGCCAAGACCGGTTCTTTATACTTCATTACATTCTCTGATGATTTTTCGAGATTCAGACCTATGTTCCTGTTGAAACATAAGTCCGAACCTTTTGAGATATTCACAGAATATAAGTTAGAAGTAGAAAACCAAAACACGGGTATAAGTATTATGTCCTTTAATGAGATCGAGGAGGAGAATACTTGAGCACGGAAATCCTGGATTATTCTAAAGGAGAATGAGATTCTCTCTTAGCATTACTCCTCCGTATACACCATAGCACAATGGTATATCGGGGCGGAGCAATAGCACCCTATGTGATATGGTGTGCTCTATGATGAGTACTACTGTGTTTCCTATTTCCTTTTGGGAGTTATGCACTTGAGAAGATGCATACCAATTGAATTGGGTTCCAATCAAATCAGTTGTCTACCGCTTCATATGTGATATGGAAAGGGAAGAGCCCATATCTTAAGTTGGTTAAGATTTTAGGTTGTCCGGGCTATGTCGAAAAGCATAATCCGGACAAGCTCGAGGTAAGGTCTGTTATGTACAACTGGAAAGGTTCCAGCTATACAAACAACAGCAGATGATTTGGTAGAACCAAAGGATTCAGTAGATTCCAACGAACCTCAGCCTCTCCGCTGATCTAGTAGGGTTCCTCACCCACCTGAGAGATATTTCGGCTTCTCTATGACAGTGGGAGCGAGGATTGCATCATGAGATGATGACCCAACTAGTTTCGAGCTGGCCATCAGTAGTGAGACTCTGTAAGAATGGCTGGATGCTTAGTGATCTGAGATGGAATCCTTATACACCAAAAAAGTATGGACTTTAGTTGCTTTATCTGAAGGGTTAAATCCCCATCAGGAGCAAGTATATCTTGAGAAGATTACTTGGTATACATGGAAAAGTTGAGACTTTCAAATCTAGACTTGTTAAAGGTTTGCATCATTAACCAGGTATGGATCGTGATGAAACCTTTTCTAAGGAGCTATGCTTAAGTCCATCCAGATCCTACTTGCCACGGCTACATACCATGACTACGATATCTGGTGGTTGGGTGCCATGACTGCTTTTCTAAATGCTCTTTTAGAAGAGAATGTCTATAAGTACACAGCCAGAGGGCTTCGTAGAAACTGGGAGCAGCGAAAACGTGTACAAGATGCTTTATAGGATAAAGCAGGTATCGCGGAGTTGGAACATCTGTTTTGATGTGTTAGTCAAAGAGTTTGACATCATCAAAATGGTAGATGAACCTTGTATAAACAAAAAGGTAGTAGGGAGTATAGTGACGATCCTCGTAGAGTACGTGGATGACATGCTCTTGATAGGGAAGGAGTTTCCTATGCTACGCTCGATCAATCTCCGCTTATCACAATGATTCTCCATATAGGATCAAAGTGATACCTCCTAAATCCTGGGTTTTGGATCTATGAGATAGATCTAATTGGAAGTTAGGATTCTCACTAGTTGTAGTGAGATGGTATCAACCGATCCTGGGGAGAATCATTGGAAGGGTTCTAGGGTGATAAGGACGACTGAAAATCAGTCGCAGGCATTGTCGTTACCCTCAGTAAAGGGACGGTATGTTGGAAGAGTTCCAAACTAGATACCGTGGCATACTAGACGATAAAGGCTCGATACATCGCTACTTAAGATGCTACCAAAGAGGCAGTCTGGATGTATATTTGTTCATGAGATGAACTTAGTTTCTCCCATTGTGTGACAATGGAGTTGTGGCATATGCCAAGGAACGTCCGTCCCATCAATGATCCAGATATATTCTAAGGCAGTATCACCTGATCATGGAGATGGTTGATCTCCAAGGAGATCGAGGTTAGGAGAGTAGACATAGAGGACAGCACGGCGGATCCACTCAAAAAGGCCTTTTCCCAGAGAGAGACTTTTATGGGATGGTTGAGTATGAGATACTGCAACCACTGCTATCAGATGGCCCTAGTGCAAGTGGGAGATTTTTAGTTATATGTATGCCCTAGAGGCCATTACTATACATAAGATGTATATTGTAGTGGATGCTTGGACATATATAGGGAGGACTTTCTTGCTCGACATGATAGTATGCTATCTGGTTGCTCTTCACCTTAACGTGTATACTGATTGTCTCTCTGTTACATGTTGGTAAAGCCCTTAGGATGTGTACTTGACTACCTGGACTATGATGCGGATCATACTAGTGGGGACATGGTAGTCCATAAGTACATCCTTCAAGGTCCCTAGTCGTAGGTGTATCGAGACGGGGCATCGATATACCAGAGTAGACTAGCGTATACCTTCTCGACCCATACAGATGGGCGATGGATGATCCCATATCCATTGGTGTTTGACATCAGAGATGACATACGGGTGCTCAGTGGAGACTGGGTACACTGGACGGACTTGCCGAGAACTCCCAGATGGTATTATACCTTACGCCAGATGGCAGTTCTCTGGTGACACTGGTACAGAGTAGTCTGTTGACCCGAGATCGTTATAGAGTCTTGTGTGATTCCCACTGTGCTTTGATTTCCACCTTACCACGTCCAAGAGGGCGTGCAAAACGGTGGTTTTTGGGTACAGTCCTGAATCACATGGAGGCAATGAGCGATAGGAGGGGATTCGTCTCTCCCGGTATAGGGAGTTGATGTTGCGCTGTGTTCGATTGGCTATAACCGGAAATCCCTGGCCAGGGTTGCAGAGATTTACTGGTAAGTGTTACCTGTAGTTTCTCGAACTGTTATAGACCTCATATCGACACGACTTATCGAGCTATTGGGGTCTGACGTTTACCACCCCTAGGCGAGATATGCGACATATCAGACGACGAGACCGGACTGTACGGTAAGTGTTACTGGTTGGATTCACAGGAGTATGAGCGGGCTTGCTCGTCGATCTTCTGATCGTTCAATACCCAGGTGGCCGTTACGTTTAGCAGACCGCTTGCGGCTTGTGGGTGTTTGATATGATCATCATCTGCTGCCGGCGTATTGACGAGTCTTTAGAGTTCTACACAGAGGTTTCCTGGCTCAATCGAAAAGAAATAGGAGCGCATATGAGATATGTGTGTTAGTTATGTGTATGCCATAGAGGCCATTACTATACATAGGATGTACATTGTAGTGGACGCTTGGACATATATAGGGAGGACTTTCTTGCTCGACATGATAGTATGCTATCTGGTTGCTCTTTACCTTAACGTGTATACTGATTGTCTCTCTGTTACATGTTGGTAAAGCCCTTAGGATGTGTACTTGACTACCTAGACTATGATGCAGATCATACTAGCGGGGACATGGTAGTCCATAAGTACATCCTTCAAGGTCCCTAGTCATGGGTGTATCGAGACGGGGCATCGATATACCAGAGTAGACTAGCGTATACCTTCTCGACCCATACAGATGGGTGATGGATGATCCCATATCCATTGGTGTTTGACATCAGAGATGACATACGGGTGCTCAGTGGAGACTGGGTATACTGGACGGACTCGCCGAGAACTCCCAGATGGTATTATACCTTACGTCAGATGGCAGTTCTCTGGTGACACTGGTACAGAGTAGTCTGTTGACCCGAGATCGTCATAGAGTCTTGTGTGGTTCCCACTGTGCTTTGATTTCCACCTTACCACGTCCAAGAGGGCGTGCAAAACGGTGGTTTTTCGGTACAGTCCCAAATCACATGGAGGCAATGAGCGATAGGAGGGGATTCGTCTCTCCCGGTATAGGGAGTTGATGTTGCGCTGTGTTCGATTGGCTATAACCGGAAATTCCTGGCTAGGGTTGCTGAGATTTACTGGTAAGTGTTACCTGTAGTTTCTCAAACTGTTATAGACCTCATATCGACACGACTTATCAAGCTATTGGGGTCTGACGTTTACCACCCCTAGGCGAGATATGCGACATATCAGACGATCAGACCGGACTGTACGGTAAGTGTTACTGGTTGAATTCACAGGAGTGTGAGCGGGCTTGCTCGTCGATCTTCTGATCTCTCAATACCCGGGTGGCCGTTACGTTTAGCAGACCGCTTGCGGCTTGTGGGTGTTTGATATGATCATCACCTGCTGCCGGCGTATTGACGAGTCTTTAGAGTCCTACACAGAGGTTTCCTGGCTCAAGCGAAACGAAATAGGAGCGCATATGAGATATGTGCGGGACCGAGAATAATGCGTGTATGTGATACCGTATTTCATTCTCGCGATGAATGTATCGAATGGTTGTATGCGATATAACCTAGTTATCGAATCAAGGATTGATTCGATAAGTCGATACATTGGATATTAGTCGGTTATATGTGATATGACCGGATCGTTAAATCAAGTGTTGATTTAATGACTTAATGCATAATTATATATTTGATATATTACTTTGCATTAACTAGTATTGGTTCACTTTAAATGGATTTTCTCACTTGCTTTGCACAAGTTGTATATGTGATATACTTTTGTGCACTTGATTGTATCATGTTTGATGATACATGTTTACTTGGGTTTGTGTAAAGATTAAACCATGGTTATATGAATGGTTAGGGTTTTGTTTTCTTATTCATTTATTTATTTATTTATTCTTTTTGGAAAATAAATGGCATAAAGAGAAAATGGTGGCTTTGTTTGTTTGTTTGTTGAAGCTTCATGAAGCTTTGACCAAGTGACCATTTTGTCTTCATGCTTAACCATAACCCTTCAAACTAACCATGATTTATTCTCTACACCTAACTATGGTGAGTATATGATAAGTATTCATATTATTTTCCTTTATCAAAACACTTATCATATTCTTTCTTCATCTTCTTCTTCATGAGCAAGAAAGAAAAGCTTGCCTCATCAATGGCAAGTGATGAAATCATGTGAGAAATCCAATTCCAAAGTGAACCCACTTCCTATTTCTTCATCCTCTACCTCTTGCCAAGTAGTATAGGGTGTTCTCTTCACAAGTTTCATGACTTGGTGAAGTTGGAGCTTGATCTTGTGATGCCTCGACGTAGATCATCTTCGGCATCGTTAGTCGACGACCAAGCCCGCCCATTTCTCCGATGAAGCCGACGCTAGAGCCCGGGATCCGATTTGGACAGCGGAGTGACATCATTGCGGAGCTATGGAGGTGGAGCACCGGATCTACAAAGGTTGTATTTCCGTACATTTAGTTAAGTTGTTAACTAGTTGCTTGTTTCGCCTAAAATTCTATTTAGCGATCCGTATTAGGGTTTCTCGGCACTTGTAAAATTTGAAATTGGCATGGTTGATGCCTTGTGAGACCTCATTAGCGTGCCTAGGAACCCTACAGTGGTATCAGAGCCTAGCTAGAGCCTTAGGCGATGCGTAGACGGAGTTAGAAATCCGATCGAACCGAAAACCTAACTCCAAAATGCTCTATGGACTTTTTTCAAAAACTGGGATTTTTCCAGATTAAAAATTCTTTAAAAATTCAGCAGGAAATTCTAAGAATTATGATGCAAAATTTATCAAGTGATGCTGCAAAAGTGCGGCGGAACCGCGGCAGAAGCTTGGCTTCTGCGGAACCAGCTTCTGCCGCGGTTCCGCGGCCAATATATGTGATCACTCTTCAATTTTTGCATAGTAACTCCTATATTTTGGTTCTGGATTTTCTGGGATTTTTTAATATTTATTCATGAGTTGAATATTCTGGGGTGTTTTGGAGCTTTGTTGATTCGATCGGAAATATCAAACATTGTCTATGTGTTTTTCCGGGTAAATTTTAGAATATGTTAAAAAGTTCGACCGGATAAAAATACCCACCTTTTCCCCTGCCAGGAAATTTCCAAGTGTTGGATCTTTCCGTAGTTTAACGACGTTCTAAGTAGTGCAAGTAACGCTATGGTCCCTCTAGAAGACAACAAACCTTAACTCGATTATGTGACCGTCTTGAACTGCCCTTTGAACCTTCGGGTTTGGGGCAGTACGGCGTGCCACATGTGAGGCGTTGGCTTGACCCTTCTACGGCTGGACCGTTGGTACTGAGGCATGAACTGGATGTTTTTAAACTTGTTTCATGTGTTGAGCTGTTTCGGGAAAACTTGGGTGTTTGACTGTTCGATCGGAAAGTTTAACATTTTCTGTTTATCTGGAATGTGATACAATACTTGGAATCTACAAGTAGTTATGAGATAACTGAATGAATGTTATAAACATAGCAGTTTAGTCTCACTTGATCAGTTGCTACGGAATTTTGATGTGATCAAAAGTCCGTCGCAATTACGTAGCGTACGCGGATACTCGCCGGATAAACTTAATAGACAGCCACACCCCTTAACCCCGACCAAGTGACTGTAAGAGAACCCCGTCGCCGAAGGCATCCGTCCGGGTGCTCGAGGTAGCGGTGTTCCGCCTTGGTGCACTTCGTCGACGGCGTCGGGGGTGCGGCCGCCTACTAAAGTTTGCGACGAGCATTCGATCAGGATGTCGGGAATCTTGTTGAATTGCCCGACTTGATATTGAAAAGTGTTTTCGATAATGAGACAAAAATGCGGGGTTTATAATTGTTAGGCATGCGATGTCTAAGGAATTCATTTGGTCAGGCATGCGATGTCTGAGGAGGTTGCGGATTCCAACTGTTGTAGTTTTACACTTTCTTTTCTGTGACCGTAAGTGTAATATGTGATATCGCCGGTTTCGTTGCTATATGTCAACGACAATTGGGATGCGCATATTTACTTACGTTGATGACATGTGATGTTATGTGTTGCTGGATATGTTATATTGGATCGTCATGTTTGAATAGCCGGGGGGTTTTTATGTGAGATGAGTGTTTTTCATTTTCATTCATGTAAAAACTTGTATGTAATATTCTTTTATTGGGGAACTTCCAGGTTGCGGAAGATGTCACCCTTTATATATTATTTACTTTTCCGCACTAGGATAGACCCAAGGAGGAGGGCACAAGTAACCAGGTTCTGGAGTCCAGTGGGAGACCAACTCGAGGAGTCGAGTCCGGGACTCCTAACTCTAGAATTGGTAGGGTTGCTTGCCGCTCTCGTAGGGGTCTAGGGGTATGGGTTTGGCTATTCATCGCGACCGTGGAATCCGTGTTTTATACTCGCTCGTATTGAAAACACGGACGTCCTAGTATATCCAATATCTCATATGATTCTTCTGCTGCGATATCTGTGATGTGATCATGTGATGTTCTGTGATAGATACTTTATATAGTATATATGATATATTATATAGGCGTTACTTATGTTTTACACCCGCGCTAGCCCTGCCCCGCTCTGCCGTTAGTTACCTAACCTAACGGTGCACGGGTGGGCATCGAGGCGAATGCGGATGGCATAAGTGTACGTCGTATTTATCTGTGATGTTTAGGTACATAATTGATGGGACTTCATTAATGTGATTAATGAATGAAAAGAAACCTAAAGATGTTGTAGAATCGAATTTCAAAATAAAAAAGGTAGCTACAGTTCTTGCTTTGCACAGAGGTATATATGATATATCCTGCACCTTATTCGATGAGGAAAGGACCGAGATCCCTTCACCGGGAGTGACTCCTTCAGCAATAACTGGCAGATGCTACACACTCGGTTTGTCTTTTGATTGCTTTTAAGAGTTTTTGCTTTGCACAGTGATATATATGATATATCCCGCACCTCATTCGACGAGGAAAGGACCGACGATCCCTTCACCGAGAGTGACTCCTTTAGAAAAACTAGAAAAGCCTCAAAAACACTCCATTTTAAAATCATTTGATTCTACAACGATATCAAGTTCATTACGCAACAGGTTTTCAGAAAAACCTGTCGTATCCCTCCGTCATTTCAGATAAGTTGTATATAGTATTCGTGCTGCATTTGTTGGCTTTCGTCAAGGTGCAGTGTGCGGTAGCTATATGCTGCTTATCTGCTGCATACGATGCGATTGGATTAGGGTAGTCGTGCGGCTTTGTTGGCTTTCGTCAAGGGTCGTGCGGGTGGGTTTAATTCAATCAAGAAATGTACGGGTTGAACTTGACTAGCAGGCTATGGTTTGTTGGCTTTCGTCAAGGTCATAGCACGTTAGGGGAAAAATATTATCGGGAATTTTAAGTGTTGAAATTTGCAATGAGATTGCATACCTTCTATGAGATAGTTGGATCCCGATACCCGCTGCGAGTAAGAGTTACTCCTGGGAGAGTTTTACACATTACAATTAGCCGATCAAGTAGGTGTCTAGAAAAGTGTCAACGAGGTTACGCCTCTGGGAAAACAAGGTTTACATTAATTAGGTTCGTGCGAAAGCACGGGGGACCTCCCTCAAAGTACCGACACTGGCCTGGCTGAAAGATTGGCGAACTTGTAGTGTGTAATTAATCCCGGCTGATCTTTCCTTTTAGGGTTTGAAGGAAGATTTGATAAAAAGCAGTGGGAGCCATCCTGATTAGATAAAATAATAACCAATCTATTCTTGCAAGAGCGCACGCTGAGTGTTTTCTTCTCTCTCTCTCCAGGTAACGACCATATCACGCCTTAATCAAGATAATAACACAGATGTATTGACCGAACCCGCTTGTTATACTGAGCTGGGGAACGTTGGTCCCGCTCCAACTTATAATTGTTATAAGACAGAGCAGGAAATTGGGGATTACCAGAATTCCCGTGCCGCCCAAACGAAGAGAGTGCATGCTGATGCATCATCTTCGGGTGTGTTCATTACAGAGAACTGTTTCTCAGTATCCTTTATGTCCTGGGTATGAGATACCAGATCAGGATCCCAGATATGTAATCTGTTACATAGGGCTAAAAAAAGGTAGAGGACTGAGAACGGGTGATAAGTTTCATGAGACAGAAAACGGGGCAAGTGTTGCAGCCAAGTCTGTTGGTCACTGTCACCCTATATTACCAATACATTGATTTTGAACAAATGCTATTAGATACCGAACCTGATATACAAAATCATATCAATCTCTTTATTAGTAAAGAAATGATAAAATTTTGTATAGTTGGATAATGTTTTGAACATTTCCTATATCAAAATTTGATCGGTTCAGGCACGTTATCTAAAAGCATTGATGTTCTAAATCAAACTACAGTTCTTTAGTATACGAAACACACACAAGAGGAAGAGTTCAGAAATGAACGAATCCTTCTTGAGGCATTGTAGACTAGGTCATATCAATGCGACCCGACTGGCTGAAGTTACATTTAGATGCATATTTAAATAAGTTTGAATTTACATCTTATGAAACTTGCGAGTCATGTCACAAAGATAAAATGACCTCAGCTCTGTTTATTGGAAACAGAGAAAGGGTTAGTGAACTCTTGGGATGATACATATTGATGTATGTAAGGTCCTCTGTCTGCATATGCCAGGACTGGTTCTTTGTACTTCGTTACATTCTCTGATAATCTCTCAAGATTCAGACATATGTTCCTGTTGAAACACAAGTCCGAACCTTTTGAGATATTCACAGAATATGATTTAGAAGTAGAAAACCAAAACACGGGCATAAGTATTATGTCCTTTGATGAGATCGAGGAGGAGAATACTTGAGCACGGAAATCCTGGATTATTCTAAAGGAGAATGAGATTCTCTCTCAGCATTACTCCTCCGTATACACCATAGCACGATGGTATATCGGGACGGAGCAATAGCACCCTATGTGATATGGTGTGCTCTATGATGAGTACTACTGAGTTTCCTATTCCCTTTTGGGAGTTATGCACTTGAGAAGCTGCATACCAATTGAATTGGGTTCCAATCAAATCAGTTGCCTACCGCTTCATATGTGATATGGAAAGGGAAGAGCCCATATCTTAAGTTGGTTAAGATTTGGGGTTGTCCGGGCTATGTCTAAAAAGCAAAATCCGGACAAGCTCGAGGCAAGGTCTCTAATGTAGAACTGGAAAGGTTCCAGCTATACAAGTTACAGCACATGATTTGATAAAACCAAAGGATTCAATAGTTACCAACGAACCTCAGCCTCTCCGCCAATCTAGTAGAGTTCCTCACCCACCTGAGAGATACTTCGGTTTCTCTATGACAGTAGGAGAGAGGATTGCATCATGAGATGATGACCCAACTAGTTTCGAGCTGGCCATCAGGAGTGGGACTCTGTATGAATGGCTGGATGCTTAGCGATCTGAGATGGAATCCTTATACACCAACAAAGTATGGACTTTAGTTGCTATATCTGAAGGGTTAAATTCCCATCAGGAGCAAGTATATCTTGAGAAGATTACTTGGTGTAGATGGAAAGGTTGAGATTTTCAAAGCTAGACTTGTTATAGGTTTTCGTCATTGACCAGGCGTGGATAATGATGAAACCTTTTTCCAGTGGCTATGCTTAAGTCTATCCAGATCGTACTTGCCATGGCTACATACCATGACTACGAAATCTGGCGGTTGGGTGTCATGACTGCTTTTCTAAATGATGTTTTAGAAGAGAACGTCTATAAGTACACAGCCAGAGGGCTTCGTAGACAGTGGGAGCAGCGGAAACACGTACAAGATGCTTTATAGGATAAAGAAGGTATCGCGGAGTTGGAACATCTGTTTTGATGCCTTAGTCAAAGAGTTTGACATCATCAAAATGGTAGATGAACCTTGTATAAACAAAAAGGTAGTAGGGAGTATAGTAACGATCCTCGTAGAGTACGTGGATGACATACTCTAGATAGGGAAGGAGTTTCCTATGCTACGCTCGGTCAATCTCCGCTTATCACAATGATTCTCCATATAGGATCAAAGTGATACCTCCTAAATCCTGGGTTTTGGATCTATGAGATAGATCTAAATGGATGTTAGGATTCTCACTAGTTGTAGTGAGACGGTATCAATTGACCCTGGGGAGAATCACTGGAATGGTTCCAGGGTGATAAAGACGACTGAATGTCAGTCACAGGCATTGTCTTTACCCTCAGTGGAGGGACGGTATGTTGGAAAAGTTCCAAGCTAGATACCGTGGCATACTAGACGATAAAGGCTGGATACATCGCTACTTAAGGTGCTACCAAAGAGGCAGTCTGGGTGTATATTAGTTCATGAGATGAACTTTGTTCCTCCCATTGTGTGACAATGGAGATGTGGCTTATGCCAAGGAACGCCGGTCCCATCAGTGATCCAGACATATTCTAAGGCAGTGTCACCTAATCATGGAGATGGTTGATCTCCAGGGAATCGAGGTTAGGTGAGTAGACTCAGAGAACAATACGGCGGATCCACTCACGAAGGCCTATTCCCAGAGAGAGACTTTTATGGGATGGTTGAGTATGAGATACTACAACCACTGCTACAGATGGCCCTAGTGCAAGTGGGAGATTGTTAGTTATGTGTATGCCCTAGAGGCCATTACTATACATAGGATGTACATTGTAGTGGATGCTTGGACATATATAGGGAGGACTTTCTTGCTCGACATGATAGTATGCTATCTGGTTGCTCTTTACCTTAACGTGTATACTGATTGTCTCTCTGTTATATGTTGGTAAAGCCCTTAGGATGTGTACTTGACTACCTGGACTATGATGCAGATCATACTAGCGGGGACATGGTAGTCCATAAGTACATCCTTCAAGGTCCCTAGTCGTGGGTGTATCGAGACGGGGCATCGATATACCAGAGTAGACTAGCGTATACCTTCTCGACCCATACAGATGGGCGATGGATGATCCCATATCCAATGGTGTTTGACATCAGAGATGATATACAGGTGCTCAGTGGAGACTGGGTACACTGGACGGACTCGCCGAGAACTCCCAGATGGTATTATACCTTACGTCAGATGGCAGTTCTCTGGTGACACTGGTACAGAGTAGTCTGTTGACCCGAGATCGTCATAGAGTCTTGTGTGGTTCCCACTGTGCTTTGATTTCCACCTTACCACGTCTAAGAGGGCGTGCAAAACGGTGGTTTTTGGGTACAGTCCCGAATCACATGGAGGCAATGAGCGATAGGAGGGGATTCGTCTCTCCCGGTATAGGGAGTTGATGTTACGCTGTGTTCGATTGGCTATAACCGGAAATCCCTGGCCAGGGTTGCTGAGATTTACTGGTAAGTGTTACCTGTAGTTTCTCAAACTGTTATAGACCTCATATCGACACGACTTATCAAGCTATTGGGGTCTGACGTTTACCACCCCTAGGCGAGATATGCGACATATCAGACGATCAGACCGGACTGTACGGTAAGTATTACTGGTTGGATTCACAGGAGTGTGAGCGGGCTTGCTCGTCGATCTTCTGATCGCTCAATACCCGGGTGGCCGTTACGTTTAGCAGACCGCTTGCGGCTTGTGGGTGTTTGATATGATCATCACCTGCTGCCGGCGTATTGACGAGTCTTTAGAGTCCTACACAGAGGTTTCCTGGCTCAAGCGAAATGAAATAGGAGCGCATATGAGATATGTGCGGGACAGAGAATAATGCGTGTATGTGATACCGTATTTCATTCTCGCAATGAATGTATCGAATGGTTGTATGCGATATAACCTAGTTATCGAATCAAGGATTGATTCGATAAGTCGATACATTGGATATTAGTCGGTTATATGTGATATGACTGGATCGTTAAATCAAGTGTTGATTTAATGATTTAATGCATAATTATATATTTGATATATTACTTTGCATTAACTAGTATTGGTTCACTTTAAATGGATTTTCTCACTTGCTTTGCAAAAGTTGTATATGTGATATACTTTTGTGCACTTGATTGTATCATGTTTGATGATACATGTTTACTTGGGTTTGTGTAAAGATTAAACCATGGTTATATGAATGGTTAGGGTTTTGTTTTCTTATTTATTTATTTATTTATTTATTCTTTTTGGAAAATAAATGGCATAAACAGAAAATGGTGGCTTTCTTTGTTTGTATGTTGAAGCTTCATGAAGCTTTGACCAAGTGACCATTTTGTCTTCATGCTTAACCCTAACCCTTCAAACTAACCATGATTTATTCTCTACACCTAACTATGGTGAGTATATGATAAGTATTCATATTATTTTCCTTTATCAAAACACTTATCATATTCTTTGTTCATCTTCTTCTTCATGAGCAAGAAAGAAAAGCTTGCCTCATCAATGGCAAGTGATGAAATCATGTAAGAAATCCAATTCCAAAGTGAACCCACTTCCTATTTCTTCGTCCTCTACCTCTTGCCAAGTAGTATAGGGTGTTCTCTTCACAAGTTTCATGACTTGTTGAAGTTGGAGCTTGATCTTGTGATGCCTCGACGTAGATCATCTTCGGCATCGTTAGTCGACGACCAAGCCCGCCCATTTCTCCGATGAAGCCGACGCTAGAGCCCGGGATCCGATTTGGACAGCGGAGTGACATCATTGCGGAGCTATGGAGGTGGAGCACCGGATCTACAAAGGTTGTATTTCCGTACATTTAGTTAAGTTGTTAACTAGTTGCTTGTTTCGCCTAAAATTCTAGTTAACGATCCGTATTAGGGTTTCTCGGCACTTGTAAAATTTGAAATTGGCATGGTTGATGCCTTGTGAGACCTCATTAGCGTGCCTAGGAACCCTACATTGTGCGGGATCGAGAATAATACCAGTATGTGATACTGGATTCTATTCTCTCGATTTGTATCATCGGCAGGTTATATGTGATATAGCCGGGTTACCGAATCAAGTGTTGATTCGATACATTGATACACTTGATACTAGTCGGTTGTATGCGATATGACCGGATCATTAAATCAAGTGTTGATTCAATGATTTAATGTTTAATTATATATATTTGATATATTACTTAGCATTAACTAGTATTGGTTCACATTAAGATGGATTTTCTCACTCGCATGTGCACATTGTATATATGATATAGCTTTGTACACTTGTTTGTATCATGTTTGATGATATATGCCAATTGAATTTGTGTAAAGACTTAAACCATGTTTAGTGAATGGTTAGGGTTTCATTTCACTTATTTATTTATCTTTTCTTTTTGGTTAAAAGATAAAAGAAAGAAAAACAAAATGGTTGCTTTAAAACATGAAGCTTGTTGAAGCTTCATGAAGCTTTGACCAAGTGACCATTTTGTCTTCATTTCCTTTAACCTAACCATTCACCAAAACCATAGTTAACTCTCTACACATAACCATGGTTTGTATATGATAAGTATTCATATTATTTTCTTTTTGAAAAAGACTTATCATATTATCTTCTTCTTCTTCTCCTTCTTCAACATGAAGAAAGCTTGCCTCCATCAGTGGCAACTTGAGAAAAAGAGTGAGAAATCCAATTCTAAAGTGAACCCACTTCCTATTTCTTCATCCTATACCACTTGCCAAGTAGTATAGGGTGTTTTCTTCACAAGTTTCATGGCTTGGTGAAGTTGGAGCTTGATCTAGTGTTGCCTCGACGTAGATCATCTTCGGCATCGAAGCCGACGACCAAGCCCGCCCATTTCTCCGATGAAGCCGACGCTAGAGCCTGGGATTCGATTTGGACAGCAAGGAGACTTCATCATGGAGCTATGGAGGTGGAGGACCGGATCTACAAAGGTTGTATTTCCGTTCACTTAGTTAAGTTGTTAACTAGTTGCCTGTTTCGCCTAAAATTCTAGTTAACGATCCGTATTAGGGTTTCTCGGCACATGAAAAATTTGAAATTGGCATGGTTGATGCCTTGTGAGACCTCATTAGCGTGCCAAGGAACCCTACAAATAATAATAATAATAAACCTTTATTTTTAGAAGTTCAACTCCCAAAGTCAATTGGGAGTACAACTCCCGCTGCAGGGGCTAAGCCACTTTGTCCTTTTTTT
Source organism: Agapanthus africanus (assembly GCA_030015575.1). Classification (NCBI taxonomy): domain Eukaryota; kingdom Viridiplantae; phylum Streptophyta; class Magnoliopsida; order Asparagales; family Amaryllidaceae; genus Agapanthus; species Agapanthus africanus. Next base: position 221,361,438 of record JASDDO010000014.1, read on the forward strand.
AGGAGTTTAACTCCAAAAGTCAATTAGGAGTACAACTCCCAGTACAGGGACTAATCTCCTTTTCTCCGCAGGCACCCAGTGCCCAGCGCCCAGCATCCAGCGCCAGCGTGCTGGGCATGTGAGGTGTCGGTGCCCACGCATCCTTTGGATGCTATTCATCCCTTTATACACACACACACACTCCACAACACTTTTCCCGTTAGAAAATATTTCTAACAAAGCGCTGCCCCGCACCCTACAAGGGGGCTGCTAGCCCCCTTGACCCCCAACCCACTATCCGGGTAGCGGGAGCCTCGTAAACTCTGCGTGGCCCCCGATATACCCAAGACCCCTCAAAAAACAATACACACACTGCACATTGAGTTCGCATGACCAGTTTGCCCCGTCAATCGGAGGTTCCTTCGCTCCAAAGGAGAGGGATAATTAACGGTGGCTTAGTCCACGGCTGACGGAGATTCGGATCCCCACAATCAATAAATCCCCGCCTACTCTAGGAAGGGGGAATCTGTAGTGCACCTGACAAGCGACACGTATTCCCATCTTAATGGGGTGACGAAAAACACCCTACATATTCTGGCACGCCCGATAGGACCTTATCTTTCCTCTCATATTTTGGGTTAAACGTTTATGCGGCTCAATCAACAGACTTATCGATATTTATACTAAAATAATGCTCTTTCATGCAGGATTTCAAGCGATCAAGCCTCAAAAATGTCTCCAAGGACAAGCCCATCTCTAAACACGGCTCCCGTCTCCGACACGATGAAGATGGACGCCAGGACGATCCTCTCAGCCAGTCTCGGACGACAGTGGGAGGAGCCGCTGCTACCATTTGGTTATATTCTGTTGTGCCAGCTAACGCCATCCCCACTCCTTAAGCTTTGGCAATAGACAGACCGGTCTCAAAAGGTTGGAAGCCAAATGTGGTGATCTCGAGGGCACCACTACCCAAACGCAAGTCAGAGTTTGAACGACTTTCCTTGGCCCCAGCTGGGGGCAAGGCCATCAACACCAACAAAGCAACAAGGTATCTCAGGCAAGCTCCAGCGGTGCCCCTGACAACTACTCAATCGAGTATCTTCTCTAAGCTCCCCGTCAATTGACTCACGATAGCTTCCTGGATGATGGATGCCCGTCAAGCTTTCAAAATCGAGAAGCTAAGACAGAAAAGGCTCAGATACAGAGCCAACAAAAGGGCTAGGGCTCCTGCTAGGATGAACTTCATAAGGTTTCATGAACTCGGTTACCTCGCAACAACAGCTGAATTGGCTGTAAAGCTCGCTAACTCTTTTGAACCATTGGAATTGGTCCAGAAAAATTCCATGACCTCAAGAATCAAGAAAGTTGCGATCCGGACAGCTCTACCTAAGGACCCAGTTAGACCAACCGTCTTCAGTCGCTTGTCCTTTCCAGAAGATGAAAGAACACGACGATGGTCCAAAAAATCAGTCACCAAAGATAAAGAGATGGCTGGATATGTGGTCCACACTGTTTACATGGTGGGCACGCGCAGCAAGAGCAAGGACGGGGCTACCACATCTCAAATCCAATCTGGTATGAATGTGACTGCCACTTCCCAAGACCAACATCCTATGAAAGGTATGAAAACCCTTCTAGTAAGGACGATAAGCAGATAGATCCTTCGGTTCATGAGGAGTCGGGCACGGAAAGCGAAGAGGAGCTAATCTTCTACCCCAAGACCGTAGAGCAGCAACTTCTCCAAGAGCTCCAAAAGCAGCTTAGAAACAAATACAAGAAGATGTCCAAGCTCTACTCGAAGATCGACGACTTGACAAACGTCGCCTTACAACTCACGGCCCAAATCACCTCTCAGCCATCCAATCAAGCTCAGGGTTCTGCTCATGAACCAGGAAATGGTGTCCTAGGGCAGCCGACGCCTATTCCCTTAAATCAAAAGGTGGGCGAACCGCGTGAAAGTCAGCCGCATCCTATCTTAGGAAATGTCTTGACTACCGATAACAGCAACCCTCTAATATAAAATCAAATTATGGATTTGATCGCCAACAAAGTCAAAATATTGGTAGCCGAAGACGATGCGTAAAAAGATATCAGCAGTAGTGGGAGACCATATCCTGATCGGTATGATCTGGTAGAGTTTCCTGACAGCTATTTCATCCCTAAATTCGGAAGATTTGATGGGACGGGAAATGTGAATCAACATATCGCCCGCTTTAAAGCCTCATGCGGGAATACTGGGGGCAATGATGCGCTTCTCCTCCGTCAGTTCGTTAATAGTTTAACCGATGTCGCTTTCGACAAGTATGCAAGCTTACCGGATGGCTCCATTACTACTTTCGTCTAAATGGAATCTCTGTTTTGGCAAAGGTTCATGAATATCAGCGATAAGATCACCATTGCCGACCTCGTAAGGACCTAGCCAAAGAATAAAAAAAACAGCACGGATTTTATAACCTAATGGCGTAATCTCTTCGTCAAATGTGAACCGCCAATAGAGCAGGACCAATCTGTCAGCCTTCTCGTCGGAAATCCTAACAATTGGATGGCCCTGTTTCTATGCACCGCAGGTCTCAAAACATTCCAAGAGCTGACCAAGAAAGTTCATATGTTGGAGCGCTCAAATTTGGAGTCCTCCTCTGATTCCCAAAATAACAATAGGTCCTGGAGAAACCAAAAGGACGATAATCGTAAAGGCGGAAATTTCGACGATGCTGAATCATTTAACACTTCAGATGACCGAAATAACCGAGGAATAAGCGAGCCTAATGCTAACCAGTCTCGGAAGCCAGCGTTCGGAAAGGGAGGAGAACCTCCTCTGAAAGAAAAACTGGATAAGGTCTATTTCTTCAGGAGGGACAAAGTCCACAAGATATTTAAAGATGCCTTAAGAAACGTTCTATAATTGCAGGAATCAAAGAGACTACAAGATGCGAATATGACCAACGACCCTAAATATTTCCTTTATCATAGAGTGATAGGTCATGCTATTGAAGACTGCTTCGTCTTCAAAGATTGGGTCGAAAAACAATACAAGGCAGGAGAGATAGAACTGCTTAAAGATGTGTTAGCAAACAATCAAGCTGCGACCATCTATTTCATACAAACAGAGACCGAAACCCTTTGAGAACCTGCTTCTCTCAGTCATCTGCCCTTCTCTGAAAGGAACGGGCCAAGGCGACAAGCTAAGAGCCAAACGAGCAACATTGCCAACGAAGAAGCGATAGACGGGTACACAACCCATACAGTCTACATGATGGAGACCAGAGGATCAATTCCTCCTACGCCTTATAGCCATGACGGTGACGTGGTTGTTGCCATCCAACACCGGCTCGATCTAGATAACGAAGAGCCCGCTTATGCAATTAAGCCAAAGGAGCCCATTGTTCCTGCAGAATCGAGCGCATGCTCCAACAGAGGACCACCACATCGTTAAACTGGGAACATTCGACCGCCACTTCGTTAAACTGGGGATAGTCAACCCCTAAGTCATTAAACTGGGAGTGTAAAAAAAGAATTTTGTAAAAAAATTGCCGAAATGATGGGGCGACTCACAATAAAAATCAGCAGGTAAAATAAAGATGAAAATAAGGCCAAAATGATGGGGCAACCGTGAATTAATAGCCGAAATGATAGGGCAATCGCGACCTTCGTGATAAAAAAAGATGAAATGATAGAGCAATCGCAGTAAAAAAAAGTCCAAACGGCGAGTGATGAGTCGCTCCTGGTACCATATTCCAGCGCAGTGATGCAGACGCCAACCAAAATTCTCCCGGCCCTATAGTTGGTCCCCAAACTGACTACCGTATACAATCTATAAGCTCAAATATTTCTTATCGCACCCATGCCCCACCTCAATCACCAGTCACACGGCCGGTCTCCACCATCGGAATTAGGCTCCATTTAGGAAGACCCACTCATGTGTGCTCACGATACATGAGGAGCACAAACTTACGAGATCCTCTCGACTCGTAAGAAAACACTTTCGTGGGATTCTTACAACCCACAAAGGAATAACACACTTAGGGGTCCCCACGACTCCTAAGGAGAAAATACACCTATGAGATCCTTTCGACTCGTAGGAAGAAAATGCTTTTATGGGACCCTTACGACTCATAAAATTGAAAAGCCTTCGGTGATAGGGACCTAAACCTGTCTCCTAAGCTATCGCTCCCTAACAGGCAAAGGCAAATGATGAATTGCTCCTGGGACCTATGCTCCAGTGTTAGGAGCGCTGATGCCTACACTAAACCAGAAATTCCAAACTTTCAATCATATAGACCCTTAAGTCGTTAAACTGGGAACAGATGACCTCTAAGTCGTTAAACTGGGAACATATGACCCCTAAATCGTTAAAATGGGAATAGATGACCCCTAAGTCGTTAAACTAGGAACAAATGACCCCTAAGTCATTAACTGGGAATGAAGGAAATCCTCTCATGGCAAATGATGATTCGCTCCTGGTACCATATTCCAGCATAGCGATGCCGATGCCAAACCAAAACCAAAATCCTCAAATCCTCTCATGGCAAATGATGATTCGCACCTGGTACCAAATTCCACTGTGTCGATACTGATGTCAGCACAAATCCGATGTTCTCTACGGCAAATGATGATTCACTCCTGGTACTATATTTCCAGTGTAGCGATGCTGACACCGAACAAAAACCTAAATTCCAAATCCTAGGCTCAAAAGCCCCACTAGACGGATAAGAAACTCCCAAATCAAATCAATTCAACAATCTCTGCGTCGGAATCATGTTTCGTCTCAGAAGGTACCCTGTGTCGAAATCATGCCTCTCCTCGGAGTATCTGCCTTCCCTTTCGGAATTATGCTCCATCTCAGAATCAAGTCAATCAACGACCTCCCTGTCAGAATTATGCTCCGCCATGGAATCAAGTCAACCAACGACTTCCCTATCGGAAGTATGCTTCGCCTCGGAATCAAGTCAACAAACAACTTTTCTGTCGGAATTATGCTCCATGTCGGAATCAATTCAACCAACAATCTCTGCGTCGGAAGCATGTTTCGTCTCAGAATGTGCCCCGTATCGAAATCATGATTCGCCTCGGAGTATCTTCCTTCCCTGTCGGAATTATGCTTCGCCCGGGAATCAATCTCTACATCGAAGCCATGGTTCATTCAGAATGTCTACCTTGCACCAGAATTAAGCTTTGTCCCAGGATACACTTGCCCCCTGTCGAAATTATGCTTCATCCTGGAACCCTGCGTCGAAACTATGCTTCGTCTCAGAATATATCCTTCCCTTAGAATCATGCTCCGCTCTTCGGAATGATGCTCCGATCCCGGAATTATGCTTCGCTCGTCAGAATGATGCTCCGATCCCAGAATTATGCTCCGCACCTCGGAATGATGCTCCGACCCCCAGAATTATGCTCCGCATGCTCCGACCCCCGGAGTTATGCTCCACTCTTCAGAATGATGTTTCGATCCTGGAATTATGCTCTGCAAATCGGAATGATGCTCCGACCCCGGGAATCATGCTCCCGGAAGGATGCTCCGCACCCGGAATGATGCTCCACCACAAAGTCAAACTTCTATAGAGCAAGATCCATCAATTTCATGCACACAACTCATATACGCGGTGTGCATTTATTGATGGGGGCACTTTGTTAGGGTCAAAAATTACGCCCCGGTTTACCAAGTCAAAGTCAACCCCAAGTAAGTGGTCCTAAGCCTAGGTTAAGTGGGCCCATGCCCAAGTCGAGCCCCGCAGCCGGCCTCTTCCATGCTTAAAAGAAAATTATGTAATAAATAAATTTGATGTAATTTTCATGCATGAATGTAAAATAAATAGGAAAGAAGCCAAATTTTTGTAAAGCCCATGGCTCATGTGCAAAAAGAAACAAACACATGAGGCATGGGATGGGCAAAATGCCATTTTGTAAAGCCCAAGGGGCTATGGGTAAATTTGTAATCCTATATAAGGCAACATGATGATGAAATGAAGACATATAATTCATTCCCCTCAAAATCTAAGGTTTCTGTGTCTCCTTCCCCTTCCTTAAGGTTCTAAACCTTCATCTTTTTTTTTTGAGTTAAATCAAGAGTTTAACTCTTCTTTTTCCAAAAAAACAATTTTTCACCATAATACCCCTGAAGGAGAACTCAGATCTCTCAACAAATCCCCAAAATGGATGATTTTTAAGCCACACTCTCCCTTTTCCTCTAAGATCCAGCCAACAGAAAGGAGGAAGAAGGAGACCCATCTCCACAAATCCCACTTTAGGAAATATCCAAGGCTCAAAAGAAAACCTGGGGCTCAAAAGAGAAGAAAAAGGTCCACATTCATCATCTCCGAAAATCTCTTAAGTTTATATATATATAATAAATCTTTATTTTTAGGAGTTTAATTCCAAAAGTCAATTGGGAGTACAACTCCCGCTGCAGGGGCTAAGCCCCTTTGTCCTTCTGTTAGGAGTTTAACTCCAAAAGTCAATTGGGAGTACAACTCCCAGTACATGGGCTAAGCCCATTTTTCTGCGGGCGTCCAGCGCCCACGTGCCGGACGCATAAGGCGTTGGCGCCCAGGCATAGGCACCTAGTGCCCATCTGCCAGGCACGTGTGGTGCTTTGGACGCTATTCACCATTTTATATATATATACACACTCCACAACACTTTTCCCGTAAACTGTGCGAGGCCCCCAATATACCCAAGAGCCCTCAAAACATAACACACGCACATTACATATTGAGTTCGCATGACCAGCTTGACCCATCAATATGAGGTTCCTTCGCTCCAAAGGCGAGAGATAATTAACGGCAGCTTAGTTCGTGGCTGCCAGAGATTCGGATCCCCACAATCAATAAATCCCCGTCTACCCTAAGCAGGGAGAATCTGTAGTATGCCTGACAAGAGACGCGTATTCCCATCTCAATGGGGTGACGAAAAACACCCTACAACAGAGACTTCTATGGCTGGCGCTAGTTCCAGCTAGCAACCTTTTCCAGATGTTCATGTAAAGGGTGCTATCATCCCTGTCGAGACCTATGTGCCATCGTCAGAGCCTTTGGATGCAAGTGATGAGCAAGCTGACCCCTCATAAGATGCAACAGGGCCTTAGCACTCTAGTACGGAGAGTAATAATCCTGCAACTTATTCCTAAGAGGTCATGAACATCGGCGAGCCTAAAGACATTCCCATTCCCCCGGGGTTTGAACTGGTCTCTTTAGGAACCCCATGCATCGCTAAGTGACGCTTGTTCGAGAACTGCCGCTATTGATTCAGGAGATGCGGCTATGCGTCATAGTGTGACCCCTACTGTTGAACTGGGGAGTGAGGCAAGTAATGTTGTTGAGACCGATGCGGTGACCAGTGTTTCTCAGGAGACTGCCACTATTTCTTCACCATCACCTCCTGAGGAATCCCATGTCGCGACTCCATTTGCTACCGGTATACAACTTTTCATTTTTTCATCTACTTTTGTTTTATTTACATGCATCTCCTGGCGATCTTTTTATTTCAGATGTGGACATGACGGACGCATCATCGGCTTCCACATCCTTAGCTATCGTCTCGGCTTCTTTCAGAAATTTCCAGCATGGGAAACCTTCCTCCACGGGAGCTCTAGCTACTGTTACTCCTTCTTTCGCTCCTTCTGGGTCCTGTATAGCCTTACTGGAAGTTGAAAGGGCTATCAAAGGTAATTTTACTTTGAATTTCATTATCTTTCGATCTCGGGGTTGATCTGACCCTTATTCATTAGTTATATCAAAATCAAGGGTGATGGCATCCCAAATGCTTTTATAGTCGCCCGCAGAGGTTTTTAAACGGATGCGTCATACCTTAGCCGTACGTTTGGCACCGCAACTGAGGCTGACTGCTCCGTCTAGCGTCGGTTAGTATATCTCTTACTCTTTCCTTTCAGTCCCTTTTTCTAGAGTAATATCCATAAGGGGGTGCTTTCCAATTGTAGTTTTGTAACTTGTGGAAGATGTGGACTTAAACGAACCCTCTGCACTTCCTGACCTGCCACTTGTAGCTATAGGTGAGTTGAATCTCAGGCTATGTCCCTTTAACATTCTGATTTGACGTGGAGATTAACCGATGTTTTTCTTTATAACAGCTCCAACTCCTTTTGAATCTCGCATACTTATGCCTGCGGACAGATGCTGACTTACTTCATAAAAGAGCTTGACGTTGAGGTCCTTCTTACTGTAGAGGAGTTTGCCAATTATATCAACCGCATGCTGGTCACTTTCAGTGCATATCATAACGAGGGCCTAGTCCATGCTTAAGTTGATTATTGCAAGCGAGTTGAAGCTTGTCTCCACGAGCTTGCACTTAAACGCCTTACTCCTAAAGCATTGTCATTGAGAGCTCAACTAGTTGAGCGAATCGACCGGTGTGCCCCCCTTATCCAATCTAATGAGCAGAAGCTAGCTCAAGAGATGTCCGAAGGTGAAGCAGCTTCTAGAGAACTTGGTCGTTTGAAAACTGAGCGGTTAGCTAATGCTATGCAGTCCCGCTCCATCTGGAATGCTCTTCAGCAAGTTATGGCTAAACGGTTGGCATTGGATAGGGACTTTACTGTTGCGGAGAAAATGGTGCGGAGTCATATAGCTGCCAAGCCGGGGATCGACGATAAGCTTGCTTTACATCGACAACAAAAAGAGGAGACCGAGGCAATGCTGCCTACTCTCGGGGAGCGAGAAGAGGAACTTCAACAGGAGAGCACACATCTTGCCGACTTATTGAAAACGCCGCCCTCTTAGGCTTCCTTTCAATGTGCCCTTTTTGTTTCATGTAGTTTGTATCTTTTCTTCAGTTTTGATATATGAATAAAGTACTATCTTTGGTCGCACGTCTCTCTTCTTTTTGTGCCGAAATGGCTTAACTTGGTTTATTTACTCATTTCGGAGCGTTCAATTTACCTTTCTCTTAAGCGTAGATAAACTCGGCCTAATATCAAACATACATAATCCCTTATAATATAGGGCTCTGTTAGGTTTGTGGTACTGGGAGTAGTCCGTTGCACCGTTGCGTTAGCTGACTTCTTCTCGGGCTGTGTCCCTCGGGTTGCAGTTCGAGTAGCCACGCACTTGTTGTATCTTCAATCCCTTCTGAGGCGAGAAACGACGTCTCAAGTAATCTTCCTAGGCCGAAGTATCCATATTTCATCAGAAGATTCGGTGTTAAATGTCGCCATGGTGCTTTATCTTGAGGCCAGACTGTTATCAATCCGTGGAAATTCATAATTGCACCCTTCTGAGATGGGATGATATCCAATGGTCTTTAAGCTTATATGTACTGCCATCGAGACCTGGGGCAAGGAATATGCCATTACCCCGCTTTCATTTTGACCCTTTGGTCCTTTTGACATTGCGTTTGTACTATGCTAGAGTAAATTAGATGTCTGGATAGCCTCTGGGCTGTGTATTGCCAACGAGACTTAATTCTTCCTCTGGCAGAACATGGAGGAACACATTGCTCCTCTTCATTTGTTCATGCCCGTGGTTTGCATACAGGAGTCGGTACTTTCATACCTATAGGGAAGAAAATTTTCCTTGTATTCTTCTTTTTTCTTTTGTTTATATATCCTTGATTGCTCTATCATTTCAGCTTTTCTTATCGCGAAGGTCGCAATTGCTCTATCATTTCGGCAGTTTTTCGTGATTGCCCAATCATTTTGGATATTTTATTTTATTTTTACTCGCTGATTTTTAATACGAGTTGCCCATTCATTTTGGCTATTTACTATTTTTTTATTTCTCGGTTTAATGACTTAGAGGTCGATAGAGTGAGACTTGGAATTTTAGGTATCGTTCAGGATCAGTATCGCTAACACTGAAATGTAATGTCAAAAGTGACTCGTCATTTGCCATTGCCTGTTTGGACAAAGATGGTTTAGGAAACAGGTTTAGATACCTATAATCTAAGGCTTTTCGATCCTTATGAGCCGTGAAGGTCTCACAAAGTTGTTTTCTCCCTATGAGTCGAGAGGATCTTGTAAGTGTGCCTTCTCCTTAGGAGTCGTGAGGACCCCTAAGTGTTGGTTCTCTTACGAGTCGTAAGGATCACACAGGAATGTTTTCTCCTTGCAAATTGCAAGGACTTGTTCATATCATAATATTGCATTATTACATTCCCTATTCTTATTCATTTTACAAATAAACATGTGTTTTTGACCCATGTTTGCTACATAGTTGCAGGTTACAGGTTCTTGGAACAAAAACAGTGAAAACAATGAAAAGAGGATGCAAAAGTGAGACTTCGACCAACAAACAGAGAATCTTTATCTTGCCTACAGTTTGAAGACTAAACGAAGATTAATGGAAAATTTCACAAAGCACAAAGGTAGAGCAAGGTTCAATACTTCGACACGAAGCGAATGGTAAAAGTCCACTACAGTACTCACTGTGGAGATCTGGAAGAGAAATAGAAGATATTCTGAAGAACCAACCAAAGAAATAGGAAAACAAACAGGACCAGAAGCAGCACAGGAAAAACCACCAAACAAGCCCTTCATTTGGCTGCGGAACCGCGGCCAAACCTGGCCTCTGGCTGCGGTTCCACGTCCGTGTTATACCCGTGTTGGTGCAAAATCTCCTGTAGCGATGGCGGCGCGTTGACTAGTCTACCTAGGGGCAATTTTGTAAAAGCATACATGTGGAGATTATAAACCTATGGTTTTCTATGTCCTATAAATAGAAACCCAAATACTTGTATTAGGTCATGACTCTTCTTGTGCCTCATTGTAAATCTCAAATTCAGATTTGTAAAGAATGAAGAGTGCATCAATAAAATAGGAGTAAGTTTTCTTTTCATCGCCCTAGTTAATTTTATTACCTGCCCTAGGTAATTTCTTATCTGCCCTAGTTAGATTTTTAATTCCTTGCCCTAGATAGATAGTTTAGATATGTTCTTCAATTCCCTAATGAGCGAGTAGTCTCCTCGCTTGTTAGGGTTAGCTTTGGGGAAGGCTCGAGAGATGAAGATCCCTCACCCCTTTCTTTCCCGTCATACATTTTCATAGGACTCTATGCATACATGCACACACCGCTCCCTACTGCACCCTATCCCACGAGGTAGCGGTGATACCTGTAAGATTCCTAGGCACACTCAAGAGGTTCCACAAGGCATCAACCATGCCAAAATCAAATTTTTCCATGTGCCGAGAAACCCTAATTGAGATCGTTAACTAGAGGTAAGGCGAAAGCATGCAAGTTAACTACTTTAACTACAAGTGAAAGGGATTGCAATCTTTGTAGATCCGGTCCTCCACTTCTTTAGCTCCGTGTTGACGTCCCTCCACTGCGATCATCGGGATCCCAGACTCTAGTGTTGGTTTCATCGGAGAAATGAGCCGACTAGGTCGTTGACTTCGATGCCGAAGATGATCTACGTCGAGACGACTCAAATTCAAGCTCCATCTTCACTAGGTCATAAACTTTGTGAAGATAACACACTCTACAACATCGCAAGTGGTAGAGGATGAAGAAATAGGAAGTGGGTTCACTCTGGATTTGGATTTCTCACTTGATTTCAACACTTGAAATTTTCAAGAAGGGTTTTTCTTCTTTATGAAGAAGATGAAGAAGAAGCAAAAGAAAAAGAATTCTTGAAAATAATAAATCAAGTGAAGCCTATCATAATGCAACCATGGGTAAGTTAACTCATGTAGACAGAAAACCATAGTTTAGGTAATGGTTAGGTTTAAGAACAAAACAAAAATGGTTTAGACTTTTCAAAGATGCTTGAAAAACATCATGAAGCTTCTAGCAAATAACAAAGAAAGCCACCATTTTATTTTTACAAAATAAATAAAGAAAATAAAACCCTAACCATTAACTAAACATGGTGTAAATCATACACATACCCAAGTTTGCATGTATCATCAAACATGATACAAACTAGTGCACAAAAATATATCACATATACAACTTGTGCACATCAAGCGAGAAAATCAATCTTAACTGAACAAATACTAGTTAATGTAAAGTAATATATCAAATATATGTTTATACATTAAATCATTAAATCAACACTTGATTTAATGATCCGGTCATACTGCATATAACCGACTAATATCAAGTGTATCAATATATCGAATCAACATTTGATTCGGTAACCCGGCTATATCTTATATAACCGTCCGATGATACAAATCGCGAGAATAGAATTCAGTATCACATACTGGTATTATTCTCGGTCCCGCACATATCTCATATGCGCTCCTATTTCGTTTCGCTTGAGCCAGGAAAGTTCTGTGTAGGACTCTAAAGACTCATCAATACACCGGCAGTATGTGATGATCATATCAAACACCCACAAGCTGCAAGCGGTCTGCTAAACGTAACGGCCACCTGGGTATTGAGCGATCAGAAGATCAACGAGCAAGCCCGCTCACACTCCTGTGAATCCAACCAGTAACACTTACCGTACAGTCCGGTCTGTTCGTCTGATATGTCGCATATCTCGCCTAGGGGTGTTAAACGTCAGACCCCAGTAGCTCGATAAGTCATGCCGATGTAAGGTCCATAACAAGCACGAAACTACTGATAACACTTACCAGTAAATCAGTGCAACCCTGGCCAGGGATTTCCAGTTATGGCCAGTCGAGCATAGCGCAACATCAACCCCCAATACCGGGAGAGACGAATCCCCTCCTATCGCTTATTGCCTCCATGTGAATCGGGACTGTACCCAAAAACCACCTGTTTGCAAGACTCAGTAGAGCCATGGTAGGGTGGAAATCAAAGCACAGTAGGAGACACACAAGACTCTATGACGATCTCGGGTCTACAGACTAAGCTGTACCGGTGTCACCAGAGAACTGCCATCTGACGTGTGGTATAATACCATCTGGGAGTTCTCGGCGAGTCCGTTCAGTGTACCCAGTCTCCACTGAGCACCCGCATACCATCTCTGATGTCAAACACCAATGGATATGGGATCATCCATCGCTCATCATATGGGTCGAGAAGATATACGCTAGTCTACTCTGGAATATCGATGCCCCATCTCGATATTCCTACGACTAGGAATATTGAAGGATGTACTCATGGACTACCCAGGCCCTACTAGTATGATCTACATCATAGTCCTGGAAGTCGAGTACACATCCTAAGGGCTTTATCAACATGTAACAGAGAGACAGAAAGTATACATGTTAAGATAAAGAGCAACCAGATAGCTTACTATCATGTCAAGCAAGAAAGTCCTACCTATATATGTCCCAGCATCCACTACAATATACATCCTATGTACAGTAATGGCCTCTAGGGCATACATATAACTAACAATCTCCTACTTGCACTAGGGCCATCTGTAGCAGTGGTTGCAGTATCCAATACTCAACCATCCCATAATAGTCTCTCTCTGGGAAAAGGCTTTTGTGAGTGGATCAGCCGTGTTGTCCTCTGAGTCTACTCTCCTAACCTCGATCACCCTGGAGATCAACTATCTCCATGATCAGGTGATGCTGCCTTAGAATATGTCTGGGTCACTGATGGGACCAGGGTTCCTGGGCCAAAGCCACACTTCCATTGTCACACAATGGTAGGAACCTAGCTCATCTCATGAACCAATATACACCCAAACTGCCTCTTTGGTAGTATCTTTAATAGAGATATTACCAGCCTTTATCGTCTAGTTTGTCACGGTATCCAGCTTGGAACTCTTCCAACATACCGTCCCTTCACTTAGGGTAAAGACAATGCCTGCGACTAACATTCAGTCGTCCTTATCACCCTGGAACCTTTCCAGTGATTCTCCCCAGGATTGATTGATACCATCTCACTAAACCTAGTAAGAACCCTAACATTCATTTAGATCTATCTCATAGATCCAAATCCCAGGATTTAGGAGGTATTACTTTGATCCTATTTGGAGAATCCTTGTGATAAGAGGAGATTGACCGTGCGTAGTATAAGAAACTTTTTTTCCTATCAAGAGTATGTTGTCCACGTACAATATGAGGATCACAACCATACTCCCTACTACCTTTTTGTATATACAAGGTTCATCTACCATTTTGATGAAGTCAAACTCTTTGACTACCACATCAAAACAGATGTTCCAACTTCGCGATGCCTGCTCTATCTTGTAAAGCAACTTGCACATGTTTCCGCTGCTCCCACGGTTTACGAAGCCCTCTGGTTGTGTTCTTATAGACGTTCTTTTCTAAATCATTATTTAGAAAATCAGTCATGGCACCCAACCACCAGATATCGTAGTCATTGTTGGATATAGTGCCCTCAGAGTCAATTATTGGATCGCAGGTACGTGATTGCAATGATTGCGGAGGACCTATAACGGTAGGACAGTCTTACTCGAGATGATAGTATGCTATCTGGTTTGCCTTTATCAGTCGTGTACAGGTTCAGGTGACTGATCACTGTTACACTTTGATAGAGCCCTTAGGATCTTGCTTTACTACCAACAGTATGATGGCAATCATATACGTGAGAGTTGGATGGTTTATATGCATATCCTTAATTGTGGTCCCTAGTCGTGGGAGTTTCAAGACAGGGCATTGATACTCCGGAGTAGACTAGTGTATACAGTCGAGACCCCGACGAGGGGCGGTGGCCGGTCTCACAAGCCACTGGTGTCAGTTGGATCACCTAAGATGTATACAGGTGCTCATTGGGTTATGAGTACACCGGACAGGACTCGCCGGGAATCTGCTAGTTGGTATTATACATATCGTCAGATAGCAGTTCCCTGGTGACATATGTACAGGTTAGTTCATCGACCTGAGGTCGTCATTTGTCTCGTGTGAGTTCCCACTGTGCTTTGATTTCTACCCTACCACGGCTCAAAGGAGTCGTGCAAACAGGTAGTTTTTGGGTACGGTCCCGAGCCACATGGAGGCACGTGAGCGGATCGACAGGGGATTCGTCTCTCCCGGTATTGGGGGTGAGATCGTGCTGTGTCTAGGAGAGCCATTACACAAAGCCCACGGCCGTAGCAGGAGATTTACTGGTAGGTACTCTAGTAGTATCTCAGGGTGTTTTTGGGCTACACTCCGACACGACTTATACTGATATTGGGGGTCTGACGTTACTAGCCCCCTAGGAAGATATGCGATACTCATAGACGAACGGACCGGACTGCATATACATTGTCGCTGTTAGGCTCAGTAGGGTTTCCAGATGAGTTCGCTCATCGGCATCCCTTGAGGTCAGTCCATGGGCAGCTGTTACGCACAGCTAGTGCCACTGACGGCTTGTGGTTAAACCCACTGCCAGGGTACTGACGAGTCATTAGAGTCCCCCATAAACAGTTTCCCAAGTTCGGGCGAAACGTTGTAGAGGCCGTATGGTTTTATGGCAGGGTTCGGAAAATGCACGTGCGTTTACGCACGTGTCTTATTTCGGGAAGATAATACTGGTGGGTTTTGGTTTAAGCCGGAGCCGAGTATTATATTGAGTAGATATAATATCTTTGTCTCGGTTGCATTTGTATTCGGTCGTAATACAAATGCGGGTATATTTATACAGTTACGGGGTTGTCCTGAAATTCATTTCAGGATCACTTTTGGAAGTTGCCAGTTGCCAGTTTTCTATCGCCCGTCTTTTAACATTCGGTTAAAAACGGATTTATCTTTTCTTGTGATGAGTGTGGATGCTTCTAGAAGGTTCTAGAAGTGGTGAGGTGTTTAGTGAGTCATAGTTGCATTTAATGATTCAATTATTGCAAGGTGACTAGGTTAAGTGATTCATCATTTGCTTTAAATGGTGTTCATACTAGGTGTTATGATAAGCTTCATTGTTGTGGTCACCCTCTTGCTCCTACACTCACCCCCTCCACTTTGTATGGCCGGCCCCTCCCCTCTCTCTCACTTACTTGAAAAAGATGGTTGTTGTTTTAAAAGATGATAGTTTGTGGTGTATGGAAATTTCATAGCTTCTTTCATTCCATCACCCGATTCGAGTGGCAACTTCATTAACCGTTCGTCCATAGCTTTGGACATAACGAGACAAAGTATTCTACTCATTCTCTACATCATTCTTGGTCGTCTCTTTTAGCAAACTTGACGACCGAGTTGCCTCGAGTCAGAGGCGGGAGCCCGTTTAAAGAATCGTTAACGTGGTGCCACCTGGACGAGCAGATCGGAGATCGACGAGATCGGAGCAGCCGCAACGGAGCGTGGGATGATGGTTAAAGAACGAAGGACTCGGATCGTTCGGTATAACCTTTCTACTCTCTTTACAGTTTGTTAGTTTAGCAATAATGGCAGATCCGGGTTATAGTATATGATAGCGTCAGTTAAAAGTTTTTGTTCCGCATTTGGCGTCTGTTAGACGGCCGGGGCGCTACCGTAGACTTACAGTGGTATCAGAGCCTCACCATTATGCTTTACTAACTTGTGGTAACGCGTTTAAAACATCGATCGGACCGAATATCAAAAACTACAATTTTTCCATTCACAGTTTCTGTCGATTTTAAATCAAGTCCTAAAATTATTTTGCATATCACCGAAAGTTGTGCAGGGTTTTATATGCTCTCTGTAGAAATTTGGTCACGTGACCTCACCAGACCACCGCGGATCCGCGGTCAAAACTAGGGTTTGACCGCGCATCCGCGTCCACTCTGTGAGATCAGTGGTCCAACTTTCTACAGTGGATTCTTCTCTGGAAATTGTGGTTTTTGGGATATATCTTTTGGGCCCAGATTTTGTTACTGTACAGCAGATGTTCGTGGGGCCCACTTCGTGATATTTAGTCGATCGAAATTTAAACATGCTAGTTTACAGTACTTACATTATATCTTCGACCGTGAATGTCATTTGATCGGTAAACCGCGTCTGATTGCTATAGTTCTTTTAGACGGGTTTGCGAACGTGACATTCGTGTTGATGTTCTATGTTGTGCTGTGATGTTGCGGATTTGTCGTGGTGGATAGCAGTGTGCAATGGTAGTACAGTTTGGATTTATTTGTACATTTGATATTGCGGGACGAGCATCCAACATGTGGACTGCCGTCACTGCCTGTTGTATAATATTCTTTTAGGGCACGACCAGGTTGAGGTCGATGTACCTGTTGTACTATTTTTCATTTCTGTACTAGGTTTACCCCACGACGGAGTGCACGGATAGCCGGGTTCTGGAAGGCAACGGATCCGCATCTCATGGCTTTGAGAGGCAAAGGGGCCTCACTCTAGAATTGACAGACTATTCGCCGCAGTCGTAGGGGTACAGGTTGACCCAAGGAGGGGTGCTCAATTTACCGGATTCCGTGAAGTGCCGGGTGTTCCATTCACTATGCTGTGGGGACTGCCTCGCTTCAGGTTTTGGCGGGTAACTTGCCGCACCCGTAGGGGTCTAGGTTTCATTGCACAGGCTATCCACACGACCAGGGGAACGTCGAGTTTCAGCAGCGGCTCTGTGAAACCCGGGGATCCCAGATTATCTGTATTGTTCTGTGATGCTTATTACTTTTCTGTAATGTTGCATATTATCACGCCTGGAGCGATTATTGTATATTGGTATATATACTATTAGATGTTGTATATGTTTTGCACCCGCGCTAGTTCAGTCCCCGCTCTGTCGTTAGTTAAGTAACCTAACGGGTGATGACGGGACCCAGAGACGAATGCGGATGTCATATACGTACATTTTATTTTCGTTCTTTTCTAGTGTGATTATTGATGGGACTGCGTTGATTTTGATCAATGCAAAAGAAAAACAAACCTGTTTGGATGTTATTGGAACAGTTTTAAAAAGTGTTATTACAAAGACGTTTCCTTTTGTTTTGCATAGCGGTATTCGGTGGAATATCCTGCACCTCATTTGACGAAGCAAGGGCCGATATCCCTACACCGCGAATGACCCCTTGGGCAGAAGTTTGCGTCACGGTAATAACTTCACTATAGTCGATTACAAGTTGCTTTGCATCGCGGTATTCAGTGGAATATCCTGCACCTCATTCCACGAGGAAAGAGCCGAGATCCCTTCACCGGGAGTGACCTCTTTAGCAAAAGGTTTTCGCCACTATATTTTTATAAAAAGCTATCAGGTTCCTTCAACGAGATCAAGTTCATTACGTTAAAGGTTTTTCGCCAAAAACCAGCCGTAGCCCTCCGTTGTTTCTTATGGATGGTCAGTAGTATTCAATCTATGTTTGTTGGCTTTCGTCGAGGCATAGTGTTTGGTAGCTGCTGGGGTATTCATTTGTTGCATAGATAGATGAGTTGGTTTGGGACAGTCGTATTACCTTGTTGCTTTCGTCAAGGGTATGTACGGGTGGGTTCAAATTAACAAGATAATGACGGGAAGAACTTGACATGTGACTTATGATTTGTTGGCTTTCGTCAAGGTCATAAGAACATGGGGTAAAAATCATATCGGGAGTTTCTAAAGAAACTGAAACTTGCCAAGTATGCGCATACCTTCTGGAGTGTGATAACGTGAGTGGATTCCGTCATGTTATCATGCGATGAGAGTTGGATCCTGATTCCCACTGATGAGTTGGTTTACTCTTCGGGTGATCCCGATTGATTCTTCTTTCAGGTTTGAAGGAGAATTTGACAGGACAGTGGGAGGTTTCCGGATTAGATAAAGTGATAACCATTCTGATTTAGGTTAGAGTGCACGCAGAGTGTTTCTTTTCTCTCTCTCTTTGGCAGCGACCTTTGACCGACCCTAGACTATGACTCAGTGACCAGGTTGACCGAACCTTCTTAAAATACTGGCTTTTGGATTGTCCGAGTTGCAAAAGTCATTGCCGCTCCTTCTTTTACCCTTTGTATTTCTCAGAACACCCTGTATTACTACGGACATCCACTTCCATTGGATAGATCCATCGTATGGTTATATACGAACTCGAAGGGACTTCTTCGAGGATGGATCAAGGTTCAGGAGAAATAGAATTGGTTTATTCAGTTGTCTTTTATTATCACCTTCTCTCAGGTTGGGAGAGCTCCTTGGTTTAGGAGAGTACACCTATTACGCTTATTGAATAGTCTTATTCCAAACCATAGGCAGGTGCCGAAAGGTAGGGAATGAAGAAAACAAATTAGCCTAAGTAGGGTGTGCAGAAGGTAATAACTAAAGACAAAATAAAGGGATTAGAAAGAGGGCAAAATAAAATGCGACTGTTATCATTCACGACCAAACCGCGTACTTCATCGCCACTCCTATTTCACCTTTGCTTTTTTCCCCGGTTCGGGAGAAATAGAATAAGGTATTATTCAGTTGTCTTTTATTATCATCTTCTCTCAAGTTGCGAGTACTCCAAGGATTAGGAGGGTACACCTATTATGCTTACTGGATAGTCTTCTTCCAAACCATAGGCTGGTGCCGAATGGTAGGGAAGGAAGAAAACCATTTAGCCTAACGATGGTGTACAGAAGGTAACGACTAAAGACAAAATAAAAGGATTTGGAGAGATGGCAAAGAAATATACGGTTAAAGTCATGGATTGGATTATGGAAGAGGCATTACTAGGATTACTAGGAATACCAGGATACCCCTACGAAACATTTTCATGTTTCAGTGCATTGTTAAAGGAAAACTGTTTTCCCGATTAGATATTTACTCCAAGGGTATGTATTTACCAGGTTTCATTCTCATATCTGTATGGTTTTACAGATGATGAATGGGAGTAAGTCATTGGGAATTAGGAAATTATCCTCATTATATCGGAATTCGTTGTAATTGGTGATATTTGAGGAAATCGCCAGGGTACAGTTTTCAACCTACGACGCACAGGTTTTGAGTTGTTTAACTCAGCGGACTTATACAGAGTATTGTATGTTGTCCAATGTCCGTCAGGACAAAGGGGTAGGTCCTCGTACTATGTTCTGTTTACTTATGACTTCTCTAGTTTTTATACAAGTGTTTCTTAGAAATACAAGGTCTTTGTTTTGAGAAGTTGTGGGTATAAGAATAAAGCAGAGAACCAGGTGTCACAAGTATCGGGAATCTTCAAAGAGATCGAGGATGTAGATTCTTGTGATCGGTATTCAGATGATAGTAATGGTTTTGAGAAACTTGTTTCTCTTTCAGGTTACTCATACTTGGATGGATTCCTAAGTTGAGTAATGCTGATTAGCCTCTTTCCATTAAGTTGATATGCACTGGAGACAGCAGCATGATTGAATATGGTTCCAATTAAATTAGTGCCAAAGTTTCTATATTGTATATAGAATGGTTCATATCTTAACGATGTTAAGGTACAGGGAGTTATCCGGCTTATGCTTAAAACCAGACTCTGGATAACTCAGGGCACGTTTCTGTAATAGCAGTTTGTGGGTTGGCCCAGACTATGTCGAGGGTTGATTTTCTACCATCTGGAAGATCAATAGTGATATTGTTCTTGACTCGCCACAGTTTGAGTAAAATGGATTTTTTCAGAAAACAGTAGTGGGAGTATGGTAGAACTGGAAGTGATTCCAGAACCGCAAACGATTACGGAAAATTTAATAGGACCTAAAGATTCGATCAGGTTTGACATTCCATTAGCCACTCCGCAGATATGGTGGGTAACCTCAGACACCCGAGAGGTACTTCGGTAGCCTCAAGGACGGTGACAGGGAGGTTCTTGCTTACCCAGACTTGACACTACTGTTGTTCCAGACTATGAGACCTGGCAGGAGGATAAGTATAGCGCCGTTCTAAACTAGCTTTAGAAGTGCACGTATATATTAATCTACCAGAGGGTTGTCGTAGTCAGTGTGAGCAGCGGAAGCATAGTAGGCAAGTAGCTTATGTCTATTTATAGACTTGAGCAGCTATAGCGGAGATAGATCATCTAATTTTGATGTGACAGTCATGAGTTTGACTTAATCAGAATAGGGGATGGATCTGTTAAGAAGGTAGTAGGGTGTGATGACATGGTATCTAGATGACATACACAGAGTAAGAAGTAAAATTCCTATACTACGATCGGTTGTACTGTGGTCATTGTAGGGTTCCTAGGAACACTAATGAGTTCTCACAAGGCATCAACCATGCAAAATTCAAATTTTTCATGTGCCTACAAACCCTAATACAGATCGTTGACTAGAGGATAAGGCGAAACAATGCGAGTTAACAACTTTAACTAAGAGGAAAGTGATTACAACCTTTGTAGATCCGGTCCTCCACCTCTCTAGCTCCGTGATGACGTCCCTCCGCTGTACCTATCGGAATCCGGACTCTGGCGATGGTTTCGTCGGAGAAATGATCGGGCTAGGTCGTCGACTTCGATGCCGAAGATGATCTACGTCGAGGCAACTCAAGATCAAGCTCCAACTTCACCAAGTCATGAAACTTGTGAAGAAAACACCCTATACTACATGGCAAGTGGTAGAGGATGAAGAAATAGGAAGTGGGTTCACTTTAGAATTGGATTTCTCACTCTTTTTCTCATTTCACCATTGAAGGTAGCAAGCTTTTTGAAGCTTGATGAAGATGATGAAGATGAAAGAATAAAAAGGATTGTTTTTAAAAAGAAAATCGCATTCATTCTTATCATAATACAACCTTTGTTAAGTGTAGAGAATAAACTAGGGTTAGTTGAATGGTTAGGTTTAGGAGATGAAGACAAAATGGTCACTTAGTCAAAGATGCAAGAAGCATCAAGAAAGTTCTAGTATAAAAGCAACCATTTTGTTTTTCCTTTTTCTTTTAACTAAAATAAATAGATAAATAAATAAAGCAATAGAAACCCTAACCATTAACTAAACATAGTTTATAGCATACACACATCCAAGGTTGCATGTATCATCAAACATGATACAAACAAGTGTACAAAAATATATCACATATACAATGTGCACTTCAAGTGAGAAAATCCATTTAAAGTGAACAATATTAGTCAATGTAAAGTAATATATCTAATATATAATTATACATTAAATCATTAAATCAATACTTGATTTAAAGATCCGGTCATATCGCATATAACCGACTAATATCAATAGTAACAACTTATCGAATCAACACTTGATCCGATAACCTGGCTACAACTTATATAACCGATCAATGTCACAAATCGCGAGAATTGAATACAGTATCACATACTGGTATTATTCTCGGTCCCGCACATATCTCAGATGCACTCCTATTTCATTTCGCTTGAGCCAGGAAACCTCTGTGTAGGACTCTAAAGACTCGTCAATACGCCGACAGCAGGTGATGATCATATCAAACACCCACAAGCTGCAAGCGGTCTGCTAAACGTAACGGCCACCTGGGCATTGAGCGATCAGAAGATCGACGAGCAATCCCGCTCACACTCTTGTGAATCCAACCAGTAACACTTACCGTACAGTCCGGTCTGTTCGTCTGATATGTCGTATATCTCGCCTAGGGGTGGTAAACGTCAGACCCCAATAGCTTGATAAGTCATGCTGACGTGAGGTCCATAACATGTGTGAAACTACTGATAACACTTACCAATAGATCACTGCAACCCTGGCCAGGGATTTCCTGTTATGGCCAGTCGAGCATAGCGCAACATCAACCCCCAATACCGGGAGAGACGAATCCCCTCTTATCGCTCATTGCCTCCATGTGAATCGGGACTGTACCCAAAAACCACCGTTTTGCATGCCCTCTTAGATGTGGTAAGGTGTAAATCAAAGCACAGTAGGAATCACACAAGACTCTATGACGATCTCGGGTCAACAGACTACTCTGTACCAGTGTCACCAGAGAACTGCCATCTGACGTAAGGTATAATACCATCTGGGAGTTCTCGGCGAGTCCGTCCAGTGTACCCAGTCTCCACTGAGCACCCGTATATCATCTCTGATGTCAAACACTAATGGATATGGGATCATCCATCGCCCATCTGTATAGGTCGAGAAGGTATACGCTAGTCTACTCTGGTATATCGATGCCCCGTCTCGATACACCCACGACTAGGGACCTTGAAGGATGTACTTATGGACTACCATGTCCCCACCAGTATGATCCGCATCATAGTTCAAGTAGTCAAGTACACATCCTAAAGGCTTTACCAACATGTAACAGAGAGACAATCAGTGTACACGTTAAGGTAAAGAGCAACCAGATAGCATACTATCATGTCGAGCAAGAAAGTCCTCCCTATATATGTCCAAGCATCCACTACAATATACATCCTATGTATAGTAATGGCCTCTAGGGCATACATATAACTAACAATCTCCCACTTGCACTAGGGCCATCTGATACCAGTGGTTGTAGTATCTCATACTCAACCATCCCATAAAAGTCTCTCTCTGGGAAAAGGCCTTTGTGAGTGGATCCGCCGTGTTGTCCTTGTTGGATATATGTATGCCCTAGAGGCCATTATGTGATAGTTGATGTATCTATACATGTATATATATTCAGTTTGCATTCTTGCTCGACATGATAGTATGCTATCTGGTTCCTCTTTATCTGACATGTTGATTTGATCATGCTTTTATTCATTCATACATGCTGATAAAGCCCTAAGGATATCAGCTTGACTACTCTGATTATGATGGAGATCATACTAGTGGGACATCTGTAATCTATAAGCATATCCTGAAATGTCCCTAGTCGGAGGTGTATCGAGACGGGGCATCGATATACCAGAGTAGACTAGCGTATATGATACTAGACCCATGTGATGGGCGATGGATGTTCCCACATTCGTCGATGTTTGACATCAAGATCATATACGGGTGCTCAGTGGTGACTGGGTACACTGGACGGACTCGCCGAGAACTCCTATATGGAATTATATCTATCGTCGGATAGCAGTTCTCAGGTGACACTGGTACAGGTTATTCTGTAGACCCGAGATCGTCATGGAGTCTTGTGTGTTCTCCCACTGTACTTTGATTGCCATCCTACCACGGCTCTACTGAGTCGTGCAAACAGGTGGCCGTTGGGTACAATCCCGAGACACACGAAGGCAATGAGCGATAGGAGGGGTTTCGTCTCTCCCGGTATTGGGAGTTGATGCTGTGCTGTGCTCGACTGGTTATAACAGCAAGTCCCTGGCCAGGGCTGCTGAGATTTGCTGATAAGTGTTATCAGTAGTTTCTCGATCTGTTATAGACCATTCACCGACACGACCTATTGAGTTATTGGGGTCGACGTGACCATCCCTAGGCTCGATATGCAGCATATCTGACGAAGAGACCGGACTGTACGGTAGTGTTGCCGGATGGCTCAACGGGAGTTGTAACAGGTTCGCTTGTTTTCTTCTTATCGCTCAATACCCGGGTGGCCGTTACGTTTGGCTGACCGCTTGCGGCTTGGGGGTGCTTGATATGATCATCACCCACTGCCGGCGTATTGACGAGTCTTAGAGTCCCACATAGGAGTTACCTAGTCCAGGCGAAACGTTGTGGTGCGCGTATGCGATATGCGCTTGGACCCGATTAAAATGCGTGTATGGGATACCGTATATTAATTGGGCGGCTTGCTAATGGTCGGGTCATATGTGATATGACCGGATAAGTGAATCAAGTGTTGATTCATCATTAGTTTCTCACTACAAATCCTATCTTGTTTATTTTGAATGTATGCATGCATGTGTGCATTCATTCTTGTTCATGCACATATGGATGTGCAAGCACTCATGCATACATACATCATATATTATCATGGTTGTTTATACAATGGGAATGGTGGATGTATAAGAATTACACCATGGTTGTATTTGGATAATTATTGGATTTAAATTAAAGCAAAAGAAAATGAAAAATGGGTTAAATCACTTAAGAATTTCTACACTCTTCTAACTCAACCATGCTCACCTAACATTTAACCCATAGTTTATTTTCTTATCATGCTTTTAATTTAAAATAAAATGTTATCTATTTATTTAACCATGGTTGGTTAAGAGAAAGAAAAATATATATAGCTATTTTCCTTTTCTCTTTCATAAGATAATTCATTCTCTTCTTCTAAAATCCACCATCTTTATCAACCTCCATGCTTTTGCTCTCTAGTTCATACAAGAGAGTGAATCACTCATAAAAATAAGATTTTGAAGTGAGATCCACAGCCACAACTTCATTCTAATCAAGTCTAGCTCACTTGATTAGAGTGTTCTCTTTGTTTTTCAAAGTTGCAAGCTTGGACGGGAAAACTCCGGGTGGATCGTCGTGGACGTGGGAGGAGTACAAGCGGACCTTCATCCAACACCCAAAGAGCCTAAGGAGCGAAGCAAAAACGGGAGCTACAAAGGTTGTAGCCTTCAAACCCTAACTTTGTTAGCTTATAGTTTTGTAACCCTAATCTTTCTAAGATCGATTCCTTTGCTTGTTAGTTTAGCACCATAAAAATGAAAACTTTAGGTCATATGATGCTTGAAATCTCTTCATAGGGTGCTAGGCTAACCTTACATTGGTATCAGAGCCGACCTAGAACATTAGGCGACCTTTTTGTGAAGTAAAAAGTCCGATCGAAACAAAATACGACTTTTAAAGGAGCTCTCTGGAAATTTTTTAAAAACTGACATTTTTTCAGAATTAAAAATTCTCAAAAAATAGAGCAGGTAAATATAAGACGATCTGGAAAATCCGTACCCATGAACAGTAACTTTGGCCGCGGAAGCACGGCATAAGTAAGCTTAGGCCGCGCATCCGCGGCCATATGAGGGGACCTTTGACCAATTTTTGCACAGTGTTTTTCTTTACCTGCTACAGTATATTTTGAGTATATTTAATCTGAATCTGCTGTTGAAAAATTCTGGAGATATTTTTAGACCCGTGGTTTCGATCGGAATTTTTCATTTCGTTTTCTTTTCCGGGTAAACAAGAAAGTATTGAAGTGTTTGAACGAATATCATTTACTCAATATTCACGGGGTTTAGATAGTTTAGAGATGCGTGCAAGTCATTTTGCGGTGGTCCCTCTAGAAGACAACAAACCTTAACTCGATTATGTGACCGTCTCGAACTGCCCTTTGAACCCTAGGGTTTGGGGCAGTACGGCGTGCCACATGTGAGGCGTTGGCTTGACCCTTCTACGGCTGGACCGCCGCTACTGTACCACACTCTGGATCTTTTGAACCCTGCTCAAGTGTTGAGCTTTAGTGAATCTTGGGTGCTTGATAGTTCGTTCGAAAACTTTAATACTGTCTGTTTATCTGGAATGTGATACAATATGTGGAATTCATATAGTGTAGGCATGAAATACGAAATATGTGATATTTCGCATTTATGATGTCTAAAGAGAATCTGGATTCCAAATATTGTAGTTTTACACTTTCTTTTCTGTGACCGTAAGTGTAGTATGTTTGATATCGCCGGTTTCGTTGCTATAAATCAACGATAATCGAGGTACGCATACTTACTTACGTTGATGATATGTGATATTATGTGTTGCTGAGATATGATGTGTAGGATTGTCGCGATTGAATAGCCGGGGGATTTTTGTGAGATGAGAGTTTTATATTTTCATTCATGTAAATTCAAATGTAATGTAATATTCTTTTATTTGGGGCACTTCCAGGTTGCGGTTGTGTCACCAGTGTTGTATATTATTTACTTTTCCGCATTAGGATGGACCCAAGAAGGGGAGCACAGGTGACCGGGTTCTGGGGTTCAGTGGGAGGCCATCTCGAGGAGTCGAGACCGGGTCTCCTAAACTCCAGGATTGGTAGGGTCACTTGCCGCTCTCGTAGGGGTCCAGGGTGTGGGCTTGGCTATTCATCGCGACTGTGGAATCCGTATTTTCTATTCTGGCTAGATACTAAATACGGACGTCCTAGTATATCCCACGTTATATCTATATTTCTGCTGCCTGTGTTCTGTGATATCTGAGACGAATGACTTATTATATATATGATATATAGTAGACGTTGCTTATGTTTTACATCCGCGCTAGTCCCGTCCCGGTATGCCGTTAGTTAAGTAACCTAACGGTGCATAACGGAACATTGCGGCGAATGCGGATGGCATAAGCGTACGTGTTATTTTCGTTTCTTTTCTGTGATTGGCTTTAGGACTTAAATGATGGGATTACATTAATGTGATTAATGTAAAGAAGCTAAACCTAAAAAGATGTTGTAGAATCGGATTTGAAAACCACTCGGCTATTTATGAAAAAGCTACATTTCAAAACTGCGGAGCTTAAGCCACTCCTTTTGAAAAACCATTTGATTCTACAACGATATCAAGTTCAAAGCGTTAAAGATTTTTTTAAAAATCATTCGCAACCCTCCGTCATTTTAGGAAGTAGAGTACTTAGTATTCGTGCTACGTTTGTTGACCTTAGCCAAGGCGTAGTGTACGGTAGCTAAGTGATGTCTTCCTACAAACGCATATGATGCAGATTAATTAGGACAGGCATATGACTTTGTTGACCTTAGCCAAGGGTCATGTGAACGGGTCTAATTAATCAAGAAATGACGGGTTGAGCTTGACTAGTGCTCGTGATTTGTTGACCTTAGCCAAGGTCACGAGTATTAGGGGTAAAAACCACATCGGGAATTTCAAGTGTTGAAATTTGCAATGAGATTGCATACCTTCCATGTGATGGTTGGATCCCGATCCCACTGTGGGCAATAGTTGCTCCTAGTAGAGTTTTACAGTTTACAATTAGCTAACTCATTAGGTGTCTAGAAAGGTGTTAACGGGGCTCCGCCTCTGGGAAAACGAGGTTTACTCTAATTAGGTCCGTGCGAAAGCACGGGGAACCTCCCTCAAAGTACCGACACTGTCCTGGCTGAACGGTTAGCGAAGTTGTAGACTGTAATTAATCCTGGCTAGTTTTTCCTTTTAAGGTTTGAAAGAAAAACTTGATAAAAAGCAGTGGGAAACATCGATTAGACAAGATAATAAACCAATCTAATCTATGCAAGAGCTTTCGCTGAGTGTATTCTTTTCTCTCTCTTAATGGCAGATACCAATGACTGGACTTAAGCTTCTACTAGATAAAAACAAACTGAATGGGACCAACTATAAAGACTGGCTAAGGAATCTAAAGATCGCCTTGACTTATGATAAAGTATCATATGTCCTCACGGCTTCAGCCCCGCCCGTCCCAGGCCCAAAATCCTCAGTTGCGGACATAGAAGTCCGCAAGACATGGGACGCTGACTGTGCCACGGCCACATGCCTCGCGCTTGCATCGATGGATAACACACATCAAAAGCAGCACGAGGACATGGACATTCACGGGATTCTGCTCCATACAAAGGAGTTGTATGGGGAGCAATCCCGCGTATTACGATACGAAGCATCAAAGAAACTGTTTCAGATGCGAATGGCCCCTGGCACACCAGTAGGAGACCATGTGTTGAAGATGATAGCTCTTATAGAAGAGCTTGAGGACCTTGGATGGACAATGGAAAATGAACAATATATAGATATTATTCTGCAGTCCCTCCCCTCCACCTTTGCTCAGTTCATAGTGAACTTCAACATGCATGGCATGGAGAAGGACCTCCCTGAACTCCTTAATATGTTAAGGAGTGCAGAGAGCACTATGAAGTCAGCAAAGACTCCCGTTATGACCATTGGACAGTCTTCTTCTTCTCGCCCAAAAGCTAAGGCCAAGGGAAAGAAAAAGAAGAAACCCACTAATCCTAAGGGCGGAGTCAAAAAGGTGAAGGGAAAGGGAAAGTCCACGGCTGGAGACCCAGGGAAAGGCGAGTGTTTTCATTGCCACAAGACAGGACATTGGAAGCGCAACTGCACGGAGTACCTAAGTCTCAAGAAGAAGCATGGTGATGCTTCTGCTTCAGGTGCGTTTGTGACTGAAAACTGTTTTTCTATAAACTCTGCTTCCTGGGTATTGGATACTGGTTCAGGTTCTCACATTTGCAATTCTATGCAGGGGCTGAGAAATAGCAAGGTTTTGAGGACAGGTGACCATACTCTCCGCGTTGGAAATGGTTCCAATGTACATACAGTCGCAGTGGGAGAGTATCACTTGGGGTTGCCATCTGGATGTATTTTGATTTTGAATCCATGTTATTTTGTACCAACTATGCTATGTAATATAATATCCGTTTCTTTGTTGGACAATGAAGGGTATAATTTTGTGTTGCAGAACAATGTTATGAACATTCACCTAAATCAAATGTTGGTTGGGTATGGTACACTTAATAACGGAATATATGTCCTAAATCAACACACAGTTTTCAGTATACAACACACTAATAAAAGAAAACTTTCAGAATTAAATGAAGCTTTTCTTTGGCACTGTAGACTTGGTCATATTAACGAAACAAGACTAAACAAGTTACACAAAGATAGATATTTAAATTCTTTTGAATATAAATCTTATGCGACTTGCCAGTCTTGTATCAAGGGTAAAATGACCAAAACTCCGTTTACCGGACACGGAGAAAGAGCTTCTCAGCTCCTGGGCCTCATACATAGTGATGTATGTGGGCCTATGTCTACACAGGCTAGAGGCAGTTTTTCATACTTCATTACATTCACCGACGATTTCTCAAGATTCGGTCATGTATTTTTATTAAAGCACAAGTCCGACGCTTTCGAGAAATTCATTGAATATAAACAAGAAGTAGAAAAACAAACCGGCTTGAGTATTAAGATGCTTCGATCAGATCGAGGTGGAGAGTATCTCAGTACAGAATTTGCAAACTTCCTAAAAGAGAATGGGATTCTCTCTCAGCTCACTCCTCCTTACACACCACAGCACAACGGTGTGTCAGAACGACGGAATAGGACCCTATTAGATATGGTCCGGTCCATGATGAGTGATGCTGAATTACCAGTCTCGTTTTGGGGGCATGCATTGGAGACTGCAGCGTTTCTGCTAAACAGGGTTCCAACCAAAGCCGTGTCTACCACGCCATATGAGATATGGCATGGGAAGAGACCATCTCTTAAGAGAATTAAGATTTGGGGTTGCCCGGCCTATGTTAAAAAGCAGAATCCGGACAAACTCGAGACACGGTCAGTCATGTGTAACTTTGTGGGATATCCAAAGAATTCTTATGGATATCTGTTCTACCACAAAGAGGAACAAAAAGTGTTTGTTTCTCAACATGCCACATTCTTGGAAAAAGAGTTTTTCACAGATAAAGATGATGGCAAAGTGGTAGATCTAGAAGAAGTTCTAGAGACACAAACTACAAATGACGATTTGATTGAACCGACTGTTGCAATAGAAACTGAAGAACCTCGGCCACTCCGTAGGTCTGGTAGGACTTCTCGCCCACCGGAGAGGTACTACGGTTTCCTCATTGATGGTGACAGAGAAGATTGCATCATGGAAGATGATGATCCTACCAGTTTTCAGCAAGCTATCACGAGTGGTGACTCTGTGAAGTGGCTGGATGCCATGAGATCCGAAATGCAGTCTATATACACCAACAAAGTATGGACTTTGGACGTTGTACCCCCTGGGGTAAAACCTGTGGGGTGCAAATGGATCTTTAAAAGAAAGATTGGTGTGGATGGGCAGGTAGAGACCTATAAGGAAAGACTTGTGGCGAAAGGTTTTCGTCAAAGACCAGGTCTGGACTATGACGAAACTTTTTCACCCGTAGCCATGCTTAAATCCATTCGGATCCTACTTGCTATTGCTACTCACTACGACTATGAAATCTGGCAAATGGACGTTAAAACAGCATTTCTAAATGGAGATTTAGAAGAATGCGTTTATATGGATCAGCCAGAGGGCTTCATTGACAGTGGGAGCAGCGAGAAAGCATGTAGATTGCTTAAATCCATATATGGGTTAAAGCAGGCATCTCGGAGTTGGAACATCTGTTTCGATGATGTTATCAAAGAGTTTGATTTCATCAAAAATCCAGATGAACCTTGTGTTTATAGAAAGGTTGTAGGAAGAGCTGTCACATTCCTCGTATTGTACGTAGATGACATTCTTCTGATAGGACATGATATTCCTATGCTACAGTCGGTCAAATCATTCTTATCACTGAGGTTCTCCATGAAGGACCTGGGTGATGCCACATACATCCTGGGCATAAGGATCTATAGGGATAGATCCAAAAAGTTATTGGGATTGTCCCAAACCAGGTACATCAACACCATCCTAAAAAGGTTTAGTATGGAAGACTCCAAGCGGGGTGCCTTACCCGCTTGCCATGGAGTCACTCTCTCCAAGGATTCTTGTCCAAAGACCGATGAAGAGAGAGCTCGCATGAGCATTATACCTTATGCTTCGGCAGTAGGGTCTATAATGTATGCGATGTTATGTACACGCCCAGATGTAGCTTATGCACTTAGTGTTGTAAGCAGGTATCAATCCAACCCAGGGGAGAACCACTGGACAGCTGTGAAGAACATTCTTAAGTACTTACGAAGGACTAAAGAATTGTTCTTGGTGTATGGTAATAAAGATCTCCAAATGGAGGCATTTACCGATTCGAGCTTCCAGAGCGATAAGGATGACAGCAAATCTATCTCAGGGTTTGTATTTACCCACAATGGAGAGGCGGTAAGTTGGATGAGTTCCAAACAAGATACCGTTGCAGACTCTACGATGGAAGCTGAGTACATTGCTGCAAATGATGCCGCCAAGGAAGCCGTCTGGATGAAGAAGTTCGTCTCGGAGCTAGGAGTAGTTCCAACCATTATTGATCCAATACCTTTGTATTGTGACAATAATGGGGCAATGGCGTTAGCTAAGGAGCCCAGATCCCATCAGCGGTCCAGACACATCCTGAGGCACTTTCATTTGATCCGGGAGATTGTAGATCGCCGCGAGATCGAGATTAAGAGAGTTGACACAAAGAACAACGCCGCAGATCCACTCACCAAGGACCTCCCTCAGCCACAGCATGAGCGACTTTTTGAGATGTTGGGTATGAGATACGCCAATAACTGGCCTTAGTGCAAATGGGAGATTGTTGGATATATGTATGCCCTAGAGGCCATTATGTGATAGTTGATGTATCTATACATGTATATATATTCAGTTTGCATTCTTGCTCGACATGATAGTATGCTATCTGGTTCCTCTTTATCTGACATGTTGATTTGATCATGCTTTTATTCATTCATACATGCTGATAAAGCCCTAAGGATATCGGCTTGACTACTCTGATTATGATGGAGATCATACTAGTGGGACATCTGTAGTCTATAAGCATATCCTGAAATGTCCCTAGTCGGAGATGTATCGAGATGGGGCATCGATATACCAGAGTAGACTAGCGTATATGATACTAGACCCATGTGATGGGCGATGGATGTTCCCACATTCGTCGATGTTTGACATCAAGATCATATACGGGTGCTCAGTGGTGACTGGGTACACTGGACGGACTCGCCGAGAACTCCTATATGGAATTATATCTATCGTCGGATAGCAGTTCTCAGGTGACACTGGTACAGGTTAGTCTGTAGACCCGAGATCGTCATGGAGTCTTGTGTGTTCTCCCACTGTACTTTGATTGCCACCCTACCACGGCTCTACTGAGTCGTGCAAACAGGTGGCCGTTGGGTACAGTCCCGAGACACACGAAGGCAATGAGCGATAGGAGGGGTTTCGTCTCTCCCGGTATTGGGAGTTGATGCTGTGCTATGCTCGACTGGTTATAACAGCAAGTCCCTGGCCAGGGCTGCTGAGATTTGCTGATAAGTGTTATCAGTAGTTTCTCGATCTGTTATAGACCATTCACCGACACGACCTATTGAGTTATTGGGGTCGACGTGACCATCCCTAGGCTCGATATGCAGCATATCTGACGAAGAGACCGGACTGTACGGTAGTGTTGACGGATGGCTCGACGGGAGTTGTAACAGGTTCGCTTGTTTTCTTCTTATCGCTCAATACCCGGGTGGCCGTTACGTTTGGCTGACCGCTTGCGGATTGGGGGTGCTTGATATGATCATCACCCACTGCCGGCGTATTGACGAGTCTTAGAGTCCCACATAGGAGTTACCTAGTCCAGGCGAAACGTTGTGGTGCGCGTATGCGATATGCGCTTGGACCCGATTAAAATGCGTGTATGGGATACCGTATATTAATTGGGCGGCTTGCTAATGGTCGGGTCATATGTGATATGACCGGATAAGTGAATCAAGTGTTGATTCATCATTAGTTTCTCACTACAAATCCTATCTTGTTTATGTTGAATGTATGCATGCATGTGTGCATTCATTCTTGTTCATGCACATATGGATGTGCAAGCACACATGCATACATACATCATATATTATCATGGTTGTTTATACAATGGGAATGGTGGATGTATAAGAATTACACCATGGTTGTATTTGGATAATTATTGGATTTAAATTAAAGCAAAAGAAAATGAAAAATTGGTTAAATCACTTAAGAATTTCTACACTCTTCTAACTCAACCATGCTCACCTAACATTTAACCCATAGTTTATTTTCTTATCATGCTTTTAATTTAAAATAAAATGTTATCTATTTATTTAACCATGGTTGGTTAAGAGAAAGAAAAATATATATAGCTATTTTCCTTTTCTCTTTCATAAGATAATTCATTCTCTTCTTCTAAAATCCACCATCTTTATCAACCTCCATGCTTTTGCTCTCCAGTTCATACAAGAGAGTGAATCACTCATAAAAATAAGATTTTGAAGTGAGATCCATAGCCACAACTTCATTCTAATCAAGTCTAGCTCACTTGATTAGAGTGTTCTCTTTGTTTTTCAAAGTTGCAAGCTTGGACGGGAAAACTCCGGGTGGATCGTCGTGGACGTGGGAGGAGTACAAGCGGACCTTCATCCAACACCCAAAGAGCCTAAGGAGCGAAGCAAAAACGGGAGCTACAAAGGTTGTAGCCTTCAAACCCTAACTTTGTTAGCTTATAGTTTTGTAACCCTAATCTTTCTAGGATCGATTCCTTTGCTTGTTAGTTTAGCACCATAAAAATGAAAACTTTAGGTCATGTGATGCTTGAAATCTCTTCATAGGGTGCTAGGATAACCTTACAGTCCTCTGAGTCTACTCTCCTAACCTCGATCTCCTTAGAGATCAACCATCTCCATGATCAGGTGATACTGCCTTAGAATATGTCTGGATCACTAATGGGACGGACGTTCCTTGGCATAAGCTACAACTCCATTGTCACACAATGGGAGGAACTAAGTTCATCTCATGAACAAATATACATCCAGACTGCCTCTTTGGTAGCATCTTAAGTAGCGATGTATTCATCCTTTATCGTCTAGTATGCCAAGGTATCTAGCTTGGAACTCTTCCAACATACCGTCCCTTTACTAAGGGTAAAGACAATGCCTGTGACTGACATTCAGTCGTCCTTATCACCCTGGAACCTTTCCACTGATTTTCCCCAGGATCAATTGATACCATCTCACTACAACTAGTGAGTATCCTAATATCCAATTAGATCTATCTCATAGATTAAAACCCAGGATTTAGCAGGTATCACTTTGATCCTATGTGGAGAATCATTGTGATAAGCGGAGATTGATCGAGCGTAGCATAGGATACTCCTTCCCTATCAAGAGTATGTCATCCACGTACTCTACGAGGATCGCCACCATACTCCCTACTACCATTTTGTATATACAAGGTTCATCTACCATTTTGATGATGTCAAACTCTTTGACTACTACATTAAAACAGATGTTCCAACTCCGCGATGCCTGCTATATCCTATAAAGCAACTTGTGCACGTTTCCGCTGCTCCCACTGTCTACGAAGTCCTCTGGCTGTGTACTTATAGACGCCCTCTTCTAAAACATTATTTAGAAAAGCAGTCATGACATCCAACCACCAGATATTGTAGTCATGGTATGCAGCAATGGCAAGTAGGATCTGGATGGACTTAAGCATAGTGCCTGGAAAAGGTTTCATCATTATCCACGCCTGGTCGATGACAAAAACCTTTAACAAGTCTAGCTTTGAAAGTCTCAACTTTTCCATCTACACCAAGTAATCTTCTGAAGATATACTTACTCCTGATGGGGATTTAACCTTTCAGATATAGCAACCAAAGTCCATATTTTGTTGGTGTATAAGGATTCCATCTCAGATCACTAAGCATCCAGCCATTCTTACAGAGTCCGTACTCTCGATGGCCTGCTCGAAACTAGTTGGGTCATCATCTCATGATGCATTCCTCGCTCCCATTGTCATCAAGAAACCGAGGTATCTCTCAGGCGGATGAGGAACCCTACCAGATCGGCGGAGAGGCTGAGGTTCATCGGTAACTATTGAATCCTTTGGTTCTTTCAAATCATCAGCTGCAGTTTGTATAGCTGGAACATTTCCAGTTCTACATAACAGACCTTGCCTCGAGCTTGTCCGGATTTTGCTTTTTGACATAGGCCGGTTAACCCCAAATCTTAACTAGCTTAAGACATGGGCTCTTCCCATACCATATCTCATATGGAGTGGTAGGCTGTGATCTGATTCGAACCTAATTCAATAGGTATGCAGGTTCTCAAGTGCATAACCCCTAAAAGGGAAACAGGTAACTCAGTAGTACTCATCATAGAGCGCACCATATCGAATAGGGTGCAATTGCTCTGCCCCGATATACCATCGTGCTATGGAGTATACGGAGGAGTAATGCTGAGAGAGAATCTCATTCTCCTTTAGAATAATCCAGGAATTCTATGCACAAGTATTCTCCTCCTTGATCTCATCAAAGGACATAATACTTATACCCGTATTGGTTCTCTACTTCTAACTTATATTCTGTGAATATCTGAAAAGGTTCGGACTTGTGTTTCAACAGGAACATATGACTGAATCTTGAGAGATCATCAGAGAATGTATGAAGTACAAAGAACCGGTCTTGGCATGTGTAGACAGGGGACCTACATACATCAACATGTATCATCCCAAGAGTTCACTAACTCTTTCTCTGTTTCCAGTAAACAGAGCTATGGTCATCGTATCTTTGTGACATGACCGGTAAGTTTCACAAGATATAAATTCAAACTAATTTAAATATGCATCTAAATGTAACTTCAGCAGTCGGGTCGCATTGATATGACCTAGTCTACAATGCCTCAAGAAGGATTCGTTCATTTCTGAACTCTTCCTCTTGTGTGTGTTCTGTATACTAAGAACTGTAATTTGATTTAGAACATCAATGCTTTTAGATAACGTGCCTGAACCGATCAACTTTTGATATAGGAAATGTTCAAAACATTATCCAACTATACAAAATTTTATCATTTCTTTACTAATAAAGAGACTGATATGATTTAGTATATCAGGTTCGGTATCTAATAACATTCGTTCAGAATCAATGTATTGGTAATACAGGGTGACAGTGACCAACAGACTTGGCTGCAACACTTGCCCCGTTTTCTGTCTCATGAAACTTATCACCCGTTCTCAGTTCTCTACCTTTCTGTAGCCCATGTAACAAATTACATATGCGGGATCCTGATCCGTTATCAAATACCCAGGACGTAGAGGATACAGAGAAACAGTTCTTTGTAATGAACACACCCGAAGGAGATGCATCATATGCACTTTCCTCATTTAGGCGGCATAGGAATTCTGGTATTCGTCTATTTCCTGCTCTGTCTTAATTATGTTGGAGCGGGACCAACGTTTCCCAGCTCAGTATAACAAGCGGGTTCAGTCAATATTCCGTATTATTATCTTGATTAAGGCGTGACATGGTCGCTACCTGGAGAGAGAGAGAGAAGAAAACACTCAGCGTGCGCTCTTGCAAGAATAGATTGGTTATTATTTTATCTAATCAGGATGGCTCCCACTGTTTTTATCAAATCTTCCTTCAAACCCTAAAAGGAAAGACTAGCCGGGATTAATTACACACTACAAGTTCGCCAATCTTTCAGCCAGGCCAGTGTCGGTACTTTGAGGGAGGTTCCCCGTGCTTTCGCACGAACCTAATTAATGTAAACCTCGTTTTCCCAGAGGCGTAACCTCGTTAACACCTTTCTAGACACCTACTTGATCGGCTAATTGTAATGTGTAAAACTCTCCCAGGAGTAACCCTTACTCGCAGCGGGTATCGGGATCCAACTATCTCATAGAAGGTATGCAATCTCATTGCAAATTTCAACACTTGAAATTCCCGATAATATTTTGCCCCTAACGTGCTATGACCTTGACGAAAGCCAACAAACCATAGCCCGCTAGTCAAGTTCAACCCGTACATTTCTTGATTGAGTTAAACCCACCCGCACGACCCTTGACGAAAGCCAACAAAGCCGCACGACTACCCTAATCCAATCGCATCGTATGCAGCAGATAAGCAGCATATAGCTACCGCACACTACACCTTGACGAAAGCCAACAAATGTAGCACGAATACTATATACAACTTATCTGAAATGACGGAGGGCTACGACAGGTTTTTCTGAAAACTTATTGCGTAATGAACTTGATATCATTATAGGATCGAATGAATTTTGAAATGGAGTGTTTTTTAGGCTTTTCAAGTTTTGCTAAAGGGTTCACTCCCGGTGAAGGGATCGTCGGCCCTTTCCTCGTCGAATGAGATGCGGGATATATCATATATATCACTGTGCAAAGCAGAAACTATAGAAGCAATCAAAAGACAAACCGAGTGTGTAGCATCAGCCAGTTATTGCTAAAGGGGTCACTCCCGGTGAAGGGATCGTCGGCCCTTTCCTCATCGAATAAGGTGTAGGATATATCATATATACCGCTGTGCAAAGCAAGAACTGTAGCTACCTGTTTTATTTTTGAAATTCGATTCCACAACATCTTTAGGTTTCTTTTTCTTTCATTAATCATATTAATGAAGCCCCATCATTTTAGTATCTAAACATCACAGATAAATACGACGTACACTTATGCCATCTGCATTCGCCTCAATGTCCCCTCGTGCACTGTTAGGTTAGGTAACTAACGGCAGAGCAGGGCAGGGCTAGCGCGGGTGTAAAACATAAGTAACGTCTATATAATATATCATATATACTGTATACTGTATCTATCACAGAACATCAAATGATCACATCACAGATATCGCAGCAGAAGAAACATATGAAATATTGGATATACTAGGACGTCCGTGTTTTCAATACGAGCCAGTATAAAACACGGATTCCATGGTCGCGATGAATAGCCAAACCCACACCCCTAGACCCCTACGAGAGTGGCAAGCAACCCTACCAATTCTAGAGTTAGGAGACCCGGACTCGACTCCTCGAGTTGGTCTCCCACTGGACTCCAGAACCCGGTTACTTGTGCTCTCCTCCTTGGGTCTATCCTAGTGCGGAATAGTAAATAATATACAAAAGGTGACATCTTCCGCAACCTGGAAGTGCCCCAATAAAAGAATATTACATACAAGTTTTTACATGAATGAAAATGAAAAACACTCATCTCACATAAAAAAAACCGTCTATTCAAACACGATGATCCAATATAACATATCCAGCAACACATAACATCACATATCATCAACGTAAGTAAACATGCGTATCCCAATTGTCATTGACATATAGCAACAAAACCGGCGATATCACATATTACACTTACGGTCACAGAAAAGAAAGTGTAAAACTACAACAGTTGGAATCCGCAAACTCTTTAGACATCGCATGCCTAACCAAATGAAATACTTAGACATCGCATGCCTAACAATTATAAACCCCGCATTTTAGTCTCATTATCGAAAACACTTTTCAATATCAAGTCGGGCAATTCAACAGGATTCCCGACATTCAGATCGAATGCTCGTCGCAAACTTTAGTAGGCGGCCGCACCCCCGACGCCGTCGACGAAGTGCACCAAGGAGGAACACCGCTGCCGCGAGCACCCGAACGGATGCTTTCGGCAACGGGGTTCTCCTACAGTCACTTGGTCGGGGCTATGGGGCGTGGCTGTCTATTAAGTTTACCCGGCGAGTATCCGCGTACGCTACGTGATTGCGACAGACTTTTGATCACATCAAAATTCCGTGGCAACCGATCAAGTGAGACTAAACTGCTATGTTTACAACATTCATTCAGTTATCTCATAACTACTTGTGAATTCCAAATATTGTATCACATTCCGCATAAATAGAAAATGTTAAACTTTCCGATCGAACAATCGAACACCCAAGTTTTCCCGAAACAGCTCAACATATGAAATAAGTTTAACAACATTCACTTCGTGCCTCAGTACCAACGGTCCAGCCGTAGAAGGGTCAAGCCAACGCCTCACATGTGGCACGCTGTACTGCCCCAAACCCTAAGGTTCAAAGGACAGTTCAAGACGGTCACATAATCGAGTTAAGGTTTGTTGTCTTCTAGAGGGACCATCACGTTACTTGCACTACTTAGAACGTCATTAAACTACGGAAAGATCCAACACTTGGAAATCTCCCAACAGGGGAAAAAGAGGGTATTTATATCCGGTCGAACTTTTTAACATATTCAAAAATTATCCGGAAAAACACAGACGAAGTTAAACTTCCCGATCGAAATACCGAGTCCCAATACAAGCCAGAAAACTCAACTCTTGAGTAAATATTAAAAATTCCCAGAAAATACAACACTAAAAGATAAGAAATACTGTGCAATTTCCAAAGGCAGTTGTGACAATATGGCCGCGGAACCGCCGCACGAGCCATGCTCGTGCCGCAGTTCCGCCGCGCTTTAGACGAATCATGAGCACATGCTCCACAGTAATTCTTCAAATTCCCTGCTGATTTTTCTGCATATTTTTAATTCACAAAAATCCTAGTTTTGAAAAAATGTACAGAGAAGGGTTTCGGATTAGGGTTTCGGGTTCGATCGGGTTTCTAACATCTTCTACACATCGCCTAAGGTTCTAGCTAGGCTCTGATACCACTGTAGGTTTCCTAGGCACACTAATGAGGTCTCACAAGGCATCAACCATGCCAAATTCAAATTTTTCATGTGCCTATAAACCCTAATACGGATCGTTGACTAGAGGATAAGGCGAAACAATGCGAGTTAACAACTTTAACTAAGAGGAAAGTGATTACAACCTTTGTAGATCCAGTCCTCCACCTCTCTAGCTCCGTGATGACGTCCCTCCGCTGTACCAATCGGAATCCGGACTC
Source organism: Agapanthus africanus (assembly GCA_030015575.1). Taxonomy (NCBI): domain Eukaryota; kingdom Viridiplantae; phylum Streptophyta; class Magnoliopsida; order Asparagales; family Amaryllidaceae; genus Agapanthus; species Agapanthus africanus. Next base: position 221,401,250 of record JASDDO010000014.1, read on the forward strand.
TGGCGATGGTTTCTTCGGAGAAATGATCGGGCTAGGTCGTCGACTTCGATGCAGAAGATGATCTACGTCGAGGCAACTCAAGATCAAGCTCCAACTTCACCAAGTCATGAAACTTGTGAAGAAAACACCCTATACTACATGGCAAGTGGTAGAGGATGAAGAAATAGAAAGTGGGTTCACTTTAGAATTGGATTTCTCACTCTTTTTCTCATTTCACCATTGAAGGTAGCAAGCTTTTTGAAGCTTGATGAAGATGATGAAGATGAAAGAATAAAAAGGATTGTTTTTAAAAAGAAAATCGCATTCATTCTTATCATAATGCAACCTTTGTTAAGTGTAGAGAATAAACTAGGGTTAGTTGAATGGTTAGGTTTAGGAGATGAAGACAAAATGGTCACTTAGTCAAAGATGCAAGAAGCATCAAGAAAGTTCTAGTATAAAAGCAACCATTTTGTTTTTCCTTTTTCTTTTAACTAAAATAAATAGATAAATAAATAAAGCAATAGAAACCCTAACCATTAACTAAACATAGTTTATAGCATACACACATTCAAGGTTACATGTATCATCAAACATGATACAAACAAGTGTACAAAAATATATCACATATACAATGTGCACTTCAAGTAAGAAAATCCATTTAAAGTGAACAATATTAGTCAATGTAAAGTAATATATCTAATATATAATTATACATTAAATCATTAAATCAATACTTGATTTAACGATCCGGTCATATCGCATATAACCGACTAATATCAATAGTAATAACTTATCGAATCAACACTTGATCCGATAACCCGGCTACAACTTATATAACCGATCACTGTCACAAATCGCGAGAATCGAATACAGTATCACATACTGGTATTATTCTCGGTCCCGCACATATCTCATATGCGCTTCTATTTCATTTTTCTTGAGCCAGGAAACCTCTGTGTAGGACTCTAAAGACTCGTCAATACACCGGCAGCAGGTGATGATCATCTCAAACACCCACAAGCCGCAAGCAGTCTGCTAAACGTAACGGCCACCCGGGTATTGAGCGATCAGAAGATCGACGAGCAAGCCCGCTCACACTCCTGTGAATCCAACCAGTAACACTTACCGTACAGTCCGGTCTGTTCTTCTGATATGTCGCATATCTCGCCTAGGGGTGGTAAACGTCAGACCCCAATAGCTTGATAAGTCATGCTGACGTGAGGTCCATAACATGTGTGAAACTACTGATAACACTTACCAGTAGATCACTGCAACCCTGGCCAGGGATTTCCTATTATGTCCAGTCGAGCATAGCGCAACATCAACCCCCAATACCGGGAGAGACGAATCCCCTCCTATCGCTCATTGCCTCCATGTGAATCGGGACTGTACCCAAAAACCACCGTTTTGCACGCCCCCTTGGACGTGGTAAGGTGGAAATCAAAGCACAGTGGGAATCACACAAGACTCTATGACGATCTCGGGTCAACAGACTACTCTGTACCAGCGTCACCAGAGAACTGCCATCTGACGTAAGGTATAATACCATCTGGGAGTTCTCGGCGAGTCCGTCCAGTGTACCCAGTCTCCACTGAGCACCCGTATATCAGCTCTGATGTCAAACACCAATGGATATGGGATCATCCATCGCCCATCTGTATGGGTCGAGAAGGTATACGCTAGTCTACTCTGGTATATCGATGCCCCGTCTCGATACACACATGACTAGGGACCTTGAAGGATGTACTTATAGACTACCATGTCCCCACTAGTATGATCCGCATCATAGTCTAGGTAGTCAAGTACACATCCTAAGGGCTTTACCAACATGTAACAGAGAGACAATCAGTGTACACGTTAAGGTAAAGAGCAACCAGATAGCATACTATCATGTCGAGCAAGAAAGTCCTTCCTATATATGTCCAAGCATCCATTACAATATACATCCTATGTATAGTAATGGCCTCTAGGGCATACATATAACTAACAGTCATCACACAGTTGTTTCTCCAGACAGGATATGGATATAATATCTGACATTTTGGTTTCTGGATCTATGGTTTTAGATCTAGATTTGTGTAGTTTCCCAATGTGGGTACTTTGACAATATTCTAATGGTTTTTAGAATAGATGACTCCTGGTATGGTGGTGTACCTGCAAGTGATGGAGTCACCCTCTCTAAAAGTGTCTTACAGACTAAAGGGGAGAGGGATGTGCATGATTGGCAGATCACTTGCTTAGGTAATTGAGTCAATCGTGAGATGTCAAGTACCACACCAGATGTTGTTTTTGTACTAGATGCAATAAGTTTGTATTAATCCAATCCTGGAGAAACATAAGGAAGCAATTTTAGAACATAAGTGGATGTTCTACAGATTTGATGACGGCAGCCTCCTTCGGGAGACGGGTATCATTCCAGGCTTCAAAGGTGACATGGTTGACAGAGTGATTGTCAGAGTTATAGTTTTCCCTCTTACGAGGGACGGTATTATGGACAGGTGGTCCAAGAGGATACTGTGGGTGGCATGGTGCTGGATACTGATTAGGTTCAGTGATCGATACAGTCTAAGAAGTCTGGATTTGGAGTTCATTTATGAACTAGATCCCATCAGATATCCAGACATATTCTAAGACAGGTATTACTCAATTCGGGAGATGGCTTTCTCCGCGAACTTGAGATTAAGAGAGATATAGAAAGAAACTTCTGGGCGGATCCACTCACTGAGGCTATTTCTCGAACACAATAGTTTTACAAACGAGCTTTGTGAAACTGATTAGTAGAGGAGTTGGATGTTCGGTTTCACACGGGCTGTGAGTAGTTGACATCGCAATAATTAGCCTTAAGTGCATATGGGAGATTGTTGGATATAGTGCCCTCAGAGTCAATTATTGGATCGCAGGTATGTGATTGCAATGATAGCGGAGGACCTATACCGGTCGGACAGTCTTAATCGAGATGATAGTATGCTATCTGGTTTGCCTTTATCAGTCGTGTACAGGTTCAGGTGGCTGATCACTGTTACACTTTGATAGAGACCTTAGGATCTTGCTTTACTACCAACAGTATGATGGTGATCATATACGTGAGAGTTGGATGGTTTATATGCATATCCTTAATTGTGGTCCCTAGTCATGGGAGTTTCGAGACAGGGCATCGATACTCCGGAGTAGACTAGTATATACAGTCGAGACCCTGACGAGGGGCGGTGGCCGGTCTCATAAGCCACTGGTGTCAGTTGGATCACCTAAGATGTATACAGGTGCTCATTGGGTTATGAGTACACCGGACAGGACTTGCCGGGAATCTGCTAGTTGGTATTATACATATCGTCAGATAGCAGTTCCCTAGTGACATATGTACAGGTTAGTTCATCGACCTGAGGTCGTCATTTGTCTCGTGTGAGTTCCCACTGTGCTTTGATTTCTAACCTACCACGGCTCAAAGGAGTCGTGCAAACAGGTAGTTTTTGGGTACAGTCCCGAGCCACATGGAGGCACGTGAGCGGATCGGCAGGGGATTCGTCTTTCCCGGTATTGGGGTGAGATCATGCTGTGTCTAGGAGAGCCATTACGCAAAGCCCACGGCCGTGGCAGGAGATTTACTGGTAAATACTCCAGTAGTATCTCAGGGTGTTTTTGGGCTACACTCCGACACGACTTATACTGATATTGGGGGTCTGACGTTACTAGCCCCCTAGGCAGATATGCGATACTCATAGACGAACGGACCGGACTATATATACATTGTCGCTGTTAGGCTCAGTAGGGTTTCCGGATGAGTTCGCTCATCGGCATCCCTTGAGGTCAGTCCATGGGCAGCCGTTACGCACAGCTAGTGCCACTGACGGCTTGTGGTTAAACCCACTGTCAGGGTACTGACGAGTCATTAGAGTCCCTCACAGACAGTTTCCCAAGTTCGGGCGAAACGTTGTAGAGGCCGTATGGTTTTATGGCAGGGTTCGGAAAATGCACGTGCGTTTACGCACGTGTCATATTTCGGGCAGATAATACTGGTGGACTTTGGTTTAAGTCGGATCCGAGTATTATATTGAGTAGATATAATATCTTTGTCTCAGTTGCATTTGTATTCGGTCGTAATACAAATGCGGGTATATTTATACAGTTACGGGGTTGTCCTGAAATTCGTTTCAGGATCACTTTTGGAAGTTGCCAGTTTCTAGTTTTCTATCGCCCGTCTTTTAACATTCGGTTAAAGACGGATTTATCTTTTTTTGAGATGAGTGTGGATGCTTCTAGAAGGTTCTAGAAGTGGTGAGGTGTTTAGTGAGTCATGGTTGCATTTAATGATTCAATTATTGCAAGGTGCCTAGGTTAAGTGATTCATCCTTTGCTTTAAATGGTGTTTATACTAGGTGTTATGATAAGCTTCATTGTTGTGGTCACCCCCTTGCTCCTACACTCACCCCCTCCTCTTTATATGGACGGCCCCTCCCCTCTCTCTCACTTACTTGAAAAAGATGGTTGTTGTTTTAAAAGATGATAGTTTGTGGTGTATGGAAATTTCATAGCTTCTTTCATTCCATCACCCGATTCGAGTGGTAAATTCATTAACCGTTCGTCCATAGCTTTGGACGTAACGAGACAAAGTATTCTACTCATTCTCTACATCATTCTTGGTCGTCTCTTTTAGCAAACTTGACGACCGAGTTGCCTCGAGTCAGAGGCGGGAGCCCGTTTAAAGAATCGTTGACGTGGTGCCACCTGGACGAGCAGATCGGAGATCGACGAGATCGGAGCAGCCGCAACGGAGCGTGGGATGATGGTTCAAGAACGAAGGACTCGGATCGTTCGGTATAACCTTTCTACTCTCTTTACATTTTGTTAGTTTAGCAATAATGGCAAATCCGGGTTATAGAATACGATAGCGCCAGTTAAAAGTATTTGTTCCGTATTTGGCGTCTGTTAGACGGCCGGGGTGCTACCGTAGACTTACAGTAATGGTATGTAGCAATGGCAAGTAGGATCCGGATGGACTTAAGCATAGCCACTGGAAAAGGTTTCATCATTATCCGCGCCTGGTCGATGACGAAAACCTTTAGCAAGTCTAGCTTTGAAAGTCTCAACTTTTCCATCTACACCAAGTAATCTTCTCAAGATATACTTGCTCCTGATGGGGATTTAACCCTTCAGATATAGCAACCAAAGTCCATACTTTGTTGGTGTACATGGATTCCATCTCAGATCGCTTAGCATCCAGCCATTCTTACAGAGTCCCTACTCTCGATGGCCTGCTCGAAACTAGTTGGGTCATCATCTCATGATGCATTCCTCGCTCCCACTGTCATCGAGAAACCGAAGTGTCTCTCAGGCGGATGAGGAACCCTACCAGATCAGCGGAGAGGCTGAGCTTCGTCGGGGACTATTGAATCCTTTTGTTCTGTCAAATCATCAGCTGCAGTTTGTATAGTTGGAACCTTTCCAGTTCTACAGAACCGACCTTGCCTTGATCTTGTCCGGATTTTGCTTTTGACATAGGCCGGACAATCCCAAATCTTAACTTACTTAAGAGATAGGCTCTTCCCATACCATATCTTATATGGAGTGGTAGGTACTGATTTGATTCGAACCCAATTCAATAGGTATGCAGTTTCTCAAGTGCACAACCCCCTAAAAGAAACAGGTAACTCAGTAATACTCATCATAGAGCACACCATATCTAATATGGTGCGATTGCTCCACCCCGATATACCAACGTGCTATGGTGTATACGGAGGAGTAATGCTGAGAGAGAGAATCTCAATCCCCTTTTGAATAGTCCAAGAATTCCATGCACAAGTATTCTCCTCCCAGATCTCATCATAGGACATAATACTTATACCTGTCTTTGGTTCTCTACTTCTAACTTATATTCGGTGATTATCTCAAAAGTTTCGGACTTGTGTTTCAACAGGAACATATGACTGAATCTTGAGAGATCATCAGAGAATGTAATGAAGTATAAAGAACCGGTCCTGGCATGTGTAGACATGGGACCTTACATACATCATCATGTATTATTCCAAAGAGTTTACTAACTCTTTCTCTGTTTCCAATAAACAGAGCTATGGTCATCTAATCTTTGTGACATAACTGCCAAGTTTCACAAGATGTAAATTCAAACTGATTTAAATATGCATCAAAAATGTAACCTAAGCTAGTCGGGTCACATTGATATAACCTAGTCTACAATACCTCAAGAAGGAATCGTTCATTTCTGAACTCTTCTTCTTGTGTGTGTTCTGCATACTAGGAACTGTAGTTTGATTTAGAACGTCAATGCTTTTAGATAACGTGCCTGAACCGATCAACTTTTGAAATAGGAAATGTTCAAAATATTATCCAACAATACAAAATTATATCCTTCCTTAATAAATAAAGAGATTGATATGATTTTGTATATCAGGTTCGGTATCTAATAGCATTTGTTCAGAATCAATGTATTGGTAATACAAGGTGACAGTGACCAACAGACTTGGATACAACACTTGTACCGTTTTCTGTCTCATGAAACTTATCACCCGTTCTCAGTTCTCTATCTATCTGTAGCCTATGTAACAGATTACATATGCGGGATCCTGATCCGGTATCTAATACCCAGGACGTAAAGAATACTGAGAAACAGTTCTTTGTAATGAACACACCCGAAGGAGATGCATCTCATGCACTTTCTTCGTTTGGGCGGCATGGGAATTCTGGTATTCCCCTATTTCCTGCTCGGTCTTATAACAATTATAAGTTGGAGCGGAACCAACGTTCTCCAGCTCAGTATAACAAGCGGGTTCAGTCAATACATCCATATTATTATCTTGATTAAGGCGTGATATGGTCGCTACCTGGAGAGAGAGAGAAGAAAACACTCCGCGTGCGCTCTTTGGAAGATTAGATTGGTTATTTATTTTATCTAATCAGGATGGCTCCCACTGTTTTTATCAAATCATCCTTCAAACCCTAAAAGGAAAGACTAGCCGGGATTAATTACACTCTACAAGTTCGCCAATTTTTCAGCCAGGCCAGTGCCGGTACTTTGAGGGAGGTTCCCCGTGCTTTCGCACGGACCTAATTAAAGTAAACCTCGTTTTCCCAGGGGCGTAACCCCGTTGACACTTTTCTAGACACCTACTTGATCGGCTAATTGCAAAGTGCAAAACTCTCCCAGGAGTAACAATTACTCGCAGCGGGTATCGGGATCCAACTATCATAAAGAAGGTATGCAATCTCATTGCAAATTTCAACACTTGAAACTCCCGATAATGGTTTTTACCCCTAGCACTTACGATCTTAACTATGGTCAACAAATCATAAGCACTAGTCAAGTTCTACTCGTTATTTCATGATTAATTAGACCCACCCACATGACCCTTAACTAAGGTCAACAAAGTCGCGCGACTGTCCTAACTAATCGCATCATATGCGGTGTAGGAAGACATCACCTAGCTACCGTACACTGTGCCTTAACTAAGGTCGACAAACATAGCACGAATACTAAGTACTCTACTTCCTAAAATGACGGAGGGTTACGGATGGTTTTTATGAAAACCTTTAACGCTTTTAACTTGATCTCGTTGCGGAATCAAATAGTTTTTAAATAGAATGTTTTTGAGGCTTTTCTAGTTTTGCTAAAGGGGCCACTCCCGGTGAAGGGATCGTCGGCCCTTTCCTCATCGAATGAGGTGCAGGATATATCATATATACCGCTGTACAAAGCAAAAACTATAGAAGCGATCAAAAGACAAACTGAGGGTTGTAGCATCTGCTAATTATTGCTAAAGAGGTCACTCCCGGTGAAGGGATCGTCGGCTCTTTCCTCATCGAATAAGGTGCTGGATGTCTATAAGGAACACCGCTATGCAAAGCAACAACTAGAGCTACCTAATTTTATTGAAATTCGATTCCACAACATCTTTTAGGTTTATTTTCTTTCATTAATCTCATTAATGAATGTCCCATCATTTAAGTCCACCTAAACATCACAGATAAATATAACATACGCTTATGCCATCCGCATTCGCCTCGATGTCCCGTCTGCACCGTTAGGTTAGGTAACTAACGGCAGAGACGGGCAGGGCTAGTGCGGGTGTAACACATAAGCAGCGTCTATATAATATATCATATATACTATATATAATATCTATCTGAACATATCACATGATCACATCACAGATAACGCAGCAGAAAATATCATATGAAACATTGGATATATTAGGACGTCCGTGTTTTATTTTGAGCCTGTATAAAACACGGATTCCACGGTCGTGATAAATAGCCAATACCACATCCCTAGACCCCTACGAGAGCGGCAAGCAACCCTACCAATTCTAGAGTTAGGAGACCCGAACTCGACTCCTCGAGATGGTCTCCCACTGGACCCTAGAACCCGGTTACTTGTGCTCCCCTCCTTGGGTCTATCCTAATGCGGAAAAGTAAATAATATACATCAACGGTGACATCTTCCGCAACCTGGAAGTGCCCCAATAAAAGAATATTACATACAAGTTTTTACATGAATGAAAATGAAAAACACTCATCTCACATAAAAACCCCCGGCTATTCAAACATGACGATCCAATATAACATATCCAGCAACACATAACATCATAAGTCATCAACGTAAGTAAACATGCGTATCCCAATTGTCGTTGACATATAGCAACGAAACCGACGATAACACATATTACACTTACGGTCGCAGAAAAGAATGTGTAAAACTACAACAGTTAGAATCCGCAATCTCTTTAGACATCGCATGCCTAACTAAATGAATTCCTTAGACATCGCATGCCTAATAATTATAAACCCCGCATTTTAGTCTCATCATCGAAAACTCTTTTCAAATCAAGTTGGGCAATTCAACAAGATTCCCGACATCCAGAACGAATGCTCGTCGCAAACTTTAGTAGACGGCCGCACCCCCGATACCGTTGACGAAGTGCACCAAGGCGGAACACCGCTGCCGCGAGCACCCGAACGGATGCTTTCGGCGACGGAGTTCTCCTACAGTTACTTGGTCGGGGCTATGGGGCGTGGCTATCTATTAAGTTTACCGACGAGTATCCGCGTACGCTACGTGATTGCGACGGACTTTTGATCACACCAAAATCCCGTGGCAACCGATCAAGTGAGACTAGACTGCTAGATTTATAACATTCAAATGTTGTTGCTTCCAATTATTGTATCACATTCCAGATAAATAGAAAATGTTAAACTTTCCGATCGAACTATCAAACACCCAAGTTTTCCCGAAACAGCTCAACACTTGAAATAAGTTTAAAAACATCCATTTCATGCCACAGTACCAACGGTCTAGCCGTAGAAGGGTCAAACCAACGCCTCACATGTGGCACGCCGTACTGCCCCAAACCCTAAGGTTCAAAGGGCAATTCAAGACGGTCACATAATCGACTTAAGGTTTGTTGTCTTCGAGAGGGTCCATCACGTTACTTGCACTACTTAGAACGTTCTTAAACCACGGAAAAACCCAACACTTGGAAATTTCCCGGCAGGGGGAAAAAATGGGTATTTATATCTGGTCGAACTTTTTAACATGTTCTAAAATTACCCGGAAAAACACATAGACGAAGTTAAACTTTCCGATCGAAACATCGAGTCCCCAAAACAACCCAGAAAACTCAACTGTTGAGTATAGATTAAAAATTCCCAGAAAACACAGGAAACACCTACTGTTATTACTGTAGAAAATAGAGTCCCAAAACATCACATATGGCCGTGGAACCGCGGCAACAAGTAGGGTACGGCCGCGGTTCCGCGGCGCCACTGTAAATATAGGTTTTCGTTTTCTCCAGTTTTTCTTAGAATTTCCTGCTCTGTTTTCTGAGCATTTTTAATTCACAAAAAATCACAATTTCAGAAAATGTACAGAGAGGGGTATCGATTAGGGTTTCGGGATTCAATCGGGTTTCCAACTTCGTCTACACTTCGCCTAAAGCTCTAGCTAGGCTTTGATACCACTGTAGGGTTCCTAGGCACACTAAAGAGCTTCCACAAGGTATCAACCATGCCAAAATCAAATTTTTCCATATGCCGAGAAACCCTAATTGAGATCGTTAACTAGAGGTAAGGCGAAAGCATGCAAGTTAACTACTTTAACTACAAGTGAAAGGGATTACAACCTTTGTAGATCCGGTCCTCCACTTCTTTAGCTCCGTGTTGACGTCCCTCCGCTGCGATCATCGGGATCCCGGACTCTAGTGTTGGTTTCATCGGAGAAATGAGCGGGCTAGGTCGTTGACTTCGATGCCGAAGATGATCTACGTCGAGGCGACTCAAACTCAAGCTCCATCTTCACTAGGTCATAAACTTTGTGAAGATAACACACTCTACAACATGGCAAGTGGTAGAGGATGAAGAAATAGGAAGTGAGTTCACTTTGGATTTGGATTTCTCACTTGATTTCAACACTTGGAATCTTCAAGAAGGGTTTTTCTTCTTCATGAAGAAGATGAAGAAGAAGCAAAAGAAAAAGAATTCTTGAAAATAATAAATCAAGTGAAGCTTATCATAATGCAACCATGGGTAAGTTAACTCATTTAGAGAGCAAACCATAGTTTAGGTAATGGTTAAGTTTAAGAACAAAACAAAAATGGTTTAGACTTTTCAAAGATGCTTGAAAAACATCATGAAGCTTCTAGCAAATAACAAAGAAAGCCACCATTTTGTTTTTACAAAATAAATAAAGAAAATAAAACCCTAACCATTAACTAAACATGATGTAAATCATACGCATACCCAAGTTTGGATGTATCATCAAACATGAAACAAACTAGTGCACAAAAATATATCACATATACAACTTGTGCACATCAAGCGAGAAAATCAATCTTAAGTGAACAAATACTAGTTAATGTAAAGTAATATATCAAATATATGTTTATACATTAAATCATTAAATCAACACTTGATTTAATGATCCGGTCATACTGCATATAACCGACTAATATCAAGTGTATCAATATATCGAATCAACATTTGATTCGGTAACCCGGCTATATCTTATATAACCGTCCGATGATACAAATCGCGAGAATAGAATTCAGTATCACATACTGGTATTATTCTCGGCCCCGCACATATCTCATATGCGCACCTATTTCGTTTCGCTTGAGCCAGGAAACCTCTGTGTAGGACTCTAAAGACTCGTCAATACGCCGGCAGTAGGTGATAATCATATCAAACACCCACAAGCCGCAAGCGGTCTGCTAAACGTAACGGCCACCCGGGTATTGAGCGATCAGAAGATCAACGAGCAAGCCCACTCACACTCCTGTGAATCCAACCAGTAACACTTACCGTACAGTCCGGTCTGTTCGTCTGATATGTCGCATATCTCGCCTAGGGGTGATAAACGTCAGACCCCAGTAGCTCGATAAGTCATGCCGATGTAAGGTCCATAACAAGTACGAAACTACTGATAACACTTACCAATAAATCAGTGCAATCCTGTCCAGGGATTTCCAGTTATGGCCAGTCGAGCATAGCGCAACATCAATCCCCAATACCGGGAGAGACGAATCCCCTCCTATCGCTCATTGCCTCCATGTGAATCGGGACTGTACCTAAAAACCACCTGTTTGCACGACTCAGTAGAGCCGAGGTAGGGTGGAAATCAAAGCACGGTTGGAGACACACAAGACTCTATGACGATCTCGGGTCAACAGACTAAGTTGTACTAGTGTTACCAGAGAACTGCCATCTGACGTGAGGTATAATACCTCTGGGAGTTCTCGGCGAGTCCGTTCAGTGTACCCAGTCTCCACTGAGCACCCGCATACCATCTCTGATGTCAAACACCAATGGATATGGGATCATCCATCGCCCATCATATGGGTCGAGAAGATATACGCTAGTCTACTCTGGAATATCGATGCCCCGTCTCGATATTCCCACGACTAGGAACATTGAAGGATGTACTCATGGACTACCCAGGCCCCATTAGTATGATCTACATCATAGTCCTGGAAGTCGAGTACACATCCTAAGGGCTTTATCAACATGTAACAGAGAGACTGAAAGTATACATGTTAAGATAAAGAGCAACCAGATAACGTACTATCATGTCGAGCAAGAAAGTCCTACCTATATATGTCCCAGCATCCACTACAATATACATCCTATGTACAGGAATGGCCTCTAGGGCATATATATAACTAACAATACCGTAGTATAAAGGCCCGGTTGAGCGTGTTTTCTATGGAGGTTAGGGTAAGGATTGATAAAGGAAGGACAAGAACCTAGAGGAAGAAACATCTTCCCGATGGTTCTAATCCATTTTATTAATAATTACCATAACACCTAATAGATCTTAATATGGTTATAGAAAGAGGTGAGATTTTTTGACTTTCCAAACTTACCCTAAACCTAGCCCTAGAACGATTTAGATCTAGATTAATTTAGTTTTTAGATTTAGTCAATCCGTTCACACCGTTGGGAATTAACTCGTAAGAACAATTAGGAAATTCACAAAATCCCTGTAGACCGACCCGTACTCACCGGTTAGCTACCAAGCGACGCCATTCTTGATTGCGGTAATATTATTTTTTATCTTAAAATCTCCCATAAAAATCAAATGGTGCCGTTGCCGGGGATGGCGTGTTATTTTCTTTTTGCAATTTCGGGTTAATCTAAAATTGAAAAAAAATCATAAAAACTGAAAAATATAAAAATATAAAAATTTATCATCTTTTATTTTTATGAAGGGTATTTTTCGTGTGAATTTTTGCAGGAACGACAAACGAGTTCGGATCTGAAAATCTCCAGAGATCAAAACAGAAAACCGAAGATTTGAAAAATAGGGGAAAATCAAAGCAGAAGAACAGAAAAATTTTCGGGAACTGCGCCTCCGCCGCCGCCGCGTTTCCGCCGTCGTAAGCCCCTTATGGCCGCGCTTCCACCGCGGGTCGGGTGACGTCAACACGCAAAATTCACTGTAAGTCTCCTCTGTTCCTCTTCTGCAAATCCCAATATATCTTCTGTAAAATCTTCTGCAGAATTCTTTGCACTAAAAAATCTTTTCCCCTTCCAATAATTGATCTTGTGCAGGATTCTTTGCGCCGCGCTAAAAAAATAAAAAAATTGATTGCATGTGATTGTTACTGCTTTGCATATTTTTAATCGGACTTTAAAGAGCTTGAAACCAATCCAGATTGGGTAGGGATTTCATCACCCTTCCCAGGACCCCAGAAATCACATAAGGCATATGCGTTGACCATTATTTAATTACAAAATACTAGACGCAGCCCTAAGGACGTCGCGCTCAATAGGGCAGAGGACTAGTTGTAGGCATCGGCCGTTGATCCTAACCTGACTTTGTAGTGTCTAGGTAAGTGTGTCTAAGGCGAGTGGTTACTTAATTAGGGCCATTACTTGTAGTGGAGAGCCTCCCACTCACATGGCACTTACCTGGCCGCAATTGGCGGTGAAGAGGCGGTTTGAGGTCCTATTTCTAGCCCTTTGGAACAGTTAGGAGCTGTCTACCTGACCTAGGTGACTCTAGATCTAGGCCTGATTGTGCATTTGTGGTTGATTGAAAGTGTGTCTAAGCCTTTTATCGAATCTTTTTGCAAAGACCACCACATAAAAAAAAGAGGAAATTTTTTTATAAAAACTTGCAAAAATTTTGTCGCTAAGAAATCCGTGCACCCCACATTCTTTTTCTTCTCTTTTCTTACATCATGGGTGCCCCACCTCACAAATCTCTTGCCGAACTTTGGTACCCTGAACCAAACTTTGCCTCTTACGCGAATTGTTTTGGTCGATTTACGAACGACCCCTCCATGCCCAAAATTTCTTTGAAAGATCGAATAGAGGCGTCTAGGAGAAACAGTTGGACTCCGCAATCCACTTTGTATCAACCATGTCAACCTTCACCACCTTCTTACTTTGATACTCCTTTTTCGAATCCTATTGTAACTCCGAAACCCATGTCTATTGCTGAGCATATTAAACAATCTCGTAGCCGATCTTTCACTCCTCTCAACACATCCAGTTCTAGGGATCAACAGTTCCATTCACCTTATTATCCAAATGTTTATCCTACTTCTTTCCAACCATCCAATTCCTACCAGTCCTACCCGACTTTCCCACCTTCACTAGACATTGCTTCGACACAACCTTTGGGAGTTTCACGTATCCAAACAACCTTGAATCTTTTACTGAAACCCCTTCACAACCCATGTCTAGTTTGGAACAGTCGTTGGAAGCTTATATTTTAGTAACAAACCAAATGATGAGGAATGTGGATGTGTCCATGGCCGCCTTTACGCAACCTACTGAACCGGTAGCTAGTTTCCAACTAGCTCCAAATTTTCCAATGTATAAGCAGGCGGTTGGATGGAGTGAGAATTTGAGAGGAGAGAGTGAGCTGTGCATCCTTTCAAATCAAACCTACCCATACCCAATTGAATCCCACAACTCTGGTTTTCAAACAAGTGTTCCAAATGATTCATCAGTTGAAAATAAAACATTTGATGAGTTGTGCGACTTTGTAGTGCTTGATTTGCCAGATTGTGAAGAGTCCCTTTCGAGTGAAACCATACCTAACCCTTTTGAACTTTACACCTCCACTCTAGAGCCTAAATTAATTGATATCCATGCTTTTGATGAGGCATCCGAAAAAATTGATTTTCACTTGATTGAGGATATTGACGCCGGGAAAATTTTGGATGATGAACCCGTAGATTTGATTGAAATTTTATGTCTAATTCATCATCCCGAGTCATCAAATGTTTCTCCCGAACTTCATATACGTCTTGATTTTGATGATAATGGCATGGATACGCTAAATTTTGAGGAGAATTATGAGGAGGGTATTAAGGATAATATTGAGGATGAACCATTTTTGTTTGATATGTCGGATTTTCCAGTTCATCCACCTGAACCTTTAACTGTTATACTTCCTAAATCACCCTCCATCCTTTCCATCGTTCCGACCACGCAAAAAATCATGCTTGAGGACTGTGAGCTTGAAAAATTTCTGTTTGATCACAACGGTTTTGACGCCACTAGTGCGTTCCTCTTTGAATCTAACACAGTTCTCACAGACGATAACGATTACGAGTGTTTCACTTTTTCGGACGATTTTGAAAACTCACCTCCCGGGTTTGAGTCCTTTAAATTTTCAGATGAGTTAGTTGAACCATCAGACTCGGTTGCTTACAGTCATTTCGAACCATTGATGGAATCCTTCAAGTTCGAGACAAATTACTTAGGTGAGAATAAGACTATCCCTAAATCACTCCCTTTCGTCCTTCCTATCGTTTCGACCACGCAAGACTCCGTCGCGTTTCCATTTTCAACGGAGGGTTTACCAAGTTCAACGTACCCATGTTTTCTTGCGAATCTTAAGGGATTTGACCCCATTTCTCGACGGGTTGATAGATTAGCACAATCGCTTTAACCCATCGGTCATCATAAATTGCGCTAATTTATTCACTCGATTTACACCCTCAAGTTCGTACTACACTTCGTTCTCTTTTCCGCCATTCTTCTCCTCCACCGAGACCGTATACCGTTTCTATCTCCATATGGTCTCGTGTGCGTCTCATTTCTTTTCTTTACACTCCATTCTTTCACCAACCCTACCATTACCACGATAAGATTTTTGATTGGTTGGTGCTAACCTTTGGTCTGTGTAAGGCCTTGTATAGCTTGATTTTTCTCCTCCATAACTTTGAATTTTAACGCTTAAACAGTGGAAACACTGTTTCACTTAAGTTTGGGGGGAACCTTGTTGTATATATATTTTTTGTTTTTCTTTTAACAATAAAAAAAATTATAAATAAATAAACATGGGAGTGCCGACATTCTCAACCCTCTTGGTGTAGCATGACAGTGAGGACACTGTCAAGTTTAAGTTTGGGGGTATGCTCGGTAAACCTTCTTCCTTCGCATTCATATGTACATTTTTTGCATTTGCATACTTATTTTAAAACCCATAAAAAATTGAAAATTTTAAAAATTATAAAAATTAATGTATTCAATTTTGGCCATAATTGACTTGAGTTTGACAAAAAGGTTAACTAGCTAGGAACAACTAGATCTTAGACTTAGTAAATTAAAAACCCTAAAAATAACCTTTCTTAAAATTTAACGATAGAAAGTATATGTCTTTGTAGTTTATTTAGAAATAGGCAAATTTTGAGTTCACTTCTTGGGCTAAGTTAAAACAAGGGAAGAGTATTGATGTTTTTATTAAAGTATAAGTTTGAAAAATAATTCCTAGCTTAAGTCTAAATTCTGAAAATATATACCCTACAAATTGCACAAACACGAACCTTGAAACTTGGAATAGTAGAAGAGACCTTGAAATGCTCTTGTCTAAAGTCCTTAGTACGAAGAAAATAAAATAAAAAAATTCAAGTGTGAATAAAGAGATAATAAAAAATAAACACTGGTTTTTGTGATTACTTAAGGCTGCAAAAATAGAAAAAAATATTTAGCGAGGGTGCTTCATCACCTAGTGCCTTAGACCAACTGGTTTGGGAGTCACTGCAAAAATCCTTAGGTGTTGCAAGACTAGCAATTACGCTTTAATGTACAAACACATCTTGTAATCGGTTGTTGGTACCTCAAGAAGTATTAACGGTCGCATGAAGGATGTGTGAGAAGTTTCATCTAAAAATTCACCAATTAAGAAGTGCTTTGGACAACGGACAAGAGTATGATTGCTTGATTTGAATTTCCAAGTGTAGGGGTGATATATACACACACGTAGGGGTATGTGATTGGGATTTAGATAAGAGATAGGAATGAAGAATAGGACTTATATCTTTAATAGAGATGATAAAAATTCCTAAGTTGAGATAGAACCCTAGAAGGAAAACTTAAGAGATGCTAAAGGCTAAATAGGTCTGCAGAGCATATATAATCTTATGTTAAATGATAAGGAAGCGTGAAGAATATGGGTGGATGATTTATGAGTCGATGATAATAGAATTCCTTGTTGGAAAACCTAATTGGAGAATAAAAGTTAATAGGCCAAATTGATAGGATTTTGTGGGTAGTATCCGCTGAAAACCCTCAGAAGACAACACTCCTCCTACTAGGGACACCTAGAGGTTTAACGGCTTGTTGAACGAACTCAGTGCAATCGCGTTTCCCTGCGAAAGTGAGGTTAGGTTTTTGTTGAGAATAAAACTAGGTTTTCTCGAGGATGAGCAAAAGATAAGTTTAGGGGTATTTGTTCATATCATAATATTGCATTATTACATTTCCCATTCTTATTCATTTTATAAATAAACAGGTGCTTTTGACCCATGTTTGCTATATAGTTGCAGGTTACAGATTCTTACAACAAAAAACAATGAAAACAATGAAAAGATGATGCAAAAGTGAAACTTCAACCAACAAAAAGAGAATCTTTATCTTGCCTATAGTTTGAAGACTAAACGAAGATCAATGGACAATTTCACAAAGCATAAAGGCAGAGCAAGGTTCAAGACTTCGACACGAAGTGAATGGTAAAAGTCCACTACAGTACTCACTGTGGAGATCTGGAAGAGAAATAGAAGATATTCTGAAGAACCAACCAAAGAAATAGGAAGACAAACAAGACCAGAAGCAGCACAGGAAAAACCACCAAACAAGCCCTTCATTTGGCCGCGGTTCCGCGGCCATGTTATACCCGTGTTGGTGCAAAATCTCTTGTAGCGATGGCGGCGCGTTGACTAGTCTATCTAGGGGCAATTTTGTAAAAGCATACATGCGGAGATTGTAAACCTAGGATTTTCTATGACCTATAAATAGAAACCTAAATACTTGTATTAGACCATGCCTCTTCTTGTGCCTCATTGTAAATCTCAAATTCAGATCTGTAAAGAATGAAGAGTGCATCAATAAAATAAGAGTAAGTTTTCTTTTCATCGCCCTAGTATATTATCTGCCCTAGGTAATTTCTTATCTGCCCTAGTTAGATCTTTAATCCCTTGCCCTAGATAGATAGTTTAGATATATTCTTCAATTCCCTAATGAGCGAGTAGTCTCCTCTCTTGTTAGGGTTAGCTTTGGGGAAGGCTTGAGAGATGAAGATCTGTTGGGTTAGCTTAGCACCTCATGAAGGGTTTGGAAGCATCACATGAACCAAAAACTGAATTTTTAGGGTGCTAAGTTAACGAACATAGAATCGTTCCTAGAAAAAATAGGGTTTCAAATTTTTCACATCATCATATGAAAGAAAAGCTAGGGTTTAGAGAGTACAACCTTTGTAGCTCCCTACGCTAGACTCCTCGGCTACTTGGGGTTAGAAAAAGCTCCGCTTGAACTCCTCTAGGTCACCGATGATCCACCCGGAGTCCGCTTTGTCCAAGCTTGCAACTTCACCCGGTCAAGAGAACGAAATGAAGCTAACACTCCAAACAAGTGGGCTAGACTTGTATAGAATGGTGTTGTGGTTCTCTTTCTCACTTCAAAATCCTAACTTGATGAGTATATTGCTCACTACAAAAATCTAGAGAGCAAATGAGAGAGGAAGAAGAAGATGATGGCTATATTTTTTCAAGAGTAAAAAGAATGACTCTCTTTTTTTTAAGGAAAAAGAGAATATATCAATATATATTTTCTTGTTCTCATCTCAAACCATGCTTTAAACATTATTGAACTTGAGTTAAAACCCAAAAGGAAAAGTAATCCATGGTTAAATGGTGGGTGAGCATGGTTAGGTCAAGAAGAGTGTAGAAAGCTTCCATGAATTATCCTTTCCTTTTCTTTTGTTTTAAATCAAATTCAATAATAATATATATAAATAAAACCATGGTGTGAGTCTTATATTGCCACCATATTCTTTGTTTAAGCAACCATGATAGATGATGTATGTATGTATGTATACACATCCATATGTGCATGAAACTAGAAAGAAAGAAAAACATACATGCATGCATACATCCATCCAACACAAGAAAGGATTTCTAGTGAGAAACTAATGGTTAAATGATAAATCAACACTTGATTTATCAATCCGGCCATATCACATACGACCCTAACCAAAAGCAAGCCGCCCGATCAATATACGGTATCCTATACACGCATTTTAATCGGGTCCATGCGCATATCGCATACGCGCACCACAATGTTTTGCCTGGACTAGGAAACTCCATTGTGGGACTCTGAGACTCGTCAATACGCCGGCAGTGGGTGATGATCATATCAAGCACCCCCAAGCCGCAAGCGGTCAGCTAAATGTAACGGCCACCCGGGTATTGAGCGATCAGAAGAGAACAAGCGAACCTGCTACAACTCCCGTCGAGCGAACCGGCAACACTTTCTATACAGTCCGGTCTCCTCATCTGATATGTCGCATATCAAGTCTAGGGGTGGTAAACGTCAGACCCCAATAACCGATAAGTCGTGCCGATGTGAGGCTCATAAGGGGTCGAGAAACTACTGGTAACAGTTACCAGCAAATCTCTGATCAGCCCTGGCCAGGGACTTCCCTGTTACGGCCAATCGAGCACTATGCAACATCAACCCCCAATACCGGGAGAGACGAAACCCCTCCTATCGCTCATTGCCTCCATGTGACTCAGGACTGTACCCAAAAACCACCGTTTTGCACGCTCTCAAGGACGTAATAAGGTGGAGATCAAAGCACAGTGGGAATCACACAAGACTCTATGACGATCTCGGGTCTACAGACTAACCTGCACAAGTGTCACCTGAGAACTTCCATCTGACGTG
This sequence comes from Agapanthus africanus, assembly GCA_030015575.1. NCBI lineage: Eukaryota > Viridiplantae > Streptophyta > Magnoliopsida > Asparagales > Amaryllidaceae > Agapanthus > Agapanthus africanus. Next base: position 221,420,915 of record JASDDO010000014.1, read on the forward strand.
AGGTATAATACCATCTAGGAGTTCTCGGCGAGTCCGTCCAGTGTACCCAGTCTCTACTGAGCACCCGTATACCATCTCTGATGTCAAACACCAATGGATATGGGATCATCCATCGCCCATCTCATGGGTCGAGAAGCGTATACGCTAGTCTACACTGGTATATCGATGCCCCGTCTCGATACACCTACGACTAGGGACCTTGAAGGATGTACTTATGGACTACTATGTCCCCACTAGTATGATCTGCATCATAGTCCAGGTAGTCAAGTGCACATCCTAAGGGCTTTACCAACATGTAACTATAAGACAGTTTAAAGCGACTAATATACATGTTAAGATAAAGTGCAACCAGATAGCATACTATCATATCGAGCAAGAAAGTCATCTCTATATATGTCCAAGCATCCAATATAATATACATCATTTGTACAATACTGGCCTCTAGGGCATACATACAACTAACAATCTCCCACTTGCACTAGGGCCAGCTGCTGTAGTATCGCATACCGAGCATCCCGAAGAGTCTCTCAAACTGTATCTGGGGAATGGCCTTCGTGAGTGGATCCGCTGTGTTGTTCTTCTTGTCAACCCTCCTGACCTCGATCTCCCGGCGATCAACTATCTCCTGGATCAGGTGATACCGCCTCAGAATATGCCTGGATCGCTGATGGGACCTGGGTTCCTTGGCCAAAGCCACTGCTCCATTGTTATCACAATACAAAGGTACTGGATGCTCAATGGATGGAACCACTCCAAGTTCAGTAATAAACTTCTTGATTCAGATAGCCTCTTTGGCAGCATCGTTGGCAGCGATGTATTCAGCCTCCATCGTCGAGTCTGCCACGGTTTCCTGCTTGGAACTCTTCCAGCTAACCGCCCCTCCGTAAAGGGTAAAGACAAATCCTGATTGCGACTTAAAGTCATCCTTATCACTCTGGAAGCTCGAATCGGTAAAAGACTCCATTTGGAGTTCTCCATTACCATACACCAAGAGCATCTCTTTAGTCCTTCGTAAGTACTTGAGAATGCTCTTCACAGCCGTCCAGTGACTCTCTCCAGGATCAGCTTGATACCTGCTCACTACACTTAGTGAGTATGCTACATCGGGTCTGGTACATAGCATCGCATACATGATAGAGCCTACAGCCGAAGCATAGGGTATCCCTTGCATGCGAGCTCTCTCCAAATCAGTCTTGGGAGACATCTCTTTGGAGAGAGTGACTCCAGAGATCGTGGGTAAGTTCCCACGCTTGGATTCTTCCATACTAAACCTCTTTAGTATGGTGTCAATGTACCTGGATTGGGACAATCCCAATATCCGTTTGGATCTATCTCTATAGATCCTGATTCCCAATATGCAGGAGGCATCACCAAGATCTTTCATTGAGAATCTTTGTGATAAGAAGAGCTTGACCGATTGCAGTATAGGAATGTCATTTCCTATCAAGAGTATGTCGTCCACGTACAATACGAGGAAGACAATCTTACTCTCTGCCACCTTCTTGTAGATACAAGGTTCATCTACGTTTTTGACGAAATCAAACTCTTTGATAACGACGTCACAGCAGATGTTCCAACTCCGCGATGCTTGCTTTAATCCATAAATGGATTTAAGCAGCTTGCACACCTTCCCGCTGCTCCCACTATCTACGAAGCCCTCTGGCTGAGTCATGTACACGCACTCTTCTAAATCACCGTTTAGAAAGGTGGTCTTAACATCCATTTGCCAGATTTCGTAGTCATGATATGCAGCGATGGAAAGCATGATCCGGATGGATTTAAGCATAGCCACTGGAGAAAAGGTTTCGTCATAGTCCACACCTGGTCATTGACGAGTGAAAGGTTCCTAGGCACCCTAGTGGGTTCTCACAAGGCATCGAACATGCCAAATAAATTTTTAGTGCCGAGAAACCCTAGACTACGGATCTTTAACTAGATGTTTAGGCGAAATAGAAAGCTAGTTAACACTTAACTAAGAGGGTACGGAAATTACAACCTTTGTAGATCCGGATATCCACCTCCACGGCTCCGCAACGTCATGTCCTCGCTGTCCATCATGAATCCTCGACTCGATCATCGGCTTCATCGGGAAAGAAAGCGGAATAGCTCGTCGGCTTTGTGTCAAAGACGATCTACGTCGAGGTTGCACAAACTCAAGCTCCGACTTCACAAACTTGTGAAACTTGTGAAGTAAACACCCAAAACAACTTGGCAAGAGGTAGAGGGTGAAGAAATAGGAGGTGGGTTCACTTTAGATTTGGATTTAACTCACTATATCTCAACTTGCCATTGGAGTAGCAAGCTTGAAGAAGAAGAAGAAGATGAGCTCAAGAAAAGATTATAATAAGTGTTATGATAAAAATAAATATAAATCAAATACTTATCATAACTTGAACTAGGGTTAAGTGTAGAGAATTAACCATGGTCACTTTGATGGGTTAGGGTTAAGCATGAAGATAAGGATGGTTAGCAAAGTCAAAGCTTCATGAAGCTTCAATATAAAACAAACTAAGCCACCATTCTTATCATAACTCATTTCAAATAAATAAATAAATAAATAAATAAATGAATGAAAAAGCAAAACCCTAATTATCATATTAACCATGGATTAATTTTATACACTTAACTAAATGATCAAGTATCATCAGATATGATACAGAAAAGTGCACGAAAGCATATCACATATACAATGTGCATCAAGTGAGAAAAATCCGTTTAAAGTGAACCAATACTAGTTAATGCAATGCAATATATCAAATATATAATTATGCATTAAATCATTAAATCAACATTTGATTCAATGATCCGGTCATGTCGCACATAACCGAGTAGAATCTAATGTATCGATTTATCGAATCAATGATTCGATAACTAGGTCATATCGAATATAACCAATCGAAACATATATGGCGAGAATGAAATGCGGTATCATATACACGCATTATTCTCCGTCCTGCACATATCTCATATGCGCTCCTATTTCATTTCGCTTGAGCCAGGAAACCTCTGTGTAGGACTCTAAAGACTCGTCAATACGCCGGTAGCAGATGATGATCATATCAAGCACCCACAAGCCGCAAGCGGTCTGCTAAACGTAACGGCCACCCGGGTATTGAGCGATCAGAAGATCGACGAGCTAGCCCGCTCACACTCCTGCGAATCCGACCAGTAACACTTACCATACAGTCAAGTCTCTTCGTCTGATACGTCGCATATCAAGTCTAGGGGTGGTAAACGTCAGACCCCAATAACCCGATAAGTCGTGCTGATGTGAGGCTCGTAACGGGTCGAGAAACTACTGGTAACACTTACCAGCAAATCTCTGATCAGCCCTGGCCAGGGACTTCCCTGTTACGGCCAATCGAGCACAGCGCAACATCAACCCCCAATACCGGGAGAGACGAAACCCCTCCTATCGCTCATTGCCTCCATGTGACTCGAGACTGTGCCCAAAGACCACCGTTTTGCACGCCCTCATGGACGTGGTAAGGTGGAGATCAAAGTACAGTGGGAATCACACAAGACTCTATGACGATCTCGGGTCTACAGACTAACCTGTACAAGTGTCACCTGAGAACTGCCATCTGACGTGAGGTATAATACCATCTGGGAGTTCTCGGCGAGTCCGTCCAGTGTACCCAGTCTCCGCTGAGCACCCGTATACCATCTCTGATGTCAAACACCAATGGATATGGGATCATCCATCGCCCATCACATGGGTCGAGAAGCGTATACGCTAGTCTACACTGGCATATCGATGCCCCGTCTCGATACACCCACGACTAGGGACCTTGAAGGAGGTACTTATGGACTACCATGTCCCCACTAGTATGATCTGCATCATAGTCCAGGTAGTCAAGTACACATCCTAAGGGCTTTACCAACATGTAACTATAAGACAGTATAAAGAGACTAGTGTACATGTTAAGATAAATGGCAACCAGATAGCATACTATCATGTCGAGCAAGAAAGTCATCTCTATATATGTCCAAGCATCCAATATAATATACATAATCTGTACAATACTGGCCTCTAGGGCATACATACAACTAACAATCTCCCACTTGCACTAGGGCCAGCTGCTGTAGTATCTCATACCGAGCATCCCGAAGAGTCTCTCAAACTGTATCTGGGGAATGGCCTTCGTGAGTGGATCCGCCGTGTTGTTCTTCGTGTCAACTCTCCTGACCTCGATCTCTCGGCGATCAACTATCTCCCGGATCAGGTGATACCGCCTCAGAATATGCCTGGATCGCTGATGGGACCTGGGTTCCTTGGCCAAAGCCACCGCTCCATTGTTATCGCAATACAAAGGTATTGGACGCTCAATGGATGGAACCACACCAAGTTCAGTAATGAACTTCTTGATCCAAACAGCTTCTTTAGCAGCATCGTTGGCAGCGATGTATTCAGCCTCCATCGTCGAGTCTGCCACGGTTTCCTGCTTGGAACTCTTCTAGCTAACCGCCCCTCCGTAAAGGGTAAAGACAAAGCCCGACTGCGACTTAAAGTCGTCCTTATCACTCTGGAAGCTGGAATCGGTAAAGGACTCCACTTGGAGTTCTCCGTTACCATACACCAAGAACATATCTCTAGTCCTTCGCAAGTACTTGAGAATGCTCTTCACAGCTGTCCAGTGACTCTCTCCAGGATCAGCTTGATACCTGCTCACTACACTTAGTGAGTATGCTACATCGGGTCTGGTACATAGCATCGCATACATGATAGAGCCTACTGCCGAAGCATAGGGTATCCCTTGCATGCGAGCTCTCTCCAAATCAGTCTTGGGAGACATCTCTTTGGAGAGTGTGACTCCAGAGATCGTGGGCATGTTCCCACGCTTGGACTCTTCCATACTAAACCTCTTTAGTATGGTGTCAATGTACCTGGATTGGGACAATCCCAAAATCCGTTTGGATCTATCTCTATAGATCCTAATTCCCAATATGCAGGAGGCATCACCAAGATCTTTCATTGAGAATCTTTGTGATAAGAAGAGCTTGACCGATTGCAGCATAGGAATATCATTTCCTATCAAGAGTATGTCGTCCACGTACAATACGAGGAAGACAACCTTACTCTCTGCCACCTTCTTGTAAATACAAGGTTCATCTGGATTTTTGACGAAATCAAACTCTTTGATAACGACGTCAAAGCAGATGTTCCAACTCCGCGATGCTTGCTTTAATCCATAAATGGATTTAAGCAGCTTGCACACCTTCCCGCTGCTCCCACTGTCTACGAAGCCCTCTGGCTGAGTCATGTACACGCACTCTTCTAAATCACCATTTAGAAAGGCGGTCTTAACATCCATTTGCCAGATTTCATAGTCATGAAAGGCAGCAATGGCAAGCATGATTCGGATGGATTTAAGCATAGCCACTGGAGAAAATGTTTCGTCATAGTCCACACCTGGTCTTTGACGAAAACCCTTTGCTACAAGTCTAGCTTTGAAAGTCTCCACTTTCCCATCTACACCAAATTTCTTCTTGAAGATCCATTTGCTCCCAATGGGTTTTACCCCTTCAGGAGCAACTTCCAAAGTCCATACTTTGTTGGTGTACATGGAATCCATCTCGGACCGCATAGCATCCAGCCATTTCACTGAGTCCCCACTCGTGATGGCCTGCTCGAAGCTAGTTGGGTCATCATCCTCCATGATGCAATCCTCACTACCACCATCAATGAGAAAACCATAGTATCTCTCAGGTGGACGAGAAACCCTACTAGATCGGCGGAGAGGCTGGGGTACGTCGGGCACCACAGAATCCTCTGGTTCTTCTAAATTGTCAGTTGCAGTTTGTGGTGCTGGAACCTCTTCCAGCTCTACCTCTTTGCCATTAATTTCTTTTGCAAGAAATTCCCTTTCCAAAAAGGTGGCATGTTGAGCAACAAACACTCTTTGTTCCTCAGCTTGGTAGAAAAAATATCCTTGAGAATTCTTAGGATATCCCACAAACTTGCAAAGGACTGATCGTGCCTCGAGTTTGTCCGGATTTTGCTTTTTCACATAGGCCGGACAACCCCATATCTTAATTCGCTTAAAATATGGTCTCTTCCCACTCCATATCTCATATGGTGTGGTAGGTACAGATTTAGACGGAACCAGATTCAATAGGTATATGGCTGTCTCAAGCGCATACCCCCAAAAGGAAATAGGTAACTCAGCATTACTCATCATTGAACGCACCATATCTAATAGGGTGCGATTCCTTCGTTCCGATACACCGTTGTGCTGTGGTGTATAAGGAGGAGTAAGCTGAGAGAGAATCCCATTCTCTTTTAGATAATCCAGGAATTCACTGCTTAAGTATTCACCTCCTCGATCAGATCGAAGAACCTTAATGCTTTTGCCCATTTGGTTCTCTACCTCGTGCTTATATTCTTTGAATTTCTCAAAAGCTTCAGACTTGTGTTTCAACAGGAACACATGCCCGTATCTAGAGAGATCGTCAGTGAATGTAATGAAGTAGGAAGAACCATTTCTGGCGTGTGTAGACATTGGACCGCATACATCACTATGCACCAGTCCCAAGAGTTCAGTAACTCTTTCTCCGTGTCCTTTAAACGGAGTTTTGGTCATTTTTCCTTTGAGACATGAATGGCAAGTGTCATAAGATGATAACTCGAATGAATTCAAATATCCGTTCTTATGCAACTTAGCTAGTCGTGTCTCATTGATATGGCCAAGTCTACAGTGCCACAAGAAGGATTCGTTCATTTCTGAGCTTTTCCTTTTGTGTGTGTTTTGTATATTGAAGACTGTATTTTGATTGAGAATGAATATGCCATTATGTAGCGAGCCTGATGCAATCAACCTTTGATCTAGGAATATGTTCATAACATTATCCTTTACTACAAAATTATAACCTTCTTTACTTAATAAAGAAACTGATATAATGTTGCACATCATGTTCGGTATATAATAGCACTCATTCAGGACTAATGTATCACCATTTGGTAATACTAGGTGATATATGCCAACTGCTTTGGCTGCAACATTTGCCCCATTCCCTACATGAACGGAATGTTCACCTTTTCTCAGTTCTCTACCTTTTCGCAGCCCATGTAACATCTTACATATGTGGGATCCTGACCCGGTATCTAATACCCAGGACGTAGGGTGAACTGAGAAACAGTTCTCAATGACAAACACACCCGAAGATGATACATCAACATGCATGTTCTCCATTTGGGCGGTGTGAGAATCCAGATATTCTCCTGTTTCCTGTTCAGTCTTATAACTCTTATAGGAAAGAACGGAACCAACGTTCCCCAGCACAGTATAACATGCGGGTTTGGTCAATACATCCATTTTATTATCTTTATTAAGGCATGAAATGGTCGCTACCTGGAGAGAGAGAGAAGAAAACACTTTAGCGTAAGCTCGTGCAAGATCAGATTGGTTATTATCTTATCTAATCAGGATGGCTCCCACTGCTTTTTATCAAATCTTCCTCCAAACCTTAAAAGGAAAGACTAGCCGGGATTAATTACACACTACAAGTTCGCCAATCTTTCAGCCAGGCCAGTGTCGGTACTTTGAGGGAGGTCCCCCGTGCTTTCGCACGAACCTAATTACTGTAAACCTCGTTTTCCCAGAGGCGTAACCTCGTTAACACCTTTCTAGACACCTACTTGATCAGCTAATTGCAATGTGTAAAACTCTCCCAGGAGTAACTCTTACTCGCAGTGGGTATCGGGATCCAACTATCTCATAGAAGGTATGCAATCTCATTGCAAATTTCAACACTTGAAATTCCCGATAATATTTTGCCCCAGGCGATCTATGACCTTGACTGAGTCAACAAACCATAGACCGCAAGTAAAGTTCAACCCGTCATTTCCTGATTGAATTAAACCCACCCGCACGACCCTTGACTAAGTCAACAAGGCCGCACGACTACCCTAATCCAATCTGCATCATATGCATAAACAGATAAATAGTAATCAGCTACCGCACACTACGCCTTGACTGAGTCAACAAACGCAGCACGAATACTAACTATTACTTATCTGAAATGACGGAAGGCTACGTCAGGTTTTTAAAAACCCTTTGCGTAATGAACTTTATATCGTTGTAGAATCAAATGAAGTTTTGAAATGGAGTGATTTTGAGGCTTTTCCAGTTTTGCTAAAGGGGTCACTCCCGGTGAAGGGATCGTCGGCCCTTTCCTCGTCGAATGAGGTGCGGGATATATCATATATATCGCTGTGCAAAGCAAAAACCCAAAAGCAGTCAAAAGCAAACCGAGTGTGTAGCATCTGCCAGTTATTGCTAAAGGAGTCACTCCCGGTGAAGGGATCTCGGTCCTTTCCTCGTCGAATGAGGTGCGGGGTATATCATATATACCGCTGTGCAAAGCAAGAACTGTAGCTACCTGTTTTATTTTAAAATTCGATTCCACAACATCTTAGGTTTCTTATCTTTCATTAATCACATTAATGAAGTCCCATCATTTAATACCTAAACATCACAGATAGATATGACGTACACTTATGCCATCCGCATTCGCCTCGATGTCCCCTCATGCACCGTTAGGTTAGGTAACTAACGACAGAGCAGGGCAGGGCTAGCGCGGGTGTAAAACATAAGTAACGTCTATATAATATATCATATATACTATATACTATATCCATCAGAGAATCACATTACAAATATCGCAGCAGAATAAACATATGAATTATTGGATATACTAGGACGTCCGTGTTTTCAATACGAGCCAGTATAAAACACGGATTCCACGGTCGTGATGAATAGCCAATCCCACACCCCTAGACCCCTACGAGAGCGGCAAGCAACCCTGCCAATTCTAGGGTTAGGAGACCCGGACTCGACTCCTCGAGTTGGTCTCCCACTGGACCCCAGAACCCGGTTACTTGTGCTCCCCTCCTTGGGTCTATCCTAGTGCAGAAAAGTAAATAATATACAAAGGGTGACAACTCCCGCATCCTGGAAGTGCCCCGAATGAAAGAATATTACATACAAGTATTTACATGAATGAAAATGAAAAACACTCATCTCACATAAAAACCCCCGGCTATTCGAATACGACGATCCAATATAACATATCCAGCAACACATAACATCACATGTCATCAACGTAAGTAAGTATGCATACCCCAATTGTCGTTGACGTATAGTAACGAAACCGGCGATATGAACATACTACACTTACGGTCACAGAAAAGAAAGTGTAAAACTACAACAATTGGAATCCGCAACTTCTTTAGACATCACATGCCTAACAGTTACAAACCCCGCATTTTAGTCTCATTATCGAAAACTCTTTTCAATATCGTATGGGACTAAACTGCTAGATTTATAACATTCATCCAGTTATCTCATAACTGTTTGTGAATTCCAATTATTGTATCCAATTCCGGATAAATAGAATATATCAAACTTTCCGATCGAACATTCGAACACCCAAGTTTTCCCGACACCGATCAACACATGAAATAGGTTCAAAGACATTCACTTCATACCTCAGTACCAACGGTCCAGCCGTAGAAGGGTCAAACCAACGCCTCACATGTGGCACGCCGTACTGCCCCAAACCCGAAGGTTCAAAGGGCAGTTCAAGACGGTCGCATAATCGAGTTAAGGTTTGTGTCTTCTAGAGGGACCATCGCGTTACTTGCACTACTTCGAACGTCTTTTAACCACAGAAAAGTCCAACACTTGGAATTATTCGGCAGGGGAAAACCTGGGTATTTATATCCGGTCGAACTCTTTAACATATTCTACAGTTATCTGGAAAAACACAAAAGACGAAATTTGATAATCCGATCGAAATACTGATTCCCAATAGTACCCCAAAATACTCTTCTGTAAAGTCACAATAAAAATATCCCAGAAAACATAGCATTGTATTACAAGAGTTACTGTGCAGAAATAATTATGAAAGGGAACAGTACGGCCGCGGAAGCGCCGCACATGCCTAGCATGTGCCGCCCTTCCGCGGTGGAAAAGTTGAATTACCCCCTCGTATTTCACAGTAATTCTAATAACACCCTGCTTGATTTTCTACATATTTTTAATTGACAAAAATCCGAATTTTTAGAAAAAGTCCAGAGAGCATTTTTAGGTTTTGGATTTCGGTTCGATCGGGTTTCAAACGTCGTCGGGACTTCGCCTAAGGCTCTAGCTAGGCTCTGATACCAGTGAAAGGTTCCTAGGCACCCTAGTGGGTTCTCACAAGGCATCGAACATGCCAAATAAATTTTTAGTGCCGAGAAACCCTAGACTACGGATCTTTAACTAGATGTTTAGGCGAAATAGAAAGCTAGTTAACACTTAACTAAGAGGGTACGGAAATTACAACCTTTGTAGATCCGGATATCCACCTCCACGGCTCCGCAACGTCATGTCCTCGCTGTCCATCATGAATCCTCGACTCGATCATCGGCTTCATCGGGAAAGAAAGCGGAATAGCTCGTCGGCTTTGTGTCAAAGACGATCTACGTCGAGGTTGCACAAACTCAAGCTCCGACTTCACAAACTTGTGAAACTTGTGAAGTAAACACCCAAAACAACTTGGCAAGAGGTAGAGGGTGAAGAAATAGGAGGTGGGTTCACTTTAGATTTGGATTTAACTCACTATATCTCAACTTGCCATTGGAGTAGCAAGCTTGAAGAAGAAGAAGAAGATGAGCTCAAGAAAAGATTATAATAAGTGTTATGATAAAAATAAATATAAATCAAATACTTATCATAACTTGAACTAGGGTTAAGTGTAGAGAATTAACCATGGTCACTTTGATGGGTTAGGGTTAAGCATGAAGATAAGGATGGTTAGCAAAGTCAAAGCTTCATGAAGCTTCAATATAAAACAAACTAAGCCACCATTCTTATCATAACTCATTTCAAATAAATAAATAAATAAATAAATAAATGAATGAAAAAGCAAAACCCTAATTATCATATTAACCATGGATTAATTTTATACACTTAACTAAATGATCAAGTATCATCAGATATGATACAGAAAAGTGCACGAAAGCATATCACATATACAATGTGCATCAAGTGAGAAAAATCCGTTTAAAGTGAACCAATACTAGTTAATGCAATGCAATATATCAAATATATAATTATGCATTAAATCATTAAATCAACATTTGATTCAATGATCCGGTCATGTCGCACATAACCGACTAGAATCTAATGTATCGATTTATCGAATTAATGATTCGATAACTAGGTCATATCGAATATAACCAATCGAAACATATATGGCGAGAATGAAATGCGGTATCATATACACGCATTATTCTCCGTCCTGCACATATCTCATATGCGCTCCTATTTCATTTCGCTTGAGCCAGGAAACCTCTGTGTAGGACTCTAAAGACTCGTCAATACGCCGGTAGCAGATGATGATCATATCAAGCACCCACAAGCCGCAAGCGGTCTGCTAAACGTAACGGCCACCCGGGTATTGAGCGATCAGAAGATCGACGAGCTAGCCCGCTCACACTCCTGCGAATCCGACCAGTAACACTTACCATACAGTCAAGTCTCTTCGTCTGATACGTCGCATATCAAGTCTAGGGGTGGTAAACGTCAGACCCCAATAACCCGATAAGTCGTGCTGATGTGAGGCTCGTAACGGGTCGAGAAACTACTGGTAACACTTACCAGCAAATCTCTGATCAGCCCTGGCCAGGGACTTCCCTGTTACGGCCAATCGAGCACAGCGCAACATCAACCCCCAATACCAGGAGAGACGAAACCCCTCCTATCGCTCATTGCCTCCATGTGACTCGAGACTGTGCCCAAAGACCACCGTTTTGCATGCCCTCATGGACGTGGTAAGGTGGAGATCAAAGCACAGTGGGAATCACACAAGACTCTATGACGATCTCGGGTCTACAGACTAACCTGTATAAGTGTCACCTGAGAACTGCCATCTGACGTGAGGTATAATACCATCTGGGAGTTCTCGGCGAGTCCGTCCAGTGTACCCAGTCTCCACTGAGCACCCGTATACCATCTCTGATGTCAAACACCAATGGATATGGGATCATCCATCGCCCATCACATGGGTCGAGAAGCGTATACGCTAGTCTACACTGGCATATCGATGCCCCGTCTCGATACACCCACGACTAGGGACCTTGAAGGAGGTACTTATGGACTACCATGTCCCCACTAGTATGATCTGCATCATAGTCCAGGTAGTCAAGTACACATCCTAAGGGCTTTACCAACATGTAACTATAAGACAGTATAAAGAGACTAGTGTACATGTTAAGATAAATGGCAACCAGATAGCATACTATCATGTCGAGCAAGAAAGTCATCTCTATATATGTCCAAGCATCCAATATAATATACATAATCTGTACAATACTGGCCTCTAGGGCATACATACAACTAACAGAAAACCCTTTGCAACAAGTCTAGCTTTGAAAGTCTCCACTTTCCCATCTACACCAAGTTTTTTCTTGAAGATCCACTTGCTCCCAATGGGTTTTATCCCTTCAGGAGCATCTTCCAAAGTCCATACTTTGTTGGCGTACATGGATTCCATCTCGGACCGCATAGCATCCAGCCATTTCACTGAGTCCCCACTCATGATGGCCTGCTCGAAGCTAGTTGGGTCATCATCCTCCATGATGCAATCCTCGCTCCCACCATCCATGAGAAAACCGTAGTATCTCTCAGGTTGTCGAGGAACCCTACTAGATCGTCGGAGAGGCTGAGGTTCGTTGGGAGCTACTGAATCTTCTGGTTCCACTAAATCTTCAGTTACGGTTTGTGTATCTGGAACCTCTTCCAGCTCCACCACTTTGCCACTAATTTCTTTTACAAGAAATTCCTTTTCTAAAAAGGTGGCATGTTGAGCAACAAACACCTTTTGTTCCTCACTGTGGTAGAAAAAATACCCATATGAGTTCTTTGGGTATCCCACAAACTTGCAGAGAACTGACTGTTTCTCGAGTTTGTCCGGATTTTGTCTTTTGACATAGGCCGAACAACCCCATATCTTAACTCGTTTAAGATATGGCCTCTTCCCACTCTATATCTCATATGGTGTGGTAGGTACAGATTTAGATGGAACTTGATTCAATAGGTATGCTGCTGTCTCCAGCGCATATCCCCAGAAGGAAATAGGTAACTCAGCTGTGCTCATCATAGAGCGCACCATATCTAATAGGGTGCGGTTCCTCCGTTCCGATACACCGTTGTGCTGTGGTGTATATGGAGGAGTCAGCTGAGAGGGAATCCCATTCTCTTTTAGGAAGTCCAGGAATTCATTGCTCAAGTATTCACCTCCTCGATCTGATCGAAGGATTTTAATACTTTTTCCGGTTTGGTTCTCAACTTCTTGTTTATATTCTCTAAATTTCTCAAAAGCTTCTTATTTGTGTTTCATCAGGAACACATATCCGAATCTAGAGAGATCGTCAGTGAATGTAATGAAGTACGAAGAATCATCCCTGGCATGTGTAGACATGGGACCACATACATCACTATGTATCAGTCCCAAGAGTTCGGTAACTCTTTCTCCGTGTCCCGTAAACAGAGTTTTGGTCATCTTGCCTTTGAGACATGACTGGCAAGTGTCATAAGATGAAAATTCAAACGGTTTCAAATATCCATCTTTATGCAACTTAGCTAGTCGTGTCGTATTGATGTGACCTTGTCTACAATGCCACAAGAAGGATTCGTTCAGATCTGAACTCTTCCTCTTGTGTGTGTTTGTTATACTCAGAACTGTTGATTGATTTAGAACATAAATGCAATTGCACAACGTGTCTGATCCAACCAACTTTTGGTTATGGAAAATGTTCATAACATTATCCTGTAATACAAAATTATATCCCTATTTACTCAATAAAGAAACCGATATAATGTTGCATATCAGGTTCCGCATGTAATAGCATTCGTTCAGAACCAATGTATTACCAGTTGGTAATCCAAGGTGATATTCCCCGACAGTCTTAGCTGCAACAATTGCACCATTTCCAACTCATATGTCTTTATCACCTTCTCCAAGTTCTCTACCTTTTCTAAGCCCATGTAACTGATTACATATATGGGATCCTGACCCGGTATCTAATACCCAGGACGTAGGGCAAATGGAGAAACAGTTCTCTGTAACGAACACACCCGAAGAAAATGCATCAACATGTACTTTCTTCATTCGGGTGGCATGGGAATCCTGGTATTCCCCTATGTCCTGTTCAGTCCTATAACTCTTATAAGAAAGAACGGAACCAACATTCCCCAGCACAGTATAACTTGCGGGTTCGGTCAATACATCCATATTATTATCTTGATTAAGTCATGACATGGTCGCTACCTGGAGAGAGAGAGAAGAAAACACTTTAGCGTATGCTCTTGCAAGATCAGATTGGTTATTATCTTATCTAATCAGGATGGCTCCCACTGTTTTTATCAAATCTTCCTTCAAACCCTAAAAGGAAAGACTAGCCGGGATTAATTACACCCTATAACTTCGTCGATCTTTCAGCCAGGCCAGTGTCGGTACTTTGAGGGAGGTTCCCCGTGCTTTCGCACGGACCTAATTAAAGTAAACCTCGTTTTCCCAGAGGCATAACCCCGTTGACACCTTTCTAGACACCTACTTGATCGGCTAATTGTCATGTGTAAAACTCTCCCAGGAGTAACAATTACTCGCAGTGGGTATCGGGATCCAACTATCTCATAGAAGGTATGCAATCTCATTGCAAATTTCAACACTTGAAATTCCAGATAATATTTTGCCCCAAACGATCTATGACCTTGACAAGGTCAACAAACCATAGACCGTAAATCAAGTTCAACCCGTCACTTCTTGATTGAATTAAACCCACCCGCACGACCCTTGACAAGGTCAACAAGGCCGTACGACTACCCTAATCCAATCTGCATCATATGCATAAGCAGATAAATACTTGTCAGCTACCGCACACTGCGCCTTGACAAGGTCAACAAACGCAGCACGAATACTAAGCAGAACTTATCTGAAATGACGGAGGGCTACGACAGGTTTTTCTGAAAACCTATTGCGTAATGAACTTGATATCGTTGTAGAATCAAGTGAAGTTTTGAAATGGAGTGATTTTGAGGCTTTCATTAGTTTTGCTAAAGAGGTCACTCCCGGTGAAGGGATCTCGGCTCTTTCCTCATCGAATAAGGTGCGGGATATATCATATATATCACTGTGCAAAGCAAAACTCCAAAAGCAGTCAAAAGTCAAACCGAGTGTTGTAGCATCTGCCAGTTTTGCTAAAGAGGTCACTCCCGGTGAAGGGATCTCGGCTCTTTCCTCATCGAATAAGGTGCAGGGTATATCATATATACCGCTATGCAAAGCAAAACTGTAGCTACCCTTTTATTTTAAAATTTGATTCTACAACATCTTTTAGGTTTCTTTACTTTCATTAATCACATTAATGAAGTCCCATCATTTAAGTCACCTAAACATCACAGATAAATACAACGTACACTTATGCCATCAGCATTCGCCTCGATGTCCCCTCGTGCACCGTTAGGTTAGGTAACTAACGACAGAGCAGGGCAGGGCTAGTGCGGGTGTAAAACATAAGTAACGCCTATATAATATATCATATATACTATATACTGTATCCATCACAACATATCAAATGATCACATCACAGATATCGCAGCAGAAATATAGATATAATGTGGGATATACTAGGACGTCCGTATTTAGTATTTAGCCAACAATAGAAAATACGGATTCCACAGTCGCGATGAATAGCCAAGCCCACACCCTGGACCCCTACGAGAGCGGCAAGCGATCCTACCAATTCTGGAGTTTAGGAGACCCGGTCTCGACTCCTCGAGATGGCCTCCCACTGAACCCCAGAACCCGGTCACCCGTGCTCCCCTCCTTAGGTCCATCCTAATGCGGAAAAGTAAATAATATACAACACAGGTGGCATCGACCTCAACCCGGAAGTGCCCCAAATAAAAGAATATTACATTACATTTGAATTTACATGAATGAAAATATAAAACTCTCATCTCACATAAAAACCCCTGGCTATTCAATCGTGACAATCCTGCACATCATATCTAAGCAACACATAATATCTCATATCATCAACGTAAGTAAGTATTCATACACCGATTGTCGTCGACATATAGCAACGACAATCGGCAATACCACTACATACTACACTTACGGTCACAGAAAAGAAAGTGTAAAACTGCAATATCTGGAATCCACATTCTCCTTGCGATCGCAGATCCACGCTGCTTATGAACATTTTGACGGCTGGAGCTTCGGCAATCGGCTGCTCACATTTTGATGCAAGATTTCTCCATCGAATGGCATATTGCACCATTGTTTCATTTGATCTTCTCTCTTTATTGATCGGCGCAGAGATAGTGGTGCGTTTGCTCACACTGACAAACCTCTGTGTGAAGAGCAACTCCACATCAGTGAAGGTCTCTACGGAGTCATTTGGGAATTTCTAGTACCATTCAAAGGCAATATCCGTCAGGCTGCTGACGAACTGCCGTAGGAGTAGCTTATTATCGTCTCCGGTATTGCTGCACATTGCTCTAAATTGTGCAATATGCTGGTGGGGATTCCCCTTCCTTTGAAGAAATTGAACTTCGAGATTGTATATCCCGGAGGGTATTGCTTCAGGTTGTACCATAATGGATAAGGACGACCGGTCTTAACCAACTTGGCGTTTGCTTCGGTAGCAGTGAGGAATTTGACTTGTTGGGCTATGTACTCGGTGAGTTGAGCCTTCAAGATCACTTCATCTTTTGAGGTTGAAAGGGCCCGCAGAGAGCTTGTAGCACCTCCCTTCTCATTATTAGGGACCACTAGCGGTTTTTCGGCCGACAGTTTTTCGGCCGGCTTCTCATCTAACACATCTTCTGCAGAAGGAGAGCCATTTTATTCATGTTGGCGGCCAATCTGTCGCTTCTTTACTTTCCTTGTCAAGAGCATGTTTCAAAGAGTTAACTTTAGACCCTTGTCTTTCAAGAACTTCTTGTTTGTCTTCCAGACGCGTCTTGGACGGTGGGCTAAGGAGTGTTGTTGCTTGAGATACTATTTCTTGCAGCTGTTGCGGCCTTTGAGCTTCAGTCAAGGACTGAGTTTGGGATTGATGACTGGTAGAAGCGTTATTTTCACTTCCATTGAAGTGTATCATCCGCACAGTATGGATTATTTCGGCTTTCTGCGTGGAGATTTTGTCATTCCGCCTTTTGGAATTTACCTTAGGCAATGAGGACCTTTGTGGCCTTTGATTTTAGGAAAGGCCACTTTGGACTTAGAAACTGAGTCTTCGACTTTTGACGAATTCCTGAGCTTACCAAATTTTGGAGATGGGCTGCTGTTGATAACAGAGCCATGGACTTATTTAAAGACTTTTTAGATCGTCGAGGAAAGTTTTAGCTTAAGCATTGGCTTTGGCTCATTTGATGCCCACAAAAGTGATGCTGATTTCTTCAAAACGACAATAGGAGAATTCCACCTAACCCTTCTTAGCGGCTCGAAAATATTTTTGGTTGAAACAGCTGCATTGATAGTGGGCATCGGTGGAGTTAGCCCTGATGGGGAGATGCCCCCGGCCTGTCTTTGTCAGCTCCGGTAACGACATCGAGTGCATCTTGAAACAGGAGCTTCTTCAATTTTTTGAGCTTCATGTACACGCCCCCTGTGTGGCTTTGGAGCTTCCGCATGTATCATTCGCTTAAAGATTAACGTCTTTGGCAGAGCAGGAGCTTAAGGTGTTAGTCCATGGAAGACAGACCGTCTTGGGGGTGAAGCAACTTTTGGCGTTTCGGGAGCAGCTTGAGCTGCAGGTGTCAATCTCTTGATGAATGACTTCTTTGGAGCGGTCGGAATGGAGAAGGTCGGCCTTTTGAAGGCTGAGTTCTTTGGTATCGTGAGATTTTTTGACGGGCCCATGGAGCTTGAATTCAGCCTGTTAGAGACCAAGCTTTCTGATTTTGCAAACTTCACGGAAAGGCATGTGGAACTTGGATCCAGCCTATTAAAGACTGAGCTTTTTGATTTTGATGGCTTCTTTGATGGGCCCACGGAGCTTGAATTTAGCTTGTGGAAGACTAAGCTTTGATTTTTTGTAGGCTTCTCGAAAGGGCCTGCAGAGCTTGTTGTCATCCTATCAAAGACTGACTTTTTTAAGGCCTCCCCCTTTGGCGTTGTGGCCTCAAAATACCCTCCTTTGATTCAAAATACTTATGGTTGAGTTTGATAAGATAGGACCAACTAAATCATATTCTTAGATTTAGAAAACCTGAAAGATAGCCCTCCTTTGAGTTTAACCGTAGCTAATATACGTTTTTGCATCACACTACACGTGTCGTGAGTTTTGAAAATTAGATGACAAGTCTGATATATCTTAAAAACTTTTAAATTGATAAACTATTTTTTTAGGATCAAATAGGTTTGTTCTGAGATAAGTAATATCAGGAATAATTTATAAAGCAAAGTGGATATAAAGGGATATTTTTGAAACCTTAAGAGGAACTAATTCTGAAGATTAACCCATCTGGAACTTGATTGGAGTGATTACACACCTGATCCACACAAACACGTCTTTTATCCTGAAAATAATTGAACAACTGAATATATCTCCGTTCGCATTGAATTGTTACAATTTTCACGCTAAAATGAGTCTTTTTGTTTTAGGGCCTAGGTAATTTGGGCAATTAAGTCCACCGGGGTGTCTCTACACCTAATGCCCTAAAACCAACTGGTTTGAGTGCATTGGCCCAAAGCTTGCTAAAAAGCCTAGAAAGTCCATTTTTAAAACAAAGTCAAGCAAGTGTTCTCTCCGAATTAAAATTCCTAACGGTCCTTTGTGTAAGAATAATCTTGATAAAAGATAATTTTTTATAAAAATATTTTTAAAAAATGGAGATATGAAGGTTTTATCCTATGATAAAGACTGCTGCACGTTCATGAAGGTGTGTATGATACGAAAATAAGTAAAAGGTGGAGTGAAGAATAAGACCTAGTTTTGTATTGAGGAAGATAGAAATTCTAAATTTGAAACCTAGCTGGAAAACGAAACTTAAGAAAAACTTAACTCTTTATAAAACTTATGTGGTCCTTTTGAAATTTTATGCGGTCTTTATTTTGTAACATGTTGACTTTAATCGATCTTTTTGAAACGTAACGACACTATTTGCACTGCACGTAAAGACGTATAGAATCTTAAGTTAAATAAGAAGTGAGGTGTGAAAAATTAGGGTTCGATATTTCTAACTTAGGATAACAGAATTTCTAGCTTTGAAGCTAAACCTTAGAATTAGAAATGGCAGTTATTTTTCAAACTAGCTTGACGGGATTTTATGGGTGTAATCCACTGAAAACCCTCAGGAGACAACACTCCTCCTACTAGAGACACCTAGAGGTTTAACGACTTGTCGCACGAGCTCAGTACAATCGCATTCCCTGCGAAAGTGAGGTTGGGATTTTGTTTTGCTCGGGACGAACGAAAGATAAGTTTGGAGGTATTTGTTCATCACAAAAAACTACATTTCAATACCACTCATTCATTATCAATTTTGTGATATATCGGTACTATTAACCCGTGTCTGCTCAATAAATACAGATTACAGGTATTCGTGTCAAAACACTGGAAACACACTCAAATACACGGATACGACATTTGTGAGTCGACACTGCAACTGGAATAGAAAACCAATCAATATTCAAGAATTTGCAAAAACAAATCAATGTGTATACATCTTTATTCAAGAATGGTCCAACATGATGCAACAAGATACAAGTGTGAACATAAATCTTTTGATGCATGAACCATAGTGAGACAGCCTAGCACAAGTGGGCACACAAGAATCATGACTTGTGTAAGTGGATGAGGTAAGTGGGTGGGTGATGAGTGAAGCAAAAGGTGTGATGTGATTTAAAGTAACATTTTTCCTCCAAATCTACAGATTGCAAACCAAGGTTATATAGATGAATCAAACAGTATCAGAGATACTATGGAGAGGACATGAGATCACCACACAGAAACGAGCCTCACCTCACCCAAGAAAACCGGCAGAAACCCTAAAAAAACCGCTATTGTCAGTCCCACATGCTCCCTTTTGCTCCAACTTTTTTCTGGTCATTCTATGTTATCACATCATTGTTGGGGTTCCTAGCACCCTGGTCATCTACCGTGGCCGATTGCGGAACAAAAATTTTAGTGTTTGGAGAACTTGACGCTAGAAACAACTACCTAAAATCGAATCCAAACATGAAACTAGTAATCTAAACTAGTCTAACTACTGTGATAGAGTGTTATATCGAACGACCATATCCTTCGGTCTTCTACCATCTCCTTTATCTTCTTGAGATCCTTTGGATCGAGCTTGGCCGCCAGTCTTCCTCCGTCGAAGATGATCCACCTGAGAGATGTAGCTCATGGCTCAAACTCCACATAAAAGATCAAGTGAAGCAACTAGGGATTATAAATGGCTAGTCTAGAATCCCTATGATGTAGTGGAGTGTTCTAAGTGTATCTCTTCCTCACATCCTCACTTGATTCTCAACACATTAGATTGTAGAGAGAAGGTTGAAAATGAAAGTGGAGGAACTCAAGAAAAAAAAGAGGAGAGTGAAACTAATGGTGAGAGTGTTTTTCTCATCTTAAAAAATAATGAACCAACCATCCAAGAGAGCAAACCATGAAGCATGGTTTTATCAAACTCATTTTTCCAATTTTTAAAATGCAACCATACTTGAATAGCGAGCACAAATGAATTAACAATTCATTTGTCCACACTATTCAGGCATGGTTCTCACCATTCTCTCCTTTTTCCATTTCCACCTCATTATCCATTTATGATAAATGGATAAATCCAAAATGAGGTGTTCACCTTGTAGAATGTTATCTGTAAAAAATACATATTACACTCTACTGTAAATACATACCTGTATTCGTACCGAAATACGAATACCCAAAAAGTTAGAATAACACAAAGAACATAGTACTTGAATATACATATCAAAATACATATACGTAAATTATTAGATCAACATCTGATTTAATAATCTGGCTCAATCCCGAGCCGGCTAATATTATCAACCGTCCGATCGAAAGTCCGGGTAACTAGTACACTCATTCGATCGGAACCCTGCACGTATCCAATATGGCTACTACATCATTTCGCCAGAACCAGGGAAACCCTCTGCGTGAGACTCTAAAGACTCGTCAATACGCTGGCAGTGGGTTTAACTACAAGTCTGTCAGTGGCATTAGCTGTAAGTAACGGCTACCCAGGTATTGAGCGAATGGAAGGCCGACGAGAAAACTCATCTGAACCCCTACTGAGCCTGTCAGTGACAATATCTGTACAGTCTGGTCTGTTCGTCTAAGAGTATCGCATATCGAGTCTAGGGGGTGGGTAAAGTCAGACCCCTAATAACGCGATATTTCGTGTCAGTATGAAGCCCATCACCCACTGAGAAACTACTGATCCAAATCAGTAATTCTCGTCTACCTTGGACAAGGATTTTTAGTGATAGCCATCCGTGCACCGCGTGACATCAACCCCCAATACCGGGAAAGACGAATCCCCGACGATCCGCTCACTGCCTCCATATGGCTCGGGACTGTACCCAACTAAAACCTGTTTGCACGACTCCTTTGAGACGTGGTAGGGTAGAAATCAAAGTACAGTGGGAACTCACACGAAAAAAATAACGATCTCAGGTCGACATACTAACCTATACACATGTCACTTGGGAACTGCTATCTGACAATAGGTATAATACCAACTAGCATGTTCCCAGCGAGTCCGTCCAGTGTACCCATAACCCAATGAGCACTTGTATACTATCTTAGGTGACTGACTGGCACCAATGGCTTGTGAGACCGGCCATCGCCCCTCGTCGGGGTCTCGATAAGTATACATTAGTCTACTCCGAAGTATCGATGCCTAGTCTCGATACTCCCGTGACTAGGGACATTTAAAGATGTGCTTATAGACCACCCAGATCCCACGTATATGATCGCCATCATAATGCTGGTAGTCAAGCAAGAATCCTATGGGCTCTATCAACATGTAATAGTGATCTGTAATACCACATAAAGCATGTACATGATGATAAAGACAAACCAGATAGCATACTGTCATTTTGAGTAAGACTGTACTACCCGTATAGGTCCTCCCTCAATCATCACAATCGCATGCCTGCGATTACAATAATTGGCTTGAGGGCACTATAGCCAACAATCATCTCATTTTTATTGTTTTTTTTTGTTGATTTTGTGCCTATAAATACCAGAACAAAGAGCAAGCTCAAGATAGACTTAGACTACCATTTTTCCACTCTTTCATTTTGTAATTTTATTGAAGTCTTGTGCATAATAGTTAATTGGCTTGAGTTCCTTACTTTTATCTAATCTTGCAACTTCTTAACTGAGCTTACAAGGTTAGATTTTAGTAATTGAATTCATAGCTTGTATCATCAATTTTGAACTTAATGAAGTTTTCACATTCTTGCAACTATGGTTCTTACTATCTTTTTCATTTTATTTTCTTGCACTTTACTTACTTGTAATGTGTTTTCTTTTGATCTCTTCTCTTTTTGTACTTTCTTTTGATATTGGTTATGAATTGTGAATAGTGTATCTTGTTAGGAAAAGAGAATTGTTATTTAAATTATGTTTTTCTTTTACTCATTTCCTTTGCCCTTAGAATTGCTAATCGATCTCTGCCCAAACCTCATACAAGTGCTCCGTTAGGCACCCTACCCTACCACGGTAGCGGTAATCTCTAACCATGACCGGTTGCGTTTAATTTGGCCGGAGGCAATGGATAAGAGACAAGAATGGAAGGACAAAGGTCAATAAGCCGGATTTCTCTAAATACCGTGTTTAAGCACCCTAATCCACGTTATTGCTGATTACCACAGCTTCGATAAGTCATGTAAGGCACAAAAGAATGAGTACGTATTTTCCTAACTTAAACAAACCAATCTCTATTCCTAACAAACATTTCGTTGCATATATACGTTACACTTAGGTTAGAATTGAACTTATTCGGACCTTTGGATTAACTTGTGAGAACAAGAACTTAGAATGCACCATCTCCCTGCGGACGACCCATACTCATCACGGCTAGCTACACGCAACGCCGTCTTGATTGCGGTTAACTTTAAAACTTAAGATACGACACGTAAAATCTCATTCGATCAAATGGTGTCGTTTTCGGGGAGACGGTAATGCTTTTATTCTTGTTATTTCGGGTTAATCTCTGTATATCTTGTTTATAACACTAACACTATTCTGAAAACGAAACTAAAAATCAAAAAAATTCAAAAACCAAAACAAAAGTTAACATTTCTAAATTTTTGCTCTCTGGAAATTTGACCTGCTAACACTTTGTGGTTAAATAGAAAAATCAAAGAGTAACAGTGGCATACTAGTAGAACACAAAGAACCCACACAAAAATTGAACATAAAATGTTTTAAGTCGCCTGCCGATTTTCCTCGTTTACCCGCCACCACCGATTTTATTGTGAGGGATTGAAGAATTTCTTCTTGTGTTGGCTCTAGTATTCTTTTAGTACTCCATTGTAATTAGTTGATTTTCATAATTGTTTGTGTGCAGGAGTTTGGGCACTCATATCGATTTTTCGCACTAAATATCTATTTTTCCGACATTTTCACATTTTAAGGAATTGAGAATTGCGATCGTGCGGAGCAAAGCATACATTCAAGTCTAAGGTGATAGTGAAGTACAGTGCCAAAGATCCGGGTAGTTTGACCCACGCAAGAAAACTTTCCAAGCTTCGGATCTAATCCAATGGGGTTTTCTTAACCCAAAACATATCGGTACATATTTCTTAATAACTTCTTTCTCAAATCCGACGCATCCACTATTCTATCTTTGTAAGATTCTTTGCAAGTTCGCTTCTAAACGCTAAGAAAAAACTAACCCGTATTTGTTGCAGTGTCGCGCTTAAACATAAAAAAAACGATGGTTTGATATTTTGAACAACCTTTTCATTTAATTGCGCATTGCATTCTTAATATGGACTTAAGGACAAGCGAACCCCACAACATACGGTAAAGGATTTCTTCACCTTTTCCATGGCCCACAAATCACGAAATTGAGCATAACGTTTACCCACACAAATTTTAAAAAGAAACTAGACTTTAAGCCTTTAAGGACTTCGCGCTCATTAGGAGAAGTTGACTGTGTTTAGAACACCACTTAATGGTATATCGTTCACGGGGTGACTAGGCAAAGTGTTCACGGTGCAACCGCCAAAAGAGAAAGGCTTATTCTAATTAAGAAACTTCACGAAAGCATTGGAAAACCTTCCCTTATCTCTGCATTTACATGGTCTCGTGATCAGTATATTTTGAGCCCGTTTTTCGACGCAGTTTTACTTCGACAATCAAGTTTTTGAGCCGGTTTAGTTGACCTAAGTGAACCCTAGACCGATTAAATGTGTGGCATTTGTATCGTGATTGTTTTTTTTACCATTTGTGTGTATATTTCATTCTTTTGTTAATAACTAATATAAAAAAAACTCACAACCTTTTTCATCCCTTCTTCTCTTCATATCATGGGTACCCCACATCGACCAACTCTTGCCGAACTTTGGTACTCTCAGCCAGATATTACTTCATACGGCTCTTGTTTTGGTAGAACGTCAAACGATCTATCCATAGCAAAAATTTCTTTGAAAGATCGGATAGACGCTTCTAAGAACACCACTTGGACACCACAATCCACATCATATCAACATTTTCAAACTTTCACCCCTCCTCGTGTTGATATCCTTTCTGAGGGTAACATGGCGACTCTTAAACTAATGTCCATTGCTGAACGTATTGCACAATCCCGTAGAAGATCTTTCATACCTTTCACCACTCCGAACTCTTTAGGACAACAATTCCAACCATCCTCCTATCTAGATGTTGATCCTAATCCTCCCTATTCCACACAACTATTCGATTCTTATCAATCTTGCCCGACTTTCACACCCTCAATGTCTCTGAACATCAATTTGGGAATTTCGTCTATCCGAACGAATTTGAATCTTTTACTGAAATCCCTTCACAACCCATATCTAGTTTGGAACAATCACTATAAGAATTTCGAGTAGTTTCGTGCCGAAAATTGGAGGAATTGAATGCATCCATGGCCGCCCTCATACAATCTTATGAACCAGCAGCTAGTTCCCAACTAGCTCAAAATTTTCCCATGTATGATGCAGCAATTGAGCAATTTGATGATTTGAGTTGTGAAAATGCGCAATCTACCCTTCAAAATCAAGCCTACCCATTCTCAATTGAATTCCACAACTCCAGTTCCGACAGCCTATCAGGTAGACCAAATGATCCACCAAGTGAAAATAGAATATTTGATGAGTTGTGCGATTACATAGTGTTTGATTTACCAGATTGTGAAGGGTCCCTTTCAAGTGAAACCAATGCCACTTCTTTTGATCTCTATGTCTCTACTCTAGAAACCTGACCAATTGAAAACCATGCTTTTGTTAAGATATTTTAGAACTTTACGTTTGACTTTATTGAGGATATAGATGTTGGGGAAAATTTTGAAGATGCAGCCACAAAATTGGGTGAGTTTTTCTCACCTAGTCAACACTTTCTTTCAGAACCATGTGGACATCATCCCAAACCTTTAAATGTTTCTCCTGAACCCCATTTACATCTTGAGGTTATTGATAATGATTTGATCGATTCCATGGATGATCTTGATTTTGTGGAGAATTTTGAGGATATCTTTGAAGATATACACGTTTTGTTGGATGAGTCCGATTTTCCGATTCATCATATCCCTTCCATTGACTGTGAACATCCTCCTGAGTTTCTAACTATTACCATTCCTCAGTTGCTTCCCTCCCTCATTTCCATTTCACAAGATTCCGTATCAACTTCATTTCTTTCATCTGGTTCCCAAAGTTCGAACCCATGTTTTCTTGGGAATCTTGAAAGGTTTGACCCCATTTCTCATAGTATTGATAAATTAGTGCAGTTAAACAATTCCAGTTTTAAATCAGTACAGACTGTACTAATTTATTCAATTAATTTTCAATCTCAAGTTCACACTCCATTTCTTTCTCCCTTCCGTTCATCTCCTCATATATTGAGATCATATACCACTTCCATCCATACACGGTCTCGCGTATTCGTCGTTTTCTTTCTCTCCGCATTCTTTCACAAACCATAGGGGAATCATGATAACATTTTTCAATGATTGGTGTTAACTTTTGGCCTATGTAAGGCCTTGTATAGAATAAAACTGTTCCCTCCCCAATTTTGAACTTCAACGCTTAACAGTGGAAACACTGTTTCACTTAAGTTTGGGGGGCTTTTGTGTATATACATTTTGTTTTCTTTTTCTTTTATAAAAAACAAAACAAAAAAAACAAAAAAATTGAGAACCGATGATTTTGACCCCTCAACAATTTTGACCCTCTTGGTATAGCATGTCAGTGAGGGCACTGTCAAGTTTAAGTTTGGGGATGTGCTCGGCAAGCATCTCTATCATTTTCATTCATTTGTAAATTCTGCATTTGCATACATATTAAAAAACCCATAAAAATCAGAAAATTTCCAAAACATTAAAACTTTGGCATCAAGTTAGCTGGTGGGAGAACTTAGATTCGAAATACCTACGGTTGAATTTGATAAAATAGGACCAACTAAATTCTATTCTTAAATTTTGAAAACCTGATAGATAACCCTTCTTTGAGTTTAACCGTAGCTAATATACGTCTTTGCATCACATTACACGTGTCGTGGGTTTTGAAAATTAGATGACAAGTCTGATATATCTTAAAAACTTTTAAAATGATAAACTATTATTTTTAGGATCAAATAGGTTTGTTCTGAAATAAGTAATATCAAGAATAATTTATAAAGCAAAGTGGATATGAAAGGATATTATTGAAACCTTAATAGGAACTAATTCTAAAGAATAACCCATCTGAAACTTGATTGGATTGATTACACACCTGATCTACACAAACACTTCTTTTATCCAGAAAATAATTGAACAACTGGCTATATCTCCGTTCCTATTGAATTGTTATGATTTTCACGCTAAAATGAGTCGTTTTGTTTTAGGGTCTAGGTAACTTGGGCAATTAAGTCCGTCGGGGTGTCTCTACACCTAATGCCCTAAAACCAACTGGTTTGGGTGCATTGGCCCAAAGCACACTAAGAATCCTAGAAAGTCCATTTTTAAAACAAAATTAAGCAAGTGTTCTCTCCAAGTTAAAATTCCTAACGGTCCTTTGTGTAAGAATAATCTTGATAAAAGACACGTTTTTATAAAAATATTTTTAAAAAATGAAGATATAAAGATTTTATCCTATGATAAAGACTATTGCACGTACACGAAGGTGTGAATGATATGAAAATAAGTAAAAGGTGGAGTGAAAAATAAGACCTGGTTTTTTGTTAAGAAAGATAGAAATTTTGAATTTGAAATCTAGCTGGAAAACGAAAATTGAGAAAAACTTAACTCTTTATAAAAACTTGTGTAATCCTTTTGAAGTTTTATCCGGTCTTTATTTTGTGACATGTTGACTTTAATCGATCTTTTTGAAACATAACGACACTATTTGCACCGTACGTAAAGACGTATAGAATCTTAAGTTAAATAAGAAATGAGGTGTGAAAAATTAGGGTTCGATATTTCTAACTTAGTATAATAGAATTTCTATCTTTGAAGCTAAACCTTAGAATTAGAATTGGCAGTTATTTTGCAAAACTAGCTTGACGAGATTTTATGGGTGTAATCCGCTGAAAACCCTCAGGAGACAACACTCCTCCTACTAGGGACACCTAGAGGTTTAACGACTTGTTGCACGAACTCAGTGTAATTGCGTTCCTTGTGAAAGTGAGGTTAGGATTTTATTTTGCTCGGAACGAGCAAAAGATAAGTTTGGGGGTATTTATTCATCACGAAAAACTGCATTTCAATACCGCTCATTCATTATCAATTTTATGATATATCGGTACTATTAACCCATGTATGCTCAATAAATACAGATTACATGTATTCGTGAAAAAACACTGAAAATACACTCAAATACATGGATACAACATTTGTGAGTCGACACTGCAACCGGAACAGAAAACCGATCAATATTCAAGAGTTTGCAAAAAAAATCAATATGTACACATCTTTATTCAAAAATGGTCCAACATGATGCAACAAGATACAAGTGTGAACACAGATCTTTTGATGCATGAACTATAGTGAGACGGCCTAGCACAAGTGGGAACACAAAAATCATGACTTGTGCAAGTGGATGAGGCAAGTGGGTGTGTGATGTGAAGGAAAAAGGTATGATGTGTTTAAGTCACATTTTCCCTCCAAATCTACAGATTGCAAACTAAGCTTATATAGAAGAATCAAACAATATCAGAGAGATTATGGAGAGGACATGAGATCACCACACAAAAACGAGCCTCACCACACCCAAGAAAACCGGCAAAAACCCTAAAAAACCGCTACCGCCGGTCCCACATGCTCCTTTTGGCTCCAACTTTCATCTGGTCTTTCCATGTTGTCACATCATCTCATTTTTATTGTTTGTTTTTTTTGATTTTGTGCTTATAAATACCAGAACAAAGAGCAAGCTCAAGATAGACTTAGACTATCATTTTTCCACTCTTTCATTTTGTAATTTTGTTGAAGTCTTGTACATAGTAGTTAGTTGGCTTGAATTCCTTTCTTTTATCTAATCTTGCAATCTCTTAACTGAGCTTTCAAGGTTAGATTTTAGTATTTGAATTCATAGCTTATATCATCAATTTGAACTTAATGAAGCTTTCACATTCTTGCAACTAAGGTTCTTAGTATCTTCTTCACTTTACTTTCTTGCACTTTACTTTCTTGCCATTTACTTACTTGCAATGTTTTTTCTTTTGATCTCTTATCTTTTTTTACTATCTTTTGATGTTGGTTATGAATTAAGAATAATGTAACTTGTTAGGAAAAGAGAATAGTTATTTAAGTTATGTTTTTCTTTAACTCGTTTCCTTTGCCCGAGAATTGCTAATCGAACTCCGTACAAACCTCATACAAGCGCTCTGTTAGGCACCCTACCCTACCACGGTAGCTGTAATCTCTAACCGTGACTGGTTGCATTTGGTTTGGCTGGAGGCGATGGATAAGAGACAAGAACTGAAGGCCAAGGGTCAATAAACCGGATTTCTCAAAATACCGTGTTTAAGCACCCTAATCCACGTTGTTGCCGATTACCACAACTTTGATAAGTCAAGTATGACACAAAGGAACGAGTACAGATTTTCCTAACTTAAAAAAATCTATCTCTATTCCTAACAAACATTTCGTTGCATATATACGTTACACTTAGGTTAGAATTGAACTTATTCGGACCTTCGGCTTAACTCGTGAGAACAAGAACTTATAACGCACCATCTCCCTGTGGACGACCGGTACTCATCACGGCTAGCTACACACGACGCCGTCTTGATTGTGGTTAACTTTAAAACTTAGAAACGACACATAAAATCTTATTCGATCACACAACTCATGTTTATATCATGTGGCATAGCCGGATGGGTTTTCCGCAAGGCCATGTGGATATTACGTGGCACACAGATTTTGGAAAATGGGGTTCGGCGCAGCTCACGTATGTATCACGTAGCTCACGTATGTATCACGTGGCGCACGGTGGTCATTGGCACAGTTCACGTGCATATCACGTGGCGCATATATAGCGTATCCCCCGTGTAGTGCACGTGGGCGCAACACTTACGAATTTTTTAGAGATTAAGCTCTGTATCTTTAGAAACTTAAGCATCATGAAGTTTAAGCTTCTTTTTTAATGGTGTTTTGACCATTAAAAATGAAGGGTTACCCTAGCACCCCGGCCAACTCATGTGGCCAAATGCAGAACAAAAATTTCTTACGAATAAAACTTGGCGCTAGAATAAACCCTAAAACCAGATCTTTCCATAAAACTAACTAGCTACACTAAGAGAGCTATCTACTATGATAGAAACCACACCAAATGAACCAATTCCTTCGGTCTTATTTCTTCATCCTTATCTCCTAGCAAGCGTCTTGAACATGCTTGAACTCCAAATCCGGCTCCATCGGTCCATCGGGATCGAGCTTGTTCTCCGGCCTCCTTTTGTCGTAGATGATCCACCTAGGGAGTATGATCCATGGCTCTAGCTCTTTGCAATATGTCAAAAGAGCAACTAGAGAACTTGGGATACTAGTCCAAGTAATCTAGGATGTAGTTTGGATGTCTAAGTGTTCTATCTCTTTCTAGCCTCTTCACTTGTATCTCAACACATGAGAAATGTAGTGAAGAGGAAGAAGATGAAGGTGGAGGAGAAAGCTAGAGGAGGGAGGAGATGAGAGCTCAAGAGAGAAAAATGAATCAAGCATGAAAGAGAAAATACACACAATGGTTTTGTATATCAATTCTTTCATTAAACAATTAGCAACCATGCTTCAATAGTAAACCCAAAATGAATTATAAATTCATTTGACTACTATTGAAGCATGGTCACCTCTTTTCCTCCCATGCTCTTACTTTACACATCATTTCCATTTATGAAATAAATGGAAAATAAATAATGAGGTGGACACCTTCTAGAAGGAAATCTGTAATAAATACGGATTTCAGTCTACTGTACAAATATACCGGCAATCAGATAAAAATCTGAACGCCCAAAAGAGATAGAATAACACGAAGAACGTAATACTAGAATATATATATCGAAATACATATACGTAAAATATTAAATCAATACCTGATTTAATAATCCGGCTCAAACCCGAGCCGGCTAGTATTACAAACTGTCCGATCGAAAATCCGAGTACCAAGTACATCAATCGATCGAACCCTGCACGTATCCAATACGGCTACTACATCATTTTGCCTGAATCAGGGAAACCCTCTGTGTGGGCCTCTAAAGACTCGACAGTACTCTGGCAGTGGGTTTAACCACAAGCTCGTCAGCGGCACTAGCTGTACGTAACGGCTACCCAGGTACCTGTCGAAAAGAAGGCCGATGAGCAAACTCATCCGGATCTCCT
Source organism: Agapanthus africanus (assembly GCA_030015575.1). Lineage (NCBI taxonomy): Eukaryota > Viridiplantae > Streptophyta > Magnoliopsida > Asparagales > Amaryllidaceae > Agapanthus > Agapanthus africanus. Next base: position 221,451,970 of record JASDDO010000014.1, read on the forward strand.
ACTGAGCCTATCCGTGACAATATCCGTACAGTCCGGTCTCTTCGTCAAAGAGTATCGCATACCGGGTCTAGGGGATGGTGAACGTCAGACCCTAACAAACTGATAAGTCGTGCCGATGTGGCTCAGGACCAATCCAGAAAACTACTGATCAACCTATCAGTAAATCCCAAGTGCCTTGGCCAAGGTCTTATGGTCCTGACCAATCGAATCACAGTGCGATATCGACTCCCTATACCGGGAGAGACGAATCCCCGACAATCGCTCACTGCCTCCATGTGGCTCGGGACTGAACCCAACCAAAACCTGTTTGCATGACTCGGTAGAGCCATGGTAGAGTAGTGATCAAAGTTCAGTGGAAACTCACACGGGACAAATGCCGATCTCGGGTCCAAAGACTAACCTGTACACATGTCACCTGAGAACTTCGATCTGATGATAGGTATAGTACCATATGGAAGTTCTCGGCGAGTCCGTCCAGTGTACTCACACCCGGTGAGCACCTGTATACGATGCATCAGACCAATGGCTGCGGGACCAACCATCCCCCGACGGGGCGAAAAACGTACACACCAATCTACTCTGGAGTATCAGTGCCCAGTCTCGATACTCGTGCGACTAAGGACTATTTAAGGATGTGCTTATCGACTACCCTGCTCCCACAAGTATGATCGCCATCACAACGCAGGTAGTCAAGCAAGATCCTAGGAGCTTTATCAACATGTAACCGCAATATGTAATAACGAGTATGACATACGCCATGTTAAGATAAAGACAAACCACAATAGTATACTACAATATCGAGTCTTTATCAATATGTGCAAGCCAGATATAATAACAATAAATACACATATCTCAATAAAGACAAGTCAAATAATATACTATAAAACTGAGCAAGATTGTTCTGTACATACATATCCCTAGTATCCATATGTATACATATACAATACTGGCATCTAGGGCATATACATCCAACAATCTCCCACTTGCACTAAAGGCCAGTGATTGGCGTACCGAATACCCAACGTCTACTCTATGGCCAGCTGCTGGCGCACCGCATACCCAACATCCCAAAAAGTCGCTCGAACTGTGCTTGAGGGAGGGCCTTTGTAAATAGATCCCTCGTGTTGTCTTTAGTATCCACTCTCCGGACCTCGATCTCCTGGCAATCTATGATCTCCCTGATCAGGTGATACCGCCTTAAGATGTGCCTAGATTTCTGATGGGACCGTGGTTCCTTCGCTAAAGCTATAGCCCCATTGTTATCATAATACACTGGTATTGGATCAACAATGGACGGAACTACCTGAAGTTCAGCTATGAACTTCTTCATCCAGACCGCCTCTTTTGCGGTATCGCTTGCAGCAATGTATTCAGCCTCCATCGTCGAGTCTGCGACGGTATCCTGTTTGGACTCTTCCAACATACCGCCCCTCCATTGAGGGTAAATACAAAACCCGAGACAGACTTGCTGTCATCCTTGTCACTCTGGAAGCTTGAGTCGGTAAAGGATTCGACCCTGAGGTCTCCATTACCGTAAATCTAGAACATCTCCTTAGTCCTTCTCAGGTTACTACTGTCAAGTGGTCCTCACCTGAGTCTGACTGATACGGCTCACCACGCTTAGCGCGTAAGCTACATCTGGTCTTGTACATATAATCGCATACATTATAGATCCTACCGCCAAAGCGTAGGGTATAGTGCTCATGCGAACCCTCTCCTCGTCAGTCTTGGGAGACATCTCCTTGGAGAGGGTGATTCCATGCAATGCGGGTATGTTACCGCGCTTGGAATCTTCCATACTAAATCTCTTTAGTATGGTCTCTATGTACCTGGACTGTGAAAGCCCCGATCGTCTCTTGGATCTATCTCTATAGATCTTGATCCCCAGAATGTACGAGGCATCACCTAGGTCTTTTATAGAGAACCTTTGTAATAAGAATAGCTTGACCGATTGTAGCATAGGAATGTCATTTCCTATCAAAAGAATGTCGTCCACGTACAAGACTAGGAACACGACAGTTCGTCCTACAATCTTCATATATATGTGTTCACACCATAATATTGTATTATTATATTCCCCATTCTTATTCGTTTTATAAATAAACAGGTGCTTTTGACGCATGTCTGCTACATATTACAGGTTACAGGTTCTTGGACAGAAAACAGTGAAAACGATGAAAAGACGATGCAAAAGTGGACTTTGACCAACAAACAGAAGACTCTTGATCAAGCCTACATCAAAGATAAAATTCACAAAGTACAAGGCAATGCAAGGTCCAAGATTACAAAGCGAACGGTTAAAAATCCACCGCAATTGTTCACTGGAGATCTGGAAGAAACATAGAAGCTATTTTAATAAAAGAACCAAATAATAAGAAAGCCCAAAAACAGAAGAGCCAACAAAGGAAATTTCAAGGCCCAATTCTTCCTTTTAAAGAGACAACAGACATAAAATTTTACCAAAGCTTGGAGTCTACTTTGACTAGGTCTTCCTAAGAATATTTTGGTAAATGTAGACATGCGAATCAATTGTAACCTAGGGTTTCCTATCCTCTATAAATAGGAACTCTAAATCATTATAAAGGCTATGCCTCCCTATGCCTCTTTCTATGAATAAAATTCAGATTTCTTTTGGAGAGCATCGGTGCCTCTTTTCATATCATGAATTCAGATCTGACAAACCTGCGTTGATATTTGGAGAGAGCCATCTGTAAAGTAAGTAGTTAATTTAAGTTCTTGCCCTAGGTAATTTTTTCATTCTTTGCCCTAGATAAATGTTTTTAAATTCCCTAATGAGCGAGTAGTCTCCTCGCTTATTAGGTTAGCTTTGGGGAAGGCTTTTGAGAGATGAGATCTCTCATCCCTTTCTTGCCCATCATACTTTTTTATAGGACTCCATGCATACACGCACACACCGCGCCCTACGGCACCCTATCCCTCGAGGTAGCGGTGATACCGTAGTATAAAGGCCCGGTTGCGCACGTTTTCCATGGAGGTTAGGGTAAGGATCTTTAAAAGAAGGACAAGAACCTAGAGGAAGGAACACCTTCCCGAATGGATCTAATCCCCTTTATTGATAATTACCATAACTCCTCATAGATCTTCATTTGGGTATAGAAAGCGTTGAGATTTATTTACATTTCCAAACCATTCCTAAACCTAACCCTAGCAAGATTTAGATCTAGATAATCTTAGTATAGATAGATTTAGATTTTAGATTTAATAAATCAATCCGAACACCCATCGGAATTAACTCGTCTGAGCGATTAGGAAATTCACAACATCCCTGTGGACCGACCCGTACTCACCGGCTAGCTGCAAAGCAACGCCGTTCTTGATTGCGGTTAATAGATAGTTTTTTAGACAAATCAAATGGCGCCGTTGCCGGGGATGGCGTGTTATTTTCTTTTTGCAATTTCAGGTTAATCAAAATTAAAAAAATCTGAAAAATCTGAAAAATCAAAAAAAATATAAAAATATATCATCTGTTATTTTTTGGAAAAGGTACTTTGTTGTGTGAATCTTGCAGGAACAAATTCGGATCTGAAAATATTCAGAAGGCGAAACAGAAAATAAACTATCCTAACAATGGAAGATTACAACAACCAAGGAGCATAGAAAATTTAGAGATCTGAACCCTCCACCTGACCGCCTTTCCGCGGCCGTAGCACCCTTAGAACCGCGGTTCCGCGGCTGTCCCATCACGTCAGAACCAACAAAAAATTTTGGGGAACCGTGCCGTCTTGTACACCACGGATCCGCCGCATAAACTCTCTTTTGCCGCGGAAACGCTGCGCATAAGTGACGTCATCTTCTGGAATTTGCACAGCTTCCTGTTATTTCTCCTCTGCAAATTTCAATATAATTCCTATAGGATTCCGTGTGCTTGAAAAATCTCTCTCTTTCCAAATAATAAGTCTTGTGCAGGATTTTTGCGCCTCGCTTAAAATTGAAATTGATTGCAAGTAATCTTTTCTGTTGCATATCTTTTCTCGAAAATCTTTTTGCAACAATTTTTCCAATTAAAGAGAAAAAGAAAAAAGGAAAATTTTTATTAGAAAACTTGCAAATTTTTTGCTGCAAATAAATCCTTGCACCACCTACATTCTTTCTTTTCCCCTTTCTTCTAACATGGGTACCCCAAATCATAAATCACTTGCCGAACTTTGGTATCCCGAACCTAACTTTGCGTCGTACGTCAATTGCTTCGGTCGATTTAAAGACGATCCTTCCATGCCTAAAATATCTTTGAAAGATCAAATAGAAGCATTTAGGAGAAACAGTTTGACCTTGCAACCCACTCTGTGTCAACCAAGTCAACCTTTACCACCTTCATATGTTGATACCACTTTTTCAAGTCCTTCTGTAACTCCTAAACCGATGTCCATTGCTGAGCATATTGCTCAATCTCGTAGCCGATCTTTCACCCCTCTCCACTCATCTAGTTCTAGGGATCCACAAGACTATTCACCTCTTTATCCATATGTTGACCCTACCCCTGTCCAACCAACAACTTCCTACCAGTCCTACCCGACTTTTCCACCTTCACTATACATTGCTTCTACACAGCCATTTGAGAGTTTCACATATCCAAACAATTTCGAATCTCTTACCGAAACCCCTTCACAACCCATGTCTAGTTTGGAACAGTCATTAGAGGCTTATATCTTAGCAACAAACAAAATGATTAGGAATGTGGAAGCGTCCATGGCCGCCCTTATACAACCTAGTGAACCGATAGCTAGATTCCCACTAGCTTCAAATTTTTCAATGTATAAGGAGGCGGTTGGGCAGAGTGAGAATGTGAGAGGATTTCCAAATCAAACCTACCCTTACCCAATTGAAGCCCACAACTCCAGTTTTCCATCGATTGTCCCAAATGATTCACCAGTTGAGAATAAAAACGAGTTGTGTGATTTTGTAGTGCTTGATTTGCCAAATTGTGAAGAACCCCTTTCGAATGAAACTACACCTAATCCGTTTGACCTTTACACCTCCACTCTAGAACCAAAAGTGATAAATATCCATGCTTTTGATGAGGTGTCAGAGAAAAATGATTTTCACTTGATTGAGGATATAGACGCCGAGAATATTTCGGATGATGAACCTGTCGATTTGTTTGAAATTTTATGTCCAATTCATCATCCCGAGTCATTAGATGTTTCTCCCGAACTTCATATGCGTCTTGATTTTGATGATAATGGCATGGATGAGCTGAATATTGAGGAGAATTTTGAGGATAGTATTGAGGAGAGTATTGAGGATAATATTAAGGTTGAACTATTCTTGTTTGATGTGTCGGATTTTCCAATTCATCCTCCCGAGCCTTTAACTTTTATATCACCCTCCCTCCTTTCCATCATTCCGACCACGCAAAAGATCACGCTTGAAGACTGTGAGCTTGAAAAAATTTCCTTTGAATCCGACACAGTTCTCACAGCCGATAACACTTACGAGTGTTTCACTTTTTCGGACGATGTTGACGATTCACCACCCGAGTTTGAGTCCTTTACATTTTCAGATGAGTTAGTTGAACCATCAGACTCGGTTGCTTACAGTAGTTTCGAACCATTGATGGAATCTTTTAAGTTCGAGACAGTTTACTATGGTGAGAATGAGACTATCCCTAATTCACTCCCTTTCGTCCTTCCTATCGTTCCGACCGTACAAGAGACCGTTACGCTTTCATCTCCTATACCAAGTTCGGCGTACCCATGCTTTCTTGCGAATCTTGAGAGATTTGACCCCATTTCTCGACGGGTTGATAGGTTAGCGCAATCGCTTTTAACACATCGGTCATCACACATTACGCTAATTTATTCACTCGATTTACACCCTCAAGATCGTACTCCACTTCTTTCTTCTTTCCGCCATTCTTCTCCTCCACCGAGACCATATTCTACCCTTCTTCCCACAGGGTCTCGTGTGTTTCTCATTTCTTTCCTCTACACCCTATTATTTCACCAACTCGGCCATTACCACGATAAGATTTTTGAATGGTTGGTGCTAACCTTTGGCTTGTGTAAGGCCAAGCTTAAGTTTGGGGGGAACCTTGTTGTATATATGTACATATATTTTTTGTTTTCTTTTTTTATAAAAAAATAAAAAAATTCAAAAAATTTAATAAAAAAATAAAAAATAAAAAATAAAAAACAAATAAATAAATAAATAAACAGGGGAGTGCCTGCATTTTGACTCTCTTGGTGTAGCATGACAGTGAGGACACTGTCAAGTTTAAGTTTGGTGGTATGCTCGGTGCGTCTTCTTCCTTCGCATTCATGTGTACATTTTTTTGCATTTGCATACTTATTTTAAAACCCATAAAAATTGAAAAATTTCAAAAAAATTATAAAAATTAATGTATTCAATTTTGGCTAATTGACTTGAGTTTGACAAATAGGTCAACTGGCTAGGAACAACTAGATCTTAGACTTAGTGAATTAAAAACCCTAAAAATAACCTTCCTTAAAGTTTAACGGTAGAAAGTATATGTCTTTATAGTTTATTTAGAAATAGGCAAATTTTAAGTTTACTTCTTGGGCTAAGTTGAAACGAAGGAAAAGTATTGATATTTTTATTAGAGTATAAGTTTGAAAAATAATTCCTAACTTAAGTCTAGATTCTGAAAATGTATACCCTACAAATTGCACCAACACGCACCTTGAAACTTGGAATAGTAGAGGAGACCTTGAAATGCTCTTGTCTAAAGTCCTTAGTACAATGAAAATAAAAGAAAGAAAAAGTGAATGAAGAAAAAAATGAACACCGGTTTTTGTGATTACTTAAGGCTAAAAATAGAAAAATATTTAGCGAGGGTGCTTCATCACCTAGTGCCTTAGACCAACTGGTTTGGAAATCACTGCTAAAACCTTGGGTGTTGCAAGACTAGGAAGTACGCTTTAAAGTGCTAATGCATCTTGTAATCGGTTGTTGGTACCTCAAGAAGTATTAACGGTCGCATGAAGGATGTGTAAGCAAAATACAGTTAAAATTTCACCAATTAATAAGTGCTTTGGACAACGGACAAGGGTATGATTGCTTGATTTGAATTTCCAAGTGTAGGGGTGATCTTTACACACACGTAGGGGTATATGATTGGGATGTAGATGAGAGAAAGGAGTGAAGAATAGAACTTGTATCTTTAGTAAAGTTGATAAAAATTCCTAAGTGGAGATGGAACCCTAGAAGGAAAAACTTAAGAGATACCGAAAGCTAAGTAAGTCTATAGAACATATATAATCATAAGTTAAATGATGAGGAAGTGTGAAGAATAGGGGTGGATAATTTACGAGTCGACGGTAACAGAATTCCTTGTTAGAAAACCTAATTGGAGAACAAAAGTCGAAAAGCCAAATTGATAGGATTTTGTGGGTAGTATCCGCTGAAAACCCTCAGGAGACAACACTCCTCCTACTAGGGACACCTAGAGGTTTAACGGCTTGTTGCACGTGCTCAGTGCAATCGCGTTTCCCTACGAAAGTGCGGTTAGGTTTTTAGAAAAAAAAATAAGTTTGCTCGAGGATGAGCAAAAGATAAGTTTGGGGGTATTTGTTCACACCATAATATTGTATTATTATATTCCTCATTCTTATTCGTTTTATAAATAAACAGGTGATTTTGATGCATGTCTGCTACATATTACAGGTTACAGGTTCTTGGACAGAAAACAGTGAAAACGATGAAAAGACGATGCAAAAGTGAACTTTGACCAACAAACAGAAGACTCTTGATCAAGCCTACATCAAAGATTAAATTTACAAAGTACAAGGCAATGCAAGGTCCAAGATTACAAAGCGAACGGTTAAAAGTCCACCGCAATTGTTCACTGGAGATCTGGAAGAAACATAGAAGCTATTTTAATAAAAGAACCAAATAATAAGGAAGCCTGAAAACAGAAGAGCCAACAAAGGAAATTTCAAGGCCCAATACTTCCTTTTAAAGAGACAAGAGACATAAAATTTTACCAAAGCTTGGAGTCTACTTTGACTAGGTCTTCCTAAGGATATTTTGGTAAATGTAGACATGCGAATCAATTGTAACCTAGGGTTTCCTATCCTCTATAAATAGGAACTCTAAATCATTGTAAAGGCTATGCCTCCCTATGCCTCTTTCTATGAATAAAATTCAGATTTCTTTTGGAGAGCATCGGTGTCTCTTTTCATATCATGAATTCAGATCTGACAAACCTGCATTGATGTTTGGAGAGAGCCATCTGTAAAGTAAGTAGTTAATTTAAATTCTTGCTCTAGGTAATTTTTTCATTCTTTGCCCTAGATAAATGTTTTTAAATTCCCTAATGAGCGAGTAGTCTCCTCGCTTGTTAGGGTTAGCTTGGGGAAGGCTTTTGAGAGATGAGATCTCTCATCCCTTTCTTGCCCATCATACTTTTTTATAGGACTCCATGCATACACGCACACACCGCGCCCTATGGCACCCTATCCCTCGAGGTAGCGGTGATACCGTAGTATAAAGGCCCGGTTTCGCACGTTTTCCATGGAGGTTAGGGTAAGGATCTCTAAAGGAAGGACAAGAACCTAGAGGAAGGAACACCTTCCCGAATGGATCTAATCCCCTTTATTGATAATTACCATAACTCCTCATAGATCTTCATTTGGATATAGAAAGCGTTGAGATTTATTTACATTTCCAAACCATTCCTAAACCTAACCCTAGCAAGATTTAGATCTAGATAATCTTAGTATAGATAGATTTAGATTTTAGATTTAATAAATCAATCCGAACACCCATCGGAATTAACTCATTTGAGCGATTAGGAAATTCACAACATCCCTGTGGACCGACCCGTACTCACCGGCTAGCTGCAAAGCGACGCCGTTTTTTATTGTGGTTGATAGATAGTTTTTGAGACAAATCAATATGCAAGGCTCATCTTCGTTCTTGATAAAGTCAAAGTCCTTGACTGTCTCATCAAAACAGATGTTCCAGCTCCGCGATACTTGCTTTAATCCATAAATGGATTTGAGTAACTTGCACACCTTCCCACTGCTCCCACTGTCTATAAAACCTTCTGGCTGATCTATATAAACGCACTCTTCTAAACTTCCGTTTAGAAAAGACGTTTTTACTCCATCTGCCAGATCTCATAGTCTTGGAAGGCAGCAATGGAAAGCAGGATCCTAATGGATTTGAGCATAGCCACTGGAGAAAAGGTTTCGTCGTAGTCCACTCCTGGTCTTTGACGAAAACCTTTTGCAATGAGTTTAGCCTTATAGGTTTCCACCTGCCCATCTACACCAAGTTTCTTCTTATAGATCCATTTGCATCCAACGGGTTTTACCCCAGGTGGAGCAACTTCCAGGGTCCACACTTTATTGGTGTACATGGACTCCATTTCAGATTGCATAGCATCCAGCCACTTATCAGAGTCCCTACTGATAATGGCCTGCCTGAAACTAGTAGGATCATCTTCTTCCAAGATGCAATCTTCTCGATCCCCATCTATGAGAAAACCATAGTATCTCTCGGGCGGATGAGAAATCATACTAAATCTGCGAGGTGGCTGAGGTTCGTCTGGGATTACTGAATCTAGTGGTTCCTCCAAATCTTCAGTTACATTTTGTAGTTCATGGATTTCTCCCAGTTCTACCGCACTCCCACCAGTTTCTTTTGCAAGAAACTCCCTTTCTAAGAAGGTGGCATGGCGAGATACAAACACCTTCTGTTCCTCAGTGTGGTAGAATAGATATCCTGGTGAATCCTTAGGATATCCCACAAATTTACATAGAACTGAACGTGCATCTAGTTTGTCCGGTTTCTGTGTTTTCACATAGGCTGGACAACCCTATATCTTAATAAATTTAAGACATGGATTCTTGCTACTCCATATTTCATATGGAGTGTTGGGCACAGATTTGGACGGAACTTGATTCAAAAGGTATGCTGCTGTCTGAAGTGCATAACCCCAGAATGAAAGAGGCAACTCAGCATTACTCATCATGGAGCGAACCATATCCAATAGGGTACGATTCCTCCGCTCCGATACACCATTGTGCTGTAGTGTGTAAGGAGGAGTAAGCTGAGAGAGAATTCCATTCTCTTTTAAGTAATCTAGGAATTCCGTGCTCAAGTATTCCCCTCCCCTATCAGACCGGAGGATCTTAATACTTTTGCCAATCTGGTTCTCTACTTCCTTTCTGAATTCTTTGAATTTCTTAAAAGCTTCAGATTTGTGTTTCATGAGATACACATATCCGAACCTAGAGAGATCGTTAGTGAATGTGATGAAGTATGAGAACCCACCCCTTGCATGTATAGACATTGGACCACACACGTCACTGTGTATGAGTCCTAAGAGCTCTGCTGCTCTTTCTCCATGCCTAGTGAACGGAGATTTGGTCATCTTTCCTTTGAGACAGGACTGACAAGTTTCATAAGATGAAAATTCGAACGTATTCAAGAGTCCATCTTTTATGTAACTTACTCAGTCTTTTCTCTCCAATATGACCAAGTCTACAATGCCATAAGTAGGATTCATTCGTGTCTGAACTCTTCCTCTTGCGTGTGTTTTGTATATTGAGAACTGTATTCTGATTTAGAATATAGATACCATTACACAGTGTACCTTCTGCAACCAGTACCTTATCAAGTTAAATGTTCATGATATTTCTATCAAGAACAAAGTTATATCCATCTTTATTAAGTAAAGAAACTGATATTATGTTGCAAACATGGAAGGTACATAGTAGCAATTATTCAAAATCATAGTATTGCCATTTGGCAACACTAGGTGATATTCACCAACGGCCGCAGCATTAACTTGTGCTCCATTCCCTACTCTGAGGGACATATCACCAGGTGCAACTATCCTACTTTTTCTCAATCCCTGTAATAAATTACAGATATGAGATCCTGATCCGGTATCGAGTACCCAGGAGGTAGGACTGACCGAAAAACAGTTCTCAATAATAAGAACACCTGAAGAAGACGCGACAGTATGTTTCTTCTTCGATGGGTTTATCAAGGAATTCAAACTTTCCTCTTTCCCTTTCTCATACTTATGATTTTTGTCGTAAGTTAGAGCCGAACCGACGTTCCCCGGCCCCGAATAAGAATTCGGATCGGTCAAGCGATACATTTTATTATCTTGATTAAGGCGTGAAATGGTTGCTACCTGGAGAGAGAGAGCGAAAACACTCAGCATGCGCTCTTGCAAGATTAGATTGGTTTATTTTATCTAACCAGGATGGCTCCCACTGTTTCCTCAAATTCTTCTTCAAACCCTAAAAGAAGAACTAGTCAGGATTAATCGCACGTTACAATACTTGCTTAAACTTTCAGCCAGGTCGGTGTTGGTACTTCGAGGGAGGTTTTCCAACGCTTTCGCAAAGTTCCTTAATTACATAACCTCTTTTCCTTGGAGGCGTAGCCCCGCTAACACCTTTCTAGACACCTACTTGGTTTATAGCATTGATTGTTAAGTGTGGTAATCTCCCGAGAGTAATCCTACTCATCAGTGGGATCGGGATCCAACTATCATTGTGTGATGCACTAGATGGAATCCACTCTAGTCACCATACTCCAGAAGGTATGCTAAATCTGCAAGTTTCCTGTATATTTAAAACTCCCGATGTGGTTTTTACCCCTAGGACCCAATTGACCTTGACGAATAATCAACAAATCAAAAGGTCCTAGTCAAGTTCAACCCGTCGTTATCTTGGATTGCATTAGACCCACCCGCATGATCCTTGACGAATAATCAACAAAATCATGCGACCGTCCTAACCAATCGCATCTATCTATGCAACAGAGAACTATTACTCAGCTACCGTTCACTGTGCCTTGACGAATAATCGACAAACACAGCACGAATACTAAGTAGTAATTATCTGAAACGACGGAGGGCTACGGCTGGGTTTTTGGCGAAAACCTCGTTAACGTAATGAACTTGATATCGTTGAAGAAACCTGAGTAGTTTTGTAAATATATAGTGGTGAAAACTTTTGCTAAAGAGGTCACTCCCTGTGAAGGAATCTCGGCTCTTTCCTCGTCGAATGAGGTGCAGGATATTCCAAACTGAATACCTTGATGCAAAGCAAAAATAGTCGACAATATTAAAGTTATTATCCTGACGCAAACTTTTACTCAAGGGGTCACTCCCGGTGAAGGGATCTTGGCCCTTGCCTCATCGAATGAGGTGCATGATATTCCAAACTGAATACCACTATGCAAAGCAAAAGAGAACGTCTGTAATGTTAGTTTTTGAAGCTTAGTTCCAACAACATCTTTTAGGTTTATTATCTTGCATTAATTAAAATTAAGGCGGTCCTATCAATTTGTAACCTCTCACACCAGAAAAGAACGAAAATAAAATGCACGTATATGCCATCCGCATTCTCCACGGGGCCCCGTCATCACCCGTTAGGTTACTTAACTAACGACAGAGCGGGGGCTGGACTAGTGCGGGTGCAAAACATATACAACATCTACTAGTATATATATAAATATATATATATATAACATTCGTCTCAGGCATGATAATAAACAACATCACAGATAACATTACAGAATGGTGGATAATCTTGGAGCCCCGGGTTTCATTTGAGCCGCAAATAAAACCCGACGTTCCGGTCGTGTGGATAGCATGTGCAATGAAAACCTGTACCCCCTACGAGTGCGGCGAATAGCCCGCCAGTTCTAGAATGAGGCCTCCTCCGTCTCAGCACCATGAGAATGAAGCCTCCTCCGTCTCGATGCCATGAGATGCGGGCTTGTTGCCTTCTAGAACCCGGCTATCCGTGCACTCCGCCGTGGGGTAATCCTAGTACAAAATATTAAAAAATATACAACCGGTGACATCGACCTCAGCCCGGTCGTGCCCCAAAATAATATACAAACGGCAAAGACGGCAGTCCACATGTCGGACGCTCTCCCCGCAATAACAAATATACAAATGAAATTATCAACTGTGTTTCTAACATTGCACAACATGCTATCCACCACGACAATCCAACCATAATCACAGCACAAGCACACAACATCAACGCGAATGTCACGTTCGCAAAACCCGTCTAAAAGGACATATAGCAGTTAGACGAGTTTTACCGATTGAGTGACATTCCCGGTCGTAGTTAAAAGCGAATGTACTGAAAATAAAAATACGTATTTTAAAATTACGATCGACTAAACTTTATAAGTGGGCCCCAAGTATTAAACCAACACTGCAACAAATCTGGGCCCGAAACGTAATTATTCCAGAAACCACAAATTCCAAAAATAAGAGGCCCAGAAGAAATTTTGTTCATGTGGGCCCCAAACGGCCGTGGAACCGCCGCCAATAGGGGGTTTGCGCGGCGGAACCACAGTGGTTTGGAGGGAACATGTGACCAAATTTCTTCAGGGTTCTTAAAAAAGCCTGCATGATTTTCTGGGACCATAAAATTGATTTTTCGAGCACGTTTAAAAATCGACAGAAAACTCATGATTTGAAATGCAGTTTTTGAAATTTTCGGTCGATCGTTATTCTAAACACATTTGAACTAGCTAGTGTAAGTTTTATGGGTGGCTCTGATACCATGAAGGGTTGCCCTAGCGCCCCGGCCAACTCAGGTGGCCAAATGCGGAACAAAAAATTCTTATGAATAAAACTTGGCGCTAGACTAAATCCTAAAACCGGATCTTTCCATAAAACTAACTAGCTACACTAAGAGAGCTATCTACTATGATAGAAACCTCACCAAATGAACCAAGTCCTTCGGTCTTCTTTCTTCATCCTTAGCTCCTAGCAAGCGCCTTGAACATGCTTGAACTCTAAATCCGGCTCCATCGGTCTATCGGAATTGAGCTTGTTCTCCGGCCTCATTTTGTCGTAGATGATCCACCCGGGGAGTATGATCCATGGCTCTAGCTCTTTGCAATATGTCAAAAGAGCAACTAGAGAACTTGGGATACTAGTCCAAGTAATCTAGGATGTAGTTTGGATGTCTAAGTGTTCTATCTCTTTCTAGCCTCTTCACTTGTATCTCAACACATGAGAAATGTAGTGAAGAGGAAGAAGATGAAGGTGAAGGAGAAAGCTAGAGGAGGGAGGAGATGAGAGCTCAAGAGAGAAAAATGAATCAAGCATGAAAGAGAAAATACACGCAATGGTTTTGTATATCAATTCTTTCATTAAACAATTAGCAACCATGCTTCAATAGTAAACCCAAAATGAATTATAAATTCATTTGACTACTATTGAAGCATGGTCACCTCTTTTCCTCCCATACTCTTACTTTACACCTCATTTCCATTTACGAAATAAATGGAAAATACATAATGAGGTGGCCACCTTCAAGAAGGAAATCTGTAGTAAATACGGATTTCAGTTTACTGTACAAATATACCGGCAATCAGATAAAAATCCGAACGCCCAAAAGAGATAGAATAACACGAAAAATGTAATACTAGAATATATATATATCAAAATACATATACGTAAATTATTAAATCAATACCTGATTTAATAATCCGGCTCAAACCCGAGCCAGCTGGTATTACAAACTGTCCGATCGAAAATCCGAGTACCAAGTACCTCAATCGATCGAACCCTGCACGTATCCAATACGGCTACTGCATCTTGGCTAAGTTCTTATGGTCCTGACCAATCGAATCACAGTGCGATATCGACTCCCTGTACCTGGAGAGACGAATCCCCGACAATCGCTCACTGCCTCCATGTGGCTCGGGACTGAACCCAACCAAAACCTGTTTGCATGACTCAGCAGAGCCATGGTAGGGTAGTGAACAAAGTTCAGTGGGAACTCACACGAGACAAATGCCGATCTCGGGTCCAAAGACTAACATGTACACATGTCACCTGAGAACTTCCATCTGACGATAGGTATAGTACTATATGGAAGTTCTCGGCAAGTCCGTCCAGTGTACTCACACCCGGTGAGCACCTGTATACGATGCATCAGACCAATGGCTGCAGGACCAACCATCCCCCGACGGGGCTAAAAACGTACACACCAATCTACTCTGGAGTATAAGTGCCCAGTCTCGATACTCGTGCGACTAAGGACTATTTAAGGATGTGCTTATCGACTACCCTGCTCCCACAAGTATGATCGCCATCACAATGCAGGTAGTCAAGCAAGATCCTAAGGGCTTTATCAACATGTAACCGCAATATGTAATAACGAGTATGACATATGCCATGTTAAGATAAAGACAAACCACAATAGTATACTACCGTATCGAGTCTTTATCAATATGTGCAAACCAGATATAATAACAATAAATACACATATCCCGATAAAGACAAGTCAAATAATATACTATAAAACTGAGCAAGATTGTTCTGTACATACATATCCCTAGTATCCATATGTATACATATACAATACTGGCCTCTAGGGTATACATCCAACAAAAAAACTTCGAGATCAACATATTATGATCTTAGGTTTTGTTTTCGTATCAAGGTGAAAACTTGTGGTCCTAAAGTTTAGAATTCCATCCTTTTACATCGATCTTTAGGATCTTGATGATTTTTAGTAGGAAATTGTTAATTCTTCCCTCAAACCCTAGATCTTAAGATCAAAAATTCCTTAATAAAAGCTTAAGTTTTCAACGATGAGGGTTTTGACATAAGGATCTTAAGATCCAAAGGAAGAAATTAAGTTATGTATGATGGTTAACCTTCTTTTAATGGAGATTAATCTCCTTTACCTTGAGTTTTTGAAGGAGGAAGAGAAGAGAATTTCGATGGCAGAGAAAGAACTTAAGTTCTGAATTAAGGTTTTTCTCTCAAGTTTATGGGGGGTCTGTATATGTTGAGATTAATATTTAGGGGTTCTTTATATAGGGATGAGAGTTGTTGGGCAAGTAGAAAAGATTTCTCATTTGATATCTAATTGATCCTGGGTGCTTAAACAATGTTGGATTGTAGATCAAAGGTTCTCTGTTAACAGACTTAATATCTTTCTTGTTTTAGAAAGATATTAAAATTATCTCTTATTAACAAGAAAAATATTTTGGTTTAAGAAAGATAAGAAAATATTTCCTAGATATAGCTTAAGGTATATCGAAGCAAGCGCTTCAAAGGTTTGGCGTGTGATGCGTCCGGGGATGCATTAGCACCATGTGCTTTGCACATAGGGCAGCGCCCAAGATGCTCGAGCGCTATACGCCAGCGAGAGAAACAAAGCTTAAGCTTTTTGGTCGTGAACAGTGTCTTTTCGGGTTTTCACAAACTCGTGGGTAGTCCTGTTGTCTTTTACTCATGGAGCCCTTTCGGGTTTTCATCTGTACCTATTTGCTTGTGGATTGTTTACGGTAGTCAATTTGGAAACTGACCGTAGGGCTGTGATGGCTTAGGAAACAGGTTTAGATCCCTATTACCTAATACTTTTCAATTTTTTGATCCATGAAGGTCTCATAAAAGTATTTTTCTCTACGAGTCGAGAGGATCTCGTAGATGTGTTTTCTTCTTAGGAGTCGTGGGGACTCCTAAGTGTCATTTCCCTTCATATGTCGTAAGGATGCATGAATGGGTCTTTTTCTCTCTGGTAGTTTCGTTTGCCAATGTAGGATGTTTGATGCATCTTTTGCTGCAGGTCGCCCATGGATTGTATACGGTAGTCAATTTGGTAACAGGCCGCAGGGCAACAGATATTTAGGTGATATTTGTTCACCCGGGGGACTTTGAAGGTGCAGCCTTTGTTGCGAATTGCCTATTGACTGTGTACGGTGACAAATATAGAGACTGGCCATAAGGCAGTGATGGTTTAGGAGACAGGTTTAGATCCCTATCACCCAAGGCTTTTCAATTTTTATGAGCCGTCACGGTCTCATAAAAATATTTTCTCCCAACGAGTCGAGATGATCTCGTAGGTGTATTTTTTACCTTAGGAGTCATAGGGACTCTTAAGTGTCTTTTACCTTATGAGTCGTAAAGATCTCATAAGATTATTTTCTCCTTACAAGTCGAGAGGACTCACGAGTGACGTTTACCATATTGGCATGATTGCTCGCCTCTAGTGGGACTTAGTCAAAACTTTTTTCTTTTTACGGTTTTACGCATGTTCAGTCGAAAATATTGTACATTTGATGGAATATTTTCCTTACTTTTGTTAAGTACTTAAAGGTGTTTCTCGTAAATATGGAACATATGTGGGTTTATCTGCAAAATACTCTTTATCACATGTTTATACACTATACTTAATATTATGAAGGAAAATATATGCATATAATATTTATATAATATTTTAGTAATTTAAATTTGCATATCATATCAAATATCTCTAAACAATATTCTTAAAATATCATATCATATAAAATGGTTAGGATAATATCTCAATAATATAACAAATATTACTAACACTATGATTTGAGATATTGTGCAGATGTTAGCTCAGGTCTGGAATCAAGGAGATCCGAGATGTCGAATCAAATCTGCCGAAATATTGAAGCAAATCACAAGATCTAGCAACGGCAGAGATTCAGAATAAGATATGCAGAATGTAGACATCTAAGAAATCTCCAAATGTCAACACCAGAAACCACAATAAATCTCAACTTATGAATCCACTAAATTGCCGCGGTTTATCGGCCAAATTCAATATATGCCACGGATCCGTGGCAAGATCTTGGCTGTAGGATCTGTTATTTTGGTGGTTGGTGTTTACCACCGGAAATCGGGAAGACTGACGTCTTTCTGAATCTGGGGGCAGATGCTATTTGGTGCTATCCGTCCACCTCTTCGAAGATGCCAAGTTGATTTATGGCACCGTGTATCGAAGGTTTAGACGGATGCGGCCGTTGTAGCAGACTTCGTCATATTCCCCCTCGTTTGAGGGGTTTTTGATTGTGGGGATGCTCTTCCCTGCAGGCGCAAGCCCCTGCAGTTAATTACGCTACCGCATCGCGGTAACAACTTTCTCCTTCTCCGGATGGTCACTTCGTGTCGTGGGTGTTTGTTTTGTTTTTGGTTGCCTGTGGACTGTATACGGAGACTAATTTATGTTGTCGCCCGTAGGGCGTGGATTAGTCCAAATCCGTATCTTCTTAGATTTGGGTTTGGGGTTGGGTTTAAGGATGCGTTAGTCTTATTTGAGACTAAGATCAACTTAAATGTTTGTTAAGAATACGTTAGTCTAATTTTAAACTAAGATCAACTTAATGGGATCGTTTAGATCCAACAAAAGAGCATTTGGACTCTATTGTTTTAGTTTAGGGACTTTGTGGTCCATAATTAGTTTAAGGACATTACGGTCCAAGTTTAAGGACATCATAGCTTATGGGCTTAAAGACCCCACAGTCCAAGGTTAAGGACATCATAGTCTGTGGGTTTAAGGACCCCACAGTCCAAGGTTAAGGACATCATAGTCCATGGATTTAAGGACCCCACAGTCCAAGGTTAAGGACATCATAGTCCATGGGTTTAAGTACCCCACAGTCTAAGGTTAAGGACATCATAGTCCATGAAATGTATGGTTGTCGGGACCCGTCACCTCTCTGAAGACGTTGAAGGATTACAACGACAAGTATCAAAGGAGTGAAGAGATGTACCCTTGAACCAATATTGGTTGGGAGATCTGTAGTCCAATTTGGGACTAAGATCAAAGATTTATGAGAATATGGGCTCAATTAATCTGAACGAGGGGTTTATGGCCACTTTGGGCTCGTCCCATTCAGTTAAAATGTTAAACACTTAACAATGCAGAGCATTGATTTGGGTTCTGACAATATTTTTGTCTTTTATAGAATGTTGAGCATTCATCATAGCTCTAGGGCTTTATTTTTAGAGCAATTTATGTTCTTTTAGCGCACATGTGAGGAACACATGGCGCGCTTGGTGCTATGCGCCAGACAATGAGCGCATTGCGCTTCTGGTGAAGTAGCGCACACGTGAGGAGCACGTGGCCCGCTTGGCGCTGAGCGCCCGTCAATGAGCGCAGTGCGCTATATTTGGAGCGCTAAGGCGCTGCAGCGCTTTGCACTAAATATGGAGCGGTGAGGCGCTTTTGTTAAGTAGCGCACATGTGAGGAGCACGTGGCGCGCTTGGCGCTGAGCGCCAGTCAATGAGCGCAGTGCGCTATATTTGGAGCGCTAAGGCGCTGCAGCGCTTTGCGCTAAATGTGGAGAGCTGAGACGCTTCTGTTAAGTAGCGCACACATGAGGAGCACTTGGCGCACTTGGCGCTGTGTGCCAGTCTTGAGCATAGAGCGCATCTTTAAATTTGGAGCTCTAAGGCTCTTTTAAATTATGAGCGCTAAGACTCTGCAGCGCTTTGCGCTAGATGTGGAGCGTTGAAGCGCCCCTTTAAAATTGGAGCGCTAAGACTCATCTTTTATACAACTTTGATCAGTTCCGCGCTCTGAGAATTAAATTCTCTTTTATGAGAGACTTTGTCTCGTGGATCTAAGAACAAAGTTCTTATTTTATAGGAGATATTTCAATCTCTTACGTTCTTGGTGAAAGGCTTTGCCTTTATGGATCTGTGATCCTAAGAGAATTGAATCATTCTCCCCCCTTTTTATAATGAGATGTTCATGATCTCTTTTTGTAAAAGACAATTTGTCTTATAGATCTATGATCTGTGAGAAGAATTATGTTCTTCTTCTTATTATTATTTTTTTATATGATGAGATCCTTTGATCTCTTTGTAAAAGACCTTGGTCTTATAGATCCATGATCTTAAAGAAAGAAGTGAATTATTCTTTTGATATGAGACGATTTCGTCTTTCTGTTCTTTTTACCTTGAAGAGAATTTTCTTCTTCTACCGAGAGCTTGCTCTTCTTTCTGAGATTTCTCAAAGTTTATAGGGGGGTTCCTCTATATGAGACTTGAAGTCTTGGGGCCTTTATATAGTGAATGCTGATTTGTTCAATTGGTTAAGGAGATCTTTTCTCCAATTGATTTGGGGATGTCTCCCCCGTTGGATCTTTGATCCAAGGGCTTCTGATTCACAGAAGGCAATTTTCTTATTTTTAACAAGATTGGGAAATCTTTTCCCATACAGAATTTATTCTGTATTTTGGTGATTTTTAATCACCTTTGGATCATTGATCAAACGATGCTCTGATTTACAAAGCATAATCTTTTTGTTTGGAAAGATTTTGAGGAATCTCTTCTTAACAGAATTTTATTCTGGTTAATTGATGATTTATCATCTTTGATCTGACGGTGGGGAGCTTTTAGTTCCAGCGCTAGCGTACCCGTGCTTTGCACGTGGTGCGCTGCTTAGAGTGCAGCGCACTTAGCGCTAGCTCACACGTGCTTTGCACGTGGTGCGCTGCTTAGAGTGCAGCGCTCTTAGCGCTAGCGCACACGTGCTTTGCACATGGTGCGCTGCTTAGGGCGCAACGCACTTGGCGTTGCTATGAAGCGTTTCTTCATTTCAAAATTTGAAATTTGAACAGAGTTTTCCTCTGATTGGGGGAAATAAATGCCCCCCACCGTTGCGCTCACGTGGCCTATATGTGAGTGCAGTGGTGGCAGCATCTGCGACCATGGATCAACTCAGAAGTTGAAACGGCATCTCAGTACCTATAAATAGGACCCTTGGCCCTTGATATTGTAAGTCTACGGTAGCGCCCCAGCCGTCAATCCGAGGCCAATTACGGAAACAAAAACTTTTTAGGAAACCGGCGCTATCGTAGTCTTTCACCTGGATCGAACCATTAACGCTAAACTAGCTAACTACTAAGAAGTGAGAGTGGCTATGCCGATCGATCCGTGTCCTTCGGTCTTTGGCCACCATCCCAAGCTCCTCGCGGCATCTCTGATCTCCAGTCTCCTCGTCGGAAGGGCACCACATCAATGAGTCTTTTTACGGGCTCCCGCTTCATCCGAAGCAACTCGAACATAAAGTTTGCTGGCCGACATGTCTAAGGTGAAGTAGAGAATGTGTGTGATAACTTTTTCTCAAGCATCCATTGATTCTCAACACATGAGAGTGTATGGATAGAGGTTGAAGATGATGCCATTGGTGGAAGTTATGAGCTAGAAGAAGAAGAAAAAGAGCTTTTCTTTTCTTATGTGAGATGAAAAATGAGAGAGGCTTAGAATGATAATCATAAGAGCTAACCCATGTACATGGCTTCCCTCTCTCTCTCTCCATCTTTCATTCCACACCCTTAATCAATCCAAAATGAGACATATGCACAAATAAAGAGACTATGAGTCATCACTTATGCATGTGTCACAATTAATGCTCCTCGTGATGAAAAACCACTCACAATTTCCACCAAAATAAACATTAACCCAAATGTTTATGACAATAAAAAGAACGGCATCATCTAAAGCAAACTCGTGACGGATCACAAGAATACCCATCACCTGTATATACATACCTGCATCCGCATTCCGACTGAATGTGAATGCGATGAGACGAAAGCAATCCAACAAATCTAATACTAGGATCCGGTTTAAACCAAAGCCCACTAGTATGATCTGTCCGATCATGATCCGTGCACAAGTGCACGTATATGATCGAACCCTCCCATAATATCATACAGCGTCTACAACGTTTCGCCCGAACCTTGAGAAACTTTCTGTGGGGGACTCTAAAGACTCGTCAATACATTGGCTGTGGATTTAACTACTAGCACGTCAGCGGCACTAGCTGTGCGTAACGGCTGCCGAGGTATTGACCAAAAAAGAGGCTGATGATCGAACTCATCCAATAACCCTACTGAGCCTGTCAGTGACAATATCCGTACAGTCCGTTCCGTTTGTCTATAAGTATCGCATGTCGGGCCTAGGGTGTTGGTAAAAGTCAGACCCCCAAAAGCGGTACAAGTCATGTCGGAGTGTAGCCGAGAACACCCTGAGATACTACCGGAATACCTACCAGTAAATCTCATTTGCCTTGGCCAAGGACTTCATGTAATGGCTCTCCTAGACACAACGCTATCTCACCCCCAATACCGGGAGAGACGAAACCCCTGCCGATCCGTTCACTGCCTCCATGTGGCTCGGAACTGTACCCAACTAAAACCTGTTTGCACGACTCCTTTGAGCCGTGGTAGGGTAGTAATCAAAGCACAGTGGGAACTCAAACGAGACAAATGACGATCTCAGGTCGATAGACTAACCTGTACACATGTCACCAAGGAACTGCTATCTAACGTCAGGTATAATACCAACTAGCATGTTCCCGGCGAGTCCTGTCCGGTGTTCTCATAACCCAATGAGCACCTGTATACGTCTTAGGTGAACCAACTGACACCAATAGCTTGTGAGACCGGCCACCGCCCCTCGTCGGGGTCTCGATCGTATACACTAGTCTACTAATGGAGTATCGATGCCCAATCTCGAAACTCCCACGACTAGGGACCATTTTAAGGATGTGCTTATAGACTACCCAACTCTCACGTATATGATCGCCATTATACTGCTGGTAGTCAAGCAAGAATCCTAAGGGCTCTATCAACGCGTAATAGTGATCTGTAATATCACCTAAAGCTGTACACGATGATAAAGATAAATCAGATAGCATACTATCATCTTGAGTAAGACTGTCCTACCGGCATAGGTCCTCCCTCAATCATTGCAATCATGTGCCTGCGATCCAATAATTGACTTTGAGGGCCCTATATCCAACAATCTTCCACTTGCACTCAAGGCTAGTTATTGCGATGTTGCATACTCACAGCCCGTGTGATACCGAACACCCAACTGCTCTACTGATCAGTTTCATAAAGCTTGTTTGTGAAAGTATTGCATTCGAGAAATAGCCTCAGTGAGTGGATCCGCCCTGATGTTTCTTTCTATGTCTCTCTTAATCTCAAGTTCGCGGAGAAATCCATCTCCCGAAATGAGCAATACCTATCTTAGAATATGTCTGGATATCTGATGGGACCTAGTTCATAAATAAGCTCCAAATCCAAACTTCTTAGACTGTATCGTCAACTGAATTTAATCAGTATCCTGTATCATGCCTCCCTCAGTATCCGCCTGGACCATCTGTCCAAACTACTGCCCCTCGTCAGAGGGAAAACTATAACTCTGACAGTCACTCTGTCAACCAGGTCACCTTGAAAGCCTGGAATGATAACCGTCTCCCGAAGGAGGCTGTCGTTATCAAACCCCTAGAACATCCACTTATGTTCTAAAACTGCTTCCGAACATTTCTCCAGGATTGGATTAATATCAACTTATTGCAGCTAGTGCAAAAACAACATCTGGTGTGGTACTTGACATCTCATGATTGACTCAATTGCCTAAGCAAATGATATGCCAATCATGCACATCCCTCTCCACTTTAGTCTGTAAGACACCTTTAGAGAGGGTGACTCCATCACCTGCAGGTATACTACCGTGCCAGGAGTCGTCCATTCTAAAATACCTTTAGAATGTTGTCTAAGTACCCAGATTAGGAAACTACCCAAATCGAGATCTAAAACCATAGATCTGTAAGTCTACGGTAGCGCCCCGGCCGTCTTTCAGACGCCAAAATGCGGAACAAAAACTTTTATAACTGGCGCTATCGCATACTATAACCCGGATCTGCCATTAACGCTAAACTAACAATCTACAAAGAGGGAAGAAAGGTTATACCGAACGATCCGAGTCCTTCATTCTTTAACCATCATCCCACGCTCCGTTGCGGCTGCTCCGATCTCGTCGATCTCCGATCTCCTCGTCCAGGTGGCACCACGTCATCGGATCTTTAAACGGGCTCCCGCCTCTGACTCGAGGCAACTCGATCGTCAAGTTTGCTAAAAGAGACGACCAAGATTGATGTAGAGAATGAGTGGAATACTTTGTCTCGCTTCGTCCAAAACCATGGACGAACGGTTAATGAAGTTGCCGTGGGAATCGAGTAATGGAATGAAATGAGCTGTGAAATTCCATACACCGAAACTATCATAATCTTTTTAACCAAAATGAAGTGAGGGAGAGAGAGAGGAGGGCCGGCCACATATATAGAGGTGGGGGGGTGAGTGTAGGAGAGGGGGAGGTGACAATAAGAAAATATCTCTAGTGTGAACACAAAGTGTGAACACACTTAATGAAATGATGAATCATTAAGCTAGTCATCAAGCATTAATGGAATCATTAAATGCAACCATGACTCACTAAACACCTCACCACTTCTAGAACCTTCTAGAAGCTTCCACACTCATCTCAAGAAAAGATAAAATCCGTATTTAACCAAATGTTAAATATGGCTGATAGAAAACTGGAAACTGGCAACTTCCAAAAGTGATCCCGAAACGAATTTCAGGATAACCCCGTAACTGTATAAATATACCCGCATTTGTATTACGACCGAATACAAATGCAACTGAGACAAAGATAGTATATCTACTCTATATAATACATGGATCCGGCTTAAGCCAAAGCCTACCAGTATTATCTGCCCGAAAAATAGCACGTGCGTAAACGCACGTGCATTTTCCGAACCCTGCCATAAAACCATACGGCCTCTACAACGTTTCGCCCGAACTTGGGAAACTGTCTGTGGGGGACTCTAATGACTCGTCAGTACCCTGGCAGTGGGTTTAACCACAAACCGTCAGCGGCACTAGCTATGCGTAACGGCTGCCCATGGACTGACCTCAAGGGAGGCTGATGAGCGAACTCATCCAGAAACCCTACTGAGCCTAACAGTGACAATGTATATACAGTCCGGTCCGTTCGTCTATGAGTATCGCATATCCGGCCTAGGGGGCTAGTAACGTCAGACCCCCAATAGCTGTATCAGTCGTGTCGGAGACAAGCCCTGAACACCCTGAGATACTACTGGAGTACCTACCAGTAAATCTCACCTGCCTTGGCCAAGGACTTGGTGTAATGGCTTTCCTAGACACAGCGCGACCTCCACCCCCAATACCGGGAGAGACGAATCCCCTGCCGATCCGCTCACGTGCCTCCATGTGGCTCGGGACTGTACCCAAAAACTACCTGTTTGTACGACTCCTTTGAGCCGTGGTAGGGTAGAAATCAAAGCACAGTGGGAACTCACACGAGAAAAATGACGACCTCAGGTCGATGAACTAACCTGTACACATGTCACCAGGGAACTGCTATCTGACGATATGTATAATACCAACTAGCAGGTTCCCGGCGAGTCCTGTCCGGTGTACTCATAACCCAATGAGCACCTGTATACATCTTAGGTGAACCAACTGACACCAGTGGCTTGTGAGACCGGCCACCGCCCCTCGTCGGGGTCTCGACTGTATACACTAGTCTACTCCGGAGTATCGATGCCCTGTCTCGAAACTCCCACGACTAGGGACCACAATTAAGGATATGCATATAAACTACCCAACTCTCACGTATATGATCTGTTAGTTATATGTATGCCCTAGAGGCCATTACTGTACATTGGATGTATATTGTAGTGGATGCTGGGACATATATAGGGAGGACTTTCTTGCTCGACATGATAGTATGCTATCTGGTTGATCTTTACCTTAACGTGTACACTAATTGTCTCTCTGTTACATGTTGGTAAAGCCCTTAGGATGTGTACTTGACTACCTGGACTATGATGCGGATCATACTAGTGGGGACATGGTAGTCTATAAGTACATCCTTCAAAGTCCCTAGTCGTGGGTGTATCGAGACAGGGCATCGATATACCAGAGTAGACTAGCGTGTACCTTCTCGACCCATACAGATGGGCGATGGATGATCCCATATCCATTGGTGTTTGACATCAGAGGAGATATACGGGTGCTCAGTAGAGACTGGGTACACTGGACGGACTCGCCGAGAACTCCCAGATGGTATTATACCTTACGTCAGATGGCAGTTCTCTGGTGACACTGGTACAGAGTAGTCTGTTGACCCGAGATCGTCATAGAGTCTTGTGTGGTTCCCACTGTGCTTTGATTTCCATCTTACCACGTCCAAGAGGTCATGCAAAACGGTGGTTTTTGGGTACAGTCCCGAGTCACATGGAGGCAATGAGCGATAAGAGGGGATTCGTCTCTCCCGATATAGGGGGTTGATATTGCGCTGTGTTCGATTGGCTATAACAGGAAATCCCTGGCCAGGGTTGCTGAGATTTACTGGTAAGTGTTACCAGTAGTTTCTCGAATTGTTATAGACTTCATATCGACACGACTTATCGAGCTATTGGGGTCTGACGTTTACCACCCCTAGGCGAGATATGCGACATATCAGACGATCAGACCGGACTGTACGGTAGTGTTACTGGTTGGATTCACTGGAGTGTGAGCGGGCTTGCTCGTCGATCTTCTAATCGCTCAATACCCGGGTGGCCGTTACGTTTAGCAGACCGCTTGCGGCTTGTGGATGTTCGATATGATCATCATCTGCTGCCGGCGTATTGACGAGTCTTTAGAGTCCTACACAGAGGTTTCCTGGCTCAAGCGAAACGAAATAGGAGCGCATATGAGATATGTGCGGGACCGAGAATAATGCGTGTATGTGATACCGTATTTCATTCTCGCGATGAATGTGTCGAATGGTTGTATGCGATATAACCTAGTTATCGAATCAAGGATTGATTCGATAAGCCGATACATTGGATACTAGCCGGTTATATGCGATATGACCGGATCATAGAATCAAGTGTTGATTCGATGATTTAATGCATAATTATATATTTGATATATTACTTTACATTAACTAGTATTGGTTCACTTAAGATGGATTTTCTCACTTGATGTGCACATTGTATATATGATATAGTTTTGTGCACTAGTTTGTATCATGTTTGATGATGCATGCAAACTTGGGTGTATGTTTGATTTGAACCATGTTTAGGTTAATGGTTATGGTTTTAAACTATTCACTTATTCATTTCATTTATATTCTTTATTTCTTTTGGCTAAAATGAAATGGTTGCTAATTTTGTCTTTTGTGGAAACTTCATGATGCTTTGAATTTGTAACCATTTTGTTTTATGTTTAAAACCTAACCATTAGCTAAACTAGAGTTTGCTCTCTACAAGAGTTAAGTCTAACCCAAGGTTGCATTATGATAAGATCAATTTGATTTTATTATTGTTTTAATAGATCATGATATCTTCTTCATCTTCTTCTTCTTCAACAAAAGGAAAAAGCTTGCAACCTTTAATGGCAACTAGCCAAAACAAGTGAGAAATCCAAATCTAAAGTCTACCCACTTCCTATTTCTTCATCCTCTACCTCTTGCCAAGTTGTATAGGGTGTTTCCTTCACAAGTTTTCAAGGCTTGGTGAAGTTGGAGCTTGATCTAGCGATGCCTCGACGTAGATCATCTTCGGCATGGACATCGACGACCTAGCTCGCCATTTCTCCGACGAAGCCGACGCTAAAGCCCGGGAATTCATTTGGACAGCGAGGGGACTTCGTTGCGGAGCTATGGAGGTGGAGCACCGGATCTACAAAGGTTGTATTTCCGTATTCTCTTAGTTAAGTGTTAACTAGTTTGCTTTTCGCCTAGACTTCTAGCCAACGATCCGTAGTTTAGGGTTTCTCGGCACCGTAAATTTTGAAATTGGCATGGTTGATGCCTTGTGAGACCTCTTGAGAGTGCCTAGGAACCCTACAGTGGTATCAGAGCCTAGCTGGAGCCTTAGGCGAAGTCTAGACGGAATTTGAAGTCCGATCGACCCGAAACCCAAACCCTTAACATGCTCTCTGGACATTTCTGTAAAATGTGGATTTTTTAGTATTAAAAATATGCAGAGAAATGTGCAAGAAATTCTAAGAAATACTACAGAAAACGACAACCTGATTCAACAGTACGGCCGCGGAACCGTGGCGTTGACCCTCCTTTTGCGGCGGTTCCGCAGCCGTCTGTGATGATCAGGCTGTGGGTTTTCTTCAGTTGTTTCTGTTGGTGTTTCTTGTGTGTTCTGGATGTTTTTAATATTTATTCCAGAGTTTTATTTTCTGGGTTGTTTTGGGGATTCCGTGTTTCGATCGGACTATCAGATTTTGTCTATGTGGCTTTCCGGATAATTTTAGAATATGTTAAAAAGTTCGACCGGATATAAATACCCAATTTTTCCCCTGTCGGGAAATTTCCAAGTGTTGGATTTTTCCGTAGTTTAACGACGTTTTAAGTAGTGCAAGTAACGCGATGGACCCTCTAGAAGACAACAAACCTTAACTCGATTATGTGACCGTCTTGAACTGCCCTTTGAACCTTCGGGTTTGAGGCAGTACGGCGTGCCACATGTGAGGCGTTGGCTTGACCCTTCTACGGCTGGACCGTTGGTACTGAGGCACGAACTGAATGTTGTTAGACTTATTTCATGTGTTGATCTATATCGGGAAAACTTGGGTGTTCAAATATTCAATCGGAAAGTTTAACATTTTCTGTTTATCCGGAATGTGATACAACAATTGGAATTCACAAAAGTTATGTGATAACTGAATGAATGTTATAAACATAGCAGTTTAGTCTCACTTGATCGGTTGCCACGGAATTTTGATGTGATCAAAAGTCCGTCGCAATCACGTAGTGTACGCGAATACTCGCCGGGTAAACTTAATAGACAGCCTCACTCCATAGCCCCGACCAAGTGACTGTAGGAGAACCCCGTCGCCGAAAGCATCCGTTCGGGTGCTCGCGGTAGCGGTGTTCCGCCTTGGTGCACTTCGTCGACGGTATCAGGGGTGTGGCCGCCTACTAAAGTTTGCGACGAGCATTCGATCAGAATGTCGGGAATCCTGTTGAATTGCCCGACTTGATATTGAAAAGTGTTTTCGATTTTGAGACTAAAATGCGGGGTTTATAATTGTTAGGCATGTGATGTCTAAGGAATTCATTTGGTCAGGCATGCGATGTCTGAGGAGGTTGCGGATTCCAACTGTTGTAGTTTTACACTTTCTTTTCTGTGACCGTAAGTGTAATATGTGATATCACCGGTTTCGTTGCTATATGTCAACGATAATTGGGATGCGCATATTTACTATGTTGATGACATGTGATGTTATGTGTTGCTGGATATGTTATATTGGATCGTCGTGTTTGAATAGCCGGGGGTTTTTATGTGAGATGAGTGTTTTTCATTTTCATTCATGTAAAAACTTGTATGTAATATTCTTTTATTTGGGGCACTTCCAGGTTGCGGAAGTTGTCACCCTTTGTATATTATTTACTTTTCCGTACTAGGATAGACCCAAGGAGGGGAGCACAAGTAACCGGGTTCTAGGGTCCAGTGGGAGACCAACTCGAGGAGTCGAGTCCGGGTCTCCTAACTCTAGAATTGGTAGGGTTGCTTGCCGCTCTCATAGGGGTCTAGGGGTGTGGGTTTGGCTATTCATCGCGACCGTGGAATCCGTGTTTTATACTGGCTCGTATTGAAAACACGGACGTCCTAGTATATCCAATATCTCATATGTTTCTTCTGCTACGATATCTGTGATGTGATCATGTGATGTTCTGTGATAGATACAGTATATAGTATATATAATATATTATATAGACGTTACTTATGTTTTACACCCGCGCTAGCCCTGCCCCGCTCTGCCGTTAGTTGCCTAACCTAACGGTGCACG
Organism: Agapanthus africanus; assembly: GCA_030015575.1. Classification (NCBI taxonomy): domain Eukaryota; kingdom Viridiplantae; phylum Streptophyta; class Magnoliopsida; order Asparagales; family Amaryllidaceae; genus Agapanthus; species Agapanthus africanus. Next base: position 221,481,392 of record JASDDO010000014.1, read on the forward strand.
AGGGGACATCGAGGCGAATGCCGATGGCATAAGTGTACGTCGTATTTATCTGTGATGTTTAGGTATTTAAATGATGGGACTTCATTAATGAGATTAATGAAATAAAAGAAACCTAAGATGTTGTAGAATCGAATTTCAAAAATAAAACAGGTAGCTACAGTTCTTGCTTTGCACAGAGGTATATATGATATATCCTGCACCTTATTCGATAAGGAAAGGACCGAGATCCCTTCACCGGGAGTGACTCCTTTAGCAATAACTGGCAGATGCTACACACTCGGTTTTTCTTTTGATTGCTTTTAAGTGTTTTTGCTTTGCACAGTGATATATATGATATATCCCGCACCTCATTCGATGAGGAAAGGACCGACGATCCCTTCACCGGGAGTGACTCCTTTAGCAAAACTAGAAAAGCCTCAAAAGCACTCCATTTTTTTTAAATCGTTTGATTCTACAACGATATCAAGTTCATTGCGCAATAGGTTTTCAGAAAAACCTGTCGTAGCCCTCCGTCATTTCAGATAAGTTGTATATAGTATTCGTGCTGCATTTGTTGGCTTTCGTCAGGGTGCAGTGTGCGGTAGCTATATGCTGCTTATCTGCTAGTATACGATGCGATTGGATTAGGGTAGTCGTGCGGCTTTGTTGGCTTTTGTCAAGGGTCGTGCGGGTGGGTTTAATTCGATCAAGAAATGTACGGGTTGAACTTGACTAGCGGGCTATGGTTTGTTGGCTTTCGTCAAGGTCATAGCACGTTAGGGGCAAAATATTATCGGGAATTTCAAGTGTTGAAATTTGCAATGAGATTGCATACCTTCTATGAGATAGTTGGATCCCGATACCCGCTGCGAGTAAGAGTTACTCCTGGGAGAGTTTTATACATTACAATTAGCCGATCAAGTAGGTGTTAACGAGGTTACGCCTCTGGAAAACGAGGTTTACATTAATTAGGTTCGTGCGAAAGCATGGGGGACCTCCCTCAAAGTACCGACACTGGCCTGGCTGAAAGATTGGCGAACTTGTAGTGTGTAATTAATCCCGGCTAGTCTTTCCTTTTAGGGTTTGAAGGAAGATTTGATAAAAAGCAGTGGGAGCCATCCTGATTAGATAAAATAATAACCAATCTATTCTTGCAAGAGCGCACGCTGAGTGTTTTCTTCTCTCTCCTGGTAGCGACCATGTCACGCCTTAATCAAGATATTAAAACGGAATATTGACCGAACCCGCTTGTTATACTGAGCTGGGGAACGTTGGTCCCGCTCCAACTTATAAATGTTATAAGACAGAGCAGGAAATTGGGGATTACCAGAATTCCCGTGCCGCCCAAACGAAGAGAGTGCATGCTGATGCATCATCTTCGGGTATGTTCATTATACAGAACTGTTTCTCAGTATCCTCTACGTCCTGGGTATATGATACCGGATCAGGACCCCAGATATGTAAACTGTTACATAGGACTACAGAAAGGTAGAGAACTGAGAACGGGTGATAAGTTTCATGAGGCAGAAAACGGGGCAATTGTTGCAGCCAAGTCTGTCGGTCACTGTCACCCTGTATTACCAATACATTGATTCTGAACGAATGTTGTTAGATACCGAACCTGATATACAAAATCATATCAGTCTCTTTATAAGTAAAGAAATGATAAAATTTTGTATTGTTGGATAATGTTTTGAACATTTCCTATATCAAAAGTTGATCGGTTCAGGCACGTTATCTAAAAGCGTTGATGTTCTAAATCAAACTACAGTTCTTAGTATACAGAACATACACAAGAGGAAGAGTTCAGATATGAACGAATCCTTCTTGAGGCATTGTAGACTAGGTCATATCAATGCGACTCGACTGGCTGAAGTTACATTTAGATGCATATTTAAATTAGTTTGAATTTACATCTTATGAAACTTGCCAGTCATGTCACAGAGATAAGATGACCATAGCTCCGTTTACTGGAAACAAAGAAAGAGTTAGTGAACTCTTGGGATGATACATGTTGATGTATGTAGGTCCCCTGTCTACACTTGCCAAGACCGGTTCTTTATACTTCATTACATTCTCTGATAATCTCTCAAGATTCAGATATATGTTCCTGTTGAAACACAAGTCAGAACCTTTTGAGATATTCACAGAATATAAGTTAGAAGTAGAGAACAAATACGGGTATAAGTATTATGTCATTTGATGAGATCAAGGAGGAGAATACTTGAGCACGAAAATCCTGGATTATTCTAAAGGAGAATGAGATTCTCTCTCAGCATTACTCCTCTGTATACACCATAGCACGATGGTATATCGGGGCGGAGCAATAACACCCTATATGATAAGGTGTGCTCTATGATGAGTACTACTGAGTTACCTATTTCCTTTTTGGGAGTTATGCACTTGAGAAGCAGCATACCTATTGAATAGGGTTCGAATCAAATCAGTTGCCTACCATTTCATATGTGATATGGAAAGGAAAGAGCCCATGTCTTAAGCTAGTTAAGATTTGGGGTTGACCGGCCTATGTCTAAAAGCAAAATTCAGACAAGCTCGAGGCAAGGTCTGTAATGTAGAACTGGAAAGGTTCCAGCTATACAAACTACAGCAGATGATTTGATACAACCAAAGGATTCAGTAGATTCCAACGAACCTCAGCCTCTCCGCCGATCTAGTAGGGTTCCTCACCCACCTGAGAGATACTTCTATTTCTCTATGACAGTGGGAGCGAGGATTGCATCATGAGATGATGACCCAACTAGTTTCGACCTGGCCATCAGGAGTAGGACTCTGTAAGAATGGCTGGATGTTTATCGATCTGAGATGGAATCCTTATACACCAGCAAAGTATGGACTTTGGCTGCTATATCTGAAGGGTTAAATCCCCATCAGGAGCAAGTATATCTTGAGAAGATTACTTGGTGTAGATGGAAAGGTTGAGACTTTCAAAGCTAGACTTGTTAAAGGTTTTCGTCATCGACCAGACGTGGATAATGATGAAACCTTCTCCAGTGCCTATGCTTAAGTCCATCCAGATCCTACTTGCCACGGCTACGTACCATGACTATGATATCTGGTGGTTGGGTGTCATGACTGCTTTTCTAAATGATGTTTTAGAAAAGTGTGTCTGTAAGTACACAGCCAGATGGCTTCATAGACAGTGGGAGCAGCGGAAACGTGTGCAAGATGCTTTATAGGATAAAGCAGACATCGCGGAGTTGGAACGTCTGTTTTGATGAATTAGTCAAAGAAGTTGACATCATCAAAATGGAAGATGAACCTTGTTCAACAAAAAGGTAGTAAGGAGTATGGTGACGATCCTCGTAGAATACGTGGATGACATACTCTTGATAGGGAAGGAGTTTCCTATGCTACGCTCGATCAATCTCCGCTTATCATAATGATTCTCCATATAGGATCAAAGTGATACCTACTAAATCCTAGGTTTTGGATCTATGAGATAGATCTAAATGGATATTAGGATACTCACTAGTTGTAGTGAGATGGTATCAATCGATCCTGGGAAGAATTACTGGAAGGGTTCCAGGATGATAAAGACGACTGAATGTCAGTCACAGGCATTGTCTTTACCCTCAGTGGAGGGACGGTATGTTGGAAGAGTTCCAAGCTAAATACCGTGACATACTAGACGATAAAGGCTGGATACATCGCTACTTAAGATGCTACCAAAGAGGCTGTTTGGGTGTATACAAGTTCATGAGATGAACTACGTTCCTACCATTGTGAGACCATGGAGTTGTGGCTTATGCCAAGGAACGCCGGTCCCATCAGTGATCCAGACATATTCTAAGGCAGTATCACTTGATCATGGAGATGGTTGATCTCCAGGGAGATCGAGGTTAGGGGACTAGACTCAGAGGACAACACAGCGGATCCACTCACAAAGGCCTGTTCCCAGAGAGAGACTTTTATGGGATGGTTGAGTATGAGATACTACAACCACTGCTACAGATGGCCCTAGTGCAAGTGGGAGATTGTTAGTTATATGTATGCCCTAGAGGCCATTACTGTACATTGGATGTATATTGTAGTGGATGCTGGGACATATATAGGGAGGACTTTCTTGCTCGACATGATAGTATGCTATCTGGTTGATCTTTACCTTAACATGTACACTAATTGTCTCTCTGTTACATGTTGGTAAAGCCCTTAGGATGTGTACTTGACTACCTGGACTATGATGCGGATCATACTAGTGGGGACATGGTAGTCTATAAGTACATCCTTCAAAGTCCCTAGTCGTGGGTGTATCGAGACAGGGCATCGATATACCAGAGTAGACTAGCGTGTACCTTCTCGACCCATACAGATGGGCGATGGATGATCCCATATCCATTGGTGTTTGACATCAGAGGAGATATACGGGTGCTCAGTAGAGACTGGGTACACTGGACGGACTCGCCGAGAACTCCCAGATGGTATTATACCTTACGTCAGATGGCAGTTCTCTGGTGACACTGGTACAGAGTAGTCTGTTGACCCGAGATCGTCATAGAGTCTTGTGTGGTTCCCACTGTGCTTTGATTTCCATCTTACCACGTCCAAGAGGGCGTGCAAAACGGTGGTTTTTGGGTACAGTCCCGAGTCACATGGAGGCAATGAGCGATAAGAGGGGATTCGTCTCTCCCGGTATAGGGGGTTGATGTTGCGCTGTGTTCGATTGGCTATAACAGGAAATCCGTGGCCAGAGTTGCTGAGATTTACTGGTAAGTGTTACCAGTAGTTTCTCGAATTGTTATAGACCTCATATCGACACGACTTATCGAGCTATTGGGGTCTGACGTTTACCACCCCTAGGCGAGATATGCGACATATCAGACGATCAGACCGGACTGTACGGTAGTGTTACTGGTTGGATTCACTGGAGTGTGAGTGGGCTTGCTCGTCGATCTTCTGATCGCTCAATACCCGGGTGGCCGTTACGTTTAGCAGACCGCTTGCGGCTTGTGGATGTTTGATATGATCATCATCTGCTGCCGGCGTATTGACGAGTCTTTAGAGTCCTACACAGAGGTTTCCTGGCTCAAGCGAAACGAAATAGGAGCGCATATGAGATATGTGCGGGACCGAGAATAATGTGTGTATGTGATACCGTATTTCATTCTCGCGATGAATGTGTCGAATGGTTGTATGCGATATTGTTGGAGATAGTGCCCTCAGAGTCAATTATTGGATCACAGGCACGTGATTGCAATGATTGAGGGAGGACCTATCCCGGTACGACAGTCTTACTCGAGATGATAGTTTGCTATCTGGTTTACCTTTATCATCGTGTACTGCTTTAGGTGACCTGACAGGTCGCTATTGCACGTTGATAGAGCCCCTAGGATTCTTGCTTGACTGCCAGCAGTATGAAGGCGATCATATAAGTGAGAGCTGGAGTCTATAAGCATATCCTTAAAAGGTCCCTAGTCGTGGGAGTTTCGAGACAGGGCATCGATTCTCCAGAGTAAACTAGTGTATCCAGTCGAGACCCCGACGAGGGGCGGTGGCCGGTCTCACAAGCCACTGGTGTCAGTTGGATCACCTAAGATGTATACAGGTGCCCATTGGGTTATGAGTACACCGGACAGGACTCGCCGGGAACATGCTAGTTGGTCTTATACCTGACGTCAGATAGCAGTTCCCAGGTGACATGTGTACAGGTTACTTCATCGACCTGGGGATCGTCATTTGTCTCGTGTGAGTTCCCACTGTGCTTTGATTACTACCCTACCACGGCTCAAAGGAGTCGTGCAAACAGGTTTTAGTTGGGTACAGTCCCAAGCCACATGGAGGCAGTGAGCGGATCTTCGGGGGTTTCGTCTCTCCCGGTATTGGGGGTGAGGTCGCGCTGTGTCTAGGAGAGCCATTACACGAAGTCCTTGGCCAAGGCAGGAGATTTACTGGTAGGTATTCCAGTAGTATCTCAGGGTGTTCTGGGCTACACTCCGACACGACTTGTACCGCTTTTGGGGGTCTGACTTTTACCCACCCCCTAGGCCCGACATGCGATGCTCATAGACGAACGGACCGGACTGTACGGATATTGTCACTGACAGGCTCAGTAGGGTGTCAGGATGAGTTCGCTCATCGACGTCCCTTTTGGTCAATAGCTGGTAGCCCGTTACGTATTGGCTTATACCTCTGACGTGCTAGTGGTTAAATCCACAGCCATAGTATTGACGAGTCTTTAGAGTCCACCACACTTTCAGTTACTCAGCTTTCGGGCGAAACGCTGTAGAGGCCGTATGGAGATATGGCAGGGTCCGATCAGATACGTGTGGTATTGCACGGATCAGGATCGGACGGTTTGTACTAGAGGCCAAATAGTTTTATGGCAGGGTTCGATCTGATACGTGCGGTATTGCACGGATCAGGATCGGACGAACATTACTAGCCGGCTTTGGTTTAAGCCGGATCCTAGTTTAGTACAGTGTAGATTTTGTCTCTTTGCATTTGTATCCGGACGGAATACAGATGCGGGTGTGTATGCACAGTATCGGGGTTTTCCTGTAATTTATTACGGGACCAGTTTTCTGGAGTTGCCAGTTTGCATTCCGTTCCGGCCGGTTTTCGTTTGTTCTTTCCCGGCCGGACTTTTCCGATGGAGGGGGTTATTTGCAATTGTGCAAATAACATTTATGGAGGGGGTTTATTGCATTAGTCTTGATATGATAAGCATCTTTGCTTTTTCATCCATGTTGCTTTAATGAGATTTGAAATGGGTATGGTTTGGAAAAAGGTTTGTGATGATTATGTTTGTTTAGGGTCACCACTTCCTTTATCCTACACTCACCTCCCTCTTGTTTCCCTTCATATCTCTTGATCACCCTCCACCATTCCCCACTTGGGTGTGGCCGGCCATTCATGAGAGGGAGAGAGAGAGAGGTTCATTTTGGGTATCATTTTGGTTCATCTCATTTTCTTTAAGAATTGATAGCATCATTTGCCTCCAAAGTTTCATTCTTCCCTCCATCTAAAGGCAACTCCAAGACCCCAAATGAGACACATAGATCTACACTACACATTCTACAGTATATCTTGGGCATGTCGACTTGCCGGCTTCATGCCCGAGTTGCCTCGGTATTGAGGTGGGAGCCCGTAAAAGATACAGGCGACGTGGTGCCCTTTCCGACGAGGAGGAGACGGACGGAGATCCCGCGAGGAGATAGGAGTGGAGATGAAGACCGGAGGACTCGGATCAGTCGGTATATCTCTTCCCATCTTGTAGTTTGCTAGACCTAGTTTAATGGCCCGATCCGGGGTTTAGTGCGCAGTGGTGCCGGTTTGCAAAGTCCGCAAAATTAAAGTTTATCACCGCTTCCGCATTTGGCCGTCGGATTGACGGCCGGGGCGCCGCCATGCACTTACAGTGGTATCAGAGCCTCGCCATTAACTTCGTCTAGCTTTGTTTAATGTGTTTTACGTTTCCGATCGAACAAAATCCCGAAAACGCGTTTTTTCAAGCACATCAGTTTCTGTCGAATTTTTTTTGAGTCCAAAAATTTTTCAGGTTGTCTCAGAGTGATGTGCAGGGAAATATAAGCATACTGTAAAAATTTGGTAGCATGAACTCTCCATACCACCTCGGAACCGCGGCCAAACCCCTGATTGGGCCGCGGTTCCGCCGCAATGTTAACTGTTCATGCCCCCAAAACTTTGCAGAATGTTCCTGAGTTAAAAATGTGGTTTCTGGGAGGTTAATTTTGGGCCCATAATTTCTGTGAGTGCTACAGTATTGTTTGGGGGCCCACTTGTTAAGTTTGATCGATCGGATATTTTAAACACATTATTTCACAGTATTTACATTATATCTGCGACCGTGAATGTCACTCGATCGGTAAATCCTGTCTAACTGCTATAGCCCGGTTAGACGGATTTGCGAACGTGACTTTCACGTTGATGTTCTATGTTTATGCTGTGATGTTGCGGATCGGTCGTGGGGGATAGCCTGGATGCAATGCTAGTACAGTTGTGGTTGTATTTTGTACATTTGATATTGCGGGGAGAGCGTCCGACATGTGGACTGCCGTCACTGCCTGTTTGTATTATTCTTTTGGGGCCGACCTGGTTGCGGTCGATGTACCCGTTGTATGTATATTTTACTTTCTGTACTAGGGTTACCCCGCGGAGGGGTGCACGGATAGCCGGGTTCTGGAGGGCAACAAGCCCGCATCTCAGGGCATTGAGACGGAGGGGCTTCAGTCTGGAATTGGCGGGCTATTCGCCGCACTCGTAGGGGGTACAGGTTGACCCAGGAGGGGTGCCCAAGTTACCGGATTCCGTGAAGTACTGGGTGGTCCATTCACGGCGCTGAAGGGGGCTGCCTCGCTTCAGGTTTTGGCGGGTGACTTGCTGCGCCCGTAGGGGTCTAGGATTTCATTGCACAGGCTATCCACACGACCAGGGGAACGTCGGGTTTTAGTAGTGGCTCTGTGAAACCCGGGGATCCCAGATATCTGTATTGTTCTGTGATGCTGTACATTTCTGTGATGTTGCATTTTATTCACGCCTTGAGCGAAATACTATATATTGGTATATATATTAGTAGATGTTGTATATGTTTTTCATCCGCGCTAGTCCAGTCCCCGCTCTGCCGTTAGTTAGCTAACCTAACGGGTGATGACGGGACCCAGTGGCGAATGCGGATGGCATATACGTACGTCAGTATATTTTCGTTCTTTGTGGTGTGATCAATTGATGGGACTGCATTGATTCGGATCAATGCAAGTTAAACAAACCTATACTGATGTTGTTGGAACACTTTTCAAAAAGCTGTTATTGCAAGGACGTTCACTTTTGTTTTGCATCGTGGTATTCATTTGGAATATCCTTCTCCTCAGTCGACGAGGCAAGGGCCGAGATCCCTTCACCGGGAGTGACCCCTTGGACAGAAGTTTGCGTCAGGGCATTAACTTCACTATAGCCGATTACTTTTGCTTTGCACCGTGGTATTCATTTGGAATATCCTGCACCCCATTCTACGGGGAAAGAGCCGAGATCCCTTCACCGGGAGTGACCTCTTTAGTAAAGGTTTTCGTCACTATATTTTCTAAAAAGCTATCCGTTCCTTCAACGATATCAAGTTCATTACGTTAAAGGTTTTCGCCAGAAACCATTCGTAGCCCTCCGTCGTTTCATATGGGTAGTCAATAGTATTCAAGCTGTGTATGTTGGCCAAAGTCAAGGCACAGTGATTGGTAGCTATTGGGGTATTCATATGCAGCATAGATAGATGTGTTGGTTTGGGGCAGTCGTACTACCATTTTGGCCCAAATCAAGGGTATGTACGGGTGGGCTCAAATTAACCTGGAGAATGACGGGTTGAACTTGACATGTGACTTATGATATGTTGGCCAAAGTCAAGGTCATAAGAGCATGGGGTAAAAATCACATCGGGAGTTTCAAAAGAACTGAAACTTGCCGGATATGCGCATACCTTCTGGAGTGTAATACCGTGAGCGGATTCCGTCACGTTATCATGCGATGATAGTTGGATCCCGATTCCCACTGATGAGTTGGTTTACTCCTCGGGTGACCCCGACTAATTCTTCTTTCAGGTTTGGAGGAGAATTTGAGGTACAGTGGGAGGTTTCCAGATTAGATAAATTGGTAACCATTCTGATCTAGGTTAGAGTGCACGCTGAGTGTTTCTTTTCTCTCTCTCTGGCAGCGACCATTGACCCGACCCTAAGACTATGACTCAGTGACCAAGTTGACCGAACCTTCTTTACACTGGCTTTTGGATTGTCAGAGTTGCAAACCTCATTCCCACTCCTACTTTTACCCTTTTCTCCAGGACACCCCGTATTACTACGAACGTCCACTTCCATTGGACAAAACCATCGTATGGTTATATACGAACTCGAAGGACTTCGAGGATGGTTTCCGGTTCTGGAGAAAACGGATAGGATTATTCAGTTGTCTTTTCCCTTTCACCTTCTCTCAAGTTGTGAGTACTCCTTGGTTTAGGAGATAGTACACCTATTGCGCAAATTGGATAGTCTTCTTCCAAACCTTAGGCTGGAGCCGACCGGTAGGGAATGAAGAAAACCAATTAGCCTAAATGATGTGCAGAAGGTATTAAGATTAAGACAAAGCAAGGGATTAGTAAGAAGGCAAAGTAAATTGCAACTGATATTCACGACCAAACCAAGTATTTCTTCGCCAATCCTAAATCACCTTTGTATTTCTCCAGGACACTCCGTATCACTACGAAGATCCACAGTTTATTGGATACTCCATCGTATGGTTATATACGAACTCGAAAGGAACTTGTTCCAGTTCGGGGATGGATTCTGGTCCAGGAGAAATAGGAATAAGGTTTATTCGGTTGTCTTTTATCTTCACCTTCTCTCGCATTGCGAGTGTTCCCAGGATTGGGACAGTACACCCATTATGCTTATTGGATAGTCTTCTTCCAAACCATAGGCTGGTGCCGAACGGTAGGGAAGGAAGAAAACCATTTGGCCTAAGGGGTGTGCAGAAGGTAACGACTAAAGACATATAAAGGGATTTGGAGAGGTGGCAAAGAATTATACGGTTATAGTTGTGAATCTGGATAATGGTATAGGCATTACTAGGAATACCAGGATACCCCATCGAAACATTTCAATGTTTCAGTTCACTGTGTAATGTTAAAAGAAAACTGATTTCCCGATTAGACACTTGCTCCAGGGTATGTATTTACCAGGTTTGATTCTCACATCTGTATGGTTTTACAGATGATGAGTGGGAGTAAGTTATTAGGAATTGGGTGATCATCCTCATTATATCGGGATTCGTTGTAAATCGCTGATATTTGAGGAGATCACCTGGGATGTTTGCCGGTCGGCAAATATTTGGTTTTGAATATCCGCTGTTATGCACCAATTTCAAATTGATATATCTGTACGTCTATTTTCATAGAGTGAGATATACCTTTTGATATTATGTCGATGACATTTACCTATATCAGTGGATGGTTAGGTAAGGAGCATTAAACAGCGGTGTAATTCTTCTTAACCATAAGTACAGCTTTCAACCTACGATACACAGTGAAAGAGTTGTTAGACTCAGTGGACTTATACAGAGTATTGTATGTTGTCCAGTGTCCATTAGGACAGAGGGGTTGGTCCTCATACTATATTCTGTTTACTTTTAACTTCTCTAGTTCTTAGACATGTGTTTCGTAGAAACACAAGGTCTAAGTTTTGAGGAGTTATAGGTATATGAATAGAGTAGAGAACCAGGTGTAGCAAGTATCGGGATTCTTCAAAGTGATCGAAGATGTAGATACTTGTGTATGGTATTCAGTTGATAGTAATGATAAAGAGAAATTGCTTCTCTTTCAGGTTACTCATAAATGGAAGCATTCCTAAGTTGAGTAATGCTGATCGGCCTCTCTCCATTTAGTTGACATGCACTGGAGACAGCTGCATGATTTGAATCTGGTTCAATTAAATCAGTGCCTCTGGTTCTATATTGGATATAGTACAGTTCATATCTTAACATTGTTAAGGTGCGGGGAGTTGTCCGGCTTATGATTAAAACCAGACTCTGGATAACTCAAGGCACGTTTCTGTAATGGCTGTTTGTGGGTTGACCCAGGCTATGACGAGGGTTGACTTTCTACCATCTGGAAGATCAATAGTGATATTGTTCTTGACTCGCCACATTTTAAAAGAAATGGTTATTTTTTAGAAAACAGTAGTGGGAGTATGGTGGAACTGGAAGCGATTCCAGAACCGCAAACGATTACTGAAGATTTGATAAGGAACCTAAAGATTCAATCTGATTTGACATTCCATTGGCCACTCCGCAGATAAGGTGGGTAACCTCAGGCACCCGAGAGGTACTCCGGTAGCCTCAAGGACGGTGACAGGGAAGTTCTTGTTTACCCACACTTGCCATTGTTGTTGTTCCAGGCTGCGAGACCCGGCAGGAGGATGAGTATAGCGTCGTTCTAAACTAGCTTTAGAAGTGCACGTCTATATGACTCTGCCAGAGGGTTGTCGTAGTCAGTGGGAGCAGCGGAAGCATTGATGGACATCAGGCTTATGTCTATTTATAGACTAAAGCAGATATAGCGGAGATAGATCATCTATTTCTGATGTGACAGTCATAGCTTTGACGTCATCAGAATAGGGGATGGATCTGTTGAGAAGGTAGTAGGGTGTGATTTCCTGGTATTGGATGACATACACAAAGTAGGAAGTGATATTCCTATACTACGATCGGTTATACTTTGGTCGTCACACAGTGGTTTCTCCACATGGGACTTGGACAATATATCAGACATACTGGTTACTAGATCTATGGTTTTAGATCTAGATTTGGGTGGTTTCTCAATCAGGGTACTTTGACAGCATTCTAAGAGTATTTAGAATGGACGACTCTTGGCACGGTAGTATACCTGCAGGTGATGGAGTCACCCTCTCTAAAGGTGTCTTATAGACTAAAGTAGAGAGGGATGCGCGTGATTGGCAGATCACTTGCTTAGGCAATTGAGTCAATCATGAGATGTCAAGTACCACACCAGATGTTGTTCTTGCACTAGATGCAATAAGTTGATATTGATCCAATCCTGGAGAAACAATCGGAAGCAGTTTTAGAACATAAGTGGATGTTCTAGGGATATGATAACGACAGCCTCATTCGGGGGACAGTTATCATTCCAGGCTTCCAAGGTGACATGGACGACAAGGAGGTTGTCAGAGTTATAGTTTTCCCTCTGACGAGGGACAGTATTTTGGACAGGTGATCCAGGCAGATACTGAGGGAGGCATGGCGCAGGATACTGATTAAGTTCAGTTGACGATACAGTCTAAGAAGTTTGGATTTGGAGTTCATTTATGAGCTCGGTCCCATCAGACATCCAGACATTCTAAGACAGGTATTGCTCATTTCGGGAGATGGTTTTCTCCGCGAACTTGAGATATAGAGAGACATTGAAAGAAACATCAGAGCGGATCCACTCGCTGAGGCTATTCCTCGAACGCAGTAGTCTCGCAAACGAGCTTTGTGAGACTGACTTGTAGAGGAGTTGGGTGTTCGGTATCACACGTGCTGTGAGTATGCGACATCGCAATAATTAGCCTTGAGTGCAAGTAGGAGATTGTTAGAGATAGTACCCTCAGAGTCAATTATTGGATCACAGGCACGTGATTGCAATGATTGAGGGAGGACCTATCCCGGTACGACAGTCTTACTCGAGATGATAGTTTGCTATCTGGTTTACCTTTATCATCGTGTACTGCTTTAGGTGACCTGACAGGTCGCTATTGCACGTTGATAGAGCCCCTAGGATTCTTGCTTGACTGCCGGCAGTATGAGGGCGATCATATAAGTGAGAGCTGGAGTCTATAAGCATATCCTTAAAAGGTCCCTAGTCGTGGAAGTTTCGAGACAGGGCATCGATTCTCCAGAGTAGACTAGTGTCTACAGTCGAGACCCCGACGAGGGGCGATGGCCGATCTCACAAGCCACTGGTGTCAGTTGGATCACCTAAGATGTATACAGGTGCTCATTGGGTTATGAGTACACCGGACAGGACTCGCCGGGAACATGCTAGTTGGTCTTATACCTGACGTCAGATAGCAGTTCCCAGGTGACATGTGTACAGGTTAGTTCATCGACCTGGGGATCGTCATTTGTCTCGTGTGAGTTCCCACTGTGCTTTGATTACTACCCTACCACGGCTCAAAGGAGTCGTGCAAAAAGGTTTTAGTTGGGTACAGTCCCGAGCCACATGGAGGCAGTGAGCGGATCTTCGGGGGTTTCGTCTCTCCCGGTATTGGGGGTGAGGTCGCGCTGTGTCTAGGAGAGCCATTACACGAAGTCCTTGGCCAAGGCAGGAGATTTACTGGTAGGTATTCCAGTAGTATCTCAGGGTGTTCTGGGCTACACTCCGACCCGACTTGTACCGCTTTTGGGGGTCTAACTTTTACCCACCCCCAGGCCCGACATGCGATGCTCATAGACGAACGGACCGGACTGTACGGATATTGTCACTGACAGGCTCAGTAGGGTGTCAGGATGAGTTCGCTCATCGACGTCCCTTTTGGTCAATAGCCGGTAGCCCGTTACGTATTGGCTTATACCTCTGACGTGCTAGTGGTTAAATCCACAGCCATAGTATTGACGAGTCTTTAGAGTCCACCACACTTTCAGTTACTCAGCTTTCGGACGAAACGCTGTAGAGGCCGTATGGAGATATGGCAGGGTCCGATCAGATACGTGTGGTATTGCACGGATCAGGATCGGACGGTTTGTACTAGAGGCCATATAGTTTTATGGCAGGGTTCTATCTGATACGTGCGGTATTGCACGGATCAGGATCGGACGAACATTACTAGCCGGCTTTGGTTTAAGCCGGATCCTAGTTTAGTACAGTGTAGATTTTGTCTCTTTGCATTTGTATCCGGATGGAATACAGATGCGGGTGTGTATGCACAGTATCGGGGTTTTCCTGTAATTTATTACGGGACCAGTTTTCTGGAGTTGCCAGTTTGCATTCCGTTCCGGCCGGTTTTCGTTTGTTCTTTCCCGGCCGGACTTTTCCGATGGAGGGGGTTATTTGCAATTGTGCAAATAACATTTGTAGAGGGGGTTTATTGCATTAGTCTTGATATGATAAGCATCTTTGCTTTTTCATCCATGTTGCTTTAATGAGATTTGAAATGGGTATGGTTTGGAAAAAGGTTTGTGATGATTATGTTTGTTTAGGGTCACCACTTCCTTTATCCTACACTCACCTCCCTCTTGTTTCCCTTCATATCTCTTGATCACCCTCCACCATTCCCCACTTGGGTGTGGCCGGCCATTCATGAGAGGGAGAGAGAGAGAGGTTCATTTTGGGTATCATTTTGGTTCATCTCATTTTCTTTAAGAATTGACAGCATCATTTGCCTCCAAAGTTTCATTCTTCCCTCCATCTAAAGGCAACTCCAAGACCCCAAATGAGACACATAGATCTACACTACACATTCTACAGTATATCTTGGGCATGTCGACTTGCCGGCTTCATGCCCGAGTTGCCTCGGTATTGAGGTGGGAGCCCGTAAAAGATACAGGCGACGTGGTGCCCTTTCCGACGAGGAGGAGACGGACGGAGATCCCGCGAGGAGATAGGAGTGGAGATGAAGACCGGAGGACTCGGATCAGTCGGTATATCTCTTCCCATCTTGTAGTTTGCTAGACCTAGTTTAATGGCCCGATCCGGGGTTTAGTGCGCGGTGGTGCCGGTTTGCAAAGTCCGCAAAATTAAAGTTTATCACCGCTTCCGCATTTGGCCGTCGGATTGACGGCTGGGGCGCCGCCGTGCACTTACAGATATAACCTAGTTATCGAATCAAGGATTGATTCGATAAGCCGATACATTGGATACTGGCCGGTTATATGCGATATGACCGGATCATAGAATCAAGTGTTGATTCGATGATTTAATGCATAATTATATATTTGATATATTACTTTACATTAACTAGTATTGGTTCACTTAAGATGGATTTTCTCACTTGATGTGCACATTGTATATATGATGTAGTTTTGTGCACTAGTTTGTATCATGTTTGATGATGCATGCAAACTTGGGTGTATGTTTGATTTGAACCATGTTTAGGTTAATGGTTATGGTTTTAAAATATTCACTTATTCATTTCATTTATATTCTTTATTTCTTTTGGCTAAAATGAAATGGTTGCTAATTTTGTCTTTTGTGGAAACTTCATGATGCTTTGAATTTGTAACCATTTTGTTTTATGTTTAAAACCTAACCATTAGCTAAACTAGAGTTTGCTCTCTACAAGAGTTAAGTCTAACCCAAGGTTGCATTATGATAAGATCAATTTGATTTTATTATTGTTTTAATAGATCATGATATCTTCTTCAACTTCTTCTTCTTCAACAAAAGGAAAAAGCTTGCAACCTTTAATGGCAACTAGCCAAAACAAGTGAGAAATCCAAATCTAAAGTCTACCCACTTCCTATTTCTTCATCCTCTATCTCTTGCCAAGTTGTATAGGGTGTTTCCTTCACATGTTTTCAAGGCTTGGTGAAGTTGGAGCTTGATCTAGCGATGCCTCGACGTAGATCATCTTCGGCATGGACATCGACGACCTAGCTCGCCATTTCTCCGACGAAGCCGACGCTAGAGCCCGGGAATTCATTTGGACAGCGAGGGGACTTCGTTGCGGAGCTATGGAGGTGGAGCACCGGATCTACAAAGGTTGTATTTCCGTATTCTCTTAGTTAAGTGTTAACTAGTTTGCTTTTCGCCTAGACTTCTAGCCAACGTTCCGTAGTTTAGGGTTTCTCGGCACCGTAAATTTTGAAATTGGCATGGTTGATGCCTTGTGAGACCTCTTGAGAGTGCCTAGGAACCCTACATGATCGCCGTCATACAGTTGGTAGTAAAGTAAGATCCTAAGGGCTCTATCAAAGTGTAACATGTAATCAGTCACCTGAATATGTACACGACTGATAAAGGCAAACCAGATAGCGTACTATCATCTCAAGTAAGACTGTCCTACCGGTATAGGTCCTCCGCAATCATTGCAATCACGTACCTGCGATCCAATAATTGACTATGAGGGCACTATCTCCAACAAGATCTAGTAACCAGAATGTCTGATATAATATCCAAGCCCTATATGGAGAAACCACTGTGTGACAACCAAAGTATAACCGATTGTAGCATAGAAATTTTACTTCCTACTCTGTGTATGCCATCTAAATACCAGGATATCACACCCTACTACCTTCTTAACAGATCCATCCCCTATTCTGATGAAGCTAAAGCCCATGACTGTCACATCAAAAATAGATGATCTATCTCCGCTATATCTGCTTTAGTATATAAATAAACATAAGCTACCTGACCACTATGCTTCCGCTGCTCCCACTGACCACAACAACCCTCTGGCAGAGTCATATTCACGTACACTTCTAAAGCTAGTTTAGAACAACGCTATACTCATCCTCCTGCCGGGTCTCATGGTCTGGAACAACAGTAATGGCAAGTCTGGGTAAACAAGAACCTCCCAGTCACCGTCCTTGAGAATACCGGAGTACCTCTCGGGTGCCTGACGTTACCCACCATATCTACGGAGTGGCTAATGGAATGTCAATCCTGATTGAATCTTTAAGTCCTATTAAATTTTCAGTAATCGTTTGCGGTTCTGGAATCACTTCCAGTTCTACCATACTCCCACTACTGTTTTCTGAAAAAGTCCATTTTACTAAAACTGTGGCGAGTCAAGAACAATATCACTATTGATCTTCCAGATGGTAGAAAGTTAACCCTCGTCATAGCCCGGGTCAACCCACAAACAGCCATTACAGAAATATGCCTTGAGTTATCCAGAGTCTGGTTTTAAGTATAAGCCGGACAACTCCCCGTACCTTAATATCGTTAAGATACGATCGTTCTATAACCAATATAGAAACAAAGGCACTGATTTAATTGGAACCAGATTAAAATCATGCAGCTGTCTCTTGTGCATGTCAACTAAATGGAGAGAGGTCGATCGGCATTACTCAACTTAGGAGTTCATCCAGATATGAGTAACCCGAAAGAGAAACAAGTTCTCTAAACCATTACTATCAACTGAATACCATACACAAGTATCTACATCTTCGATTACCTTGAAGAATCTTGATACTTGCAACACCTGGTTCTCTACTTTACTCTTATACCTATAACTTCTCAAAACCTAGACCTTGTATTTCTACGAAACACTTGTCTAAAAACTAGAGAAGTCATAAGTAAACAGAATATAGTACGAGGACCAACCCCTCTGTCCTTATGGACACTGAACAACATACAATACTTTGTATAAGTCCGCTGAGTTGAATAACTCAAACCCTGTGCGTCGTAGGTTGAAAACTGTACTATGGTTATAAAGAATTACACCGCTGTTGAATGCTCCTTACCTAACCATCAACTGATATAGGTAAATGTCATGGACATAATTTCAAAAATTTATATCTCACTTTATAAAAATAAACGTACAGATATATCAGTTTGAAATTAGGGCATAACAACGGATATTCAAAACCAAATATTTGCCATCCGGCAAAAACCCAGACGATTTCTTCAAATATCACAAATTACAACGAATCTCGATATAATGAGGATGATCACCTAATTCCCAATAACTTACTCCTACTCATCATTTGTAAAACCATACAGATGTGAGAAGTAACCTGGTAGATATATACCCTGGAGTAAGGACCTAATTGGGAAATCAGTTTTCTATTAACAATGCACAGTGAAACTGAAACATGTAAATGTTTCGAAGGGCTTTCCGGGTATTCCTAGTAATGCCACTTCCATTATCAGATTCACAACTGTAACCGTATATTTCATTGCCATCTCTCCAAATCCCTTTATATGTCTTTAGTCATTACCTTCTGTACACCACCTTTAGGCCAAATGGTTTTCTTCCTTCCCTACCGTTCGGCACCAGCCTATGGTTTGGAAGAAGACTATCCAATAAGCATAATAGGTGTACTCTCCTAATCCTAGGAGCCCTCGCAATCTGAGAGAATGTAAAGATAAAAGACAACTGAATAAACCTTATTCATATTTCTCCTGAACCAGAATCCATCCTTGAAAAGGTTCTTTCGAGTTCGTATATAACCATATGATGGATTTATCCAATGGAATTGGATGTTCGTAGTGATACGGGGTGTTCTGGAGAAATACAAAGGTAAAGTAGGAGTATCGATGAAATACGTGGTTTGGTCATGAATGATAGCAGTTGCAATTTACTTTGCCCTCTTACTAATCCATTTATTTGTCTTTACTTGTTACCTCTTGTACACCACACTTAGGATAATTGGTTTTCTTCATTCCCTACCGTTTGGCACCTGCCTATAGTTTGGAAGAAGACTATCCAATTAGCGTAATAGGTGTACCGTTCTAATCCAAGGAGTACTCGCAACCCGAGAGAAGGTAAAAGGAAAAGACAACTGAATAGTCCTATTCGTTTTCTCCAGAACCGGAAACCATCCTCGAATCTGAAACAAGTTCCTTCGAGTTCGTATATAACCGTACGATGGTTTTATCCAATGGAAGTGGATGTTCGTAGTGATACGAAATGTTCCGGAGAAAAGGGTAAAAGAAGGAGTGGCAATGAGGTATGCAACTCTGACAATCCAAAAGCCAGTATTTTAAGAAGGTTTGGTTAACTTGCTCACTGAGTTATAGTCTAGGGTCAGGCCATGGTCGCTGCCAAATAGAGAGAGAGAAAAGAAACACTCTGCGTGCACTCTAACCTAGATCAGAATGGTTACCAATTTATCTAATCAGGAAACCTCCCACTATATCCTCAAATTCTCCTCCAAACCTGAAAGAAGAATTAGTCGGGATCACCCGAGGAGTAAACCAACTCATCAGTGGGAATCGGGATCCAACTATCATCGCATGATAACGTGATGGAATCCACTCATGTTATCACACTCCAAAAGGTATGCGCATATCTGGCAAGTTTCCTGTATGTTTGAAATTCCCGGTGTGATTTTTACCCCAAGAGGTTTATGATCTTGACTTTGGCCAACAAATCATAACCCGCAAGTCAAGTTCTACCCGTCATTGTCCTGATTGATTTAGACCCACCCGCACACACCCTTGACTTTGGCCAACAAAGTGGTACGACTGTCCTAAACCAATGCATATCCATGCAACGGACAAGCAACACACAGCTACCACACACGATGCCCTAACTTTGGCCAATAAACACCGCACGAATACTATGCGCTACTTATCCGAAATAACGGAGGGCTACGGCTGGTTTTTGGCAAAAAACCATTAACGTAATGAACTTGATATCGTTGAAGGAACCGCATAGCTTTTTATAAATATATAGTGGCGAAAACCTTTGCTAAAGAGGTCACTCCCGGTGAAGGGATCTCGGATCTTTCCCCGTAGAATGAGGTGCAGGATATTCTAACTAAATACCGCGATGCAAAGAAAAAAGTAATCGACTATAGTGAAGTTATTACCCTGACGCAAACTTCTACCCAAGGGGTCACTCCCGGTGAAGGGATCTCGACCCTTGCCTCGTTGACTAAGGTGCTGGATATTCATAATCGAATACCACTGTACAAAACAAAAGAGAACGTCCTTGTAATAACAACTTTTTGAATAATGTTCCAACAACATCGAAGAGGTTTGTTTCCTTGCATTGATCCGAATCAACGCAGTCCCATCAATTAATCACACCAATAATGAACGAAATAATGATGTACATATATGCCATCCGCATTCGCCACTGGGTCCCGTCATCACCCGTTAGGTTACTTAAAGACAGAGCGGGGACTGGACTAGCGCGGATGTAAAACATATACAACATCTACTAGTATATATATCAATATATAATAATCGCTCCACGCATGATAAAATGTAACATCACAGAAATGTAATAAGCATCACAGAACAATACAGATAATCTGGAAGCCCCGGGTTTCACAGAGCCGAAACTGAAACCCGAAGTTCCCCTGGTCGTGTGGATAGCCTGTGCAATGAAAACCCAGACCCCTATGGGTGCGGCAAGTTACCCACCAAAACCAGAAGAGAGGCGGCCCCTTCAACAAAGTGAATGAGCCACCTAGCACTTCACGGAATCCGGTAACTTGAGCACCCCTCCTGGGTCAACCTATACCCCCTACGAGTGCGGCAAATAGCCCGCCAATTCTAGAGTAAAGCCCCCTCCTCCTTAAAGCCATGAGATGCAGACCCGTTGCCCTCTAGAACCGGGTTATTCGTGCACTCCACCGTGGGGTAATCCTAGTACAGAAAACAAAATATGTACAACGGGTACATCGACCTCAACCCGGTCGTGCCCCAAAAGAATAATATACAAACAGGCAGTGACGGCTGTCCACATGTCGGACGGTCGCCCCGCGATATCAAATGTACAAATAAAACTGAACTGTACTAACATTGCACCAAGCTATCCACCACGACAAATCCGCAACATCACAGTACAACACAGAACATCAACGTGAATGTCATGTTCGCAAACCCGTCTAAAAGGACTATAGCAATTAGACAAGATTTACCGCTCGAATGACATTCACGGTCGCAGATATAATGTAAGCACTGTGAACTAACATATTTAAAATTCCGATAGACAAAAGTTCCCGAAGTTGGCCCCAAGTGCAAATCCAACACTCAAATGAATCTGGGACAAAACTATATATCACAAAAATCATATTTCCATGAAATAAAGCCCCAGAAAAAATTTGGGTTACTGTAGCCCAAAAACGGCCGCGGAAGGGCCGCCAAATGCGACATTTAGCGGCGGTTCCGCGGTGGAATTTTGAAGTTAGGTCTCCAAACATATTCTGTAGCTTTATTTATGCCTGCATGTAATTTTAAGATGCCTAAAATAATTTTTTGAACAACTTTGAAATTGGACAGCAAGCACACTGAAATGAAAATACGATTCGGAAATTTCGATCGATCGATATTTTAAACACGTTAGAACAAGCTAGTAAAGGTAAATGGCGTGGCTCTGATACCATGTAAATCTACGGTAGCGCCCCGGCCGTCAATCCGAGGCCAAATGCGGAAACAAAAACTTTTTAGGAAACCGGCGCTATCGTAGTCTTTCACCCGGATTGAACCATTAACGCTAAACTAGCTAACTACTAAGAAGTGAAAGTGGCTATACCGATCGATCCGTGTCCTTCGGTCTTTGGCCACCATCCCAAGCTCCTCACGGCAGCTCCGATCTCCGGTCTCCTCGTCGGAAGGGCACCACATCAATGAGTTTTTTTACGGGCTCCCGCTTCATCCGAAGCAACTCGAACATGAAGTTTGCTAGCCGACATGTCCAAGATGAAGTAGAGAATGTGTATGATAACTTTTTCTCAAGCATCTATTGATTCTCAACACATGAGAGTGTATGGATGGAGGTTGAAGATGATTCCATTGGTGGAAGTTATGAGCTAGAGGAAGAAGAAGAAGAAGAGCTTTTCTTTTCTTGTGTGAGATGAAAAATGAGAGAGGCTTAGAATGATAATCACAAAAGCTAACCCATGTACATGGCTTCCCTCTCTCTCTCCATCTTTCATTTCAAACCCTTAATCAATCCAAAATGAGACATATGCACAAATAAAGAGACCATGAGTTATCACTTATGCATGTGTCACAATTAATGCTCCTCATGATGAGAAACCACTCACAATTTCCACCAAAATAAACATTAACCGAAATGTTTATGACGATAAAAAGAACGGCATCATCTAAACTAAACTCGTGACGGATCACAAGAATACCCCTCACCTGTTGTAGGGTGTTTTTCGTCACCCCATTGAGATGGGAATACGCGCACGCGTCTCAGGCGTACTACAGATTCCCCCTGCCTAGGGTAGGCTGGGGTTTAATGATTGTGGGGATCCGAATCTCCGGCAGCCGCGGACTAAGCTGCCGTTAATTACCCCTCGCCTTTGGGGCGAGGGAACCTCCGATTAACGGGTTAAACTGGTCATGCGAACTCAATGTGCAGTGTACGTGTGTTTTGTTTTGAAAGGGGGTTTTGGATATATCGGGAGCCACGCAGAGTTTTTACGGGGGTCCCGCTACCCGGATAGCGGGCTGGGAGTCAGCAGCCCCCTTGCGGGGTTCGGGGCAGTGCCACGGCCCAAAAGTTTTTTTGAGGGGGAGAGTGTCGTGGAGTATGTGCATGTGTACATATGTATAAAAGTTTTTTTGAGGGGGAGAGTGTCGTGGAGTATGTGCATGTGTACATATGTATACATATGTATATATAAAAAAAGGGAAAAAGACATCCAAAGGATGCGTGGGGCCAGCGCCTGGGCGCTTGAGCGCAAGCGCGCCACGTGTCGGCATGTGGACGCTTTGCGCTCGAGCGCAGAGAGCTGGAGCGCAAGCATGCCACGTGTCGGCACGCGGGCGCTTTGCGCTCGAGCGCAGAGCACTGGAGCGCGAGCGCAGAGCGCTGGGCGCAAGCGCGCCACGTGTCGGCACGCGGACGTTTTGCGCTCGAGTGCGAGGCGTTGGAGCGCAAGCGCGCCACGTGTCGGCACGTGGGCGCTTTGCGCTCGAGCACGTGTCGGCACGTGGGCGCTTTGCGCTCGAGCGCTAGCGCACCAGCGAGGAAAAGGGGGGTTTTAGCCCCGGAAATTCTCTAAAGAGAAAAAATGTGGAGTTAAACTCCTAAGATGCTTTGGGTTAAGGAAATGGGTCCTTCTTCTTCCTTTGCTGGCCGGATCTTGGAGATAAAGAGATGTGAGATTTAAAAATCTTTTCTTTTTGAGATCTGATGGCAGATCTGAGTTCCCCTTAATGGGTTTTGTGGTGGAAAACTATTTAGTTTTTGAAAAAGGAAGAGTAAAACTCTTGATTTAATTCAAAAGAAAGAAAAAGGTTTTGGAACCTTGAAGAAGGAAGAAAGATCTCAGATCTGAAACTTTTTTTTTTGGAGAAAGAAAAAGTTGTTGAGATATTTCATTATCTTTGCCTTTATAGGCTATACACTTTACACATAGCCCCTTGGGCTTCACAAAATGGCATTTTGCCTATCCCATGGCTCATGTGCCATTTCTTTTTGCACATAAGCATGGGCTTTACAAAAATTTGGCTTTATGCCTATTTTTCTTACATTTATCCATAAAACAAAACAAAAGAAATACAACAAAATTATTTATTACAAAATTTTATCTTGGCACGGGGGGAGGCCGGCCGCTTCATGTTCTGGCTCGACCCGGGCATAGGCCCACTGGATCTGGGCTTGGGCCCACTTAGCTTGGGGTTGACTTTGATTTTGACTTGGTCAACCGAGGTGTAAATTTTTACCCCAACAAATTGCCCCCCATCAATAAATGCACACCACATATGCAGGTCGTGTGCATGAAATTGATGGATCTTCTTTCACATGGAGGCGACTTGATTCGGTTCCCACCTTTTGGGAAGCTAGCACTGCCTTTTTTACGACATGGACGGTCGATGCGGCCCTTTTTGCGACTTGGACGGTCGGTTCTGCCCTTTTTGCGACTTGGACGGTCGGTGCTGCCCTTTTAGCGACGTGGACGGTCGGTTCTGCCCTTTTTACGACTTGGACGGTCGGTGCTGCCCTTTTAGCGACGTGGACGGTCGGTGCTGCCCTTTTAGCAACGTGGACGGTCGGTTCTGCCCTTTTTGCGACTTGGACGGTCGGTGCTGCCCTTTTAGCGACATGGACGGTCGGTTCTGCCCTTTTTGTGACTTGGACGGTCGGTGCTGCCCTTTTAGCGACGTGGACGGTCGGTGCTGCCCTTTTTGCGACTTGGACGGTCGGTGCTGCCCTTTTAGCTATGTGGACGGTCGGTGCTGCCCTTTTAGCGACTTAGACGGTCGGTGCTGCCCTTTTAGCGACGTGGACGGTCGGTTTTGCCCTTTTTGCGACTTGGACAGTCGGTGCTGCCCTTTTAGAGACGTGGACGGTCGGTGCTGCCCTTTTAGCGACGTGGACGGTCGGTTCTGCCCTTTTTGCAACTTGGATGGTCGGTGCTGCCCTTTTAGCGACGTGGACGGTCGGTTCTGCCCTTTTTGCGACTTGGACGGTCGGTTCTTGATTTGACTTGCTCTGCTTCTTGCAATGTCAGGGGTAAACTTGACTTGCTCCGCTTCTTGCGGTGTCGAGATTGGATTCTGACTTACTCCGCTTTCTGCGGTGTTGGAGTGGATGTTGACTTATTGATTTTGATTTGGGTTGACATCAGCATCGCTATACTGGAATATGGTACCAGGAGCGAATCATCATCTGTCATTGAGAGGGTTTTGGGATTTTGGTTTTTGTTTGGCATCTGCATTGCTGCACTGGAATAATGCCAGGAGCAACTCATCATTTGCCCCGGGAGGATTTATTTTTTTTTTGGGGACTTTGAATGTGGTCTCACCGGTAGTACTTGGGAGAGGTTGGGATTGTTTTACGCCCGTGGATTGTATACGGTTTTGCAGGATGTATGATCCAGACCGTAGGGCCAGAAAAATTTCGGGACTTTGTCGGCGTCTGCATCGCTGCACTGAAATATGGTACCATGAGCGACTCATCATTCGCCGTTGGGGTATAGGATTTGGAATTTGGTTGGCGTCTGCATTGCTGCACTGGAATATGGTACCAGGAGCGACTCATCATTCGCCGTTTGGGGATTGGGGAGCGATGGCTTAGGAGACAGGTTTAGATCCCTATCACCTAAGGCTTTTCAATTTTATGGGCCGTGAGGGTCCCATAAAAGCATTTTCTCCCCACGAGTTGTAAGGATCCCGCAGGTGTATTTTCTCCTTAGGGGTCGTGAGGACTCCTAAGTGTATTTTTCCTTTATGAGTCGTAAGGATCCCACAAAGGTTTGTTCTCCTCATATATCGTGAGGACACATGAGTGGGTCTTATCAATGAAGCATCATTCCCAAAGCGGAGACCAGCCGCGTAACTGGTGATTACAGTGGGGCATGGGTATGATGAGAATTATTTGAGCCTGTGGATTGTATACGATGGTCAACTTGGGGACCCACCGTAGGGCCGGGAGAATTTTGAGAAATTGGATTTTGGTTGGCGTCTGCATCGCCGCACTGGAATGTGGTACCAGGAGCGACTCATCATTCGCCGCTTGGGGACTTATAATTTGGATCTTGTTTGGCATCAGCATTGCTGCACTGGAATAATACCAGGAGCAACTCATCATTTGCCTTGGGAGGACTTGGGATTTGGGTTTTTGGTCGGCATCAGCACCGCTAACACTGAAGCGAAATGCCAGGAGCGACTCATCATTTGCCGTTGCCCGTTGGGGAACGATGGCTTAGGAGACAGGTTTGGGTCCCTATCACCTAAGGCTTTTCAATTTTATGGGTTGTGAGGGTCCCATAAAAGCATTTTCTCCCTACGAGTCGTAAGGATCCCACAGGTGTATTTTCTCCTTAGGAATCGTGAGGATTCCTAAGTGTGTTGCTCCTTTGTGAGTCGTAAGGATCTCACGCAGGGTTTTCTCCTCACAAGGTCGAGAGGACTTTGCGAGTGTATTTCATCTCCTTTCACGAGTTTGCGCCCTTTCGGGTTTTCACAGACTCGCCGGTAGTCCTGCTGTTTTTACTCACGGAGCCCTTTCGGGGTTTCATCCGTGCCGGTTTTTCTTGTGGACATACCGTTTATTTTTTTTCTTTTATCATTATTTTTCTTTTTTCTTTTTTTTTTTTGGCCGCTGGTGGGACTTTAAAAGTAGTCTCACCGGCAGGATTTGGGAGAGATAGGGGCTATTTACGCCCGTGGATTGTATACGGTTTTGCAGGATGTATGATCCAGACCGTAGGGCTGATGTGCTCAATTCGCCTGCGACTTGGAGCATTCACGTGTAGTATTTCTTGAGATATCGGCCATTGATGGGTGGCATGGGCCTTTCTCCCTCGGTACTTATTAGTTGGTAGGATCCTCCGTCGAACACTTTCTCGATGACGTATGGTACTTCCCAGTTTGGCTCAAATTTTCCCTTGGCATGTCGATTGGGAATGATCGGTCTTTTGAGGACCAACACCAATTCACCTTTCTTGAAAGCGCGGAGACGGGTTATCTTGTCATAAGCCCGTGACATTTGGGCTCAGTATAGCTCCAGATTTTGCTGCACCGCGAGCCTCTTTTCTTCGAAGGTATCGAGCTCTTCAAGTCGAAGGAGAACGTTTTCCTCCTCCGTCAACTCGTGCTGAACGACCATTCTTAAGCTTGGAACTTCGACTTCGAGGGGGAGGACCGCCTCCTCTCCGAAGAGCAATGAGTATGGGGTGGACTGTGTTGGAGTACGGTGCGTGATACGATATGCCCACAACGCCTCGTGAAGTTTGAGATTCCAGTCTCTCTTGTTGGCTGAAGCATTTTTCCTCAGGAGCTTGCATAGAGTCTTATTGAAGGCTTCGGCTAGCCCATTGGCTCTTGGATTATAGATGGAGGAATATCTCCAGTCTATCTTGTGCTGGGTAGCGAACTTTGAGACATTGAAGCTCTTGAAAGAAGGCCCATTATCGGAAATGATTCTTCTTGGTGTACCGAAACGGTATAGAATATTATGCTGGAAGAATGTCAGAATATCTTTTGTCTTGACTTCTTTTAGCGGGACAGCCTCAGCTCATCTGGAGAAGTAGTCTGTCGCGGCCAATATGAACCGGTGGCCTTTGGATGATGGAGGATCAATTGGGCCAACAATGTCGATGCCCCAGACTTCAAAGGGCCACGACGCCGCCGTTGGATGCAACGGATTGGGATGCTTGTGAATGAAATCACCATGGATTTGGCAGATCTGACATTTCTTTGCATGCTCTCCGCAATCCCGTATCATGGTGGGCCAGTAATACCCAAGCCGTTTGATTTGAAGTCGCATCTTGGGGCCAGATTGGTGAGCACCGCAAACGCCCGAGTGAATATCTTTCATGACCTTTTGGGCTTCGGCCAATGACAGACACCTGAGCCAGAGTTTGTCATATGACCTGCGGTATAACGTGTTATTTACAAACACGTATCGGAGAGCTCTTTTCTTCAGCTGAATCCTCGCAGATTTTTCTTCGGGCAGCTTGTCGTATCGGAAGTACTCTATGAAGGGTTCTCTCCAATCGGGCTCGTCTTGGATGATCGAAGCTTCTTCGGCAGGACTGCTCTTCTGTTCCGCGCTTTCCTCTTCTCGTAGAGAGAATGGGGGTAGAATTTGTCGGCCCCTAACTGTGATCAGAATTTTGTCCATGTCAGGATCAGCCAGCTCCTTGGCTAGGCGAGCGAGTATGTCGGCTTTTCCGTTCAATGCTCTGGGGATTCTCATTAGTTCAATGTGAGTGAACCGTTTTATGAGTTCCACCGCTCGGCCTCTGTACCGAGCTAACTCGGGTTTGTATATCTTATAGTCGCCGCTTACTTGGTTGACAACAAGCTGGGAGTCACCGTAAACCCGTAGCCGAAGGATTTCCATTTCTATGGCAAGCTCCAAACCAGCTATCAGAGCTTCATACTCGGCCTCATTGTTTGTGCGAGGCTCGGTGAGAGCAAAAGAACGCCGTAAGGTTCCCATTGATGGCGTGATGAACACCAATCCTATCCCTGCTTTTATCTCCGGGACGCTTGATTTACTAGAGGTTCTTATCGATGAGTCCCCATCGAAGTAGAGCTCCCAACATGGCTCGTCATTCTCGAGGTGCAACACTTGTTCGTCGGGTAACTCACAATTTAGCGGCGATCCTTCTGGTATGGGATGAGCAGCGAGAAAGTCTGCAAGAGCTTGCCCTTTTACTGCTTTCTGAGGAGTATAAACTATATCAAACTCGAGTAGCATAACAGCCCATCTTGCCATTCTGCCGGCTAGGCTCGCTCTGGTAATCAAGTGTTTGAGCGGGTCGACCTTGGAGATCAGCATAACCCGATGAGCAAGCAGATAGTGCCTCAGCTTCTTCACAGCAAATATCAGAGCCAGGCATTGCTTCTCGATTGGGGAATAGTTGTGTTCCGCCCCGACTAGAGTTCGACTGAGGTAGTAGAGGGCATTTTCTTTTCCTTCCTCGTTATTCTGGGCAAGGAACGCACCGAGTGACCCATCCAACGCGGCAGTGTAAAGAATCAGCGGTTTATTTGGAATGGGAGCGGCCAGCACTAGAGGGTGCAACAAGTACTGTTTGATGCTTTCGAACGCTGCTTGACATTCAGCATTCCAGATAAAAGGAGCTCCTTTCTTCATGAGCTTCGAGAAGAGCCTACATCTCCCCGAAAAATTTGAGATAAACCTCCGTATATAAGCAAGCTTGCCTTGAAAAGATCTTAGCTGCGTCAGACTCTTCGGAGGGGGCATCTCCATGATGGCCTTTATCTTTGATGGGTCAACTTCGATCCCTCGATGTCGGACTATGAAGCCCAGGAATTTTCCCGATGACACGCCAAAAGCGCACTTCAGAGGATTCATTTTCAGATCGTACTCCCTCAGTCTGGTGAGAACAGTCCTAAGATCTTGGATGTGGTCGGCCTTGGCTTTAGTTTTGACGACCAGATCATCAACATAACATTCGACGACTTTATGGATTAGGTCATCAAAGATATTAGTCATTGCCCTTTGATATGTAGCACCTGCGTTCTTCAGTCCGAACGGCATGACCTTGTAGCAATATATTCCGATCGGGGTTCGAAATGAGGTGTGTTTCTCATCCTCAGGCGACATCTTGATCTGATTATATCCAGACGAGCCGTCCATAAAGGTGAACAGCTCGTAATTTGAGGTGTCATCGACTATCATTTCCATGACCGGTAGCGAGAAGTCGTCTTTAGGACATGCCTTGTTGAGGTCCCTGAAATCGACACAAACTCGAATCTGCCCATTTTTCTTCTTCACTGGGACTATGCATGCGATCCAGTCCGCGTATTTCTCTTCCCTGATGAAGCCGGCATCGATGAGCTTCTTAGTTTCCTCGATGACCTTTTCTTCTAGTTCCCTTCTCATTCTTCGAGGAGCTTGTTTGACTGGCTTAACATCAGGAGATATAGCCAACTTATGTACGGCCACTTCAGGGGAAGGCCAGGCATTTCTTTGTATGTCCACGCGAAGCAGTCGACGAACTCATGCAGCAGGGCAATTATCTGCGCTTTCATTTCCTCTGACAAGAGCGAGCTGATGTAGGTCGGCCTTGGATTATCGGGCGTTCCTAAGTCAATCTCGGTTAGCTCGTCAAAGGTTGCTTGTCCGCCATCTTCGAGCTCTTGAGGAGCTTCTTCTGGCTCAGCTATCTCATCGTCATCATTTGATCTTTCGCTGGCCTCACCAACATGGATCATGTAGCACGCTTTGGAATCAGGTTGAATGTAGCCTATGCCCCGTCTATCTGGAATTCGTCCATCGATGAGTGCTCGGACCTGGGGAGGATACCATAGCCCTTCGTAAAACTTTGCTTCGGACTCCGTTTGATATAACCGGCATCCGCACTTTTTGAAGTATTCCCGCATCTCGGGCGCATAGTATCTGGGATTGAGGACGGCCCTTATGCCTCTTTCGTATGGAAGGCATGCGACAAACAAATCGTCCGGATGCACAACGGGGTTTGACCCATAAAACAGGATGCCCTTCTGTCCACTTTTCCTCCCGGGAACGTAGAAAGTTTTCAGCTGGTCTATGGTGGAAACTGACAATGCATCGAGCTCTTTGCACATCTGCTCTGGTACCCTTGTGACGGCTAGGGACCGTTCTGCGACTTCGAAGGTCTCTCGTAGTTTCGCTTGCTGCATGGGGGGCCAATCTGCACAGCTGTTGCACGGCAGGTCCTCTTCTTCTGACTCTTCAGTGTCACTGCCAAGATGAGGGCGAGCTTTGCTGCTAGATGGGCCTTCAGTAACAGATTCGTCCGTATCGCTACCGAAATGAGGGCGAGTTTTGCGGAAGGACGGGCTTCCAGCGTCGGACTCATCAGTGTCGCTGCCGAAATGCGGGCGCACTTGGGTATTTTTGCTTTTGAAAGTGATAGCCGGCGCAGATTTGCTTTTGAGTCTTGGGGCCGGTCTATCCTCAGTAAGTTGTGGCTTAGCATTTTGGTGGTTCATAAAGTACCGAGAATCTTCATATCGGACTTCATGCACACCGAACGGCTGGATGTCTCCGTCAATGCGTCTTTCTTCGCCATTTTTAGTATACTTCATGCATTGATGGAGAGTTGATGGAATGATGCCGTAATCGTGGAGCCACGGCCGCCCCAAGAGAATCTTATAAGACGTGTCGGCGTCGATCACGTATATCTTAGCTTCAGTTTGCAGATCCCCGAATTTGATTGGCAAAGCTATAGACCCCAGAACTTGCTGGAAATTTTGGTTGAAGCCTTGAATGACAATCCTTTCCCTTGACAGGTGTCGGACGTCCATTGACAAACTCTTCAGAGTTCACAAGTTCATGATGTTCACTGAGGACCCCGGATCAATCAATATGCGATTAATTCGATCTCCGTCGCTGTACCCGGTCACGTAAAGCGGCCGATTATGCTCAGCCGTTCCCAGTAGCAAGTCTTCATCCTTAAATGTGACTGCGGCGGCATGCAAAGCGTGCTGGGCTTCTTTCATATTAATTTCCGCAAAGTGAGCCTGATACCGCTCGGGGTATTGTAGAGCGTGAATGAGAACATCTCTAAGCTCCTTAGATAGGACCAAGGCGTCGTAGATGCTCAGGAGAGACGGAAGCTTCCGGAGATGTGCCAAGACATTATAGTCCACCGAGGAAGGACTTGTGTTTTCATCAGCCGGTTCTCTGCCATCTTCTTCATTAGCTACTTGTTTTTCCTTCCCTTTTGGGGCGTTGCCCTGATTTGGCGGTAGAGCCCTGCCGCTTCTGAGCTGGATTTGATTGGCCATTGTGGCGAGCTCTTCGTCCTCTTCGGGAAAACAGAGCTCCTCTTCCGAGTCGCTGCCGAGATGGATGGCGTAGCAGGTCACTACTGGGATCTCTTCATTGGAGTCTTCTTCTAACTCCTCCAGAATTTCAGCCGCTTGTACAGGGAAGAACTCCTTCAATTGAATCAATGTTCTTTCCTTTTGTTCATATTCTTCGAGGGAATCGATATATTTTTGAATGGTCGATCTCCCTGCAGACTCCTTTTCGCGCCGAGCCGCACTTTTCTTCTTCTTGAGCTTCTTGGATTTTGAGCCTGATGGAGCCGCATTGGCAGCTGGACTGGTAGGCTTCTTCTGCCCTTCCCATTCCGTCCTGGGTTCCTTCCGAAGTAGCTTTATCATCTTCTTCGTCTTATTAGATATGTGCGTACTCCACGGAGGCCGCGATGAGTCCGTTTCATTTCTCAGGGCAACGGGTTCGGCTGTCTGCTCCCGGAAGGCTTCAGTTTCTGTCTATATAAAGTTGGTGGTTGCAACTTGATTGTTCACCAACACGCTTTTGGACAGCTCGATCTCTCCAGCCTTGCACTGCTTCTCGACCCAATCTTTGAAGATATAGCAATCCTCGATCGCATGGCTCACTACTCGGTGGTACGGGCAATTCAGAGGATTGTCGGTCATTTTTGCTTCTTGGGGTCTTTTCGACTCCGGCAATTGGAGGCCGTTGTTCAAGGCATCTTTAAATATCTTGCGGACTTTGTCCCTTCTGAAAGAGTAAACCTTGTTCTTTTTCTCCTCTAGGGAAGGCCCATCTCCTCCCAACAACGGCTTTCGAGACCGGTTAGTTTTGGATTCGGCCGCCCTTCGCTTTTCTTCATTGTCGGATGCATTGAAGACATTGGTACTGCTGGAACTCCCGCTTCTACGGTTGTCGTCCCGCTTGCTTTTCCAAGTTTTGTCTCTCTGAGAATCCGGCGGGGACTCCTGCTTCGAGCGTTCCAGCATTTGGACTTTCTTGGTTAGCTCCTGAAATGTCTTGAGGCCCGCCGTACACAAGAATGGGACCATCCAATTGCTGAGGTTCCCAATGAGAAGGCTGACGCACTGGTCCTGCTCCAGCGGCGGTTCGCACTTGACTGTGAGATTACGCCATCGAGTGATAAAGTCGGTGTTGCTTTCATTCTTCCCCGGCTTGGTCCTCACAAGGTCGGCAATGGAGATTTTATCACTGACACTCATGAACCTTTGCCGAAACAGGGACTCCATTTGAGCAAAGGTAATGACGGACCCGTCCGGTATACTCGCATACCAGTCGAAGGCGACGCCGGTCAGGCTGTTGACAAACTGACGAAGAAGGAGCGCATCATTGCCCCCTGTATTTCCGCACGATGCTTTGAAGTGGGCGACGTGCTGATTTGCATTCCCCGTTCCATCAAATCTTCCGAACTTAGGAATGACGTAGCCGCTTGGGAACTCAATCAGATCGTACGGTGCGGGATATGGCCGCCCACTACTGCCGATTTCTTTCTAAGCTTCAGCTTCGGCCACTAATGTTTTAACCTTGCTGGTGACCAAATCCATTATCCGATTCTGTGTTAGCGGGATAGTGCTATCTGGGGCCAAGGCGTCCCCAGAAGCGGAGTGTGGCCGGCTTTCATGCGGCTTGACCAGTCTTGGTCCTAAAGGAACAGGCATTGGCTGCCTCGGATTGTCATCACCCGGCTGATTAGTAGCGGCTTGTACTTGATTGGGAGGCGCTCGAGCAATTTGAGCCGTAAGCTGCATCACCACGTTCGTTAAGTCTTCAATCTTCGAATAGAGCTTGGCCATCTCTTTATCTTTGCTCCTGAGCTGTCTTCGAAGCTCTTGAAGCAGCTCTTGCTCCGCAGTCCTGGGACGGAAAGTCGGCTCTTCCTCGCTGTCCGAGCTTGACTCTGCATGGACCGAGAGGTCTTTCTGCCTATCATCCTCATCGAGAGGGTTTTCTTCATCCAGTGGGGGTGGCTGTTCTTGGGCGGCGGCAACCACATTCAGGCTAGATTGGGCTTGGGATGTGGTGGCCCCATCCTTGCTTTTGCTGCGAAGGTTGTCGCTGGGACGTCCGCCCGCCATATAGACCGTATGGATGATATATCCTGCCATCTTTCTATCATTGGCGGATGATTTCACGGATCGTTTTCTTGACCCCCTTGCTTCGGTAGCTGGTAGTCGATTGAAGTCGGCTGGCCTAACCAGGTTCTTAAATGGTGCTGGCGCTTCTTTTCTGGGTTTGCCCCGCTGCTTTCGTGCGGCACAGAGTGCTTAATAGACTCTTGAAGAGACAGTGTCATACTTTTTCTGTTGGGGCCAGGACACGTCTCTTTGTGGCACTGTTCGGACCGATGTCTTCTTGATTCTGGCGGTCATGGCGTTTTTCTGAACCCACTTCAGAGGCTCGAAGGAATTGCTGATTCTTACGTCCGACTCAGCCGTCGTCGCGGGGCAACCCTGCACTTGGAACTTCACACGATTCCATTTGGCCGAAGCCCTGGCCCTCTTATTGGCTCGATACCTGAGCTGCTTCTACCTTAACTTTTCCGTTCTAAGCACCTGGCAGACTTCGGCTCTTTAGGAAGACGCCGCAGACCGGGCGATGGAGGGCCTTGGAGATACGCTCGATTGTGCATTTGTTGGAGTCACTGCCTGAGCTCGTCCGCGACGTTTGATGTTGCCCTTCGCACCGGAAGTCTTGCCCCCAGCTAGAGCGCCAGGGAGTCGTTTAGACACCATCTTAAGTTTCGGTTGTGGTGCCTTAGCAATCACAACATTCGGCCCCTTGCCCCTTGGGACCGACTTGGCCACCTGTTCCGCCGGGATTTCTGCCAGATGAGCGCTTCCGGCAGGGTAGATGATGACGGAGCCAAACTGGCGGGGCGGTTCCTCCTACTGTCGACGGAGGCTTGCAGGGAGAACCACACGAGCATTGATCTTGACCACGTACGGAATCGGGGTCATGTTGGAAGCTGAATTCATCTGGGGAGACATTGTCGTCGAAGGTTAATTGCTGCACGGAAAAAAGAACATCATTTCAGTATAGGCAATCGATATATATATTGATTGAGTTCGCATGAACGTTTAACCCGAAATATGGGAGGAGAGATTGGTCCCACCAGGCGTGCCAGAATCTGTAGGGTGTTTTTCGTCACCCCATTGAGATGGGAATACGCGCACGCGTCTCAGGCGTACTACAGATTCCCCCTGCCTAGGGTAGGCCGGGGTTTAATGATTGTGGGGATCCGAATCTCCGGCAGCCGCGGACTAAGCTGCCGTTAATTACCCCTCGCCTTTAGGGTGAGGGAACCTCCGATTAACGGGTTAAACTGGTCATGCGAACTCAATGTGCAGTGTACGTGTGTTTTGTTTTGAAAGGGGGTTTTGGATATATCGGGAGCCACGCAGAGTTTTTACGGGGGTCCCGCTACCCGGATAGCGGGCTGGGAGTCAGCAGCCCCCTTGCGGGGTTCGGGGCAGTGCCCCGGCCCAAAAGTTTTTTTGAGGGGGAGAGTGTCGTGGAGTATGTGCATGTGTACATATGTATAAAAGTTTTTTTGAGGGGGAGAGTGTCGTGGAGTATGTGCATGTGTACATATGTAAACATATGTATATATAAAAAAAGGGAAAAAGACATCCAAAGGATGCGTGGGGCCAGCGCCTGGGCGCTTGAGCGCAAGCGCGCCACGAGTCGGCATGTGGGCGCTTTGCGCTCGAGCGCAGAGCGCTGGAGCGCAACGCGCCACGTGTCGGCACGAGGGCGCTTTGCGCTCGAGCGCAGAGCGCTGGAGCATAAGCGGGCCACGTGTCGGCACGTAGGCGCTTTGCGCTCGAGCGCAGAGCGCTGGAGCGCAAGCGGGCCACGTGTCGGCACGCGGACGCTTTGCGCTCGAGCGCAGAGCGCTGGAGCGCAAGCGGGCCACGTGTCGGCACGTGGGCGTTTTACGCTCGAGCGCGAGGCACTGGAGCGCAAGCACGCCACGTGTCGCCACGTGGGCGCTTTGCGCTCGAGCGCTAGCACACCAGCGAGGAAAAGGGGGGGTTTTAGCCCCGGAAATTCTCTAAAGAGAAAAAAGGGTGGAGTTAAACTCCTAAGATGCTTTGGGTTAAGGAAATGGGTCCTTCTTCTTCCTTTGCTGGCCGGATCTTGGAGATAAAGAGATGTGAGATTTAAAAATCTTTTCTTTTTGAGATCTGATGGCAGATCTGAGTTCCCCTTAATGGGTTTTGTGGTGGAAAACTATTTAGTTTTTGAAAAAGGAAGAGTAAAACTCTTGATTTAATTCAAAAGAAAGAAGAAGGTTTTGGAACCTTGAAGAAGGAAGAAAGATCTCAGATCTGAAACTTTTTTTTTGGAGAGAGAAAAAGTTGTTGAGATCTTTGCCTTTATAGGCTATACACTTTACACATAGCCCCTTGGGCTTCACAAAATGGCATTTTGCCTATCCCATGGCTCATGTGCCATTTCTTTTTGCACATAAGCCATGGGCTTTACAAAAATTTGGCTTTATGCCTATTTTTCTTACATTTATCCATAAAACAAAACAAAAGAAATACAACAAAATTATTTATTACAAAATTTTATCTTGGCACGGGGGGAGGCCGGCCGCTTCATGTTCTGGCTCGACCCGGGCATGGGCCCACTGGATCTGGGCTTGGGCCCACTTAGCTTGGGGTTGACTTTGATTTTGACTTGGTCAACCGGGGTGTAAATTTTTACCCCAACACCTGTATATATATACCTGCATCCGCATTCTGACTGAATGCGGATGCGATGAGATGAAATCAATCCAACAAATCTAATACTAGGATCCGGCTTAAACCAAAGCCCACTACTATGATCCGTCCGATCATAATCCGTGAACAAGTGCACGTATATGATCAAACCCTGCCATAATATCATACAGCCTCTACAACGTTTCGCCCGAACCTTGAGAAACTGTCTGTGGGGGACTCTAAAGACTCGTCAATACATTGGCTATGGATTTAACTACTAGCACGTCAGCGGCACTAGCTGTGCGTAACGGCTGCCGAGGTATTGACCAAAAAAGAGGCTGATGATCGAACTCATCCAATAACCCTACTGAGTTTGTCAGTGACAATATCCGTACAGTCCGGTCCATTTGTCTATAAGTATCGCATGCCGGGCCTAGGGTGTTGGTAAAAGTCAAACCCCCAAAGGCGGTACAAGTCATGTCGGAGTGTAGCCGAGAACACCCTGAGATACTACCGGAATACCTACCAGTAAATCTCACTTGCCTTGGCTAAGAATTTCATGTAATGGCTCTCCTAGACACAACGCTATCTCACCCCCAATACCGGGAGAGACGAAACCCCTGCCGATCCGCTCACTACCTCCATGTGGCTCGGGACTGTACCCAACGAAAACCTGTTTGCACGACTCCTTTGAGCCGTGGTAAGGTAGTAATCAAAGCACAGTGGGAACTCAAACGAGACAAATGACGATCTCAGGTCGATAGACTAACCTGTACACATGTCACCAAGGAACTGCTATCTAACGTCAGGTATAATACCAACTAGCATGTTCCCGGCGAGTCATGTCCGGTGTACTCATAACCCAATGAGCACCTGTATCCGTCTTAGGTGAACCAACTGACACCAATGGCTTGTGAGACCAGCCACCGCCCCTCTTCGGGGTCTCGATCGTATACACTAGTCTACTAATGAAGTATCGATGCCCAGTCTCGAAACTCCCATGACTAGGGACCATTTTAAGAATGTGCTTATAGACTACCCAACTCTCACGTATATGATCGCCATCATACTGCTGGTAGTCAAGCAAGAATCCTACGGGCTCTATCAATGCGTAATAGTGATCTGTAATATCACCTAAAGCTGTACACGATGATAAAGATAAACCAGATAGCTTATTATCATCTTGAGTAAGATGTCCTACCGGCATAGGTCCTCCCTCAATCATTGCAATCACGTGCCTGCGATCCAATAATTGACTTTGAGGGCACAATATCCAACCGAGATGATTTCTGTTCATCTTCTTTCTTGTTTTCTGAGAATTTTTATTCTCTTTCAGAGCATAGCTCTTTATCTTAAGAACTTCTTTAAGGACATAACTCGATCAAAATTTAGGTAAAGATTAAATCTTTTAAAGGATTATTTAAGAATCTAGGGTTTCATCCATTAACAGAGCTTTGCTCTTCATAGATCTTCGATCTAAAGAAAACCTTTTTTAGGGTTTTATTAACAGAGCTTTGCTCTCTTGAAATCACAGATCTGAAGAGATCTTTCTTAGGGTTTCATAACCCATTAACAGAGCTTTGCTCTTCTTTTCAAATCATATAGATTTGTTAATCTTTCATAAAGAACTCTTAAGGGTTTGTTCATGGATCTTGAAGATCATGAAATTTTAATTCATTAAAACTTTACTTTAAGTTTTCTGATGGATTATTCCATCATTCTTACAGAGCAAGGCTCATAGAATTTCCTTGAGGAATTTTATTCCTTTCATCGTCGGAGCTGACAAATGTCACTCTGTTGAAGAGCACTGCTCCCAATGGGAGATTTATTCCTCGGCCCGAGGGGTTCTCATTGAATGAGAATCTTTCTTTGAAGATTTCCTCATTTAATGACAGTCTCATCAAATGATGAGACTGTTTTCATTACTGATGAACTGTCATCTAGATTATGTGGGGCCCCTTTGGTCCCTTTTCACTGCATTGCAGTGCGGTACGGATTTAAAGTACCTAGTGATAGAACTTAATCTGTAGCATTGGCGACTAAAAATTTGTTCTTTTCCGCGCAGGTACTATGTCTTTCGACACTTCCTTCACGTTCGTCCGTTCAGAAGGCGGAATCCCCGAAGCGCCCGTAGACCGAGAAGTTTTTGCACTGATCGAAGACCATGACTCGGAGCACAAGAATCTTCATCTATGGGGAACATGGTACAACCAAATCATCAGGGGTCGGTAGAGCTTTTCTTGCGCGAAACCTTCGGATCCTATTTCGGCGATCCCTTATGCAGATGCACCCCCGATAAACTATACTGTGGAGGAAGTGAATCGGCCTTCCGAGCGTCTCCTTCGGCCTTCTATGGCCGCAATACCCGTGCAACCGCCGGTGGCTTTGGACACTCTAGAACGGCGCATATGTCAGGACGAGTCACGCCCTTAGGGACAGCAATACAACATAGGACTAACTCCCCGTCATCCAGTTGGATATCTGCAGTGGGCCCGATACTTCTTATCGGCGAAGAAGTCACAGCTGCTAAGGCTCGGATTGTACCCTGAGATCTATACTTCTTTGTTCCAGTATTCCGCACCTCCTACATGGTGGGTCAAGGAATTTTTGGAGCAATGGAACATTCCGACCCAAACCTTCCTCTTATTAGATCGAGAAGTCTCCATTTCTTTGGAGGAATTTGCTGAGATCTCTGGTTTACCCGTTAGGGGAGAACATTACGAGGAGCTGCTTCTTTCGGATGAATACATTTTTGCCACCAAATTAGTAGTAATGGGTCTTACCCCGGAAAACGCTATTCAACATCAATTCCCGAGTTTGATAAAGGTGCTGAATATCTATGAGAACCTTTTTCTTGAATCCGAAGGTCGTGGGGTTTACTATACGGATTTTATCGCTTGTTTTCTCCGCCCGGAAGTCCTGTCGAAAGAAGTCGTGAAATTTTCCAAACTCGATGATCCTTTTGGTTTAGGTTTGGACAACCTACAAACGGCGATGGCGGATCAGAAAAGTTTCTTTCTCCCCGGCACCCCGGTCGTCCCTTTTGCAAAGCTGGCAGCTCCTAGGATCGACGAAGAAATGTTCTTTTTAGGGTTTCTCGGGTTATGGCTGAGCTGGTTTGCGCTTCCGATGCACCCTCGCCGTACGAGGCCGTCCGTCTTCTACCCAGTGCGTCGAATGGTTGCTGGGATACAAGTGGCCGTCGGGATCGCTGGGTTAGCCTATTTGTATCACGGCCTCAGCTTGGCAGCAGATACTACTGAACCAGGGGTGCAGCCTGCAAACTTCTCGATGCATTATTTCACCTCGTGGCTCAAGTTGCATGTGCTTGGCGTCTTCGGTATCCACAGAAGGCCTTGTTTTTATGACAGGTGTAAGTTCCCTCGAATCATGCGACTGGTCAACGCATCCATTATAAATCCGACACCGTGGAAAGCTAAGGGCTTGCTCCTTCGTCCGCGCACGGTTGGAGATGGCATGTCCTTCACCGATAAAATTTTAACTGTCGGCCAGGAATCTGCAAAAACGGTGCTGCCATTGCAGGACATTTTTAAAGACGGGGCCTCTGTCTTGAAAGCTCGGGAGATTCTTCATCTATACTCCATCAGGCCGTGATTTCTCGTATTTAGGCAGAATAATTCGGCGTTGTTTATGAGATACAACCCGTATCATTTCACCCAGCAGTTAAGCTATAATCAGGGTGTCCCGCTTGAGGCTTTCTTGGCAGAACCGGCTGCCACTGAAGAGGGTATCCGGAGCGCGTTGCATCATTTTATGCGCCTAAATACGGGGTCCAACTTCTTCATTAGTGAACCGAGCTGCGTTCCGAAGGCCCTGAATGTGTATGTGGCGTGGTATCAACATTAGATGGGGACCGTCATTAGGGAAGAAAAGCGATTGCTACTTGATCGCAAGGGCACCGCCACGGCTGGTAACCCCGCCGTTCCTTTAAAACGACGGACCATTGTCTGTCCTCCCTTAAGGGAAGCTACTGCGGCTGTGGTACCGCGTGATATACCTGGTCTGCCGCTACCCCGTGCTCTCGTTGAAGTGGTCGCTGCGGCGTCTCCTGAGTCCGGCTTGGGTGCGGAGATCGGGACTCGCCGTCTGAAGTTGCCCGCTAAAGGCAAGCTCGTGTTACCGGCGGCCGGTACTCATTCGCAGAAGAAGAAGAAGAAGTCAATTCTTTCTGTAGACGTTGTACTCAGACAGGAGCCCCATGATCCTTATAGCGAAGGCTTAAGCGAATACGGGACCAACGAGGGTCTATTCATGGCGCCAGATGATACTGATCTGGAGGCCGCCAACGCAGCTTCCGAGCGACTAGCGAGCCACAAAGCAGGACTCATCATCCTCGCTGAGTCAGGTGGTCTTCAGTCGTATCTTTTTGTTGTTGCATTACATTTTTATTATCGTGTTTTGACTGACACTTTTTTTTAACAGGAGTTTCTACTAAAGAGGCTTTTGCGGCTTCCCTCAAAAATTTTGAGGAGGAAGAGAGGCTTCGCGTTTTGCTGGGCATTGGTATATTTCACCTCATTGTGCCTTCATTCCCCTTTCATATGGGTAATCTGACCACTCCTTTTCACCTTATTGCAGGGACTACCTCTACTCAGGTTATCCTGGGTGCAGTATCAACTTCGCAGGGCGGTGCGGAGATGCTTCCAAAGCCGGCTACCGAAGTCCCAGCTTCCCCAGTATTACCAAAAGAGGCTTCTTTAAAGCAACCGATGACGGATGCCATGACGGCTCCAGAGGTAGCTCCTGGCACGGACGATGACATCTCCTTGACGGAGGTCCTAGGAAGATCAGCTCTAACGGCCCAGGCGGAGAGGAAGCATAGAAGGCTTGCAGCAAGAGAACGTAATGCCGTCTTGGCCATAGGTGCAGGCTCGAGCGCTGCTTCCCTTGTCCCTGCCTCTTCAAAGGGTGCTCCGATCGCCTTATCTACCACTCATAGGCAGGCGGCACGTGCGGCTCGGGAAGCAATTGAAGAACCGACCTAAGGTAACGTAACACTGAGTCCTTTTTGTCAAAGCTTTAATCTTCAGATTCTCATATACCCTATCCTGTAGGGCCAAGTCCGGGTGAGGAGGTGGCAGGCGAGATGACGGCAACTACTAAGCCCGAAGAGGCTACTCTTTCTCAGGAGTTCGGGACTGCTCCATCTCCTGGTATTGCAAGTGTCACGACGGCCCTCGTGGAATCAGGGGACGAAGCCATGGGCGGCGAAACCATCCCCTCGAATGAGATCGAAGAAGTCGTGATGCTTGGAGATGCTTCCGTCACCGTCTTGCCCGATGACCAGTCCGGTAGGTCTTGGGTCACTGCATTCTTTTCGTTTTGTGATCCCTTCTGATGATATTTTGTTCATCTCAAATGTAGGTGTGGTGAGCACTGAGGTTGCGACCCCTGAAGAAACACCACCAGCTGCTGTTTTGACGGTCGTTGCCCCTCCATCTCCTCTTATATCCTCTCAAATGCTAGAAGGTATGGGTTTGCGATTTAAATTAGGACAGCATCTTCCGTGGACTGACCATGTATCCTCATGATCTTGTAGGAGTTCTCTTTGATCATCTGTATCAAGTGCTGAACCCGCACTCTCCTTCCAGCCAGAAATTATTCTGCCTGCTTGTGCCGGTGAGTATCTTTTCTAACCGATGTCTTTTCTTTTCTTTAACGGGCAGCCATGTCATTGTTAATTCTTCTTTGCATTACTTGTAGCCTTACAAATTGAAGGAAGGGACGAGGGTATCGTCGCGCTACCGGTACTCCCAGCTCTGCCCCCCGTTGCAGCCGATATAGTAAACTCTATTGTTCATGTATCTTCTTTATTTCTTGAGTCGTCATCTGACTGTGATTTGTTTTGCAGCGGTCGCACCAACTCCAGCTCCGTTCGAGTCTCTCATCATAATGCCGACAGGGCCCTTTTCTAGACGTCCATCTTCAAAAGGCACTGTGACCAGTCTGCGCATGTTGAGTGAATACATCGAGGAGATTGATGCGGAGGCCCCTACATTCGCTGCAGATTTTGCTGCCGAGGTTAATCCAATGTTGGCGAGGCTTGTGAACATCCATAACGAGGGCGTCGTTGAGTCTTGGGTGACTGCAGGAAGATTGAGGCCTGCCTGCATGAGCTTGAGCTTAGGCATTCTGCTCTTAAGAATCTGGCTTTGAACTCCCAGCGGGCTGCGTGGGTCGAACAGAGCGTGTCCTTCTTACACCATTTTGAACAAGAAGCGACCTTGAAGAGGAAGGAACGCAAGGAAGCTTCAGGTGAATCTGCCTGACTGAGCGCCTAAGTTGAAGCGAATGCCGCGCAACTGAGAGCCGTCTTCGACAATTTGCAGCGATGTATTTCGGACGGGCTAGCATTGAGGCGGAAGCTCGACTTCATTGAGTAGGTTATGCAGAGTCGCAAAGCTGCCCAACGAGAAATCGATGAGAAGATTTCATCGTGCTTGCAGCAGCGGGCTCGAATTGAAGCGGAGCTAGCCGAGGCGGCCGATCATGACAAGGAATTGAAAGGAGTGCACGAGTAACTTGTTGACTTATTGAAAACGCTTCCTTCTCAATAGCTGTTTTGCATAGATTGAACACTTGTAATCTTTGAATAACATGTATCCATTTTTTTATTCTCTCATATGATTCAACTTGTACTCCATTGAATTCATGAATAAAAGATACACGTTTTTGTTCTATTGTTGCTTTCTTCTCTTTGTTGTGTCGTTGCCATGTGATTTTAGCAAGCGTGGCCTGTAGATAGTAAATGACGGACCATCTTGGACTCTTTGTGGGGTGACGATGTCTTAGGAAACAGGTTCAGGTCTGCTGCCTAAGACTTTTCAACTTTATGAGCCGTGAGGGTATCATAAAGACTTTTCTCCCTACAAGTCGAGAGGATCTCACAGGTGTATTTTCTCCTTAAGAATCGTGAGGATTCCTAAGTGGGTTTTCTCTCGAGAGTCGTAAAGATCTCACAAGAGAATTTTCTCCTTACAAGTCGAGAGAACTCGTAAGTGGTTGTTTCCCTTCTTGTCGATATTCGACTTGGGAGAGTGTGGCCCGTGGATAGTTTACAATGGTCCATCTTAGACCTCCTTTCAGGGCAGCGATGGCTTAGGAAGCAGGTTCAGATCTGCCGCCTGAGACTTTTCAATTTTATGAGCCGTGAGGGTCTCATAAAGACTTTTCTCCCTACGAGTCATGAAGATCCCGTAGGTGTGGTTTCTCCTTAGGAGTCGTGAGGACTCCTAAGTGGATTTTCTCTTGAGAATCGTAAGGATCCCACAAGAGAATTTTCATTATGCGCAGGGACACTAATTTCCCCGCAGGTCGAGACAAATCGAGAGATTCTCGCAAAGACACCGATTTCCTTGCAGGTCGAAACGAATCGAGGGGTTCTCGCCAAGGACGTTGATTTCCCTGAATCGAGAGGTTTAGCTAAAGACACTGATTTCCTTGGTGTCGAGACGAATCGAGAGATTCCTGCAATGACACTGATTTCCTTACGGGTCGACGCGAATCGAAAGGTTCTCGCCAAGGATGCTGATTTCCCTGAATCAAGAGGTTTTGCCAAGGACACTGATTTCCCTGGGGTTGAGACGAATCGAGAGATTCCTGCAAAGACACCGATTTCCTTGCGGGTCGATGCAAATCGAGGTTCTCATCAGGGACGCTGATTTCCCTGAATCAAGATATTTTGCCAAGGACATTGATTTCCCTGCCGATTGAGACGAATCGAGGTATTCCTACAAAGACACTGATTTCCTTGCGGGTCGACGCGAATCGAGAGGTTCTCGTCAAGGACACCGATTTCCCTGAATCGAGATATTTGTCAAGGACAATGATTTCCCTGCCAGTTGAGACGAATCGAGGTATTCCTGCAAAGACACTGATTTCCTTGCGGGTCGATGCGAATCGAGAGGTTCTCGTCAAGGACGTTGATTTTCCTGAATCGAGATATTTTGCCAAGGACACTGATTTCCCCGGGGTTGAGACGAATCGAGGTATTCCTGCAAAGACGCTGATTTCTCTGCGGGTCGACACGAATCGAGATGTTCTCGTCAAGGATGCTGATTTCCCTGAATAGAGATATTTGCTAAGGACACTGATTTCCTAGGGGTTGAAACGAATCGAGAGATTCCTGCAAAGATACTGATTTCTCTGCGGGGCGACGTCAATCAAGATGCTCTCATTAAGGATGCCGATTTCCCTGAATCGAGGTTGGTTGACTTGTTTCCGAGACGGAGTCATTGAATGACGTATTTCCGAGACGGGGTCATTGGCTGACTCTAGGTTGTCTGTGAACCGTGGAGTCTTGGAACTGGGGACTTTACCGCAGCTCCGCATTGCTGAGGTTGCATCTGCTGTAACGAGACGGATGTCGAGGTGGTCTCTAGGTTGTCCGTGAACCGTCGAGATTTGGAACTAGGGACTCTGCCATGGTTCCGAGGTAGTCTCTAGGTTGTCTATGAACCGTCGAGATTTGGAACTAGGGGACTTTGCCGTGGCTCCTTTTTTTTGACGTTGCGGCTACATCCGATTGGGGTACGGAGAAACGCAGGTGTTGATTTCTAGGTTGTCGATGTTGACGTCGAGACCCTAAAGCTAGAGATCTTCCTTTGCTTCGTTTGTTGACATTGTGTATGCAATATTGCGACGAATTTTGAGGTTGTCTCTAGGTTGTCTATGAACTGTCGAGATTTGGAACTAGGGACTTTGCCATGGCTCTGCTTGTTGACGTCATATCTGCTTCCAGTTGGAACGAGACGGAACGCCGTTGTTGATCTCTAGATTGTAGATGTTGCCATCGAGACTTGGCTCTCTTTCTGATGGAGCCTGGTGGGATGATATGGTTCCCTCTTTGTTTGTGCCCCTGGATTGTATACAGGGATCGATGTGATCTCACCTGTAGG
Source organism: Agapanthus africanus (assembly GCA_030015575.1). NCBI lineage: Eukaryota > Viridiplantae > Streptophyta > Magnoliopsida > Asparagales > Amaryllidaceae > Agapanthus > Agapanthus africanus. The sequence continues at coordinate 221,526,350 of JASDDO010000014.1, forward strand.
ACAAAAGTTTCATTTTATATGTATTTTTTTTCTTTCCACGACGCTCTATCATTTCAGCTTTTTGTATCGCGAAAATCGCGATTGCCTAATCATTTCGGCTATTTTTCGTGGTGCCCAATCATTTGAGCTATATTATTTTTTTTACTCGCCGCTTTTTACTGCGAGTTTCCCAATCATTTCGGCTATTTTTGTATGCATATATTTTACTTGCTGATTTTGTTGCAAGTTGCCCTATCATTTCGGCTATTTCATATGCATTTATGGCTCGCTGACTTTTGCCGCAAGTATGGAACTCGGGATCCGATACCAATTTAGGCATCAGCATTGCTACAACTGAGATATTGTCAGGAGCGAATCATCATTTGCCTTTTTCGGTTCGAGCGAAGGTGGCTTAGCAATCAGGGTTAGGATCCTGTCGACTAAGGCTTTTAACTTCATGAGCCGTAAGGGTCTCAAAAAGGTGTTTCTCCCTATGAGTCATTGGGATCTCGTAAGTGCATTTTCTCCTTAAAAATCGTGAGGATTCTTAAGTGTATGTTCTCTTGTAGGTCGTAAGGATCTTACAAGAGTGTTTTCTCCTTATAAGTCGAGAGGACTTACAAGGGTCGTTCACCGTGTGAGCATATCCCTAGTCGCTGGTGGGACTTTGTTAGGGAAATGTTTATTCGTGTCCGTGGATTGTATACAAGGGTCAATATTGAAACACTTGTAGGGCAAAATTGGAGTGTATGACGGCTTAAGAACGGGTTCAGATCCCTATAGCTTAAGGTTTTTGAATCCTATGAGTCGTGAGGGTCTCATAGGGGAATTCTCCTTACGAGTCGTGAGGATCTCGTAAGTGTAACTTCTCCTTAGGAATCGTGGGGATCCGTAAGTGTGTTTCTTCCTTGTGAGTCGTAAGGATCTCACACAGGTATTTTCTCCTTACAAGGTCGAGAGGACCTTGCAAATGTCTTTTAACGAGATTGCGCCCTTTCGGGTTTTCAAAAACTCACCGGTAGTCCTGCTGTTTTTACTCATGGAGCCCTTTCGGGTTTTCATCCGTGCCCATCTCGCTTATGGACATACCGTTTTCTTCTTTATTTCTTTTCTTTTCTTTTTTTTTTGCGTCAGCCCAAGGATGCTGCGGTTTGTAGTAGTTTTAGAGACGTTTTGGTCCGTCGCTAGTTTTAGGACATTGTAGTCCATCGTTAGTTTAGGGACATTTCGGTCCATCGTTCATCCTGTATGCACGTGTATTTGTCACGTGACGGGATACATAACGATAAAGTGGGATACACTCATTTAGGGTGTGATTTGGTTTGATTGGGGTGTTTTGTGATCCATCCCCACCATGAATTCTTCCACTTGACGTCGACAATTGGCTTTTTCGAATATGACCATTTTGCGTTCTCGATCAGCTTTGCTCCTCTGACGGGTCTTGTTCAGTGGCACGTCAATCAGCTCATCGGATGGTTCCAAGGGTTTTGGTACCGATTCTGCCCCCAGCTCCTCTATGTTATCTTCTAACGCTGAGTGAGCTTCTTCATCATTTAGTGACGAATGAGAGATCATGTGACAGCTTTCCACGTAATCCTCGGGTTCTTCTGGCGAGTCGTCTCTCTCGTCATTGTCATCATCTCCGCTCTCAAGGATATGGTTGAGAAACTCTTGGAGTTTGACCGGGGATCGTGCCCTCTGGTTGTATTCTTCCAGCGCGTCAATATGCTTTTGCAGATCCGTGCACTTTTCATCCTGCTGCATGGGCTTCTTGGTCTTCTCCTTCTTTTTCGAAGACTTCGATGGCTGGGCCTGGGTATTTTGCCTATCGCTAACTCCCGGTGTTGAGCGCGGCTTCAGCATCCCCCCAATAATCTCAGGCTCCAGCGGGCTCTTCCATCTGATTGCCGGGCATGTTTGGAGATCCTTCAGCATTCTTTTCGTTTTGGCTGAAAGAGCGACCTCCCATGGAGCTTCTTCTATAAAAGAACACGATGCCCCCGATGTATCCGTCTTTTCAGAAGCGTGTAGTTGGGCGGGTTTACCCTCCAGTTTTCAGAAAATGCGAATTTGCCTTGCTGGTACTGGTCTTCAACCCAGTTTTTGAAGACGTAGAAATCTTCGATTGGGTGGCCCAATACTCGGTGGTAGGGGCAGTAATTGGGATCGTTGACGTCGTTCGGTTGCAGTGGGTGTCTCGGCTCTGGTAGAGTGATGAGCCCGTTGCGCACTGCCAGATCGAACAGTCTCCTTGTTTTATCTCGAAGGAATGAGTAAGGACGTCTCAACTTCTCATCGAGGGATCGCCGCTTGTTGCTTTGGAGAACAACCGGTCTCGGGCTACTCGATTGTTGTTGAGCGTTGGCGACGAATGTTGCTTTCCCTTTGCCCTTTTCATTTCGAAACTCCGTCTTTGAAGAGGAAGGCCTATGGCCTATCTGGTCCATTTAGGCCAGCTTATCAATCAAGGCCTGGAAGGTGGTCGGCTTGAAGAACATCATGAATTGGGAAATGGTCGCCTGAGGGTCGAGGGTTCCCACAAACATTCCCACGGCAGAAGCTTCCTCTATGCGTTGTTCACACTTCGACCATAGGTTCCACCACCGTATCGCATACTGAACCCAAGTCTCTCCTGGCTTCACTCTGGCGTTGATCAGGGCCGTGATTGGGGTACATTCGCTAGCGCTTGCAAAACGCTGGGTGAATAGCAATTCCATCTCCGTAAAAGTTTTGACGAAGTCGTTAGGAAGTTCAGAATAGCACTCAAATGCTGTCTCCGACAAGCTGCCGACAAACTGGCGAAGTAGTAGCTTATCGTCACTTCCAGTATTACCGCACAAGGCTTTAAATTGAGCAACATGCTGGTGCGGATTCCCCGTCCCTTTATATACATTAGGGATCGTATATCGTGGCGGGTACTTTATTTGGTCATACCAACCCGAGTAGGGTCGTCCAGTCTTAAGTACTTCACTGGCCGCTTCGTTCGCCTGATGAGCTCATATCTGTTGGGCGATATAGTCATCCAGGGCGGCTTTAGAGATGGTCTCCTCTTTGGCTGCTGAACAAGTCGAAAGAGGGTTCGATGTCTCCCCTCTGTCATCTTCAAGGATAATCGTAGGGTCTTCAGCTGGAGGATCCGGCTGTAACATCATCCCGACCATGTCTTGGAAGAGAAGCGCCATTCTTTTTATATTGGCTGCTTGTTCCGCTGCTTCTTTGTCCTTCTTCTCGAGGATTCTGCGGAGGAACTCAGCATCAGTTTCTTGTTCATGACGCTGCTCTGACGATGTCTCCGGGCTTTCTTTTGGCCTAGTGAGTGCGGCCATAGTTGTCAGCATCTCCTGGAGTTTTTGCTGTTGTTGCTCCTGAGCCTTTGTCACTGATCAGGTAAGCGGTCGGTGACCCGTAGAAGCATGGCTTTCCCTTTTTCCGAAAGCCATATAAACCGTGTGCACCACTATGCCCCCAGACTTGGGGCGTTTAGGTTCAGTGCCTGTGTGATTCGTCACAGGTGCGGGGACTTTCTCCGGCCTTCTTCTTTTGTGGGCGGTCGAAGTTGAGGGAGCCGTTGCAGCGGGCACCCAAATAGAGGACACCTCCTGTGGTATGGCAGGATGGTCCTTCTCTTACCGAACTTTCATCTTCTTTGATCGGCGGGAGTAGTCTTGGTTAATCACAGAGTCTTGGACCCTTCGCCAAATCCTATGAATTTTGGAAGACAGACGCTGAGGGGGCTGCTCTAGCTTTGCCTTTGTAGCGTTCTCCACAGATGGAGGAGATCTTTTTAGCACAGCGGTCGGAGAATTCTTGCCCACTCTCCTAAGTGGTTCAAAGTTGTTCCCAGTTGGAACAGCGGCATTAACTTCCACCGTTGGAGCCAGCGGAGTCAGTCCGGAGGGAGAGCTGCCTCCAGCCTTCCTCACTCGGCGCCAGTGGCGACGTCGAGCAATGAAGGTGGTCGGGACCACCTTCATTTTTGAATCAGCTTTTCCATGCCCCCTATTCTGATGAGAGTCTGTTGTTGGCGTTAACCTGTCAAAAACAGACGTCCTGTGAGAGGGAACGGTCAACCTTTCAAAAGCCGACCTTCGAGTAGGGGGAGCAATTTTGATAACTTCGCCTAGAGTGGGAGCTGAAACGGCCAGTCTTGCGAAGACTGACCCCTTGGCAGAAGCCTCTCTGATGATTTCGTCTGCTTGAGTCGGAATGGTTATCCGCTTTGGCATGGCTGTTTTAGGTATCGCGAGCTTCTTCACGGGCCCATTGGAGTTCAGGCTCAGCCTGTCGAAGACCGAAGCTGTAGGCTTGGAATTGGATGACCCGTTGAGAGGGGCCGCAACAGTTGCAAGCCGATCAAAGACCGACTTTTTCGGAGCTTCTTATGATGGTGCAGGAACATTGAAGCTTGTTGGCGGGATCATGGTTCCGAAGAATAGCCCGGTGGTGGCTTGGGTCACTTGTTCAACTGGCATTGTGAAAGGGAGGCCGCTTGGGGCCTGTAGGTTACTCCTCCGGCTGAGGCGGAACGGGAGTTTTGTTACAGCTGGAGCAGTTAGAAGCCATTGACGTTCTCTTGTCTGCACGGGAGAAAAACCAAATCTTAGTACCAAGAACCTAAGGGCAACCATATCAAACCACGATTCATTCGGGAACACGACACACGAAGTGTGGAGTGGAAAGATGAAAAGGTCCCACCGGACGTGCCAGAATCTGTTTACCGCCGGAATCGAGAAGACTGACGTCTTTCCTGAATCTGGGGGCAGATGCTATTTGGTGCTATCTTCCCACCTCTTCGAAGATGCCAAGTTGATTTATGGCACCGTGTATCGAACGTTTAGACGGATGCGGCCGTTGTAGTAGACTTCGTCAGATTCCCCCTCGTTTGAGGGGGTTTTGATTGCGGGGATGCACTTCCCTGCAGGCGCAAGCCCCTACAGTTAATTACGCTACCGCATCATGGTAACAACTTTCTCCTTCTCCAGATGGTCACTTCGTGTCATGGGTGTTTGTTTTGTTTTTGGTTGCCCGTGGACTGTATACGGAGACTAATTTATGTTGTCGCCCGTAGGGCGTGGATTAGTCTGAATCCGTATCTTCTTAGATTTGGGTTTGGGGTTGGGTTTTAGGATGCGTTAGTCTCATTTGAGACTAAGATCAACTTAAACGTTTGTTAAGGATATGTTAGTCTAATTTTAGACTAAGATCAACTTAACGGGATCGTTTAGATCCAACAAAAGAGCATTTGGACTCAATTGTTTTAGTTTAGGGACCTTGCGGTCCATAATTAGTTTAAGGACATTACGATCCAAGTTTAAGGACATCATAGTCCATGGGCTTAAGGACCCCACAATCCAAGGTTAAGGACATCATAGTCCGTGGGTTTAAGGACCCCACAGTCCAAGGTTAAGGACATCATAGTCCACGAAATGTATGGTTGTCGGGACCCGTCACCTCTCTGAAGACGTTGAAAGATTACAACGACAAATATCAGAGGAGTGAAAAGATGTACCCTTGAACCAATATTAGTTGGGAGATCTGTAGTCCAATTGGGACTAAGATCAAAGATTTATGAGCATATGGGCTCAATTAATCTGAACGAGGGGTTTATGGCCACTTTGGGCTCGGCCCATTCAGTTTAAATGTTAAACATTTGACAATGCTGAGAATTGATTTGGGTTCTGACAATATTTTTGTCTTTTATTGAATGCTGAGTATTCATCATAGCTCTAGGGCTTTATTTATAGAGCAATTTATGTTCTTTTAGCGCACACGTGAGGAACACGTGGCGCGCTTGGCTCTATGCGCCAGACAATGAGCGCAATGCGCTTCTGGTGAAGTAGCACACACGTGAGGAGCACGTGTCGCGCTTGGCGCAGAGCGCCAGTCAATGAGCGCAGTGCGCTATATTTGGAGCGCTAAGGCACTGCATTGCTTTGCGCTAAATGTGGAGTAGTGAGACGCTTCTGTTAAGTAGCGCACACGTGAGGAGAACATGGCGCGCTTGGCGCTGAGTGCCCGTCAATGAGCGCAGTGCGCTATATTTGGAGCACTTTGCGCTAAATATGGAGCGGTGAGGCGCTTTTGTTAAGTAGCGCACATGTAAGGAGCACGTAGCGCGCTTGGCGCTGAGCGCCAGTCAATGAGCGCAGTGCGCTATATTAGGAGCGCTAAGGCGCTGCAGCGCTTTGCGCTAAATGTGGAGCGTTGAGGCGCTTCTGTTAACAAGCGCACACGTGAGGAGCACGTGGCGCGCTTGGCGCTGTGTGCCAGCCTTGAGCGCAGAGCGCTTCTTTAAATTTGGTGCGCTGAGGCTCTTTTAAATTATGAGCGCTAAGGCTCTGCAGCGCTTTGCGCTAGATGTGGAGCGCTGAAGCGCTCCTTTTAAATTGGAGCGCTAAGGCTCTTCTTTTATACATCTTTGATCAGTTCTGCGCTCTAAGAATTAAATTCTCGTTTATAAGAGATTTTGTCTCGTGGATCTAAGAACAAAGTTCTTATTTTATAGGAGATATTTCAATCTCTTACGTTCTTGGTGAAAGGTTTTGCCTTTATGGATCTGTGATCCTAAGAGAATTGAATCATTCTCCCCCTTTTTATAATGAGATGTTCATGATCTCTTTTTATAAAAGACAATTTGTCTTATAGTTCTATGATCTGTGAGCATAGTCACAAATTCGTGATTCGGCAATAATTCGGCGATGTCGAAAATTCGGATTCGGAGAACTATTCGGAAAAAATCGGCAGGTATTCGGGAAAGATTCGGGAAATGTTCGGGAAAGATTTCGAGTAAAAAATTAATATAAAATTAATATATGAGATGCTGGATTTTGATTTCATTAATTATTTGCTGTTTTTTGAATAATTCGTTTTTTTTTGAATAATTCGCGAATAATTCGGGAATTATTCGCGAATAATTCAGCAATAATTCGGCGCGTTCGGTGATGGCAAATAATTCGCAGATTTAATCGGCAGTCACATAATTCACGAATTATTCGTGAATTATCCGAATAATTCGCGAATTATGTGACTATGTCTGTGAGAAGAATTATGTTCTTCTTCTTATTATTATTATTATTATTATTTTATGATGAGATCTTGTGATCTCTTTGGGAAAGACCTTGGTCTTATAGATCTATGATCTTAAAGAAAGAAGTGAATTCTTCTTTTGATATGAGACGATTTCGTCTTTCTGTTCTTTTTACCGTGAAGAGAATTTTTTTCTTCTACCGAGAGCTTGCTCTTCTTTCTGAGATTTCTCGAAATTTATAGGGGGTTCCTCTATATGAGACTTGAAGTCTTAGGGCCTTTATATAGTGAAGGCTGATTTGTTCAATCGGTTAAGGAGATCTTTTCTCCAATTGATTTAGGGATGTCTCCCCCGTTGGATCTTTTGATCCAAGGGCTTCAGATTTACAGAAGGCAATTTTCTTGTTTTTAATAAGATTGGGAAATCTTTTCCCATACAGAATTTATTCTGTATTTTAGTGATTTTTAATCACTGTTTCCACCAATCAGAGCAAAGCTCTGTTTCAAAATTCAAAATTTAAATTGAAGTAACGCTTCAGATTCAGCGCTCTGCGCGCTGAGCGCCACGTGTCAGACACAGACGCGCTAGCGCCAGGTGTGCTGCGACCTAGGCAGCGCACCCCCAATCAAGCCAAAGCTCTGTTTTAAAATTCAAAATTTAAAAGTTGAAGCAACGCTTCAGATCCAGCGCTCTGCGCTGTGCGCCATGTGTCAAACACGGGTGCGCCAGCGTAGTTGCGCTGCGCTCTGCGCTGCGCGCCACGTGTCAAACACGGGTGCGCCGGCGCAGTTGCGCTGCGCTCTGCGATGCGCGCCACGTGTCAAACATGGGTGCGCAAGCTCAAGGTGCGCCAGCGCTGGAATTAAAAATCCCCCACCGTTAGATCAAAAGATCTACTAACAATAAAATTATTAATTAATCAGAACCGAAATTCTGTTATGGAAAGATCTTTCCAATCTTATTAAAACAAGAAGATTATCTTCTGTAAAACAGAAGCCTTAGGATCAAAGATCCAACGGTGGGAAATATTCCCAAATCAATCAAAGAAAGATCTCTTAAAACTGATTCAACAAATCAATTGGCCCTATATAAAGGCCCCAAAACTTCAAGTCTCAGATATACAGAATGATATAGGAAAAACCCTCTAAAAACTTTGAGAAAACTCAAAGAGAAAGAAAGGCAAGCCTTTAGAAAAAGAAGATCATTTCTTCATCTTCAAGGTAAAGAACTAATTCTTGAACCACAGAGATGAAATCATCTCGTAAAAAGAAGAAGAATCATCTTCTAAAAAGATCATAGATCTACAAAAGACCAAGGTCTTTGATAAAAAGAAAAAAAAAGATCAAAAGATCTGATTATAAAAAAATTAAAAGAAGTATTTTACTTCATTCACAGATCCTTGATCTACAAAGGCAGAGCCTTTTATAAACAGGAACTTTTGTTCTTGAATCTTAAGGCAAAGCCTCCTTTACGAGGAACATAAAATTTGTTCTTTGATCTTAAAATTAATCAGATGCGCTTTGCGCTATTGAAAAGTGCCTTGCACTCATGAACTGTGTTTTTTTTTTGCTTTTTTTGCGCTCATTGGACCGGCGCTCAGCGCCAAAACTTTCCACGTGTCAACCAAAGACACAATCTACGCTTTGCGCTTCTGAAACAGCGCACTGCACTCATGGGCTGGCGCTCAGCGCCAAGCGCGCCACGTGTCACTCGCTGACGCGCCAACCGAATAGCGCAAAGCGCTCATAAATTAAAAGCGTAATGCGCTAATGAACTAGCGCTTAGCGCTAAGCGCGACACGTGTCATTTTCGTGTGCGCTACCTGACAGAAGCGCAATGCACTCTTTAACTGGCGCAAAGCGCCTGGCGCGCCACGTAGCGCATTGTCAGAACACACTTCGTTCTGATGAAGACAAAAGATGTCAGAACCCAATGCTTAGCATTATTAAAAGGGCCGAGTCCAAATAAAGACTTAATAGCCATGGCAAGAATAAAAATGATAAACATTTTTAATTGGACTTAGCCCAATTCTGGCCATAAGTCCTCAACCTATATTGAACTGAGCACATCTGCTCACAAATATTCAACAGATCTTGGTCCCAAGCTAGGCCACAGATCTTCCAATCAATCCACACCGGTTCGAGGGTACATCTCTGAACTTCTCTGATATTTGTCGTTGTAATCCTTCAACGTCTTCAGAGAGGCGACGTGTCCCGACAACCACATATTTCATGGACTATGGGGTCCTTAAGCCCATGGACTACGATGTCCTTAAACTTTACAGACTACGATGTCTCTAAACCGGACTGTGGGGTCCCTTTAAACCCATGGACTACGATGTCCTTAACCTCGGACTGTGGGGTCCTTAAACCCATGGACTACGATGTCCTTAAACCGGACTGTGGGGTGCCTTTAAACCCATGGACTATGATGTCCTTAAACTTTACAGACTTTGATGTCTCTAAACCGGACTTTGGGGTCCCTTTAAACCCATGGACTACGATGTCCTTAACCTCGGACTGTGGGGTCCTTAAACCCATGAACTACGGTGTCCTTAACCTCGGACTGTGGGGTCCCTTTAAACCCATGGACTATGATGTCCTTAACCTTGGACCACCATGTCCTTAAACTGGTAATGAACCACCATATTCTTAAACTGGTAATCGACCGCAATGTCACTAAACTAAACAATAGAGCCCAAATGCTCTTTTGTTGGATCTAAACGATCCCGTTAAGTTGATCTTAGACTAAAATTAGACTAACGTATCCTTAACATACGTTTAAGTTGATTTTAGTCTCAAATAAGACTAACGTATCCTTAAACCAAACCCCCAAACCCAAATCTAAGAAGATACGGATTTGGACTAATCCACGTCCTACGGGCGACAACATAAATTAGTCTCCGTATACAATCCACGGGCAACCATAAACAAAACAATCACCCACGACACGAAGTGACCATCTGGAGAAGGAGAAAGTGGTTACCGCGATGCGGTAGCGTAATTAACTGCAGGGGCTTGCGCCTGCAGGGAAGAGCGTCCCCACAATCAAAAACCCCTTGCCATGAGGGGGAATCTGACGAAGTTTGCTACATCGGCCGCATCCGTTTAAACCTTCGATACACGGTGCCATAAATCAACTTGGCATCCTCGGAGAGGTGGACGGATAGCACCAAATAGCATCTGCCCTCGGAATTCAGGCCATGACGTCACAACGTCTCGGTCGCGTCTTTCGGCGGGGAACAGATTCTGGCACACCTGGTGGGACCTTTTCCTCTTTCCACTCCACACTTCGTGTGTCTTGTGTCGCAAACGAATCACGGTTTTAATATGGTTTCCCTTGAGATCAAGGTACTAAGATTTGGTGTCTTGCTCCGTGCAGAAAGCGAAAGACCAATGGCTTCTACCTGCACAAAGTGTTCCAACTGCAGCTGCAATTCACGCTCCGCCTTATCTGGAGACATAGCTTACGGATGCCAAGCGGCCTCCCTGTTCACGATGCCGGTAGAACAGGTCACTCACGCCACCACCAGTTTATTCTTCGGGACCATGCTCCTACCAACAAGCTTCAGCGCTCCTATACCAACACAAGAAGCTCCTAAAAAGTCAGTCTTTGATCGGCTTGCAACTACTGCGGCCCCTCTCAACTGGTCGTCCAGCTCCATCGCCTCGGTCTTCACCAGATTGAGCCAAAGTTCCTCTGGGCCAATGGTGAAGCCTACAATTCAAGAAAAGGTTGTTCCGAAGAGAGTAACCATCCCTGCTCCCGAAGTCGTCAAGGCGGCTTCTCCTGCCAAAGGGTCGGTCTTTACAAGACTGACTGTCCCGGCTCCCACTCTGACTCTCGTTCCCACTCCGAAGTCTGTCTTTGACAGATTAAATCTTGTTACTTAACGGACCTCAGTCTTCAAGAGATTGATGCCAGCAATAGCCCTTCTCCAAAATAGGGGGCAAGACGAAATCACCCATCAAGCTGAAACCATCCCAACAGCTCGACGCGTTCGACGTCGCCATTGGCGCCAAATAAGGAAGGCTGGGGGCAACTCTCCCTCTGGGCTAACTCCACCAGCCCCAACGGTGGAAGTTAATATTGCTGTTCCAACTGGGAACAGCTTCGAGTTATTGAACAAGGTGTGCAGGAACTCTCCTATCGCCGTACAGAAAAGATCCCCTCCATCCGTGGAGAATGTTGCGGAAGCAAAGCCAGAACAGTCCCCTCAGCGGCTATCCTCCAAAATCTACAAAGTCTGGCGGCAGGTTCGTAACTAGGTAGTTGATCAAGATTACCCTTGCCAACAGAAAAGAGTGAAGTTTCAACAAGAAGAGAACCGTCTTGCTAAGCCACAAAAGGCAACAGCTGTCTGGGTGCCCGCTGCGACACCCCGTCGACTTCAACTGCTCAAAAGGGGAGGAAGTCAAAGAAAGCCCCTGTGACTGCGGAAAATCGTAAAGACGCTGAGCCCAAACGCCCCAAGTCTGGGGACATGATAGTACACACTGTTTACATGGCTTCTGGAAAAGAAGAGAGCCGCACTTCGACAGGCCATCCACCGCTTACCCGATCAATAACAAGGGCCCAGGAACAGCAACAGCAGAAGCTTCAGGAGATGCTGACTGCAATGGCTGCACTCACCGAACCAAAAGAAAGTCCAGAGGTGTCATCGGAGCAGCGTCATGAGCAAGAAATCGATGCTGACTTCCTACACAAAGTCCTCGAAAAGAACGACAGAGAAGCTGCAGAACAAGCTGCCAACATAAAACGAATGGCGCTGCTCTTCCAGGACATGGTCGGGATGATGTTACAGCCGGATCCCCCAGCTGAAGACCCTCCGGTCATTATTGAAAACGACAGAGGAGAGACATTGAATCCTCCTCCGGCTCTTTCAGCAGCCAAAGAGGAAACTATTTCCAAGGCCGCCCTGGATGACTATATTGCTCAGCAAATACGAGTTCGCCAGGAAAATGAAGCGGCCGGCCAAGTCTTCAAAACTGGGCGACCATATCCAGGCTGGTATGATCAGATAAAGTACCCGCCGGGCTACACGATCCCCAAATTCCATGTATACAAAGGGACAGGCAATCCCTATCAACATGTCGCTCATTTCAGGGCTCTTTGTGGCAATACCGGTGGTGATGACAAGCTTTTGCTCCGCCAATTCATCGGCAGCTTGTCGGAAACAGCATTTGAGTGGTACTCCGAACTTCCAGACGACTCCGTCAAGACTTTCGCAGAAATGGAGTTGTTGTTCACCCAGCGATTTGCGAGTGCTAGTGAGCGCACCCCAATAACGGCATTGATCAATACCAGGGTGAAGCCAGGCGAGACGTGGGTTCAGTACGCAATCTGATGGCGGAATATATGGTCAAAATGCGAACAGCGTATCGAAGAAGCTCCAGCGGTAGGCATGTTCATGGGCACTTTGGACCCTCATGCAACCATTTCACAATTCATGATGTTCTTTAAGCCAACCACATTCCAAGCCTTAATCGACAAACTGGCCCAAATGGACCAGATGGGTCATAGACCGTCTCCTCCAAAGCCGGACTCTCGAAACGAGAAGGGAAAGGGGAAAGCGATCGTCATAGCCAATACTCGACAACAGCCCGGTGGCCCGAGACCAGTCGATCGCCAAAATAACAGAACTCGATCTCTCGAAGATAAAATGAGCCGCCCTTACTCGTTCCCTCGAGACAAGACGAAGATGTTATTCGAGCTTGCACTCCGCAACAGGCTCATTACGCTCCCAGAGCCAAGACGCCCAGCGCAACCAGGCGACGTTAGCAATCCTAACTACTGCCCTTATCACCGAATATTGGGCCATCCGATCGAGGATTGTTACATCTTCAAAAGCTGGATAGAAGATCGGTACCAGCAGGGAAAATTCATATTATCTGAGAACTGGAAGGTGAACCCGCCTCGGCCACACGCTCCCAAGAAGACGGATACACCGGGGGCATCATGTTCTTTTGTAGACGAAGCTCCATGGGAGGTCGCTCTTTCAGCTAAGACGAAAAGAATGCTGAAGGATCTCCACACATGTCCGGCAATTAGGTGGAAGGATCCACTGGAACCTGAGATCATCGAGGGGATGCTAAAGCCGCGCTCAACTCCAAAAATTGGTAGTGATGGCCAACGCACTCATACCCAGCCGTTAAAATCTCCAAAGAGGAAGAAGAAATCCAAGAAGCCCGTGAAGCCTGGCGACAAGCGCACGGACCTACGAAAATAGATTGACGGGCTAGAAGAGTATAACCAGAAGGCACGGACTCCAGTCACACTTCAATAGTTTCTCAGCCACATCCTTGAGGACGGAAATGATGGAGAAGACTCATCGGATGAATCTGGAGATTACGTGGAAAGTTGCCATGTGATTTCTCACTCATCGATAGACGATGAAGAAGCTCCTTGCACCGAGAAATCGGGGGCAAATCTTGAGCCAGAACTCCTGGGGCCATCAGATGAAATAATTGATGCATTCCTAAACACAGCTCTTCTTAAAAACAAAGCTGATCGGGAGCGTGAGATGGCCATATTTGAAAAGGCCAAATATCGGCGACTGGACGAAAGGGCTGAAATATCCCCGCCAGATCAAAATACCTCTATTGCGAACAAAAACAAGTTCAAGACGAGGAAGAGGTTCGCCAAAGCCATATCAATAGGAATGAAGCTGCCACCCTCCGAAGGAAACATTCTTGGTGAAGCAAAAATATATCCTGGCTACTGCTTATATCATCGAAAGATTGCGCACCCTACTGAAAAGTGTAACGCTTTTAAAAGATGGTGGCAGGGATATGTTGCTCACCGGCAGAATTTCAAGCGGATAAAACGTAAAACTCGTCGGAAGCAAAGAAATACGGCCAAGGAGTTTAAAAGAACCACCAGCAACTGTCGCATGGTTAACGCCGGGGGATCGCAAGTTCTTACCTTCGGGAGTGACTCTGACGAAGAAATGGCTCTTGGACCTCTCTTTAAAGAGTCCACCTTGAGAAAAAAGGAAGAACCGAAGACCTGTGAAAATATTCAGCTGCGCAACCGCACGCTGCCCAAAAAGAATCTTGGACCCTCGAACAGTGGGTCAAATAGAAAAGATAAAGGGAAGGAGAAAGTCCCTGAGGATATTGTCCTCGATGATCGAGTCGTCGAAGAGCTGGCAACCAAGGACCCGCCAAAGAAAAGCAAGGTGGATTACAACGTTCTGGCACACTTAAGGAAGATACCCTCACAGCTCAGCGTTCTCGACGCCCTCCTGCTATCAAAAGAAGCAAGAGATTCTTTGATCAAGGCACTGCAGGAACCCGAGCAATTCCAAACTTTCCTCGCCGAAGAAAAGATGAAGGACGAGCTGGAAGAAGTACACACAGCCGATATCACCTTTGGAGATGAATATCTCCTCCTTGGGACGTGCGAGCATAACCGTCCCCTATATGTCTCCGGGTACTGTCATGACATCAAGATAGGTAAAATCCTGGTTGACAATGGGTCCTCTGTCAATCTCCTCAATGTGAGAGTGTTGAAGGAAATCTGCATGAGCGTTCAGCACTTTGCTCGCGACAAAATCACCATCTCCGGGTTCGACTCTCAGTCATCACGGACGCTTGGGTCCGTGATACTGACGTTACGCTTTGGCCTGCTCGTCATGGACATCAAGTTCTACGTCATTGACGCCAAGACATGCTACAACACTTTGATCGGCCGGCCTTGGTTACACGAGTACAACATCATCCCTTCTACACAACATCAGTGTATGAAGTATTTCAAGGATGGTCTCGAGTATACTGTAACAGGAGAGCTGAACCCATTCTCCGTGAACGAAGTCCGCAAGTACGAAGACGCAAAATACTTCTTACCAGGCTTTGAGGACACATAAAGATGTTACAAACCGGAGAACAAAGCTATCCCTACCATTCCGGTCTTCGGGAGTGATACCGAGGAGGAAGAAGAAATAGTTTACTCAGGTTCTCCCCAGTGCAATAAGCAGGGACCGTCTGTTCCTATGCTTATCTTCGGCAGCGACTCGAAAGATGAGGTCCATGCCGTATTCTCTGCTCGGCCTTCAATACAAACCTTCGCTGAGGAAGAGCAAAGTTTGCAGGTTGCCATGGTTCCGCCCAAACATCATAAAGAACTAGACGTGCTTGATACCTACAGTGTGGAAGAACTGCAGACATTCTACGTCCCTCCCACGCGAAAAGGTGAAAAGGCGATCCTATTCTACCGATCCGAGGAAACCAAAGTGGAGAAAGAAATCTGGCATGGCACAGATTCCACACTTGACAGATTCCAGCCCATCCGTTTGCCCAGATATTACACAGACGGACTAAAGAGACTCTTGAGACGCCAAGGCATACCCCTTAGGCAAACTGCACGACAAGCATGGTTCTATAACCAGATCTGGAACGTTCTTGGAACCCAAAGAAAGTTGCCCAATGGGAGAATGGAAACGACCGGGCATGGGTATGTTCAATCCAAGAAACGGGAGCTACTCCGTGACTGCTACGTCATACATGACTTTGATGAAGAGGGAGATGCTCTGTGGGAAGATGCTAACCCTGAACCAGAACGAACTCCCGCCGTGAAAATGCCAAGCCCATCGAACGAGCTTATAAGGAAAGTGGGTCAAAAGGTTCGTGTAACACCCGAGTTCATTTATACCAATTCCAGTTCTTGTATTTCTTTATTCGTGATAATCTTGATTTAACGTATTTAGGGTGCGAATGGTATTTTACACTTTACATTGCATTCGACCCGACCCGCTCGCTTGAACCCATTTGATTCTTATTTATAGATTACCGTGACTTGTTGCATGGACACGTGCATCTCACGATTAGTACATACTGGCATTTTATCTAGTATCGCATCTTTTATCATATAACATTTTAGGTTACAGAAAATAATTTAAAATTGCATTTCATAACCTGCATGATACCCCTAACCCCGTGGTAGCATCCGCACATCTTGTTCTTGTACCGTTCAGTGAAACGGACGTGTTTGGATGGCTACGCGCACGTACGTGCATCCATTCTTGGGGGTATGCATTTTTTTAACTGGGATTTCATTTTGAAATTTGGAAGTCGTATATATTTTTAATATTTTAAATCGGAATTTTTAGACCGGACCCGGACATATTTTGGAGTAAGTTTGTATTTCCCAAAATCTCAAAACGGACTAATATTATAATATTATAATCTTTATTTCGTTCTAAAGTTTCTTTAACAAAAAAATATTCTAAATATATATCTCTCTCTCTGCTCTCTCTGTCTCTTTCTCTCTATATATATATTATTTTATTTTTTCTACATTAAAATCTTTAAAAACCTCACGTCTCTCTCTCTCCCCTCTCATCTTCTTCTCTCTCTCTCGTTTTCTTTTCCTCACAAAAAAAAAACCTAACCCTAGCCCTCACCCTCGCTCGCCTGCACGTCGCCGTCACCACCTCGCCGGCGTCGGCCTCACCCAATCACCACCATCTTTCTCTTCTCTTTTCCCTGCATCAAAACCATCACCGCAAAACCCAACGTCAAGCTCTACCCTCGTCGTTGCACCCTCGCCGGAGCTCCGATCCCGTCGGCTTCAACCCTCACCACCATATTCTTCCCCTCCTCGACCTCTTTCTTCTCCCCTGCACGCCCACCGCCTACCACCCCGACGAACTCGACACCCCTGCACCCAACTGAAACCCACAACCTTACCTTGCCTCCACATCTCCGACCACCCTCGTCACAGCCCTCGTCTCCTCACCTCTTCCCCTCTCTCTCCCGAGCCCCTGCAAACACCCCGATAGACCCTCAAGAACCTGCACACCCGAAGCCTTAACCCTAAGCTTCACCGGAACCTCGCCGTCGACGGCCCATCATCATCGACGACTCCCTTGCCACCTCCTCTGTCCCCAAACACCAACCCCAGAGCACCAACCCCTTCCTCTCTCTTCTTCTTCTTCTTCTTCTCCTACAACTTCTTCTTCTCTTTCTACATTCTCGGTTTCCGACCGTCGCCGGAGCCATGCCGCCGCCGACCATCCGGACGAACCATACCATCACCACAGTACCACTACAATTCCAAAATCATGCCATCACCACTTCCATGTCACGACCGTGTCGCGACCAGATCGTGTCCAAATCGCGACCAGACTATGCACCAGATCGTGTCAAGATCGCGACCAGACCACCACCAGATCATGTCCAGATCGCGACCAGACCATGCACCGGATCATCTCCAGATCGCGACCAGACCATGCACCAGATCGTGTCCAGATCGCGAACAGACCACCACCAGATCGTCTCTAGATCGCGACCAGACCATGCACCAGATCGTCTCCAGATCGCGACCAGACCATGCACCAGATCGTGTCCAGATCGCAATCAGACCACCACCAGATCGTCTCCAGATCACGACCAGACCATGCACCAGATCGCGACTAGACCCGGTACCGTGTCGTTCCATTTCACACACCGCATCGTGTCATGTCGCACCAGGCCGCCTGCATATCGACCATTGTTCTGAGGCAAGTAAAACTTGCTACATGCTATTATATTTACTTAGCCCATAGTACTCTTTAAATAGTTTATCATTGGTCAAACACCTGTTTGCATCCATCTCGTCTAGTATACATATTTTTGCATCCATAGATCACTTGAATATATTATATTACAATATTGACATTCCACATTTGATAAATTGTAGTTTAATTAGTATTGGAACTCTAATCTTAACCCTAATCATAACTGTACAACCATATGCCTTAATCTGTACCTGATTGCATATTGCATTACAGTGTTCCATTTTATTGTTCCATTAGTACCCCATGCTTGTTTTGTATACACATACTTATGTTAGTTGGATTATGAGCACCCACATGACATCTTGTGCACCCTGACACGACTTGTTACACCTACTACTTGACACGACATGGTACCGTGCACCTCTCGACATGACATGATACCTATATACTACCTGGCTTGACCTGATGTACCATGGCTTTACCTGTTACTTGATCTTGTGTCTAATGCCAACAAACCTGACCTGTTGTCCTTACGGACAGTTCCTGTTGTCTATCCAGACAAACCTGTACCTGCCTGATCCTGAGTTGGCATTAGCTCCAGATTATTTAATACCTGACCTGAACATATATAACTTGGGGGTATGGGGAAATCAATAATGAAACCTGACTTGTAACTCGGCAGCTTGCTACCTTTACCGACCAGTTTTAGAGGCTAGGCCAGCCTTGGGATGATGCTGCTGACATCATCCATCGTTATCCATTACCTTTTTAGAGGCTGGGCCAGCCTTGGGATGATGCCATGGACATCATTCATCGTTACCCTTTTCCTTTTAGTGCCTAGCGGCATGTCTCGGTTTCAGCCCGAGAATCTTCACCGTGATCCCGGGCACGCACGGGATACTATTGAGTTACATCGATGATTCATCAAATTGATTTCAAAGACTTGAGAGTAGTTAACCCAATAGACCAGTTTGGATTACTCACTGCACACTACCTTGCACTGCCCTGATTTATATTGCTGTTACACCTGCTTTACTATTTATGATCATACTTGCATATCTTGCTACCATGTTTATATATTATTGCTTGATGTTATGACGCGCTGACGTCTGGGTTTTGCATGACCCAGATCCTCTACCTTTGTTGCAGACTGATCAGGAGTATTGCAGCTGTTAGACCGAGCGGCGAGGATCCTGTTGGTACCCAGTCTTACTTTCCAAGTGTTTTATTTATTGGATCATTTTCTTCCGCATATTATTATTTCTTGACTCATTTATTCTGGCTCATGGACATGTACTAGATAGTTTAGTTTACTTTCCTGTTCTTGATATCTCTACAGCCGTAATGTGACTGTGGAAGGATTTTTCCTATCCACAAGTAGCATGGTTGGCTATGTCACGTGCCCATCTTAGCATACTCTGGGAAGCGGGGCGTGACAGTTCAAGACGACCATAATCGCAAAATAGCCATCTATGAGAAAGCCAGGACGCAATGCCTCCTTCAGCAGGCTGTGAAAAATGAAAATGCTCCACCTTGTCAACCCATTGTACGAAAGGCCCGACGCAGAGGAAGAAACAAAACAAAGAACAGGAAAGGCGTTCGACAACGACAAAGTGGGTCTAAGAAGCCACGCGATCAAGAATCGAGCCGCCAGAATTCATCTCTTATAAAGAAGATGAGTCGAGCATACTCTTTTGCCCTAGACAAGACAAAGAAGATACTTGATCTTGCCATAAAACATCAAATGATTACCCTCCCGGAGTCCAAGCACCCTGAGCAAGCAGATGAAGTCTCTCACCCGGAGTACTGCTCCTATCACAGGGCAGTA
Organism: Agapanthus africanus; assembly: GCA_030015575.1. Classification (NCBI taxonomy): domain Eukaryota; kingdom Viridiplantae; phylum Streptophyta; class Magnoliopsida; order Asparagales; family Amaryllidaceae; genus Agapanthus; species Agapanthus africanus. The sequence continues at coordinate 221,545,682 of JASDDO010000014.1, forward strand.
GGGCATCCTATTGAAGACTGCTTCACATTTAAGAACTGGGTCGAAGATCAATATCAACAAGGCAGGTTCGCTCTGTCCAGCAGCTGGAGGATAACCCCTCCACAAAAGCATGAACCCAAATCCACGAGAGTAGAACCAGATCGACATCGGTCTTGGAAGCGAGCTCGTACCTGTCACGTGATAACACTGTCAGAAGAGGAGCCCGAGAATGTGGATGAACTCCCCTCGTGCTTCGAAAACGATGATGACGATGTAATCTCAGAATTTCCACCGGCGCCAAAAGAGCTGGAAGATGGAATACATACTACTGCAGATAATCTTAAGAAAATTGATTTGGGGACGGCAAGTGACCCGCGACCAACATTCATTAGTGACCTACTGTCTGAAGAAAGGGTGGCTGCACTAAAAGACATGTTTATGCAGCATAGAGATAACTTCGCATGGAATTATTCCGAGATGCCAGGACTTGATCCAGAGATTGATGTCCACTAATTGGCAATATCCCTAGACGTTAAGCCAATCAAATAAGCACCGAGAAGAATGCTGCTCGAACTTGAGATGAGCATCAACGCCGAGGTCAAGAAGCTAATCGACTCCGGCTTTATCCAAGAAGTTCAGTATCCTGACTAGATCGCCAACATCGTCCCAGTGATGAAGAAAAATGGGACAGTGCGCATCTACATAGATTTTCGGGATCTCAATAAAGTCTGCCCGAAGGACGAATTCCCAGTACCGGTCACCAAACTGATGATAGACGATACATCCACTCATGAGGTTTTCTCCTTCATGGATGGCTCATCAGGATACAATCAGATAAAGATGTACCCTGAGGACCAGAAACATACCGCTTTCCGGACCCCTTTGGACATATTCTGCTACAAGGTAATGCCTTTCAGTTTAAGGAACGCCGGCACCACTTATCAAAGGTCCATGACGAAGATCTTCGATGACCTCATACATGAAATCGTCGAATGCTATATCGACAACCTTGTGGTGAAAAGCAAATCATACAAGGAACATTTAGAGCATCTAAAGATCGTATTCCAACGCCTTCGGCAATACAACTTGAAGATGAACCATCTCAAGTGCGTGTTCGGAGTTTCCTCAGGCAAATTTCTAGGATTCATCGTCCGACACCGAGGCATCGAGATAGACCCGTCGAAGATCAAGGCGATTATGGAAATGCCTCTGCCAAGGACTCTCAAGCAATTGCGGTCTCTTTAAGGAAGGCTCGCGTACATCCGGCGATTTATAGCGAATCTCTCAGGAAAGTGCCGCCCCTACAATCACCTGATGAAGAAGGGAACCCCGTTTATCTGGGATCACAAATGCCAAGGCGCACTGGACGAAATCAATCAATACCTGCAGAATCCGCCAGTACTGGCCGCTCCCGTTAAGGGAAAACCTCTCGTCCTGTACACAACGGCCCTTGAAGGTTCTTTAGGCGCGCTATGGGCATAAAAGAACGACCAAGGGATAGAAAGAGCTCTCTACTACTTGAGTCGAGTTCTACTGGGGGCAGAAAGTAATTACTCTCCCATCGAAAAACATTGCCTGGCATTGATCTTCCCAATAACGAAGCTCAGACATTATGCGTTGGCACACGAGGTCCATCACATATCGAAGGTGGATCCTCTCAAATATTTGATGTCGAAGGCCATATTAATAGGAAGACTCACTAAATGGGCCATGCTCTTGATGGAATTCTCGATAACTTATCGGCCTCTTAAGGCAGTGAAAGGCCAGGCCATCGCCGACTTCCTCGCTGAGCATCCGATACCTGTTGATTCTCCTTTGAATTGCGAACTTCCAGACGAACATGCGTTTGACACGATCGACGGGGGTGATACCTGGTGGGAAATTTATTTTGATGGAGCGTCTTCCATGAAGAAGCGCAAACAAGCTACCCCTATAATCAAATCGAGGGTAGGCCTCATCTTCGTAACTCCATAAGGAGGGATAATGCGCTTTGCCTTCTCCTTGACAGAGCCGAGAACGAACAATGAGGCTGAATATGAAGCGTTGATAGCAGGTCTCTAGATCGCTATCGATATGGGAAATGAAAACCTCATCATATACGGAGATTCTCAACTGATCATTAGTCAAGTAAAAGGCGACTATCAGACGTACAAACCAGAGTTGGTGAAGTACGGCGAAAGGGTGCAGCGACTGTTGACCCAAATTCCTTCCTACACCTTGGAAAGCATACCGCGTGCGGAAAATAGCAAAGCGGATGCATTAGCCAAGCTCGCTAAAGAACTGGCCGACGAGAACCTCGATGACGTGAGAATCGTTGTGCAAAGCCACTGGGTTCTTGCTCCGGCAGAAATATCTCCGGAGTCATCCGAAGAAAAGGGAGCGACCGAGCGAATGACTCTGCAAATAAAAGATCAGGAAAAGGCCGTGGATTGCAGAGAAGTCTTTATAGACTCCTTCAAATCCCTCCGAACACCTGAAGATGCGTCCTCAAGACATCAGCTTATGAAACGAGCTCTGTCTTTCGCTTTCGTCAATGATACTCTATATAAGAGGTCATTTGATTCTCTGTAGCTAAGATGCCTGGGACCTGAAGAAGCAAAGAGAGTCGTCCAAGAAACTCACGACGGACTCTGCGGTTCTCACCAAGCCGGGCCGAAGATGAAGCTGAAAATTAAAAGGATGGGCTACTATTAGCCCACGATGATTCAGGACTGCCTCGACTATGCGAAGCAGTGTCACTCGTGCCGGATTCATAGAGACTTTATCCATCAGCATCCTAATCCACTACACCCAACGATGGCTAGTTGGCCGTTCGAAATGTGGGGAACTGACATAATCGGCCCTATCGAACCAATATCGTCCAGAGGACATCGATTCATCTTAGCGACAACTGATTACTTCTCCAAATGGGCCGAAGCAGTACCGCTGAGGGAAGTAAAGATGGAGAATATCCTCCATTTCTTCAAGACACACGTCATCTATCGGTTTGGAACTCCGCGACGGATTATCTCCGATAACGGGCCAGCCTACAGAAGCCACAAGATCAGCCACTTCGCACAATAGCATAATATAGACTGGCGATACTCTTCAGTCTATAATCCTCGAGCTAACGGCCGAGCTGAGGCTTTCAACAAAACCTTGACAAAGATCGTGAAAAATACGGTGTCTCGAAATAAGAGGGACTGGCACGAGAGACTGCATGAAGCTCTTTGGGCGTATCGAACTATGTTCAAAACGGCCACAAACACAACGCCGTATGCATTGGTATTTGGCACAGAAGAAGTACTTCCCCTTGAAATAGAGTTACCCTCTTTGCGCATGGCAGTTCACTGCGAGCTAACGGACAAAGAAAATGCTTACCTTCGGCTTGAGGAGATAGATGCCCTTGATGAAACCCGGCTCATGGCGCAACAAAATCTGGAGGCTTATAAAGCGAAGATGACGCGCTCATATGAAAGATTGGCTAGGCCGAGAACATTCCGCCAAGGCGAACTCGTGCTAATGGTCAAGAGACCTATGATCCCCAATCGTGCCAAACGGGGGAAATTCGAGCCGAACTATGAAGGCTCGTATATCATAGACAAAGTCTACCAGGGTGGAGCCTATCTACTCATGGACATGCATGGCGAAAGGCCCTTCAGGCCAATAAATGGTCGCTTCCTGAAAAAGTACTACGCCTGACGAGTCACGGCCTAGGTCAATGATAGATGACGACGACTATGTCCGCTCGCTATCTTCCTAAGCCTAAACTATATAAGTAGTAGCCGGCTTCCTTGACAACGGACTGAAGACGTCCTTAAACTAACAACGAATCGAAACGTTCTTAAACTAGCAACGGACCGAAAACGTCCTTAAACTAACAACGGACCGAAACGTCCTTAAACTAGCAACGGACCAAAAACGTCCTTAAACGAGCAACAGACCGAAACGCCCTTAAACTAACAACGGACCGAAAACGTCCTTAAACTAACAACGGACCGAAATGTCCTTAAACTAACGATGGACCACTATGTCCTAAAACTAGCTGTTAACCAAGACGTCGACAAACTACGGTGGATTGCAGCGTCCCAAAGCTGATACAAAAAAAATAATAAAAAAAAAAGAAGAAGAAAAAAAAGAAGAGAAAACGGTATGTCCATAAGCAAAATGGGCACGGATGAAAACCCGAAAGGGCTCCGTGAGTAAAAACAGCAGGGCTACCGGCGAGTGTTTGTGAAAACCCGAAAGGACGCAACCTCGTTAAAAGGAACTTGCAGGGTCCTCTCGACCTTGTAAGGAGAAACCACCCGCGCGAGATCCTTACGACTCACATGGGAGCAACACACTTAGGGATCCCTACGATTCCTAAGGAGAAATTACAGTTGCGAGATCCTCACGACTCGAAAGGAGAACCCTCTTATGAGACCATCACGGCTTATAAGATTCAAAAGTCTTAAGCTACAGGGATCTAAACCTGTTCTTAAGCAGCCCACTACAACCTCCGATACTTCCCTACAAGCGGCTCAATGATGACCCTTGTATACAATCCACGGACGCAAATAAACAATTCCCTAACAAAGTCCCATCCGTGACTGGGGATATGTTTGCACGATGAACACCCCTTGTAAGCCCTCTCGACTTATAAGGAGAAAATACTCTTGTAAGATCCTTACGACTTACGAGAAGCCATACGCTTAGGAGTCCTCATGACTCCTAAAGAGAAAATGCACCTACGAGATCCTCACAACTCGCAGGGAGGAATACCTTCATGAGATCCTTACGGCTCATGAAGTCAAAAGCCTTAGTCGACAGGATCCTAACCCTGTCTACTAAGCCACCTTTGTTCGATATCGACAGAGGCAAATGATGACTCGCTCCTGACAATATCCCAGTTGTAGCGGCACTAATGCCAAAATCGGTGTCTAATTCCAAGCTTGCAGCGAAAATCTAGAGAGCTACACATGCATACGAAATAGCCGAAATGATGGGGCAACTTGCAACAAAATCAGCAAGTAAAAATATATGCATGCAAAATAGCCGAAATGATTGGGCAACTCGCAACAAAAAGCAGCGGGTAAAAATAAAATAAATAGCTGAAATGATTGGGCACCGCAAAAAATAGCCGAAATGATTGGACAATCGCGACCTTCGCGATATAAAAGCTGAAATGATAAATCATCGCGGAAATAAAAAATATATAAATAAAATTTGTACCCTACAGGTGATATTGTATTAATCCCTGTATACAATCCAGGGGAGCAAACGAAGAAGGAATCACGCCTTCCCTCCCTAGGCTCCATCAGAAGAAGAAGCCAAATCTCAACGGTTCACAGACAACCTAGGGACCACTTCAGTATTCGTCTCATTACACCAGACGATACGTCATCCACATGACCCCGTTCGTAAATACGTCATCTATACGACCCCGTTCGGAAATACGTCATCCATATGACCCCGTCGTGGAAATACGTCATCCACATGACCCCGTCGCGGAAATACGTCATCCAAATGACTCCGTTGTGGAAATATTTCATCCACATGACCCTGTTCGGAAATACGTCATCTACATGACCCCGTCGCGGAAATACGTCATCCACATGACCCCGTCTCGGAAATACGTCATCCAAATGACCCCGTTCGGAAATACGTCATCCACATGACCCCGTTCGGAAATACGTCATCCACATGACCCCGTCTCGGAAATACGTCATCTACATGACCCCATTCGGAAATACGTCATCCACATGACCCCGTTCGGAAATACGTCATCCACATGACCCCATCGCGGAAATACGTCATCCACATGACCCCGTCGCGGAAACACACACATCAGCCAATGGCCCCGTCGCGGAAATACGTCATTCAAATGACCCCGTCGTGGAAACACGTCAGCCAATGACCCCGTCGCGGAAATACGTCATCCAAATGACCACGTCGCGGAAATACGTCGTCCACATGACCCCGTTCGAAAATACGTCATCCACATGACCCCGTTCGGAATACGTCATCCATATGACCCTGTCTCGGAAATACGTCATCCGCATGACCCCGTCGTGGAAATACGTCATCCACATGACCCTGTCGTGGAAATACGACATCCACATGACCCCGTCGCAGAAACACGTCAGCCAATGACCCCGTCGCGGAAATACGTCATCCACATGACCCCGTCTCGGAAATACGTCATCCACATGACCCCGTTCGGAAATACGTCATCCGCATGACCCCGTTCGGAAATACGTCATCCACATAACCCCGTTCGGAAATACGTCATCCATATGACCCCGTTTCGGAAATACGTCATCTACATGTCTATCCCACTAAAAACTTCCAGGTCCTCTCGATTTGTAAGGAAGAAAACTCTCTTATAAGATCCTTACGACTTATAAGGGAAAACACACTTAGGAATCCTCACGATTCCTAAGAAAAAATACACCTACGAGATCCTCTCGACTCGTAGGGAGAAAAGTCTTTATGAGACCCTCACGGCTTATAAAGTTGAAAAGTCTTAGGTAACAGATCTGAACCTGCTTCCTAAGCCATCACTACCCCTCGAAGAAGCCAAGACAAGATGCTCACTCTATCATCTGCCGGCTATGTTTGCTAAGATGACATGCTAATAACAAAAGAAAGAAGAAAGCAGAGGGATGACACAAGACATTGCAAAAAAATGTGTATCTTTTATTCATGAATTCAATTGGGTACAAAATACATCATATGAAAGAATGAAAGAATAGAAGAACGAATACATTTTATTCAAAATTACAAATGGTACAAAAAAATTATTGAGAGGAAAGCGCTTTCAATAATCTAATCAGCCGCTCGCACAACTCCCTCAGCCCCTCTTCTTAATCAGCTGTCGTGGCCAACTCTGCTTCGACCTCGCTGCCGCAAGTAAGACGAAAGTTGTTCCTCGACGGTCCGCTGAGCTGCTTCACGATCTTGTGCAGCCCGCTCGACGACGTCGAGCTTCTGCCTCAGGGTTAACCCATCAGAAACGCATCGCAGAAGGCAGTCGAAGATAACTTTCAACTGGGCAGCATTCGCATCAACCTGAGCATGCAGTCGAGCAGATTCGCTTGAAGTTTCTTTACATTCCTTCTGCTTTAAAGCCACTTCTTGTTCAAGATGGTGGAAGTAAGAATTGCTCTGCTCGATCCACGCAGCCCGTTGAGTGCTCACAGCCAGGATCTCAGGAGTGGGACGCCAAGCTCAAACTCATACAGGCAAGCCTCGACTTCCCTACAGTGATTAACCCAAGACTCAACGACGCCTCACCATGGAAGTTCACAAGCATCGCCAGCATTGGATTGACCTCGGCAGCGAAATCTGCGGCAGATGTAGGAGCCTCCGCTTCAAGCTCCTCGACATATTCGCTCAGCATGCGCAGACTGGTCCCAGCACCTTTAGAGGATGGGCGCCTAGAAAAAGGCCCTGCCGGCATCATAATGCAAGACTCGAACGGGGCTGGAGTTGATATGACTGCTACAAAATAGATCATAATCAGATGTCGGCTCAAGAAATAAAGAAAATACACAAAAAATAGAGTCTGCTATACCGGCTGCACAGGAGGCAGAGCTGGGAGTGCTGGTAGCGCAACGACAGCCTCGTCCCCTCCTACAATTTGTAAGGCTACAAGCAATATAAAGAAGAGTTAGCAGTAATGCGACTGCCCGTTAAAGAAAGGACGTCGTTTAGAAAAGATACTCACCAACACCAGCAGGTGAACTAATCTCTGACAGGAAAGAAAAGTGTGGGTGCAGCACCTGATACAGGTGGTCAAAAAGGACTCCTGCAAGGACGCAGTAATACAACGTCAGTACATAAGTTATACAGCTTAAAAATAAGACTGATGGGTCACGAATCCGCACCTTCCAACATCCGAGATGGTATGAGAGAGGGTAGAGGAGGTGTCACCGTCAAGGCGGTGGCTGATGGCATTGCCTTGGGTAGCGCGACCTCAGCGCTCACCGCACCTGCATTAGAAACAAGATAAACACTGTCAGGAAAGATTGAAAAGGATTGCAGAATAAAAAGAAAAGCAATGACCCAAAATCTACCTGATGAGTCGCCAGTCGGAACCACAATGAGGGCGTCACTTGATACAGCAACTGCTTCATCCTCATCCATCGGGATGGTCTCACCTCCCGTCGCCTCATCCCATGACTCTACGAGAGCCGTCGTAACACTTGCGACGCTGGGAGATAGCAAAGAGCCGCAAGCGGAAAGAGCGATGATTGAAGCGGTGCCTGACTCTTGAAAGGGAGCAGCTACCTCGGGCTCAGCAATTGTGGCTATCTCATCCATCACCACCTCAGACTCGGCAGTGGTGGTCATCTCACCTACCTCCATCTCAGGCTCGGCAATCGTGACTGTCTTATCCGCCGCTACCTCGAGCCCGGCAATTGCAGCCACCTTTCCTGTCGTCGCCCCGGGTTCGGCAATCACAGCTACCTCCTCTACTGCTACCTCACGCTCAGCAGTCGCTGCCACCTCTTCGGGAAGATTCGGCCCTGCAAGATAAGATATATGAGAATTGATACTTAAAACTTTGACAATGGAACCCCGTGTTACATTACCTTGGGTTGGTCTTCCGACTGCTTCCCGAGCCGCACGTGCTGCTCGTCTATAGGCAGTGGACAAGGCAGCCGGTGATTTCTCTGAGGGAGTAGGAGCAGGGGTAGCGGTGCTCGAGCCCGCGCCCACGGCTAAGGCAGCACTACGCTCCCTTGCCGCGCGCACTCGGCGTTTCCTTTCGGCCCGGGCAGTCAAAACAGACCTTCTAGACGCATCCACCAACAGGACATCATCGTCCACACCAAGGGTTACCTCTGGAACCATCAAGGCTTTCATCATCGGTCGTTTGAGTAGGGCCTCTTTCGACAGCGCCGAAGAGGCCGGGACTCCAGTGGCTGGCACGGGAAGAATCTCCGCATCAGCTTGCGGAATCGGCATTGTGGTCCCTGTGATAAGACAAAGAAGGGGTCAGATTACCCATAAGAAATAGGAACGGGAACATGGTGAACCGAAACATACCGATGCCTAAGGACGCTCGAAGTCTTTCCTCTTCCTCAAAGGTCTTAAGAGAAGCTGCGAGAGCTTCTTCAGTGGAAACGCCTGTTAAAGAAGGAAAAGCGTCAGTCAAAACACGATAATAGAAATACGATGCAATGGCAAAAAATACAGCTAATGATTACCTGATCGCGCGAGGATAGCCAACCCCTCTTCGTGGATGGCCAATTGCTCAGAAGCTGCAATAGCAGCCGCCAGATCCGTATCATCTGGCGGCATGAATAAGCCATCATTCGTCCCATACTCGCTCAGGCCCTCGCCGTAAGGAGCATGAGGCTCCTGGCTGAGTACAACGTCGACAGAAAAGATCGACTTCTTTTTCTTCTTCTGTGAGCGAACTCCGGTCGCAGCCAGCACCAGCTTGCGCTTGGTGGGCACTTTGGGACGGCGAGTCCCGATATCCGAACCCACGCCAGATTCAGGTGAAGCTACATTTACCGTCTCCACGGGAACACGGGGCACCGATGGCACATCCGCCGTCTCCACAGGAGCATAGGTCAATCCACGCGTGGGGCTTAGCACACGTGGAGGCTCAACTGCAGCAACCCCTCTTAGCGGAGGGGGGACAGCGATCCGTCGCTTTAAAAGGACGTTACGATCGCTGGCAGGGGGCGCACTCTTGCGATCGAGCAGCAGCCATCTCTCTTCCCTAATAACAGCGCCCATCACATGTTGATACCAGGCCCCGTGTACGTTAAGGGCCCTCGGAATGCAACTCGGCTCGCTAATAAAGAAGTGGGAGCCCGTATTCAAGCGCATAAAGTGATGCAGCGCACCCCGTATTCCCTCTTTGGTGGCAGCAGGTTCATCCAAGAACGCCTCCAGTGGAACTCCCTGGTTATAACTCAGCTGCTGGGCAAAATGATAGGGGTTGTATCTCATAAAAAGCGCCGCATCATTTTGCCTGAATACGAGAAAGCCCGGCCTGATGGAGTATAGATGTAGAATCTCAAGGGCTTTCAACATGGAGGCTCCGACCTTGAAAACGTCGCGCAATGCCAGCACCATCTTGAAAGTTTCCTAGCCGATCGTCAGGACTTTGTCCCTGAAAGATATATCAGCTCCGACCGTCGCGGACGAAGAAGCAAGCCCCTAACTTCCCGCTGAGACGGATTCACGATAGAGACGTCAACCAGCCGCATAATTCTCGGGAACTTGCATTTCTCGAAAAAAGAAGGTCTTTTATGAATGACGAATACCCCGAGCACATGCATTTCCATCCACGAAGTAAAGTAATGCATCGGGAAGTTGGCAGCATGCACCCTCGGTTCAGTGGTATCCTCCGCCATGCTAAGACTATGGTATAGGTGGGCTAACCTGGCGATCCCGATAGCCACTTGTATTCCAGCCACCATTCGATGCGCTGGGTAGAAGACGGACGACCTCATATAGCGAGGGTGCATAGGGAGCGCGAACCAGCATAACCACAGCCCAAGAAACCCAAGAAATAAAGCCTCCTCGTCAATGCCCAAGGCGGCGATGTCTGACAGAGAAATGATTGCGGCCTCCGGAAGAAAAAAGCCCTTCTGATCGTCTTCCAATACCGGTCGACGGTCCAAGACGAAGCCGAAGGGGTCGTCAAGCTTGGCAAACTTTTCGCCTCGTTGCGATAAGATCTCTGGGCGAAGAAACCGGGCAATGAAGTCTGTGAAACTAACCCGCTGGCCTCCGGATTCCAAGAAGAGGCTCTTGTACATGTTCATCACCTTTATCAGACTAGGAAACTGGTGCTGAATGGCGTTCTCTGGCGTTAGGCCCATCACTACCGGCTTAGTGGCAAAAACATATTCATCCGGGGGAAGCAGCTCCTCGTAATGCTCCCCCTAACCGGTAGACCGGAAACCTCAGCGAATTCTTCTAAGGAGATGAAGACTTCCCTGTACAGTAGAAGAAAAGTATGGGTTAGGATGTTCCATTGCTCCAAGAACGCCTTAATCCACCATGTCGGAGGAGCAGAATAGTGGAATAACGAAGCATAAACCGCAGGATATAGGCCGAGCTTCAGCAGTTGCGTTTTCTAAGCCGACAAAATATACCCGGCCTACTGCAAATACCCGGCCGGATGTCGGGGAGTCAACCCAATGTTGTAAGGTTGTCCCCAAGGGCGCGACTCGCCCTGGCATATGCGCCACCCTAAAGTATCTAAAGCTGCCGGTAGCTTCATGGGTATGGCGGCAATCGAAGGTTGAATAAGACCCTCCGAAGTCCAATTGATAACCTCCACGGCATAGTTCACCGAGGGTGCATCTGCATACGGAATCGTCGAGATAGGCTCCGACGGCGTCGCACAAGAGAAGCTTTGACGACCTTTAATAATCTGGTCATACCATCTACCCCACAGGTGAAGATTTTTGTGCTCCAGGTCACGGTCCTTGATGAGCGCGAGAACCTCCGGTTCCACGGGTGCCTCAGGGAATCCTCCCTCTGAACGAACAAACGGGAAAAAGGGATCGAAAGACATGTTCCCTGCAAGAAAAGACAGAAGTCAATTGTCAGTGCTATAATTTAATTTTAAATTTCTGACACTCGGTACTTTAAAGTTGTACGACACTGCAATGCAGTGGAAAGGGGACCAAAGGAGGACCCACAAAATCCAGATGACAATACATCAATTAATAAAACGGCCTCATCATTAGATGAAACTGTTAATTAATGAGGAAATCCTCAAGAAAATTCTCATTGAATGAGAAATCCCTCGGGAAAAGGAGAAAATCTCCCTTTGAGAGCAAAGCTCTATGACAGAGTGACACTTGTCAAACTCTGATCATGAAGGAATAAATTTCCTTAAAGAGCCTGGCTCTGTAATGATGATGGAAAAATCCATCAAGGATTAATTAAAATCAATTAATTTTATGAATTAAAAATTTTGGGATCTTCAAGATCCATGAAAAAACTCTTAAGAGTTCTTCATCAAAAAATTAACAAATCAACATGATTCAAAAGAGCAGAGCTCTGATTCATGGGATAAGAAACCCCAAGAAAAGATCTCTTTAGATCTATGGGTTGAGGAGAGCAAAGCTCTGTTAATGAAACCCTAAATGGGTTTTCTTTAGATCAAAGATCTATAAAGAGCAAGGCTCTGTTAATGGGTAAAACCCTAATTTATTAAAAGTTTTAAACTTTACCTAAGTTTTGACAGAGTTTTTACACTTGCAAAGTTCTTAAACTGAAGAGCAATGCTCTGAATAAAAGTTCTCAAAGAAGAAGATGGAAATCATCTAAGAGACCAAAGGTCCTATTTATAGGCACTGAACCGCCTCTTCAACTTCTGAGTTTATCCAAGGGCTCAGATGTTGCCACCGCTGCACTCACGTGTGCGCCACGTGAGCGCAACGATGGGGGGGCATTTGTTTCCCCCAATCAGAGCAAAACTCTGTTTCAAAATTCAAAATTTAAATTGAAGCAACGCTTCAGATTCAGCGCTCTGCGCGCTGAGCGCCATGTGTCAGACACAGACGCGCTAGCGCCAGGTGCTCTGCGCTCTAGGCAGCGCACCCCCAATCAGAGCAAAGCTCTGTTTTAAAATTCAAAATTTAAAAGTTGAAGAAACGCTTCAGATCCAGCGCTCTGCGCTGTGCGCCACGTGTCAAACACGGGTGCGCTAGCGCAGTTGCGCTGCGCTCTGCGCTGCGTGCCACGTGTCAAACACGGGTGCGCTAGCACAGTTGCGCTGTGCTCTGCGCTGCGCGCCACGTGTCGAACGTAGGTGCACTCGCGCAAAGTACGCCAGCGCTGGAATTAAAAATCCCCCATCGTTAGATCAAAAGATCTACTAATAATTAAATTATTAATTAATCAGAACCGAAAATCTGTTATGGAAAGATCTTTCCAATCTTATTAAAATAAGAAGATTATTTTCTGTAAAACAGAAGCCTTAGGATCAAAGATCCAACGGTGGGAAATATTCCCAAATCAATCAAAAAAAGATCTCTTAAAACTGATTCAACAAATCAATTGGCCCTATATAAAGGCTCCAAGACATCAAGTCTCAGATATACGAAAGGATATAGAAAAAACCCTCTAAAAACTTTGAGAAAACTCAAAGAGAAAGAAAGGCAAGCTTTTAGAAAAAGAAGATCATTTCTTCATCTTCAAGGTAAAGAACTAATTCTTGAACCACAGAGATGAAATCATCTCGTAAAAAGAAGAAGAATCATCTTCTAAAAAGATCATAGATCTACAAAAGACCAAGGTCTTTGATTAAAAGAAAAAAAAAGATCAAAAGATCTAATTATAAAAAAAAATTAAAAGAAGTATTTTACTTCATTCACAGATCCTTGATCTACAAAGTCAGAGCCTTTTATAAACAGGAACTTTTGTTCTTGAATCTTGAGGCAAAGCCTCCTTTAAGAAGAACATAAAATTTTGTTCTTTGATCTTAAAATTGATCAGATGCGTTTTGCGCTATTGAAAAGTGCCTTGCACTCATGAACTGTGTTTTTTTTTTTGCTTTTTTTTGCGCTCATTGGACCGGCTCTCAGCGCCAAAACTTGCCACGTGTCAACCAAAGACACAATCTGCGCTTTGCGCTTCTGAAACAGCGCACTTCGCTCATGGGCTGGCGTTCAGCGCCAAACGCGCCACGTGTCACTCGCTGACGCGCCAACCGAATAGCGCAATGCGCTAATGAACTAGCGCTTAGCACTAAGCGCGACACGTGTTCTCTTCGTGTGCGCTACCTGACAGAAACGCAATGCGCTCTTTAACTGGCACAAAGCGCCTGGCGCGCCACGTAGTGCATTGTCAGAACACACTTCGTTCTGATGAAGACAAAAGATGTCAGAACCCAATGCTTAGCATTATTAAAAGGGCCGAGCCAAATAAAGACTTAATAGCCAGGGCGAGAATAAAAATGATAAACATTTTTAATTGGACTTAGCCCAATTCTGGCCATAAGTCCTCAACCTATATTGAACTGAGCAGATATGCTCACAAATATTCAACAGATCTTGGTCCCAAGCTAGGCCACAGATCTTCCAATCAATTCACACCGGTTCGAGGGTACATCTATGAACTTCTCTAATATCTGTCGTTGTAATCCTTCAACGTCTTCAGAGAGGCGACGGGTCCCGACAACCACATATTTCATGGACTATGGGGTCCTTAAGCCCATGGACTACGATATCCTTAAACTTTACAGACTACGATGTCTCTAAACCGGACTGTGGGGTCCCTTTAAACCCATGGACTACGATGTCCTTAACCTCGGACTGTGGGGTCCTTAAACCCATGGACTACGATGTCCTTAAACCGGACTGTGGGGTGCCTTTAAACCCATGGACTATGATGTCCTTAAACTTTACAGACTTTGATGTCTCTAAACCGGACTGTGGGGTCCCTTTAAACCCATGGACTACGATGTCCTTAACCTCGGACTGTGGGGTCCTTAAACCCATGGACTACGATGTCCTTAACCTCGGACTATGGGGTCCCTTTAAACCCATGGACTATGATGTCCTTAACCTTGGACCACCATGTCCTTAAACTGGTAATCGACCGCAATGTCACTAAACTAAACAATAGAGCTCGAATGCTCTTTTGTTGGATCTAAACGATCCCGTTAAGTTGATCTTAGTCTAAAATTAGACTAACGTATCCTTAACATACGTTTAAGTTGATCTTAGTCTCAAATGAGACTAACGTATCCTTAAACCAAACCCCCAAACCCAAATCTAAGAAGATACGGATTTGGACTAATCCACGTCCTACGGGCGACAACATAAATTAGTCTCTGTATACAATCCACGGGCAACCACAAACAAAACAAACACCCACGACACGAAGTGACCATCTGGAGAAGGAGAAAGTGGTTACCGCGATGCGGTAGCATAATTAACTGCAGGGGCTTGCGCCTGCAGGGAAGAGCGTCCCCACAATCAAAAACCTCTCGCCATGAGAGGGAATCTGACGAAGTCTGCTACATCGGCCGCATCCGTTTAAACCTTCGATACACGGTGCCATAAATCAACCTGGCATCTTCGGAGAGGTGGACGGATAGCACCAAATAGCATCTGCCCTCAGAATTTAGGCCATGACGTCCCAACTTCCCGGTCGCGTCTTTCGGCGGGGAACAATCACCTTTGGATCATTGATCCAACGGTGCTCTGATTTACAGAGCACAATCTTTTTGTTCGGAAAGATTTTGAGGAATCTCTTCTTAACAGAATTTTATTCTGGTTAATTGATGATTTATCATCTTTGATCTGACAGTGGGGAGCTTTTAGTTCCAGCGCTAGTGCACCCATTCTTTGCATGTGGTGCGCTGCTTAGAGTGCAGCGCACTTAGCGCCAGCGCACACGTGCTTTGCACGTGGTGCGCTGCTTAGGGCGCAGTGCACTTGGCACTGCTATGAAGTGTTGCTTTATTTTAAAATTTGAAATTTGAACAAAGTTTTGCTCTGATTGGGGGAAACAGTTGGATTTTTGCTGCATATCCTAACTTATGGGATATAGGGTTCGTATCTTCTGTGACTATTTAAAGGACCGAGAGCTACACTTAGAAATGATCAATCCGAAACGATCAAGAGGTCTACAGCGATCCACAAATCCAGGAGATCAATCGACACATCATCTACTCCAACGAGAACAGAGATCGAGAGCATAAACTAGGATTCTTGTACTCTAATTTCAACGGATTTGTAAATGATAGTTGATTAATAAAAAGGTAGATCTTTAGTTTAGTTCTTTGCATTTTACTTTCTGCATTTACAATATGATCTCCTTCTTCATCTTCTCTTCTATCTCAACCATGCGTGAGTAATTTCTAGCTTGATAGGGTTCGTAGAATTAGGGTAGATCAATGGATGATAAAATCTCTTAACTTCTTTTACATCTTATAAAGTTTATAAATTTTAGCAAAATAAATGTTAACATCCTTATCGGCGCGCTACCAATTTATTGATATTCTCTACCGCGATTTGAGATTAGATTATAATTGTTTTGGTAAAGTCTAGACATGAATAGAGGTCAATGAAAAGATAAGAGTTAAGAGTTGGAACCATATTCTCTCCAAAAACCCTAATCTGCATTCACCACTATCGATCTAGTTTTAAATCTATTAAAAGATAAAATGAGTCATTTTTAATTAATCATCCATTACTACTAAATTTTATGAACCCTAGAAGCCTCTTCTTCATAAATTCTATATCCGTGTTCAACATAGATCTAAAAACTATTCTCCCTATTTTCAATCAACTCGTCTAAAGCAAGTAAAAGGTTCGACGTTTCCCTAAGGACGAGCCGTACTAATCGCGGCTAGCTACTAGCGACACCGTTATTGATTGCGGTTACTTACAAAACACATCTTTTTAAAAAAAAGACATCAATCAAATGGCGTCGTTGCCGGGGATACGTGCTTAATTTTTTTTCTTGCTATTCGGGTTGAATTATTATCCAATCCATAAAAAAATTCAAAACCGCATCTTGTGTATTTAAAGATTATTATGCGAATTTTTGCGAGGGAATCTGGAGTAACAGAGAGGAATTAGAGATTCAGAGAGTTTCAGAGAGGAGCAAAGGAGCCACTGTCGAAAAAAAAATTCAAAAGATCCCACCATTCCGCGGCGGAACCGCGGCAATTGCATGCTTTTGGCAGCGGAACCGCAGCGTCTTTGGGGATTTGTGCCCCCAAAATTCTTTAGGTGATTTCCTCTGATTCTTCTTTCCCCTCTAAGATCCAATAATTTGATATTTTCTGCAGGATTCTTTGCAAATATCGCCGCTCAAAAATCTTTTTTGCGTGTTTTGATATTGGTTTGTTTTTTGGCATATTTCTAAAACGGACTTTAAGGGGCAAGACCAAAATTTAGATTAGGTGGGGATTTCATCACCCTTCCTAGGCCCCACAAATCACAAAACAAGCATCCGCATAACCCTACATTAATTAAAAAATATCTGGACCAAGACTCTAAAGACCGTCGCGCTCAATTAGGACAGAGGAGGGTCGTGGGTAATCTATCGCTTATCCATATCTCTCTTGTGGTGTCTAGGCAAGTGTGACTAAGGAAAATGGTTACTTAATTAGGCCTACTATTTTCAGTGATTCGTATAGCGGATACCTCCTATTTACCAGGCACTTACCTGGACATAAGAGTGATAAAGATGTGGTAGAGGATTGATCATGCGGCTTGTCTTTTGGAAGTCTAGGAGCGGTCTAGTGCTTGACCTAGGTGACCTTAGTTTTAGGTTTGATTATGAATTTTTTGATTTGTTGAGTCAAGCCTCACGTCCGACACTTCTTCAAAATAAACCATTTTAAAATCGTTCCCGCACACGCTGCTACGTGCGCTAAACCCACTTAGTGCATGATCGGCTGGACACGGGATTCTAGTACCCGTCTTGTCCGCGTTTCTGCTATCGACTCCGACGTCGGTACTTCTTCATCTTCTTTTTTCCCTCCACCTACCACATCGACCGAGATGGACGGTTCTCCATCAGATTTTACCAACACACCCCTGCCGCCACCCGTAGGTGCACAGAATCCACCGCTCATCTCTCTTCAAGAAAGATGATACCCTGTGCGTGGACCTCTTCTTACTTATCTATCTATACCACCTGCCAATGGGGATAATTTCGAAAATAAACCCCACTTCATCAACTTGTTGCCTAAATTTCACGGGCTTGAATCCGAAGACGCATACGTTTTTATCAACAAATTCAAAAACGTATGCGCAATGATGGGCACTACACAACTTTCTGTAGATGCTATGCGATTACGTCTTCTCTCTTTTACCTTGTGCGACCTAGCAGAAAAATGGTTTTATAGTACTACCGCATACTCTATAGCCAAATAGGATGAATTTGTTATAGCATTCCTTAAGAAATTTTATCCCAATCACAAAACCGCCCATGTTCGAAGCGTGATTGACCTGTTTACCCAACTTCCTAACGAACCATTCTGAAAATGCTTTGAACGGTTCAAGGATCTTCTTCTACAATGCCCCCATCACGGAATTGATAAATGGCAACTTTGCCGAATTATATATGAAGGTGTTAATCCAGTGACAAAACAGATGCTTGAAACCATTTGTCAATGCCATTTCATGTCTAAAGACGATGGTGAAGCTTGGCAATTTCTGGAAGATCTCGCCGAACAAACTTTGCAGTGGGAAAGCGTTAGACCGATATCGTCTAGGGGAGGTATCCATCAGCTCGACGTTTCTATCGCAGTGAAATCCGAAATGGCCGCAATGCAAAAGAAACTCGACGCAATCGAAAACAAATTCTCATTTGCTTCCCTAAACCAAGTTACGCTTTCCAAAACCGTGTGTGGTTTCTGTTCCGGCCGATCGCATTTAACGGAAGAATGTCTTTTGAATCCTCCGTTTCAAGGTCAAGAACAAACAAATGCCGCTTTTCAGCAACGACCTAGAAACGATCCTTATTCTTCCACATACAATCAGGGATGGAGGAATCATCTTAATTTTGCTTGGAACCAAAACCAAACTCAAAATCAAAGCCAGTTCCCAAGCAATTATCAAATACTTCCTCCACAGCAACAGCAACCACCACAATAGAGTCAGCACCCCTTTCAACCGCAAACTTTTCAAAACCTGGCCAACAATTTTGATCCTTATAATAATATTTCAGCGGCCGGTACCGATAAAACCTCTGCGCTCGAACGTAACTTAGAAACGTTCATTAAATAATCCACGAAGACGACGGCTAATTTAACGTCTTCTATCCAAACATTAGTGCAACACACTGCTTCCCACAGTGAAAGCATAAAATCGATAGAAGCACAACTTGCACAATTAAATGCCGCGATGAGCGAGAGAGAGGGGGGGAAACTTCCATCTCAAGCTCTACCGAATCCTGGCCACTCACAAAGTCATAATGTGTGTGTCGTAACCACGTTGAGATCGGGAAGAGTGTTGAATAACCAAGTGGGTGAATATGTTGATGTTGATGATATTGATGATACCCCAGCTTCTACTCTTCCTTCACCTCATCCAACAATTTCTTCCGAGCCTATTCTTCGTTTTCCACTAGGCTCGAACCCGCAGCCCACTTCCTTGAGTCAACCTCAAACGTTCCCAACTCCAATTATGGGATCCATTCCATCTCCACAAACTTCTTCTAAGTTAGACCCAACCCTTATTGATAAAGCTCCTTTTCCACACAGGTTAAGGAGGAATAGACCGAGTCCCCAAATGGAGAAGATTGTGGAAATTTTTAAGCAAGTTAATATAAATATTCCTCTCCTAGATACTATCCAACAAGTTCTGTCCTATGCCAAAATCCTTAAGGACTTGTGCACTAGGAAAAGAAAATTTCAAGTGCCTAAAAAAGTTTTCCAAGCGAGTAATGTGGGTACTACTTTTACCCAACAAATACCCAAGAAACGAAAGGACCCCGGGAGTCCTACAATATCTATTTCTATTGGGGGTAAAAATATCAACCATGCTATACTCGATTTAGGTGCTAGTGTTAACTTACTTCCGTATTCTGTCTATGAGCAATTAGGCATCGGAGAGTTAAAACCGGGGCACTGCACTCTTCGGATGGCCGATCGATCTATCACCCAACCTAGGGATGAGCTAGAGGACGTGCTAATCAAAGTCGGGGAATTTATATTCCCTATGGACTTCATAGTTATTGATGCACAGCCTGTAGAAAACCCCCAAAACAAAATCCCGGTGATTCTAGGTCGACCTTTTCTAGTGACTTCCAACGTAATAATCAATTGTCGAAACGATTCTGTGACTCTATCTTCGGGAAGATGTCAATTGAGCTTAATATTTACAAGTTGGGAAGTGAACCCTCCGAACCCTATGCTCATGTATGTTTTGTCGAAACGATAGATTCCGACAGCAACAAACTTGAAGAGCTTCACGATACTTATCTCGACTCCAATAGTGCGTTGTTGTTTGATCCTGCTATTACACACATGAGGACTCTTCTATCGACAAGTCTACTGTAACAACTCCAATTTTAGTGTACATAAAATTCATTTAAAGTTAATGTACAATTGGGGTATTTACAATTCCTGTGAAGGCTATAAGTATTTGTTTTGATTTAGATCAGCAAGAAAGAGCTTGTAGCTCACTGGTAAGACCTTGCACTGCTGAACCAAAGCACCAGAGTTTAAATCCCATCAGCCACATATTCTTTTTATTTTAAATTATTTTAATCTTTTAGAAGCCCAAGGGTTTGCACGTGTACTACACGTAATACGGTAAGTTACAGAACAAATAAACATAAGCACGAGGGAAAATGAAACAACACAACACGTGGCACCAAACCCTAACACCCCCCGATAGTACAAAACTGGAGAGAATGCCAAAAGGCCCGGCGCCGCCGGTCTCCGCCGTACCAAATGCCCCTATGTTTTACACCCTGCAACGTTTGTCCTGCCCCACTAACCCCACACTGCTTGTTTACTCTGAATTATTCCAGAGAGCAATAAAATTCACATTTAATCCTATTTTATTACAAATTTTAATACACCCATTCACTACCCTAAACCCTAATGTTTTCTATAAATACCACTCCATTTCACACCCCTCCTCACTCACAAATCCTTGTCAAAACTCTCAAGAATTCCCAAGTCTTTATATTGTGCAAGTGGAAGGGCGAAGCTCCGACGAAGTTCCGGCGACGACCCAAGGAGTTTCCGGCCACGAAACGATGCACCTGTGATTCCTCACTCTTCCTTTTTCTCCCTTCTACCATATAAGCTAGTAAGTCCCCCTTCTCTCTCTCTTTTACTATTCTCAAACTTTACATTCTCAAAACGTGTCGGAAGCAGGGTTATCCGGCTTTCGATTCTCTTTTCTTTTAAAAATACAACTTTTTCTTAATAACAAAGCTACAACTTTTGATATATTGTTTAGTAATCATTAACAGAGACAATGGAACAAGTTTGACATCAAAAAAATAACTGTAGCAAGTTTTATTCCACTTTTACATTAAAATGCCTTCATATTTCATTTCGACATGCTTATACTTTTTAACAGTATTACCTTAGAAAAACTCACGAGGTAATGGCCTAACTCATCACAACACATATCCCTATCATAACACGATGAACCTTGGGATAATAGAATACAGGAAAATACGACTTTACAGAAAAATACCTTTAACTTATAAAATATTTTTCTTTAAAAGATGTATTAAACAATTCCATGCAAATGCGCCTCCACAACCCATATTGGGGAACCCCATTCGGGATGGTGCGGATTATCGCACATCCTCGGGCTTAGTAGAGCGAGATGCAGACCTCCGCAAGGAGCATTCGGTCTCGATGGAATTTTATGCATTTTTCTTTAGAAAAATGAGATTTTTACAAGAAAATAAATAAAATTATTTTCATTAAATATATATAATCATTATCAAAATACTTATTTTAAATATATATATAATATTCCACTTTTCCAAAATTCAAGAAAAACATCCCAATTACAAGAAAATACCATACAATTCCAATATTTCAAATAAATACCATATACAATGAAAATTAGGTTTGACTCACTAGAAATGTCACATTTATAAAATATACATCAATAAAAACCCTAAAGATGATAATTAAATGCTTGAGGTATATTTTGAAAATTATACAAAATTATTTTTACATAAAACCTCTCAAGTTATGTTAAATTACAATAAGGACCCTAATAAACATAGGTGGATGCGGGACCAATCTCTTGAGCCTCAGAGAGCCGGAGATATGGGTGCTTGCCTATTTAAAGTAGACAACTTAACAAACGGTATTATCAAAATGGTAATTGTCTTTGAAAAAGACACAAATCCTGCCGTCCATGTGCAGCAGTTACCGATAGCACCAAAACATAATTCAGGACTTCAATTTCTTTTCTAATTGTCTGACTCAGACTGAGTCTCAATATAATCAATCTGACTTGAATATGATTCAAGTATCAAACTACAATACAATATGGATCTATGAATCTGTCTATTCAATCTAATCAATCTATATTGACTGACCCGAACCATAGATATATTCCATTTACATGATCATCCATTATATCCGTTCCATTACTGATATCATAGTTTCGGAAAGTCGTCCATCTATACAATTTATAATACAAGACAGTACAATACAATCAAGACATCGCGGGGTTTTATAAGGGGTAGATTGGTACGGAAGGTGTCAGAAGTGGCACGAGACTGTAACCATAACACACCTAATCTGAGTATCCATTGCCGTTGTACCGTGGCTGAATGGTTCCTTATGCTCCGTATACCTTAGTTTCCGGAATAGTGGGACTACTCTCGTATACACCGGCATTCTTCTGTACCAAGCTACAAACAACAGCGTTAACACTAAATACAACATTATAACAATATACTCTCTATTCTGTCTATTCCATTCTTGTCTATTTACAGGACTTACCGAGCGATTTGTTTGCTGAAGACATTCTCTTTCTTCTTCTTTGGAATGTCATCGGGTGTTTCGGACTCACTGGAGATCGAGCCCAGCAGCAAAGACTTAGACCAGTTTACTGAAGATCCAGAGTTCTAGTTCACTTGTACATTACATTTCTTTTACATTTCTATTATGCCACTGTTTAGGCATTTCCTTCATTCCATGTATTTCCATCTCAGTTGTATTGTAAAAAGAATGTTTAATAAATAAAAGTTGTTGTTTATTTAGATCCTGTCTCTTACGTACATTTTTTTATTGCTTAGATACGCTTAACGTGTTTACTTCAGAGTAAATACGTCGCGTGACCCGTCGCATCCTCTGCCCGTACATTGGGAAGCGGGGCGTGACATCCATACCCAAGTCCGACCCCTTTGACTTGTCGAATAAGTTAGTCGAGCAGTCCGGGTCAACATCTAACACTAAATATGAACCTTTTATGGAGTCTGAGGATCATACATTTCTTTCCGATGAAATTATCATTCGGAATATCGATGAATGCTTTAAAGACATTTTCGCTAAAGAACTCGCATTCTTAGAAGACATGTGAGTTGTGATGAATCAACCCCAACCCAAAAAAGTTGAACCGCCACCCCTTCTTCTTATCAAGAACGAGAATGCGAGTAATTCATCATCATTATTTCGTCTCTACAAACCGAGACATAAACCCGTTCTATTACACTTCTTATCTCAT
The DNA here is from genome assembly GCA_030015575.1 of Agapanthus africanus. Lineage (NCBI taxonomy): Eukaryota > Viridiplantae > Streptophyta > Magnoliopsida > Asparagales > Amaryllidaceae > Agapanthus > Agapanthus africanus. The sequence goes on from JASDDO010000014.1 coordinate 221,568,787, forward strand.
CCCCACTTCTTCACGTCTATAGGTAACATGATCTTCCACCAACCAATGCGTTATATCGATAAAATATTTGAATGGTTGGTGTTGACTTTTGGTCTTTGTAAAGTTTTGTATAGACCAATAACTTTACCCCCCTCATAATTTTAAATGTTTGATACTATTTTACTCAAGTTTGGGGGGGAGAAAATATTTTGGCTCTTGAAAGAAAATAAATTGTTATAAAATTGTGAGCCAAAAATAAGTTTGGGGAAGAATTTCACTGTCATTATTTCTTGTCCCCTTTAATAACTTTTCCACCCAAGTCTACAGATGATATCAGTGAGGACACTATTGCAAACAGGTTTGGGGAGGTTTGTGCTTATTCACGCATTATTTTGCATTATCATAAATATAAGCATAAAAAAATTTATAATGAAAGTTAGAAAGTGAAAATTTACACATGAAAGATAGGAATAGTTTGAGAAAAGCAAGAAAGTTAGATATTTTCTTAAACAAAGATAGTAATAAGAAATTGTGAGCTGTTTTCCCAAGGGTTAGTAAGATGAAGGGTATCTCTATTCTGAGAATAGAATTGAGTCTGAAAAATATTCCCTATTCTTGAGTCCAAACATTTGAACGTTGATACCCTACTATACGCACTTGCACACATCTTGAAACTTGGGATAGTAGAGAATACCTTGAAATGCTCTTGTCTAAAATCCTTAGTATGAAGAAAAAAATATATTAAAAAATGGTGAAGAAAAATGAACACTGATTTTGTAATTACTTAAGGCAACATAAAAAAATATAGCGATGGTTCTTTATCACCTAGTGCCTTAGACCAACTGATTTGGGAGCCACTGCTAAGCCTTAGGTGTTGCAAGATGAGGAAATTGCTAATTACGCCTAAATAAGTGAGCACATTTAGTAATCGGTCGTTTAGTACCTTTAGAAGTATTAACGGTCACATGAAGAATGTGTGAGCAATTCCATCTAAAATATTCACCGACTAAAAAGTACTATGGAAGATGGGCAAGAGTATGATAGCTTGAATTGAATTCTCTAAGTGTAGGGATATCTTTTACACACATATAGGGGTATATGATCGATGTTTGGAAGAAAGTTAGGGAGGAAGACTAAAGACAATTTTTATTGAGGGGTGATGTGATTTCCACCATTTTTTAATGACCATTAAAATAGGCCTCATGGCAACCGAAAAGCTGGTGTAGTTGGAAAATCTTCTTTAAAAGTTCTTTCCTTTATATGTTCTTTATCTTTGTATGTAACTTTCATCGTCTTTCTTTTATTACGGGATTTTGTGGGTGTAATCCGTTGAAAACCCTCAGGAGACAACACTCCTCCTACAAGAGACACCTAGAGGTTTAACGGCTTGTTGCACGTACTAAGTGCAATCGTGATTACCTACAAAAGTGTGCTAGGTTTTTCTTTTTCTTTTTCTCTCTCTCTTGAATAATTAGTTTTCTCGGGACGATCAAAATTATGTTTAGGTGTATTTGTTCAGTAGAAAATATTGCACATATGATGGAACATTTTCCTTACTTTTGTTAAGTACTTAAAGGTGTTTATCGTAAATATGGAACATATATGGGTTTATCTGCAAAATACTCTTTATCATATGTTTATACACTATACTTAACATTATGAAGGAAAATATATGCATATAATATTTATATAATATTTTAGTAATTTAAATATGCATAACATATCAAATATTCCTAATCAATATTCTTAAAATATCATATCATATAAAATGGTTAGGATAATATATCATTAATATAACAAATATTACTAACACTATGATTTGAGATATTATGCAGATGTTAGCTCAGGTCTGGAAACAAGGAGATCCGAGATGTCGAATCAAATCTGCCGAAATATTGAAGCAAATCACAAGATCTAGCAACGACAGAGATTCAAAATAAGATATGCAGAATGTAGACATCTAAGAAATCTCTAAATGTCAACACCAGAAACCACAATAAATCTTAACTCATGAATCCACTAAACCGCCGCGGTTTAGCGGCCAAATGCAATATATGCCGCGGATCCGCGGCAAGATCATGGCCGTAGGATCTGATATTTTGGTGGTTGGATTTTAGCTGCATATCCTAACTTATGGGATATAGGTTTTGTATCTTCTGTGACTATTTAAAGGACCGAGAGCTACACTTGGTGTTAGTTATATGTATGCCCTAGAGGCCATTACTGTACATTGGATGTATATTGTAGTGGATGCTGGGACATATATAGGTAGGACTTTCTTGCTCGACATGATAGTACGCTATCTGGTTGCTCTTTATCTTAACATGTATACTTTCTGTCTCTCTGTTACATGTTGATAAAGCCCTTAGGATGTGTACTCGACTTCCAGCACTATGATGCAGATCATACTAGTGGGGCCTGGGTAGTCCATGAGTACATCCTTCAATGTTCCTAGTCGTGGGAATATCAAGACAGGGCATCGATATTCAAGAGTAGACTAGCGTATATCTTCTCGACCCATGTGATGGGCGATGGATGATCCCATATCCATTAGTGTTTGACATCAGAGATGGTATGCGGGTGCTCAGTAGAGACTGGGTACACTGAACGGACTCGCCGAGAACTCCCAGATGGTATTATACCTCACGTCAGCTAGCAGTTCTCTGGTGACACTGGTACAGCTTAGTCTGTTGACCCGAGATCGTCATAGAGTCTTGTATGTCTCCCACTGTGCTTTGATTTCCACCCTACCACGGCTCTACTGAGTCATGCAAACAGGTGGTTTTTGGGTACAGTCCCGATTCACATGGAGGCAATGAGCGATAGGAGGGGATTCGTCTCTCCCGGTATTGGGGGTTGATGTTGCGCTATGCTCGACTGGCCATAACAGGAAATCCCTGGCCAGGGTTGCAGTGATATACTGGTAAGAGTTATCAGTAGTTTCACGATTGTTATGGACCTCACGTCGGCATGACTTATCAAGCTACTGGGGTCTGACGTTTACCACCCCTAGGTGAGATATGCGACATATCAGACGAACAGACCGGACTGTACGGTAAGTGCTACTGGTTGGATTCACAGAAGTGTGAGCGGGCTTGCTCGTCGATCTTCTGATCGCTCAATACCCGGATGGCCGTTACGTTTAGCAGACCGCTTGCGGCTTGTGGGTGTTTGATATGATCATCACCTGCTGCCGGCGTATTGACGAGTCTTTAGAGTCCTACACAGAGATTTTCTGGCTCAAGCGAAATGAAATAGGAGCGCATATGAGATATGTGCGGGCCCGAGAATAATACCAGTATGTGATACTGTATTCGATTCTCGCGATTTGTGACACTGATCGGTTATATGGGTTATAGCCGGGTTATCGGATCAAGTGTTGATTCGATAAGTTGTTACTATTGATATTAGTCGGTTATATGCGATATGACCGGATCGTTAAATCAAGTATTGATTTAATGATTTAATGTATAATTATATATTAGATATATTATTTTACATTGACTAATATTGTTCACTTTAAATGGATTTTTTCACTTGAAGTGCACATTGTATATGTGATATATTCTTGTACACTTGTTTGTATCATGTTTGATGATACATGCAACCTTGGGTGTGTGTATGCTATACACTATGTTTAGTTAATGGTTAGGGTTTCCATTGCTTTATTTATTTATCTATTTACTTTAGTTAAAAGAAAAAGGAAAAACAAAATGGTTGCTTTTATACTAGAAGCTTCTTGATGCTTCATGCATTTTTGACTAAGTGACCATTTTGTCTTCATCTCCTAAACCTAACCATTCAACTAACCCTAGTTTATTCTCTACACTTAACCAAGATTGCATTATGATAAGAATGAATGGGATTTTCTTTTTAACTTAATCATTTTTATTCTTTCATCTTCATCATCGTCATCAAGCTTCAAAAAGCTTGCTACCTTCAATGGTGAAATGAGAAAAAGAGTGAGAAATCCAATTCTAAAGTGAACCCACTTCCTATTTCTTCATCCTCTACCACTTGCCATGTAGTATAGGGTGTTTTCTTCACAAGTTTCATGACTTGGTGAAGTTGGAGCTTGATCTTGAGTTGCCTCGACGTAGATCATCTTCGGCATCGAAGTCGACGACCTAGCCCGATCATTTCTCCGACGAAACCATTGCCAGAGTTCGGATTTCGATAGGTACAGCGGAGGGACGTCATCATGGAGCTAGAGAGATGGAGGACCAGATCTACAAAGGTTGTATTTTCCGTTTACTCTTAGTTAAGTTGTTAACATATATTGTTTTGCCTATACCTCTAGTTACGATCTTGCTTAGGGTCACTTGGCACATAGAAAAATTTTGAATTGGCCATGTTTGATCACTTGTAGAATCTCATGGGTGTGCCTAGGAACCCTACAGTGGTATCAGAGCCTAGCTAGAGCCTTAGGCTATGAGTAGACGAAGTTAGAAACCCGATCGAACCCCGAAACCCTAGCTTTAACCCTTCTCTGTACATTTTTTGAAATCGGGGAGTTTTATGAATTAAAAATATGCAGAAAAATAAGCAGGATTTTGTAAGAATTACTGTGAAGCACGTGAGCATGAATCGACCAAATGGCCGCGGAACCGCGGCACGAGCATGGCATGCGCGGCGGTTCCGCGGCTATAAAGGGGCATCATGTAATTTTCTTTGCACAGTAATTCCTATATTTTAATGCTGTATTTTCTGGGAATTTTTAATTTGCACTCAAGAGTTGAGTTTTCTGGGTTGTTTTGGGGAATCGATGATTCGATCGGATTGTTTAGCTTTGTCTATATGTTTTTCCGGATAATTTTAGAATATGTTAAAAAGTTCGACCGGATGTAAATACCCATTTTTTCCCCTGCCGGGAAATTTCCAATTGTTGGACTTTTCCGTAGTTTAATGACGTTCTAAGTAGTGCAAGTAACGCGATAGTCCCTCTAGAAGACAACAAACCTTAACTCGATTATGTGACCTTCTTGAACTGCCTTTTGAACCTTAGGGTTTGGGGCAGTACGGCGTGCCACATGTGAGGCGTTGGCTTGACCCTTCTACGGCTAGACCGTTGGTACTGAGGAACGAAGTGAATGTTTCTAAACTTATTTCATGTGTTGAGCTGTTTCGGGAAAACTTGGGTGTTCGATTGTTCGATCGGAAAGTTTAACATTTTCTATTTATCCGGAATATGATACAATAATTGGAATCCATAAGAAGTTATGAGATAACTGATTTGGATGTTATAAATCAAGCACTTTAGTCTCACTTGATCGGTTGCCACGGAATTTTGATGCGATCAAAATTCCGTCGCAATCACGTAGCGTACGTGGATATTCGCCGGGTAAACTTAATAGACAGCCACGCCCCATAGCCCCGACCAAGTGACTGTAGGAGAACCCCGTCGCCGAAAGCATCCGTTCGAGTGCTCGCGGTAGCGGTGTTCCGCCTTAGTGCACTTCGTCAACGGTATCGGGGGTGCGACCGTCTACTAAAGTTTGCGACGAGCATTTGTTCAGGATGTCGGGAATCTTGTTGAATTGCCCGACTTGATATTGAAAAGAGTTTTCGATAATGAGACTAAAATGCGTGGTTTATAACTGTTAGGCATGCGATGTTTAAGGAATTTATTTGGTTAGGCATGCGATGTCTAAAGAGTTTGCGGATTCCAACTGTTGTAGTTTTACACTTTCTTTTCTGTGACCGTAAGTGTAATATGTGATATCGCCGGTTTCGTTGCTATATGTCAACGACAATTGGGATACGCATGTTTACTTACGTTGATGACATGTGATGTTATGTGTTGCTGGATATGTTATATTGGATCGTCGTGTTTGAATAGCCGGGGGTTTTTATGTGAGACGGGTGTTTTTCATTTTCATTCATGTAAAAACTTGTATGTAATATTCTTTTATTGGGGCACTTCCAGGTTGCAGAAGATGTCAACGTTGATATATATTATTTACTTTTCCGCATTAGGATAGACCCAAGGAGGGGAGCACAAGTAACCGGGTTCTAGGGTCCAGTGGGAGATCATCTCGAGGAGTCGAGTCCGGGTCTCCTAACCCTAGAATTGGTAGGGTTGCTTGCCGCTCTCGTAGGGGTCTAGGGGTGTGGGATTGGCTATTCATCGCGACCATGGAATCCGTGTTTTATACTGGCTCGTATTAAAAAACGGACGTCCTGGTATATCCAATATTTCATATGATATTTTCTGCTGCGTTATCTGTGATGTGATCATGTGATTTGTTCAGATAGATATATTATATAGTATATATGATATAATATATAGACATTGCTTATGTTTTACACCCGTGCTAGCCCTGCCTCGCTCTGGCGTTAGTTACCTAACCTAACAGTGCAGACGGGACATCGAGGCGAATGCGGATGGCATAAGCGTACGTTATATTTATCTGTGATGTTTAGGTGGACTTAAATGATGGGATATTCATTAATGAGATTAATGAAAGAAAATAAACCCAAAAGATGTTGTGGAATCGAATTTCAAAAAATAAAACAGGTAGCTACAGTTCTTGCTTTGCATCGCGGTGTTCCTTGTAGAACATCCTGCGCCTTATTCGATGAGGAAAGGACCGAGATCCCTTCACCGGGAGTGACTCCTTTAGCAATAACTGGCAGATGCTACACACTCGGTTTTTCTTTTGATTGCTTCTATAGTTTCTTCTTTGCATAGTGATATATATGATATATCCCGCACCTCATTCGATGAGGAAAGGGCCGACGATCCCTTCACCGGGAGTGACCCCTTTAGCAAAACTAGAAAAGCCTCAAAAACATTCCATTTAAAAAACCATTTGATTCCTCAACGAGATCAAGTTCAAAGCGTTAAAGATTTTCATAAAAACCATCCGCAACCCTTCGTCATTTTAGGAAGTAGAGTACTTAGTATTCGTGCTGTGTTTGTTGACCTTAGTTAAGGCACAGTGTACGGTAGCTAAGTGATGTCTTCCTACACCGCATATGATGCGATTAGTTAGGACAGTCGCGTGACTTTGTTGACCTTAGTTAAGGGTCATGTGGGTGGGTCTAATTAATCACGAAATGACGGGTAGAACTTGACCGGTGCTTATGATTTGTTGACCATAGTTAAGGTCATAAGTGCTAGGGGTAAAAACCTTTATCGGGAGTTTCAAGTGTTGAAATTTGCAATGAGATTGCATAACTTCTATATTATAGTTGGATCCCGATACCCACTGCGAGTAATTGTTACTCCTGGGAGAGTTTTGCACTTTACAATTAGCCGATCAAGTAGGTGTCAACGGGGTTACGCCTCTGGGAAAACGAGGTTTACTTTAATTAGGTCCGTGCGAAAGCACGGGGAACCTCCCTCAAAGTACCGACACTGGCCTGGCTGAAAGATTGGCGAACTTGTAGAGTGTGATTAATCCCGGCTAGTCTTTCCTTTTAGGGTTTGAAGGAAAATTTGATAAAAACAGCGCGAGCCATCCTGATTAGATAAAATATATAACCAATCTGATCTTGCAAGAGCGCACGCAGAGTGTTTTCTTCTCTCTCTCTCTCCAGGTAGCGACCATATCACGCCTTAATCAAGATAATAATACGGATTATTGACCGAACCCGCTTGTTATACTGAGCTGGGGAACGTTGGTCCCGCTCCAACTTATAATTGTTATAAGACAGAGCAGGAAATAGGGGAATACCAGGATTCCCATGCCGCCCAAACGAAGAAAGTGCATAAGATGCATCTCCTTCGGATGTGTTCATTACAAAGAACTGTTTCTCAGTATCCTCTGCATCCTGGGTATTTGATACCGGATCAGGATCTCAGATATGTAATCTGTTACATAGGGCTACAGAAAGGTAGAAAACTTAGAACGGGTGATAAGTTTCATGAGACAGAAAACGGGGCAAGTGTTGCAGCCAAGTCTGTTGGTCACCGTCACCCTGTATTACCAATACATTGATTCTGAACAAATGCTATTAGATACCGAACCTGGTATACAAAATCATATCAATCTCTTTATTAAGTAAAGAAATGATAAAATTTTGTATTGATGGATAATGTTTTGAACGTTTCCTATATCAAAAGGTTATCGGTTCAGGCACGTTATCTAAAAGCATTGACGTTCTAAATCAAACTACAGTTCCTAGTATACATAACACACACAAGAGGAAGAGTTCAGATATGAACGATTCCTTCTTGAGGTATTGTAGACTAGGTCACATCAATGCGACCCGACTGGCTGAAGTTACATTTTAGATGCATATTTAAATCAGTTTGAATTTACATCTATAAAACTTGCCAGTCATGTCACAAAGATTAGATGACCATAGCTCTGTCTATTGGAAACAGAGAAAGAGTTAGTAAACTCTTGGGACTGATACATAATGATGTATGTAGGGTCTCCTGTCTACACATGCCAGGACTGGTTCTTTATACTTCATTACTTTCTCTGATGATCTCTTAAGATTCAGACATATGTTCCTGTTGAAACACAAGTCCGAACCTTTTGAGATATTCACAGAATATAAGATAGAAGTAGGGAACCAATACGGGTATAATTATTATGTCCTTTGATGTGATCAGGGAGGAGAATACTTGTGCATAGAATTCCTGGATTATTCTAAAGGAGAATGAGATTCTCTCTCCGTATTACTCCTCTGAATATACAACAGCACAACGGTGTATCAGGGCAGAGCAATAGCACCCTTATGATATGGTGTGCTCTATGATGAGTATTACTGAGTTACCTGTTTCTTTTAAGGGGGTTATGCACTTGAGAAGCTGCATACCTATTGAATTGGGTTCGAATCAAATCAGTGCCTACCACTCCATATGAGATAAGGTATGGGAAGAGCCTATCTCTTAAGAATGTTAAGATTTGGGATTGTCCGACCTATGTCAAAAGCAAAATCCGGACAAGATCGAGGCAAGGTCAGTTCTGTAGAACTGGAAAGGTTCCAACCATACAAAACTGCAGCTGATTTGACAGAACCAGAGGATTCAATAGTCTCCAACGAACCTCAGCCTCTCCGCCGATCTGGTAGGGTTCCTCATCCGCCAGAGAGATACTTCGGTTTCTCGATGACAGTGGGAGCGAGGAATGTGAAAGTCCATATTGCGACCCCCGGTGCTTACGGGGAGGCGGAAACGGTATAAAAAACAAATTTTTATCGTAAGAGGCAACATGGACTAAACAAGGTCGGGATCGTGTCTAAACTAAACTAGCATAAACGCTAAAAGGAGTTAGCTACTCGGATGAAGGTTATACCTAAACTTGAACTCCTTCTTCTTGAAAACTTGTAGAGGTTGATGGTTCTCTTCTTGTCGCCTTCTTCCGTCGAAGATGGATCCACCTCGAAGGTTCGACCTTTGGGCTCTTCCTCGATCTTTGAGTGAACTAGGGTTTCCGGCTTGCTAAACCTTGAACCTAGAATGAGTAGAGAGTAACTAGGGTTTGCTTTTCTTTTTAAAGAGAAGGATTCTCAACACATGAGAAGGTTTCTCTTTGCTAGAGGAAGAAGAAGATGAAATGAGGAGAGAGAGAGGTTATGATAGAATGAGCTATATTTTTCTTTCTTGCAACCATAATGCAAAAGAAAAGAATTATCTAAATGATAATAATTGAAAATAAGAATAGTTGATGGTAATTTTGGAATGACCACTATCATGCTTCTTTAAATGAAGTGTAAGCATGAATCAAGGAGGATCTTTCAAAGAATGATGGTGGTCAACATTCAACCATGGTCAACAAGTCAACCATGGTCAACAAGTCAACAAAATCAACCATAACAAAATTCTCATTTAATTACTATTATTAATAGATAATCCATAAATCCATTAGGGTTTGGAAAAAGAAGACTGTCAACTGTGCATACGCACCCGTTCCGAAACCCTAATGAAACACCTCATCCTCCGCCTCAAGCAACTGTGTATACACACCTGCATTCTCGTTCCGAGGAACAAGAATACCAAGATATAAAAAGCAACCCTAAAACATATACCAGTATCTGGCTCAAACCAGAGCCTGCCAGTATAATCCGTCCGGACTCCAAACGTGCACAAGTGCGCGGATGAGAACGAACCCTATCGCAAAACCATGCGACCTCTACTCTGTTTTGCCCAGAGGCGAATACCCTCTGTGTGGGACTCTAAAGACTCGACACTACGCTGGCAGTGGGTTTAACCACAGACCGCAAGCGGCACTAGCTGTGCGTAACGGTCCCCAGGTAGATGTCGACAAGAAGGCTGACGAGGTGAAACCCCATCTGAACTCCTACTGAGTCTGAATGTGACATTCTCCGTACAGTCCGGTCTGTTCGTCTGATACATCGCATGTCGGGCCTAGGGGGCGGTAAAACGTCAGTCCCCCAATAGCGGTACAAGTCGTGTCGGAGTGAAGCCCAAAACACCCTGAGATAACACTGGAAACCTACCAGTATATCTCGCTTGCCCTGGCCAGGGACTACTCGTGTAATGGCTCTCCTAGACACAGCGCGATGTCAACCCCCAATATCGGGAGAGACGAATCCTGTCTAACCGTCACTGCCTCCAAGTGCTTCGGGACTGCACCCAATCACCACCTGTTTGCACGACTCCTTTGAGCCGTGGTAGGGTAGTGATCAAAGTGCAGTGGGAACACACTCGAGGCGAAGTGCCAGTATCAAGTCAGCGGACTAAGCTGTACTCATGTCACCTGGGAACTGATAACTGACGATAGGTATAATACCAACCTGTCAGTTCCCGACGAGTCCTGTCCAGTGTACTCGTAACCCAACGAGCACCCGTATACTATCTCCAGTACGACGTACTGATGGCTGTGGGACAGACCATCTCCCACACTGGGATGAGAAGCGCATACGCTAGTCTACTCCGGAGTATCGATGCCCTGTCTCGATAGTCCTACGACTAGGGACCTGTATAAGGATGTGCCTATAGATTACCCAGCCCCCACTAGTGTGACTGCCATCACAACGCTGGTAATCAAGCAAAGATCCTAAGGGCTCCACTAATGCGTATAAGTGATATACTGAAATAAACACAAGTACACATTGAAGTAGAAACAAACCAAGTAGCATACTACTATATTGAGCAAGATTGTTTATACAAGGTGAATATCCCAAGCTTCCATCAAGTAATATACAAACTAGTATGATACAGTAATGGCCTCTAGGACATATACACTAACAATCTCCCACTTGCACTAAGGCCATGAACTGGCGTACCGAAGACCTATCATCTCGATCAGCCGCTCGAACTGAGTCTGGGGTAAGGCCTTGGTGAATGGATCTGCAGTGTTCTCTTCTGAAGCAACCCTCCGAACCTCGATCTCCTTGCGATCCACGATCTCCCTGATCAGGTGATACCGCCTCAAGATGTGCCTGGATCTCTGATGGGACCTGGGTTCCTTTGCTAAAGCTATAGCCCCGTTGTTGTCGCAATACAGAGGTACTGGGTCAACAATGGACGGAACCACCTGAAGTTCTTTTAAGAACTTCCTTATCCAGACAGCTTCTTTTGCGGCATCAGATGCAGCGATGTATTCCGCTTCCATAGTCGAGTCTGCAACGGTTTCCTGTTTGGAACTCTTCCAACACACCGCCCCTCCATTGAGGGTAAAGACAAAACCCGACATGGACTTGGAATCATCCTTGTCACTCTGGAAGCTGGAGTCAGCAAAGGCCTCAATCTGGAGGTCTTTTCCGCCATACACCAATAACATCTCCTTAGTCCTTCTCAGGTACTTGAGAATGTTCTTTACTGCTATCCAATGTTTCTCCCTAGGGTTTGACTGATACCGGCTTACTACACTCAGTGCATGAGCTACATCCGGTCTGGTACACAACATCGCATACATTATAGAGCCTACCGCAGAAGCGTAGGGTATAATAGACATGCGATCCCTCTCCAAATCAGTCTTTGGAGACATCTCTTTAGAGAGGGTGATCCCGTGACAAGCCGGTAGGTTACCGCGCTTGGAATCTTCCATACTGAATCTTTTCAGTACGGTGTCGATGTACCTGGACTGTGAAAGTCCTAATATCCTCTTGGATCTATCACGATGGGTCCGGATCCCCAGGATGTAAGAGGCATCACCCAGGTCTTTCATGGAGAACCTGTGTGACAAGAAACCCTTGACAGATTGTAGCATAGGAATGTCATTTCCTATTAAGAGAATGTCATCCACGTATAAAACAAGGAATACTACAGTTCTCGCTACAAATCTACTATAGATGCATGGTTCATCTGGATTTTTGATAAAGTCAAATTCCTTGACCGTCTCATCAAAACAGATGTTCCAACTCCGCGATGCCTGCTTTAGTCCATATATGGACTTAAGCAACTTGCACACCTTTCCGCTGCTCCCACTCTGAATGAAACCCTCTGGCTGATCCATATAGACACACTCCTCTAAATTTCCATTTAGAAAAGCGGTTTTTACGTCCATCTGCCAAATCTCATAATCGTGGAAGGCAGCAATGGCAAGAAGGATCCGAATGGATTTCAGCATAGCCACTGGAGAAAAGGTTTCGTCATAGTCCAAGCCAGGTCTTTGACGGAAACCCTTTGCTACAAGTCTAGCTTTATAGGTCTCAACCTGTCCATCTACACCAATCTTCCTTTTGAAGATCCACTTGCATCCTACGGGTTTTACCCCGTCTGGAGCAATGTCCAACGTCCATACTTTGTTGGTGTACATGGACTCCATTTCGGTCCGCATTGCATCCAGCCATTTTACCGAGTCAACGCTCTGAACGGCCTGCTGGAAGCTAGTAGGCTCATCATAGTCTATGATGCAATCCTCTCTATCCCCGTCTATGAGAAAACCGTAGTATCTCTCGGGCGGATGAGACTGCCTACTACTTCTGCGGAGCGGCATAGGAATGTCCTGTTCATTTGAACCCTCTGGTTCCACTAAGCTTTCAGTAATAGTCTGAGGTTCTGGAATTTCATCCAGTTCTACTGCGCTCCCACTTAATTCTTTTTCTAAGAACTGATGTTCTAGAAAGTGGGCATGACGAGAAACAAGAACTTTTTGTTCCTCTTCGTAGTAGAAGAGATATCCCTTGGAATTCTTTGGATATCCCACAAACTTACACAGTACTGAGCGCGCCTCGAGCTTGTCCGCATGCTGCTTTTTAACAAAAGCTGGACTTCCCCAAGTCTTAATGTGACTGAGATGGGGTCTCTTCCCACACCACATCTCATATGGTGTAGTAGGCACAGTCTTAGTAGGAACTCGGTTCAAAAGGTACGCAGCTGATTATAGTGCATACCCCCAGAATGATCGCGGTAACTCAGCGTTACTCATCATGGACCGTACCATATCCAATAGGGTCCGGTTCCGTCTCTCCGATACACCGTTATGTTGCGGGGTGTATGGAGGAGTAAGCTGAGAGAGAATCCCATTCTCTTTTAAATAATTCAGGAACTCGGCACTTAAGTATTCTCCACCTCGATCCGATCTTAGAATCTTGATACTTTTGCCGGTTTGTTTTTCTACTTCATTCTTAAATTCCTGGAATTTTTCAAAAGCTTCGGACTTATGTTTCATTAAGAAGACATAACCGTATCTCGAAAAATCATCCGTAAAAGTAATGAAGTAAGAATAACCGCTTCGCGCATGTGTAGACATTGGACCGCACACGTCGCTGTGTACGAGTCCCAAGAGCTCGCTCGCTCTTACTCCGTGTCCAGTGAACGGAGTCTTTGTCATCTTTCCTTTGAGACAGGATTGACAAGTGGCATACGATTGATATTCGAACGGATCCAAATATCCTTCTGTATGTAACTTAGTCAACCTTCTCTCATTGATGTGACCCAGTCTACAATGCCATAAGAAAGTCTGATTGATATCTGGAGACTTTCTTTTGTGTGTATTCTGGACATTGAAAATCTGTGGTTGGTTTAATACGTATATACTATTGCTCAGTGTACCTGACCCAATCAGAACTTGATTAAGGTGAATGTTTACAACATTATTTACAAACGCAAATTCATAACCCTCTTTAGAAACCAAAGATACAGAAATGATATTACAAGTTGCGTTGGGTACAAAAAAGCAATTACGCAAAACCAAAACATGCCCATCTGACATTCCCAGGTGATAGTCCCCCACGGCTTTAGCATCCATGCTAGCTCCGTTCGCAACTCTGAGGGTCATGTCACCTGCCTTCAAAACCCTACGGCTTCTCAACGCCTGCAAAGAATTACAGATATGAGATCCTGATCCGGTATCCAATACCCAGGAAGTAGAGTTTATAGAAAGACAGTTTTCAATAACATACACACCTGAAGCTGAAGCCACAACCTGCTTCAGTTCCTGTGTCCTGGCTTTCCAAGCCCTGCAATCTTTCTTCCAGTGTCCACTCTTATGACAATAGAAGCACTCTTCCTTTCCAACAAGCTTCCCCGCAATCTTTGTTGCCTTTTCCTTTCCCTTCGCACCCACTTTACTAACACCGCCTCTTGGTTTGGCGGGGGTTTTCTTCCTCTTTCCCTTGGCTTTCGCCTTGGACCTAGAGGAAGAAGATCCTCCTACAAACAAAGCGGGTGTATCCCTACCCTTCTGTAGGGTGCCCTCTGCGCTCCTCAACAGGTTGAGGAGTTCTGAAAGTTCAACTTCCTTTTCTTGCAAGTTGAAGTTCAGTATGAACTGGGCGTAAGTGGATGGAAGGGACTGGAGAATTATATCCGTATAGAGTTCACTGTCCAACGTGGTCCCAAGTTCTGCGAGCTCCTCAGTGTAGCCAATCATCTTAAGCACGTGGTCCGCTACCGATGATCCGACGGCCAACTTTGTCGAAAATAACTTCTTCGACACTTCGTATCTTGCGATACGAGACTGCTCTCCATACAGTTCTTTTGTATGAAGAAATATGGATTCTAAATCCATATTCTCGTGCCTCCTCTGATGGTCGTTGTCCATCGAGGCAAGTACGAGGCACCTGGCCTTCGCGCTGTCAATCTCCCAAGTCGTACGGATTTCCTTATCCGCGACGCTGGAGGTGGGACCTAGGACGGGGGGAGCTTTGGTGGTAAGAAGATACCCCAGCTTGTCGTAAGCGATTGCCAATTTGACATTCCTGAGCCAATCTTTGTAGTTTGGCCCTGTCAGTATGTTTTTATCTAGAAGTAACTTAAGTCCAGTCATTTCGATTTGGTCGCTGCAGGGGGAGAGAAGAAACACTTAGCACGATGCTCTTGCAAGTTTAGAATGGTTTTTAATTTGTCTAAACAGGATGGCTCCCACTGTCTCTCGAATCCCTCCTCAAACCACAAAGGAAGAATTAGCCGGGATCAATCCCACCGTACAATACTTGCTTAACCGTTCAGCCAGGACAGTATCGGTACTTCGAGGGAGGTTTTCCAACGCTTTCGCGAAGTTCCTTAATTTAAGAACCTCTTTTCCCTGGGGGCGTAGCCCCGCTAACACCTTTCTAGGCACCTACTAGGTTTATAGCATTGATCGTTTAGTGAGAAATTTCCCGAGGAGTAGCATATACTCACAGTAGGATCGGGATCCAAATATCATCGCGTGACGAAAATGAAGGAATCCTACCATAATCATCACACTCCAAATGGTATGCAAATCTAGCAAGTTTCAGTACTTATGAAACTCCCGATGTGGATTTTTGCCCCATGCTCTTATGACCTTGACTTTGGCCAAAATATCATAAGTCACATGTCAAGTTCTACCCGTCACTTTCCAGGTTAATTTGGATCCATCCGTACATACCCTTGACTTTGGCCAAAATGGCAGCACGACTGTCCCAAACCAACGCATCTATCTATGCTACACATGAACACCCAATAGCTACCAATCACTGTGCCTTGACTTTAGTCAAAATACACAGCTTGAATACTATTGCCTATTCATGCGAAACGACGGAGGGCTACGAATGGTTTTGGTAAAACCGTGAACGTAGTGAACTTGATATAATCGATGGAACGAGATAGCTTTTAGAAGGAGTGGCTCAAGCTCCGCATTTAAAAGTTAGTTTTGAAAAGAACCGAGTGGTTTTTCGAAAGTGTTCCAACGATTTTAGCTTGGTTTATTATCTTGCATTAGTTCTTTTAATGCGTGATATTCTTGCATTAGTTCTTTTAATGCGTCCCATCATTTAATTCCTACCATTGCAGAAAACAACCAAAATATGACGTACGCTTATGCCATTCGCATTCGCCACGGGGTCCCGTCATCACTCGTTAGGTTACTTAACTAACGACAGAGCGGGGGCTGGGCTAGCGCGGCTGTAAAACATAAGCAACGCCTAAATAGAAAGCAATGATAGACATTATAGATCACAGATGAATACATTGGATATACTAGCAATCCGCAATCCTTTCGAGCCTGCAATGAAAAGCGGATTACACGGTCGCGGTGAATAGCCAAATACCCCACCCAAGACCCCTACGGGTGCAGCAAACTACCCGCCAAGTACTCGGCAGTTTGTGCACCCCTCCATGGGTCTATCCTAGGAGCAAAAACAGTAAAAAGAATTATACAATGACGGCTACAACCCCGACCCGGTTGTGCGGCCAAACAAATAATATTATTACATCAATTTACATTTACAAATGAATGAAAGAAAAACAAAAGCTCATCTCACATCCACCCCGGCTATTCACCCGCGACAGTCCAACAGATTCATATACACAAACCAATATCAAACACAGATCATGTATAACCCCGACTAATCGACTTATAGCGATTAGCCGACGTTCAATACATGCAAGCATCACAGATATAACCAACATAGCCAAAGTGCAGTGAAGTTCGGAAAAAAATACGGAATTATAGGACCCCAAAAGTGAATTTCTGTTCTGGAAAATCTGGGCACATATAATATATCTGAAAAATCCCAAAACCAACACAGAAGAACACTGCACGAAAAACGATGCAGAGAGGACATCAAACAGCGGCGGTTCCGCGGCCTGATGAACAGGTGAGGCCGCGAAAGGGCGGCGCTTTGAAGGAATCATGCTATCGTTTTTGGTGGGTGTTCTTAGAAAATCCTGAGCCGATTTTTAGAGTATAAAGTTTTTCATTTAGAGCAGAAAAAAATTCAACAGAAACTTAGGGTTTTGGTTTTTCCGGTTTTGTGATTTTTCGGTTTCGAACTTCCATACACTTCGCTACCAAGCTAGTTTAAGTTTAACCGGGCTCTGATACCACTGTAAGTCCATATTGCGACCCCCGGTGCTTACGGGGAGGCGGAAACGGTATAAAAAACAAATTTTTATCGCAAGAGGCAACATGGACTAAACAAGGTCGGGATCGTGTCTAAACTAAACTAGCATAAACGCTAAAAGGAGTTAGCTACTCGGATGAAGGTTATACCTAAACTTGAACTCCTTCTTCTTGAAAACTTGTAGAGGTTGATGGTTCTCTTCTTGTCGCCTTCTTCCGTCGAAGATGGATCCACCTCGAAGGTTCGACCTTTGGGCTCTTCCTCGATCTTTGAGTGAACTAGGGTTTCCGGCTTGCTAAACCTTGAACCTAGAATGAGTAGAGAGTAACTAGGGTTTGCTTTTCTTTTTAAAGAGAAGGATTCTCAACACATGAGAAGGTTTCTCTTTGCTAGAGGAAGAAGAAGATGAAATGAGGAGAGAGAGAGGTTATGATAGAATGAGCTATATTTTTCTTTCTTGCAACCATAATGCAAAAGAAAAGAATTATCTAAATGATAATAATTGAAAATAAGAATAGTTGATGGTAATTTTGGAATGACCACTATCATGCTTCTTTAAATGAAGTGTAAGCATGAATCAAGGAGGATCTTTCAAAGCATAATGGTGGTCAACATTCAACCATGGTCAACAAGTCAACCATGGTCAACAAGTCAACAAAATCAACCATAACAAAATTCTCATTTAATTACTATTATTAATAGATAATCCATAAATCCATTAGGGTTTGGAAAAAGAAGACTGTCAACTGTGCATAAGCACCCGTTCCGAAACCCTAATGAAATACCTCATCCTCCGCCTCAAGCAACTGTGTATACACACCTGCATTCTCGTTCCGAGGAACAAAAATACCAAGATATAAAAGCAACCCTAAAACATATACCAGTATCTGGCTCAAACCAGAGCCTGCCAGTATAATCCGTCCGGACTCCAAACGTGCACAAGTGCGCGGATGAGAACGAACCCTGTCGCAAAACCATGCGACCTCTACTCTGTTTTGCCCAGAGGCGAATACCCTCTGTGTGGGACTCTAAAGACTCGACACTACGCTGGCAGTGGGTTTAACCACAGACCGCAAGCGGCACTAGTTGTGCGTAACAGTCCCCAGGTAGATGTCGACAAGAAGGCTGACGAGGTGAAACCCCATCTGAACTCCTACTGAGTCTGAATGTGACATTCTCCGTACAGTCCGGTCTGTTCGTCTGATACATCGCATGTCGGGCCTAGGGGCGGTAAAACGTCAGTCCCCCAATAGCGGTACAAGTCGTGTCGGAGTGAAGCCCAAAACACCCTGAGATAACACTGGAAACCTACCAGTATATCTCGCTTGCCCTGGCCAGGGACTACTCGTGTAATGGCTCTCCTAGACACAGCGCGATGTCAACCCCCAATACCGGGAGAGACGAATCCTGTCTAACCGTCACTGCCTCCAAGTGCTTCGGGACTGCACCCAATCACCACCTGTTTGCACGACTCCTTTGAGCCGTGGTAGGGTAGTGATCAAAGTGCAGTGGGAACACACTCGAGGCGAAGTGCCAGTATCAAGTCAGCGGACTAAGCTGTACTCATGTCACCTGGGAACTGATAACTGACGATAGGTATAATACCAACCTGTCAGTTCCCGACGAGTCCTGTCCAGTGTACTCGTAACCCAACGAGCACCCGTATACTATCTCCAGTACGACGTACTGATGGCTGTGGGACAGACCATCTCCCACACTGGGATGAGAAGCGCATACGCTAGTCTACTCCGGAGTATCGATGCCCTGTCTCGATAGTCCTACGACTAGGGACCTGTATAAGGATGTGCCTATAGATTACCCAGCCCCCACTAGTGTGACTGCCATCACAACGCTGGTAATCAAGCAAAGATCCTAAGGGCTCCACTAATGCGTATAAGTGATATACTGAAATAAACACAAGTACACATTGAAGTAGAAACAAACCAAGTAGCATACTACTATATTGAGCAAGATTGTTTATACAAGGTGAATATCCCAAGCTTCCATCAAGTAATATACAAACTAGTATGATACAGTAATGGCCTCTAGGGCATATACACTAACAGAATGCATCATGAGATGATGACCCAACTAGTTTCAAGCAGGCCATCGAGAGTAAGGACTCTGTAAGAATGGCTGGATGCTTAGCGATCTGAGATGGAATCCATGTACACCAACAAAATATGGACTTTGGTTGCTATATCTGAAGGGTTAAATCCCCATCAGGAGAAGGTATATCTTGAGAAGATTACTTGGTGTAGATGGAAAAGTTGAGACTTTCAAAGCTAGACTTGTTAAAGGTTTTCGTCATCGACCAGGCGTGGATAATGATGAAACCTTTTCCAGGGACTATGCTTAAGTCCATCCAGATCCTACTTGCCATTGCTACATACCATGACTACGATATCTGGTGGTTGGGTGCCATGACTGCTTTTCTAAAATGAATTATAAGAGAACGTCTATAAGAACACAGCCAGAGGGCTTCGTAAACAGTGGGAGCAGCGGAAACGTGTGCAAGTTGCTTTACAGGATAAAGCAGGCATCGCGGAGTTGGAACATCTGTTTTGATGTGGTAGTCAAAGAGTTTGACTTCATCAAAATGGTAGATGAACCTTGTATGTACAAAAAGGTGGTAGAGAGTAAGGTGGTCATCCTCGTATTGTACGTAGATAACATACTCTTAATAGGAAAAGAGTTTCCTATACTACGATCGGTTGATCTCCGCTTATCACAAAGATTCTCTAATAGGATCAAAGTGATACCCCCTAAATCCTGAGTTTTCATCTATGAGATAGATGTAATTGGATGCTAGGATTCTCACTAGATGTAGTGAGATGGTATCAATCGATCCTGGGGAGAATTACTGGAAGGGTTCCAGGGTGATAAAGACGACTGAATGTCAGTCACAGGCATTGTCTTTACCCTCAGTGGAGGGACGGTATGTTGAAAGAGTTCCAAGCGAGATACCGTGGCAAACTAGACGATAAAGGCTGGTAACATCGCTATTAAAGATGCTACCAAAGAGGCAGTTTGGGTGTATAGTGGTTCATGAGATGAACTAGGTTCCTACCATTGTGTGACAATGGAAGAGAGGCTTTGGCGCAGGAACCCTGATCCCATCAGTGACCCAGACATATTCTGAGGCAGCATCACCTGATCATGGAGATAGATGATCTCCAGGGTGATCGAGGTTAGGAGAGTAGACTCAGAGGATAACACGGCGGATCCACTCACAAAGGCTTTTTCCCAGAGAGAGACTTATATGGGATGGTTGAGTATGTGATACTGCAACCACTGCTACAGATGGCCCTAGTGCAAGTGGGAGATTGTTAGTTATATGTATGCCCTAGAGGCCATTACTGTACATTGGATGTATATTGTAGTGGATGCTGGGACATATATAGGTAGGACTTTCTTGCTCGACATGATAGTACGCTATCTGGTTGCTCTTTATCTTAACATGTATACTTTCTGTCTCTCTGTTACATGTTGATAAAACCCTTAGGATGTGTACTCAACTTCCAGCACTATGATGCAGATCATACTAGTGGGGCCTGGTTTACTTTTTCAAGTTCTTTCATTATTAGGTTTTTAACTATAACTATTTTGATGACCCATTTTGTTTTTTCTTTTGAAACTTTTTGAACCCATTTTCTTCTTTTTTTTAAAACCTTTATAACTTTAAAAAATTTCTTTTTCAATTTTATCATTTTTTTTTCGAGTTCCTTAAAAATGGGTTCAAAAAAAGAAGGTCGTTTTCGAGGGGACCCAAAAGGTAGTTCCGCTTCCTTTCCCCAAACTGTTAAAAAAGTAGTCCATGTTAGGTCCACGTTACCACTCCCGGTACTTTCGGAGAAGCGGAAACGGTAAAACAAAAATTTTTCTAAACTTTGTAACATGGACCGTAAATGCCGGATCTTTGCTAAACTAAACTAGCATACTTGCAAAGAAGAGTTAACTACTATGCAAAGTGGTTATACCTCAACTTGAACTCCTTCTCTTCTTGTTGTTCTTCTTCTTTCTTGCTCTTTGTAGTAGCTTGAATGGCTTCCCCTCCTCGTCTCCTCTTTGCCGAAGATAGATCCACCTGAGGGCTTCATCCTTGGGCTCCTTTCTCGATCTTGAGAGAACTAAGGTATTCGGCTTGCTAGACCTTCTACCTTAGAGTGAGTAGAGTGTGCTTTGGGGTGTTATATCTTCAAGGAGATGATTCTCAACACATGAGATTTGCTCTCCTTGAACAAGAGGAGGAAGAAGATGAAGTGAGGAGAGAGAATCCAAATGATAGAATGAGCTATTTTCCTCTTGCAACCATAACAAAAGGAAAATGATTTATCTAATTAATAATAATAAATCAAAATGAAATAGTTGATGGTTGTTTTGGAATGACCACTATCATACTTCATTAAATGAAATGTAAGCAAGAATCAAGGAGCATCCTTGCAAAGTAATGATGATGGTCAAACATTCAACCATGGTCAACAAGTCAACCATGGTCAATAAGTCAACAAAACCAACCATAACATAATTTCATTTAATTACTATTATTAATTGATAATCCATAATTCCATTAGGGTTTGGAAAAAGACGACTGTCAACTGTGCATACACACCCGTTCCGAAACCCTAATGAAAAACCTCTTCCTCCGCCTCAAACAACTGTGCATACACACCTGCATTCTCGTTCCGAGGAACAAGAATACCAAGAGATAAAATCAACCCCAAAACATATACCAGTATCTGGCTCAAACCAGAGCCTGCTAGTATAATCCGTCCGGACTCCAAACGTGCACAAGTGCGCGGATGAGAACGATCCCTGTCGCAAAACCATGCGACCTCTACTCATTTTGCCCAGAGGCGAATAGCCCTCTGTGTGGGACTCTAAAGACTCGACACTACGCTGGCAGTGGGTTCAACCACAGACCGCAAGCGGCACTAGCTGTGCGTAACGGTCCCCAGGTAGATGCCGATAAGAAGACTGACGAGGTAAAACCCATCTGAACTCCTACTGAGTCTGAATGTGACATTCTCCGTACAGTCCGGTCTGTTCGTCTGATACATCACATGTCGGGCCTAGGGGGCGGCAAGCGTCAGACCCCTAATAGCGGTACAAGTCGTGTCGGAGTGAAGCCCAGAACACCCTGAGATAGCACTGGAACCTACCAGTATATCTCGCTTGCCCTGGCCAGGGACTACTTGTGTAATGGCTCTCCTAGACACAGCGCGATGTCAACCCCCAATACCGGGATAGACGAATCCTGTCTAACCGTCACTGCCTCCAAGTGCTTCGGAGCTGCTCCCAACTACTACCTGTTTGCACGACTCAGAAGAGCCGTGGTAGGGTAGCAATCAAAGAACAGTGAGAACACACTCGAGGCGAAGTGACAGTGTCAAGTCAGCGGACTAAGCTGTACTCATGTCACCTGGGAACTGATAACTGACGATAGGTATAATACCAACCATCAGTTCCCGACGAGTCCTGTCCAGTGTACTCGTAACCCAACGAGCACCCGCATACTATCTCAAGTACGACGTACCGACGGCTGTGGGACAGACCGTCTCCCGTGCTGGGATGAGAAGCGCATACGCTAGTCTACTCCGGAGTATCGATGCCCTATCTCGATACTCCCACGACTAGGGACGTGTATAAGGATGTGCTTGTAGATTACCCAGCCCCCACGAGTGTGATCGCCATCACAACGCCGGTAATCAAGCAAAGATCCTAAGGGCTCTACTAATGCGTATAGGTGATATAATAAATAAACACACATGTACACATTAAAGCAGAGACAAACCAAGTAGCATACTACTATATTGAGCAAGATTGTCTGTATAACTGTGAATATCCCAAGCTTCCATCAAGTAATATACATACTAGTATGATACAGTAATGGCCTCTAGGGCATATACACTAACAATCTCCCACTTGCACTAAGGCCATGTACTGGCGTATCGAAGACCTATCATCTCGATCAGCCGCTCGAACTGAGTCTGGGGTAAAGCCTTCGTGAATGGGTCCGCAGTGTTGTCCTTTGTGTCCACTCTCCGCACCTCGATCTCCTGTCGATCAATGATCTCCCTGATCAGGTGATACCGCCTTAAGATGTGCCTGGATTTCTGATGGGACCTTGGTTCCTTCGCTAAAGCTATAGCCCCATTGTTATCGCAATACAAAGGTATTGGATCAACAATGGACGGAACCACCTGAAGTTCACTAATGAACTTCTTAATCCAGACCGCCTCTTTTGCGGCATCGCTTGCAGCAATGTATTCAGCCTCCATCGTCGAGTCTGCGACGGTATCCTGCTTGGAACTCCTCCAACATACCGCCCCTCCGTTGAGGGTAAACACAAAACCCGAGACAGACTTGCTGTCATCTTTGTCACTCTGGAAGCTTGAATCGGTAAAGGACTCGACCCTGAGGTCTCCATTACCGTAAACCAGGAACATCTCCTTAGTCCTTCTCAGGTACTTGAGAATGTTCTTCACTGCTGTCCAGTGGTCCTCCCCTGGGTCTGACTGATTCCGGCTTACCGTGCTCAACGCGTAAGCTACATCTGGTCTTGTACATAGCATCGCATACATTATAGATCCTACCGCCGAAGCGTAGGGTATAGTGCTCATGCGAACCCTCTCCTCGTCAGTCTTAGGAGACATCTTCTTGGAGAGGGTAATTCCGTGCAATGCGGGTATGTTACCGCGCTTGGAATCCTCCATACTAAATCTCTTTAGTACGGTCTCTATGTACCTGGACTGCGAAAGTCCCAACAATTTCTTGGATCTATCTCTATAGATCTTGATCCCCAGAATGTACGAGGCATCACCCAGGTCCTTCATGGAGAACCTTTTTGACAAAAATAGCTTGACCGATTGTAGCATAGGAATATCATTTCCTATCAAAAGAATGTCGTCCACGTACAAGACTAGGAATACGACAGTTCGTCCTACAATCTTCTTATAAACACAGGGTTCATCTTCGTTCTTGATGAAATCAAATTCCTTGATTGCCTCATCAAAACAGATGTTCCAGCTCCGCGATGCCTGCTTTAATCCATAAATGGATTTAAGCAACTTGCACACCTTTCCGCTGCTCCCACTGTCTACGAAACCTTCTGGTTGATCCATGTAAACGCACTCTTCCAAACAACCGTTTAGGAAAGCCGTTTTAACATCCATCTGCCAGATTTCATAGTCATGGAAGGCAGCAATGGCAAGTAGGATCCGAATGGATTTGAGCATAGCCACCGGAGAAAAAGTTTCATCATAGTCCAAACCAGGTCTTTGACGAAAACCTTTTGCAACGAGTCTAGCTTTATAGGTTTCCACCTGCCCATCTACACCAAGTTTCCTTTTGTATATCCATTTGCATCCAACGGGTTTTACCCCAGGTGGAGCAATATCCAAGGTCCACACTTTATTGGCGTACATGGACTCCATTTCAGATTGCATTGCTTCCTGCCACTTATCAGAGTCCCTACTGATAATGGCCTGCCTGAAACTGGTAGGGTCATCTTCTTCCAAAATGCAATCCTCTCGATCCCCGTCTATGAGAAAACCGTAGTATCTCTCGGGCGGATGAGAAATCCTACCAGATCTGCGGAGTGGCTGAGGTTCGTCTGGGGTTATAGAATCTAGCGGTTCCTCCAAATTTTCAGTTATATTTTGTGGTCGCTGAATTTCTTCCAGTTCTACCGAACTCCCACTAGTTTCTTTTGCAAGAAACTCCCTTTCTAAGAAGGTGGCGTGGCGAGATACAAACACCTTCTGTTCCTCAGTGTGGTAGAACAGATATCCTAGTGAGTCTTTAGGATATCCCACAAATTTACAGAGAACTGACCGTGCCTCTAACTTGTCCGGTTTCTGTGTTTTCACATAGGCCGGACAACCCCATATCTTAATAAACTTCAGACATGGTTTCTTACTGCTCCATATTTCATACGGAGTAGTAGGCACAGATTTGGACGGAACTTGATTCAAGAGGTATGCCGCTGTCTGAAGCGCATGTCCCCAGAATGAAAGAGGTAACTCAGCACTACTCATCATGGAGCGAACCATATCCAATAGGGTACGATTCCTCCGCTCCGATACACCGTTGTGCTGTGGTGTATAAGGAGGAGTAAGTTGAGAGAGAATACCATTCTCTTTTAAGTAATCTAGGAATTCCGTGCTTAAGTACTCCCCTCCCCTGTCAGACCGGAGGATCTTGATACTTTTGCCTGTCTGGTTCTCTACTTCCTTTCTGAATTCCTTGAATTTCTCAAAAGCTTCAGATTTGTGTTTCAATAGATACACATATCCGAACCTAGAGAGATCGTCAGTGAATGTGATGAAGTACGAGAACCCACCCCTTGCATGTATAGACATCGGACCACATACATCACTATGTACGAGTCCCAAGAGCTCTGCTGCTCTCTCTCCATGTCCGGTGAACGGAGATTTGGTCATCTTCCCTTTGAGACAAGACTGACAAGTTTCATAAGATGAAAAATCGAACGTATCCAAGAGTCCATCTTTATGCAACTTACTCATTCTTTTCTCTCCGATATGACCAAGTCTACAATGCCACAAGTAGGATTCATTTGTATCTGAATTCTTCCTCTTGCGTGTGTTTTGTATGTTGAGAACTGTATTCTGATTTAGAACGTAGATACCATTACACAGTGTACCCTCTGCAACCAGTACCTTATAAAGATAAATGTTCATGATATTCTTTTCAAGAACAAAGTCATATCCATCTTTATCGAGTAAAGAAACTGATATGATGTTGCAAACCATGGAGGGTACATAGTAGCAATCGTTCAAAATCATAGTCTTGCCATTTGGCAATACTAGGTGATATTCACCGACGGCTGCCGCATTAACTTGTGCTCCGTTCGCTACTCTGAGCGACATATTACCCGGTGCAACTTTCCTACTTTTTCTCAGTCCCTGCAATAAATTACAGATATGAGATCATGATCCGGTATCAAGTACCCAGGAGGTAGGGCTGACCGTAAAACAGTTCTCAATTACAAGAACACCTGAAGTAGATGCAAAACCATGCTTCTTCTTCGACTGGGTATCCTGGAAATCCATACAATCCCCTTTCCCTTTCTCATATTCATGACTGTTGTCACAAGTTAGAGCTGAACCAACTTTCCCCAGTCCCGAATAAGAATTCGGATCGGTCAAGCGATACATTTTATTATCTTGATTAGGGCGTGAAAAGGTTGCTGCCTGGAGAGGGAGAAAAGAAACACTCAGCGTATGCTCTTGCAAGATTAGATTGGTTTATTAATTTATCTAACCAGGATGTCTCCCACTGTTTACTCAAATTCTTCTTAAAACCTTTTAAAAGAAGAACTAGTCAGGATTTTAATTCACGTCACAATACTTGCTTAACCTTTCAGCCAGGCTAGTGTCGGTACTTCGAGAGAGGTTTTCCAACGCTTTCGCGAAGTTCCTTAATTCAAGAACCTCTTTTCCCTGGGGGTGTAGCCCCGCTGACACCTTTCTAGACACCTACTAGGTTTATAGCATTGATCGTTAAGTGAAATAATCTCCCGAGAGTAATCCAACTCATCAGTGGGATCGGGATCCAACTGTCATTGTGTGATAACCTAGACGGAATCCACTCTAGTTACCACACTCCAGAAGGTATGCTAAATCTGCAAGTTTCAGTTCTTTTGAAACTCCCGATGTGGTTTTCGCCCCTAGGACCCAAGTGACCTTGACGAATAATCAACAAATCAAAAGGTCCTAGTCAAGTTCAACCCGTCGTTATCCAGGATTGCATTAGACCCGCCCGCATGATCCTTGACGAATAATCAACAAAATCATGCGACCGTCCTAACCAATCGCAACTTTTAGTGCAACAGAAAATTACTACTCAGCTACCGTTCACTGTGTCTTGACGAATAATCAACAAACGCAGCACGAATACTAAGTATTAATTATCCAAAACGACGGAGGGCTACGGCTGGGTTTTTGGCGAAAAACCCGTTAACGTAATGAACTTGATATCGTTGAAGGAACGTGATACATCCTTTTGAAAACATAGTGGCGAAAACTTTTGCTAAAGAGGTCACTCCCTGTGAAGGGATCTCGGCTCTTTCCTCGTCGAGTGAGGTGCTGGGCATTCGTAAGATGAATACCTCGATGCAAAGCAAGAATAATCGACTATGGTGAAGTTATTACCCTGACGCAAACCTTTTGTCCAAGGGGTCACTCCCGATGAAGGGATCTCGGCCCTTGCCTCGTCGATTGAGGTGCTGGGCATTCATAACCGAATACCTCGATGCAAAACAAAAAGATGAACGTCCTTGTAATAACAGCCTTTTGAAAAACTTGTTCCAACAACGTCTTTTAGGTTTATTTTCTTGCATTAGTTCTTTTAATGCGCCCCATCATTTAAATCCTACCATTGCAGAAAACAACCAAAATATGACGTACGCTTATGCCATTCGCATTCGCCACGGGGTCCCGTCATCACCCGTTAGGTTACTTAACTAACGACAGAGCGGGGGCTGGGCTAGCGCGGCTGTAAAACATAAGCAACGCCTAAATAGTAAAGCAATGATAGACATTACAGATCACAGATGAATACATTGGATATACTAGGAATCCGCAATCCGTTCGAGCCTGCAACGAAAAGCGGATTACACGGTCGCGGTGAATAGCCAAAACCCCACCCAAGACCCCTACGGGTGCGGCAAACTACCCGCCAAGTACCCGGTAGTTTGTGCACCCCTCCATGGGTCTATCCTAGGAGCAAAAACAGTAAAAAGAATTATACAATGACGGCTACAACCCCGACCCGGTTGTGCGGCCATACAAATAATATTATTACATCAATTTACATTTACAAATGAATGAAAGAAAAACAAAAGCTCATCTCACATCCACTCCGGCTATTCACCCGCGACAGTCCAACACATTCATATATACATTCCAATATCAAACACAGATCACAGAGATGTATAACCCCGACTAATCGACTTATAGCGATTAGCCGACGTTCAATACATATAAACATCACAGATATAACCAACATAGTCAAAGTGTAGTGAAGTTCGATAAAAATACGGATTTATAGGCCCCCAAAAGCAAATTTCTTTTCTGGAAAAACTGGGCACAAATGACATATCTTAAAAATCCCAAAATCCTACCAGAAGCAAACTGCACGAAACAGGACCACAAGAAGAAAACAAACGGCGGCGGTTCCGCGGCCTAAGCCACCCATTGCCGCGGAACCGCGGCGTTTTGAAGGAATCATGTGATCGTTTTTCGTGGGTGTTCTCACAAAACCCTGAGCCGATTTTAGGAGTAAAACTTTTTTCATTTTGAGCACAAAAAATTTCAACAGAAACTTAGGGTTTTGGTTTTTCCCGGTTTTGCGATTTTTCTCGATCGAACTTCCATACACTTTACTACAAAGCTAGTTTAAGTTTAGTTAGGCTCTGATACCACTGTTAGGTCCACGTTACCACTCTCGGTACTTTCGGGGAAGCGGAAACGGTAAAACAAAAATTTTTCTAAACTTTGTAACATGGACCGTAAATGCCGGATCTTTGCTAAACTAAACTAGCATACTTGCAAAGAAGAGTTAACTACTATGCAAAGTGGTTATACCTCAACTTGAACTCCTTCTCTTCTTGTTGTTCTTCTTCTTTCTTGCTCTTTGTAGTAGCTTGAATGGCTTCCCCTCCTCGTCTTCTCTTTGCCGAAGATAGATCCACCTGAGGGCTTCATCCTTGGGCTCCTTTCTCGATCTTGAGAGAACTAAGGTATTCGGCTTGCTAGACCTTCTACCTTAGAGTGAGTAGAGTGTGCTTTGGGGTGTTATATCTTCAAGGAGATGATTCTCAACACATGAGATTTGCTCTCCTTGAACAAGAGGAGGAAGAAGATGAAGTGAGGAGAGAGAATCCAAATGATAGAATGAGCTATTTTCCTCTTGCAACCATAACAAAAGAAAAATGATTTATCTAATTAATAATAATAAATCAAAATGAAATAGTTGATGGTTGTTTTGGAATGACCACTATCATACTTCATTAAATGAAATGTAAGCAAGAATCAAGGAGCATCCTTGCAAAGTAATGATGATGGTCAAACATTCAACCATGGTCAACAAGTCAACCATGGTCAATAAGTCAACAAAACCAACCATAACATAATTTCATTTAATTACTATTATTAATTGATAATCCATAATTCCATTAGGGTTTGGAAAAAGACGACTGTCAACTGTGCATACACACCCGTTCTGAAACCCTAATGAAAAACCTCTTCCTCCGCCTCAACTGTGCATACATACCTGCATTCTCGTTCCGAGGAACAAGAATACCAAGAGATAAAATCAACCCCAAAACATATACCAGTATCTGGCTCAAACCAGAGCCTGCTAGTATAATCCGTCCGGACTCCAAACGTGCACAAGTGCGCGGATGAGAACGATCCCTGTCGCAAAACCATGCGACCTCTACTCATTTTGCCCAGAGGCGAATAGCCCTCTGTGTGGGACTCTAAAGACTCGACACTACGCTGGCAGTGGGTTCAACCACAGACCGCAAGCGGCACTAGCTGTGCGTAACGGTCCCCAGGTAGATGCCGATAAGAAGACTGACGAGGTAAAACCCATCTGAACTCCTACTGAGTCTGAATGTGACATTCTCCGTACAGTCCGGTCTGTTCGTCTGATACATCACATGTCGGGCCTAGGGGGGCGGCAAGCGTCAGACCCCTAATAGCGGTACAAGTCGTGTCGGAGTGAAGCCCAGAACACCCTGAGATAGCACTGGAACCTACCAGTATATCTCGCTTGCCCTGGCCAGGGACTACTTGTGTAATGGCTCTCCTAGACACAGCGCGATGTCAACCCCCAATACCGGGAGAGACGAATCCTGTCTAACCGTCACTGCCTCCAAGTGCTTCGGGGCTGCTCCCAACTACTACCTGTTTGCACGACTCAGAAGAGCCGTGGTAGGGTAGCAATCAAAGAACAGTGAGAACACACTCGAGGCGAAGTGACAGTGTCAAGTCAGCGGACTAAGCTGTACTCATGTCACCTGGGAACTGATAACTGATGATAGGTATAATACCAACCATCAGTTCCCGACGAGTCCTGTCCAGTGTACTCGTAACCCAATGAGCACCCGCATACTATCTCAAGTACGACGTACCGACGGCTGTGGGACAGACCGTCTCCCGTGCTGGGATGAGAAGCGCATACGCTAGTCTACTCCGGAGTATCGATGCCCTATCTCAATACTCCCACGACTAGGGACGTGTATAAGGATGTGCTTGTAGATTACCCAGCCCCCACGAGTGTGATCGCCATCACAACGCCGGTAATCAAGCAAAGATCCTAAGGGCTCTACTAATGCGTATAGGTGATATAATAAATAAACACACATGTACACATTAAAGCAGAGACAAACCAAGTAGCATACTACTATATTGAGCAAGATTGTCTGTACAACTGTGAATATCCCAAGCTTCCATCAAGTAATATACATACTAGTATGATACAGTAATGGCCACTAGGGCATATACACTAACAGTCCATGTGTACATCCTTCAATGTTCCTAGTCGTGGGAATATCGAGACAGGGCATCGATATTCCAGAGTAGACTAGCGTATATCTTCTCGACCCATGTGATGGGAGATGGATGATCCCATATCCATTGGTGTTTGACATCAGAGATGGTATGCGGGTGCTCAGTAGAGACTGGGTATACTGAACGGACTCACCGAGAACTCCCAGATGGTATTATACCTCACGTCAGATGGCAGTTCTCTGGTGACACTGGTACAGCTTAGTCTGTTGACCCGAGATCGTCATAGAGTCTTGTGTGTCTCCCACTTTGATTTGATTTCCACCCTACCACGGCTCTACTGAGTCGTGCAAACAGGTGATTTTTGGGTACAGTCCCGATTCACATGGAGGCAATGAGCGATAGGAGGGGATTCGTCTCTCCCGGTATTGGGGGTTGATGTTGCGCTATGCTCGACTGGCCATAACAGGAAATCCCTAGACAGGGTTGCAGTGATATACTGGTAAGAGTTATTAGTAGTTTCACGATTGTTATGGACCTCACGTCGGCATGACTTATCAAGCTACTGGGGTCTGACGTTTACCACCCCTAGGCGAGATATGCGACATATCAGACGAACAGACCGGACTGTACGGTAAGCGTTACTGGTTGGATTCACAGGAGTGTGAGCGGGCTTGCTCGTCAATCTTCTGATCGCTCAATACCCGGGTGGCCGTTACGTTTAGCAGACCGCTTGCGGCTTGTGGGTGTTTGATATGATCATCACCTGCTGCTGGCGTATTGACGAGTCTTTAGAGTCCTATACAGAGGTTTCCTGGCTCAAGCGAAATGAAATAGGAGCCGATATGAGATATGTGCAGGACCGAGAATAATACCAGTATGTGATACTGTATTCGATTCTCGCGATTTGTGACATTGATCGGTTATATGCGTTATAGCCGGGTTATCGAATCAAGTGTTGATTCGATAAGTTGTTACTATTGATATTAGTCGGTTATATGCGATATGACCGGATCGTTAAATCAAGTATTGATTTAATGATTTAATGTATAATTATATATTAGATATATTACTTTACATTGACTAATATTGTTCACTTTAAATGGATTTTCTCACTTGAAGTACACATTGTATATGTGATATATTCTTGTACACTTGTTTGTATCATGTTTGATGATACATGCAACCTTGGGTGTGTGTATGCTATACACTATGTTTAGTTAATGGTTAGGGTTTCCATTGCTTTATTTATTTATCTATTTATTTTAGTTAAAAGAAAAAGGAAAAACAAAATGGTTGCTTTTATACTAGAAGTTTCTTGATGCTTCATGCATCTTTGACTAAGTGACCATTTTGTCTTCATCTCCTAAACCTAACCATTCAACTAACCCTAGTTTATTCTCTACACTTAACCAAGGTTGCATTATGATAAGAATGAATGGGATTTTCTTATTAACTTAATCCTTTTTATTCTTTCATCTTCATCATCTTCATCAAGCTTCAAAAAGCTTGCTACCTTCAATGGTGAAATGAGAAAAAGAGTGAGAAATCCAATTGTAAAGTGAACCCATTTCCTATTTCTTCATTCTCTACCACTTGCCATGTAGTATAGGGTGTTTTCTTCACAAGTTTCATGACTTGGTAAAGTTGGAGCTTGATCTTGAGTTGCCTCGACGTGGATCATCTTCGGCATCGAAGTCGACGACCTAGCCCGATCATTTCTCCGACGAAACCATCGCCAGAGTTCGGATTTCAATAGGTACAGTGGAGGGACGTCATCACGGAGCTAGAGAGGTGGAGGACCGGATCTACAAAGGTTGTATTTTCCGTTTACTCTTAGTTAAGTTGTTAACATATATTGTTTCGCCTATACCTCTAGTTACGATCTTGCTTAGGGTCACTTGGCACATAGAAAATTTTTTGAATTGGCCATGTTTGATCACTTGTAGAACCTCATGGGTGTGCCTAGGAACCCTACACTTGGAAATGATCAATCCAAAGCGATCAAGAGATCCACAGCGATCAATGAATCCAGGAGATCAATTGACGCATCATCTACTCCAACGAGAACAGAGATCGGGAGCATAAACTAGGGTTCTTGTACTCTAAATTCGACGGATTTGTAAATGATAGTTAATTAATAAAAAGGTAGCTCTTTAGTTTTGTTCTTTGCATTTTACTTTCTACATTTACAATATGATCACCTTCTTCATCTTGTTTTCTATCTCAACCATGCGTGAGTAATTTCTAGCTTGCTAGGGTTCGTAGAATTTGGGTAGATCGATGGATGATAAAATCTCTTAACTTCTTTTACATCTTATAAAATTTATAAATTTTAACAAAATAAATACTAACATCCTTATCGGACGCGCTACCAATTTATTGATAGTCTCTACCGCGATTTGAGATTAGATTACAATTGTTTTGGTAAAGGCTAGACATGAATAAAGGTCAATGAAAAGATAAGGGTTAAGGGTTGGAACCATATTCCCTCCAAAAACCCTAATCTGCATTCACCACTATCGATCTAGTTTTATATTAAAAGATAAAATGAGTCATCTTTAATTAATCATCCATTACTACCAAATTCTATGAACCCTACAAGGCTCTTCTTTATAAATTCTGCATCTGTGTTTAATATAGATCTAAAAACTATTCTCCTTATTTTCAATCAACTCGTCTAAAGCAAGTAAAAGGTTCGACGTTTCCCTAAGGACGACCTGTACTCAACGCGGCTAGCTACTAGCGACACCGTTATTGATTGCGGTTACTTATAAAACACATCTTTTTAAAAAACGACATCAATCAACGCCCTCATGGGTTTTCACAAACACGCGAGCAGTCCTACTGTTTTTACACATAGAGCCCTTTCGGGTTTTCATCCGTGCCTTTTTTACTTATGGAATAACCCTCTTTTTGTTCCAGTTTATTGGCTTAGTGGACGATACGCTCCAATTGAACTATCTTTTCAAGGAGCTCTTGATATGTATTAGGCTTGGCAAAGGACAGAAATGGAAAAACCTGTGATCGCGGAACTAGGGTGCCTATGAACATTCCGACAGTTGGAGCTTTGGCGATCGATTGCTCACACTTCGATGCAAGATTTTTCTATCGAATAGCATATTGCACCAATGTTTCGTTCGACCTCCTCTCTTCATTGATCAAAGCAGAGATGGTCGTGCGCTTGCTTGCACTGACGAACCTCTGCGTGAAGAGAAGATTCATATCAACGAAGGTTTTCATGGATTCATTTAAGAGCTCCAAGTACCATTCAAAGGAAGTATCCGCCAGGCCGCTGACGAACTTCTGGAGGAGTAGCTTATCATCACCTTCGATATCAGCACACATTTTTTGAACTGAGCGATATGCTAGTAGGGATTCCCCGTCCCTTTGAATACGTTGAACTTCGGGATCATATATCCTAGACGGTATTGCTTCCGGTCGTACCATGCTAGATATGAACGATCGGTCTTGACCAACTTAGCATTTACTTTGCTGGAAGTGAGGAGTTTGACCTGTTGGGTTATGTATTCATTGAGCTGAGCTATCAAGATTGTTTCCTCTTTTGAGGTTGAAGGGGCCTAAAGAGAGCTTGTGGAACCTCCCTTCTTATTCTCAAGGACCACTGACGATTCTTCGGCCGACGGTTTTGACTATTAGCCCATCTTCTCACACAACTTTTGCATGCTAATTTGTTCATATTGGAAGCCATATCCGTCGCTTCTTTACTTTTCTTGTCGAGAACACGTTTCAAAGAGTTAACTTCAGACCCTTATCTCTCAAGATCTTCTTGTTCGTCTTCTGGACGCGTCATGGGCGGTGGGCTAACGAGTGCTGCTGCTTGACCTGCTATTTCATGCAACTGTTGCTACCTTTGAGCATAAGTCACGGACCGAGATTAGGATCGATGACTGGTGGAAGCATTATTTTCACTTTCGTTGAGGTGTATCATCCACACGGTATGGACTATTTCGGCCTTCTATGCGAAACTTTGGACATTACGCCTTTTAGGATTTTCCTTAGGCGATAGGGATATTTGTGGCCTTTGAATTTTAGGAAGGGCCACTTTGGACTTTGAAGTTGAGTCTTCGGCTTTTGGCGGATTCCTGAGCTTCTCAAATTTTGGAGATGGGCTGCTATCGATAACAGAGCCATGAACATCTTTCCAGAATTTGTAGATCATCGAGAAAAGTTATAGCTTAAGCATTGGCTTTTTCTCATTTGATGTCCCTACTAGTAGTGGGGATTTCTTCAAAATGGTGGTAGGAGAATTCCGCCTAACCCTTCTGAGTGGCTCGAAATTGTTTTCGATCGAGACAGTTGCATTGATAGTGGGCATCTATGAAGTTAGCCCTGATGGGGAGATGCCCCCAGCCTGTCTTTGTCAATGCCGGCAACGACGTTGAGCTCATCTTGAGACAAGAGATTATTTAGTTTTGGGAGCTACATATACATGCCCTATGTGTAACTTTAGAGCTTCCACAGGTATCAATCATTTGAAGACTGACGTCTTTGGCAGAGTAGGACCTTGAGATTCCAGTCTGTGGAAGACATACTTTCATGTGGAAGCATCTTTTGGCGCTTTAGGAGCAGCATGAGTTGCAGGTGTCAGCCTCTTGATAACTGGATTCTTTAGCATCATGGGCTTTTTGGCTGGGCCCATGGGGCTTATATTCACCCTGTGGAAGACTGAGCTTTTGGGTTTTATAGCCTTCTCGGAAAGTCTGCGGAGCTTGTTGTCAGCCTATCAAGGAATGACATCTTTGAGGCCTCCACCTTTGGCGTTGTGGCACCAATGGTAAGAAGGAGTGGAGGCATTAGCCCGAATTGAAGCCCATTTGATTCTTGCATGAGTTGGGTCGTTTGGATGCCGATCAGTGAGGCCATAATCATCCCAGAGAAAATCAGCTGAGGCATGGTGGTCTTGGAGTTGTTGCAGAATGTCATTGAAGTCTGCAAAAGGGAGAAAGCGCCAGCTTCAGTCTTTCTCAAAATCCTTGAGCAACTATAAACATAAGAAACTGCAATTTTGTTCACGAAAACACGACACGCGAAGTTTGAAGTGGAAAGAGAAAAATATCTCATCGAGCATACCAGAATCTGCTTACCGCTGAAAATCAGTCAGACGAACTGGTGTCGAACATTCTGCCTAAATTTAGGGGCAGATGCATAGGTTTGATCCATCCACCTCTTCGAAGACACTAAATTAATTTATAGTGCCATATATCGGAGGTTCGGATGCATGCGGCCGATGTAGCTGACTTTCAGATTCTCTCTCAGGGTGAGAGTTTATTGATTATGGGGATGCATCCTTCCTTCAGGCACAAGCCCCTGCTGTTAATTACATTATCACGTACGACAATAAATTTCTGCACTCCAGGTTTTTGGCTTCATGTGTGTGTTTTGTTAGTGATATATGCCCTAGAGGCCATTATTGTATCATATTGATTTGTATATTACATATTGCAAGCTTGGGATATACGTGGATATAATAACTGTCTTGCTCGAAATGGTAGTATGCTACCTGGCTTGATTCTACCTCAATACGTGCATATGTTTCTTTTAGCATATCGCTTATACATATTGGTAGAGCCCTTAGGATCTTTGCTTGACTACCAGCGTTGTGATGGCAGTCACACTAGTGGGGGCTGGATAGTCTATAAGCACATCCTTATACAGGTCCCTAGTCATAGGATTATTGAGACGGGGCATCGATACTCCAAAGTAGAATAGTGTATACGCTTCTCATCCCAGCAGGGGAGATGGTCTGTCCCACAACCATTAGTACGTCATAATGGAGATAGTATGCAGGTGATCATTGGGTTATGAGTACACTGGACAGGTTTCGTTGGGAACTACTAGTGGGTATTATACTTATCGTCGGGTAGCAGTTCCCAGGTGACATGAGTACAACTTAGCCCGTCGACTTGACACTGCTACTTCGCCTCGAGTGTGTTCCCGCTGTTCTTTGATTACTACCCTACCATGTCTCAAAGGAGTCATGCAAACAGGTAGTAGTTGAGTGCAGTTCCGAAGCACTTGGAGGAAGTAGTGGTTAGATAGGATTCGTCTCTCCCGGTATTGGGGGTTGATGTCGCGCTGTGTTTGGAAAGCCATTACACAAAGTCCCTGGCCAGGGCAAGCGAGATTTACTGGTAGGTACTCCAGTAGTTTCTCAGGGTGTTTTTGGGCTCTACTCCGGCATGATTTATTGTGCTATTAGGGGTCTGACGGCTACCGCCCCGTGGGCCCGATATGCGATACTCTTAGACGAATAGATCGGACTGTACGGAGATTGTCACAGATAGGCTCAGTAGGAGTTCGGATGAGTTTGCTCATTGGCCTTCTTATCGACAGATACCTGGATAGCCGTTATGTACAGCTAGTACCGCTGACGTGCTTGTGGTTAAACCCACTGCCAGCATACTGTCAAGTCTTTAGAGTCCCACACAGAGGTTTCCCTGCTTCGGGCGAAACGGGGTAGAGGCCGTATGATTTTACGGCAGGGCTTCGATCACATACGTGTACTTGTGCATAGATGATGTTTGGGCGGATAATACTAGTGGGCTTTGCTTTAAGCCGAATCCTAGTATTATATTATTGGATTATTTTCGCCTCTTCGTATTCGTATTTTTCAAATACGGATACGGGTATATATATACGGATGAGGGGTATTCTTGTAATTTGCTCAAGTATACTTCTAGAAAAAGACACCTCATTTCTATTATAACAATTTAGGTTAAATACTTAATGAGGTAAAGGAAATGAGGTGGAGATTTACATTAAATGAAGCATGGCTACTTGGTGACTCATGGATGACTATTGAGGCAAGGATGGACTTAGATATTTTGTGATATTTTGTGAGATATTTTAGAATGATTTATAGTCATCACAAGTAGCCATCTTCATTCGATTATTATTTATCCTCACTCTCACTTCCTCAAGCTCCCCTTCTTCTTCCTCTAATCCTAAATGTCTCATGTGTTGAGAAACCTAGGGTATTTAGAGACAAACTAATCCATCTTCACTCTCTACATCGTCTAGGGCATCTAGTTTAGCGAACTAGGTGCCTTAGTTACCTCGGATTTGAAGTTGGAGCTTGAACTATAGACTCTCGGGTGGATCGTTTTTGGCTTGAGAAGACCGAAGAGGAGGCCCGATCTGTATACGATCCGAAGAGCTTATGATGAGGAGGAAGACTACAAGAAGACCCGAAGGACTAGTACATGGAGGTATAACACTTCTACATAGTAGTTAAACCTCATGGTTGTTTTGTTAACTAGGGTTTAGTATCGATCCTGGAGTTTAGTCGGTGTTGTGAAGCATATAAAAATCGTTTTTTGCAAACTCTGCCTACCTGCGAACCCGTGGGGTGTGCGACATCGACTTACAGAGGTATTAGAGCCATCTAAACCTTAACTAACAGTTTAAATGATAGATAAAACTACGAAACCGAAATAACTCCGAAACATGAAACGAAAAATCCAAGTTTCTGTCGAAATTTTCAGAGGCTCTAAAAATTTTTTAAGCAATTGCAGAGTGCTCCTTTGGTTGTGAGATGAGCACATAACAAAAACAAGGCAATTCCACCATGTTATGGATAGCCAAAGTGCCAAAATGACCGGCCTCACCGGTTGAAATATGGGGAATGGTCTTGTGTTTTGTTCTGTATTCTTGTCTCTTGGATTTAGGGTTTCAGGTATTGTTTGTTTTTGCCAAGATTACTTATATTTTTTATATTTCTGTTATGGCAATATGGAGTATTTCGAAGTCGTGGTTTTAACATCGTTTATAGTTTCAGTTTGATATATGTGTTTCAAAACGTCCGCTAATCGCTATACGTCGATTAGTGGGGATTGCACATATCTGTGTTGCTGCTATTGTCGTTTATGGATATAGAATATTGGATCGTCGTGGATGAATAGCCGAGGCTGTGAGAAGAGAATTTTCTTTCTTTCATTCATGTAAATTTGTAAAGTGATGTGATAGTATTTTGCGGGGCACATCCGGGTTGAGGTTGTAGCCACCGTTGTATTATTTCATTTACTGTTTTTTACTCTTAAGATAGACCCAAGGTGGGGTGCACAAACTACCAGATTCTTGAAGTGCCGAGTGGCCTACTCATCTGATTGAGGGAGGTTGCTTCACTTCGGGAATTTGGCGGGTAGTTTGTCGCACCCATAGGGGTCTAGGATGGGGGTTTGGCTATTCATCACGACCGTAGAATCCGTCTTTCGTTACAGGCTTAAACGAAACGCGGAATTCCTAGTATATCAAATATGTTCATCTGTGATCTGGAATTCCTATTATTGCGTGAGATGAATGGATATTATATATATGCTATATAGTAGATATTGCTTATGTTTTGCACCCACGCTAGTCCAGCCCTCGCTCTGGCGTTAATTAAGTAACCTAACGGTGTAAAACGAGGCCCAGTGGTGAATGCGGATGGCATAAGCGTACGTTGTATTTTCGTTTCTTTCTGCAATGGTAGGTTAAATGATGGGACAGCATTAATTGATTAATGTAAGAAAACAAAGCAAAGCTGAATCGTTGGAACAGTTTCAAAACTACTCGGTTTTTTTTTCAAAAAGCAAACTTTTAAATGCAGAGCATAAACCACTCTTTTAAAAGCTATCATGATTCCTTCGATTATATCAAGTTCATTACGTTCACGGTTTCGCCAAAACCATTCGTAGCCCTCCATCATTTCAGTTGGGTATTCAGTAGTATTCAAGCTATGTATTTTGACCTTCGCCAAGGCATAGTGATTGGTAGCTGCTGAATATTCATCTGTAGCATAGATAGATGCGTTGGTTTGAGACAGCCACACAACTATTTTGGCCTTCGTCAAAGGTATGTACGGGTGGGTTCAAATAAACATGTACAATGACGGGTAGAACTTGACTTACGACTTATGATATGTTGGCCTTTGTCAAGGTCATAAAAGCTTGGGGCAAAAATCCACATTGGGAGTTTCTAAAGAAACTGAAACTTGCTGGTGTTGCATACTATTTAGAGTGTGATAGTTTTGGTAGGATTCCTTCAAGGTTATCACACAATGATATTTGGATCCCGATCCTACTGTGAGTATCTGCTACTCCTCGGGAGATTTTTCACTAAATAATCAATACTATAAACCAAGTAGGTGTCTAGAACGGTGTTAGCGGGGCTACGCCTCCAGGGAAAAGAGGTTATTTAATTAAGGAACTTCGCTAAAGCGTTGTAAAACCACCCTCGAAGTATCGACACTAGCCTGGCCGAAAGGTTAAGCAAGAATTGTACGGTGAGATTAATCCTAAATAATTCTTCTTTTATGGTTTAAGGAAGGATTCGAGAAACAGTGAGAGCCATCCTGTTTAGATAAATTTAAAACCAATCTAAACTTTTAAGAGCATTATGCTGAGTGTTTTCTTCTCTCTCTCCTAAATTGCAGTGACCAGATGACCGGATTTAGGTTACAGCTAGATAATAAATTGATTGGGCCAAATTATAATGATTGGCTAAGTAATGTTCAGATGGTCATTACCTATGACAAGCTGGGCTACCTCCTAACTACTAAACCCCCCGCCTTCTCAGGTCCAGATTCCACCGTCGCGGATGTTGATATCCGTAAGACAAAGGAAAAAGACAGTGTGAATGCTAAGTGTCTCGTGTTGGCCTCAATGGATAGTGAAAACCATAGGCAGCATGAGAAGATGGACCTACCTTCAATCTTCCTCCATAACAAAGATTTAAATGGAGAGCAATCTCGTATCGTAAGATATGAGACCTTAAAGTAATTGCTTCAAGCGAGATTGGCTATCGGGTCATCTATAGGGGACCACGTCCTTACAATGATCAGCTATATTGAAGACCTCACGGACTTGGAGACCACGTTGGAGAACGAGTTATGTACTAACTTGATTCTATAGTCCCTAACTTCTACTTACACCCTGAAAGAAACCAGGGAGACGCCCGCTCTGCTTATTGGGGATCTTCCTCTTCTAGATCCAAGGCGAAAGCCAAAGGAGAAAAGAAGAAGGCCTCTACCAAGCCGATAGGCGGTGTCAGTAAGGTAGAAGAAAAGGGCATGGCAAAAGTTTCGGGGCTAACAGTAGGAAAGGAGGGATGTTCTTATTGTCACAGAAAAAGGCATTGGCAGAAGGAATGCAGGGCTTGGAAAGCCAGAATCCAGGATCCGAAGCACGTTGTGGCTTCGGCTTCGGGTGTGTTTATGATTGAAAACTGTATGTCAATTAACTCTACTTCCTGGGTACTAGATACCGGATCAAGATCTCCTATCTGTAATTCATTACAGGTTTTGAGAAACCGTAGAGTTATCAAGGCAGGTGATATGACTCTCAGGATTGCTAACAGAATGAGCATGGACGCCGTATCCGTAGAGGAATATCACCTAGGATTGACAAGTGGGCAGATATTGATTTTGTGTAACTATTTATGTGTACCTAGTATGGCTTATAATATCATATCTGTATCTTTACTTTCTAAAGAAGGATATGATTTTATATTTGTAAGAATTGTGGTCTACATCCACCTTAATCATAGTTTGATTGGGTCAGGTACACTAAAGGACGGTATATACGTGTTAAATCAAGCTCAGGTTTTCAACATTCAGAACACACTTAAAAGAAAGTCTCCAGAATTTAATCAGGTTTTCTTATGGCATTGTAGACTGGGTCACATCAATGAAACATGGTTGACGAAGTTACATAGAGAGGGATATTTGGATCCGTTCGAATATCAGTCATATGCAACTTGTCAATCATGTCTCAAAGGAAATATGACAAAGACTCCGTTCACTGGACACGAAATAAGAGAGAGCGAGCTCTTGGGACTTATACACAGCGACGTGTGTGGTCCAATGTCTACACATGCAAGAAGTGGTTATTCCTATTTCATTACTTTTACGGATGATTTCTCTAGGTATGGACATGCCTTCTTGATGAAACATAATCCGAGACCTTTGAGAAATTCCGAAAATATAAAAATGAAGTGGAAAAACAAACCGGCAAAAGTATCAAAACACTGAGATCTGATC
This sequence comes from Agapanthus africanus, assembly GCA_030015575.1. Lineage (NCBI taxonomy): Eukaryota > Viridiplantae > Streptophyta > Magnoliopsida > Asparagales > Amaryllidaceae > Agapanthus > Agapanthus africanus. The sequence continues at coordinate 221,610,520 of JASDDO010000014.1, forward strand.
GAAGTGTTGAATACTTAAGTGCTGAGTTCCTGGATTACCTAAAAGAGAATGGAATTCTCTCCCAGCTTACTCCTCCATACACACCACAACACAACGATGTATCCGAAAGACGGAACCGAACCTTATTAGATATAGTACATTCCATGATGACTAACGCTGAGTTACCGCGATCCTTCTAGGGTTATGCATTAGAATTAGCTGTATATCTTTCGAACAAGATTCCTACCAAGACTGTGCACCATATGAGATGTGGAGTGGGAAGAAACCCTATCTTCAGTATCTGAAGATATGGGGATGTCCAGTTTTTGTCAAAAAGCAGCAAGTGGACAAGCTCGAGGCACGCTCAGTACTGTGTAAGTTTGTGGGATATCCAAAGAACTCCAGGGGGTATCTTTTCTATTACGCAGAGGAACAAAAGGCTTTTGTTTCTCGTCATGCCCATTTTTTGGAAAATCAATTTTTGGAAAAAGAAACTAGTAAGGAGTGCAATAGAACTGGAAGAAATTCCAGAACCACAAGCTATTACTGAAAGCATGGTAGAACCAGAGGTTTCAAAAGAACCAGACATCCCCGCGCCACTCCGCAGGACTAGTAGGCTGTCTCATCCGCCTGAGAGATACTACGATTTTCTCATAGACGGAGATAGAAAGAATTGCATCATTGATAATGATGGGCTAACTAGCTTCCAGCAAACCATTCAGAGCGGAGACTCGGTAAAATGGATGGATGCAATGCGGACCGTAGGAGTCCATGTACACCAACAAAGTTTGGACTTTGGACATTGCTCCAGAAGGGGTAAAACCCGTAGGCTGCAAATTGACCTTCAGAAAGAAGATTGGTGTAGATGGACAGATTGAAACATATAAGGCTAGACTTGTTGCAAAAGGATTTCGTCAAAGACCTGGTTTAGACTATGATGAAAACCTTTTCTCCAGTGCCAATGCTCAAATCCATTCGGATCCTTCTTGCCATTGCTGCCTTCCACGATTATGAGATTTGGCAGATGGACCGTAAAGACCGGTTTTTAAATGGAAATTTGGAAGAGTGCGTCTATATGGATCAGCCAAGGGGTTTCATTCAGAATGGGAGCAGCGGGAAAGTGTGCAAGTTGCTTAAATCCATTTATGGATTAAAGCAGGCATCGCAGAGTTGGAACATCTGTTTTGATGATACGGTCAAAGAATTTGACTTTATCAAAAATCCAGATAAACCATGCATATATAGTAAGATTGTAGCGAGAACTGTGGTATTCCTCGTCTTATACGTGGATGACATTCTCTTGATAGGAAATGGCATTCCTATGCTGCAATCAGTCAAAGGATTCTTGTCACAAAGGTTCTCCATGAAGGACCTGGGTGATGCCTCCTACATTCTGGGGATCCAGATCTATCATGATAGATATAAATGGATGGTGGGACTTTCACAGCCAAGGTACATCAACACCATACTGAAAAGATTTAGTATGGAAGATTCAAAGTGCGGTAATCTACAGGCTTGTCACGGAATCACCCTCTCCAAAGAGATGTCTCCCAAGACTGATTTGGAAAGGGATCGCATGTCTATTATACCCTATGCTTCTGCGGTAGGCTCTATAATTTATGCGATGTTGTGTACCAGAATAGATGTAGCTTACGCACTGAGCGTTGTAAGCCGGTATCAGTCAAACCCAGGGGAGAAGCACTGGATAGCAGTATAGAATATTCTCAAGTACCTGAGAAGGACTGAGGAGATGTTCTTGGTGTACGACGGAAAATACCTCCAAATCGAGGCCTTTGCTGACTCCAGCTTCCAGAGTAACAAGGATGACTCTAAGTCCATGTCGGGTTATGTCTTTACCCTCAATAGAGAGGCGGTCACACCGTTGCTGACTCGACGATAGAAGCGGAGTATATCGCTGCTTGTGACGCCGCAAAAGGAGCAATCTAGATGAAGAATTTCTTAACAAAACTTCAGGTGGTTCTGTCCATTGTTGATCCAATACCTCTGTATTGTGACAACAATAGGGCTATAGCTTTAGCGAAGGAACCCAGGTCCCATCAGAAGTCCAGAAATATCTTGAGGTGGTATCACCTGATCAGGGAGATCATGGATCGCCAGAAGATCGAGGTGAGGAGAGTAGATTCGGAGAACAACACTGCAGATCCACTCACCAAGATCATCCCTCAGACACAATTCGAGAGGCTAATCGAGATGATAGGTCTGCGATATGCCAATACATGGCCTTAGTGCAAGTAGGAGATTGTCAGTGATATATACCCTAGAGGCCATTATTGTATCATACCGGTTTGTATATTACATATTGGAAGCTTGGGACATACACGGAAATAATAACAGTCTTGCTCAAAATGGTAGTATGCTACCTGGTTTGATTCTACCTCAATATGTGCATATGTTTTTTTAGCATATCGCTTATACATATTGGTAGAGCCCTTAGGATCTTTGCTTGACTACCAGCGTTGTGATGGCAGTCACACTAGTGGGGGCTGGATAGTCTATAAGCACATCCTTATACAGGTGCCTAGTCGTAGGATTGTCGAGACGAGACATCGATACTCCATAGTAGACCAGTGTATACGCTTCTCATCCCAGCAGGGGAGATGGTCTGTCCCACAACCATTAGTACGACGTACTATAGATAGTATACAGGTACTCATTGGGTTATGAGTACACTGGACAGGTTTCGTTGGGAACTGCTGGTGGGTATTATACCTATCGTCGGGTAGCAGTTCCCAGAAGACATGAGTACAGCTTAGTCCGTCGACTTGACACTGCTACTTCGCCTCGAGTGTGTTCCTACTGTTCTTTGATTACTACCCTACCATGGCTCAAAGGAGTCGTGCAAACAGGTAGTAGTTGGGTGCAGTCCCGAAGCACTTGGAGGAAGTAGTGGTTAGATAGAATTTGTCTCTCCCGGTATTGGGGGTTGATGTCGCGCTGTGTTCGGAAAGCCGTTACACAAAGTCCCTGGCCAGGGCAAGTGCGATTTACTGGTAGGTACCGCAGTAGTTTCTCAGGGTGTTTTTGGGCTCTAATCCTGCATGACTTATTGTGCTATTAGGGGTCTGACGGCTACCGCCCTTAGGCCCGATATGCGATACTCTTAGACGAACAGACCGGACTGTACGAAGATTGTCACAGATAGGCTCAGTAGGAGTTCGGATGAGTTTGCTCATCGGCCTTTTTATCGACAGATACCTGGGTAGTCGTTACGTACATCTAGTATCGCTAACGTGCTTGTGGTTAAACCCACTGCCAGCGTACTGTCGAGTCTTTAGAGTCCCACACAGAGGGTTTCCCTGCTTCGGGCGAAGCGATGTAGAGGCCGTATGGTTTTACGGCAGGGCTTCGATCACATACGTATACTTTGGACGGATGATGTTCAGGAGGATAATACTATTGGGCTTTAGTTTAAGCTGGATCCTAGTATTATATTATTGGATTATTTCATCTCTTTGTATTCGTATTTTTCGGAATATAGATACAGGTATGTATATACGGATGAGGGGTATTCTTGTAATTTTCTCAAGTATATTTCTAGAAAAAGACACCTCAATTCTATTATAACCATTTAGGTTAAATACTTAATGAGGTGGAGGAAATGAGGAGGAGATTCACATTAAATGAAGTATGGCTACTTGGTGACTCATGGATGACTAATGAGGCAAGGGGGCTTAGATATTTTGTGAGATATTTTAGGATGCTTTATAGTCATCACAATTAGCCATCTTCATTCGATTATTATTTATCCTCACTCTCACTTCCTCAAGCTTCCCTTCTTCTTTCTCTAACCCTAAATGTCTCATATGTTGAGAAACCTAGGGTATTTAGAGACAAACTAATCCATCTTCACTCTCTACATCATTTAGGACATCTAGTTTAGCGAACTAGGTGTCTTAGTTACCTCGAATTTAATGTTGGAGCTCGGACTATAGACTCTCGGGTGGATCATCTTTGACTTGAGGAGACCGACGAGGAGGCCCGATCCGTATACGATTTGAGGAGCTTATGACGAGGAGGAGGACAGCAAGAAAACCCGAAGGACTAGTACACGGAGGTATAACACTTCTACATAGTAGTTAAACCTTATAGTTGTTTTGTTACCTGGGGTTTAGCATCGATCCTGGAGTTTATTCGGTGTTGCGAGGCATATAAAAATCTTTTTTTGCAAACTCCGCCTCCCCGCGAACCCGCCGGGTGCGTGACATCGACTTACATGTTTTGGTTTATTTTGGGCTACCCTTTAATTTTATATGGAGAATAATTTATGCCATCTACATAGGACGTGGATTAGTCCAAATCCGTACATATTTAGATTTGGTTCAAGCATTTGCTTGACGGGGTCCACGTTGATATTTTGATTTGCTAACGAGGGTGAACTTAAGTCGCATTTCTCACAATTATGAGGCCCATGGGTTCACATGCTTGCGTAAGCCTTATTTAAGGATCGTTAGTCTCATTTGAGACTAAGATCAACCTAGAACATTTTGAGCATATGGGATCAACATATCTTAAGATCAATGAAGCTTAAGCTTTAGGACTTAGCCGATTTGGGGCTAAGAATTGGGTCTGTTTGACACCAGCATGTTTGGCGCATATAACTTGGCATATGGCTCATGGCTCAAATATCGGCTCGCGGCTCAAGTGCATGTCCACGTGCATATCACGTGGCGCATATAAGTTTGGTGCATGGTCCATGGCTCGAATATCGGCTCACAGCTCAGGTGCATGCCCACGTGCATATCACGTGGCGCATGGTGGAACATCGGCTTAGCGCGGCACGAACACATGCATATCACGGCCGCTGGCGCGACCCATCTTTCTTGGCGTTTGGCGCATGCACGTGTGTTTCCAATGGCACAGCCCAATCGTAAAGCTTAAGCTCTGGCGCAACTTTCTTGCAAGTGCATGGATTTGGTGCATGCTCGCGTGCATATCACGTGGCGTAGCTAGGGCTTCAGAAATTAATCTGTCTTCTTTAAAGAAGGTTAACTTTCCAGAGAAAAGAATCTAACTTTATGAAATTTAAGCTTCTGTTTAATTGTTTTTTTGGCCATTAAAATCAATAAGATCAGATTTTTATGATCTTGGGTTTTGTTTTAGTCACGGAATATATCTTTGGTGACAAAACTTGGGTCTTGAAAAGCTTAAGTTTCGGTTTGAGGGAGATTTTGATGATCATAAGTTTCTTGGTAGAGGAAGACTTAAGTTTTCTTCCAAATCTCAGATCTTAATATCGAAAATCCCTCCATGAGAACTTAAATTCTCGACAAAGAAGATATTTGACCTAAGAATCTTCGATCTAGAGAAAGAGCATAAATTCTTGTCGAAGTTTAAGCTTCTTTTTTAATAAAGATTGATCTCCTTACCTAGGATTTTTTAGGAAGGAGAAGAACTTGCAGAGGCTTAAGTCTCTTTACTTCACCTTGTAGTTAAGATTCACTGTATAGAGATTAATATCCCCCTCTCCTATTTATAAGAGAGAAGATTGTTAATCCAGTTAAGAAAATCTCTCATTTGAGAGATCTCAATTGATCTTAAGATCAACCGGTGGTGCTTAAACATTGTTGAATCATTGATCCAAAGGCTCTCCATTAACAGAGTTATTATTTTTCTTGTTTTACAGAAAATTTCTTTTCAACAAGAGATATCTTTCTGTTTTAGAAAGATAATGGGAAATTAATTTCCCAAAATGAAGCAGGCGCTTCACAAAGATTGGCATTGGCACATGGCTTGGGATTAGCACATGGCTTTGGCGCATGGCTGATGGGCTTGGCGGCTTGCACAGCCCAGCTTAGCGGCTTTCACCTTAGCGCTTTTTTGCCTTGGTGAAGCTTAAGCTTCGAGTGTAAAATTTCATCAGGAACAATCACGTGTATCTCTTACTCTGCTTACTCTTCTTCTACTTCCCCTACTTCTTGAAGAGTTGCCTCTTCCCTTACTTGAAGAATCAATGGAACTGCGAGGATAGGAAGATTTTGAACTCTTGTATCCTCTCTTCGGGAGTAGTGGACTTCCTCTTCTTGATCCACTAGATGTTTATCTCTCAACATGTTCATTCCTACAGTTTCTTGCACTGTGACCAGATTGTTAACAATTACTGAACTTATTTGAACCTCCCAGCCTCTGCATTCCACTACCTTTCGCCCCTTCATGCTCACCCACCGTTCTCTTCTTTTCCTGTCTACCAGACCTTCTCTTGTATGGAGGGTGTAACACTGGATCATAAGAGATGGTTGGCCAAAATATTGAGTTTGGTATAGGAAAATTATGATGCTTATATGAACTCTTATAATGGGATGTTATATGACTCATGGATAACATCTCAGAAGTTTAGCCTAGCATGATGCAAACACTAAATGGCATGCATGCAAAGGATCCTTGTAAGGTCCCATACTCTACAGTCATAACTTACTCTACAGTCATAACTTTTTGAAGCAATACTACATGTTACTTGACCTTGAATAGTTGTGACTTGATACTCATAGTTACCAAAATATTGAGCTCTACAAGCACCCCTGCTCTTATTATCCAATGTTTCTAGCTTGGTAACAATCTTAGGGCATGTGTTTCCCTTCCACATTTCAGAAATCTCTCTCTTATTTTGTAACCTCCTCATCATCAAAGTTTTTATCATCTCCAACATTGTCACTATAGGTTTCTCTCTAGCCTCTAATATGAATTTGTTGAATTCCTCACATATATTGTTTCATAGTAAATCACACTTGATATCTGTAGGGAAATGGGACCTATTCCAGGATGTATTTTCTATGTCATTAAGATATTTGTGAGCAGCAACACTTTCCTTCTTAAGTTTGTTCAAGACCTGTAATAATGGATAGTGTGCGTATGCTATCAATAACACTTAGATGGGGTGTGTGTATACTATTAATAATTTACCTTAACATTAACATATAACAAATAATGAATACAATAACAGAAATATATCATTAGATGCTCCTCTTTAGTGTATGTTGTTGCTGCTTTCCACATTAGTCTTTTTAACTCCAATGATTTCCACTTTTTGAAAAAAAAATTGGCATAAATATGACTCACACAGTATCTGTGTTGAGATGTTGGAAATATGCTCCTCATAGCCTCAATCACTCCCTGCGTATCAGTCATTTGGTAACAAAATGTTAATAAAACTTCATGATATGCATAATTTAAAATATTCTTAGGAACTTATCATGAAAACAATTTAACAAATATAACCTTTTGTCTATCACTTATGAAAACAGTTCTTTCAAATCTGTTGTCCTTCAAAGCCTCTCCCAAACACACTAAAAACCAATTCCATGTTCCTTCACACTCAGACTCCACCACAGCAACTGCAATTGGATACATTTGATTATTTGCATCCCTACTCACAGCACAAGCAGCACTCCTCCTGCAGAGCCCTTCAAGAAACAGCTATCAAGACATATAACAGGTCTATAACCTTGAAAAAATCCATCCACCTGAGCTTTGTATGCCACAAAGAAGGCATAGAACTCATTGGGTTGATCTTCTTGCTCCCTCTTGGTCTTGACTAATACAAAGCTTTCAGGATTCCTAGTGATTATAATATTTGCATAGTCCCATAGCTGCCAGTATTGCTCTTTGTAGCATCCTTCAATGATATCAATGGTATTCCTCCTCACCCAATATATTTGAAACAATCCACATTCTATCCCAACTTCAGTATGAATAGTAGTTTGCAATGAAGGTATTAGCCATGTAAGATTTGTCTTTGATTCTCTACAGGTACTGATGTGCCAACCATGTTAATGTAGCTTGTTTGTTCTTGAAAACCTTTGGACAAGTGTGCTTATCATGCAGTTGCAATATCCTCCATCTGCTACCATCATCAATATATCAACCATACACCCTCCACTTGCATCATGTTGCCTTACAGTGTACTGCAATTCCTTTCCTTCATTCTTCTCCCACTGCAAATAAAAACCTTTTATGGCTGCAGCTTGTCTTACCAATGCCCTGAACTCGTCTAGTTTGAAAAATTCCATACCAAGCTCAAATTTTGGATCTTGAAGATCTTTGTCTTCCTTGAACTGCTTGAACCTGAAGTTCCCACTATCTGCCTCATCATCAGAAGAACGAAGACTCACCAGTTCATCACCATCTGCATACTCTTAGACTGCTTCCTTGGTAGGCATAGCATCATCTCCTCCTAGGACTTCTTTGCCGTCTACCCTTCTCTGCTTTCGTTTGAAGATGTATGGATACTCATCATCTTCATCCTCATCTTCTTCTTCATCACTCTCATTTGGAGCTTCATTTTTTTCCCTTATATCTCAAATTTATCTCAAATCTGTCATCATCATCATCATCATCATCACTACTCTCATTATGATCAACTACATCATCAGCATGAACAACGGGCCTATTCTGGACATCTTGCTCATTCCCATCAGCATCATATCCATCTTCTTCTGCAACCCCATCCTCATCATCAATGTTATCTTCATCCTCATCTCCAAATAAGATCCTCTCACCGACATCATTAGTGTAATATATAGAAACATGCTCATCATTGACCATTTCATCACCATCTTCTTTGAAAATTTCATTTGTTTCTAATTGTGTAAAGTAAAGGATCTCATCTTGGGTTTGACCATCCCCATCCTCATCATCACACAGGTTAATCTTATCAAGTACTTCTTGGCTATATTCAATATATATATCCAGTCTATTAAACTTTGGACTTCTCAAAAAATCAAGAGATGTGAGATCAGGCACAGCACACATAAGACCCCTATCCAAAGTCTTATATCATTCTTTAAAATGAATTTTGTAATCTGCCTTATACCCAAGATCCTTAATCAAGGTATCAACATCTTCCCAACTTATGTCTTCATCAATATCAAGCATGATCTTAGTCTCTTTCCCACCCACATATTTCAGTTGATTATGTTGAGTATAACGTCTATGATCATTGTTTGATACTAACAAACCCCTATAATCTGTTTTAATGTGTTTGATATTTTGGACAGCCTGGCCCATTAACTTTTAGGGGTTGGTATAAATACGCGATTCTCTTCTCTCCCAAACCCTAAGGCTACAGGAATTCTTAAGAACTCAAACTCCATTGCTCTTCAAAGATTCCAAGATTAAAGGTTTAATTTTTTTATTCAGATTCACAGCTATTGACGAGAGAATTCAGATTCAAGGATCAAACTTCGTACATTCACTCTCGTCTTCTCCAACAACGATCGAGCTTCATTGAGATTTTCTTAAACTCTACTTTTATTATCAATTAATGTTGTCAGATCTATTGTAGTTTTTATTTTTCATTTTAAACTCTGAGACAGTTAGTGATTGGATTACGGTTCGTAATTCAGGGATTTGCAAATCAGTAGGGTTGTGATTTATGGTTTGGGGATTATTAATTATTGTTAGATATCATAGGATCTAGTTCGACTTGTTCTTTGGTTTAGAATAAGGTGATGAGATTAGACGCTTATACTAGGGTTGTACGGGTTTTTGATATTAACAATATTAGTAGTTTTTGGGGTGCAGGATTAAGCTGGGGCCGAACCTGGGTAAATCTCTGTGCTCATTTACATTACCGCATTTACTTTCTGCATATATAACTGCCTGTGATTGTTTGGTGTACTTGAGATTGTCACTTTAATTTTATTCTGCAAAAAGATCTAACTACTCTATTCACCCCGTAGGGTAGATTTTGATCCTATATTTGATATCAGAGCGAGGTATTTAGAGATATCTAGTTAATAATGATAATTTCTGATTGTGTTTTTCCTGAGGGACAGTCTACTGTTAGGCCCCTATGTTTAATAGTATTGATTATGCGTACTGAAAGTCTAGGATGACAATTTACTTGAAGTATGTCGACTATTGTCATGCCCCGCATCCCAAAATACTAGAGCGGAGATGCGACAAGGCCTGTGACATAGCTATACCGAGAGGGAGAACTCAACTCGATACAGTTAAGGTAAGCGTAAAGTAATGCAGGAATACACAAAAGCATGATAATAAAATCAACTTTATTCATTAACCAACATTTATTATAAAGGATAACAAAGAGTAACGATATACACAATAGATTCCAAAGGATACAAAAGAATACAAGATGGGTATAACCTGAAAGATACAGAAATGGAAACTCTACGAATCTTAAGCCCATCACGGTTCCGTTGGGCACTATGATGACTGAGTCTGGTCGTACAAATCTGGTTATCCAACTGGGAACACAATTCGCAGGGTGTCAGAATACCCACAAGCATAAAAATAGACGGGTGAGTGCGATGCAAGTAATAACAGTAAATCATGGAAACATATGAAAAACTAGTAAATCGAAAGAACATAAAATCATGCATATAAAGTGATGTGAAAACACGTGCTGTGAATAAATATACATACAGAAAAGTGAACAAGCAGGAAACAACAATGCAAATAAATAAGATGTCAAACTGGATGTCAATAATTGAATCAAAATAGTGTCAATCTAAAGGTCGGTCTGGAAGTCAAGTCAAATCGGGTATCAGTCTAAGAGTTAAATTAGGTCAAACAAGATGTGTATTGATGGAATTGACTGATGGACATACTCGTATCCCCGGGGTATCCCATGACTAGCTGGAAGCAGTATGAACCGGCTCTTGTGCCTGGGGCGGCAACAATAACATGTATCATTGCAGTAGTATGAACATCCCCGAAAGGTGTCTCTTTACCACCGAAAAATGGTCAGACAAGCTGGTGTTGAACGTCTTGCCTAAATTTGGAGGCAGATGCATAGGTTTGATCCATCCATCTCTCCGAAAACACTAAATTGATTTATGTCGCCGTATATCGGAGGATTGAATGAATGAAACCGATATAGCTAACTTTCAGATTTCCTCTCATGGTGAGAGATTTATTGATTGTGAGGATGCATTTTCCAGTAGATGCAAGCCCTTGTAGTTAATTACGTTATCGCGAACAATACCAACTTACTGCACTCCAGGTTTTTAGCTTCATGTGTTGTGTCTTTTGATTTTTATTTTTATTTAGGTTGTCCTTGGATTGTGTACAGAGAATAATTTTGCCGTCGCACGTAGGACGCGGATTAGTCCAAATTCGTACTTTATATTTTAGATTTGTGTTAATCATTCGCTTGACGGTGCTCACGTTGGTAGCGTGGTTTGCCAACAGAAGCGAAATTAGATCGCATTTCTCACATTTATAAGGTCCATCAATTCAGATAAGAGCAGAAACTCTGTCTAAGGATCGTTAATCTTATTTGAGAACTAAGATCAACTTAGATGATTTTAAGGTCAAGCATTTGCTTGACGGGATCCATGTTGGTATCTTAGTTTGCCAATGGGAGTGAACTTAGGACGCTTTTCTCACATTTGTGAGGTTCGTCGGTTCACGGGAAACTTAGGCTTTATCTAAGGGTCGTTAGTCTTATTTGAGACTAAGATCAACTTAGATATTTTGATTATATAGGCTCAATTGCTCTTAAGATCAATGAAGCTTAACCTTCAGGACTTAGCCGATTTAGGGTTAAGAATTGGGTCTGTTTTTTACACCCAAACATGCTTTGCGCTGGCACACGGTTCGAGTATCAGCTCGTAGCTCAGACGCATGCTCACATGCATATCACGTGGTGTATGGTGGGACAAGGAGCATGTTGGCTCTTGGCTTGGGCTCGGTTCGGCTTGGTTTAGCTTGGTTTGCCCACGTGCATTTCACGTGGCGCTTGGCGCTTACGCATGGCTTTGGCGCACAGTGGTGCGCATGACTTTGGTGCATGCTCACGTGCATATCACGTAATATGGCTAGTGTTTTAGAGATTAATCTGTCTTTTTCAAAGAAGGTTAACCTTCCAGAAAAAAGAACTTAGTTTTATGAAGCTCAAGCTTCTATTTAGTGGTATTTTGGCCATTAAAATCAACAAGATCAATTTTTTATGATCTTGGGTTTTGTTTTGGTCACGATATATGTCATTGGTGAAAAAACATGGATCTTACAAAACTTAAGCTTTGGTTTGAGAAAGATCTTGATAATCATATGTTTCTTGGTGGAGGAAGACTTAAGTTTTCCTCTAAATCTCAGAGCTTAAAATCGGAGATCTCTCCATAAGAACTTGAGTTCTCGACAAGGAGGAGATTTGACTAAAGGATCTTCAATCCAGAGAAAGAACTTAAGCTTTTGTTGAAGTTTAAGCTTCTTTTTAATGGAGATTAATCTTCTTACCTAAGGTTTTGAGAAAGGAGAAGAACTTGCAGAGGCTTAAGTCCCTTTTCTTCACCTTACGGGGAGAATTCTCTCGCTTTTTTTAGATTAACCTCCTCTCCTATTTATAGGAGAGGAGATTGTTAATTAAGTTGAGAGAATCTCTCATTGAGAGATCTCAAATTTATCTTAAGATCAACCGGTGGTGCTTAAGCACCGTTGGATTATTGATCCAAAGAAATTTCTTGTAAACAAGAAAATATATTTCTATTTAAGAAAGATAGGGGAAATATTTTCACAAATAGAGCTTAAGCACTGATTGAAACATGTGCTTCAACCGAACATGCGCTTGCGTATAGAATTGGTGGCTTGCGCCACGTGCTTTGCATGTGGTGCGCTTGCGCATGGGATTGATGGCTTACGCCATGTGCTTTGCACATGGTGCACATGCGCAGCTTGGATTGATGCTTTCACCTCAACCCTAGTGAAGCTTAAGCTTCAAGCGCCAAATTTTAGCGGGAACAAATGCCCCCACTACTTTTCCCACGTAAGTATGTATATGGGTTAAGTAGTGCAAAGTAATGCACCGCTAGAGATTTGATGGCTTAGGGAACAGGCTTAGATCCCTGTCACCTAAGGCTTCTCAACTTTTATGAGTCGTAAGGGTCTCATAAAAGTATTTTCTCCCTACGAGTCGAGAGGATCTCGTAGGTGTATTTTCTCCTTAGGAATCATGAGGATCCCTAAGTGTGTTTTCTCTTATGAGTCTTAAGGATCTCACATGAGTGTTTTCTCCTTACGAGTCGAGAGGACACATAAGTGGATTCTTCTCTTCATTGGTAGCTCGGTTAGGCAATAGAGGATGTTTGGGTGCAACGTTGTTGCGAATAGCCTATGGATCGTATACGGTAGTCAATTTGGTGACAGGCCACAAGGCAATTGTGTAAGAGACGGGTTTAGATCTCTGTCACCTAAGGCTTTACAATTTTATGAGCCGTGAAGGACTCATAAAAGCATTTTCTTCCTATGAGTCAAGAGAATTTCATAAGTGTGTTTTCTCCTTAGAAGTCTTGAGGACCCCTAAGTGTCTTTTCCTCTTGTGAGTCATAAGGATCACATAAAGGTGTATCTTTTCTTCACTTTTTTCGTGTGAATAAAAGACACCGTTTTTTTAGTAGCACTTCTTCATGCTAAAATGACCTGGCTTAGTTTATTTACACATCTCGGAGCATTCAATTTAACCTTTTTTAGGCATGGATAATCTCAGACTGACGTTAACATACCCCCGTTAGTATAAGAGGCCGTCAGGTTTTTGGTACTGGGTATAGTCCATCACACCGTTGCTTTGGCTGATTTCTTCTCAATTTTCATTCCTTCAAAATGTCGTTCAAGTAGCCGTGCATTTGTCGTATCTCTAATCCTTTCTGAGGCGAGACATGGCGTCTCAAGTAATCTTCCTAGGCTGGTATATGTATTTTGCCATCAGAGATTCAGCGTTGAGCATCACCGTGGCGCTTTACCTTGAGGTCGGACTTCTTGAGTCCCAGGGAAGTCATAACTACACCCTTCTGAGATGGGATGACATGCAGCGGTCTTTATGCATGTATGTACTACTATGGAGACCTAGAGTTGGGAATTTGCTGTCACTTCTCTTTGCTTTGGATCCTTTGAGCTGTCATGACATTGTATCTGTACTCTGTTGAGGTAAAGGAACATCAAAGTAGTCTTTAGACTGTATGCATTGCCGTTAAGACTTGGTGTTGGGCCGATGCCATTGCACCACTTTTGTTTTGACCCTTTGGTCCTTACTAATCCCACATCAGTACTCTGCTGGAATACAATGGGGGCGTTAAATTAGTTTTTAGGCTGTATATATATATTACCATCAAGACATGGAGCTAAGAATTTTCCGTCACTCCGCTTTTAGTTTAGCTCCTTTGAGCTTTCATGATGTCGTGTATGTACCCTACTGGAGCAAGAGAGACGTCCAGATAGTCTCTACGTTGTATGTATTGTCGTTAAGACTTCATTCTTTGTTCGGTCAAACATGGTGGGACACATTGCTCCTTTTTCATTTGTTTGTGCCCGTGGATTATATACAAGAGTCAGGATCGAACTACTTGTATGGAAAAAAAAATCTTCTTTTCATTTTTTCTTTTCTTTTTTTTATCCGCGATTCCTCTATTATTTCATCTTTTCTTATCATAAAAGTCACGATTGGCCAATCATTGGGCTATTTATTCGTGGTTGCCCAATCATTTTGGCTATTTCTTTTCTTTACTCACTGCTTTTTATTGCGGGTTGCCCAATCATTTTGGCTATTTATTTTTACTCGCTACTTTTTATTGCGAGTTGCCCAATCATTTCAGCTATTTCCTTTTTTTCCCGGTTTTACGACTTAGGGGTCGAGATTTTTGACTTCAGATTCGCATCGGCTTTGCTAACACTTAAGCACGTTTGCCAGAAGCAATTCATCATCTACCTGGGGAAACTTGGAAGTTGGATTTTTGGACGGCATCAGCACCGCTAACACTAAAACATAGTGTCAGGAGCGACTCATCATTTGCCGTTTCCCGTTGGACAATGGTGTCTTAGAATACAGGTTTAGGTCCCTGTCATCTAAGGCTTTTTCAATCATCATGAGCCGTAAAGGTCTCACGAAGTTGTTTCCTCTCTATGAGTCTAGAGGATCTCATAGGTGTGTTTTCTTCTTAGGAGTCGTAAGAGCTCCTAAGTGAGTTTTCTCTTGTAAGTCGTAAGGATCTTACAAGAGTGTTTTCTCCTTGCAAATCGAGAGGATCCCTCAAGTATCGTTCACCATGTTAGGAGTATCGCTCGCATCTGGTGGGACTTTGTTGAAACATATATTTTGTGTGCCCATGGATTGTATACAAGAGTCGGGTTCGAACTACTTTTAGGGCAGTTTCTTTCGTTTCACAAGTTTGTGCCCTTTCAGGTTTTCACAAGCTCGCAGGTAGTACTATTGTTTTTACTCACGTAGCTCTTTCGGGTTTTCATTCGTGCCTTTTTTGCGTATAGACGTACCAGTTTTTTTTCACGCACCATTCTCCTCATGGGTCGTGAGGAACATGAGTGAGTCTTCTCCTCGTTGGTATCTTGGTTGGCCAATAGAGTATGTCTTAGAAGCAATTTTGTCGCGGGTAGCCCATGGGTTGTATATGATTGTCAATTTGGAGACTAGCCATAGGGTAATAGATCTTTTTAGGGGCATCATTCACCTGTGTGACTTGGAGGTGCAAATTTGCTATGGGTGGCCCATGGATTGTATACGGTAGTCAATTTGGTGACAGGACGCTGGGCATCGATGGCTTAGGAAACAGGTTTAGATCCTTGTTACCTAAGACTTTTCAATTTTATTAGGGGGTCTCATAAAAATATTTTCTCCCTATGAATCAAGCGGATCTCGTAGATGTAATTTCTCCTTAGGAGCCGTGAGGACTCCTAAGTGTATTTTCCCCTCACGTGTCATAAGGAGGCAGGAGTAGTTCTTTTCCACAATGGTAGCTTGGTTTGCCACTGTGGGTCATTTTGAGCGTGGTTTAACGCAAGTAGCCCATGGATAGTATACGGTAGTTAATTTACAGACAGGTCGTAGGGCAACAGATATTTTTGCAAGCGTTGTTCACCCGTGGAACTTTGGGGTATGACTTTGCTGCGGGTAGCCCATGAATTGTATTCGGTGGTCAATTTCAGGACTAGCCGTAGGGAATTAATGGCTTAGGCAACAGATTTAGGTCTCTGTCACCTAAGGATTTTCAATTTTATGAGTCGTGGCTGCCTCATAAAAGTATTTTCTCCCTACGAGTTGAGAAGATTGTATGGTGTTTTTCGTCATTCCATTGAGATGGAATTGCGTGCGCTTGTCAGGCGTACACGGATTCCCCCTTCCTAGGATAGGCTGGGGTTTATTGATTGTGGAGATCTGAATCTCCGGCAGCCTCGGACTAAGATGTCCTTAATTACCCATCGCCTTAGGAGCAAGAGAACCTACGATTGACGGGTCAAACTGATTATACGAACTCAATGTACAGTGTGCGTATGTTGTGTTTTAGACGTATTGGAGGCCTCGCAAAGTTTACGGGGTTCCCGCTACCTGGATAGTGGGTTGGGATTCAGGGGGGGCTAGTATCCCCCTTGCAGAGTGCGGGGCAGCGCCCCATTAGAAAATTTTTCTAACGAGGGATGTATTTTGATTGTGGAGCGTACGGGAAAAAAAAGGGTGAGGAGCGTCCTAAGGACGCGTGCGACAATACGTGACTGTAGATTACTCGGTTTTCTTCAAAACCACAAGTTTTCAAAAGCGGAGCCTAAACCACTCCTTTTCAAAACAACTTGGTTTCTTCAACGATATCAAGTTTAATATGTTAAAGAGTTTTTTACCAAAAACCCAGCCGTAGCTGTAACACCCTAGTTCATTTATACCAGTTCTAGTTCATGTATTTCTTTATTTATGGTATTTTCCTGATTTACTGTGTTTTGGGTGCGAATAGTGTTTTTGACATTAGTATTGCATTCAACCTGACCCGCTTGCTTGAAACCTGTCTTGATTCATGTTTACGATTTATCCTGACCTGTTACATGGACTCGTGCACTTTCATTTTAATTCATACATCTTGCATACGGGCATTTTATCTGGCATTTGCATTTTTTACAATATAACATTTTAAGTCACATAAAATATTTTAAAATTACATTGCGTGGCTTGCGTGATACCCATAGCCCCGTGGTAGCATCCGCGCATCTTGTTCTCGTCCCGTTCAGTGAAACGGACTTGTTGGGATAGCTACGCGCACGTACGTGCATACGTTCTTAGAAGTATGCATTTTCGTTACCCGGACATTCAATTTTAATTTTAGTCGACACATATATTTTCCGTATTTTAAAACTGGAATTTTAGACCCGACCTGGGCATATTTTGGAGTAGATTTGTATTTGCCAAAACTTAAATAACTAATATTATATTATATATATATAAACGTTTATATAAAATTTGTATAACAGAATTATATAGTGGTGTTTACTTTCTTAAGTTTTAAATATTTATTTTAAAATTTTATCCCTGATTCTCACAACTCTCTCTCTCCTTCTTCAAATATTTTATATTAATTCCTAACTAACCTATCTTACTCTCTCTGTCAATATATATATATATATATATATATATATATATATATATATATATATATATATATATATATTCTTCATATATTTTTATATTAATTTTATTCTATCCTAACTGTTTCTCTCTCTTCCCCTTCTCTCTCCTCTCGCACTTACTGTGCATTTCTCGACTCTCGTCACCTCCCTCTTCCTAAGCGTCACATCCCTCCTTCCCTATTTAACCCCCACGAGAAAACCACAGAACTCAAAAACCTAACCCTAGCCTCTGCCTTCGCCTCCGTCGTCGATCCCTCGACCTCATCTCCTCCTCGACCTCCCAACCTCATCACCTCAACCACCTCCTCCACATCACCTCCCTCTTCCTCTTCCCTGCACCAAACCCCGACGACGAACCCATCACGAGCCCCAAGAACCCATCACCCCTCGCCTGCATCGCCGTCGCTCGCTCCCACCGTCACTGCAACCACCGCCTCTTCGTCCACCTTCTTCTATCACTTCCTTCTCTCCTCCCGACTCCACGACCACCTTCGTCACCGCCACCAACAACTTTTCCCGGCAACTCAAGAAACCCAGCAACCCTAACCATGTCTCCCTCGTAGCCGATCTTCTTCGGCCTCATCGCCACCATCACCTAACCTCACCACATCTCCCCGACTCCCTCCGACCTCGCCTCTACCACCTCGCAACCTTTTTTTTTCCCAGCACCTTCTCTTCCTCCTGCACCCGAAACCCTAACACCCACTATTCATCGCCGGCAACCCATCGCCAGAGACCTCATCATCTCCCTCTCATCTCCTCTGTCACATAATCCCAGAAGCAACCCGCTTCCTCTCTTCTTCTCCTTCTTCTTCTTCTTTCTTCTTCCTTCTTGATCTCGGTTCTTTTCCGGTGATCACCCGTCGGAGCCGTGCTTGACGCCGACGATCCAGATGACCCATAGGACGTACCTTACCTGCGTGATCACCTTGTTGCGTTGCTTGGACCCGTCCCGTGTGCCGTGCGTGCATTGCGACGTTTTGCCGACGTCGGACGTGTCGTACATATCCGTTTCGTGATCCGTTGAGACAAGTTAATCTTGCTACATGCTATAATACTATAATCTATATTTATTTAAATTATAATACTTCAAATGATTAATTTTGCAATCCACGTTATTGTTTTTCAGTTTTATCGATTTATTCGACATCCGTATATATCCGTATATATCATTTCAGATCTAGTGTATGAAAACCTATCTTGTTACATACTATACTACAATATACTGCATCCAATTGAATATAACAGTTCATATTGTTTAAATTGTACATTCCATATTTACCAGTTTATCATTTTACGGTTATATGTTATCCGCTTGCATCCATATCATATAGTATACATATAGCTGCATCTACAGATCACATTAATACATAATACTGTTAAATTAACACCCCATGTTTAATAAAATGCATCCTACATAGTATTGGAACTATAAATGTAACCCTAATTGATTATTGTGCATCCATACCATTAATTTTATATCTATTCGCATACCATGTTACATTATTTCATTTTATTGTTATATTAATACTCCATACTTGATATTGTGCACCCTACATAGTAATGTGATAACCACTGATAAATATTTGTGCATTCGTGCTTTTGTTGTGCATCCGTATCTGTTACAGTTTTATTATGAGCTTCCGCTTGATACCTGTGCATTACTTGACATGACCTGATACTTGTATACTACCTAACATGACCTGATACACCATTACTTGACCTGACTTGATACTTGTACACTACCTGACATGATCTGATACACTGCTACTTAACATGACTTGATACCTGTGCACTACTTGACATGACTTGATACATGTACACTACTTGACATGACCTGATATACCACTACTTGACATGACTTGATACATGTACACTACGTGACATGACCTGATATATCACTACTTGACATGTTACCTGTTCCTGTTTCTAATGCCGACAACCCTGACATGTTGTCCCGATGGATATATCATGTTGTCTGTATAGACAAACCTGTTCCTGTCTGATCTTGTGTTGGCATTAGCTTCAGACTTATCAATACCTGACTTGAACACATAACTTGGGGGTATGGGGAAATCAAGAATGTAACCGAACGTAACTCAAAGGGCCATCTTATTGTTTGCCGTTTTTCCGGGCATTACGGAATACCTATTGTTTGCCGTTTTTCCGGGCGTTACGGAATACCTATTATTTGCCGTTTTTCCGAGCGTTACGGAATACCTATTGTTTGCCGTTTTTCCGGGCGTTACAGAATAATCACCGATGGGTTACGATGAAGATTACATTAATTGATTTCGAAGACTTTAGAATAGATAACCCAGTAGCACAGTTTAGATTGATCGCTGCACGTCACTTATATTGTTATACTTCACTGTTATATATTCCTGTTGACTTGTTGTTGTTCATACTCGTGCCTGCATGTCCTGCTACCCCTTGATTATATTATGGTTGATATTATGACACACTAACGTCTGGGTTTTGCATGGCCCAGATCCTCTACCCTTGTCGCAGGCTGATCAGGAGTATTTCCGCCATCAGGCCGAGCAGTGAGGATCCTGTTAGTATCCAGTTAGTATCCAGTTTAGTTATGATTACTTTCCAGATGTTATTCTTCATTGGATTTATTGCTTCCGTATTTTATTTCTTGACTCGTTTATTCTGGCTCATGGACATGTACTAGATAGTTTATTTTATTTCTACTATTCTTGATATCTCTAAACAGCCGTAATGTGACTGTGGAGGGATGTTTCCTATCCACAGGTAGCATGGTTGGCTCTGTCACGTGCCTATCTTAGCGCACTCCGGGAAGCGGGGCGTGACAGGGTTTGTTTAGTATCAGAGACATAGGATTTAGGTTATCGGGTTTGATTCTTTTGTAGTTGGGTATTGGACCCAATACACGAATCGAAAAATCCGTGATTAGGAACATGTCCTGCCACATTGTTATCGTGATTCTTGAATCATATCTTTCTCTTGATCCTTGTCTTGACGATATGCAAACAATTTTGCATCTCGGCTTGAAACCTTTTTGATTCCCTATTGTTCCTCCCTGTTCCTTTGATTCTGATACTAGGATTTGGACGACTTGAACGGAGTTATGTGATTGTACCCATGAACTGCAACATGGTTACAATGCGATACTCTATTTAAGTAACTTGGAGTCCTAGTCTTGATTCATTTTCTTATTTCATGGTCGTTATATTACCTTGGTTCTCTCAGTTTTATTGATTACCAGTTCATGTTTTATCACAAGCTTGAATCTTGTTTACCATACTTTTCTTCTTCAGTGTCTTGGCATCAGATGAAGTCGTTTTAGGGCAAAGAAAGTAATTTTCCAGATCCCCGGACATCCGGAGTTTGTCTTCACTGGAGGTAGCAGTTCTGTCGGGCCAGTCGAGCTCAGGGCTAGGCCGACAAACAATGTTCTTTCGTCGATGGAAGTTGATAAGGAAGAAGCGCCAGCTGTAGTTCGAGATTTCATGGACGTGTTCGAGGACATCTCGAGTTTACCGCCAAAATGAGATGTGGAGTTCGCGATCGATCTTGTTCCTGGTGCAGCGCCAATCTCAAAGGCGTACTATCCAATGGCACTAGTGGAGTTGGAGGAAGTAAAGAAGAAGGTTACCAAATTGCTTGAGAAGGGTTGGATTCGCAGCAGCAATTCACCTTGGAGAGCTCCAGTTCTTCTAGTAAAGAAGAAAGATGGCACAAAGAGGATGTGCATCAATTATCGAGAATTAAACCGGGTGACTATTAAGAACAAGTACCCGATCCCTCGCATTGGTGAATTGTTCGAGCAGCTTAGTGGCGCAAGGGTATTCTCGAAGCTAGATTTGCGATCCGGATATCATCAGGTCCGAGTTAAATCAGAGGATATCTGCAAAACTGCTTTCCGAACTCGGTATGGACATTACGAGTATTTAGTGATGCCATTCGGAGTCACGAATGCACCGGCAATATTTATGGACTTGATGAACCGAATCTTTTCACCGTTCTTGGACCAGTTTATTGTGGTGTTTATCGATGATATTCTGGTCTACTCGAGAAGAATTGAAGAGCGTGCGGAACACTTGAAGACGCACTACAGACATTGAGGTAAGAAAGATTGTATGCAAAGATGAGCAAGTGCGAGTTTTGGCTTGAAGAAGTGAAGTTTTTGGGGCATGTCGTATCCGGAGATGGAATCGCCGTTGATCCCGAAAAGATTGCAGCAGTTCGAGATTGGCCGATTCCGAAAAACGTAGCAGAGATCAGAAGCTTTCTTGGACTTGCCGGGTATTACAGAAGGTTCGTGGAGAATTTTACTCGTTTGGCCGAGCCTTTAACCAAACTTACGCGTAAGGAAGTACCGTTCGTATGGACGGATAAATGTGCGTCAGCTTTTGAGGCGTTGAAGCAAAAGTTGATAACCGCTCCTATTCTGACCGTACCAGACGGTTCCGGAGGATTGGTGATTTACGGCGACGCATCTGAGAAAGGTTTGGGGTGTTTTGATGCAGCATGGGAAAGTTATAGCTTACGCATCGAGACAGTTGAAGACCCATGGAAAGAATTACCCAACTCATGATTTGGAGCTAGCAGCTGTGATTTTCGCTTTGAAAATTTGGAGACACTACTTATTGGGCGAAAGGGTCGAAGTATTCACCGATCACAAAAGTCTAAAGTACGTGTTCACGCAGAAAGAGCTTAACACGAGACAGCATAGATGGTTGAAGCTGATGGCTGACTACGATCTTGATCTTAAGTACCATCCGGGGAAAGTTAATGTACTACCGGATGCGCTTAGTCGGTTGCCAGAAATTCGGATGTTGACTGCACAGAATGAGCCTATCGAAGACTTTCGGAGATTCGAGTTGGAGATCGTGCTACCGCGTTCTTCAGGACAGTTGATGCAGCTACAAGTACAGTTGTCGTTGATCGATAATATTAAAGCAGCGCAGTCGCACGACCCAAGATTGCAGAAGTTTCGAGAACAGGTTGAAGCGGGACTTCGAACGGACTTGTTGATTCATGAAGATGGTTCGTTGTGATATGGTAGCCGTTTGAGTGTGCCAAAAGGAGACATTCGTGAAGAAGTTATGAAGGAGGCACACAGTTCCGCATATTCTGTACATTCAGGAGGCACGAAGATGTACCATGATCTATGATAGCATTTCTGATGGGAAGGCATGAAAAGGGAGATCGCCCGTTTTGTAGCGAAGTGCTTTGTGTGTCAGCAAGTTAAGGCTGAACATCAAAGGGAAGCTGGTTTATTACAACCACTTCCGATTCCTCAATGGAAGTGGGAACATATAACCATGGATTTCGTGACAGCTGTACTGTGAAGTCCAAAGGGCAACAATGCAGTTTGGGTGATTGTTGATCGATTGACCAGGGCAGCTAATTTCATATCGTTTCGAGTTGGTCAGTCAACAGAAGCGTTAGCAAAACGGTACATGCGGGAGACTGTGAGATTGCATGGAGTAACTGTGAGTATCGTTTCCGATCGTGATACCCGATTCTTATCGCACTTTTGGAGGAGTTTACAGGAAGTTTGGGGACGCGATTGAAGTTTAGCACAGCTTATCATCCTCAGACAGATGGCCAGTCATAGAGAACGATTCAAACTCTTGAAGATATGTTGAGGGCTTGCATGTTGGACTTCAAGGGTTCATGGAAGGATCATCTACACTTGGTGGAGTTTTCTTACAACAACAGCTTTCAGGCAACTATTCAGATGGCTCCATTCGAAGCATTGTATGGTCACAAGTGTCGTTCACCTGTTTGTTAGGACGATGTTGGAGAACGAAGATTGTTGGGACCGGATTTGATCGTGCAAACAGTTGAGAAAGTTAACACTATCCGGAATCATATGAAGGCAGCACAAGATCGGCAGAAGAGTTGGGCCGACACATTGAGAAGGCCTTTAGAGTTCACTGTTGGTGATCTGGTAATCTTGAAGATATCACCGACTAGAGGAGTGATTCGTTTTGGGAGTCAGGGCAAGCTTAGTCCTCGATTCGTTGGGCCTTTCAAGATTTTGGAGCGTGTTGGAGAAGTGGCTTATCGATTGGCTTTACCACAATCTTTGACGAATGTTCATGACATGTTTCATGTATCTCAACTCCGTAAGTATGTTCGAGATGAAACACACATGCTGGATCATTCGGAGCTGACTGTAAGAGAGGATTTGACCTTTGAGGAACGACCGATGTTGACTGTTGATCGAAAAGAAAAAGTCCTTAAGAACAGGGTTATCCCTCTCGTACTTGTTTCTTGAGGAAATCGCTCGCACGGAGAATCGACTTGGGAACGAGAAGACGAGATTTAACAGAAGTTTCCACACCTATTCTTATAGATTATTGATTGTTTATCTTTTCTTGTTTTGGAAATTTCGAGGACGAAATTCTTTTTGTAGTTGGGTATAATGTAACACCCTAGTTCATTTATACCAGTTCTAGTTCATGTATTTCTTTATTTATGGTATTTTCCTGATTTACTGTGTTTTGGGTGCGAATAGTGTTTTTGACATTAGTATTGCATCCAACCCGACCCGCTTGCTTGAAACCTGTCTTGATTCATGTTTACGATTTATCCTGACCTGTTACATGGACTCGTGCACTTTCATTTTAATTTATATATCTTGCATACTGGCATTTTATCTGGCATTTGCATTTTTTACAATATAACATTTTAAGTCACATAAAATATTTTTAAAATACATTGCATGGCTTGCGTGATACCCCTAGCCCCGTGGTAGCATCCGCGCATCTTGTTCTCGTCCCGTTCAGTAAAACGGACTTGTTGGGATAGCTTCGCGCACGTACGTGCATCCGTTCTTAGGGGTATGCATTTTCGTTATCCGGACATTCAATTTTAATTTTAGTCGACACGTATATTTTCCGCATTTTAAAACTGGAATTTTAGATCCGACCTGGGCATATTTTGGAGTAGATTTGTATTTGACAAAACTTAAATAACTAATATTATATTATATATATATAAACGTTTATATAAAATTTGTATAACAGAATTATATAGTGGTGTTTACTTTCTTAAGTTTTAAATATTTATTTTAAAATTTTATCCCTGATTCTCACAACTCTCACTCTCCTTCTTCAAACATTTTATATTAATTCCTAACTAACCTATCTCACTCTCTTTGTCAATTTATATATATATATATATATATATATATATATATATATATATATATATATATATATATTCTTCATATATTTTTATATTAATTTTATTTTATCGTAACTGTTTCTCTCTCCCCCCCCTTCTCTTTCCTCTCGCACTTACTGTGCATTCCTTGACTCTCGTCACCTCCCTCTTCCTAAGCGTCACCTCCCTCCTTCCCTATTTAACCCCCATGAGAAAACCACAGAACTCAAAAACCTAACCCTAGCCTCTGCCTTCGCCTCCGTCGTCGATCCCTCGACCTCATCTCCTCCTCGACCTCCCAACCTTATCACCTCAACCACCTCCTCCACATCACCTCCCTCTTCCTCTTCCCTGCACCGAACCCCGACGACGAACCCATCATGAGCCCCAAGAACCCATCACCCCTCGCCTGCATCGCCGTCACTCGCGCCCACCGTCACTGCAACCACCGCCTCTTCATCCACCTTCTTCTTTCACTTCCTCCTCTCCTCCCGACTCCACGACCACCTTCGTCACCGCCACCAGCAACTTTTCCCGGCAACTCAAGAAACCCAGCAACCCTAACCATGTCTCCCTCATAGCTGATCTCCTTCTTCGGCCTCGTCGCCACCATCACCTAACCTCACCACATCTCCCCAACTCCCTCCGACCTCGCCTCTACCACCTCACAACCTTTCTTTTTCCCAGCACCTTCTCTTCCTCCTGCACCCGAAACCCTAACACCCACTATTCATCGCCGGCAACCCATCGGCAGAGACCTCATCGTCTCCCTCTCATCTCCTCTGTCCCATAATCCCAGAAGCAACCCACTTCCTCTCTTCTTCTCCTTCTTCTTCTTCTTTCTTCTTCCTTCTTGATCTCGGTTCTTTTCCGGTGATCACTCGCCGGAGCCGTGCTTGACGCCGACGATCCAAACGACCCATAGGACGTACCTTACCTGCGTGATCACCTTGTTGCGTTGCTTGGACCCGTCCCGTGTGCCGTGCGTGCATTGCAACGTTTTGCCGACGTCGGACGTGTCGTACATATCCGTTTCGTGATCCGTTGAGGCAAGTTAATCTTGCTACATGCTATAATACTATAATCTATATCTATTTAAATTATAATACTTCAAATGATTAATTTTGCAATCCACATTATTGTTTTTCAGTTTTATCGATTTATTCGACATCCGTATATATCCGTATATATCATTTCAGATCTAGTGCATGAAAATCTATCTTGTTACATACTATACTACAATATACTGCATCCAATTGAATATAACAGTTCATATTGTTTAAATTGTACATTCCGTATTTACCAGTTTATCATTTTACGGTTATATGTTATCCGTTTGCATCCATATCATATAGTATACATATAGCTGCATCTACAGATCACATTAATACATAATACTGTTAAATTAACACCCCATGTTTAATAAAATGCATCTTACATAGTATTGGAACTATAAATGTAACCCTAATTGATAATTGTGCATCCATACCATTAATTTTATATCTATTCGCATACCATGTTACATTATTTCATTTTATTATTATATTAATACTCCATACTTGATATTGTGCACCCTACATAGTAATGTGATAACCACTGATAAATATTTGTGCATCCATGCTTTTGTTGTGCATCCGTATCTGTTACGGTTTTATTATGAGCTTCCGCTTGATAACTGTGCATTACTTGACATGACCTGATACTTGTGTACTACCTAACATGACCTGATACACCATTACTTGACCTGACTTGATACTTGTACACTACCTGACATAATCCGATACACTACTACTTAACATGACTTGATACCTGTGCACTACTTGACATGACTTGATACATGTACACTACTTGACATGACCTGATACACCACTACTTGACATGACACTATACATGTACACTACGTGGCATGACCTGATATATCACTACTTGGCATGTTACCTGTTCCTGTTTCTAATGCCGAGAACTCTGACATATTGTCCCGATGGACATATCCTGTTGTCTGTATAGACAAACCTGTTCCTGCCTGATCTTGTGTTGGCATTAGTTTCAGACTTATCAATACCTGACTTGAACACATAACTTGGGGGTATGGGGAAATCAAGAATGTAACCGAACATAACTCAAAGGGCCATCTTATTGTTTGTCGTTTTTACGGAATACCTATTGTTTGCCGTTTTTCCGAGCGTTACGGAATACCTATTGTTTGCCGTTTTTCCGGACGTTACGGAATAATCACCGATAGCTTACGATAAGGATTACATTAATTGATTTCGAAGACTTTAGAATAGATAACCCAGTAGCACAGTTTAAATTGATCGTTGCATGTCACTTATACTGTTATACTTCACTGTTATATATTCATGTTGACTTGTTGCTGTTCATACTCGTGCCAGCATGTCCTGCTACCCCTTGTTTATATTATGGTTGATATTATGACGCACTGACGTCTGGGTTTTGTATGGCCCAGATCCTCTACCATTGTCGCAGGCTGATCAGGAGTATTTCCGCCGTCAGGCCGAGCAGTGAGGATCCTGTTAGTATCCAGTTACTATCCAGTTTAGTTATGATTACTTTCCAGATGTTATTGCTCATTGGATTTATTGCTTCCGCATTTTATTTCTTGACTCGTTTATTCTGGCTCATGGACATGTACTAGATAGTTTATTTTATTTCTACTATTCTTGATATCTCTAAACAGCCGTAATGTGACTGTGGAGGGATGTTTCCTATCCACAGGTAGCATGGTTGGCTTTGTCACGTACCTATCTTAGCGCACTCTGGGAAATGGGGCGTGACAGTAGCCCTCTATCATTTCCTACGAGTAGTACTCAGTATTCATGCTGCGTTTATTGACCTTGTCAAGGCATAGCGAACGGTAGCTGGGTGGTACTTGTTTGTAACATATGATACGATTAACTTGGACAGTCACATAGCCTTGTTGACCTTGTCAAGGTATTATGCGGGTGGGTCTAGGGTAATCAAGATAATGACAGGTTGAACTTGACTAGCGACTTATAATTCGTTTACCTTGTCAAGGTCATAAGTCGTTTAGGGCAAAAACCACATCGGGAGTTTCAAATATACAGGAAACTTGCTAGTGCTGGATACCTTCTGGAATTTGGTGACTAGAGTGGCTTCCATCAAGTTTATCATTCAATGATAGTTGGATCCCGATCCCACTGATGAGTAGAATTACTCTTGGGAGATATTTTTCACTTCACAATTAGCTAACCTATTAGGTGTCTAGAAAAGTGTTAATGGGGCTACGCCTCTACGGAAACGAGATTTATTTTAATTAGGTCTGTGCGAGAGCATTGGGAAGCTCCCTCAGAGTACCAACACTCACCTGGCTGAACGGTTGGCGAACTTGTAAGGTATTAATGATCCCATCTAGTTCTCTTTTTAAAGT
The DNA here is from genome assembly GCA_030015575.1 of Agapanthus africanus. Taxonomy (NCBI): domain Eukaryota; kingdom Viridiplantae; phylum Streptophyta; class Magnoliopsida; order Asparagales; family Amaryllidaceae; genus Agapanthus; species Agapanthus africanus. The sequence continues at coordinate 221,638,430 of JASDDO010000014.1, forward strand.
TTGAAGGAGAATTCGAGGAAACAGTGGGAGCCATCCTAATTAGATAAACTAATAACCAATCTAATCTTGCAAGAGCGCACGCTGAGTGTTTTTTTCTCTCTCTCCAGGTAGCAACCAATTCATGCCTTAATCAAGATAATAAAATGTATCGCTTGACTGATCCGAATTCTTATTCGGGACTGGGAAACGTTGGTTTGGCTCTAACTTATGACAGCAGTCATGAGTATGAGCAGAGGAAAGAGGATTGCATGAATTCCTTGATGACCCCAACGAAGAAAAAGCATACCATTACATCTTCTTCAGGTGTTCTTGTTATTGAGAACTGCTTTTCGGTCAGTCCTACCTCCTGGGTACTAGATACCGGATCAGAATCTCATATCTGTAATTTATTGCAGAGATTGAGAAAAAGTAGGATAGTTGGACCTGATTATATATCCCTCAGAGTAGGGAACGGAGCACAAGTTGATATTTCTGCCATCGGTGAATATCACGTAGCATTATCAAATGACAATACTATGATTTTGAACAATTGCTACTATATACCTTCCATGGTTTGCAACATCATATCAGTTTCTTTACTTGATAAAGATGGATATAACTTTGTTCTTGATAGAAATATCATGAACATCTACCTTGATAAGGTATTGGTTGCAGAAGATACACTGTGTAATGTATCTATGTTCTAAATCAAAATGCAGTTTTCAATATACAAAACACACGCAAGAGGAAGAGTTCAGAAATGAACAAATCGTACTTGTGGCATTGTAGACTTTGTCATATCGAAAAGAAAAAACTGAGTAAGTTGCATAAGGATGGATATTTGAATACGTTTGAATTTTCATCTTATGAAACTTGTCAATTCTGTCTCGAAGGAAAAATGACCAAATCTCCGTTCACCGGACACGGAGAAAGAGCAGCAGAGCTCTTAGGACTCATACACAGTAATGTATGTGGTTCGGTGTCTATACATGTAAGGGGTGGGTTCTCGTACTTCGTCACATTCACTGACGATCTCTCTAAGTTCGGATATGTGTATCTCATGAAACACAAATCTGAAGCTTTTGAGAAATTCAAAGAATATAGAAACGAAGTAGAGAACCAGACTGGCAAAAGTATCAAGATCCTCCGATCTGATAGAGGAGGGGAGTACTTAAGCACGGAATTCCTAGAATACCTAAAAGAGAATGGGATTCTCTCTCAGCTTACTCCTCCATATACGCCACAGCACAAGATTGTATCGGAGCGGAGGAATCGTACCCTATTGGATATGGTTCGCTCCATAATGAGTAGTGCTAAGTTGCCTCTTTCATTCTGGGGATATGCGCTTCAAACAACGGCACATCTATTGAATCATGTTCCATCCAAATCAGTGCCTAAAATACCATTCGAAATATGGAATGGAAAGAGACCATATCATAAAAAATTCAAGATATGGGGCTGTCCGAGTTACGTTAAAAAGCATAATCCGGACAAACTAGAGGCACGGTCAGTTCTATATAAATTTATGGGATATCCAAAGAATGGTTATGGATATTTGTTCTACCACACTGAGGAACAGAAGGTGTTTGTATCTCGCCACGCTACCTTTTTAGAAAGGGAATTTCTTGCAAAAGAAGTTAGTGGGAGTACGGTAGAACTGGAAGAAACTTCTGAACCACAAAATGTAACTGAAGATTTGGTGGAACCGCTAGATTCAGTAGTCCCAGACGAACCTCAGCCACTCCGCAGATCTAGTAGGATTTCTCATCCGTCCGAGAGATACTACGGTTTTCTCATAGACAGGGATCGAGAGGATTGCATCATGGAAGAAGATGATCCTACTAGTTTCAAGCAGGTCATTATCAGTAGGGACTCTAATAAATGGCTGGATGCTATGCGATCCGAAATGGAGTCCATGTACACCAATAAAGTGTGGACCTTGGATATTGCTCCACCCGGGGTAAAACCCGTTAGATGCAAATGGATCTACAAAAGGAAATTTGGTATAGATGGACAAGTGGAAACCTATAAGGCTGGACTTGTAGCAAAAGGTTTTCGTCAAAGACCAGGTGTGGACTATGACGAAACTTTATCTCCAGTGGCTATACTCAAATCCATTCTAATACTACTTGCCATTGCTGCCTTCCATGACTATGAAATCTGGTAGATGGACGTAAAATGGTTTTTCTAAACGGAAGTTTAGAAGAGTGCGTTTATATAGATCAGCCGGAAGGTTTTGTAGACAGTGGGAGCAGCGGGAAGGTGTGCAAGTTGCTTAAATCCATTCATTGTTGCCTTCCATGACTATGAAATCTGGCAGATGGACGTAAAAACGGCATTTCTAAACGGAAGTTTGGAAGAGTGCGTTTATATAGATCAGTCGAAAGGTTTTGTAGACAGTGGGAGCAACGGGAAGGTGTGCAAGTTGCTTAAATCCATTTATAAATTAAAGCAGGCATCGCGGAGCTGGAACATCTGTTTTGATGAAACGGTCAAGGAATTTGACTTCATCAAGAACGAGGATGAGCCTTGTATATATAAGAAGATTGTAGGACGAACTGTCGTATTCCTAGTTTTGTACGTGGACGACATTCTTTTGATAGGAAATGATATTCCTATGCTACAATCGGTCAAGCTGTTCTTGTCACAAAGGTTCTGTAACATTTTGGAAAATTGTAAATAATTTAAATATAAAAATAATTAATTTATAAAAGTGGTATCACATACAACTTTTGATATCGGAATTATATCCGTAAAAATGTAATTATTTTGGTAAATATGAAGAAAAGGTGTGATATCATAAAAATGATATTTTAATTGTTCTAAACATGACATGAGATGTTATTATAAGATAATGGTATTTAAATGTTATAAAAAGCATTGTGTTTCTTTTAAAAACATGGATTTAGATTTTTACATGAAGGATTTTTAATTAAAAAGGTTTTATTATTATGAATTCTTTTTGAGATTGGGTAAATGTTTAGTTAGTTAAAACCTCGCCCTCAACATACCATCACCATGCTCATAATCCTCCACCTCCTTCTTCCAACTTTACACCTCCTCCTTCAACCCTCCACCTCATGCTCTCTCTACACAACACAACACATACACTTGGTGATTTCTTAGGTCTCCTCAAACTGAACACAACTAGTTCTTCAGCTCCAAACTAATATTCCCAAGTGTTCATCAATCTTAAAGAAGAAAACCTTAATCCCTTCATCAACACTGTGCACATCATCAAGCTTGATCCACTACAAACCCTTGATACTTGCACAAGCACTTCTTGAGCTGATGATCTTTTGTGCATTAACCTAATAGGTATATCTTCTTCTCTCTTTACTTAATCAATTCTGTTTGTGATATGTTTTGATGTGCTGTATTATAAAAACTACTATTTTGTGATATTTAGCCTACTGAAATTGAATCTAAAACCATTAGGTAATACCACTAGAAAAAATAATAAGACGGTAGTATGCTGAGACCGCTAGGAGACTTCACCTAAAGCCCGAGACCCTATCTCCTAAAATCGACCGGCGACATTTCTCATTTTTCCGGCGCCGCCGGGCCTTCTAGGGTATTTGGTGTTGGTTTTTCTTCTGTAGCTTTGTTTGGGTATTTTATGATCTATAGCATTGCTTGATTTGTTTTAATATTCATACGGAGAAATCTGGAAATATTTAGTTTGGGTTTTATTAAAGTTTTCGATATTCCGATACGGGTTTTCGTATTTCTATACTGCAACTAAAACGTTGACGTTCGTACGTTAATTTCAGGGGCGTCTGTTCGTTTTTGGGGTAAGTGAGCTGTAGGTTCTAACCTATGGGTGCTTAGCTCGTTGTCTTGATTTTCGATATGATATTTATATCGATGTGATTTAATTACGATTATAGGTACGATCGCGAAGGTTTTCGAAATGGGGTTGACGGACATAGCAATCATGGATTCGACAAGCTCGACAAGTTGGTGAGTAGATTTACATCTACGGGGGAAATCGGGTGGATGGCGTATAGCACACCCGCAACCTTATAAATAGCATAGTATGCTATATAGTTAGTTTTCGTATTTATTCAAGATAATGATATTGGAGTTATGTTGCATCTAGTATGATATTCATAGGCATATAGTTTGATTCATGGTTTGGTGAAATTGTATGAAGGGTTATGCCATACTTGAGATAATTTGGAGTATTGTGATAATGTGGATACGGTACGAGGAACCATACCGTACTTATGATAACGAGATTAGTATGCCGAATAACGACCAAGTTTTCTTTAGACTCGTAAAGTAATATTTTATTTCGTGTTAGAACGTAATACTTGAGTGAGCCATACTCTTTTAAAAACTAACGATTTGTTTCCCTTTTTATTGATAAGTGACAAGGATGCGATGCCAATTTCCAAAACGAATATCCATTTTCAAACTAAGGCAGTTTCCTTATTTCAAAACCAACATTTCGTTTCATTTTCAAAGATAATGGTATAGCTCATAGCAAGTAGTTACAATTAATAGTTACGCTTAGATTTACTTTACATGCTCGCGATATATTCCTCGATGTTATATGCTTCCTGCATACGGACATAATGATAGAACACCGCACAACTACCAATGAGTACTATGCTGCACAAGTATGTACACACATGTTACACTACACCTCATTGGTACTGCCATGTTACTGTAGGACCGTTATGTTATGTAATGCGTATGTAGATGTTGATATGAGTATGCTATTACACTTTTAGAACACTTGCACAAATACTAATGATTGCTATGCTGCACGAGCACAGACGCATATGCTACAAATGATTGATATTGCCATGACACAGTAGAATTGATATATTTGTGCCTGTATGATTTATTTACATAATCTTCCTTTATTACCTGTTGCGTATTGCGAATACCAGTACCAGGGGTATCCGTATGTGATTCTTATGAGTTTTCTGGATATTTTTACTTTTGATGATATATATCAGTGGTATGGGACACTGTTATATATGTATATATATAATATATCATCAGAATGATTTATGCAAGTATTCTTATTCTTTTCCTGATATTTCTGGATATGATGAGTTAACGTCCACAATGAGGTTGATATTTTCTGATAGTTTTATTCCGAACCGAGTGGGGGAGATATACGGTTACGGACTTGCTACTTATCCGGGCTGAGTGGGGGAGTATACAGTAGGATACATGGTGGACCCAGTCGAGACCGAGGGGCCGGAAATCCGTATTAGAGGAGGGGAGCCTAGCAAGGATACTCGATACCGGAGATAGAGATGAGCACAGCAGATTTCCAGGGGATACTGATCGGGGTTCGATTTGGGCACGGCGGATATCCAGGGGATACCGACCGGGGCCAGGGATATCGGGTGGCGATCATCTGTTCAGATGGTGTCGACGATATCTGCATTTGCGTGTCAGTGATGGACACGAGAGATTTGAGGATTTGCGTGTCGGTGATGGACACGAGAGATTTCTGATTTCGGGTGTCGATGCTGGACATCCAAATGTTGATATGTTGCTATCATATGAGGTATACGGTTATGTTATGAGTTATTGTAGCCGACCAAGACTGATCCGGGGGACAGTACCTGCATATCTTTTTACTGGTAGTTACATACATAAAAAGTAATTCAAAATGAACTATAGTCTTATTATTTTGACATGTCTAATATGGCACTGGGATCTTTAAATTTTAAACCTTTTAACATTCTTCACCAAAACAGCAGGACGTATATCTTAAATAAGATACCTATTATATTTCATACTTTCACATCTGCTTTTATGCCGTGACATATTTATTCCGTGGCTATTTTAAAGAAGAGCTTCTACATATATATTTTCGGCTACTTATGGGCTTATACTTAGATACAGGTCATTTGCATATGATATAATCTATTTTTGGGTTCATGTGATAGATAGAGTTGCATTTATGATACATCCGCATATCTTATATTATATTAGTGCAGGTTATGATAGTATTATATTTATGACCTAGGTATCATTGTGCATTTCGATTTCTATCTTGTGTTGTACTTTTATTCACTGAGTTGGCAACTCACCCCCGTTGTGCCACAGTTTCTTGCAAGTTTTACCGCTTGGATTATCGGCAGCTTGGCATATATTCATTTTGGTGATTGCTTGGGTAAGTGGGTTACTGTTGTATCGTACTCACACTTGTTTATTCATATATTCTTGTATCTAGTAAAACTCTATCAACTTAGAAAGGGTATATTGTGGACTTAGAAGCGAGACTTAGAGTTTGTGTGTTGTGATGTCGCACTCATTGGAGTCGACCATTTTATATTGTTGATGTTGTTTCACTTTTCTTTTATTCGCCATTGTGCGTCGTATATTGTTTGCTTGGTGGCTCCACCATTTGGGCGTGGAAGCTATCTCCCGTTGGGATGCTATTTTTATTATTATGTCTGTATCGGGTTTTATGCAAAATTTACAAAGGAGGTGTTGTCGAATCATTAAAACGTCATAGATGATTTTCAAACATATTTAGTTAACCTCAAATGTTTATTTTAAAATGATTCCATCTGATGACTATTTCAAACTTCACCTCCAATGTTTTCAAAAAGGGTTTAGATTCCGGGTTTTGGCTTACTTAGACCACGTCGATGTCTTTAGATGTCACGTGATTTAAGTGCCGGTCACGTGCCGCATTTGGGTCGTGACAGATTCTCCATGAAAGACCTGAGTGATGCCTCATACATTCTGAGGATTAAGATCTACAGAGATAGATCCAGAAGATTATTAGGACTTTCGCAGTCCAGGTACATAGAGACCATACTAAAGAGATTTAGTATGGAAGATTCCAAGCACGGTAACATACCCGCATTGCACGGAATCACCCTCTCTAAAGAGATGTCTCCCAAAACTGATGAGGAGAGGGTTCGCATGAGTACTATACCCTACGCTTCGGCAGTAGGATCTATAATATATGCGATGCTATGTACCAGACCAGATGTAGTTTACGCGCTTAGTGTGGTGAGCCGGTATCAGTCAAACCCAGATGAGAACCACTGGACAGCAGTAAAGAACATTCTTAAGTACCTGAGAAGGACTAAAGAACTGTTCCTGGTATTCGGTAATGAGGACCTCCAGGTGGAGTCCTTTACCGACTCGAGCTTCCAGAGTGACAAGAATAACAGCAAGTCTGTCTCGGGTTTTGTGTTTACTCTCAACGGAGGGACGGTCTGTTGGAAGAGTTCCAAACAGGACACCGTCACAGACTCGACGATGGAGGCTGAATACATTACTGCCAATGATGCCGTAAAAGAAGCCATCTGGATTAAGAAGTTCATTACTGAACTTTAGGTGGTTCCATCCATTGTTAATCCAATACCTTTGTATTGCAACAACAATAGAGCTATGGCTTTAGCAAAGGAACCATGGTCCCATCAGAAATCCAGACACATCTTGAGGTGGTATCACCTGATCAGGGAGATCGTTGATCGCCGGGAGATCGAGGTGCGGAGAGTAGACACAAAAGAGAACACGGCGGATCCATTCACCAAGACCCTTCCTCAAGCACAGTTCGAGAGACTATTTGAGAAGTTGGGTATGCGATACGCCAACAACTGGCCCTAATGCAGATGTTGGATACTCGGTACGCCAATATATGGCCTTAGTGCAAGTGGGAGATTGTTGGATATGTATGCCCTGGAGGCCATTATTGTATATGTATACATGTGGATGCTTGGACATATATATGTACAGAACAATCTTGCTCGATATGATAGTATGATATCTGATTTGTCTTTATCTTAACATGTGTGTATGTTTTACTTGTTATTACATATCATTTATACATGTTGATAAAGCCCGTAAGATCATTGCTTGACTACCTGCGTTGTGATGGCGATCATACTTGTGCGAGCTGGGTAGTGGATAAGCACATCCTTAAAAGGTCCCTAGTCATGGGAGTATCGAGACTGGGCATCGATATTCCGGAGTAGACTAGTCACTACTACAAATAAGGGTTGCCCCTACGGATTTATCCGTAGGGGCAAACCACTGCCCCTACGGATATATGCGTAGGGGCGAAAAAACACCCCGTAGGTGCAAAGGCCGCAGGTGCAAGTTGAAACCCTGAACTTGCCCCTACGGGCAAAATCTTGCCCCTACGGAGTTCTATGTAGGGCCAGATTCCCCTACGGAGTAGGCCGTAGGGTAAAAAAAGTTATTTTATTTACGGTTTTTTTAAATATATTAACTATACCTACGGATATCTGCGTAGGTACCTATCCGTAGAGGCAAAATATCAGAAATCCTGATATGTTGCCCCTACGAATAACTCCGTACGGGCCATTGTTAGCCCCTACGGACATGTCCGTAGGGGCACGCCCAACCCCCTGGTACTGAGATCGGGGGGAAATATCAGTTACTGCAGATATTGTGCCCCTACGGTTTAATCCGTAGGGGCAACATGTGTACCTACGGATTAATCCGTAGGTATACATTATCTGTATTTTTTTTTAAATGGGCTGCCTGATTTTTCGCCGCCCTGTGCACAATAATATATATATCAATCAAATATAAAATTAATCATCACGCAACATATATTGCAGTATTCATAATCACATCTCACGCATATAATATACAAAAGAAACCCAAAAACTGAATATGATATAAATATAAATCAATATCGTTTCAAAATGTAGTACAATATGTATGATATAAATAAATACATATTTCAAAAATAAGAACCAAAAAGCTACCCTAGTTCGGTCCAGCTCCACCTCTGAATAACGATAGAATAACGCGCGCCTGCTCCTCGGTCAATAAACTCTGCAATTCGGCGCGAGCGGGAGTCTGAGCGGCCTGTGGAGCTGGCAATGTGGTCTGCGCAGCCGCCGTCGAGGTAGTCGCTTGCGGGGCCGCGGCTGCGGGAGTCTTAGCGGGCGGTGGAGCTGTAGGAGCTGTCTGCGGAACCGCAGCCGATGTAGTGGCTTGCGGAGCCGCAGCCGAAGGAGATGCATGTGGAGGCTCGGTCGATGTACCCTGTCGCGTCTGGACCTAACGTGTGTAAGAAGCGTGTAAGAACTGTGTATTATTCGAATTCGTATCATTATTAAGTTATTTCGAAACCCCATTTGGATATCTAGTTTGGAAAACCGTTGTTTAATTTAATTACATATGTATGTATGATTAATCAAACTTAAGTCTAAAACCAAATAAGCTCAAGCTACGTACTAATTATGGATATGTTGATATCTATATAATATGACATGATATTTTACTATAAAGTAGTATACATACCAGCATCTCCTTCAACTCCTGAACGGTGGCCCTCAAGCTCTCCAGTTCCTGATGGACACGTCGGTCACTGGAGACGGAGGAAGTAACCACCGGGGTGGAGTCCAACCTCATATGGGCCCTGCTAGGGCCCAGTCCCCGGCCTCTCTCCCAACCTCCGTGGTGCCCTCTGTGTGCGGCGTCCAGAACTGGGGTCAGCAGCCTCGGATCGCTCTGTCCGGTAAAATCGATCCCTGAGGCCTCGGCCTGCTCAAGCAGTAAAGTATAAGTATAAAATTGAAACTTGAACCTTCCAAAACTAAAATTTCAAATTTGGATAGAAAAAATATTAACACTTACGCAATACTCCTGGGTAGCGACGTCGGGATATCGAAGCTCACCCGTGGCGGGATCTGTCGAGGTGCCGTGGACGGCAAGATATGCTGACAGCACGCTCGGTGTACCACCTTACGCCAGGATCTGAGCTGTCTGCAATATTAGAAAATAACTCTTAATATGAGGTATATTAGAAAATAACTCTTAATATTGTATTATATCACAAATGAAAATATATATTAATACCCGAGCCTGATCAAAGAAAAGGGCGAATGAGCGTCGGTGCTGCTCTCCCCACTCAACATGAAGTGGATAGTTCTTCACGAGCCGGCTCTCATCCCCCATATACCGGCCAAACCTCTCGGCATGAGGACCGGTATAGCGATAATCAAGGGTAAAAAAGAGGGGGAATACTGCCTTCCCCCTAGCAACTGTCAGAACATTATATTTAGTACATACTGGTCTATAAAATTGACAAGAAATATCAAAATCAACAAATTCAAAGCCTTACCTACAGAGATAGCAGATGTGCTCCTCTGGTATCTGCATGTATCAAAATTTAAATAATATTAATTAATTTCAGTAGATACATATTAACAAGATAAACTCGCATACAGCGTTGCTTACACATAAGACAGGGAATGAACAAGCTCTTGTAGATCATCAGGCGCAAATCTAATCTCATCAAGCAGCACATGATAATGAGTTGGACGTGTGGTGCCCTATTTCTCATAAGTGCATGCTGCGTGAATAAATATTGTGTTAATTCCAAACTAAATACAAATATAATAAACTTATCAATTATATAGTATTCAATTTGATTTCAAACAAATACCAAATTGTACAGGTCCACGACTTACAATCATTCCCGCATGCGAGCACATATAAAAATCATAGTTTCTAGGATGACAAATTTTATTGTCAACTACTGTCACCACCTACAGCTAGACAATAATAAAAATTACTATCTAAGTAAGAGCAAAAGGAATGTGTGTATATTTATGATATAGCATTCTAAATCAATATACATGCACTATATAATATATAAACATACCTGGAGGAGCGGGAGTGGCCTCTGTCCCTGTTATGGACGCATCACCAACAACTAGACAATCAAACATTGACAATATAAGTAATTTTGACATAAACGGGCATGAATATCTATAATATTACATTCAAAATGGATATTAGAGAGCGCACCTGCAGTGAGAAGTGGTAAAAGTATCACCCAACAAGGGTGTAATTTACAGAATCAGTTGAAACTCTTGAAATTCATAGAAGAACCTGACCTGCACAAATCTGATGTATACTTTCCATTGGACACTAAGAAGTCTCTAAAAGGAAAAGCCAATGTGAAAGCCATCATTAGTTCATATCAGAAGATTGATGCTGAAAAAGAGAACAAGGAATCTCATTTTCTTCTTCTTCTGCCACATTACTGTCTTCTCCTTCTTATTATGTGCGCGTGCAAATTCAATGAAAGCAGAAACTCCAGTGACAAACTTAGGTTGCATACGTTGTTGCCAATTCACATACATCCGATCCTTAACCCTGACATACTCATGGGCCATGTTAGACTGTAACATATAAATTGTAGGTTATGATGACTATATTGAGAAATCTAAAAACGGGATTGTTCCCCTCCGAACGACGGCCGAGACGCGGGGACGTCTATGCCTGAGGTTCAGGGCAGATGCTAATTGGTGCGATCCGTCCACCTCTCCGAAGATGCCAAGTTGATTTATGGCACCATGTATCGAAGGTTTAAACGGATGCGTCCGATGTAGCAGACTTCGTCAGATTCCCCCTCGCACGAGCGGTTTTTGATTGTGGGGACGCTCTTCCCTGCAGGCGCAAGCCCCTGCAGTTAATTACGCTACCGCGTTGCGGTAACAACTTTCTCCTTCTCCAGATGGTCACTTCGTGTCGTGTGTGTTTGTTTTGTTTGTGGTTGCCCGTGGATTGTATACGGAGACTGAGTTATGTCGTCGCCCGTAGGACGTGGACTAGTCCAAATCCGTATTATCTTAGATTTGGGTTTAGGGGTTTGGTTTGAGGATACGTTAGCCATATTTGAGGCTAAGATCAACTCAAACATTTGTTAAGGATACGTTAGTCTAACTTGAGACTAAGATCAACTTAACGGGATCGTTTAGATCCGACAAAAGAGCATTTGGGGCTCTATTATTCCAGCTTATGGACATAGTGGTCCATTGAATGTATGGCCGTCGGGACCCATCACCTCTCTGACGACGTTGAAGGATTACAACGACAAATGTCAGAGGAGTTCAGAGATGTACCCTTGAGCCAAAGTTGATTGAGGGAATCTATAGTCCAGTTTGAGACTAAAGTCTGTTTGAAAGGTTTAAGGATACGTTAGCCATATTTAAGGCAAAGATCAACTTAAACGGGATCGTTTAGATCCAACAAAAGAGCGATTGGCCCTATTGTTCCAGTTTAGGGATATAGTGGTCCATCGCTAGTTTAAGAACATTGCGGTCCATTGGTAGTTTAAGGACATTGCGGTCCATGGGTAGTTTAAGGACATTGCGGTCCATTGTTAGTTTTAAGACATCTCGGTCAAGGTTAAGGACGTCGTAGTCCATGGGTTTAAGGACCCCACAGTCCATATCAATGCGTGGTCACCGGGACCCGTCACCTCTTTGAAGACGTTGAGGGATTACAACGCCAAGTATCAAAGGAGTGAAGAGATGTACCCTGGAACCGGAGTGGATTAAATAGTCTTCGGCCCAATTTGGGATCAAGACCAATTAATTATGTTATGAGCCCATTAGCCCAGTTAATTACGAATTGAGGACTTATGGCCAGCTTGGGCTAAGTCCACTTATGTCTGGAATATGGGCTTCCTGTTGGTCCCTTGAAGGAGAGGCTTTGCCTCTATCCATTCGGCCAATTGGGCCGGTGTCTAGTGTTAAACACTAAAGACGAATCAGTGTTGAACACTGGGAATAGGATTGATAAGTTAGTGTTTCAACACTAGAAGAAACCAGTGTTAAACACTGTCAACAGGAGTCCCAAACTAGTGTTGAACACTACGGTAATCAGTGTTGAACACTGCAAATATAGTTCTGTGCTTAGTGTTACACTAAGGCCAAACAATATTTTATCACTGAATTCAAGGGTCCCGTTTTAGTGTTAAACACTAAGGAAAGAGGGGTCACGTGGTAACACGTGAGAGCGCCCTCCCTTCACTTGTTCTTCTGAGACTGTGCATCTTTTTAGAGCATCACGTGCCATCACGTGACGGGGATTCAAGCGCTTGTGTGTTAAAGCATCTGTCAAGGGTCATGTGAGTCACGTGAGGCACTGCCTCCAGAGGGCTTTCTGTAGATCTTTGGGGGGGAGGGTCACGTGGTGGCACGTGACCCTGCCTCTATGTATGTTGTTTAGAAGCTCTGTTAATCTTTCTCCTCGTAGGGTTCAACCCTAATAAAAGCTTTAAATTCCGGAGGAATTAAATTCCTACTTCCTTTTGAAGATTTATGTTCTGGAATAGAGTTGAACTCTGAATTTTCTATAGGAATTAAATTCCTCATATACATGAAGAACCGAATAGGGTTAAACCCTAATGAAGGCTTTAAGGAACTAAACTCCCATTCTCTATTAAAGAATTATGATTAAGGGAATTAAACTCCCGTTGTTTCAACAGAACTAAGTTCTTAATCAGGGTTAAACCCTGTTTCTTTTCATTCTGAAGGAATTAAATTCCCATAACACAGGGTCAAACCCTAATTTTATTTTAACGGAATTAAATTCCTATAGTCCTGTGAGAATTAAATTCTCGTGCTTCCATTCCCTCTCTATGCTTTGGATCTGCATGGCAGGATCTCAACCCATTGAGAATTAAATTCTCAACTCAAGGGGAGATGTGCACTTTACAGATCCTCCATCAAAGAGAGAAGAAATATGTCCTTCTGTTTTATATCAGAGTTAAACTCTGTTGAGAATTAAATTCTCTTTTCTTTCAAGAAGCCATCCCTTTCTTACCTAGGGTTTTCTTTTGCAGAAGATCCAAATTCCTCAAAGTATCAAGGCTCTCTCCTTTTTCCTTTTTTTTGCCTCCTCCTTCGCTCCTATTTATAGGAGAAGCAACCGAATCAATTGGTTTTTGGTGAATCTTTCTTTGAGAGATTTGATTTGCATCAATCATTCATCTGGACCTTTGGATTATTAGGTGAATTTTATTCACCATTGGATTTTAAATCCAGAGATTCTTCTTTGTTATTTCAGTTAGATTTTACGGGGAAAACTTTCCAAATTCGAGATTTTCCCATAGATAGATGATATTTAATCACCTTTAAATCTTTAATTCAATCGGTTGCTTTGGAAAGATTTAAGAGGTCTTTTCTCAGAATTTAATTCTGTTAACAGATAGGCTTTGAAAGCTGGTCACGTGTGGCCACGTGACCCTTGGTCAAGTGTGGCCACGTGACCCTTGGTCACGTGTGGGCACGTGACCTCCTTGGAACGAGCCCTCTTCTTTCTTTCTGCGCTCTGCTTTCTGGTCGCTGTTAAGCTGTCACGTGCCACCACGTGACCCCTGGTCACGTGTGAGCACGTGACCCTCGTCTGGAGCCTTTTTCTTGATTTAACCGGAGAACGAATCTGTTGCTTTTGATTATCACATGCCAACACGTGACCCTGGTCACGTGGGAGCACGTGACCTCTTCTGAAACCTTTTCCTTGGTTTGATCAGGGAACCGGTTTGCCTTTGAAGCCGTTTGTAATTGTCACGTGCCAACACGTGACCCAGGTCACGTGGGAGCACGTGACCCTTTCTGAAGCCCTTTTCTTTGATGTAGTCGGGAAGCTGAATTTCCCTTGCCGATGCTTTTAGATGTCATGTGCCAACACGTGACTGCTGGTCACGTGTAAGCACGTGACCCTTTTCTGAAGCCTCTGCCATAGTCTTTCTTGATTTTAAATCAGGAAACAAATGCCCCCACAGCGTTGTTCTCACGTGTCCGTACGTGAGTGCAACGCTGTCACCTTTTGCGACCGTTGGATTCTTCTAGGGATTCAGGGAGATGAAGCGTCTCCATCACATCCTATAAATACCCATGTCTCTTTAGAAGAGCCTTCACTTTGCTCATCTTCTTCCTTTGAGAACTTTCTTCTTTTGAGAATTTAATTCTCTTTTCCCGGAGCTTAGTTCTCTGCCTTGAAAATCTTCCAGAGTTTAACTCTGTTCGAAGAGACTTTTCTCTTTAGGTAATGCTCTCGAATGAACGATGAACTCTCATATTCCTCTGGATTTAAACCCAAAACAAGGGTTTTTACCCCCTTAACATGAACTCATGAAATCAATTAATCTTCAGTAGTAAATCTCTTTTAGGGTTCATCTGATCTCCCAAAGAGATGGTGATGATGGTTCAAATCCATGGAGTTTAACTCCGTTCACAAAAAAAGTTTCTGGGGGTTTAATTCCTCTTTCCAAAAGGAATTCAATTCCTGTGAAGAACTAAGTTTTTCCCCATAGAGGCTTCTTGGGGTTTCCTTCGCCCGAGGTTGTCCTTCTGCAATTAATGGAACAGAAGTTTGTAATAATTCTCATGATCTTTATTTCAGGTATCATGGATGCCCATTTGTATGGTCTTGACGAAATCATCTCCTACGGGAACATTCGCGCATTGGGTCGCAGTCAAAACCAGGAGTTCACCAACGCTCAATGCGCCGAGATCATGAGCCGCTTCGGCGAGTATAACCATCGACTACTCCCCCGTCGCTCTTCTCTTCTGAGACTGATCGTGCTGGCTATCTGGGAGGCACTCCCTCTCTTTTGCGCCGGAGTACCGCTCAGGGCATTGGACGCTGCTGAGGACAAGATACATTCGGTGTATCTGATGAGTCTAATCTCGAAGAGAAGGCACGACAACCTCATTGATCTCCTGCACCAAGCATTTCAGCAGTCGGCCGTACTTGCCGCCTATCGGAAGGTGGAGGACATTCGCGAAGACCCCGACGCTTGTGATCGTGAGAGAAAACATACTCGGGAGGTTCGAAAGGCTTGGAGGATTTTGGACAAAGTTAAGCTTGAGTTTCTCAATCCGTGCCCCGCCTCTGAAGTCTTACCATTGTAAACGTGTCCTCTTTATTTTGTGTGAACTTCTTGAAGTATGAATGACAAGTTTTATTATGTCTTTCCATGTTTGCATGCCTTTCTCTAAGATTTTATCATTTTACTACTGTTGTTGTTGATGCTTTTAATATGCAGGGTGCTACTCCATTTTTCTTTAGTGCACATCAAGTTTAGGCCTCATGTGTTCTGCACATGGGGTCCCTTGATGGGGCTGTTCACAAAATTTTCCCATGCCATATTTTCAGTGCACAATATCAGATGCAGAAAAAAGGCCTTGGAAATAGTTCCATCTCCCTGATTTTCGATGCCTTTCCTTTTTTTTTGGGCCTTGGAAATAGCTTCATCATGCAGGATTTTTCGCGCACAGCACTTAATGCACCCCTTTATATATGAGGCAATGGCTTTCCTTTTCTCTTCACAGAGAACTTTTATTCCCATTTTAACGCGATTTAATTCGAGGACAACTAAGTGTCATGGCCTGCAACCGTCCACATGCTCGTCGACAGCCATGGGAAGTTCCTATCGAGGAGATGATCCCCCGTTTTGCCGCCCGGTTGGTGGATTCACTCCTTACCGATGATGAATGCGACTCGGCGATGTATGAACTTTCGATCCGTAGGGGTTCTCCTCTCCCAATGGGTTCCTTCTGGCTCCGGATGATCCTCACAGCCGTGCTTGCCGACATTCCTTCTCACCCGGCAGAGATGACCCTGGCGATGCTTGATGCGGCTGAAGAGAAGCTCGAGGGCTTTCACGAAGCGTGCCTGATTACTCAGGCTTTGAAGGACTGCTCGATTCACCTGCTGAGCCAAATAAGGGCCCGGCGAGCTATTATGTTTGCTTTCGCGGACGAACATGGCACCAATCGATGGGGAGCGACTCCTCGCGAGAACCGTCGCTTTGACGTGCTGGAGAGAGTGGAGAGAGAGATGGAGAATTTTGTTCTTTGCTTTGTTAACCCTTGTGCTACTGATCCCGTGTTTGGTGACCTTTTCCCGCTAGCGTAGAATATTTAAATTAGTCCCTTTTTTTTGTATGCTTCATGCTGAACCTCCATGTAGGCCTTACATTCCTCTCGTATGTATGTTTTCGCTTGCATAAATAAACTTTGTGTTCTTCTCATGAAGACTTTATTTAGTCACCAATATTATCATCACGTCGCATGCACATCGGAGCTTCGCATATTATTTCATCTTTTTTATAATTGCGAACGCATGCTTGACAGGATAACGTCAGAAATTTTCTTATTGCTTCCCATACCCGATGATGTACGCGTGTTTTAGTTCGACTACTGCTATCAACCGGAGCTTATTTATACAGTCCAGAGCGTTCCTATCCTGTCTCAGAGGCTGCGGTCGTGACAGTGGGTTTAAATGGCCTGATAAGGCGACACGTGGCGAACACATTGTTGTGCAAAGGAAGAGGTCGGTCGTAAATTCTCGGAGAGGGAGTTGGCTTCTAAGGCGCTGAGTGAGCTTCAAGCTAATCTCACCGCCAAGGACAACAAAGCATACGAACTCTGGCGAGTGCTCCAGGAGTCCATAAAAGAGGTGGTGGCTCTCGATAAAGCTGCCACGTTCACTCGTGAGAGGGTCGAGGCTCATAAAGCCACCGAGAAAGAGCTCGAGGCTCGGCTTGCTTCGTATCAGGCTCAGCAAGCTCAGGCGGAGGCTCGTCTTTTGGAGATCTTGCGTCATGAAGCCGTGGCTCAGCAACAGAACGATGAGCTGGTAAAATTACTGCACCGCCCGCCGGCTTGAGGACTTGTATCTTTTCTCCCCCCTTTTTTTTGTACATACTCAAGGATAAGAGTATCTTTCTTTTGTTTCTTTCATGAATTGTACTTTGTATCCATTTTGGCTTATGAATAAAAGATACATTTTCTTTTAATGGTGTGTCCCCTTTTTATTGAATGTATTCTGCGGATATTCTATCTTGATCTCCTTGCAGGACAGCGATGACTTAGGATTCAGGGTTAGGATCTGCTTCCTAAAGCTTTTGCATTTTATGAGCCACGAGGGTCTCATAAAGAGTTTTTCTCTCTACAGGTTGAGAGGATCCCATAGGTGTAAGTTCTTCTTAAGAATCGTGAGGATTCTTAAAAGGGTTTTCTCTTGAGAGTCGTAAGGATCCCACAAGAGAGTTTTTCTTCCTTACAGGTCGTGAGGACGTGTAAGTGTTGGATGCGGCCACCCTTGTTCGTGTTTTACGGAATCAGGGGTTTCTCTAGATATTGTAGTTTAAAGACGTTGCGGTCAAGGTTAAGGACCTCATAGTCCGTGGATTTAAGGACTCCACAGTCCGATGTTAGTTTTAAGACATCACGGTCAAGGTTAAGGACCTCATAGTCTGTGGATTTAGGGACTCCACAGTCCGATGTTTGGTTGCAGGGACCCGTCACCTCTTTGAAGATGTTGAGGAATTACAACGCCGGGTATCAAAGGAGTGAAGAGATGTACCCTTTAACCAAGGGAGAATCCGTAGGGAATCGGGATGGTTGATCGTTAGTTTTAAGACATCACGGTCGAGGTTAAGGACATCATAGTCCGTGGATTTTAAGGACTCCACAGTCCGATATTTGCTCTGTATGCTTCACACGGGTTCACTGCCGTGCTTGGCGAGGACCAGGCTCCGCTCTGGACGTTTTCCACGGGGTCAAAGAGTGACATTATCCGCGTTCCACGTGACCAGGAATTTTGCACTAGATGCTTCACACGGGTTCACTGCCGCGCTCGGCGAGGACTAGGCTCCGCTCTGGATGCTTCACACGGGGTCAAAGAGTGACATTATCCGCGTTCCACGTAACCAGGAATTTTGCACTAGATGCTTCACACGGGTTCACTGCCGTGCTCGGCGAGGACTAGGCTCCGCTCTGGATGCTTCACACGGGTTCACTGCCGTGCTCTGCGAGGACCAGGATCCGCTCTGGACGTTTTCCACGGGGTCAAAGAGTGACGTTATCCGCGTTCCACGTAACCAGGAATTTTGCACTAGATGCTTCACACGGGTTCACTGCCGTGCTCGGCGAGGACTAGGCTCCGCTCTGGATGCTTCGCACGGGTTCACTGCCGTGCTCTGCGAGGACCAGGATCCGCTCTGGATGCTTCACACGGGGAGAGTGACTTATCCGCGTTCCACGTAACCAGGAATTTTGCACTAGATGCTTCACACGGGTTCACTGCCGTGCTCGGCGAGGACTAGGCTCCGCTCTGGATGCTTCACACGGGTTCACTGCCGTGCTCTGCGAGGACCAGGATCCGCTCTGGACGTTTTCCACGGGGTCAAAGAGTGACGTTATCCGCGTTCCACGTAACCAGGAATTTTGCACTAGATGCTTCACACGGGTTCACTGCCGTGCTCGGCGAGGACTAGGCTCCGCTCTGGATGCTTCGCACGGGTTCACTGCCGTGCTCTGCGAGGACCAGGATCCGCTCTGGACGTTTTCCACGGGGTCAAAGAGTGACGTTATCCGCGTTCCACGTAACCAGGAATTTTGCACTAGATGCTTCACACGGGTTCACTGCCGCGTTAGGCGAGGACTAGGCTCCGCTCTGGATGCTTCGTACGGGTTCATTGCCATGCTCTGCGAGGACCAGGATCCGCTCTGGACGTTTTCCACGGGGTCAAAGAGTGACGTTATCCGCGTTCCACGTAACCAGGAATTTTGCACTAGATGCTTCACACGGGTTCACTGCCGTGCTCGGCGAGGACTAGGCTCCGCTCTGGATGCTTCGCACGGGTTCACTGCCGTGCTCTGCGAGGACCAGGATCCACTCTGGACGTTTTCCACGGGGTCAAAGAGTGACGTTATCCGCGTTCCACGTAACCAGGAATTTTGTCGATTGTATCCGCATTTCACGGGATGGAGGTTTGACTGTTGACGATATGTATACCGCCGAGCCATGGAACTGGGAGTTGCCGCTGTTCCGTTTAGCTTGAAGTTGTGTCCGTCGTTACGAGACGAGTGCTGGGATGATCTCTAGGTCGCTTGCGGCCCGTCGAGATTTTGCTTCTTCTTATGATGAAACCTGGGGGAGGTATGTTCCCTTTCTTTCTTTTTTGTTCGTGCCCCTGGATTGTATACAGGGGTTGATGTAACATCACCTGTAGGGCATAAATTTTATTCTTATTTTATTTCTTTGTCCGCGATGCCCTATCATTTCAGCTTTTATATCGCGAAGGTCGCGATTGCCCTATCATTTCGGCTATTTTTTCGCGGTGCCCAATCATTTCGGCTATTTATTTCATTTTTACTCGCTGCTTTTTATTGCGAGTTGCCCCATCATTTCGGCTATTTTTCATGCATACATTTTTACTTGCTGTTTTTTTTTATTGCAAGCTGCCCCATCATTTCGGCTATTTCATATGCATTTTTGGCTCACTGATTTTTTTATATATCGCGAGTGTGGAACTTGGGATCTGATACCAATCTTAGCATCAGCATCGCTGCGACCGGAATATTTTCAGGAGCGAATCATCATTTGCCATGAAAGAACTTGGGATTTGATACCGGTTTAGGCATCAGCATCGCTGCAACTGGAATATTGCCAGGAGCGAATCATCATTTGCCTCTGTCGATGTTGAACAAAGGTGGCTTAGCAAACAGGGTTAAGGTCCTGTCGACTAAGGCTTTTGACTTCATGAGCCGTAAGGGTCTCACAAAGGTATTTCTCCCTACAAGTCGTGAGGATCTTATAGGCGTATTTTCTCCTTAGGGATCGTGAGGGTTCCTAAGATATTGTTCCTCTGTAAGTCGTAAGGATCCTACAGGAGGGTTTTCTCCTTGTAAGTCGAGAGGATTTACAAGGGTTATTTACCATGCAAACATATCCCTAGTCTCGGATGGGACTTAGTTAGGGAAATGTTTATTCGCGCCCGTGGATTGTATACAAGGGTCAATATTGGACTACTTGTAGGGCAATATCGAAGGTTGTGGAGGATTGCTTAAGCACAGGTTTAGGTCTCTGTAACTTAAGACTTTCAAATCTTACGAGCCGTGAGGGTCCCATAAGAGAGTTCTCCTTGCGAGTCATGAGGATCTCGTAAGTGTATTTTCTCCTTAGGAATCGTGAGGATCCCTAAGTGTGTTGCTCCTTTGTGGGTCGTAAGGATCTCACGCAGGTGGTTTCTCCTTACAAGGTCGAGAGGACCCTATAAGTGTCTTTTAACGAGGTTGCGCCCTTTCGGGTTTTCGCAAACACTCGCCGGTAGTCCTGCTGTTTTTACTCACGGAGCCCTTTTGGGTTTTCATCCGTGCCCATTTTGCTCATGGACATACCGTTTTTTTTTTTATTCTTTTTCTCTCTTTTTTTTTTACAAGGTCGCGCCCTTTCGGGTTTTCACGAACATTCGCCGGTAGCCCTGCTGTTTTTACTCACGGAGCCCTTTTGGGTTTTCATCCGTGCCCATTTTGCTTATGGACATACCGTTTTTTCATCATTTTTTTTTATTTTTCTTTTTCTCCCTTTTTTTTTATCTCGTCAGCCTAAGGATGCTACGGTAGTAGTTTAGGGACGTTTCGGTCCACCGTTAGTTTGAGGACATTTCGGTCCGTCGTTATTTTAAGGACGTTTCGGTCCATTGTTAGTTTAAGAACGTTTCGGTCCATTGTTAGTTTAAGGACATTTCGGTCCGTTGTTAGTTTAAGGACATTTCGGTCCGTTGTTCAGGGGAGGGCCAGCTACTGCTTGTAAAGTCTGAGCTTAGAAAGATAGCGAGCGGACATAGTCGTCGTCATCTATCATTGACCCAGGCTGTGGCTCATTAAGCATAGTACTTCTTTAAGAAGCGGCCGTTTATTGGCCTGAAAGGCCTTTCACCGTGCATGTCCATGAGTAGATAGGCTCCACCCTGGTAGACCTTGTCTATGATATACGGACCTTCATAGTTTGGCTCAAATTTTCCCCGCTTGGCGCGATTGGGGATCATAGGTCTTTTGACCACTAGTACGAGTTCGCCTTGGCGGAATGTCCTCGGCCTGGTCAATCTTTCATACGAGCGCGTCATCTTTGCCTTGTAGGCTTCTAGATGTTGTTGCGCTATGAGTCGGGTTTCGTCGAGGGCATCGAGCTCCTCAAGCCGAAGGTGAGCATTTTCTTCGTCTGTCAGCTCGTGATAGACTGCCACTCATAGAGAGGGTAACTCTATCTCGAGGGGGAGCACTGCTTCCGTCCCAAATACCAACGCGTACGGCGTTGTGTTCGTGGCCGTCTTGAATGCAGTTCGATAGGCCCAAAGGGCCTCTTGCAGCCTCTCGTGCCAGTCTTTCTTATTTCGGGACACCGTCTTTTTTATGATCTTCGTCAAGGTCTTATTGAAGGCCTCGGCTAGACCGTTAGCTCGTGGATTGTAAACTGAAGAATATCTCCAGTCTATATTGTGCTGCTGCGCGAAGCGGCTAATCTTATGGCTTCTGTAGGCTGGCCCGTTATCGGAGATAATCCGCCGTGGGGTTCCAAACCGATAGATGACGTGCGTCTTGAAGAAGTGGAGGATGTTCTCTGTCTTCACTTCCCTCAGCGGTACTGTTTCTGCCCATTTGGAGAAGTAATCAGTTGTCGCTAGGATGAAACGATGTCCCCGGGACGATGCTGGCTCGATGGGGCCGACTATGTCAGTCCCCCACATTTCGAATGGCAAACTAGCCACCGTTGGGTGTAGTGGATTCGGATGTTGGTGGATAAAGTCTCCATGAATCTGGCACGAGTGGCATTGCTTCGCATACTCGAGGCAGTCCTGGGTCATCGTGGGCCAATAGTAACCCATCCGTTTAATTTTTAACTTCATCTTTGGGCCTGCTTGGTGAGAACCGCAAAGTCTGTCGTGAACTTCCTGAACGACTCTTTCTGCCTCGTCAGGTCCTAAGCATCTCAGCCATAGAGAATCAAACGATCTCTTGTATAGGGTATCGTTGACGAAAGCGAAAGACAGAGCTCGTTTCATGAGCTGATGTCTTGAGGATGCTTCTTCGGGCATTCGGTGGGACTTAAAGTAGTCTATGAAGACTTCCCTCCAGTCCTCGGCCTCCTCATGGTCTTTTATTTGTAGAGTCGCATGTTCAGTCGCTCCCTTCTCCTCATATGATTCCGGAGGTATTTCCGTTGGGGCGAGCACCCGACGGCTTTGTACCACGATTCTTACATCATCGAGGTTTTCGTCAGCCAGCTCTTTAGCAAGTTTGGCCAACGCGTCTGCCTTGCTGTTTTCCGCGCGCGGTATGTTCTCCAAAGTATAGGAGGGAATTTGGGTCAATAGTCGTTGCACCTTTTTGCCGTACTTCACCAACTCCGGTTTGCACGTTTGGTAGTCACCATTTACTTGACTAATAACCAATTGAGAATCCCCGTATATAAGGAGGTCTTCAATTCCCATGTCGATGGCGATCTCGAGGCCTGCTATCAGAGCTTCGTACTCAGCTTCATTGTTCGTCCTCGGCTCTGTTAAGGAGAAGGCAAAGCGCAGTATCCCTCCTTGTGGAGTTACGAAGATGAGGCCTAGCCCCGATTTGACCATTGGGATACCTTGTTTCCGTTTCTTTATGGAGGACGCTCCATCGAAATAGAGTTCCCATCAGGTACTACCGCCGCCAATCACATCAAATGCATACTCGTCCGGCAAATCGCAGTTCAGAGGAGAATCGGCCGGTATCGGGTGCTCAGCGAGGAAATCGGCAATGGCCTGGCCTTTCACCGCCTTGAGAGGTTGATACGTTATCGAGAACTCCATCAAGAGCTGGGCCCATTTAGCGAGTCGTCCCGTCAATATGGCTTTTGACATCAAGTATTTAAGAGGGTCCACCTTCGAGATGAGACGGACTTCGTGTGCCAACGCATAGTGCCTGAGCTTTGTTATCGCGAAGATTAACGCCAAGCAATGTTTTTCAATGGGAGAGTAGTTGCTTTCCACCCCCAGTAGAACTCGACTTAAGTAGTAGAGTGCTCTCTCTTTCCCTTGATCGTTCTCTTGTGCCCATAATGCGCCTAAGGAACCTTCGAGGGCGGTTGTATAAAGAATGAGGGGTTTTCCCTTGACCGGCGCAGCCAACACCGGAGGGTTCTGCAGGTACTGCTTGATCTCGTCTAGTGCACCTTGGCATTTGTGATCCCAAACGAATGGAGTTCCCTTTTTCATCAGGTGGCTATAGGGACGGCATTTGCCTGAAAGATTGGCGATAAACCGCCGGATGTATGCGAGTTTCCCTTGGAGAGACCGCAACTGTTTGAGGGTTCTTGGCGGAGGCATTTCCATGATCGCTTTAATCTTTGACGGATCTATTTCAATACCTCGGTGTCGAACGATGAATCCTAGGAATTTGCCCGAGGAGACTCCAAACGCGCATTTGAGGGGATTCATTTTCAAATTATATTGCCGAAGGCGTTGAAATATAGTCTCCAGATGCTTTAAATGCTCTTCGTATGACATGCTCTTCACTACAAGGTCATCGATATAGCACTCGACGATATCATGTATAAGATCGTCGAAAATCTTTGTCATGGCCCTTTGATAGGTAGCGCCGGCGTTCTTTAGACCAAAGGGCATAACCTTGTAGCAGAATATACCCAAAGGGGTCCGGAAAGCGGTGTGCTTCTGGTCTTCGGGATGCATCTTTATCTGATTGTATCCTGATGAACCGTCCATAAAAGAGAAAACCACGTGAGTGGACGTCTTATCTATCATTAGCTCGGTTACCAGTACCGGGAAATCGTCCTTTGGACAGGCTTTATTGAGATCCCTGAAATCCACGCATATGCGTACCATCCCATTCTTCTTCATTACCGGGACGATGTTGGCGATCCAGTCGGGATATTGGACTTCTTGGATAAATCCAGAATCGATCAGCTTCTTGACTTCGGCGTTGATGCTCATCTCAAGCTCGAGCCGCATCCTTCTTGGCGCCTGCTTGACCGGCTTGATATCCGGGGATATTGTTAATTTATGCATAGCAATCTCCGGATCTAATCCCGGCATCTCGGAATAGTTCCACGCGAAGCAGTCTTTATGTCGTAGAAGCACTTTCTTTAACGCAGCCACCCTTTCTTCAGATAGCAGCTCGCTGACAAATGTCGGTCGCGGGTCATCTGCCGATCCCAGCTCAATCTTCTTGAGGTTATCTGCAGTAGTATGTATGCCATCTTCCAGTTCTTTCGGAGCTGGCGGAAATTCTGAGATCACCGCATCATTGCTGTTCTCAAAGCACCAGGGAAGGTCATCCATGTCCTTGGGCTCTTCCTTTAATATCGTAATCATGTAACAGGTGCGAATCCACTCCCAGGAGTGAGGTGGATTCGGTTCTGCTCTTGCGGCCTTGGGTTCGTGCTTTTGTGGCGGTGTTACCCTCCAGCCGTCGGATAAAGCGAATCTGCCCCGTTGGTACTGGTCCTCGACCCAGTTCTTGAAGGTGAAGCAGTCTTCGGTAGGATGTCCTATGGCTCGGTGATAAGAGCAATGGTTCAGATGAGACGCCTTGTTAGCTTGCTCAGGGCGTCTAGACTCTGGAAGCGTGATCATTTGATATTTTAAAGCGAGCTTGAGTAACCTCTCCGTCTTGTCTCGGGGGAAGGAGTACGCTCGACTCATCTTCTTCATGAGGGACAAATCCGAGCCGTGCAATACCCGATCACGTAACTCTGTAATCCTGCATCGTTGTTGTCGGCTCCTTTTTCCGCTTCTTGATTTATTTCTGTCTCTGCGTCGGGCCTTTCGTACAACGGGTTGACAAAGACGAACATCTTTGTCTTTTGTAGCCTGTTGAAATAGGCGTTGCGTCCTGGCCTTCTCGTAGATGGCCATCTCACGGTTGTGGTCTTCCCGAGCTTTCTGACCCACTTTCCTGATAGGGTTGTCCACTCGTTGTTCAAACGACGGACTCGGCACTCCAGTCGCGGGATCTAGTTTTGATGAGGGGTTGGCATTTCCTGACAGGGCGTCTTCCTCTTCATCAAAGGTATATATAGCATAGCTACTGTGGGCTCGTTCCCGTTTTCCGGTTCTCGCGTATCCAAGCCCAAGCGTTTCCATTTTCCCGTTAGGCAATTTGCGTTGGGTCCCAGGGACATCCCAAATCCTGTTGTAGAACCGAGCTTGTCGAACAGTCTGTTTTAAGGGTACTCCTTGGCGCTTCAATAGCCTCTTTAGTCCATTTGTGTAGTATCTGGGCAAACGGATAGGTTGGAGCCTATCGAGTGTAACATCCGTGCCATGCCAGATCTCTTTCTCTATTTTCGACTCTGTGGATCGGTATAATAGGATTAATTTCTCACCCCTTTGCCTGGGAGGGACGTAAAATGTTTGCAGGTCTTGCACATTGTGAGCTTGAAGTGTGTCGAGATCCTTGTAATGTTTTCGCGGTACCATGGCGATTTGCAAACTATAGTCATCGCCAGGGGGTGCTTGTATTGACAGCCGATTGGAGAACACGGCGTTAACTTCATCTTCTGAATCACTTCTGAAGACCAACATGGGGGCGGACGTCCCCGGGTTGTTGCGTTGAGATGGCCCGGCATAAACTATCTCTTCTTCTTCTTCGGTATCGCTCCCGAAAACAGGGATGGTAGCGGCGGCTTTGTTCTCCGGGTTGCGACACCTTTCTGTATCCTCGAAATCTGGTAAAAAGTACTTCACATCTTCGTATTTGCGGACTTCGTTCACGGAAAATGGGTTCAACTCACCTGTTACGGTATACTCGAAACCATCCTTAAAGTACTTCATACACTGATGTTGTGTAGAAGGGATGATGTTGTACTCGTGTAGCCAAGGACGACCGAGCAAGGCGTTGTAGCAGGTCTTGGTGTCAATGACATGGAATTTGATGTCTGTGACGAGGAGTCCAAAGCGTAATGTTAGTATCATGGATCCGAGAGTCCGCGACGATTGTGAATCGAAACCGGAGATAGTAATTTTGTCACGAGCGAGGTGTTGCACACTCATGCAGATTTCCTTCAACACCCGAACATTAAGGAGATTAACGGAGGATCTATTATCCACCAGGATCTTGCCTATCTTGATATCATGGCAGTATCCGGAGATATATAGGGGACGGTTGTGGTCACACGTCCCGAGAAGGAGGTCTTCGTCCCCGAAAGTGATGTCGGCCGTGTGCACTTCCCCCAGTTCATCCTTCATCCTTTCAGTGGCGAGGAAGGCTTGGAATTGCTCAGGTTGTTGTAACGCTTTAATCAGTGACTCTCGCGCTTCTTTTGATAGTAGGAGGGCATCGAGAATGCTAAGCTGAGAAGGTAGCTTCCTTAGGTGTGCCAAGATATTGTAGTCCACCTTACCCTTCCTGGGGGGTCTTTGGTAGTCAGCTCTTTCATGACTTGGTCATCTAAAGTGATATCCTCAGTGACCTTTTCCTTTCCCTTATCTTTTCTACTCGCAGGCCCGAGATTCTTTTCTGGGAGTGTGCGATTGCGCAGCTGAATGTTCTCGCAGGCCTTTGATCTCTCCTCTTTCCCTAAAACGGATTCTTTAAAGAGAGGGCCCAGAGCCATTTCTTCATCAGAGTCGCTCCCAAAAGTAAGAACTTGTGACCCCCCGGCGTTAACCACGCAACAGTTGCCAGTAGTTCTGTTGTGCCCATCGATAGTACTTCTTCGTTCCCGACGGATCTTGCGTTTCACGCGCTTAAAATGTTGCCGACGAGCAACATATCCTTGCCACCATCTCTTAAAGGCGTCGCACTCCTCCGTGGGGTGTGAAATTTTCCGATGATATGCACAATAATCAGGGTGCCTCTCCGCCCCATTGAGCGTGTTTTCTTCCGAGGGTGGTAGCTTCATTCCCATTGACATGGCTTTGGCAAACCTTTTCCTCGTCTTGAATATCTTTTTGTCTGCATCGGATGTCTTTCGCTCTGGCAGGGGTAGTTCAACTCTTTCGTTCAGTCGCCCGCGTTCGGCTCCTTCCGATGTGGCCATCTCACGCTCCTGATCTGCTTTACTCTTTAGATGAATCTCGTCCAGAAAGGCGTCGATCATTTCATCTGTTGGCCACACAAGTCCTGGCTCAGGGTGTGCCCCCAGTTTCTCGGTGCCAGGAGTTTTCTCATCTTCCGAGTGGGAAATCACACGACAACTCGCCATATATCCCTCAGATTCATCCGATGAGCTCTCTTCCTCATCTTCCTTCTGAAAGACGTGGTTGAGGAACTCTTGCAGTGTGACGGGAGTCCGTGCCTTTTGGTTATATTCTTCCAACGCGTCAATTTGCTTTTGTAAGTCCGCGTGTTTGTCACCAGGCTTCACGGGCTTCTTAGATTTCTTCTTCTTCTTTTTCGAAGATTTTGACGGCTGGGCGTGAGTATTTGGGCCATTATCGCGAGTCTTCGTAGTTGGGCGGGGCTTCAACATCCCTTCGATAGTCTGAGGTTCAAGGGGGTCCTTCCATTCGATCGCAGGGCACGCATGAAAGTCTCTCAGCATTCTTTTGGTTTTAGTTGATAGCACGACCTCCCATGGAGCTTCTTCAATAAAGGAACAGGTTGCCCCCGGTGTATCTGCTTTCTTAGGAGTATGTGGCTGTGGTGGGTTCACCTTCCACATTTCGGACAGTATAAACTTCCCCTGGAGGTACTGATCTTCAATCCATCCTTTGAAGACGAAGCAATCTTCGATCGGATGACTTACCGTTTGATGGTAAGGGCAATAATTAGGGTTATTCACCTCGGTGGGTTGCGGCGGTCGCCTTGGATTTGGTAGGTTTATAAGTCTGTTCCATACTGCCAGCTCGAATAACCGTTTCGTCTTGTCTCGTAGGAATGAGTAGGGACGCTTCATCTTCTCGTTATAATACCGGCGTCTTTCTTCCAGTTGATCTGCCGGTTTCGGGGCGTTAGGTTGCTGTTGGGCATTCGCGATGAAGGTTGCCCTTCCTTTACCCTTGTCATTCCGAGGCTCCGACTTCGGGGGAGGTGGTCTATGACCCATCTGGTCCATCTGAGCCAACTTGTCGATTAAAGCCTGGAATGTGGTTGGCTTAAAGAACATCATAAACTGGGAGATAGTTGCGTGGGGGTCTAGGGTTCCCACGAACATGCTCACTACGGGTGCTTCCTCAATGCGTTGTTCGCATCTCGACCACAAATTCCGCCAGCGTATAGCATACTGGACCCAGGTTTCGCCTGGTTTTACCCTGGCGTTAATCAGTGCTGTTATTGGAGTGCGTTCGCTGGCACTTGCGAATCGCTGAGTGAATAACAACTCCATTTCAGGGAACGTCTTGATAGAATCGTTTGGGAGTTCCGAATACCATTCGAACGCTGTTTCTGATAAGCTGCCCACGAACTGGCGAAGCAACAGTTTATCATCACCGCCGGTATTACCGCAGAGGGCCCGGAACTGGGCAATATGTTGATGGGGATTGCCGGTCCCCTTATACACGTGGAATTTTGGTATCGTATAGCCCGGCGGGTATTTGATTTGGTCGTACCAGCTTGGATACGGCCGGCCCGTCTTTACGACTTGACCAGCTGCCTCAGCCGCATGATGAACCCGGATTTGCTGGGCTATATAGTCAACCAAATCAGCTTTAGAGATTGCCTCCTCTTTGGCCTTTGAGAGGGCCGGCGGTGGATTTGACGTTTCTCCTCGGTCGTCTTCAAGAACGATTGGGGGATCCTCGGCGGACGGGTCCTGCTGGATCATCATTCCTATCATGTCTTGGAAGAGAAGGCCCATACGTTGTATGTTGGTCGCTTGTTCGGCAGCCTCTTTGTCCTTTTTCTCCAGTATCCGGCGAAGGAATTCAGCGTCGGTTTCTTCCTCCTGGCGTGCGTCTGAGGACGTTTCTGGGTTTTCTTTTGGCCCGGTAAGTGCGGCCATAGCATTCATCATTTCTTGGAGCTTTTGCTGTTGCTCCTGAGCTTTGGTCACAGACCGTGTAAGCGGTCTATGACCCGTGGACGCACGGCTGTCTTCTTTTCCTGACGCCATGTATACGGTGTGGACCATCATGCCCCCAGACTTAGGGCGTCTGGGCTCAGTGCTATTAGCTGTCGTTGCAGGCTGGGGGATCTTCTCTGGCTTCCTCCTTTTATAAGCCATGGAGGTTGAAGGGGCCATCGAGGTGGGCGTCCAGACAGCCTTTCGGGGTTTAGCCTGGTGATCAGCTTCCGGTTGGATTTTCAACTTCTTGTGCTGGCGGGAGAAGTTTGGATCGATGATCGAATCTCGGGCCTGCCGCCAAACCTTATAGATTTTGGAAGACAGCCGTTGAGGGGATCGGGGCTGTTCTGATTTTATTTCCACAACCTTTTCTAATGGGGGAGGGGACCTCTTTAGCACTGCAGTAGGAGAATTCCTTCGCACCTTATTCAGCATCTCGAAGCTGTTCCCAGTTGGAACAGCAGCATTAACTTCTGCCATCGGGGCTGATGGAGTTAACCCAGAGGGGGAGTTACCCCCAGCCTTCCTTACTCGGCGCCAATGGCGACGTCGAGCATGTCGAGCGGACGGCGTTGGTTCAGCGGTAAGAATGGTTTCGTCTTGCCCCCTGTGTAGGTGGGGGGTCGTTGCTGGTGTTAGTCTGTCAAAGACCGACGTCCTTTGGGTAGCAGGAGCGGGAGCTGAAGCCGTCAATCTTGTAAAGATCGACTTTTTGGCCGGGGAAGCCGCCTTGGCGATTTCGGGAGCAGGAGCGGCCACTTTCTTAGACGCAGCCTTCTCTGGGATTGTAGGCCCCATGATGGGTCCACCGGATTTCTGGCCCAATCTAGAGAAGACCGAGGCGCTGATGTTAGGCGACCCGTTGAGAGGAGCCGCAGCAGGGGTAAGGCGATCAAAGACCGACTTCTTGAGAGCTTTCTTTGTCAGCACCGGTGTTGTGAAGCTTGTTGGTGGGAGTATAGTCCCGAAGAACAATCCGGTAGTGGCCTGAGTCACCTGGTCCACCGGCATTATGAATAACGAAGCAGCTTGGGGTCCGTAGGCTATACCTCCTTGCGAGGCAAAGCGTTGGTCGCAATTGCAGTCTGAGCAGTTGGAGAATTTCACGGAAGTAGAAGCCATCGATCCTTTGCTTTCTGCAATAAGCGAGACGCCAATTCTTAGTATCTTGAAACCCAAGGGAAACCATTAGCGAACCGTGATTGGTTCGCGAATCACGACACACGAAGTGTGGAGTGGAAAGAGGAAAAGGTCCCACCGGGCATGCCAGAATCTGTTCCCCTCCGAACGGCGGCCGAGACGCGGGGACGTCTATGCCTGAGGTTCGGGGCAGATGCTAATTGGTGCGATCCGTCCACCTCTCCGAAGATGCCAAGTTGATTTATGGCACCATGTATCGAAGGTTTAAACGGATGCGTCCGATGTAGCAGACTTCGTCAGATTCCCCCTCGCACGAGCGGTTTTTGATTGTGGGGACGCTCTTCCCTGCAGGCGCAAGCCCCTGCAGTTAATTACGCTACCGCGTTGCGGTAACAACTTTCTCCTTCTCCAGATGGTCACTTCGTGTCGTGTGTATTTGTTTTGTTTGTGGTTGCCCGTGGATTGTATACGGAGACTGAATTATGTCGTCGCCCGTAGGACGTGGACTGGTCCAAATCCGTATTATCTTAGATTTGGGTTTGGGGGTTTGGTTTGAGGATACGTTAGCCATATTTGAGGCTAAGATCAACTCAAACGTTTGTTAAGGATACGTTAGTCTAACTTGAGACTAAGATCAACTTAACGGGATCGTTTAGATCCGACAAAAGAGCATTTGGGGCTCTATTGTTCCAGCTTATGGACATAGTGGTCCATTGAATGTATGGCCGTCGGGACCCATCACCTCTCTGACGACGTTGAAGGATTACAACGACAAATGTCAGAGGAGTTCAGAGATGTACCCTTGAGCCAAAGTTGATTGAGGGAATCTATAGTCCAGTTTGAGATTAAAGTCTGTTTGAAAGGTTTAAGGATACGTTAGCCATATTTAAGGCTAAGATCAACTTAAACGGGACCGTTTAGATCCAACAAAAGAGCGATTGGCTCTATTGTTCCAGTTTAGGGACATTGCGGTCCATTGGCAGTTTAAGGACATTGCGGTCCATTGGTAGTTTAAGGACATTGCGGTCCAAGGATAGTTTAAGGACATTGCGGTCCATGGGTAGTTTGAGCGACCAGAAGATCAGCAAGATCAGCAAGCAAGCCCGCTCCAACTCCTGTAAAAGCCTGCCGGTAACACTTCCCGTACAGTCCGGTCTCCTCGTCTGATATGTCGCATATCAATTCTAGGGGTGGTGAACGTCAGACCCCAATAACCGATAAGTCGTGCCGATGTGAGGCTCATAACGGGTCGAGAAACTACTGGTAACACTTACTAGTAAATCTCTAACTCAGCCATGGCCAGGGACTTCCCTGCTATGGCCAATCGAGCACAACGCAACATCAACCCCCAATACCGGGAGAGACGAAACCCCTCCTATCGCTCATTGCCTCCATGTGACTCGGGACTGTACCTAAAAATCACCGTTTTGCACGCCCTCTTGGACGTGGTAAGGTGGAAATCAAAGCACAGTGGGAATCACACAAGACTCTATGACGATCTCGGGTCTACAGACTAACCTGCACAAGTGTCACCAGAGAACTGCCATCTGACGTGAGGTATAATACCATCTGGGAGTTCTTGGCGAGTCCGTCCAGTGTACCCAGTCTCCACTGAGCACCCGTATACCATCTTTGATGTCAAACACCAATGGATATGGGATCATCCATCGCCCATCTCATGGGTCGAGAAGCGTATACGCTAGTCTACTCCGGTATATCGATGCCCTGTCTCGATACACCCACGACTAGGAACATTGAAGGATGTACTTATGGACTACCATGGCCCCACTAGTATAATCTGCATCACAGTCCAGGTAGTCAAGTACACATCCTAAGGGCTTTATCAACATGTAGCTATAAGACAGTATCAAGAGACAAGTATACATGTTAAGATAAAGAGCAACCAGATAGCATACTATCATATCGAGCAAGAAAGTTCTCTCTATATATGTCCAAGCATCCAATATAATATACATCATCTGTACAATACTGGCCTCTAGGGCATACATACAACTAACACATGCTACGCACACTATTGCCACAACCGTTCCTGTTCTCCATGCCTACAGCTGGACGGTTAAGCTGCACCCAACAAAGATTCAACCCAGCAGCTACCTTGCTCGGTCACCCCTGGCGGGTAGCTTCCCTACCGCAACGCCAGGGATCAGAAAGCCCTCCCAGAGGCAGTCGGCCCCGAGGATCCCTCGCTCGGCTATCCCCAGCGGGCAGCTTCCCTGCCACAACGCCGGGGATCAAAAAGCCCTCCCAGAGGCAGTCGAGCCCGAGGATCCCTCGCTTGGCTATTCTTCAGGACAAAAACCATCGCCAAGAGGCACCGGGCAATAGCCCGGCCCGGCCAAAGGTCCTTGGTAGGCTTCTACAGACCCTCCCGTGCTAAGGACCAAAGTCCTCCCAGAGGCAGTCGAGTCCTTTCTTGGCTATCCCCGGATGGTAGCTTCCTACTACAACCGACAGGGATCAAAGTCCTCGCCAAGAGGCACTGGGCAGTAACCCTGCTCGGTCCCCGTCCTGAAGGATCAAAGCCCTCGCAAGAGGCAACCGAGCAGCTACCCTGCTCGGTCAACTCCGGCTGGTAGTTGCCTACCCACGACCCCAGAGGTCAAAGCCCTCGCCAAGAGGCAACCGCGTAGCCTCACTGCCCGGTCGACCTTAGTGGGCTTCTTACAGCCCTTCAGCGCTAAGGACTAAAGTCCTCCCAGAGGCAGTCGAGTCCTTGCTCGGCTATCCCCGACTGGTAGCTTTCTACCGCAACCAATAGGGATCAAAGCCCTCCACGGGAGGCAACCGCGCAGCTTCACTGCCCGGTCATTCTTAATGGGCTTCTTACAGCCCCTCCAACGCTAAGGGCCGAGAAGCTACCTTGCTCGGTGTTCAGTTGATAAAACTGCACATTTGTATTACATTTTTCCTACCATATTCATATTAAAAAAAGGACTTTATAATAATATATTATACATATGAGGGTTTATGTGTAAAAACACCATTTTCCATGTGTTAATATATTTTAATTAGTATTTGGTAGAAAAATGTATGCAAATAAATCCATTGACCAAATCCTAGTAGAAATAAGCCTACTAAATATTATTTGAGATTATTGTGCAGAATTTTCCAAGTTGTTATGCAGAATTTATCAAACAAATCAAGTTGTTGAAGAAAACTTGCCAAATTAAGAAGCAAAACTTGGAGACCAAGTCTGGAAGCAACCGAGAGAAGATTTCTGAATTCTGAAGGTGCCTAGGATTGCCACATGTCACAAGATGCAAGCCCAAAAAATTCTGTCAAGAGATCCTTACCTTTGAGCGCGGATTCGCGGCCAAACTCCCCCTTGGGCCGCGGATCCGCCGCAATTATAGGGAGTTAGAGCATGAGATTTCTTGGCATGAATCTATGATGAATTTTACCAAGTTTTCAACAAGAAGATTCTGGCTTTGCACTATAAAAGAGCACCGAGAGCCTCTTGGAAAAGTTATCAAGCCGAAGAGATCACGAAGCTCCAGACGCTCACGCATCCAGGCTGATCATCGACTGTTCGACTACCTCCTTAGGAAAGATCGAGAAGCAACTAGTTTGTAATCATTTTCTACGGATTAAAGTGTAGTTTGTTCAAATCGATTAATAAAGGTAGTTATTTTATTTAATTGTTTTTGCATTTTACATTATGTTTTCCCTCTCTATCTTTTTATCTTCTTCTCCCAAAATGCGCGAGTAATTCTCCGCTTGTTAGGGTTCGTAGGATTAGGGTAGGCTAAAGGATGATGAAAATAACTAAACCCTTTTTAAGTCCTATAAAGTTTAGGAACTTTATCAAAAGAATCATTAACATCCTAATCGGGCGCGCTAGCAATTATTTGCTAGTTCCGACCGCGATTAGAGATTAGATTAATGATTGTTTTGGTAAAGGCTAGATATGAACGGAGTTCCGTGTCGAGATAAGGGTTAAGAGTGGGATTCCTTTTCCCTCCAGAAACCCTAATCTACACGCATCACCGTCGTTCTAGTTTTAAATCTACACGCATCAAATTTTTGGGCTTGCATCTTGTGACATGTGGCAATCCAAGGCACCTTCAGAATTCAGAAATCTTCTCTCGGTTGCTTCCAGACTTGGTCTCCAAGTTTTGCTTCTTAATTTGGCAAGTTTTCTTCAACAACTTGATTTGCTTGATAAATTCTGCATAACAACTTGGAAAATTCTGCACAATAATCTCAAATAATATTTAGTAGGCCTATTTTTACTAGGATTTGGTCAATGGATTTATTTGCATACATTTTTCTACCAAATACTAATTAAAATATATTAACACATGGAAAATGGTGTTTTTACACATAAACCCTCATATGTATAATATATTATAATAAAGTCCTTTTTTTATTATGAATATGTTAGGAAAAATGTAATACAAATGTGCAGTTTTATCAACTGAACAAATACCCCCAAACTTATTTTTGATCGTCCCGAGCAAACTAGTTTATTTAAGAGGAGAAAAAGAAAGGAGAAAACTAAGCACACATTCGTAGGCAACACGATTGCACTGAGCACGTGCAACAAGCCGTTAAACCTCTAGGTGTCCCCAGTAGGGGGAGTGTTGTCTGCTGAAGGTTTTCAGTGGATTACACCCACAAAATCCTATAACAAAAGAAAGATGGTAAAATTTACATATAAAGATAAGAAGCATAAAAGAAAGACTTTAAAAATAAAAGTTTCCAACTATACTAGCTTTTCAGTTGTCATGAGCCCTATCTTAATGGTCATGAAAAGATATTAGAAATCACATTATCCCTCAATAAAACATCGTCTTTATTCTTCATTCCTACCTTTCATCCAAACATTGATCATATAACCCCACGTGTGTGTAAAGAACATCCCTACACTCGGAGAATTCAATTCAAGCTATCATACTCTTGTCCATCTACCTTAGTACTTTTTAATTTGATGAATATTAAGATTTGCTCACACATTTTCATGCGACCGTTAATACTTCTTGAGGTACTAACCGACCGATTACTCATGTGCTTGCTGATTAGGTGATAATATTTTCCTCGTCTTGCACCACCTAAGGCTTAGCAGTGACTCCCAGACCAGTTGGCCTTAGGGCACTAGATGAAGAGGCACCCTCGCTATATTTTTTTATTGCTGCCTTGGCGATAATAAAACCAGTGTTCATTTTTTTCTTTTCACCATTTTTATATCTTCTTCATTTTTTTTTCATTTCCTTCATACTTTGGCTTTTAGACAAGAGCATTTCAAGATATCCTCTACTATCCCGAGTTTCAAGACGTGTGTAAGTGCATATAGTAGGGTATCAACATTCAAATGTTTGGCTTCCAGAATAGAAACTATTTTTTAGACTTATTTTTGTCCTCAGATTAGTGACTTCCTTCATCTTACTAACCCTTGGGACAACAGCTCATAACTACTTATTACCAGTTCGTTTAAGAAAACTTCTAATTTTCTTGGTTTTCTTAAACTATTCCAATCTTTTGGATGTAATTTTTCACTTTCTACTCTTTTGTTATAAAAGAATTTTTTTTTCTTTTTGAAATTTTTTTGAAAATGTTGTGCTTATGCAAAATATGATGCAAATTGATGTGTAAATAAGCACAAACCTCCCCCAAACCTGTTTACAGCAGTGTCCTCACTGATGTCATCCGTTAAGCTCAAAAACCTGTAGACTTGGGAGAAAATTATTAATGGGGGCAAGAATATATGAAAGTGAAAATCCTCCCCCAAACTTATTTTTGGCTCACAATGTTGTAAAAATCATTTTCTTTCAAGAGCCAAAATATACCACCACCCCCCCAAACTTGAGTTAAACAATTTTAATCTTTAAAAAATCACACGAGGGGGTCAAGGTTATTGGTCAATGCCAAGCTTTGCAAAGGCCGAAGGTCAACACCAACCATTCAAAAATTTTATCGATGAAGCACCAAGGTTGGTGGAAGAACATGTCACCTTTTGACGTGAAGAAGTGGGGAGGTGACAAGAGGTGTAATGGAAAAGAATTGCGTCTCAATTTGGAGAGACGACACAGTGATAGTAATGATGGATTTCTCGCATTATCATGATTGTCCAAAAGAAGGGGTGGAGGTCCAATTTCTTCATCTTGGAGTTGATTCATCTCAACACCCGTGTCTTGTAAAAATGCGAGTTCATTAGCGAAAATTTCCTCAAAGCTTTCATCGATACCCCGAAGAATAATGTCATCAGAAAAAATAGGGTGATCGTCAGACTCTATAAAAAGTTCCTCATCAGTGTTTGACCCGGACAACTCGGTGGAAGAGTCTGTGTCAAGCAACAACATATGAAAAGAGTCAGTATCATGAGGTTGATCAAATTCGCTGCTGTCGACATCCATTAATTCGACAGAACACACATGAGCATAGGGTTCGGAGGGTTCACTTCCCAACTTATAAATGTTAAGCTCAATTGACTTCTTTCCAATGGATAGGGTCATAGAGCCGTTTCTACAATTGATTACTGCGTTGGAAGTGGCCAAAAAGGGTCGACCGAGTATCACCGGAATTTGATTGCGTGGGTTTGCCACAGGTTGTGTATCTATAACGATAAAGTCCATAAGGAATATGAATTCCCCGACTTTGATTAACACATCCTCTAGCTCACCCCTTGGTTGGGTGATAGATCGATCGGCCATCTGAAGAGTGCAATGCGCAGGTTTTAACTCTCCGATCCCTAATTGCTCATAAACAGAATACGGAAGCAAGTTAACACTAGCACCTAAATCGAGTAGAGCACGATTGATATTTTTACCCCCAATAGAAATTGAAATTGTAGGACTTCCGGGGTCCTTTCGTTTCTTGGGTAGTTGTTGTGTAAAAGCTGTGCTCACATTACTCGCAAGGAAAACTTTTTTAGGTACTTGAACTTTTCTCTTCCTAGTGCACAAGTCCTTTAGGATTTTCGCATATGACGGAACTTGTTGAATAGCATCTAGGAGAGGAATATTTATGTTAACTTGCTTAAAAATTTCCACAATCTTCTCCATTTGTGGACTTGGTCTGTTGCCCCTTAACCTGTTTGGATAAGGTGCTTTATCAATAAGGGTTTGGTCCAACATTGGAGAGGATTGTGGGGACGGATTCGATCCCAAAACTGGAGTGGGAATCAACTTAGATAGATTTGGCGAAATGGGCAAAGGGTTCGAGCCTTGGGGAAAACGAAGAATAGGCTCGGATGAAGGTGGGAGACTAGACGAATTAGGGGAAGAAGAAGAAGAAGCTGGGGTATCATTGGTGTCACTAGCATCAAATTGCTCAGCCACTCGGTTATTCAGCACTCTCCCCGATCTTAACGTAGTAACGGCATTCATATTATGATTTTGTGAATGGCCAGGATTCGGTAGGGGTTGAGATGGGAGTTTCCCTTTCTCTCTCGCACTCATTGAGGCGTTTAACTGTGCGATTTGGTTTTCTAATAATTTAATACTCTCACCATGGGAGGCGGAGTTTTTTGTTATGATATCAATAGAAGACCTCATCTCAGCCGAAAATTGCATGGATTGTTTCATGAACATATCCAAAGTTTGTGCAAGTGAGTTGTCAGTACCGGCCACTTGTGGTGTAGAAATGTTGGCCGGATTTTGGAAATTCTGTGACTGAAAGGGGGGCTGATTCTGTGGTTGTGGTTGCTGTGGAGGAGGTCTTTGATAATTGCTTTGTTGGTTTTGGTTCCAAGCAAAATTAGGATGATTCCTCCATCCTTGATTGTACGTGGAAGAATAAGGGTCGTTTCTAGGTCACTGCTGAAAAGCAGCATTAGCTTGAAACGATGCATTCATAGGACATTCTTCCGTTAAGTGTGAAGGATCCGAACAGCAACCACAGACGGTCTTAGGAAGCGTGACCTGATTTAGGGAGAAAGATGAGAACTTGTTTTCGATAGCGTCGAGTTTCTTCTGTATCGCTGCCATTTCGGCTTTTACTGCGATAGAAACATCGAGCTGGTGGATACCTCCCTTAGTTGAAGGTGGTCTTATGCTTTCCCACTGCAAAGTGCTTTCTGCGAGATCTTCCAGATATTTCCATACTTCACCGTCATCTTTAGACATGAAATTGCATTGACACATTGTTTCAAGCATCTGCTTTGTCGCTGGATTAATGCCCTCATATATAATCCGACATAAATCCCATCTTTGTATTCCGTGATGGGGGCATTGGACAAGCAGATCCTTGAAACGTTCAAAGCACTTCCAAAATGGTTCATTGGGAAGCTGGGTGAACTGGTTGATCTCGCTCCTAATATGGGCAGTCTTATGGTTTGGGTAAAACTTCTTAAGAAATGTTATGACGAATTCATCCCAATTAGTGATAGAGTGTGCGGCAGTATTGTAAAGCCATTTTTCTGCCAAGTCGCACAGTATGAATGGGAGAAGACGCAAGCGCATAGCATCGACAGTCAACTGTGAAGTACCCATCATTGCGCATACGTTTTCGAATTTGGTGATGAAAACGTACGCGTCTTCTGACTCAAGCCCGTGAAATTTGGGCAGCAGATTGATGTAGTGGGGTTTAATTTCGAAATTATCCCCGTTAGGTGGTGGAAGAGATAGACAAGTGAGAAGAGGACCACGGATAGGATAGCATCTTTCTTGGAGAGAGATGCGCGGTGGATTCTGCGCACCTACGGGCGGTGGCAGCGTGGTGTTATATTCTGATGGAGTGCCGTCCATCTCGGTCGTGGTGTGTGGTGGTGGGGGAAAAGAAGATGAAGAAGTACCGACTTCGGCGTCGATAGAAGGAACGCGGACAAGACGGGCACTAAGATCCCGTGTCCAGCCGAGCATGCACTAAGCGGGTTTAGTGCAAGTGGCAGCGTGTGTGTGATTGTAAAATTGGTTTGTTTTGAAAAATGTGGGATTCAAGACAAATCACCCTAAGATGCACAAGCAACCCTAGAACTAAGGTCACCTAGGTCCAGTCTCTAGACCGCTCCTAGACTTCCAAAGGACAAGCCGCAGGATCAATCCTCTACCGCCTCCGTACTACCCTTGTAGCCAGGTAAGTGGGAAGGAACCACGTCGTGGGCCTAATTAAAAACCACTAGCCTTAGTCACACTTGCCTAGGCACTACAAAAATGATGCGGATAAACGATAGATTACCCACGACCTTCCTCTGTCCCTATTGAGCGCGACAGTCCTTAGAGTCTGGTTTAGATATTTTTTAAATTAATGAAGGGTTGATCTATATGCTTGATTTGTGATTTGTGGGGCTTAGGAAGGGTGATGAAATCCCCACCTAATCTTGATTTGGTCTTTGCCCCTTAAAGTCCGTATTAAATATGCAAAACAAAACCAATCACAAAACTTTTGCAAAAAGATTTTTTTAAGCGGCGAATATTTTGCAAAGAATCCTGCAGAAAATAGATTTTATTGGATTTGAGAGGAGAGAGAAGGAGTTAAGAAAGATAC
The DNA here is from genome assembly GCA_030015575.1 of Agapanthus africanus. Classification (NCBI taxonomy): domain Eukaryota; kingdom Viridiplantae; phylum Streptophyta; class Magnoliopsida; order Asparagales; family Amaryllidaceae; genus Agapanthus; species Agapanthus africanus. The sequence goes on from JASDDO010000014.1 coordinate 221,678,555, forward strand.
CAGAGAAGTGTGAAACCCTAAATCTCCTGTTTCCTCAAGTCCGTGACTCCAGATTCCCTCGCAAAATTCACACAATAATCGTTAAATATACAATTTGCAGTTTTGTTTTATTTATGATATAGATCGTATAAGAATTCAACACAAATAGTAAGAATAAAAAATTACGCACGCATCCCCGGCAACGGCGCCATTTGATTGATACGAAAGAGTTGTGTTTGTAGTTAACCGCAATCAATAACGGTGTCGCGTGTAGCTAGACCGAGATGAGTACGGGTCGTCCTCTGGGAAACATGGAACCTTTTACTCTTACTTTAGATGTGTTGAAAAAAAGAGGAGGAATAAAGAATTTTATGAAAAGTTTCTAGATCTACGTTAAGCAAGAATGCAAAAATATAGATCTAGATTATTTTAAAGATGTAGTTAATATAATAAGAGGGCTTGTAGGGTTCGTTAGGATTTAGTAGTTATGGACGATTAATTAAAAATTACCCTTTTTATCCTTTAATAGATTTAAAACTAGAACGACGGTGATGCGTGTAGATTAGGGTTTCTGAAGGGAAAAGGAATCCCACTCTTAACCCTTATCTCGACACGGAACTCCGTTCATATCTAGCCTTTACCAAAACAATCATTAATCTAATCTCTAATCGCGATCGGAACTAGCAAAGAATTGCTAGCGCGCCCGATTAGGATGTTAATGATTCTTTTGATAAAGGCTAGATATGAACGGAGTTCCGTGTCGAGATAAGGGTTAAGAGTGGGATTCCTTTTCCCTCCAGAAACCCTAATCTACACGCATCACCGTCGTTCTAGTTTTAAATCTATTAAAGGATAAAAAGGGTAACTTTTAATTAATCGTCCATAACTACTAAATCCTAACGAACCCTACAAGCCATCTTATTATATTAACTACATCTTTAAAATAATCTAGATCTATATTTTTGCATTCTTGCTTAACGTAGATCTAGAAACTTTTCACAAAATTCTGTATTCCTCCTCTCTTTTTCAACACATCTAAAGTAAGAGTAAAAGGTTCCACGTTTCCCAGAGGACGACCCGTACTCATCTCGGTCTAGCTACACGCGACACCGTTATTGATTGCGGTTAACTACAAACACAACTCTTTCGTATCAATCACTCGGTCGTCCCTGGCGGGTAGCTTCCCTACCGCAACGCCAGGGATCAGAAAGCCCTCGCAAGAGGCAACTGAGCAGCTACCCTGCTCAGTCACCCCCGGCTGGTGGTCGATGCTCGCGTTGACATAGATCAAAAGATGGCGCCCCCCATGGAGACACCGAGCAGGTGCCCACTCACGCTCGGCTCAAATACGGTGAGCAGCGTTATGCTCGTCACTCGTAAAGGATCCGAGACCCCAATGAGAGGCATCAGGTCTATCCAGGTCTAAAACGACCTCCCCTCGACTTCGGGGCCCATGGGGATACTTCCTCGGCAGCGCTTGGCATGCTCGTCGGCAAATGATCAAAATCAACCCGACGGGCAATCACTAGACAAGTGGCAAACTTGACATGAAAACACAACGGTGCTGATTTGTATGTCAAAAACTATCTATAACCGCAATCAAGAACGGCGTCGCATGAAGCTAGCCGGTGAGTACGGGTCGGTCCACAGGGATGTTGTGAATTTCCTAATCGCTCTTACGAGTTAATTCCGAAGGGTGTTCGGATTGATTATTAAATCTAAAAACCTAATTATTCTATACTACGATTATCTAGATCTAGTCTTGTTAGGGTTAGGTTTAGGGATGGTTTGGAAATGCAAGTAAATCTCAACGCTTTCTCTACCCGAATGAAGATCTATGAGGAGTTATGGTAATTATCAATAAAGGGGATTAGATCCATTCGGGAAGGTGTTCCTTCCTCTAGATTCTTGTCCTTCCTTTAGAGATCCTTACCCTAACCTCCATGGAAAACGCGCGCAACCGGGCCTTTATACTACTGTGTCATCGTTACCTCGAGGGGTAGGATGCCGTAGGGCGCGGTGTGTGCGTGTATGCATGGAGTCCTATTGTAAATATTTGATGGGTAAGAAAGGGATGAGAGATCTCATCTCTCAAAAGCCTTCCCCAAAGCTAACTCTAAACAATTTTCTACGGCAATGAATTAAATCTACCTAGGGCAAAGAATTAAAATCTAAACTAGAGCAATTAATTAAATCTACTTACAGATGGCTCTCTCCAATCATCAAAGCAGGTTTGTCAGATCTGAATTTCTGAATCGAAAAGAGGCACCGATGCTCTCCATAAAGAATTCTGAATTTATTATTAAAAGGAGGCATAAGGTTTATAATAATTTAGAGTTCCTATTTATAGAGGATAAACCCTAGGTTACAAATTGACCTGCATGTCTATATTTACAAAAATAGCCCCTAAGAAAAAGACCTAATCAACGCCCGCACACCGTCACAAAACTTCGCGCCGACACGGGCTTTGGATGGCCGCGGTTCCGCGGCCAAAGGCATGCTTTGGCCGCGGTTCCGCGGCCAAAGTAAGGGCTTGAAGCTTCCTGTTTTCTGGGCCGGCTTATCTTGACTTGTCCTTCCTATTTCTGTATGTCTTTTCTCAATTGGGCTTTTAGGTTTCCTCCAGATCTCCAGTGAATAATATAGTGGACTTTTACTGTGCTTTGTGTCGACTTCTTGAATCTTGCTTTGTGAACTGTTCCTTATGTAGGCTTGATCAAGAGTCTTCTGTTTATTGGTTAAAGTTCCACTTTTGCATCGTCTTTTCATCGTTTTCACTGATTTCTGTCCAAGAACCTGTAACCTGTAATATATAGCAGACATGCGTCAAAAGTACCTGTTTATTTATAAAACGAATAAGAATGAGGAATATAATAATACAATATTATGGTATGAACAGGTGCAAGCAGAGATATATCTTACGAGCATTCTTCACAAACAGATGGTAGAGCGCGATTTGATGAAGCCAAAGGAAAACTTTTATTACTACCAAAGACAAAGCCTTACAAAGGGTATTTTTTGGGGCTCCCCAGCCTTACAAAATTCAAAAAAAACAAAATAAAAGGAGAAAAACGGGGGCTCTGCACCTTGGGGCCAGGTACGACTTCAAGGTCCTCGACCTCCACCATGTAGCGCGCGAGATCCTCGGCGGCTTCCTCGCCAGGAGCCTCTTCCCCCTGCACTTCGGCGTCCATGAGGGGGAACTCGGCCCGGAGATCTCCGTCGGCAAACTCCGGCATCCGTGCCTTAACGGCATCGAGGGCGTCGTGCCAAATGCGGGTTGTAGCCACGGCCAAGTCATCATAGAAGTCCCTCGACTTCTTATGGCCCTCCACCGCCCTCGATTCAGCCGACTTGGCCGCCTCGGCCGCCGCCCCCAGCTCCTTTCGGAGAGTCTTCACCGTCCTCTTCAGGTTGCCGGCGAGCACCTGGGCATCCTCGAGCTTGACCTTGGCTATCACAGCGGCTTCGCGGTGCCGGGCCGCCTCCCGTTTCCCGGCCTCCACCTCGCCTTCCAAGGCGGCTACCCTCGCCGTCATCGCCTCTAGCTCCCGCCTGGAGCTCTCTTGCAGCGAGGCAAGCCGACCCGCAGCCTCCAGCGCCGGGACTACCACCTCGGCTTCCATACGCAAGGCGAGGGCGACGTGCTGGAGAACCTGGAAAACGCGAAAGGTCAGAAAGATGAAAGAGGCACTGAATCTCACGATGAACCAAAAAATTTACCTGCACGGACTCCTGAGCGATGGACGCCAACTGAGCTCTGAAGGTCCCCCCGGGAACTCTACCCCCTGCCGAGGCCTCTATCTCATGCAGAAGGCTGTCCGCCACGAACATCCCCGATGGCACCGCAAACCGGAGGCCCCCTTCCTCCACCACGGTCGGCGAGGACCGGCCCCGGGAAGGTCTCCGAGAGCTCCTCTTGAGCGACTTCGAGGGAGAGCCGGTCTCCTCCTCCGAGGCCGGATCCTCCAGAATCAGGGCACGCTTCCGGCCCGACACTCTGCTGGGACCCGGGGCGGGATCCGCCCCCGAGCGCTCACGGGGCACCACCACCGGAGAAGTAGGAGCCGGGACGGGCTTCGCACGAGAGGAACCGGCGCCCCTATCCTTCGTAGCCTGCCTCGGATGGCCCATGGAGGCTTTGAGCGAGTCGAAGTCTATGGATTCTGCACGAAACAAATACCCAACAAATCAGTGACACAAGCCGAAAAGCTAACCTAACTTACCGACGAACTCAACGGGGCTGAGCCCGGCCCAACTCAGAACCCTCTAGGACAGCAGCACGTCAGGTCGGGGGATGGGCTCCCACAACGCCACCCTCACCGCGGCGGGGTCATTAGACTGATTTCCCGGCAAACATTTCTCCCTCGACCACTGGGAGGCACGGGCCAGTCCTCGCCCTCGGGAGGGGAGACGAAGAAAAATTTCTTTTTCCAGTCGTGAATAGAAGAGGGCAAGGCCACGACCCCGGTCCCGGCAGTGCCCCCCGGCCATTTTCTGAAAGAGAGATAGACCAATCTCGGGTCGCCCGCTCGACTACCAGGATGACACTTGAAAATGAGAGAAGAATCGAGAAGGGAAAGGCTGAAGGGAACCGCCTGTAACTTCAGGCGGATCAAGAACCCGAGGAGGATCCTCCACGAGTTCGGCACTAACTGGCAGGGGGCCAAACTAAAAAACTTCAGCGCAGCAACAACCTCGGGAGAGAAGGGCAGGCGCATTCCGCCCCAAAAAAGCTTCCAAATACAGGGCAATTTCCCTACCCCGTACTCGATCCGCCCTCTCTCCCTCCTTGGCCAGCCGGAGCGTGTAGCGCGAAGGGATGTGGAAGCGAGCCCGAGCACTAGCGAGCTCGTCCTCATACCTCACCCAACACGAGGAGCCAAGGGCCACATCTGCGGCCTCCTCCCTGGGGGCTGCCCCCGCCTCGCGATCCCGGGGAGAGGATCCGACCCCTGCTCCCTGGGGGGACTCAGACACAACTAAGGGGTCTCTAGAACCTACTCCTACAACACCTACCGAATCTACAAAGGAAGACATCTAACCTTGAAAAAGGAATCTTCAGGGGCCGAAAGTGAGAGAAAGAAGACGAGCGCCGAGCAACCAGGACTTAAGAGAGGGAAATATGAAAGAGTAAGGGCCCAAGGGTGGACCCCACCCCTGTTTATTGCTGCGAGCGGCCTCATCCAACGACGCCCGTCATCTCCCGCCGAAATGACTCCTCGCATCCAGCGGCTCCGGTCGCTCCACGTGTCGATCCTGCACTGGACCACGTCCTATCAGACACCGCAGGCCTGCATACGTCGCGTCAGCCAATTGATACTTGACACGTGGACCGACTCTTCAGTGGCAAGATGCACGAACCGGCGCACCTTCCTTAAATGCAGAAGATCTCGCCCTGATTCACTAGCAGAAAGGACAACTGACAGCCCGAGAACGCATCCCGACGAAACCTTAGATGAGAGCTCACCTCGGGTGGCCCGGCAGTCCACTCCTGACCCGACCTGCCAGCTGGTCGGGACAAGAGTGGGGGGCTAATGATGATACTCAATATCGGTGATCTCCAAGATCAGGACACGTGGCAGATGACATGTCCCATAACTCCGAAGAAAGGGCCCACAGGGGCCGACCAGGACGCCCTGTGCCCGACCTGCAAGTACAAGCTGGCCCTTCTCGAGGCCCCATGCAAATTAGCCTCCTCGGCCCCTCATCTCGCCCCGAGCTTCCACAAGGCCAAGACTCCTCGGCCTCCTCGCTCATCCCCGAGCTTGTTGCCGAGGCCGTCTTCCTCGGCCCTCCGACCAACTCCACCATTCACAGGCATAACCGCCGCTCAGCAAATCTCGCCATGCGCGGATTCTCCGTCAGCAACATCCCGCGTTCCACGCCTTCACGATCCCCATTAATAGACGATCCGCTCTCTACGCGGGCGTGACGTCGGGAGCATAACTACCGGCGAGATTCCCGCACCTGTTGCTGCGTGCCGCCACCGCTATATAAACCCCCATCACAGAGGGGTCAAGTAAGCCATTTTTATTCCACTTACCCGTTACTCTGCTCGGATCTAGTGCTAACTTGATCATCGGAGGGTCCTCGGTGGTGCCAAACCATCCCGGGACTTCTTTGCAACTACTCGGCGCAAAACTCCTCAAATCACTAATCTCCTCAAACCCATTGAGACCCACACGCAACAGGATATCACCTTCTAAATCCACCGGGAGATCGACGAAAGACAACATCTGACGGAGACCCGAAAAGGACCTCCATCAAAACCCATCGACCAAATGTGTACAAAATTATGTTTATATCATCTTATATTAGATATGGAAGCATGCATAGTGGTGAGATTAATTTCATTCGTTGTATAAACGAGGAATCATTTTTTTTTGGCACTGATAAAATGAGGGATCTTCTTAGATTAAAACAAACATGCATGCTTTGCTTTTGCTTTGTCGTGTTTCTCTTTGGGGCTCGTGTTCCTTGGGATCCAAAATCACGTGCTTTTTATATAGGTACCTCGTGAGCGTGTGGGTCCCCCAAAAAACAGGAAAAATCAAACACAAAGTACCCTGGGTTTGCAAATCATTATGATCCGGCTCTAATATAAAATTCAGCTATGATTCAATTTTCACTCTTTTGAAGTTTCTTTCTTTCAATTCGTCTTATTTTGTGGCCAGCATAAAACTGCAAATGAAATCTACCAAAATAAAAATTTCTAAAACATACAAAACCGTTTCTCCCGTGACGTTTTGTCGAGAGAGACTATTAGCCATCTATCTTGTTTCCACCAATAACCAGCCACGGCAAAACGATTCGATCTTCGAAGAAGTGAACGATGGAAGAATGCCATGCAAAAATGTATCGTCATTCACAAATGAAAATGTATCGTCATTCACAAATGAAGATCTAGTAAGGTCCGAGAGAGAGGGAAGGGGCACGTATCCCTACTGAAAATTTTGGATAAAAAAAAAGGGTAATATCGATTTTAAATATGAGTTGAGATATTTTGAACATGTATTATATATATTTATGGTATTAATAAGATAATATAATGTTGGATATAGTGTTCTCAAGACAATTATTTTAGTTAAAGGTAGACGATTATGATAATTGAGAGAGTACTTATATAAGTAGAACAGTCTAACCCGAGATGATAGTATACTATCTGGTTTGTCTTTATCGTTGTGTGTATACGTTTTACTTACTGTTAAGTGTCGCTAATATATAATGATAAAACCCGTAAGATTCTTACTTGACTACCAGTATTATAATGACAATCATATACGTGGGAGCTGGGTGATCCATAAGCACATCCTTAAATGTCCCTAGTCGAGAGAGTATCGAGGCTGGGTATCGATATTCCGGAGTAGACTAGTGTATACGTTTTTAGACCCTGACGAGGGGCGGTGGCCGGTCTCACAAGCCATTGGTGTTTTGTTACCTAAAATAGTATACATGTTCACTGGAGGTGAGTACACTGGACGGACTCGCTAAGAACTTCTACATAGTATTATATATATCCTCATATAGCAGTTTCTCTAGTGACATGAGTACAGATTAGTCTTTTGTCCTGACATCGTCATTTGTCCGTGTGAGTTCCTACTGTACTTAGATTACTACCCTACCACGGTTTAAAAGAATCATGCAAATAAATTTTAGTTGGGTACAGTCCCGGACCATATGGAGGCATTGAGCGATTGTCAGGGATTCGTCTCTCCTGGTATTAGGAATCGATGTCGCACTGTGTTCATTTGGCCATCACCATAAATCCTTGCCCAAGGTGGACGAGATTTACTGATAGGAGTTCGGTAGTTTCTCAGTGAGTGATGAGCTTGACTCCGACATGACTTATCGGATTATTAGGGGTCTTACGTTATCCATCATCTAGATCCGGTATGCGATACTCTTTGACGAAGAGAAAGGACTGTACGGAAATTGTTGCATTCAGGCTCAGGAGGGTACAGACGAACTTGATCGTCGACCTCCCTTTCGGTATATACTTGAATAGCCGTTACATACAGCTAATACCGTTGATGTGCTTATGATTATGGATTTATCAAGTAACACACTGCCAGCGTAATGTCGAGCCTTTAGAGTCCCACACAAAGGGTTTCCAGTTTAGACAATATGATGTAGAGGTCGTACGTTGGTACGCGCATGAGTCCGATTAAATACGTGTACTAGCGACGCAGACTTTAATTGGACGGTTGATAATACCATGCGACTTATGATTAAGTCGGATTATTAAATCAAGTATTGATTTAATAATTTGCACTTATATTTTTTTAATATATATTATAATATTATGTTCACTATTCATTTTCTCTCTCTTGACTATCTGTATTTTTATACGGATACGCATGTAAATATTTCAATACATATACCGGGGTCTTATTCTGTATTTATAAGAAATACTTCTAGAAGGAGGACAGCTCATTGTAGAAATTTCCTTTTTAGGAAATTATTAATGAGGAGGCATGGTGAGGTAGAAAGATGAGCATGGTAGAGAGAGATGTGGTTCTTTATTTATCCTAAAATTTTTATGTCATATTTTATTTTTCGGTTAAAAATAGAAAAGGTGCCATACTGTCGTACATTCACACGCTAAGCTCATTTGCATTATGCCCGGCTTCTCATCATCTCCTCCTTCTTCATAGCTTTCTTGAGCTTTGGTTCATGGGAAAAAATGCTACTGGAAAATTCCTACATCCCCATACTCCATCTCTAGCAAGTTTGGAGTGTCGGTTGCTTCGTCAAAGTTCGCTTTTGGAAGGAAGCTGGAGCTTGAATCGGTTTCCTTCTGATGGATCATCTTCGGTAAGGACGGTCACCCCTTAAGCATGTTCCCGACGGCCAGGGGTCTTCCACAATTGGGTGGATATGCTACAAACGTTGTTATCTTTTTACTTTGTATGCTATGTTACCAGTTTAGTATTTGGAACAATTACTAGGGATTAGTTTTTAATGCTCCTCTGAAATATTTATTTTCGATTCTGTATCGGCCGCGGTTATAATAAAAATGACTGTAATTGCAAAAAATATGGATGGGTATTTTGGTCATTTTGTAATTTTCCGTTAACAACTTTAGGGGGGATTTTGATATTTTGAAAGTCCATGGTACCGATCAATAATTTTAAAAGTTCATAATTTCATTTGGGGAAACCGTCTATAGTTCATGATAGCAAGTTGAAATTTAGCATTTTTTTTATTTTGGACTCGAAAACTTTGATATTTCTAAAAATACATCCAAAACATGATATTTATAAAAAAGACACTAAATTCTTCTCCGTTGACTTAAAAAAAAGTCCCTTCCGTCGTTGTACTGTTAATTTAGTAGGTTAGTCATGTTACCTAGGATTAAATTAAATAATTAATTTGATTTATCACATCTTCTACTTCTTTTTTCCTCGCCTCCTCGCCATCTTTTCATCACCCAATTGAAAAGATACAATTATGAAATCTCATCTCCTCATTTTTTTGACTCCTCCATATATCATCTTTTATACTATTCCATCTCTCTATCTTTTTGAGCGTCCACTATCTTCATCATTTTGATTTTGGACTCTCAATCTCAAGGGTGGAAGTCTCGTCTTAGACATAAGAACGACGTGTCGAGGTAGGCGCTTGAGGATGAGGGTTCATCTAGGTTCACGTTCAAATCCAAACCCAAACGGGTCTCGGAGCCTAGGGTGAAGAGGATTTTGTTTTGGGTATCGGGGATTGGTGGCCACGGCGATGGCAAAGAAGAAAATCATGATCTCGTAGCCGTCTTTGGGTGCATGGATTTGATTTTTGGCGATATGGTTTGGATTTTGATGGGTTTTTGGTTGTGATCTTAATGAGATTGTTGGGGGCTATAAGTCAATTTGATTTCTTTTCTGGAGTTGATTCTTGGTTTTAGAATAATTGTATTGATTTTTTCTTGTGCTTGGCTTAGTTTGTGTAGAATTAACTCAATTAAGTAATTATTAAGAAGCCAATTCATCTTGAGATTTAATGAAGTGTCTAATTAATGAAAAATAGATGCTAATTGGATGGAAGTTAACTATAGTTTGATTTGAATAATTGAATGTATTTTTTAGCAATATCAAGTTTTAGGTAGAAATATCAAAGTTTTGGAGGTCCAAAATAAAAAAAACCCTAAAATATTAATCCATTGAGTAGGGATATAGACGGATACGGAATCCAAGCTGGCTCCGTATCCGTATCCGATTTTTATCAAATACGGATTGCTATTTCATTTTCGATGACTCTCCGTATCTGTATCCATATCTGCCGATAGTCAACGGGTACATTCGTATCTAATACCAAAAAACAATAAATTTTGGTTTTATTGAGTGTGTATTTTTCAATAATCATTTCGTATATGTATCCGACTTTTACCAAATACGGATAGTCGGATAGTAATTTTCTTTTTCGATAATATCTGTATATGTATTCAAATTTGTCTATGAAGCCGGATACGGATATGGTAACATCTATATTATAATTTTTGCCATCGTGTATATCTCTAATTGGATGGTTTTTCCAGAGGAACGAGAGCAGATAAACTAGTTCTTTACGACCGTAAAATCAGTGCAGAGTAATTTGATACTGTACTTAAGGAGAAGGGTAAAAGAATTAAGGATTCTACCAAAAAAGAAAAGAATTAAGGATAATACTAAAATGATTTGTAAAAATACCCAGCATAATAACCCCACCCTTAATTAATTTTTGTCCAAATGAAGCCAACAAATCTAGGTCCATGCGAAAAATATTTAAACCAAAATTATTGCCAAATTAACTTGGTCCAACGAATTTCTAATTCCCTGACACCGACACGTGTCCGTCTCCACCACCACGAGACTCCTCTTCTTGTAACCATCGATGCCTTTTCAGCTGCTTTGTCCATTTTGGACAGCATCAAAGGCGATATCTTGTACGCGTATCTTATGAACTGTACCTTTATTCTCACCCGCGGAGACTATATGCACGTGTTCAATGGTGCGATACGCTGGGATCTGTTTCCTTTTACGCGCAACTCGGTGAGCAGACCCAGACTACGGATGCTTTACCGTTTTCAACGGTTGGCTGACCTCTTTCTAATTCTAGGGGCGCCCATACCCGAACCCTAAACTTTACGGGTTTGGATACTTATGCCCGGATCCAAACAGCTAGTGGCTAAAAATAGGCGCAATTTTGATAGACAAGATCCGACGGTTTACAATGAAATACGCCAACTATTCATAACCAATAATACAATAACCAATATCAGAATAAACAATCAAAGCGGAACAACAGGGATACGAAGCATACAGAAGGCAGGGGATTAGATGGTGACCAAGATAGATCATTCTAATGATCGGGGTTGACATGTGATGGGAGTCGGGATCTCCCTCGGATGTCGTCCTCCGTCGATCTTCTGACCAGCGAGGCTGAAGGGACGTGATTTAGAGAGAGAGAGAGAGAGAGAGAGAGAGAGAGTGGATCTTAATGGTTTGTTGATTGTTGTTGACGCCGAGTTACCTGCAAAGGAAGTTCTGAGGTGGGAAACCACCTTAGTACTCTCTGACGATCAAGTAAGTACCGGGAAATAATTGGGCAGAGTAGCGAGGTATTGGATTGAATTCGAGTTACCTGAATCGTCTGGAGTAGGGGTTTATATAGAGGTCGCCTGAGGACAAGCTGATATGAGATTTGTTAGTTATATGTATGCCCTAGAGGCCATTACTATATATAGGATGTATATTGTAGTGAATGCTTGGACATATATAGGGAGGGCTTTCTTGCTCGACATGATAGTATACTATCTGGTTGCTCTTTACCTTAACGTGTACACTGATAGTCTCTCTGTTACATGTTGGTAAAGCCCTTAGGATGTGTACTTGACTACCTGGATTATGATGCGGATCATACTAGTGGGGACATGGTAGTCCATAAGTACATCCTTCAAGGTCCCTAGTCGTGGGTATATCGAGACGGGGCATCGATATACCAGAGTAGACTAGCGTATACCTTCTCGACCCATTCAGATGGGCGATGGATGATCCCATATCCATTGGTGTTTGACATCAGAGATGATATACGGGTGCTCAGTGGAGACTGGATACACTGGACGGACTCGCCGAGAACTCCCAGATGGTATTATACCTCACGTCAGATGGCAGTTCTCTGGTGACACTGGTACAGGTTAGTCTGTAGACCCGAGATCGTCATAGAGTCTTGTGTGATTCCCACTGTGCTTTGATTTCCACCTTACCACGTCCAAGAGGGCGTGCAAAACGGTGGTTTTTGGGTACAGTCCCGAATCACATGGAGGTAATGAGCGATAGGAGGGGATTCGTCTCTCCCGGTATAGGGAGTTGATGTTGCGCTGTGTTCGATTGGCTATAACCGGAAATCTCTGGCCAGGGTTGCTGAGATTTACTGGTAAGTGTTACCAGTAGTTTCTCGAACTATTATAGACCTCATATCGACACGACTTATCGAGCTACTGGGTCTGACGTTTACCACCCCTAGGCGAGACATGCGACATATCAGACGATCAGACCGGACTGTACGGTAACTGTTGCTGGTTGGATTCACAGGAGTGTGAGCGGGCTTGCTCGTCGATCTTCTGATCGCTCAATACCCGGGTGGCCGTTACGTTTAGCAGACCGCTTGCGGCTTGTGGGTGCTTGATATGATCATCATCTGCTGCCGGCGTATTGACGAGTCTTTAGAGTCCTACACAGAGGTTTCCTGGCTCAAGCGAAACGAAATAGGAGCACATATGAGATATGTGCGGGACCGAGAATAATACCAGTATGTGATACTGTATTCTATTCTCGCGATTTGTATCATTGGACGGTTATATGAGATATAGCCGTGTTACCGAATCAAGTGTTGATTCGATACATTGATACACTAAATATTAGTCAGTTATATGCAGTATGACCGGATCATTAAATCAAGTATTGATTTAATGATTTAATATATAATTATATATTTGATATATTACTTTGCATTAACTAATATTGGTTCACTTTAGATAGATTTTCTCACTTGTTGTGCATATTGTATATATGATATAGTTTTGTGCACTAGTTTGTATCATATTTGATGATACATGCAAACTTGGGTGTGTATGCATTAAACCATGGTTTAGATTAATGGTTAGGGTATTATTTTCTTTTTTTTATTTATTTTTGGAAAAACAAAGTGGTGGCTTTTCTTATTTTTGGCAAGAAGCTTCATGACTTTTCTAGCATCTTTGAATAAGTCTTACCATTTTGTTTTATTCCCAAAACCTAACCATCATACCTAACCCTAGTTTATTCTCTACACTTGTTAACTCAACCTTGGTTGCTAATATGATAAGAATGACTTTATTTTCCATTTTGAATAATTCTTATCATATTCTCTTTTTTCTTCCTCTTCTTCTTCAAGAAGAAAAAGCTTGCTAGTTTTCAATGGTGAAATGAGAAAAAGAGTGAGAAATCCAAATATAAAGTGAACCCACTTCCTATTTCTTCATTCTCTACCACTTGCCAAGTAGTATAGGGTGTTTTCTTCACAAGTTTCTTGACTTGGTGAAGTTGGAGCTTGATCTTGAGTTGCCTCGACGTAGATCATCTTCGGCATCGAAGTCGACGACCTAGCCCGATCATTTCTTCGACGAAACCATCGCTAGAGTCCGGGATCCGATGATCGCAGCGGAGGGACATCATCACGGAGCTAAGGAAGTGGAGGACCGGATCTACAAAGGTTGTAGCCCCTTTCACTTTATAGTAAAGTTGTTTACATGTTTAGTTTTCGCCTAATCTCTAGTTAACGATCTAGCATTAGGGTTTCTCGGCACAACAAAAATTTGATTTTGGCATGGTCGATGCCTTGTGGAATCTCTTGAGTGTGCCTAGGAACCCTACAGTGGTATCAGAGCCTAGCTAGAGCCTTAGGCGATGAGTAGACGAAGCTAGAAGTCCGTTCGAACTCGAAACCCTAACCGAATACCCCTCTCTGTACATTTTTTCAAAACTGGGTTTTTTTCAGATTAAAAATGCTTAAAAAATTCAGCAGGAAGTTCTAAGAATTACGGTGCAAAAATGACCAAAAGATACGCCTAAAGCGCGGCGGAACCGCGGCAGAAGCTTGGCTTCTGCGGCGGTTCCGCGGCCATATGATGAGATCAGCCATCAATTTTTGCACAGTAATTTGTTTCTTCAGGTGCTGAGTTTTCTGGGAATTTTTAATTTGCGCTCAAGAGTTGAGTTTTCTGGGGTGTTTTGGAGCTTCGATGATTCGATCGGAAATTTCAAACTTTGTCTATGTGCTTTTCCGGGTAATTTTAGAATATGTTAAAAAGTTCGACCGGATATAAATACCCATTTTATCCCCTGCCGGGAAATTTCCAATTGTTGGATTTTCCATAGTTTAATGACGTTCCAAGTAGTGCAAGTAACGCGATGGTCCCTCTAGAAGACAACAAACCTTAACTCGATTATGTGACCGTCTTGAACTGCCCTTTGAACCTTAGGGTTTGGGGCAGTACGGCGTGCCACATGTGAGGCGTTGGCTTGACCCTTCTACGGCTGGACCATTGGTACTGAGGCATGAAGTGAATGTTTTTAAACTTATTTCATGTGTTGAGCTGTTTCGGGAAAACTTGGGTGTTCGATTGTTCGATCGGAAAGTTTAACATTTTCTATTTATCTGGAATGTGATACAACATTTGGAATTCACAAGTAGTTATGAGATAACTGAATGAATGTTATAAACACAGCACTTTAGTCTCACTTGATCGGTTGCCACGGAATTTTGATGCGATCAAAAGTCCGTTGCAATCACGTAGTGTACGCGGATACTCGCCGGATAAACTTAATAGACAGTCATACTCCTTAGCCCCGACTAAGTGACTGTAGGAGAACACCGTCGCCGAAAGCATCCGTTCGGGTGCTCGCGGTAGCGGTGTTCCGCCTTAGTGCACTTCGTCGACGGTATCGGGCGTGCAGCCGTCTACTAAAGTTTGCGACGAGCATTCGTACCGGGTGTCGGGAATCTTGTTGAATTGCCCGACTCGATATTGAAAAGAGTTTTCGATAATGAGACTAAAATGCGGGATTTATAATTGTTAGGCATGCGATGTCTAAGGAATTCATTTGATTAGGCATGCGATGTCTAAAGAGGTTGCGGATTCTAACTGTTGTAGTTTTACACTTTCTTTTCTGTGACCGTAAGTGTAGTATGTGGTGGTATTGCCGATTGTCATTGCTATATGTCGACGACAATCGGTGTATGCGTACTTACTTACGTTGATGACATGTGATGTTATGTGTTGCTGGATATGTTATATTGGATCGTCGTGTTTGAATAGCCGGGTTTTTTTTATGTGAGATGAGTGTTTTTCATTTTCATTCATGTAAAAACTTGTATGTAATATTCTTTTATTGGGGCACTTCCAGGTTGCGGAAGATGTCATCCTTTGTATATTATTTACTTTTCCGCACTAGGATAGACCCAAGGAGGAGAGCACAAGTAACCGGGTTCTAGGGTCCAGCGGGAGACCAACTCGAGGAGTCGAGTCCGGGTCTCCTAACCCTAGAATTGGTAGGGTTGCTTGCCGCTCTCATAGGGGTCTGGGGGTGTGGGTTTGGCTATTCATTGCGACTGTGGAATCCGTGTTTTATACTGGCTCGTATTGAAAACACGGACGTCCTAGTATATCCAATGTTTCATATGATTCTTCTGCTGCGATATCTGTGATGTGATCATGTGATATGTTCAGATAGATATAGTATATAGTATATATGATATATTATATAGACGTTGCTTATGTTTTACACCCGCGCTAGCTCTGCCTCGCTCTGGCGTTAGTCACCTAACCTAACGGTGCAGACGGGACATCGAGGCGAATGCGGATGGCATAAGCGTACGTTATATTTATCTATGATGTTTAGGTGGACTTAAATGATAGGACTTCATTAATATGATTAATGAAAGTAAAAGAAACCTAAAGATGTTGTGGAATCGAATTTCAAAAATAAAAAAGGTAGCTACAGTTCTTGCTTTGCACAGCGGTATATATGATATATCCTGCACCTTATTCGATGATGAAAGGGCCGACGGTCCCTTCACCGGGAGTGACCCCTTTAGCAATAACTGGCAGATGCTACACACTCGGTTTGTCTTTTGATTGCTTCTATAGTTTCTGCTTTGCACAGTGATATATATGATATATCCCGCACCTCATTCGACGAGGAAAGGGCCGACGATCCCTTCACCGGGAGTGACCCCTTTAGCAAAACTAGAAAGGTCTCAAAAACACTCCATTTTAAAATCATTTGATTCTATAACGATATCAAGTTCATTACGCAATAGGTTTTCAGAAAAACCTGTCGTATCCCTCCGTCATTTCAGATAAGTAGTAGTTAGTATTCGTGCTACGTTTGTTGGCCTGCGTCAAGACGTAGTGTGCGGTAGCTAACTAGTATTTATCTGCTTATGCATATGATGCAGATTGGATTAGGGTAGTCGTGTGACTTTGTTGGCCTGCGTCAAGGGTCATGCGGGTGGGTTTAATTCAATCAGGAAATGACGGGTTGAACTTGACTAGCGCACTATGGTTTGTTGGCCTGCGTCAAGGTCATAGGACGCCAGGGGCAAAATATTATCGGGAATTTCAAGTGTTGAAATTTGCAATGAGATTGCATACCTTCTATAAGATAGTTGAATCCTGATACCCGCTGCGAGTAAGAGTTACTCCTGGGAGAGTTTTACACATTATAATTAGCCGATCAAGTAGGTGTCTAGAAAGGTGTCAACGGGGTTACGCCTCTGGGAAAACGAGGTTTACATTAATTAGGTTCGTGCGAAAGCATGGGGGACCTCCCTCAAAGTACCGACACTGGCCTGGTTGAAAGATTTGCGAACTTGTAGCGTGTAATTAATCCCGGCTAGTCTTTCCTTTTAGGGTTTGAAGGAAGATTGGATAAAAATAGTGGGAGCCATCCTGATTAGATAAAATAATAACCAATCTATTCTTGCAAGAGCGCACGCTGAGTGTTTTCTTCTCTCTCTCTCCAAGTAGCGACCATTTCACGTCTTAATCAAGATAATAAAACGGATATATTGACCGAACCCGCTTGTTATACTGAGCTGAGGAACGTTGGTCCCGCTCCGACTTATAATTGTTATAAGACAGAGCAGGAAATTGGGGAATACCAGAATTCCCGTGCCGCCCAAACGAAGAGAGTGCATGCTGATGCATCATCTTCGGGTGTGTTCATTATATAGAACTGTTTCTCAGTATCCTTTACGTCCTGGGTTTATGATACCGGGTCAGGATCCCGCAAATGTAATCCGTTACATGGGCTACAGAAAGGTAGAGAACTGAGAACGGGTGATAAGTTTCATGAGAAAAAAAACGGGGCAAGTGTTGCAGCCAAGTCTGTTGGTCACTGTCACCCTGTATTGCCTGTACATTGATTCTGAACAAATGCTATTAGATACCGTACCTGATATACAAAATCATATCAATCTCTTTATTTAGTAAAGAAATGATATAATTTTGTATTGTTGGATAATGTTTTGAACATTTCCTATTTTCAAAAGTTGATCAGTTCAGGCACGTTATCTAAAAGCATCAACGTTCTAAATCAAACTACAGTTCCTAGTATATAGAACACACACAAGAGGAAGAGTTCAGAAATAAACGAATCCTTCCTGAGGCATTGTAGACTGGGTCATATCAATGCGACCCGACTGGCTGAAGTTACATTTAGATGTATATTTAAATTAGTTTGAATTTACAACTTGTGAAACTTGCCAGTCATGTCACAAAGATTAGATGATCATAGCTCTGTTTGTTGGAAACAGAGAAAGAGTTAGTAAACTCTTGGGACTGATACATGATGATGTATGTAAGGTCCCCTGTCTACACATGCCAGGACCGGTTCTTTGTACTTCGTTACATTCTTTGATAATCTCTCAAGATTCAGACATATGTTCCTGTTGAAACACAAGTCCGAACCTTTTGAGATATTCATAGAATATAAGTTAGAAGTAGAGAACCAAAATACAGGTAAAAGTATTATGTGCTTTGATGAAATCAAGGAGGAGAATACTTGAGCACGGAAATACTGGACTATTCTAAAGGAGAATGAGATTCTCTCTCAGCATTACTCCTCCGTATACATCATAGCACGATGGTATATCGGGGCGGAGCAAAAGCACCCTATGTGATATGGTGTGCTCTATGATGAGTACTACTGAGTTTCCTATTTCCTTTTTGGGAGTTATGCACTTGAGAAGCTGCATACCTATTGAATTGGGTTCAAATCAAATCAGTGCCTACCACTTCATATGTGATATGGAAAGGGAAGAGCCCATTTCTTAAGTTAGTTAAGATTTGGGGTTGTCCGGCCTATGTCTAAAAGCAAAATCCGGACAAGATCGAGCCAATGTCTGTTCTGTAGAACTGGAAAGGTTCCATCTATACGAACTGCAGCTGATGATTTGGTAGAACCAAAGAATTCAATAGTCCCCAACAAACCTCAGCCTCTCCGCCGATCTGGTAGGGTTCCTCATCCGCCTGAGAGATACTTCGGTTTCTCGATGACAGTGGGAGCGAGGATTGCATCATGAGATGATGACCCAACTAGTTTCGAGCTGGCCATCAGGAGTGGGACTCTGTAAGAATGGCTGGATGCTTAGCGATCTGAGATGGAATCCTTATATATCAACAAAGTATGGACTTTGGTTGCTTTATCTGAAGGGTTAAATCCCCATCATGAGCAAGTATATCTTGAGAAGATTACTTGGTATACATGGAAAAGTTGAGACTTTCAAAGCTAGACTTGTTAAAGGTTTGCATCATTGACCAGGTATGGATCATGATGAAACCTTTTCTAAGGAGCTATGCTTAAGTCCATACAGATCCTACTTGCCACGGCTACATACCATGACTACAATATCTGGCGGTTGGGTGTCATGACTACTTTTCTAAATGATGTTTTAGAAGAGAAAGTCTATAAGTACACAGTCAGAAGGCTTCGTAGACAGTGGGAGCAGCGGAAACGTGTGCAAGATATTTTATGTGATGAAGCAGGCATCGCGGAGTTGGAATATCTGTTTTGATGAGTTAGTCAAACAGTTTGACATCATCAAAATGGTAGATGAACCTTGTATATGCAAAAAGGTAGTAGGGAGTATGGTAGTGATCCTCGTAGAATACGTGGATGACATACTCTTGATAGGGAAGGAGTTTCCTATGCTACGCTCGGTCAATCTCCGCTTATCACAAGGATTCTCCATATAGGATCAAAGTGATACCTGTTGGGGTAAAAATTTACACCCCGGTTGACCGAGTCAAAGTCAAGGTCAACCCCAAGCCAGGTGGGCCCAAGCCCAGGTCAAGTGGGCCCATGCCCAGGTCGAGTCCGAAACATGAAGCGGCCGACCCTCCCCATGCCAAAAATGAAATCATGTAATAAATAATTTTTATGTAATTTTTTATGCATGAATGTAAACAAAATGGGTATAAAACCAAATTTTTGTAAGCCCATGGCTTATGTGCAAAAAGAAATGGCACATGAACCATGGGATGGGCAAAATACTATTTTGTAAAGCCCAAGGGGCTATATGTAAATGTGTAAGCCTATATAAGGCAACATGATGATGAATAAAGCATAGACTTTTTTCATTCCCTCAAAAACTAGGGTTTGTTCCTCCACTCTTTCTTTTCCAAGTTCTTTCTCTTCCTTTTCATTTTCCAAATAAATCAAGAGCTTAGCTCTCTTTTTTTTTTAAAACTAAATAAAGTTTTGCCATAAACCTATCTCCCAAAACTCCATCAAGAGAAGAAAAATGGTCTCTTTTTTTTATCATCCAAGATCTAGATCTTGGAGTTTCAAGAGAACCCATTTTGGGTTTCTTCTCAAAGGAGAAAGGAGAAAATTCCTTTGGAGTTCAACTCCACAAATAAAATTCTTTTGGGGTTCAACTCCACCACCAGGAAAATTATTTTGGAGTTCAACTCCACTACAAAAATTCTTTTGGAGTTTAACTCCACAGTAAAAATCTTTTGGAGTTCAACTCCACAAATAAAATTCCTTTGGAGTTCAACTCCACAAATAAAATTCCTTTGGAATTTAACTCCACTACAGAAATTCTTTTGGAGTTTAACTCCACCAAAAAATACCTTTTTTGGGGGAGTCTAACTCCACATTACATTTTTTTTAGCCATATAAAATTCTTTTGGAGTTGAACTCCACGTTCAAAAAAAAAAAAAAAAGGGGCAGTCACATGCAAAGCATGTGACGGGTCACATGCAAAGCATGTGACCCCATCACATGCTAAGCATGTGACGGGTCACATGCTAAGCATGTGACCCCCCCCTCACATGAGGGGTCACATGCTAGCATGTGACCCTCCATGTCACATGCTAGCACTTTTAAAACAAAATTCTCTTTTTTTCTTTCTTCCTCCTTTTTTTATTTAAAATAAAAATAAATAAATATTAAATAAATAAAAATAAATTATAAATAATTTTTAAAAATAAAAAAAAACATAATTATTTTCCTTTCTTTATTTAATCCCTTTTTTATTTTAAAAAAAATATTAAATAAATAAAATTAAATTATAAATAATATTTTAAAAATAAATAAAAAAAAAAATTCTCCAAATATTTATTTACTTATTTATTTTCGTTTTTATATATAGAAAATATATATATATGTATATATCTCTTTTTACAAGTGGAATAAAACAGAAAAAATACACACACACCAACACACTGCATATTGAGTTCGCATGACCAGTTTAACCCGTCAATCGGAGGTTCCTTCGCTCCAAATGCGAGGGGTAATTAACGGCAGCTTAGTCCGCGGCCGCCGGAGATTCGGATCCCCACAATCAATAAACCCCGGCCTACCCTAGGCAGGGGGAATCTGTAATGCGCCTGACAAGCGCGCGCGTATTCCCATCTCAATGGGGTGACGAAAAACGCCCTACAGATTCTGGCACGCCCGGTGGGACTAATCTCTCCTCCCATATTTCGGGTTAAACGTTCATGCGAACTCAATCAATATACATACCTATATTTATACTAAAATAATGCTCTTTCATGCAGATTTTCAAGCAATCACCTTTCGACGATGTCTTCAATGATGAACTCAGCTCCTGTCTCCTACACGATGAAGATAGACTCCAGGACGGTTCTTCCGGCCAGTCTCGGGCGACAATGGGAGGAGCCGCTGCTACCATTCGGCTCTATTATGTTCATGCCTGTTGGCACCATCCCAGCTCCTCAAGCCCAGGTGGCAGACAAACCAGTCCCGAAAGGCAAAAGGCCAAATGTGGTGGTCGCGAGGGCACCTCAGCCCAAGCGCAAGTCCGTTTCCGAACGACTCTCCATGGCCCCAGCTGGGGGCAAGGCCACCAACACCAACAAAGCTACAATGCGTCCCGAGCAAGCTCCAGCGGTGCCCTCGACCACTGCTCGATCGGGTGTCTTCTCTAAGCCCCCCTCTGATCAACTCACAATGGCTTTCCGGATAGCGGATGCCCGCCAAGCCTTCAAAATCGAGAAGCTGAGGGAGAAAAGGCTCAGATATAGAGCCAACAAAAGGGCTAGGGCTCCTGCCAGGCTGAACCTCATGAGGTTCGAAGAACAGGGTTACCCCGCCGAAGATGAGGAAATGGCTGGGTATGTGGTCCACACTGTCTATACGGTAGGCACGCGCAGCAAGAGTAAGGATGGGGCCACCACATCTCAAGTCCAATCTAGCCTGAATGTGGTTGCCGCTGCCCAAGAACAGCCGCCCCTGCTGGGTGATGAAAACCCTCTCGATGAGGATGATAGGCAGAAAGACCTTTCGGTCCATGAGGAGTCGGGCTCGGAAAGCGAAGAAGAGCCGACTTTCCGCCCCAGGACCGCAGAGCAAGAGCTGCTTCAAGAGCTCCGAAAGCAGCTCAGAAACAAAGACAAGGAGATGGCCAAACTCTACTCCAAAATCGATGACTTGACGAATGTCGTGATGCAGCTCACGGCCCGACTTGCCTCTCAGCCGCCCAATCAAGCGGAGGGCTCGACTCGTGAACCGGGAAGTGGTGTGCCAAAACAGCCGACGCCTATTCCCTCAAATCCAAAAGTGGGCGAACTACATGAAAATCAGTCGCATCCTATCTCGGGAAATGTCTTGGCTACCGATGACAATAGCCCGCTAACTCAAGATCAAATCATGGATTTGGTTGCCAGCAAAGTCAAAACATTGGTGGCCGAAGCCGAAGCCCAAAAAGATATCGGCAGTAGTGGGAGACCATATCCTGCTCAGTATGATCTGGTAGAATTTCCTAGCGGCTATGTCATCCCTAAATTTGGAAGATTCGATGGGACGGGAAATGCGAATCAGCACATCGCCCATTTCAAAGCCTCATGCGGGAATACTGGGGGCAACGATGCGCTTCTCCTCCGCCAGTTCGTTAATAGCTTGACCGATGTTGCTTTCGACTGGTACGCGAGCATACCAGATGGCTCCGTTACTACTTTCGTCCAAATGGAATCTTTGTTTCGACAAAGGTTCATGAGCGTCAGCGATAAGATCACCATTGCCGAGCTCGTAAGGACCAAGCCCAAGAACAACGAAAGCAACACGGATTTTATAACCCGATGGCGCAATCTCTCCGTCAAATGTGAACCACCGATAGAGCAGGAACAATCTGTCAGTCTTCTTGTCGGAAATCTCAACAATTGGATGGCCCCGTTTCTATGCACCGCGGGTCTCAAAACATTCCAAGAACTGACCAGAAAAGTTCAAATGCTGGAGCGCTCAAAGCAGGAGTCCTCCTCGGATTCCCAAAATAACAATAGGTCCTGGAGAAACCGAAAGGACGATAATCGCAAAGGCGGAGATCCCGACGATTATGAATCTTTCAATGCTTCGGCTAACCGAAATAAGCAAGGGATGAGCGGGCCTAGCGCCAACCAGCCTCGGAAGCCAATGTTCGGAGAGGGGGGAGAATCTCCACTGAAACAGAAGCTGGATAAGGTCTATTCCTTCAGAAGGGACAAAATCCGTAAAATATTCAAAGACGCCCTGAAGAACGGTCTACAACTGCCAGAGTCAAAAAGACCGCAGGAAGCGAATAGGACCGACGACCCCAAATACTGCCCCTATCACAGAGTGATAGGTCATGCCATTGAGGACTGCTTCGTCTTCAAAGATTGGGTCGAAAAGCAATACAAGGCAGGAGAGATAGAACTGTCCAAAGGCGTGTTAGTAAACAGTCAAGATGCGACCGCCAATTTCATACAAACGGAGACCGAAGTTCTTCGTGAAACTAATTCTCTCAGACATCTGCCTTTCTCTGAACACAGTCGACCACCACGTCATTAAACTGGGAACGATCGACCTCTAAGTCGTTAAACTGGGAATGTAAAAAAAATGCAAATAAAAAAATGTGTAAATAAAAGAAAAATAAAGAAAAGCCGAAATGATGGGGCAACTCGCAATAAAAATCAGCGAGTAAAAATAAAAATGAAAATAAAGCCGAAATGATGGGGCAACCGCGAATAAATAGCCGAAATGATAGGGCAATCGCGACTTTCGCGATAAGAAAAGCTGAAATGATAGAGCAATCGCGGTAAAATAAAAAAATTAAAAAAAAAAAAAAACAAGGGCGGATGATGAGTTGCTCCTGGCATTATTCCAGTGCAGCAATGCAGACGCCAAACAAAAATCCAATTTCCCAAAATTCTTTCAGCCCTACGGCCAGTCCCCAAATTGACTACCGTATACAATCCACGGGCTCAAATAATTCTCAGTATACCCATGCCCCATCGCAACCACCAGTTACGCGGCTGGTCTCTGCCTTTGGAATTATGCTTCATTGGAAAGACCCACTCATGTGTCCTCACGATGCATGAGGAGAACAAACCTTTGTGGGATCCTTACGACTCACAAAGGAAAAGCACACTTAGGAGTCCTCACGACTCCTAAGGAGAACATACACCTGCGGGATCCTTACGACTCGCAGGGAGAAAATACCTTTATGGGACCCTCACGGCCCATAAAATTGAAAAGTCTTAGGTGATAGGGATCCAAACCTGTCTCCTAAGCCATTGCTCCCCAATCCCCAAGTGGCGAATGATGAGTCGCTCCTGGCACCATATTCCAGTGTAGCGATGCAGACGCCAACCAAATTCCAAATCTCATACCAACGGCGAATGATGAGTCGCTCCTGGTACCATATTCCAGTGCAGCGATGCAGACGCCAACAAAGTCCTGAAATGTTTCTGGCCCTACGGTCTGGATCATACATCCTGCAAAACCGTATACAATCCACGGGCGTAAAACAATCCCAATCTCTACCAAGTCCTCCCGGGGCAAATGATGAGTTGCTCCTGGCATCATTCCAGTGCAGCAATGCAGATGCCAAAACAAAAAAATTCCCAAATCCTCCCGGGGCACATGATGAGTTGCTCCTGGCATTATTCCAGTGCAGCAATGCAGATGCCAAAACAAAACCAATTCCCAAATCCTCCCGGGGCAAATGATGAGTTGCTCCTGGCATTATTCCAGTGCAGCAATGCAGATGCCGACCAAAACCAAAATCCCCAAACCCTCTCATGACAAATGATGATTCGCTCTTGGTACCATATTCCAGTGTAGCGATACTGATGTCAACCCAAATCAAATCAACCAACAAGCTCTGCGTCGGAATCATGCTTCGTCTCAGAATGTGCACCCCGTGTCGAAATGATGGTTCGCCTCGGTGTATCTGCCTTCCCTGTCGGAATTATGCTTCGGCTCGGAATCAACCAACGACCTCCTCGTCGGAATTATGCTCCGCCTCGGAATCAAGTCAACCAGCAAGCTCTGCGTCGGAATTATACTTCGTCTCAGAATGCACCCCGTGTCGAAATGATGCTTCGCCTCGGTGTACCTGCCTTCCCTGTCGAAATTATGCTTCGTCTCGGAATCAAGTCAGCCAACAAGCTCTGCGTCGGAATCATGCTTCGTCTCAGAATGTGCACCCGGTGTCGAAATGATGGTTCGCCTCGGTGTATCTGCCTTCCCTGTCGGAATTATGCTTCGGCTCGGAATCAACCAACGACCTCCTCGTCGGAATTATGCTCCGCCTCGGAATCAAGTCAACCAGCAAGCTCTGCGTCGGAATTATACTTCGTCTCAGAATGCACCCCGTGTCGAAATGATGCTTCGCCTCGGTGTACCTGCCTTCCCTGTCGAAATTATGCTTCATCTCGGAATCAAGTCAGCCAACAAGCTCTGCGCCGGAATCATGCTCCGTCTCAGAATGTATCCCGTGTCGAAATCAATGCTTCGCCTCGGAATATCTGCCTTCCTTGTCGAAATTACGCTTCGCCTGGGAATCAACCTCTGCATTGAAAGTATGCTTCGGTCAAAATGTCTGCCGCTCTTCGGAATGATGCTCCGATCCCCTGGAATCATGCTCCGCTCATCGGAATGATGCTCCAATCCCTGGAATCATGCTCCGCTCATCGGAATGATGCTCCGATCCTTGGAATCATGCTCCGCTCTTCGGAAAGATGCCCCGAACTCTGGAATCATGCTCCGCCCTTCGGAAAGATGCTCCGAACCCTGGAATCATGCTCCGCCCTTCGGAATGATGCTCCGAATCCTGGAATGATGCTCCGCCCATCGGAATGATGCTCCGATCCCTGGAATGATGCTCCGCAAATTGGAATGATGCTCCGATCCGTGGAATCATGCTCCGCCCATCGGAACGATGCTCCGATCCCTGGAATTATGCTCCGCTCTTCGGAAAGATGCTCCGAACTCTGGAATCATGCTCCGCCCTTCGGAATGATGCTCCGAATCCTGGAATCATGCTCCGCTCTTCGGAAAGATGCTCCGAACTCTGGAATCATGCTCCGCTCTTCGGAATGATGCTCCGATCCCCTGGAATCATGCTCCGCTCATCGGAATGATGCTCCGATCCCCGGAACCAAGCTCCGCCCATCGGAATGATGCTCCGATCCCCTGGAATCATGCTCCGCTCATCGAAATGATGCTCCGATCCCTGGAATCATGCTCCGCCCTTCGGAATGATGCTCCGATACCCTGGAATCATGCTCCGCCCTTCGGAATGATGCTCCGCCCTTCGGAATTATGCTCCGCTCTTCGGAATGATGCTCCGATCCCCTGGAATCATGCTCCGCTCATTGGAATGATGCTCCGATCCCTGGAATCATGCTCCGCCCTTCGGAATGATGCTCCGATACCCTGGAATCATGCTCCGCCCTTCGGAATGATGCTCCGAATCCTGGAATTATGCTCCGCTCTTCGGAATGATGCTCCCATCCCCTGGAATCATGCTCCGATCCCTGGAACCATGCTCCGATCCCTGGAACCATGCTCCGCCCATCGGAATGATGCTCCGATCCCTGGAATCATGCTCCGCCCTTCGGAATGATGCTCTGATCCTTGGAATTATGCTCCGCGAATCAGAACGATGCTCCGATCCCCTGGAATCATGCTCCGCTCATCGGAATGATCCTCCGATCCTTGGAATCATGCTCCGCCCATCGGAATGATGCTCCGATTTCTGGAATCATGCTCCGCTCTTGGGAATGATGCTCCGAATCCTGGAATCATGCTCCGCCCTTCGGAATGATGCTCCGAATCCTGGAATCATGCTCCGCTCATCGGAATGATGCTCCGATCCCTGGAACCATGCTCCGCCCATCGGAATGATGCTCCGATCCCTGGAATCATGCTCCGCCCATCGGAATGATGCTCCGATCCTCTGGAATCATGCTCCGCTCATCGGAATGATGCGATTCCTGGAATCATGCTCTGCATTTCGGAATGATGCTCCGATCACCGGGAATCATGCTCCCCGAGGGATACTCCGACCCTGGAATTATGCTCCGCGAATCAGAATGATACTCCGATCCCCGGGAATCATGCTCCCCGGGATGATGCTCCGCCCCCGGAATGATGTTCCACATCGAAGTTCAGCTTCAAGATCCATCAATTTCATGCACACAACTCAAATGTGCGGTGTGCATTTATTGATGGGGGGCACTTTGTTGGGGTAAAAATTTACACCCCGGTTGACCGAGTCAAAGTCAAGGTCAACCCCAAGCCAGGTGGGCCCAAGCCCAGGTCAAGTGGGCCCATGCCCAGGTCGAGTCCGAAACATGAAGCGGCCGACCCTCCCCATGCCAAAAATGAAATCATGTAATAAATAATTTTTATGTAATTTTTTATGCATGAATGTAAACAAAATGGGTATAAAGCCAAATTTTTGTAAGCCCATGGCTTATGTGCAAAAAGAAATGGCACATGAACCATGGGATGGGCAAAATACTATTTTGTAAAGCCCAAGGGGCTATATGTAAATGTGTAAGCCTATATAAGGCAACATGATGATGAATAAAGCATAGACTTTTTTCATTCCCTCAAAAACTAGGGTTTGTTCCTCCACTATTTCTTTTCCAAGTTCTTTCTCTTCCTTTTCATTTTCCAAATAAATCAAGAGCTTAGCTCTCTTTTTTTTTAAAACTAAATAAAGTTTTGCCATAAACCTATCTCCCAAAACTCCATCAAGAGAAGAAAAAGGGTCTCTTTTTTTTATCATCCAAGATCTAGATCTTGGAGTTTCAAGAGAACCCATTTTGGGTTTCTTCTCAAAGGAGAAAGGAGAAAATTCCTTTGGAGTTCAACTCCACAAATAAAATTCTTTTGGGGTTCAACTCCACCACCAGGAAAATTATTTTGGAGTTCAACTCCACTACAAAAATTCTTTTGGAGTTTAACTTCACAGTAAAAATCTTTTGGAGTTCAACTCCACAAATAAAATTCCTTTGGAGTTCAACTCCACTACAGAAATTCTTTTGGAGTTTAACTCCACCAAAAAATACCTTTTTTGGGGGAGTCTAACTCCACATTACATTTTTTTTAGCCATATAAAATTCTTTTGGAGTTGAACTCCACGTTCAAAAAAAAAAAAAAAAAAGAGGCAGTCACATGCAATGCATGTGACGGGTCACATGCAAAGCATGTGACCCCATCACATGGTTAACATGTGACGGGGTCACATGCAATGCATGTGACGGGTCACATGCAAAGCATGTGACGGGTCACATGCAAAGCCCCATCACATGGTTAACATGTGACGGGGTCACATGCAAAGCATGTGACCCCATCACATGGTTAACATGTGATGGGTCACATGCTAAGCATGTGACGGGTCACATGCTAAGCATGTGACGGGTCACATGCTAAGCATGTGACGGGTCACATGCTAAGCATGTGACGGGTCACATGCTAGCATGTGACCCCCCCTCACATGAGGGGTCACATGCTAGGGGTCACATGCTAACATGTGACCCCACTTTTAAAACAAAATTCTCTTTTCTTCTTTCTTCCTCCTTTTTTTATTTAAAATAAAAATAAATAAATATTAAATAAATAAAAATAAATTATAAATAATTTTTAAAAATAAAAAAAAAACATAATTATTTTCCTTTCTTTATTTAATCCCTTTTTTATTTTAAAAAAATATTAAATAAATAAAATTAAATTATAAATAATATTTTAAAAATAAATAAAAAAAAATTCTCCAAATATTTATTTACTTATTTATTTTCGTTTTTATATATAGAAAATATATATATATGTATATATCTCTTTTTACAAGTGGAATAAAACAGAAAAAAATACACACACACCAACACACTGCATATTGAGTTCGCATGACCAGTTTAACCCGTCAATCGGAGGTTCCTTCGCTCCAAATAAGAGGGGTAATTAACGGCAGCTTAGTCCGCGGCCGCCGGAGATTCGGATCCCCACAATCAATAAACCCCGGCCTACCCTAGGCAGGGGGAATCTGTAATGCGCCTGACAAGCGCGCGCGTATTCCCATCTCAATGGGGTGACGAAAAATGCCCTACAATACCTCCTAAATCCTGAGTATTCATCTATGAGATAGATGTAATTGGATGCTAGGATTTTCACTAGTAGTAGTGAGATGGTATCAATCGATCCTGAGAAGAATCACTGGAAAGATTCCAGAGTGATAAGGACGACTGAATGTCAGTCACAGGCATTGTCTTTACCCTCAAAAGAGGGACGGTATGTTGGAAGAGTTTCAACCTAGATACCGTGGCATACTAGACGATTAAAGGCTGGATACATCGCTACTTAAGATGCTACCAAAGAGGCTGTCTGGGTGTATATTAGTTCATGAGATGAACTTAGTTCCTCCCATTGTGTGACAATGAAGTTGTGGCTTATGCCAAGGAATGTCCGTCCCATCAGTAATCCAGACATATTCTAAGGCAGTATCACCTGATCATGGAGATGGTTGATCTCCAAGGAGATCGAGCTTAAGAGAGTAGACTTAGAAGACAACACGGCGGATCCACTCACAAAGGCCTTTTCCCAAAGAGAGACTTTTATGGGATGGTTGAGTATGAGATACTGTAACCACTGCTACAGATGGCCCTAGTGCAAGTGGGAGATTGTTAGTTATATGTATGCCCTAGAGGCCATTACTATACATAGGATGTATATTGTAGTGGATGCTTGGACATATATAGAGAGGACTTTCTTGCTCGACATGATAGTATACTATCTGGTTGCTCTTTACCTTAACGTGTACACTGATAGTCTCTCTGTTACATGTTGGTAAAGCCCTTAGGATGTGTACTTGACTACCTGGATTATGATGCGGATCATACTAGTGGGGACATGGTAGTCCATAAATACATCCTTCAAGGTCCCTAGTCGTGGGTATATCGAGACGGGGCATCGATATACCAGAGTAGACTAGCGTATACCTTCTCGACCCATTCAGATGGGCGATGGATGATCCCATATCCATTGGTGTTTGACATCAGAGATGATATACGGGTGCTCAGTGGAGACTGGGTACACTGGACGGACTCGCCGAGAACTCCCAGATGGTATTATACCTCACGTCAGATGGCAGTTCTCTGGTGACACTGGTACAGGTTAGTCTGTAGACCCGAGATCGTCATAGAGTCTTGTATGATTCCCACTGTGCTTTGATTTCCACCTTACCATGTCCAAGAGGGCGTGCAAAACGGTGGTTTTTTGGTACAGTCCCGAATCACATGGAGGCAATGAGCGATAGGAGGGGATTCGTCTCTCCCGGTATAGGGAGTTGATGTTGCGCTGTGTTCGATTGGCTATAACCGGAAATCCCTGGCCAGGGTTGCTGAGATTTACTGGTAAGTGTTACCAGTAGTTTCTCGAACTGTTATAGACCTCATATCGACATGACTTATCGAGCTACTGGGTCTGACGTTTACCACCCCTAGGCGAGATATGCGACATATCAGACGATCAGACCGGACTGTACGGTAAGTGTTGCTGGTTGGATTCACAGGAGTGTGAGCGGGCTTGCTCGTCGATCTTCTGACCGCTCAATACCCGGGTGGCCGTTACGTTTAGCAGACCGCTTGCGGCTTGTGGGTGCTTGATATGATCATCATCTGCTGCCGGCGTATTGACGAGTCTTTAGAGTCCTACACAGAGGTTTCCTGGCTCAAGCGAAACGAAATAGGAGCACATATGAGATATGTGCGGGACCGAGAATAATACCAGTATGTGATACTGTATTCTATTCTCGCGATTTGTATCATTGGACGGTTATATGAGATATAGCCGTGTTACCGAATCAAGTGTTGATTCGATACATTGATACACTAAATATTAGTCGGTTATATGCAGTATGACCGGATCATTAAATCAAGTGTTGATTTAATGATTTAATGTATAATTATATATTTGATATATTACTTTGCATTAACTAATATTGGTTCACTTTAGATGAATTTTCTCACTTGTTGTGCACATTGTATATATGATATAGTTTTGTGCACTAGTTTATATCATGTTTGATGATACATGCAAACTTGGGTGTGTATGCATTAAACCATGGTTTAGGTTAATGGTTAGGGTATTATTTTCTTTTCTTTATTTATTTTTGGAAAAACAAAGTGGTGGCTTTTCTTATTTTTGGCAAGAAGCTTCATGACTTTTCTAGCATCTTTGAATAAGTCTTACCATTTTGTTTTATTCCCAAAACCTAACCATCATACCTAACCCTAGTTTATTCTCTACACTTGTTAACTCAACCTTGGTTGCTAATATGATAAGAATGACTTTATTTTCCATTTTGAATAATTCTTATCATATTCTCTTTCTTCTTCCTCTTCTTCTTCAAGAAGAAAAAGCTTGCTAGTTTTCAATGGTGAAATGAGAAAAAGAGTGAGAAATCCAAATATAAAGTGAACCCACTTCCTATTTCTTCATTCTCTACCACTTGCTAAGTCGTATAGGGTGTTTTCTTCACAAGTTTCTTGACTTAGTGAAGTTGGAGCTTGATCTTGAGTTGCCTCGACGTAGATCATCTTCGGTATCGAAGTCGACGACCTAGCCCGATCATTTCTTCGACGAAACCATCGCTGGAGTCCAGGATCCGATGATCGCAGCGGAGGGACATCATCACGGAGCTAAGGAAGTGGAGGACCGGATCTACAAAGGTTGTAGCCCCTTTCACTTTATAGTAAAGTTGTTTACATGTTTAGTTTTCGCCTAATCTCTAGTTAACGATCTAGCATTAGGGTTTCTCGGCACAACAAAAAATTGATTTTGGCATGGTCGATGCCTTGTGGAATCTCTTGAGTGTGCCTAGGAACCCTACAAGATTCTCACCGTCCGTTTCACCCATGAGTAGCGTCCGCATTAATGGTGAGATACGCTCATTAATGAAGAGATATGCTAGCATGGGATGCACGACGTGGAGCGGCGAATATCTCGTTGTGGCAAGATGCACGGAACCGTTAAGGGGACGCTCGTGCTCCATGCTTCCAACCAAACAGAGACGCTGAGAAATCTCAGCTACAGGATAGCTCAGAGATGAGTAAGGAAGTTGAGGAAGCTCGGATCTATGATTGCTCGGAGATGAGCTATTGGATGTTGGTTAGACGAAGAGGGAATGTACTCAGGGGAGGCCCCCAAAGGTCGGATGCTAACTCAGATGTTAGGCACCAAGGAATGTCCCCCTTGCATGGCACTTATCTCAGCTCCGTAGACTTCAAGTAGCTAGTTAGTATACGTGAGAGACTTGTGATCTGACACGTATCTTGATATGGGGAATCCCCACTTATGAGAACTATCATTAGCCTCCCACACTCGTTCCAACCTATTTATGGGTCAGGTCGATGGTGGATTGCTTGATCTTCTATCTTCGGATTTTTGCCGAGAGATCTACGCGGTGGATCGTCCTGGAACTACGTGGCCACGTGGCGATCCTCGAGCGCTTTAATTTTTGAGCGTATCTTCGAATGACGTCAACGGATCACTGATGGGACGATGTCATTAAGGCAACGTCGTTTCGCCTGCCCGGATCGTCATGGTGCTAAGCCGGCAGTCGATTTCATGCCACGTGGCTGCATCCGGACGGCGGATGTGAGACGTCATTTCAGCCGATCGGATCCGCGTGAGGGGAAGGTGTCCAATGGTGGGCTGCCACATGGCACCACACGGATCGTTGGGCGCGACATTTTCTTTTGGCGGGAGAGGATTTGAGTCGCGGGATGACCTTCGCTGAGGGTATAAATAGGGACAGTTTGCCCCTAGAAAACACCTTTGCTCACTTTCTCTTCTGTTGTCTTTGGATTGCTCGGCGCTCCTGCATTTAGGCCGGCTTTGCAGTCCAAAACCTCTTTCAGCTCTTCCCTCCTTTGAATCAAGTCAAATGTCTTCCTCTGATCTCCTAGTTGACGTAGTTAAGGTAGAGGCCGGCAATGAGGCATTGTCCTCTGAAGCCGAGTCTAGTGGGTCTTCTTTGTCTTCCTCGACTTCTTATAGCTGAGGAAGCTCTTCTTCTGCCATGTCGGGTTTTCCCCCAAGGGGTGGCGATTCCCTTGTTTCCCGACGCCGAGGGGCCAAGAAGGTCCTTAAGGTGCGCATCGAGAACACTCGTAACACTGCCTCAGTGCTGAACAGCTTGGTCGAGCTTTCCGACATACAGGCTCGCTTTTACATTCCCTATGGCTACACACTTCGTTTGGCCAGGGAGGGCGAACAGGCAGACCAGGTATAGGGTTATGAGATTGCCCTGCACGTGGAAGTGTTCCGAGCAGGGATGCATATTCCTTTTTCACCTAAGATTTGTGCAGTCCTTCAATATTTTCAACTCGCCCCGGGCCAGATAGCACCGAATTCATGGAGAATTCTCTTCGGATTCCTGTTCCGTCTCAAAATCGATCGAATCCCCTTTAAACTAGAGCTCCTCTTAGCCTTTCTTTGCTACAAGAACAATCCTGGTACCCGCAAGGACGAGCCGAGTTGGGTATATTTTTCCTTTAAGAAGCACAAAGGTAGGACGACCGGATCAGGGGTAGTGGTCATCCTTTCTTCCATCCAAGAGTGGAAGGAGAAGTTTATCTTCGTCAATCCTCTGATGGGAGAGGACTGGCCGATGTCCACCGAATGGAATAGGGCGAATTGCTCGAAAGCTAAGTTGTCGAATGCCTCGGAGGCGGGGGTTGTGTCCCTGTGGCAACCTATCAAGCGTACTGACGCCTTACTTTACGAGCAGACCCTGAGCCGGGCAAAACTCAGTCCCGCGCATTTCCTAGGTAAGTTAGGTCCCAGCCGCTCAATTTAGACTTGACATATTTTGTTGCTTTCGTTACTAACCCTTTCTTGTTCCTCCTCGCAGAGCCCATGGACCGGTCAAAGATTATGGCCGCCTTAGCCGCCAAGGCACAGGGCAGGAAGGGCGGCAGCGCAAGCTCGTCCAAGCCGTGTCAAGCGGGGCTCTTTTCCAGGGGCCTTCCGCAAAGATCGCTGTCCCCTCGCCAATCCCCGAGAAGCACATGGAAAGTGGGCAGAACAAAGCCCGGGAACAGATTCACTGGGTAAGGTCGAAGGCGCTTTCTTCGGCCGAGTCTCCGGTCAAGAGTTTCAAGAAGATGATTTCTCGGCCGTCGTTAGCCGGGGTACATATTCAGGAGAGCGACTTCCGCTTCGAGGTGCCGTCGGGATTATCTATAGCTGATAGCCTCCTGTTAGACATGGAAAAAGCAGCGGGGGCCAAAATACCTCGGGGTACCATGAAATCCCATGTCACTGCGATATCCCAAGAGGTCGTCCAGGTTAGTGAGATCTCCGTAATTTCTTTCCAAGCAATCTTTCCCCTGTTCAGCTACTGACGGATGCCGTTTACTTCATTCTGCTGGTTTTCCATCACTGCGCCTTCCTGGCTGCCATGGAGGTCGAAATGGTTGCCCCGATGATGAAAAGGGCAGGGAAGACCTCTTTGCGAGAGGAATAAATCCTCGCCAAGCTGAAGGAGGCCGAAGACAACGTCGTTTCCTTCGAGTTACGGTTGGTCTCGGAGGAGCTGAAGGCCGCAAGGCTCAAGGCTGACCAAGTCCAACCGGGCTCTGACTGAGTCCAACTGGGCCCTGTAGGCCCACGTTGGCGAAGTCAACGAGCACTTTGACGCGATGAACAAGCAAAGAAACTCGTTCAAGAAATATGCTTAGGCAGCCAATGAAGCGGCGAAAAAGGCCGAGGAGAGGACGGAGACTATAAAATGCCTGACCAGTTCTATCTCGACATCGTCGACTCTGCAGCCGTTGGAGGGTATAATGCCCTTGACGCCGTTAAGGAGATTGTGCTCGGGTGTAACACCCTAGCATGTTCATACGACATTAATTGGTATTTTAAATCTTGCTTTATATATTTTTTATTTATTTATTTGGGTTGCGATCGATTCGAACAGTAGAGGTAGTTATCCGACCCGATCCGCATGTGTGAAACCCAGTATGGTGCTAGTTTATATCTGATATTTACCAGTAAACTGAATCTATGTGAATCTAGTATAATATATGAGAATAATGGAGGAAAGATGCCATAGGAGGGAATTTCCTCCTATGGCGTCGAAAAAACACACCCTCCATCGTGTTTTCCGACGATCGAAATGCACCATCTTCATCGTTATCATCTAAGATGTGGATACACCAAATTTCATGTGTACCTACAACCTTTTCACCGTTGATTTAGCAATGTAAAAAGTTCTATTGTTGGTAAACTGTTAATTTTGAACCCACTAATTCAACGGTGAAAATTTTGTAGAATCACATGAAGTTTGGTGTACCTATATCTTAGATGATAACGATGAAGATGTTACATTCCGATCGTCGGAAAACACGATGGAGGGTGTGTTTTTTCGACGCCATAGGAGGAATTTCCCTCCTATGGCCTCTTTCCTCCATTATTCTCATATATATATATATATATATATATATATATATATATATATATCTTTTAGTAGCTACAAGTTAAAGATAAATTATATTTTGGTAACTACCATCACATAGTTAATCATCCCATATCTTATTTTGGTTTTATTTATTACGTTTAAATCTTATGAAAAGAAGATATCAAATATTATTAAAATTATAATACATTTAAAATCCTTTTTTATCTTATATTAAGGGGGTATAATTTATCTAAGTCATATCATTGCATTATGGTTTAAAACATTATGTATAAATACTATCTTACAAATATATATTTTTGTGAGATTTTGATGGAGACGGAATATAGTTTGATAGTATCTTTAGTAGTATTAAACTATAATATATATTTATAACCTAATATAAACTATATATATACTATTATATACCTTACATTTTATAAAACAAAAAACTTTCTCTCTCTCTCCTTTAACTAAATCTCTCCCTCATCAATTTATATATTCTTCTTCTTAGTTCTTCAAGCCTACACCCATTCTCGCTGACGTAACTCCAGCCGCATCCTAGAAGCTTAACCGAGCTATCAAAACTTGGTGTTGATTTGTATAGCGTCATGTTGCTTCCGTTCATCGCGTTTGTTTCGAATCAAGTTTACAACTTGCTACATGTTATGGTTTACGCAATTTACTTAGATGTTATCGTACTATTATTATTATCATCATCATCATACAACTATATTTATATAATGTATACGCCATAGTTATTTAATGTTAACCATTTTTATAATATACAGTGTATGCAGGTTTACAATTTGCGACATGCTATAATTATATCTATAAATATATATATCGTCGTAATATTTCTTATTATTATCATTATACCGTTTATATTTATATAATCCGTATATAATTAATTAGTTTGTAATCTACATTTTATAACGTTATGCAAAATATAGTTTGAAAATATTATAGTTTACATATGAAACGTCGTCGCCAAGCGGATACGACAAATCTGGAATTTACTGTACATTTTACTTTATAAAATTCATTATAAATCATAGAAAAATCATTATTATGCGATCTTTAGTTTGTTACGAAGCTAACTCAGAATACTATAATCCTGTGAAATATTTACTTGCAAAATAAATTGTTTAAATAATTTAAACTGTAAATGAAAGTATCTCTGAACTGTTGTCCAGGGAAATTCCAGCAGCAAACTTTCAATTTCGAACATACATGACTTTTTGTAGAAACAACCTAAGATATTTTAACTTATATAAATGAAAACCTTATTGAATTAGCTTTTTTGGTATATGACACGTCCCTTTTGTAAGACGTTTGTTATTTTTAAGGTGTTTTACAAATCATGGTAACGCTGAATTTCTGAACGGAACTTTCTTATGCATGGTTAATCAACATCACTTTTATAGTTATTAATCGGATTGAATATGATATCCCTGTTAATGCTATTATCTTGGTCTTATACATGATATGATTACGTTGTCCTTGACATGCTTGTTGCCAGACTGTACTATTTTTGTTATCATGTTAATACCTGTTGTCTGTAATACTTACCGATGCCAACAATAATAACATGTTATCCTGATGACCCGACTTGTTTTTGTAGACAAGGCATGTACACGATTATTCCTGTGTTGGTATTAGGTAGACATTCTATGGATACCTGATTTGAACATGAAACCTGGGGAAAAGGAGAAATCAAGGATGGAACCCGATTTATAACTCAACATTTCACTACTTTCTAGAGACTGATCAGTCGATACGGGCTTCGGGCCCCGGAATGATGATGCTAACATCATTCATCTGTATATGAAATTGTTTTACTGCTCACGTCTCGGATTCAGCCCCGAGAATCATGATCGTGGTCCTGGGCACACACAGGATACTATTGAGTTACAAGGAGAATTATATTAATTGGTTTCAAATATCGTTACGATAGATAACCTAGAAATAGTCTTTAAGATACACGTGACATACTTATAGCATGCTGTTATAACATCTGTGATTGTTTGCTTATACTTATACCTTATTTTGCATGTGACATCCTGTATAGCACACTGTTCTGGTAATTATTATCATGATATTTACGACGCACTGACATCTGGGTTTTGCATGTCCCGGATACTTGACTTAGCACGTGAGTACTTCGACAGAATCGCCGATCAGTGAGGGCCATCTCACTGATATAGCTCTTATTTATCGTTAGTTATTCTTTGGATTTTTATTGCTTCTACTACTATTTCCTGTTATCGTTTGTGGCTATTCGACATGTTTAAAGATAGACAGTTATATTATTGTTCTTGATTAATGATAGACAGCCGTAATGTGACTATGGAAAGATATTTCCTTACCTTAGGTAGCATTGCTGGCTTTGTTACATCCCGAAATTTTTGTATTTTGGGAAGCTGGGCGTGACAAGGTTTTGTTGAGATCAGAGCCATAGGTTTTAGGTTTGGTAGGGCTTAGTTCAATTTGTAGTTGGGTATGGTACCCAATATATTGTCCTTAAAACCCAGAATTTTAAGAACATGTCCTGCCACATTATTGTCTTGTCATTAAAATTTGTGACGACTCTGTATTAATGTACAGAAAATTTGTTTAAAAGTTAATATACAAATGGAGTATTTGTAATCCTGTGTATACTATAAGTATTTAACTTACTTTTGAACAACAAGAAAACACTTGTAGCTCTTTGGTAAAGACTTACACTGCTGTGACATAGCCCCTGTGTTCAAATCCTCTAGCCACATATTATTTTTAATTGATTTTTCTTTTAAAATTTTGGAAGCTCAAAAGTTTACACGTGCAATACACGTAAAAATGAAAAGTCTCATAAAACAAATGTGTAGAAAATATTATTTAAGTAGACCCTGACACGTGGCCAAGATCCAAGACCCATCCCCATTCACTTGACCGGCGAGATGATGCCCCAGACCGGCACCGACGGTTTTCTCCGTAGGTAATGTACCCAACTTTTTTCCTTAGCACCCTTTGGCATACCCCACTATCCCCATACCGTTTGATTTCTCTGCATTTATCTAGAGAATAATAAATCCCCTCTTTAATCCATTTTAATGCATATTTTTAATTCCTTATTCATTACCCTAAACCCTAATTTCTCCTATAAATACAACCCTACATTTTGGCCCTCCTCATTCAGAAATCCATTGCCAAAACTCTTAAAAAATTTCTAAGTTCAAAAGTTGTACAAGTGGAGTTAGCCCAAGGAAAAGTTCCGACGACGTTTCGGGACAAATCCGGTGACGAAACAATTCCTTGACGCTTTCGAAAGTTCCCTCTACATCTTCCATCTTCTTTCAATCAGTAATTCCCCTCTTCCCTCTTCTCTCTCTAGTAAATAGAATCCTATTTTCAAAATTCGTCGGAAGCGGAGTTATTCCGACTTCCGATTCTAATTTCATCAAAAACGCAATTTTTCTTCATAAAAAATTTACCATCTTTTTATATATTGTTTATTAACCATTAAACAAAAATTTGACCAAGTTTCAATTCAAAATTTAATGTTAAACAAATTCTATTTCACTTTTTCGGTTAAATACCATCAAGTTTACATAAGTTTTGCTCATTTTACCTTTAGAAATTGCATGAGGTAATGACCTACCTCATCACAACACTTATCTTGACATAGCACGATGGCTTTTGTAACAATTTTTGTGGGACACAACACAGTTTACATTAAAATGTCTTAAACTATCAAAACCCGTATTCTTTAAATTGTTTTAATTAATTCCTTGCAACTAAGTCTCTACAATCCATTTTGGGCAACTCGATCGGGATGGTGAGGTTTATCGCACATCCTCGAGACCAGTAGAGCGAGATGAAGACCTCCTCATGGAGCATTCGATCTCGATAGAATTTTTATTACAATTTTTAAGAAAATGTGATTTCTATTTAATAAATAAATTCTATTTTATAATTATATATATATAAATATTATCAAAATATCTATTTTAAATATAATATATATTCCATGTTTTCTAATAAAAAAAAGAATCACAAAAGATTATGAAAATACCATCACATTCAATATAAGTCAAATTACATGAAAATACCATATATTATTCAAAGTTAGGTTTATATCCACTAGAATATTTCATTTTATAAAAAATACAACTATGAAAACCCTAAAGACGATAAATAAATACTTGAGATTTATTTTAAAAATATATAAAAACTATTTTTCATAAAACCCCATCAAGTTATATTAATTTACAATAAGGACCCTAGTAACTATAGGTTTAAGCGGGACCGGTTCTCTTGAGCCTCACGGAGCCGGATAATATGGGTGCTTGCCTATCTAAGATAGACAACCTAAAAACGGTGTTATCAATACGGTAATTGTCTTGGAAAAAGACACAAATCCTGCCTTCCATATACAGCAGTTACCGATAACATCAAAACTAATTCAGGACTTCAATTCTGTTTAAGTGTCTGACTCAGGCAGAGTCTCAGTCTAATATGAAATCAATCAATCTATCCTTGAATATGATTCAAGTATAACTCCTATTCAACATGAATCCATTTATATCATAATGCAATCAATATCAACATGACTCGACCGAACCGAACAATAGATATACTATGATTACATGACTATCCATTTATATCCATTCCGTTTACATGATATCATGGTTTCGGCAAGTCGTACATCTATTAAACAAAATAATACAAATCAATACAAAATACATTACGGGATTTTAAAGGGGTAGGCTGGTACAGAATTTGTTAGAAGTGGCACGAGACGGTCACTTTAATACACCTAACATGAATATCCATTGCTGTTGTTCCGTGGCTTAACGGATCCTTGTGCTCCGTATACCTTAGTCCACGGAATAGTTGGACTCCTCTCATATACACTGGTATATTTTGTATCAAGCTACAAATAACTGCGTTAACATAACAAACTCACAATACACCGGTTATATTCTCATATCTATTTATTCATCTGTCTATTCTATTCCTACTTTTCTTTGGGACTTACCGAGCGATTGTTCGTTGACGACATTCCTTCTCTCTTCTTTCTTTGGAATGTTGTCAGGTGGATCTGGCTCACTGGAGTTAGAGCTCAGTTCAGAGGACTTGGATCAGTTCAGCGAGGACCCCGAGCTTTAGACTCTTGTATATACTTTACTTTCATGTTCATACCATTGTTTAGGCACTGCTTTCATCATTATATTTACTTTTCAGTTGTATTGTAAAGAAATGTTCAATAAATAAAAGTTGTTGTTCATTTACATTTCATGTTTTCTTGTGTATATTTATATTATATTGCTTAGTTACGCTTAGCGTGTCTACTTCTGAGTAAATACGTAGAGACCTCGTCGCGTCTCCTTACCCGTATACTGGGAAGCGGGGCGTGACAGATTTTGTTGGCGGCCCATGCAGGTCAGTTTTGCATGGACATGCAGGTCAATTCTGCATGAAGTCCTAAGCAATATAACACAAGATCAGCAACTAAAAACATTCTTTACATTTCATATTTCTTGAATCTTACAATTTCATATTCTTTGAATCTATCCTAATCCTATTTTTTCTTTCAAGGTTATGGATTCTCCAAACAATATCAGCACAAACGTCAACAACACACCACCGCCACCTTTTCCACTTACGCCCACCGTTGCAGCTTCAATCAACGAGTAAACGGTATTGCTTGAGGCAATCCGAAACCTCTTAGAAGGACAGCAGCAGCAGAATGCTATCTTATTGAACCGCTCAGAAGCGGAAGCACCCGGAGTGAAGCAATTTCGGGTATTGCACCCGAAG
Organism: Agapanthus africanus; assembly: GCA_030015575.1. Taxonomy (NCBI): domain Eukaryota; kingdom Viridiplantae; phylum Streptophyta; class Magnoliopsida; order Asparagales; family Amaryllidaceae; genus Agapanthus; species Agapanthus africanus. The sequence goes on from JASDDO010000014.1 coordinate 221,719,586, forward strand.
GAATTTTCTGGGAAAGAGAGCCCTTTAGAATCTGAAGAATGGGCTCAGAGCATTGAGGACGATCTGGTAGCAGCACAAGTGTCAGAGATCGCTTGGGTATGGGTTGCAAAGCTGCAACTCACCGACAATGCCCGAGTATGGTGGAAGGCGAAAGAAAGCTGTCTTGTCCAGCCTATCGAATGGAAGGCCTTTCGCGACATGTTCGACGCGAAACATTTTCTCGAGACTGCCCGATTCGACATGGAGCAGCAATTCATTCACTTACAAAAAGGCTCTATATGGAGCAAATCAGTGGATGAGTATGATGCCGAGTTCACCATGTTGAGTAGATAAGATATGTCTTAATATTCGATTTTCTAATATCACATACTACACAGCAAACACAAGACCGTAACAGGTTCGTGGCACATCTCATTCCGACTGCTGAGAACAGGTCCAGACGATTTCAGCAAGGGTTAGATCCGGAGATCCAAGCCGCTTTAGCTACAGGGGATTTTCTAACGAACTGGCTCTGAAAGCTGCCCGTCGATATGAGGCGGTAGTAAAGATGAAGGGCAGAATCCAATCTGCCGGAGTAAAGTACCCTGCCACTCAGATAGCAGGAAGAGCCTCTTTAAGGTCACCTTTTGTACCCAGGAGACCGGGAGTACCATTCAACCGGCCCAGTCCAGCTTTTTGCACCTACTGCAGGAGGGATGGACACCTGGCGAAGGATTGTAGGCATACTAATCGCCTTTGCTTAGTCTGCGGTTCAGCCACACATGATATTGGGTCTTGTCCTCGTAGACTCAATCCAAATGCTGCACCCAGACCAGCAATTACCTATCCGCAGCAACCAGCTCTCCAAGCACCTACTCTACGTCATGCTCTCCTAGCTCTACCTCCTTGTAGACCGACTGCACTCCTCCTCATCAGTTCCACCAAGCACAAAGGAACTTACCTTAAGTACAGAGGAACGGACAGAGGAATGCTCCTCCAGTAAAGAGGAATGTACCAAGGCGACAGGCTTTCACAATGACTGTGGAAGAAGTTGAAGCCACTGGCCAAGTCATCACTGGTAACTCTTTTCTTTCAATCTTTATACATACCCATATATTTTTTTCTTATACCTAAAACCTATCCCACATAACTTAGGTACGCTCTTATTAGCCTCACTTCCTGCACTAGCACTCTTTGATACTGGAGCATCTCATTGCTTTATATCGTAACGGTTCGTCCGACCTCATGTGATTCCAGTCACCACTTGTATCCAGCTGGAATGTCAGTTCAGGGAACGACGTTCTAAAGGAAATAATGGGATACGACCTGTATCCAGTGGTCGTCTGCAGCAGAGAATTCTATGCTGACTTCAAGGTGCTAGACATACCGAATTTCGATGTCATTTTGGGTATGGATTGGCTAGGAACATTCTATGCTACCATTGACTGTCGTCAAAGGAGGGCAGTGTTCGAGATTCCAGAGCATCCGGTCTTTTATTTCAAAAGTGGAGATCGTACCCTAGAGCCAAGCACATACAAAGCAAAACCGAAGAAGGCGGTGATTGCAACATTTCAAGCAGAGGAAAGATCGAAGCCAGAGGTAGTTCGAGGGTTCAACGATGTATTTCCTAAAGACATATCAGGTTTGACTCCCAATCGAGCTCTTGAATTCAGCATTGATTTAGTACCTGGAGCACAACCGGTGATCAAAGCTCCGTATCGCTTGAGTCCCGAAGGTTTGAAAAAGATCCGAACTCAGTTGGACGAATTATTGAAGAAAAGATGGATTCGTTCCAGCACTTCAAGTTGGGGATCGCCAGTTCTGCTTGTGAAGAAGAAGGAAGGTTCATATTGAATGTGCATTTATTATAGAGCTTTGAACGAAGTAACTATAAAGAACAAGTATCCACTTCCGCGCATCGACGATCTGTTCGATCATCTAAGTAGGTCTTGCGTTTTCTCCAAGTTAGATCTTTGTTCGGGTTATCATCAGGTGAAGGTCAAAGAGTGACTTGCTATGGTCATTATGAGTTTCTTGTGATGCCATTTGGAGTGACCAACGCACCAGCGATATTCATGAACCTAATGAATTAAGTTTTCCGAGAGTACCTAGACAGGTTTGTTTTTATCTTCATCGACGACATTCTGGTGTATTTTAAGAGTCGGAAAGAACATGCCGAGCACCTATGAACTGTCCTGGAGACTTTACGACAGCATCAACTCTATACCAAGTACAGCAAGTACGAGTTTTGGCTAGATCAAGTCGATTTTCTCGGACATATTGTATCAGGCGATGGAACTCTGTAGATCTAGCTAAGGTATCAGCAGTAAGCGAATGACCGACACCGAAGTCAGTGAAGGACATTCGAAATTTCTTGGGTTTAGCAGGATATTACTGTAGGGTGTTTTTCGTCACCCCATTGAGATGGAAATACGCGCGCGCTTGTCAGGCGTACTACAGATTCCCTCTGCCTAGGATAGGCCGGGGTTTATTGATTATGGGGCTCCGAATCCACTAAGCTGCCGTTAATTACCCCTCGCCTTTGGGGCGAGGGAACCTTCGATTAACGGGTTAAACTGGTCATGCGAACTCAATGTGCAGTGTACGTGTGTGTTGTTTTGGAAGGGGGTTTGGGTATATCGGGAGCCATGCAGAGTTTTTACGGGGGTCCCGCTACCCGGATAGCGGGCTGGGGGTCAAGGGGGCTAGCAGCCCCCTTGCGGGGTGCGGGGCAGCGCCCCGTTAAAATTTTTTTTCTAACAGGGACAGTGTCGTGGAGCACGTGTGTGTGCAAATATGTATACATGTGTATATGTATATGTATGTACATAAAAAGAGGGGGGAAAGCATCTAAGGGATGCGTGGGGCCAGCGCCTTAAGCGCTGTGCACTTAGATGCTGTACGCTCAGGCGCAAGCGCGCCACATGGGCGCTTTGCGCATGAGCGCTGGGCGCCCGAGCGCAAGCGCGCCACGTGTCGGCACGTGGGCGCTTTGCGCTTGAGCACAAGGCACTGGAGCGCAAGTGCGCCACGTGTCGACACGTGGGCGCTTTGCGCTCGGGCGCAGAGCGCGGGAGCGCAAGTGTGCCACGTGTCGGCACGTGGGCGCTTTGCGCTCGGGCGTAGTCCGCTGGAGCGCAAGCGCGCCACGTGTCGGCACATGGGTGCTTTGCGCTTGAGCGCAAGTGATTGATTTAATTTTCCGGATTGTGTAATGTAGAAAATTGTAAAGAAATCACAACCAAAGAATTATATTTGACCGCAATCAACTACGGTGTCAGTTGTAGATCGTAAGCGAGTGCGGATCGTCCACAGGGATTGTGCGATTCGTTTCAATGTTTAATTTGTTTGAATCGAAAAGTTAATCGAAAAGAAAAGAAAACATGATTCAAGAATTTATCAATTGATTCAGGTGTCACGATGTTTAATCAAGAATCAAGAAACTGATAAACAATCAAGAATTGGGTTTCGATAATATTTCCAACCAAAATGTCAAGATTCTAAATGAGGCTCGTAGGAATCGATCGGATCTATAGATGTGATATAATTTCAAGATTTCGTGTTCTTGTCCTTCGAAGAATTGATACTAGATTGATGATGATCGACGAGAGTTAGGGCTTTCTTGATGAAACTAGGGTTTCATCTTTTAAACCCTTGTTCTTTCGTTGATATCATTTGCATTCTAGCCGCTAACAATTTCAAGAAACGATCGTAACTCCCCAATCTCGAGCGATATCAATCAAGAAAGCATCGCAACGAATTTGGTTGTCGATTCTTGAACTTGCTAGGGTTTACAAAACTCGTAGGACTCAAGAATCGTTTCCAGATATATTACATCATCATTCTATTGATCGTCTCGACTCCTCGACGAGCGGAGTATTACTCAAACATCATCACACAGAAAGTATTCAAGAATTGAAAAGATATCATGATGCGAGAATTTAAAGAAAACAAGATAAAAGAATATCACCTTTTATTTATATCAACAATTTGATTACAGTCGCTCAAGAACTACAAGAGGAAGAACTAAATTGTTGAATTGGCGTCGCTCGGCTCCTTGAGTCGCGGATCGGCTTTGACCACTTGCTCCGTTGAAGATCGGCTCGGCTCATAAAAGGTTGCAAGGCTTCTTGCTTGATGGGTACTCGGGATCTTGGCTTTTGATTGGAATTAGGGTTAGGGTTTCACACAAATCCTCTCACTAGACTTGTGAAAGAAGAAGATGAAGAAAGAGAGTGAATGGATCTAAATTGGCTAAAATCAACTAATCAAAAGATCAAGTCTTCCAAGATTGAATAATCTTTTTACAAGTGAGCCTAGGGTCTTATTTATAGAACACCCAAACCCTAAGCCTTTGAGTTCCCTCCAAAAGTTTGTTGAAAGACTTCTAGAAGTAGTTTGTTAGGCTTAGCTTAGGGTTTAAGCTAGGGTTTAGGAAGAAGTTTCTAGAATGATAGGCTAGTTTAGTGTAGATCCCAAAGTTCGCTGATCTGGCAGAAGTCTCTGGAGTCTTCTGGAGTTTGAAGTATATGAGCTGAATGTAGGCCCAGAGTGAAGCATTGTGCAGCAAAAATTTATGGCTGACGTGGCAATACGGCCGCGGAACCGCGGCGCAAGCAGGCTCTGGCCGTGGTTCCGCGGCCATGTTGGAGGCTTGGAGCTAGGGGCTTCTGGTGTGGTCTTTTGATGGTATTTGGGGCTTCATCTGATATGTTGATTTTTGGATTGCCTTTTGGATTGATACCAGAACTGAAATCATTGAGTTGGCGTAACGTTTTAGCTGTACCCTGTAAATTTTTGGCCTTTCTGCTGGATTTTCCTGCACAGATCTCAAAACAAGTGTTGCGCAATATAGGGATGATGCGATGCCATGAAATGTGGTCGATTTCCTTTATAGTGTCGGTTTTAGAGTCTAATACATATAATCCGATATTTTGCGACAGTTTTGCTAATATGTAAAATATGAATACCGAACACTTCTATATGGATGCAAATGATGAGGAAATTGCCGGCTAAAATATGCAATATTTTCGACTAATCAAATTCCCCCAAACTTAATTTCGATCGTCTCGAGCGAACTGTTTTATTAAAAAGAGAAGGAGAAAATAAAGAAAGAGAAAAACTATCTAGCACACTTTCGTAGGCAACACGATTGCACTGAGCACGTGCAACAAGCCTTTAAACCTCTAGGTGTCCCTAGTAGGAGGAGTGTTGTCTCCTGAGGGTTTTCAGCGGATTGCACCCACAAAATCCAATAATAAAAGAAAGATCATGAATATTACATTTAAAGAAAAGAATTGTAAAAGAAAAGCTTTGAAAATTAGGGTTTCCAACTAAGCTAGCTTTTCGGTTGTCATGAGCCCTATCTTAATGATCATGAAAGGATGTCAGAAATCACGTCCTCCCTCAATAAAACATCGTCTTATTCTTCATTCCTATCTTTCTTCCAAAACATCGATCATATCACCCTGCGTGTGTGTAAAGACATCCCTACACCCGGAGAATTCAATTCAAGCTATCATACTCTTGCCCATCAGCCTCAGTACTTTTTAATTAATGATTATTTAGATGAGATTGCTCACACACTTTCATGCGACCGTTAATACTTCTTGAGGTACTAACCGACCGATTACTCCTGTGCTTTCTTACTTGGTGTATTTTCCTCGTCTTGCACCACCTCAGGCATAGCAGTGACTCCCAGACCAGTTGGCCTTAGGGCACTAGGTGAAGAAGCACCCTCGCTATATATTTTTATTGCCCTTGGTGATAACAAAACCAGTGTCCATTTTTCTCACCACTTTATATTTTCTTCATTCATTTTTTTTTTTTATTTCCTTCATACATCGGCTTTAAGACAAGAGCATTTCAAGGTATCCTCTACTATCCCAGGCTTTAAGACGTGTGTAAGTGCGAATAGCAGGGTAGCAACGTTCAAAATGTTTGGCTTCCAGAATAGAAACTATTTTTCAGACTTATTTTTATCCTCAGATTAGTGACGTCCTTCATCTTACTAACCCTTGGGACAACGGCTCATAACTACTTATTACTAGTTCGTATAAGAAAACTTCTAATTTTCTTAGTTTTCTAAAATTTTTCCAATCTCATGGATGTAATTTTTCACTATCTAAGCTTTCATTATCTTATTTATGTACAAAAAAGTGTAAATATTAAAATTATTTTTATACTTGAAATTTTTTTTAAAATTTTTATGGGTTTTGAAAATTTTTCAATTTTTTATAGATTTTTAAAGAAATGTTTTGTGCTTATGCAGATGATATGCAAATGATGCGAAAATAAGCACAAACCTCCCCCAAACTTGTTTTCAACAGTGTCCTCACTGTTGCCAATCGCTATACCTACAAAACTGTAAGCCTGGGGGGAATTATTAATGGGGGCAAAATATATAAGTGAAGAACTTCCCCCAAACTTACTCTTTTCACTTACCTTCATTCAAAAGATGATGCAGTGATATACTGGACATGAAGGTGAGACGGAGGAATTTTAATCCAAATAAACTGGCTCTTGTAAGAACAAGAGCTCCTCCGTGGGGTCAGTGGAAAAATACGGCTTTAGTCTATGTCCATTTACTTTGAAAAAGGTGCCGTTTTTAACATTTTCTAATTCTACTGTCCCGTGCGGATATACAGACCGCACAACAAAAGGTCCCTTCCATCGAGATCGGAGCTTACCCGCGTGAAGGTGTAATCGTGAATCATAAAGAAGGACTTGTTGACCAGGTGAAAATGTTTTCCTCAAAATGTTTTTATCGTGAAAAACCTTAGTCATATTCTTTGTGATTACAGCGTTATCATAAGCTTCATCGCGGAGTTCGCTTAGCTCATTAAGCTGCAGCTTCCGAAAGTTGCAAGCAAGGTTTAGATCAAAATTTATTTCTTTTATGGCCCACAATGCTTTATGCTCTATCTCGACGGGTAAATGACATGCTTTTCCAAACACTATCCTATATGGAGACATTCCTAGGTCGGTTTTATATGCAGTTCTGAATGCCCAAAGAGCATTCGTCAGTTTGGTCGACCAGTCTTTTCTATTTTTAGCAACAGTTTTCTCCAGGATAAGTTTGATTTGTCTGTTTGAGATTTCAGCCTGCCCGCTTGTTTGGGGATGATAGGGTGTAGAAAGTCGGTGGTTGATTGAGTATTTTCGCATCAGAGTCTCGAAAGATCTGTTGCAGAAATGTGTCCCATTATCGCTAATGATAGCGCGTGGGTGTCCAAATCGCGAAAAGATATTCTCTTTCAAGAACTTAATGACAACTTTCTTGTCATTAGTGCGACATGGAATGGCTTCTACCCACTTTGAGACATAATCAACCGCCAGCAGTATGTACAAATTCCCAGAGGAGTTGGGAAAAGGACCCATAAAATCAATGCCCCAGACATCAAATATTTCAACAACCAAGATGGGTTGCTGAGGCATTTCATTCCTCTGGGATATTCTACCCGTGTACTGACATTGTGTACAGGTTTTGCAATACTCAAATGCGTCCTTGAATAAGGTCGGCCAATAAAATCCACATTGCAAAACCTTTTCCGCTGTCTTTCTAGGACCAAAGTGACCCCCACAGGCCTGATCATGACAAAATGATAGAACACTCTTGAACTCTTCATTCGGGACACACCGGCGAATGATCTGATCAGGACAATATTTAAACAAATAGGGCTCGTCCCAGTAAAAGTGTTTTACTTGGGAAAGAAAACGATATTTGTCCTGTTTTGACCAATCGCTCGGTATTAGTCCCGTGGCATGATAGTTCACAATATCCCTGAACCATGGTTCAGCGGATATGCTCAAGAGTTGTTCGTCAGGGAACGAGTCATTAATCGGCAGGGTCACAGGGGAAGAAATGATGCGTGAAAGATGGTCAGCTACTACGTTTTCACATCCTTTCTTATCTTTGATAACAAGATCGAATTCTTGTAACAGAAGGATCCAACGTATTAGTCGACCTTTTGCATCTTTCTTTGCCAGAAGATGTTTTAAAGCGGAATGGTCAGTATACACAACTATAGGAGAGCCAATTAAGTAAGGCCTGGATTTTTCTAATGCAAATACAACCGCTAAGAGTTCTTTCTCGGTGGTTGTATAATTGATTTGCGCATCATTCAGGGTCTTACTTGCATAGTAAATCACGTGTGGCATCTTTTCAATGTGCTGTCCTAAGACTGCACCTACTGCAAAATCAGATGCGTCACACATCAGCTCAAAGGGGTAGTCCCAGTTTGGTGATGATAGCATGGGGGCTGAAGTGAGTGAGTGTTTAAGTGAGTCGAAAGCTGTCTCGCAGTCCGAGTCAAAATGGAAGGTCGTATCCTTGGCCAGGAGAAGAGTTAAAGGTCTAGCAATTTTGCTAAAGTCCTTAATGAATCTCCTATAAAAGCCCGCATGGCCAAGGAAAGATCGAATATCTTTGACGCTTTTGGGATGAGGTAGGTTTTGAATGACATCTATCTTAGCTCTGTCAACCTCAATACCTTTCTGTGAAATGACATGTCCAAAGACTATTCCTTCTTGGACCATAAAATGGCATTTTTCCCAGTTCAAAGTCAAGTTCTTCTCTTTGCAACGAGTAAGAACAGCGTCAAGATTCGCTAGGCAATCGGAAAAAGAGTCTCCAAAAATCGAGAAATCGTCCATAAAGATCTCCAAAAAATTCTCTACCATATCAGAGAATATCCCCATCATACACCGCTGAAAGGTAGCGGGAGCATTGCATAACCCAAAGGGCATGCGACTGTAAGCAAAGGTACCAAAAGGACAAGTAAAAGTGGTTTTATCTTGATCCTTTTTGGCGATGGGGACCTGATTGTAGCCTGAGTATCCGTCCATAAAACAATAATACTCTCGTCCCGCTAAGCGTTCCAGCATCTGATCAATGAATGGTAGAGGAAAGTGGTCTTTCCTCGTGGCAGCATTGAGTTTTCTATAATCAATACATACACGCCACCCAGTTTGGGTGCGTGTCTGAATCAACTCATTTGCCTCATTGGTTATAACAGTGATGCCGGATTTCTTAGGAACGACATGTATATGACTCACCCACTGGCTATCGGAGATGGGGTATATAATACCATTATCTAAGCATTTGACGATCTCTTTCATGACAGCTTCCTTCATGACGGGATTCAACCGTCTCTGTGGTTCTCGGGTCGGTCTGGCATCATCCATCACATGTATATGATGTTCAACAATCAACGGACTAATCCCTTTGATGTCCGCCATACTCCAACCAAACGCCTCTTTGTTAGATCTCAATACCGATAAAAGTGCATTTTCTTGCTCTGATGCAAGAGAAGCGGATATGATAACCGGTAAAGACTCATTCTCACCTAGATATGCATATTTAAGGTGAGAAGGTAAAATTTTGAGATCTAACTCAGGCGGAGAAATGATAGAAGGAGGGATCATTGAGTGATTTTTGGATTTACAAAGAAGCTCAGAGCCTGTGAAAGATACAGACTCGGGTGGAGAAAAGTCAGGAGTGCAGGACTCAAGTGTAGAGAAAGTGTCCTCACTAAGATCATGTGTGAAATCAAACAGAGATGTGGTAATGTCATCGAGATCAGTAAAGCAAAGTTCCTCGGCTCCACAAATATCGGGAGTGATCTCATAGACAGAGCACACATTTAAAATATGAGCAGAGGGTTCTGATGGCTGACTTCCAACTTTGTAGATATTTAGTTCAATGGTCATATTTCCAAATGATAAGTTCATTGAACCATTTCTACAGTTTATAACAGCGTTGGAAGTGGCAAGGAAAGGACGACCCAGAATCACCGGAATTTGGCCCCGGGGGTTTGCTACAGGATGTGTGTCGAGCACAATGAAGTCTACAGGGAAAACAAATTCCCCGACCTTTATCAATATATCCTCTAATTCACCCCTTGGTTTGGTGATAGATCGGTCTGCCATCTAGAGAGTGCAATGAGCAGGTTTCAGCTCTCCAATCCCTAATTGCTCATAAACAGAATAAGGGAGCAGGTTAACACTTGCGCCAAGGTCTAAAAGAGCACGATTTATGTTTTTACCCCCAATAGAAATCGATATTGTAGGACATCCTGGGTCCTTTCGTTTCTTTGGTAGTTGGGGTATAAAAGCAGTGCTAATATTATTAGACATGAAGACCTTCTTTGGCACTTGAGTCTTCCTCTTCCTAATGCACAAGTCCTTAAGAATTTTCGCATAAGCGGGGACTTACTGAATAGCATCCAGGAGAGGGATATTGATGTTAACCTGTTTGAACATTTCTAAAATTTTCTTCATATGAGGACTCGTTCTATTACCCCTTAACCGGTTCGGGTAAGGAGCTTTCGCAATAAGCGCAGGGTCCATCACAGGAGAAGGAAGAGGGGGTAGACGAGGTCCCAAAAGAGGTGTGGGGACCGTCTGTGGAGAACTATAAGGGTTGGAAGAAGGTGTCGAGCCTAGTGGGAAATGGAGAATAGGCTCGCGAGAAGATGGTGTGGTAGAAGAGGAAGGATCAGAAGGAGAAGTGTGTGTGTGTGGAAAGGTCTCAGCCGGGGTGTTGATATGATTTTCAGTATCATCAATACCTTCCCTGACATGATTGTTCAGCACTCTTCCCGATCTCAACGTTGTGACGGCATTTACATTGTAATGCCCAGAATTCTGTAGGGGTTGAGAGGGAAGTTTCCCTTTTTCTCTCGCACTCATTTCGGCTTTTAGACGTGCGATTTCAGCTTCCATCGTTCTGATACTCTCAGCTTGGGACGCTGAGTTTTTCTTTATCTCACCGACGGAAGATCTAACCTCAGTCGAAACCTCTATGAAATTTGACAAAAGTGATTTCTTGATTTGAGTGAATTGAGAGAACTCGTCAGAACAGGACTGCATAGGATTAGACTGTGCAGGAGTGTTGCCCTGATTTTGGAAATTTTGTGACTGATAGGGGTGCTGAGTGAGTTGAAGGGGTTGCTGTTGTGGTGGAGGAAGAACCCTTTAAAATTGATTCGTGTTTGGAACCGTGTTTTGAGATTGGTTTTGGTTCCAAGCGAAATTAGGGTGATTCCTCCAACCCTGATCATATGTGGAGGAAGATGGATCGTTTCTAGGTCTTTGAAATGCGGCATTGGTATGCTCATGACCTTGAAACGGACATTCTTCCGTCAAGTGAGACGGATCAGAACAACAGCCACATACAGTTTTGGAGAGTAACATTTGATTTAGGGCGGCAGCTAAAAATTTATTTTCCATAGCGTCGAATTTCTTGTGTAAAGCTGAAATTTCGGCTCTAATTCCTATGGAAATATCATTACCATCCCTAGACGATTGACTCACACCCTCCCACTGTAAAGATTTTTCAGCGAAATCTTCTAGGAATTTCCATGCTTCCTCATCATCTTTAGTCATAAAGTTGCCTTGACACATGGATTCAAGGGTCTGTCTTGTGTAAGGAGTAATGCCCTCATAAATGATTCGGCACAGTTCCCATCTCGGGATGCCGTGATGTGGATATTGGACTAACAGATCCTTGAAACGTTCAAGACATTTTGAAAATGTTTCATTTGGAAGCTGGGTGAATTGATAGATTTCGCTACGGACTCGAGCTGTCTTTTGATGTGGGTAAAATTTCTTCAGGAATGCTTTGACAAATTCGTCCCAATTTGAAATGGAATGTGTGGTAGTGTTATATAGCCACTTCTCGGCTAAATCGCACAAACTGAATGGGAGAAGACGAAGACGTAAAGCATCCACAGAAAGCTGTGAGGTATCCATCATTGCGCATACATTTTCAAATTTTGTGATAAATGCATATGCGTCTTCAGACTCGAGACCGTGAAATTTTGGTAGAAGGTTGATGTATTGGGGTTTTATTTGAAAATTTTCCCCGTTGGCTGGTGGAATGGAAAGACAGGTGGAAAGTGGGCCTCGTGTAGGATAACACCTCTCTTGGAGAGAGATTCGAGGTGGATTCTGCGCACCAACGGACGGCGGCAGGGTAGTGGAAAAGAAGTTCGATGGAGACGGATCCATCGATGTGGGTGTGGTGGTGGGTAAAGAAGGGGTAAATGTAGAAATACCGACTTTAGGGTCGATCGGGGGACGCGGACTAAACAGGCACTAGAATCCTGTTGTCCAGCCTATCTTGCACTAAAAAGGGTTAGTACAAGTGGCAGCGTGAATTTATAATTAGGGGAGATGAATGAATGCGGTGTTTGCTTTGAAAAAGGGACGGATTTTTGAAAAAATGATGCGACACAACAAATGCAGCAACAAAACCCTAGAATCTAGTGGTCACCTAGGTCCGGCTCTAGACCGCTCCTGACTGCCAAAAGACAAGTCGCAGGATAGAATCCTCTACCGCCTCTTTGTCCCCCTATGGCCAGGTAAGTGCCAGGTAAGTGGGAAGGTACTCCACTACGTAAGTAGTGGGCCTAATTAATAACCACTAGCCTTCGACACACTTGCCTAGGCACCACAAGAAAACGCGGATAAGCAATGAATTACCCACGGCCTTCTTCTATCCTAAGTGAGCGCGACGGTCCTTAGAGTCATCTCTAGATATTTTTTTAATTAATGAGGGTAATGCGGATGCAAGTTTGTGATTTTCGGGGCTTAGGAAGGGTAATGAACTCCCCACCTAATCTGAATTTGGTTTTTGCCCCTTAATTTCCGTATTAATATGCAAACAACCAAAAATCAAAACACGCACAAATTTTTATTTTGCTTTTTGCGCGGCGCTGCGATTATTTGCAAAGAAACCTGCACAAAATGTTAATTGGAGTAGATGAGGAAGTAGATAAGAAAGTCAGGAGAGTTACCAAAAATTTTTGAACAGTGATTCCACTGTAGCACCGCGGTTCCGCCGCGGGAGTCGCCTAATGCTGCGGTTCCGCGGTGGAAATATCTGATCACTGCACGAAACTTTCACAGTAGGTTCCTGTTCACTTAAAATGCTCTCTGGAATTTTCAGAATAATTTTTCCCAAGCTCCAATGATCCCAGATTTCCTCGCAATCAAATCACAAAACACGTATTAGGGTTTGTGCGAGTTTAGATCTAAAAATTATAATGGAATAAATTTTTCAACTCAAATTTCAAAATACGAACAATTAGCGCACTACTCCCCGGCAACGGCGCCATTTGATTGATTTAATTTTCCGGATTGTGTAATGTAGAAAATTGTAAAGAAATCACAACCAAAGAATTATATTTGACCGCAATCAACTACGGTGTCAGTTGTAGATCGTAAGCGAGTGCGGATCGTCCACAGGGATTGTGCGATTCGTTTCAATGTTTAATTTGTTTGAATCGAAAAGTTAATCGAAAAGAAAAGAAAACATGATTCAAGAATTTATCAATTGATTCAGGTGTCACGATGTTTAATCAAGAATCAAGAAACTGATAAACAATCAAGAATTGGGTTTCGATAATATTTCCAACCAAAATGTCAAGATTCTAAATGAGGCTCGTAGGAATCGATCGGATCTATAGATGTGATGTAATTTCAAGATTTCGTGTTCTTGTCCTTCGAAGAATTGATACTAGATTGATGATGATCGACGAGAGTTAGGGCTTTCTTGATGAAACTAGGGTTTCATCTTTTAAACCCTTGTTCTTTCGTTGATATCATTTGCATTCTAGCCGCTAACAATTTCAAGAAACAATCGTAACTCCCCAATCTCGAGCGATATCAATCAAGAAAGCATCGCAACGAATTTGGTTGTCGATTCTTGAACTTGCTAGGGTTTACAAAACTCGTAGGACTCAAGAATCGTTTCCAGATATATTACATCATCATTCTATTGATCGTCTCGACTCCTCGACGAGCGGAGTATTACTCAAACATCATCACACAGAAAGTATTTAAGAATTGAAAAAATATCATGATGCGAGAATTTAAAGAAAACAAGATAAAAGAATATCACCTTTTATTTATATCAACAATTTGATTACAGTCGCTCAAGAACTACAAGAGGAAGAACTAAATTGTTGAATTGGCGTCGCTCGGCTCCTTGAGTCGCGGATCGGCTTTGACCACTTGCTCCGTTGAAGATCGGCTCGGCTCATAAAAGGTTGCAAGGCTTCTTTCTTGATGGGTACTCGGGATCTTGGCTTTTGATTGGAATTAGGGTTAGGGTTTCACACAAATCCTCTCACTAGACTTGTGGAAGAAGAAGATGAAGAAAAAGAGTGAATGGATCTAAATTGGCTAAAATCAACTAATCAAAAGATCAAGTCTTCCAAGATTGAATAATCTTTTTACAAGTGAGCCTAGGGTCTTATTTATAGAACACCCAAACCCTAAGCCTTTGAGTTCCCTCCAAAAGTTTGTTGAAAGACTTCTAGACGTAGTTTGTTAGGCTTAGCTTAGGGTTTAGGCTAGGGTTTAGGAAGAAGTTTCTAGAATGATAGGCTAGTTTAGTGTAGATCCCAAAGTTCGCTGATCTGGCAGAAGTCTCTGGAGTCTTCTGGAGTTTGAAGTATATGAGCTGAATGTGGGCCCAGAGTGAAGCATTGTGCAGCAAAAATTTATGGCTGACGTGGCAATACGGCCGCGGAACCGCGGCGCAAGCAGGCTCTGGCCGCGGTTCCGCGGCCATGTTGGAGGCTTGGATCTAGGGGCTTCTGGTGTGGTCTTTTGATGGTATTTGGGGCTTCATCTGATATGTTGATTTTTGGATTGCCTTTTGGATTGATACCAGAACTGAAATCATTGAGTTGGCGTAACGTTTTAGCTGTACCCTATAAATTTTTGGCCTTTCTGCTGGATTTTCCTGCACAGATCTCAAAACAAGTGTTGCGCAATATAGGGATGATGCGATGCCATGAAATATGGTCAATTTCCTTTATAGTGTCGGTTTTAGAGTCTAATACATGTAATCTGATATTTTGCGACAGTTTTGCTAATATGTAAAATATGAATACCGAACACTTCTATATGGATGCAAATGATGAGGAAATTGCCGGCTAAAATTTGCAATATTTTCGACTAATCAAATTCCCCCAAACTTAATTTCGATCGTCTCGAGCGAACTGTTTTATTAAAAAGAGAAGGAGAAAATAAAGAAAGAGAAAAACTATCTAGCACACTTTCGTAGGCAACACGATTGCACTGAGCACGTGCAACAAGCCTTTAAACCTCTAGGTGTCCCTAGTAGGAGGAGTGTTGTCTCCTGAGGGTTTTCAGCGGATTGCACCCACAAAATCCAATAATAAAAGAAAGATCATGAATATTACATTTAAAGAAAAGAATTGTAAAAGAAAAGCTTTGAAAATTAGGGTTTCCAACTAAGCTAGCTTTTCGGTTGTCATGAGCCCTATCTTAATGATCATGAAAGGATGTCAGAAATCACGTCCTCCCTCAATAAAACATCGTCTTATTCTTCATTCCTATCTTTCTTCCAAAACATCGATCATATCACCCTGCGTGTGTGTAAAGACATCCCTACACCCGGAGAATTCAATTCAAGCTATCATACTCTTGCCCATCAGCCTCAGTACTTTTTAATTAATGATTATTTAGATGAGATTGCTCACACACTTTCATACGACCGTTAATACTTCTTGAGGTACTAACCGACCGATTACTCCTGTGCTTGCTTACTTGGTGTATTTTCCTCGTCTTGCACCACCTCAGGCATAGCAGTGACTCCCAGACCAGTTGGCCTTAGGGCACTAGGTGAAGAAGCACCCTCGCTATATATTTTTATTGCCCTTGGTGATAACAAAACCAGTGTCCATTTTTCTCACCACTTTATATTTTCTTCATTCATTTTTTTTTTATTTCCTTCATACATCGGCTTTAAGACAAGAGCATTTCAAGGTATCCTCTACTATCCCAGGCTTTAAGACGTGTGTAAGTGCGAATAGCAGGGTAGCAACGTTCAAAATGTTTGGCTTCCAGAATAGAAACTATTTTTCAGACTTATTTTTATCCTCAGATTAGTGACGTCCTTCATCTTACTAACCCTTGGGACAACGGCTCATAACTACTTATTACTAGTTCGTATAAGAAAACTTCTAATTTTCTTAGTTTTCTAAAATTTTTCCAATCTCATGGATGTAATTTTTCACTATCTAAGCTTTCATTATCTTATTTATGTACAAAAAAGTGTAAATATTAAAATTATTTTTATACTTGAATTTTTTTTTTAAATTTTTATGGGTTTTGAAAAATTTTCAATTTTTTATAGATTTTTAAAGAAATGTTTTGTGCTTATGCAGATGATATGCAAATGATGCGAAAATAAGCACAAACCTCCCCCAAACTTGTTTTCAACAGTGTCTGCTGTTGGACGTTTCCCCGATGCAGAGTATCGCTGGTTGACGTATCCCCGGCGCGGAGTGTCGCTGGTTGACGTTTCCCCGATGCAGAGTATCGCTGGTTGACGTATCCTCGGCGCGGAGTGTCGCTGGTTGACGTTTCCCCGGCACGGAGTGTCGCTGATCGACTTTTCCCCGGCGTGGAGTGTCGCTGGTTGACGTTTCCCCGGCACGGAGTGTCGCTGATCGACTTTTGTCGCGGGTCGACTTTTCCCCGGCACGGAGTGCCGCTGATCGACTTTTCCCCGGCACGGAGTGTCGCGGGTCGACTTTTCCTCGGAACGGAGTGTCGCTGATCGACTTTTCCCCAGCGCGGAGTGTCGGGTTGACTTTTCCCCGGCACGGAGTGTCGCTGATCGACTTTTACCCGGCGCGGAGTGTCGGGTTGAATTTTCCCCGGCACGGAGTGTCGCTGATCGACATTTCCCCGGCGCGGAGTGTCGGGTTGACTTTTCCCCGGCATGGAGTGTCGCTGATCGACTTTTCCCCGGCGCGAAGTGTCCGGTTGACTTTTCCCCGGCACGGAGTGTCGTTGATCGACTTTTCTCCTGCACGGAGTGTCGCGAGTTGACTTTTCCCCGGCACGGAGTGTCGCTGATCGACTTTTCCCCGGCGCAGAGTGTCGGGTTGACTTTTCCCCGGCACGGAGTGTCGCTGATCGACTTTTCCCCGGCGCGGAGTGTCGCTGATCGACTTTTCCCCGGCGCGGAGTGTCGGGTTGACTTTTCCCTGGCGCGGAGTGTCGCTGATCGACTTTTCCCCGGCGTAGAGTGTTGGGTTGACTTTTCCCCGGCGCGGAGTGTCGCTGATCGACTTTTCCCCGGCGAGGAGTGTCGGCGCGGAGTGTCGGGTTGACTTTTTCCAGGCGCGGAGTGTCGGGTTGACTTTTTCCCGGCTCGGAGTGTCGCTGATCGACTTTTCCCCGGCGTGGAGTGTCGGGTTGACTTTTCCCCGGCACGGAGTGTCGCTGATCGACTTTTCCCCGGCGCGGAGTGTCGGGTTGACTTTTCCCCGGCGCGGAGTGTCGATGATCGACTTTTCCCCGGCGCGAAGTGTCGCTGATCGACTTTTCCCCGGCGCGGAGTGTCGGGTTGACTTTTTCCTGGCGCGGAGTGTCGCTGATCGACTTTTCCCCGGCGCGGAGTGTCGGGTTGACTTTTCCCCGGAACGGAGTGTCGCTGATCGACTTTTCCCAGGCACGGAGTGTCGGTGGTTGAACCGAGCCGAAGCATAATTCCGACAGGGAAGACAGATACATCGAGGCGAAGCATCATTTCGACACGGGGTGCATATTTTGAGACGAAACATGATTCCGACGCAGAGCTTGTTGGTTGATTTGATTTGGGTTGACATCAGCATCGCTACACTGGAATATGGTACCAGGAGCGAATCATCATTTGTCCCGTGAAGATTTGGGAATTGGGGTTTTTGTTTGGCATCTGCATTGCTGCACTGGAATAATGCCAGGAGCAACTCATCATTTGCCCCGAGAGCATTTGGGAATTGTTTTTTTTTTGTTTGGCATCTGCATTGCTGCACTGGAATAATGCCAGGAGCAACTCATCATTTGCCCCGAGAAGATTTGGGAATTGGGGTTTTTGTTTGGCATCTGCATTGCTGCACTGGAATAATGCCAGGAGCAACTCATCATTTGCCCCGAGAGGATTTGGGAATTGGTTTTTTTTGTTTGGCATCTGCATTGCTGCACTGGAATAATGCCAGGAGCAACTCATCATTTGCCCCGAGAGCATTTGGGAATTGGTTTTTTTTGTTTGGTATCTGCATTGCTGCACTGGAATAATGCCAGGAGCAACTCATCATTTGCCCCGAGAAGATTTGGGAATTGGGGTTTTTGTTTGGCATCTGCATTGCTGCACTGGAATAATGCCAGGAGCAACTCATCATTTGCCCCGAGAAGATTTGGGAATTAGTTTTTTTTGTTTGGCATCTGCATTACTGCACTGGAATAATGCCAGGAGCAACTCATCATTTGCCCCGAGAGGATTTGGGAATTGGGTTTTTTTTTGTTTGGCATCTGCATTGCTGCATTGGAATAATGCCAGGAGCAACTCATCATTTGCCCCGAGAGGATTTGGGAATTGGTTTTTTTGTTTGGCATCTGCATTGCTGCACTGGAATAATGCCAGGAGCAACTCATCATTTGCCCCGGAAGGATTTAGGAATTGGTGGCTTTGGAGACAGGTTTAGATCCCTATCACCTAAGGCTTTTCAATTTTGTGAGCCGTAAGGATCACACAAAGCATTTTCTCCCTACGGGTCGTAAGGATCCCATAAGTGTGTTTTCTCCTTAGGAGTCGTGAGGACCCCCAAGTGTATTGCTCCTTTGTGAGTCGTAAGGATCTCACGCGGGAAGTTTCTCCTCACAAAGTCGAGAGGACTTTGCTAGTGCATTTCATCTCTTTTTTTTTACGAGTTTACGCCCTTTCGGGTTTTCACAAACTCCCCGGCAGTCCTGCTGTTTTTACTCACGGCGCCCTTTCGGGTTTTCATCCGTGCCCATTTTGCTTGTGGACATACCATTTTATTTATTTTATTTTTATTTTATTATTTTATTATTTTATATTTTATATATTTTTTTTCATTTTTTCATTTTTTCATTTTTTTTGGACTTTGAATGCGGTCTCACCAGTAGGACTTGGGAGAGATTGGGATCGTTTTACGCCCGTGGATTGTATACGGTTTTGCACGATATACAATCCAAACCGTAGAGCCGGAAAAATTTTGGGACTTTGTTGGCGTCTGCATCGCTGCACTGGAATATGGTACCAGGAGCGACTCATCATTCGCCATTAGGGTATGAGATTTAGAATTTGGTCGGCGTCTGCATCGCTGCACTGGAATATAGTACCAGGAGCGACTCATCATTCGCCACTTGGGAATGTTAGTTATATGTATGCCCTAGAGGCCATTACTATACATAGGATGTATATTGTAGTGGATGCTTGGACATATATAGGGAGGACTTTCTTGCTCGACATGATAGTATGCTATCTGGTTGATCTTTACCTTAACGTGTATACTGTTAGTCTCTCTGTTACATGTTGGTAAAGCCCTTAGGATGTGTACTTGACTACCTGGACTATGATGCGGATCATACTAGTGGGGACATGGTAGTCCATAAGTACATCCTTCAAAGTCCCTAGTCGTGGGTGTATCGAGACGGGGCATCGATATACCAGAGTAGACTAGCGTATACCTTCTCGACCCATACAGATGGGCGATGGATGATCTCATATCCATTGGTGTTTGACATCAGAGATGATATACGGGTGCTCAGTAGAGACTGGGTACACTGGACGGACTCGCCGAGAACTCCCAGATGGTATTATACCTTACGTCAGATGGCAGTTCTCTGGTGACACTGGTACAGAGTAGTCTGTTGACCCGAGATCGTCATAGAGTCTCGTGTGGTTCCCACTGTGCTTTGATTTCCATCTTACCACGTCCAAGAGGGCATGCAAAACGGTGGTTTTTGGGTACAGTCCCGAGTCACATGGAGGCAATGAGCGATAGGAGGGGATTCGTCTCTCCCGGTATAGGGAGTTGATGTTGCGCTGTGTTCGATTGGCTATAACAGGAAATCCCTGGCCAGGGTTACTGAGATATACCGGTAAGTGTTACCAGTAGTTTCTCGAATTGTTATAGACCTCATATCGACACGACTTATCGAGCTATTGGGGTCTGACGTTTACCACCCCTAGGCGAGATATGCGACATATCAGACGATCAGACTGGACTGTACGGTAGTGTTACTGGTTGGATTCACTGGAGTGTGAGCGGGCTTGCTCATCGATCTTCAGATCGCTCAATACCCGGGTGGCCGTTACGTTTAGCAGACCGCTTGCGGCTTGTGGGTGTTTGATATGATCATCATCTGCTGCCGGCGTATTGACGAGTCTTTAGAGTCCTACACAGAGGTTTCCTGGCTCAAGCGAAACGAAATAGGAGCGCATATGAGATATGTGCGGGACCGAGAATGATACCAGTATGTGATACTGTATACGATTCTCGCGATTTGTGACATTGATCGGTTATATGCAATATAGCCGGGTTATCAGATCAAGTGTTGATTCGATAAGTTGTTACTGTTGAAACTAGTCGGTTATATGCGATATGACCGGATCGTTAAATCAAGTGTTGATTTAATGATTTAATGTATAATTATATATTTGATATATCACTTTACATTAACTAGTATCGGTTCACTTAAGATAGATTTTCTCACTCGGATGTGCGCATTGTATATGCGATATATTTTTGTGCACTTAATTGTATCATGTTTGATGATGCATGTTAACTTGGTTAAGTGTAAAGATTAAACCATGGTTAAGTTAATGATTAGGGTTTTCCTTATCTTATTTATTTATTTATTTACTTTTAGAAAGAATTAAAGAGAAGAATGGTGGCTTTCTTTGTTTCTAGTTGAAACTTCATGAAGGTTTGACCAAAGCTACCATTCTTGTCTTCTTCTCCTAACCCTAACCATTCAACTAACCTTGGTTAATTCTCTACACTTGACTATAGTTAATGTTATGATAAGTATTGATTTACTTTTGATTTTAATTAACTTATCATAACACTTTCTTCTTCTTCATCATCTTCTTCAATGAAGAAAGCTTCACTTCATCAATGGTGATTGATGAAAGTGGGTGAGAAATCCAATTCTAAAGTGAACCCACTTCCTATTTCTTCATCCTCTACCTCTTGCCAAGTAGTAGAGTGTGTTTCCTTCACAAGTTTTCTTGACTTGGTGAAGTTGGAGCTTGATCTAGCGATGCCTCGACGTAGATCATCTTCGGCACGTCGTCGATGACCTAGCCCGCTTCTTCTCCGATGAAGCCGACGCTAGAGCCCGGGATTGTATGAGGACAGCGAGGAGACTTCATTGCGGAGCTATGGAGGTGGAGAACCGGATCTACAAAGGTTGTATTTCCGTATTCTTGTAGTTAAGTGTTAACTAGTTTGCTTTTTCGCCTAGACATCTAGCCAACGATCCGTTCTAGGGTTTCTCGGCACCGTTTAAATTTGAAATTGGCATGGTTGATGCCTTGTGAGACCTCATTAGGGTGCCTAGGAACCCTACAGTGGTATCAGAGCCTAGCTAGAGCCTTAGGCGAAGTCTAGACGCAATTTGAAGTCCTAACGAACCCGAAACCCAATTCCAAACCTGCTCTCTGTCCTTTTTCTAAAATCTGGGATTTTTCAACATTAAAAATATGCAGAAAATTAAGCAGGGTTTTTTATGAATTACTGTGAAAAACGGAGACCTAACTCCGTCATAACGCCGCGGAACCGCGACTTTAGCCCACGTGGCGCGGCGGTTCCGCGGCCATATTGTTGACTCTTTGACTCCTTTTTGCACAGTAATCTTTATAATTAATCCCTGTGTTTTCTGGGTAATTTTAATATATGCTATGCAGTTGAGTTTTCTGGGGTTGTTTTGGGGATTCGGTGTTTCGATCGGAGTATCAGATTTTGTCTATGTGGCTTTCCGGATAATTTTAGAATATGTTAAAAAGTTCGACCGGATATAAATACCCACTTTTTCCCCTGTCGGGAAATTTCCAAGTGTTGGATTTTTCCGTAGTTTAACGACGTTCTAAGTAGTGCAAGTAACGCGATGGACCCTCTAGAAGACAACAAACCTTAACTCGATTATGTGACCGTCTTGAACTGCCCTTTGAACCTTCGGGTTTGGGGCAGTACGGCGTGCCACATGTGAGGCGTTGGCTTGACCCTTCTACGGCTGGACCGTTGGTACTGAGGCACGAACTGAATGTTTTTAGACTTGTTTCATGTGTTGATCTATATCGGGAAAACTTGGGTGTTCGACTGTTTGATCGAAAAGTTTAACATTTTCTATTTATCCGGAATGTGATACAATAATTGGAATTCACAAGAAGTTATGAGATAATTGAATAAATGTTATAAACATAGCACTTTAGTCTCACTTGATCGGTTGCCACGGAATTTTGATGCGATCAAAAGTCCGTCGCAATCACGTAGCGTACGCGGATACTCGCCGGGTAAACTTAATAGACAGCCTCACTCCATAGCCCCGACCAAGTGACTGTAGGAGAACCCCGTCGCCGAAAGCATCCGTTCGGGTGCTCGCGGAAGCGGTGTTCCGCCTTAGTGCACTTCGTCGACAGCATTGGGGGTGCGGCCGCCTACTAAAGTTTGCGACGAGCATTCGATCAGGATGTCGGGAATCTTGTTGAATTGCCCGACTTGATATTGAAAAGTGTTTTCGATAATGAGACTAAAATGCGGGGTTTATAATTGTTAGGCATGCGATGTCTAAGGAATTCATTTGGTCAGGCATGCGATGTCTGAGGTGGTTGCGGATTCCAACTGTTGTAGTTTTACACTTTCTTTTCTGTGACCGTAAGTGTAATATGTGATATCGCCGGTTTCGTTGCTATATGTCAACGACAATTGGGATGGACATATTTACTTATGTTGATGACATGTGATGTTATGTGTTGCTGGATATGTTATATTGGATCGTCGTGTTTGAATAGCCGGGTTTTTTTTATGTGAGATGAGTGTTTTTCATTTTCATTCATGTAAAAAACTTGTATGTAATATTCTTTTATTGGGGCACTTCCAGGTTGCGGAAGATGTCACCGTTTGTATATTATTTACTTTTCCGCACTAGGATAGACCCAAGGAGGAGAGCACAAGTAACCGGGTTCTGGAGTCCAGTGGGAAACCAACTCGAGGAGTTGAGTCCGAGTCTCCTAACTCTAGAATTGGTAGGGTTGCTTGCCGCTCTCGTAGGGGTCTAGGGGTGTGGGCTTGGCTATTCATCACGACCGTGGAATCCGTGTTTTATACTGGCTCGTATTGAAAACACGGACGTCCTAGTATATCCAATGTTTCATATGTTTCTTCTTCTACGATATCTGAGATGTGATCATGTGATGTTCTATGATAGATACAGTATATAGTATATATGATATATTATATAGATGTTACTTATGTTTTACACCCGCGCTAGCCCTGCCCCGCTCTGCCGTTAGTTACCTAACCTAACGGTGCATGAGGGGACATCGAGGCGAATGCGGATGGCATAAGTGTACGTCGTATTTATCTGTGATGTTTAGGTACTTAAATGATGGGACTTCATTAATGTGATTAATGAAATAAAAGAAACCTAAGATGTTGTAGAATCGAATTTCAAAATAAAACAGGAAGCTACAGTTCTTGCTTTGCACAGAGGTATATATGATATATCATGCACCTTATTCGATAAGGAAAGGACCGAGATCCCTTCACCGGGAGTGACTCCTTTAGCAATAACTGGCAGATGCTACACACTCGGTTTGTCTTTTGATTGCTTTTAAGTGTTTTTGCTTTGCACAGTGATATATATGATATATCCCGCACCTCATTCGACGAGGAAAGGACCGACGATCCCTTCACCGGGAGTGACTCCTTTAGCAAAACTAGAAAAGCCTCAAAAACACTCCATTTCAAAATCAATTGATTCTACAACGATATCAAGTTCATTACGCAATGGGTTTTCAGAAAAACCTGTCGTAGCCCTCCGTCATTTCAGATAAGTAGTAGTTAGTATTCGTGCTGCGTTTGTTGGCCTTTGTCAAGGCGCAGTGTGCGGTATCTAACTGGTGCTTATCTGCTTATGCATATGATGCAGATTGGATTAGGGTAGTCGTGCGACCTTGTTGGCCTTTGTCAAGGGCCGTGCGGGTGGGTTTATTTCGATCAAGAAATGACGGGTTGAACTTGACTAGCATCCTATGGTTTGTTGGCCTTTGTCAAGGTCATAGGAGGTTAGGGGCAAAATATTATCGGGAATTTCAAGTGTTGAAATTTGCAATGAGATTGCATACCTTCTATGAGATAGTTGGATCCCGATACCCGCTGCGAGTAAGAGTTACTCCTGAGAGAGTTTTATACATTACAATTAGCCGATCAAGTAGGTGTCTAGAAAGGTGTCAACGGGGTTATACCTCTGGGAAAACGAGGTTTACATTAATTAGGTTCGTGCGAAAGCACGGGGGACCTCCCTCAAAGTACCGACACTGGCCTGGCTGAAAGATTGGCGAACTTGTAGTGTGTAATTAATCCCGGCTAGTCTTTCCTTTTAGGGTTTGAAGGAAGATTTGATAAAAAGCAGTGGGAGCCATCCTGATTAGATAAAATAATAACCAATCTATTCTTGAAAGAGCGCACGCTGAGTATTTTCTTCTCTCTCTCTCCAGGTAGCGACCATATCACGCCTTAATCAAGATAATAATACGGAATATTGACCGAACCCGCTTGTTATACTGAGCTGGGGAACGTTGGTCCCGCTCCAACTTATAATTGTTATAAGACAGAGCAGGAAATTGGGGAATACCAGAATTCCCGTGCCGCCCAAACGAAGAGAGTGCATGCTGATGCATCATCTTCGGGTGTGTTCATTACAGAGAACAGTTTCTCAGTGTCCTTTACGTCCTGGGTATGTGATACCAGATCAGGATCCCAGATATGTAATATGTTACATAGGGCTACAGAAAGGTAGAGAACTGAGAACGGGTGATAAGTTTCATGAGACAGAAAATGGGGCATGTGTTGCAGCCAAGTCTGTTGGTCACTGTCACCCTGTATTATTAGTACATTGATTCTGAACAAATGCTATTAGATACCGAACCTGATATACAAAATCATATCAGTCTCTTTATCAGTAAAGAAATGATAAAATTTTGTATAGTTGGATAATGTTTTGAACATTTCCTATATCAAAAGTTGATCGGTTCAGGCACGTTATCTAAAAGCGTTGATGTTCTAAATCAAACTACAGTTCTTTAGTATACGGAACACACACAAGAGGAAGAGTTCAGAAATGAACGAATCCTTCTTGAGGCATTGTAGACTAGGTCATATCAATGTGACCCGACTAGCTGAAGTTACATTTAGATGCATATTTAAATCAGTTTGAATTTACATCTTGTGAAACTCGCCAGTCATGTCACAAAGATAAGATGACCACAGCTCTGTTTATTGGAAACAGAGAAAGAGTTAGTAAACTCTTGGGATGATACATGTTGATGTATGTAAGGTCCCCTGTCTACACATGCCAGGACTGGTTCTTTGTACTTCATTACATTCTCTGATAATCTCTCAAGATTCAGACATATGTTCCTGTTGAAACATGAGTCCGAGCCTTTTGAGATATTCACAGAATATAAGCGAGAAGTAGAGAACCAAAATACGGGTATAAGTATTATGTCCTATGATGAGATCAGGGAGGAGAATACTTGTGCATGGAATTCCTGGACTATTCTAAAGGAGAATGAGATTCTCTCTCAGCATTACTCCTCTGTATACACCATAGCACGATGGTATATCGGGGCGGAGCAGATACACCCTATTTGATATGGTGTGCTCTATGATGAGTACTACTGAGTTACCTATTTCCTTTTGGGTGTTATGCGCTTGAGAAGCTGCATACCTATTGAATAGGGTTCAAATCAAATCAGTTGCCTACCACTTCATATGTGATATGGAAAAGGAAGAGCACATTTCTTAAGTTAGTTAAGATTTGGGGTTGTCCAGCCTATGTCTGAAAAGCAAAATCCGGACAAGCTCAAGGCAAGGTCTGTTATGTAGAACTGGAAAGGTTCCAGCTATACAAAACTGCAGCTGATGATTTGACAGAACCAAAGGATTCAATAGATACCAACGAACCTCAGCCTCTCCGCCGATCTAGTAGGGTTCCTCACCCACCTGAGAGCTACTTCGGTTTCTCTATGACAGTGGGAGCGAGGATTGCATCATAAGATGATGACCCAACTAGTTTCGAACTGGCCATCAGGAGTGGGACTCTGTAAGAATGGCTGGGTGCTTAGTGATCTGAGATGGAATCCATGTACACCAACAAAGTATGGACTTTGGTTGCTATATCTGAAGGGTTAAATCCCCATCAGGAGCAAGTATATCTTGAGAAGATTACTTGGTGTACTTGGAAAAGTTGAGACTTTCAAAGCTAGACATGTTAAAGGTTGTCATCATCGACCAGGCATGGATAATGATGAAACCTTTTCCAGTGCCTATGCTTAAGTACATCCAGATCCTACTTACCACGGCTACATACCATGACTACGATATCTGGCGGTTGGGTGCCATGACTACTTTTCTAAATAATGATTTAGAAGAGAGCGTCTATAAGTACACAGCCAGAGGGCCTCGTAGACAGTGGGAGCAGCGGAAACGTGTGCAAGATGCTTTATAGGATAAAGCAGGCATTGCGGAGTTGGAACATCTGTTTTGATGGATTAGTCAAAGAAGTTGACATCATCAAAATGGTAGATGAACCTTGTATAAACAAAAAGGTAGTAGAGAGTATGGTGACGATCCTCGTAGAGTACGTTATGACATACTCTTGATAGGGAAGGAGTTTCCTATGCTACGCTCGATCAATCTCCGCTTATCACAATGATTCTCCATATAGGATGAAAGTGATACCTCCTAAATCCTGGGTTTTGGATCTATGAGATAGATCTAATTGGATGTTAGAATTCTCACTAGTTGTAGCGAGAAGGTATCAATCGATCCTGGGGAGAATCACTGGAAGGGTTCCAGGGTGATAATGACGACTGAATGTCAGTCGCATGCATTGTCTTTTCCCTCAGTAAAGGGACGGTATGTTGGAAGAGTTCCAAGCTAGATACCGTGGCATACTAGACGATAAAAGCAGGATACATCGCTACTTAAGATGCTACCAAAGAGGCAGTCTGGGTGTATATTAGTTCATAAGATGAACTTTGTTCCTCCCATTGTGTGACAATGGAGTTGTGGCTTATGCCAAGGAACGCCGGTCCCATCAGTGATCCAGACATATTCTAAGGCAGTATCACCTGATCATGGAGATGGTTGATCTCTAAGGGATCGAGGTAAGGAGAGTAGACTCAGAGGACAACAGAGCGGATCCACTCACAAAGGCCTGTTCCCAGAGAGAGATTTTTATGGGATGGTTGAGTATGAGATACTACAACCACTGCTATCAGATGGCCCTAGTGCAAGTGGGAGATTGTTAGTTATATGTATACCCTAGAGGCCATTACTATACATAGGATGTATATTGTAGTGGATGCTTGGACATATATAGGGAGGACTTTCTTGCTCGACATGATAGTATGCTATCTGGTTGATCTTTACCTTAACGTGTATACTGTTAGTCTCTTTGTTACATGTTGGTAAAGCCCTTAGGATGTGTACTTGACTACCTGGACTATGATGCGGATCATACTAGTGGGGACATGGTAGTCCATAAGTACATCCTTCAAAGTCCCTAGTCGTGGGTGTATCGAGACGGGGCATCGATATACCAGAGTAGACTAGCGTATACCTTCTCGACCCATACAGATGGGCGATGGATGATCCCATATCCATTGGTGTTTGACATCAGAGATGATATACGGGTGCTCAGTAGAGACTGGGTACACTGGACGGACTCGCCGAGAACTCCCAGATGGTATTATACCTTACGTCAGATGGCAGTTCTCTGGTGACACTGGTACAGAGTAGTCTGTTGACCCGAGATCGTCATAGAGTCTCGTGTGGTTCCCACTGTGCTTTGATTTCCATCTTACCACGTCCAAGAGGGCGTGCAAAACGGTGGTTTTTGGGTACAGTCCCGAGTCACATGGAGGCAATGAGCGATAGGAGGGGATTCGTCTCTCCCGGTATAGGGAGTTGATGTTGCGCTGTGTTCGATTGGCTATAACAGGAAATCCCTGGCCAGGGTTACTGAGATATACCGGTAAGTGTTACCAGTAGTTTCTCGAATTGTTATAGACCTCATATCGACACGACTTATCGAGCTATTGGGGTCTGACGTTTACCACCCCTAGGCGAGATATGCGACATATCAGACGATCAGACCGGACTGTACGGTAGTGTTACTGGTTGGATTCACTGGAGTGTGAGCGGGCTTGCTCATCGATCTTCAGATCGCTCAATCCCCGGGTGGCCGTTACGTTTAGCAGACCGCTTGCGGCTTGTGGGTGTTTGATATGATCATCATCTGCTGCCGGCGTATTGACGAGTCTTTAGAGTCCTACACAGAGGTTTCCTGGCTCAAGCGAAACGAAGTAGGAGCGCATATGAGATATGTGCGGGACCGAGAATGATACCAGTATGTGATACTGTATACGATTCTCGCGATTTGTGACATTGATCGGTTATATGCAATATAGCCGGGTTATCGGATCAAGTGTTGATTCGATAAGTTGTTACTGTTGAAACTAGTCGGTTATATGCGATATGACCGGATCGTTAAATCAAGTGTTGATTTAATGATTTAATGTATAATTATATATTTGATATATCACTTTACATTAACTAGTATCGGTTCACTTAAGATAGATTTTCTCACTCGGATGTGCGCATTGTATATGCGATATATTTTTGTGCACTTAATTGTATCATGTTTGATGATGCATGTTAACTTGGTTAAGTGTAAAGATTTAACCATGGTTAAGTTAATGATTAGGGTTTTCCTTATCTTATTTATTTATTTATTTATTTTTAGAAAGAATTAAAGAGAAGAATGGTGGCTTTCTTTGTTTCTAGTTGAAACTTCATGAAGGTTTGACCAAAGCTACCATTCTTGTCTTCTTCTCCTAACCCTAACCATTCAACTAACCTTGGTTAATTCTCTACACTTGACTATAGTTAATGTTATGATAAGTATTGATTTACTTTTGATTTTAATTAACTTATCATAACACTTTCTTCTTCTTCATCATCTTCTTCAATGAAGAAAGCTTCACTTCATCAATGGTGATTGATGAAAGTGAGTGAGAAATCCAATTCTAAAGTGAACCCACTTCCTATTTCTTCATCCTCTACCTCTTGCCAAGTAGTAGAGTGTGTTTCCTTCACAAGTTTTCTTGACTTGGTGAAGTTGGAGCTTGATCTAGCGATGCCTCGACGTAGATCATCTTCGGCACGTCGTCGATGACCTAGCCCGCTTCTTCTCCGATGAAGCCGACGTTAGAGCCCGGGATTGTATGAGGACAGCGAGGAGACTTCATTGCGGAGCTATAGAGGTGGAGAACCGGATCTACAAAGGTTGTATTTCCGTATTCTTGTAGTTAAGTGTTAACTAGTTTGCTTTTTCGCCTAGACATCTAGCCAACGATACGTTCTAGGGTTTCTCGGCACCGTTTAAATTTGAAATTGGCATGGTTGATGCCTTGTGAGACCTCATTAGGGTGCCTAGGAACCCTACAGGGAATTGGGGAGCGATGGCTTAGGAGACAGGTTTAGATCCCTATCGCCTAAGGCTTTTCAATTTTATGGGCCGTGAGGGTCCCATAAAAGCATTTTCTCCCTGCGAGTCGTAAGGATCCCGCAGGTGTATTTTCTCCTTAGGAGTCGTGAGGACTCCTAAGTGTGTTTTTCCTTTGTGAGTCGTAAGGATCCCACAAAGGTTTGTTCTCCTCATGTATCGTGAGAACACATGAGTGGATTTCCCTTGTTCCCAGTTTAATGACTTAGAGGTCGACTGTTTCCAGTTTAACGACTTAGAGGTCATCTATTTCAAGTTTAAAGACTTAGGGGTCTATGGTGCCCAGTTTAACGACTTAGCGGTCATCTGTTTCCAGTTTAACGACGTGGTGGTCATTGGTTTCCAGTTTAACGACTTAGTGATCATCTGTTTCCAGTTTAACGACTTAGAGGTCAACTGTTTCCAGTTTAACGACTTAGAGGTCGTCTGTTTCCAGTTTAGCGACTTAGAGGTCATCTTTTTCCAGTTTAAAGACTTAGAGGTCATCTGTTTCCAGTTTAACGACTTGGTGGTCATCTGTTTCCAGTTTAACGACTTGGTGGTCATCTGTTTCCAGTTTAACGACGTAGAGGTCGTTTGTTTCCAGTTTAATGACTTGGTGGTCATCTGCTTCCAGTTTAGAGACTTAGAAGTCTACTGTTTCCAGTTTAACGACCTGGTGGTCATCTGTTTCCAGTTTAACGACGTAGAGGTCGTCTGTTTCCAGTTTAACGACTTGGTGGTCATCTGTTTCCAGTTTAGAGATTTAGAGGTCTATCGATGGCGAGCTTGGAATTTTGGGGTAGGGGCCGGCATCAGCGTTGCTAACACTGAAGCACATGTGCCAGGACACATAAGTGGGTCTTCCAAATGGAGCATAATTCCGAGGGCGGAGACCAACCGCTGGACTGGTGATTGTAGTGGGATATGGGTATGATGAGAATTATTTGAGCCCGTGGATTGTATACGGTAGTCAAGTTGGGGACTAACCGTAGGGCCAAGGGAATTTTGAAAAATTGGATTTTTGCCGGTGTCTGCATCGATGCACTGGAATATGGTACCAGGAGCGACTCATCATTCGCCGTTGTTTTGTTTGTTTGTTTATTTGTTTTGTTTTGTTTTACCGCGATTGCTCTATCATTTCAGCTTTTCTTATCGCGAAGATCGCGATTGCCCTATCATTTCGGCTATTTGTTTGCGGTTGCCCCATCATTTCGGCTTTATTTCCATTTTTATTTTCACTCGCTGATTTTTATTGCGAGTTGCCCCATCATTTCGGCTTTTCTTTATTTTTCTTTTATTTACACATTTTTTGTTTATTTACATTTTTACACATTTTTTTTACATTCCCAGTTTAATGACTTAGAGGTCGATTATTCCCAGTTTAGTGACATGGTGGTCAACTGTTCCCAGTTTAATGACATGGTGGTCGATTATTCCCAGTTTAAAGACTTGGTGGTATGTCATTCCCAGTTTAACGACGTGGTGGTCAGAGGGTGTTCCCAGTTTAACGACTCCTTTTTGCTTATCCCAGCTTCTTGAACTTTGATCTTGGCGGAGCTGTGTTGATGACCTAGCTCTGTGGATTGCCGATACATCCGAGGATTGTGAGGTTTTTCCAAACTTATATTGGTCCTCTGCCCAATCTTTGAAAATATAGCAGTCTTCGATGGTATGACCCACCACTCTATGATATGGGCAGTATATGGGATTGCCGGTCATGTTCATTTCCTGTGGCCTCTTTGGAACAGGCAGTTGCAGACCGTTGTTCAAGGCGTCCATGAATATTTTGCGGACTTCATCCCTCCTGAAGGAGTATACCTTCTTCTTTCTCTCCATTGGAGTAGGTGCCTTTACTGATGCTGGTCTTCGAGGCCGATCCGTCTTTGGTTCGCCCTGCACATGTCTGGAAGGATTAGGTTCCCGAAATGCTTCGGTCTCTATTTGCATGAAATCGGCGGTCGTAGCTTGACTGTTTGCTAACGCGCCTTTAGACAGTTATATCTCTCCCGTCTTGTATTGCCTTTCGACCCAATCTTTGAAGACGAAGCAGTCTTCAATGGCATGACCTATCACCCTGTGATAGGGGCAATATTCTGGGTCGTCGGTCATATTCGCTTCTTGCAGTCTCTTTGATTCCGGCAGTTGTAGACCGTTTCTTAGGGCGTCCCTGAATATCTTATGGACTTTTTCCCTTTTGAAGGAATAAACTTTCTCCAGTTTCTCTTTCAGAGGCGATTCCCCCCCGGCGTATGTGTCGGAGGGACTGAAGGCTGATTGCTGCCGTTTTCCGCTAAGGCGCTCCGCCCTTAGGTTGAAGGGGTATCAGTTGGCTGCCTCCGGGTATCAATCCCTGGCTCATGAACCAAAATTTGATTCTGCTGTAATTGCAATCGGGTGACTTGGATCGCGAGATCTGCCGCGACATTTTCCAATTCGTCGACCTTGGACTGTACCTTGGCTAGCTTCTCATCCTTGTCCTGAAACTGCCTCTGAAGCCATCGGAATAACGCTTGTTCTGTAGTTCCGGCTATGACAACCGGCTCATCTTTATCGTCTGAGCTCAATTCCGCAGGAACGACGGGCTCCTCTGGCTTATTGGCCTGAGCAGGCCCTACATCACTTAGATCGAGCCGATGCTGGGTAGTGTCAATCATATCATCACCATGGCTGTGAAGAAGAGGAGGATTCGTTTCTTCATGTCCGACCATGTAGACCATGTGGACCATATACCCAGCCATCTCTTTATCTTTGGCGGCTGATCTCGCGGAGCGGTCCGGGCTTTGAAAACTCATAAATTTTAACATGGCCAGAGCCCTGGCCCTTTTCTTGGCTCTGCATCTGAGCCGCTTCTGCCTCAGCCTCTCAGCCTTGAGCGCCTGGCAGGCTTCTGCCCTTCGGAAAGCCGCCATAGGCTGAATGACGTGGAGGTTAGAGAACATACCCAATTGAGCAGTTGTCAGGGACACCGTCGGAGCTTGCTCAAGACGCCCTGTTGCTTTTTTGGTGTTGATGGCCTTGCCCCCAGCTGGGGCCAAGGAAAGTCGTTCAGACATCGACTTGCGTTTGGGTTGGGGCGCCCTCGAGACCACCACATTTGGTCTCCTGCCTTTTGAGACCGGTCTGTCAGTTGCTGGAGCTTGAGGAGCCGGGATGGCGTTAGCTGACACGAACAGGATAGAGCCGAATGGTAGCGGCTCCTCCTCCCATTGTCGCCCGAGACTGGCCGGAAGGACCGTCCTGGAGTCCATCTTCATCGTGTAGGAGATGGGAATCGTGCTGAGAGCTGAGATCGTCCTTGAAGACATTGTTGGAAAGTGATTGCTTGACAACCTGCATGAAAAAGCATTATTTTAGTTTAAATATAGTTATGTATATTGATTGAGTTCGCATGAACGTTTAACCCGAAATATGGGAGGAGAGATTGGTCCCACCGGGCGTGCCAGAATCTGTAGGGTGTTTTTCGTCACCCCATTAAGATGGAAATACGCGCGTGCTTGTCAGGCGTACTACAGATTCCCCCTGCCTAGGGTAGGTCGGGGTTTATTGATTATGGGGCTCCGAATCTCCGGCAGCCGCGGACTAAGCTGCCGTTAATTACCCCCCTCCTTTGGGGCGAGGGAACCTCCGATTAACGAGTTAAACTGGTCATGCGAACTCAATGTGCAGTGTACGTGTGTGTTGTTTTGGAAGGGGGTTTGGGTATATCGGGAGCCACGCAGAGTTTTTACGGGGGTCCGGCTACCCGGATAGCGGGCTGGGGGTCAAGGGGGCTAGCAGCCCCCTTGCGGGGTGCGGGGCAGCGCCCCGTTAGAATATTTTTTCTAACAGGGACAGTGTCGTGGAGAACGTGTGTGTGCAAATATGTATACATATGTATATGTATATGTATGTACATAAAAAGAGAGGGAAAAGGCATCTAAGGGATGCGTGGGGCTAGCGCCTTGAGCGCTGTGCACTTAGGTGCTGTATGCTCAGGCACAAGCGCGCCACGTGTCGACACGTGGGCACTTTGCGCATGAGCGCTGGGCGCTCGAGCGCAAGCGCGCCACGTGTCGGCACGTGGGCGCTTTGCGCTTGGGCGCAGAGCACGGGAGTGCAAGTGCGCCACGTGTCGGCACGTGGGCGCTTTGCGCTCGGGCGCAGTCCGCTGGAGCGCAAGCGCGCCACGTGTCGGCACATGGGCGCTTTGCGTTCGGGCGCAGTGCGCTTGAGCGCAAACGCGCCACGTGTCGGCACGTAGGCGCTTGGCGCTGGAGCGCTTGAGCGCCGGCGAGGAAAAGAGGGCTTTTAGCCCCAGAAACTCTCGAAAGAGAAATTAGAGTGGAGTTAAACTCCTGAGATGTTTTGGCGTTGATAAAAGGGTTTTTTTTTCTTCCTTCTCTATTGACAGGATCTTGAAGATCAAGAGATGTGGGATGTTAAAAATCTCTTCTTTTTGAGATCTGATGGTAGATCCAAGTTCCTCTTCGTGGGTTTTGTGGTGAAAAACTGTTTAGTTTTGAAAAGGGAAGAGTAAAACTCTTGATTTAATTCAAAAAGAAGAAGAAGATTTGAAACCTTCAGAAAAGGGAAAGATGTACAAACCCTAGGTTTTTGAGCGAATGAAAAAGTATATTTATATTCATCATCATTTTGCCTTTTATAGGCTTACATATTTACATATAGCCCCTTGGGCTTTGCAAAATGGCATTTTGCCCATCCCATGGCTCATGTGTCATTTCATTTTTGCACATAAGCCATGGGCTTACAAAATATTGTCTTTATGCCCATTTTGTTTATATTCATGCATAAACAAATACATAAAAATTATTTATTACATGATTTTGTTGTTGGCATGGGGAGGCTGGCCGCGGGCTCGACTTAGGTATGGACCCGCTTGACCTGGACCTAGGCCCACCTAACTTGGGGGTTGACCTTGACTTTGACTCGGTCAACCGGGGTGTAAATTTTTACCCCAACAATTACAGAAGATTCATTGAAGTATTTTCGAAGATTGCAACATCCCTGACCAAGCTCACGCATAAAGATGAAAAATTCGTGTGGTCAGAAGCATGCGAATAAGTTTTCGTAGAATTTAAGTCAATATTGACATCAACACCTATTTTCATCATACCGGACCAATCTGGAGGTTTTGAAGTGCATTGCGATGCATCCGGTAAGGGATTATGATGTGTTTTATATCAGCACGGTAAAGTTGTAGTTTATGCATCAAGACAACTGAAGATTCATGAACACAACTATCCGACGCATGATCTGGAGTTGGCTGCCGTTATCTTTGCTCTTAAGATTTAGTGTCATTATCTTCTTGGAGAACAAGTGGACATATACACAGACCACAAGAGTTTGAAATATGTGTTTACTCAGAAAGAGTTGAATATGCGGTAGAGAAGATGGTCAGAACTTATGGCAGACTTCGACATCAACCTACAATATCATCCAGGAAAGGTAAATGTAGTACCTGATGTACTTAGTCGCCAACCACTATCAATGAATCTCACCGCATAGTGGAAGCTTCAACAAGATTTGCATCCGATGGATGGAGATAGAAGTGGTCATGCCAGGTAATGCTTCAAGTTTGATAAATTTACAAGTTCAGTCTACAATTGTCGATCAGATCAAAGCAGCTCAAACAAGTGATGTCAAGTTTCAAAAGATCAGAGAACAAGTAGAAAGTGGGCTTAGAATAGACTTCATCATCCACGAAGACGGATCTTTGAGATACGGCAGTAGATTGTGTCTACCATAAAGTTCTGTTCGGGAAGAATTGATGAAAGAAGCTTATAGCTCTCCTTACTCAGTACACCCTGGTGGTACAAAGATGTACAAAGATCTGCGGCAACATTACTGGTAGCATGGAATGAAGTGTGAAGTAGCCAGAAGCGTCGCTAAATATTTGGTGTGTCAGCAAGTAAAAGCTGAACATCACTGGACTGTTGATTTACTTCAACTGTTGCCTATTCCAGAATGGAAGTAGTAACACATCACCATGAATTTTGTGACCGCTCTTCCTCGCAACACGAAAGGTAACGATGCGGTATGGGTTATTATGGATCGACCCACAAAGTTGGCTCACTTTATTCCCTTTCGAGTTGGCCAATCTACCGAGACATTAGCAAAGAAGTACATGGAGGTAAGTTTGAATCTAAGTAAAATTTAACTCTTCAATATGTACTATCTCTGATACCCATGAACTCATGCAGAAGATCGTGAGATTACATGGAGTACTGGTTTGCATTGTCTCTGATCGTGACACTAGATTTCGATCGCAATTTTGGCAGAGTCTGCAAGCTAGCTTGGGAACAAATCTGAACTTTATTACAGCGTACCATCCACAAACAAATGGACAGTCTGAGCGAACGATTCAGATACTTAAAGATATGCTAAGAGCTTGTATGCTAGACTTCGGAGGATCGTGAGAAGATCACCTACATTTTGTGGAGTCTTCATACAACAATAGCTACCAAGCGAGTATTGGAATGGTACCCTTTACAGCCCTATATGGAAGGAAGTGTTGTTCACCATTAAGTTGGAACGACATCGAAAATAGAGAGCTTCTTGGACCTGAGATGATAGTAGCAACAGTGGATGTGTTTCGATCTATCAAGGAAAGAATGCGCATAGCCCAAGATCGACAGAAGCACTGGGCTGATGCAAAGCGTTGTCACTTGGAGTTCCAACTGGGAGATCATGTCTTTTTAAAGATCTCACCAAACCGTGGAGTGATTCACTTTGGAAGGCGGGGTAAGCTAAGTCCGAGATTCATTAGACCGTTCGACATACTCGAACGAGTCGGAGAAGTGGCTTATCTCTTGGCACTTCCATCCTCGTTGGAAGGAGTGCACAATATGTTCCGCATATCCTAACTCAGAAGGTATG
This sequence comes from Agapanthus africanus, assembly GCA_030015575.1. Classification (NCBI taxonomy): domain Eukaryota; kingdom Viridiplantae; phylum Streptophyta; class Magnoliopsida; order Asparagales; family Amaryllidaceae; genus Agapanthus; species Agapanthus africanus. Next base: position 221,756,054 of record JASDDO010000014.1, read on the forward strand.
CGAGTGACCCCAGTCACATTCTTCATCACTCCAAGCTCACTGTACAGACGGATCTATCTTGTGAGTAACAACCCATTGAAATCCTGGACAGAAAGGTGAAGTCACTTCGGAACAAGAAAGTAAACTTGGTCCGGGTGATGTGGAGAAAAGACACACCAGGAGAATCAACGTGGGAAAGAGAAGACGATATGCGTGCAAGATACCCTTACTTGTTTGTAAATTAGTCCTTAAAAATAATTATAAATTTCGAGGACGAAATTTTTGTAAGGAGGGTAGAATGTAACGACTCTGTTTTAATGTACAGAAAATATGTTTAAAAGTTAATGTACAAATGGAGTATTTTCAATTCGGTGTATGCTATAAGTATTTAATTTACTTTTGAACAGCAAGAAAACACTTGTAGCTCATTGGTAAAGTCTTGCATTGCTGTGACATAGCCCCTGTGTTCAAATCCCCCAGCCACATATTATTTTTAATTGATTTTTCTTTTAAACTTTTGGAAACTCAAAAGTTTACACGTGCAATATACGTAAAAATGAAAAGTCTCATAAAACAAACATGTAGAAAATATTATTTAAGCAGACCCTGACACGTGGCCATGATCCAAGACCCATCTCCCTTCACTTGACCGGCGAGATGATGCCCCAAACCGGCACCGCCGATTTTCTTTGTAGGTAACGCCCCCAACTTTTTTCCTTAGCACCCCTTGGTCTATCCCACTACCCCCATACTGTTTGATTTCTCTGCATTTATCCAGAGAATGATAAATCCCCTTTTTAATCCATTTTAATGCATATTTTTAATTCCTTCTTCATTACCCTAAACCCTAATTTCTCCTATAAATACAAGCCTATACTTTGGCCCTCCTCATTCAGAAATCCATTGCCAAAACTCTCAAAAAAATTTCTAAGTCCAAAAGTTGTACAAGTGGAGTTAGCTCAAGGAAAAGTTCCGGCGACGTTTCGAGACAAATCCGGTGACGAAACGACTCCACGACGCTTTCGAAAGTTCCCTCTACCTCCTCCCTCTTCTTTCAATCAGTAAGTCCCCTCTTCTCTCTTCTCTCTTTAGTAAATAGAATCTTATTTTCAAAAATCGTCGGAAGCGGAGTTATTCCAGTCCGGTATCACTTCCTTCCTCCATGGAGGAACCGTCCACGTAAAGTACCCAGTCCAGAATCGGACCGATCTTTTCTTTGACTGAGTTTTGTGGGCCTGGATCCTGTGCCGGCGCTTCTTTTCTATTTGGAATGGTGCATTTGACTACAAAATTAGCTAGGGCTTAATCTTTAATGGCTTGCCTTGGTCGGTACTGGATGTTGAATTGCGATAACTCCCATCTCTATTTTTCCAAGAGACCCGATGACTCGGGGGAACTGAGAATGTTCCCCATGGGTCGGTCGGTGAGGACGATGATCGTATGAGCCTAAAACAGTGCCGAAGCTTCGTGGAGGTGACGACGAGTGCCAGGACTATCTTTTCGCTGGCCGAGCACCTTGTCTCCGCATCTTTGAAAACGTGGCTGACGTAGTAAACCAGCTTCTATATTCCCTCGGATTCTTTGATGAGTACCGAGCTAGCTGCCTGGCCGGAGACGGCCAGGTACAGTAATAGCCCGTCTCCTTCGGCTGGTCGGGTGAGTAGTGGTAGTGTCGACAGATGTGACTTGAGCTGCTTAAAGGCGACTTGGCACTTCTCGGACCACTCGAACCCTGGGATCTTCCTCAAAGCCTTGAAGAAAGGTAAGCACTTATTCCCGGATCTGGACATGAAACGACTCAGAGCACCAACTCTGCCTGCGAGTTGCATGATTTCCACATTGTTCTTAGGCATCGTCATGTCAATGATGGCTTTGATCTTCTCTGGGTTTGCTTCGATTCCTCGGTGGATGCTATGAACCCGAGGAACTTACCACCAGTAACACCAAAAGCATACTTAGCTGGATTCAGCTTCATTTTATACCTTTGCAAGACCTCGAATGTTTCGCCAAGGTCCGTAGAATGCCCGGCTAACTGGGTGGACTTCACAAGCATGTCATCGACGTAGACTTCCATGTTCCACCCAATCTATGGCTTGAACAGCTTGTTGAATAACCATTGATAAGTTGCCCCGGCATTTTTGAGGCCAAAGGACATTATCTTGTAACAATAGACCCCTCGATCAGTGGTGAAAGCGGCGAGCTCTTCGCCGGACGGGTCTATTCGGATTTGATTGTAACCAGAAAATATGTCCATGAAGCTCAACAGCTCGTGACTGGCTGAACTATTCACTAGCCGATCTATCCGAGGAAGCGGATAGTTGTCTTTTGGGCAGACCTTGTTCAGATCGGTAAAGTCAACGCACACGCGCCACTTCCCGTTCGCCTTCTTGACCATGACTATGTTGGCCAGCCAAGCCGAGTAGTCCAGGTTTCTGATGAAGTCTGTCGTGAGCAGTCGGTCCACTTCCTCTTCAATCGCCTTCTACTTGACAAGCACGAAGCTCATTTTTTTCTGTCGGACTGGCTGGGCTTTTGAATCAACTCCAAGTTTAAGGGAGATCATCTTGGGGTCAATCCCCGGCATGTCCATAGGAGTCCAAGCGAACACGTCGGGGTTGTCTCAGAGGAACTGGATAAGATTGTACCGAGTTTCCCCGATCAAGAGGGAGCCAATCTGGATAGTTCGGCTGTTGTCTCCCTTTTTAAGGGGAGCTTCGGACAATGATTCTACCAGGGAACCCTGGATCTCTTTCTTGTCATCACGTGTATCCAGCGACTTCTGAGGATCACATGGTCCGTCGGTCAGATCAACTTCTTTGTCCTCTGGAATTGTCGTGGCGAGACATACCATAGCGATTTGCTGATCTTCAAAGGCCTGGCCTATCCTACCATCGCTCAGAGGAAACTTGAGCATGAGGTGGTAGGTCGAGATCTAGGCTTGAAGGGCGTTTAAGGTGGGGCAACCCAAGAGGATGTTATAAAAGGATGAAACCTGAGCAATGAGAAAACACACCGACATTGTTCGGGTTCTGCTGACCTCCCCAATGTTGAACGGGAGAGTGATCATTCTCTCAGCTTGAACGGAGTGGTTAGTGACCCCGGATAGAACGTGCGAGGTAGGTTGGAGATCGGACGGGTTTAATCCTATACACTGGAAGCAGTCATAAAATAGGATGTCCCCCGAGCTTCCTGAGTCAACAAGGATTCTTCTAACCTCGTACTTATTTACCCAGGTCATGATCACTAGGGGATCATTGTGCGGGATAGATATGCCATGTAGGTCCTCGTCGGTGAAGATGATGGAGGTAAGCCTCTTATACTTCTTGGAGGAGGAGCATCTAATGTCATGATTGGCCAAATACGGTGGGTTTCTTCGTTACTCGGAGTCGAGCCAATGGAGACGACCATGATCTGCCCGACTGTCAACTCTCCGGTTGGGGGTCGGTCAGCCTACTCCCTATCTGCTTAACGTTTACCACGCAGGTATTTTTCCAAATGACCGGAGCGGATCAGCTCCTCAATGTAATCGTACAACTATTCGCAGTCTCGGTCGGGTGTCCTTGTGACCGATGAAAGGCACAATACGGGCTGCGGAGTCGCTTGCCTAGCCTTTGTATCATCGGTGGTAGCTTGAAGAATCTCTCGCTCTTCGCCTCCTCTAGCAGCTCGGCCTGCGAGACGTTCAGAGGCGTGTACTCATGAAATATCGGGGAATAGGTTTCGAATGATCATCTTTCTTCTTCTCCTCCTGATCCCTTTTCTTTCGGTCTGTCCGGTCTCCCCAGGGAAGATTTGCATTCACCTCAGACTCGAGTTGGATTTTCAGTTCGGTCCAAACCTTTACCTCGGCCATGGTCTTAGCTTGCGCTAATGCAAAAGAGAGGAGCTACTCTTTATGCCTACGACCAGATCTTAGGACGGTAATGACCGTCTCATCTCGGTGTTTGGGTACCTCCAGGAGAGCATTGTAGAACCGGGTAATATATCTCTTAAAAGATTCCCTGTCCTCACTCTTCATAGTGAATAAGTAGTCGATTGACCGCTTTTGCTGCCGGTTGCTGACGAAGTGGCTAAGGAATTGAGTGGCCAATTCGTCAAAAGTTGAGATTGAGCACGGAGTCAGGACGCGGAACCAGTCTTGCCCAGCCTGGATGAGAGTGGTAGGGAATGCTTAGCACCGAGACGCATCCGAGTTATCTTGAAAGCTCATGCCCAGTGTGAACACGTCTAAGTGGTCTTTCGGGTCAGACTTCTCATTGAAAAAGCCACTTTGGGCGGCTTGTTTTGGGAAGAGATTCGCTCTCTCAGTAGTTGCTCGGTAAAGGACTTCGTGAGAGAGTCCGCGGAATATTTAGCCAACCTGCTGGGCGAACGGGTGGCAAGCTGCATGTCCTCGATCTTCTTCTCAAGAACCTCAATTCGGTGCTGGTACCCTAAGGATTCCTTGTAATCAGAGTGTCTCTGCTTTGGGCTTGGAAGACGGAACGGCTGCAGCTTCGCTCTATCACGTTCCTTAGATCCTCGGGATAAACTTTTCGTGGCTTCTCCCGGCGTGCGCCATGCGCACGCCCCGGTAATTATGGTGGCATCAGTGTTCTTTGAAATCATGCGACCTGACCAACGTCACCTCGGAGGGCGAGGGAGCGCGGTGAGCGTTGAAGCGATAGTTCGGTTGGTCCTGAGATCTTGACGTCGAAATGTTCGGCGCCAAACGAGTCATGGAATCATTCCTCGTATAGGGGTCGCGACTGCCGGAATCGGCACACCGGTGCTCCGTGGTGTCGGGATTAACACGAGCGAGGCCGAGGTCACGGATGTGTCCGTCCGCCGTCTCATGCCCGCCACCGTTTGGGGGGCAGGGGGGTGGCGGTTTGAATACGAGCGAGTACGTCTACCATCATTGCCAATCGGGCGATCCGTGCTGTCAGGGCTTCGACGACATGGGGAGGAGGGGTGGAATCGCCCCCGCCTCGTTGCGTGGCACGAGATGGCTCATACTAGGATCTTGGTTGAGATGATCGCTGGCCATTGAATCGAAGATGGAAGATCAACTTTTTGGTGGAAATTTTTTTCTTGTTTCCCACAGACGGCGCCAGCTGATGGAGGTCGGGATCTCCCTCAGCTGTCGTCCTCCGTCGATCTTTTGGCCAACGAGGATGAAGGGTCGTGATTTGGAGGGAGGGTGTGGGTCTCAATGGGTTGTTGATTGTTGTTGACACCGAGCTACCTGCAAAGGAAGTCCCAGCATGGGAAACCACCGCAGGACCCTCCGACGATCAAGTACCGGAGAATGATTGGGCCGAGTAGCGTCGTATTGGATTGAGTTCGAATTACCTAAATCGTTTGGAGTAGGGGTTTATATAGGGGTCGCCTGAGGGCGAGTCGATACGAGATTCTCGCCGTCCGTTTCTCCCATGAGCAACATCCGCATTGATGGTAAGATACGCTCATTAATGGTGAGATATGCTAGCGTGAGATGCAGGACGTGGAGCGGCGGAGATCTTGTCGTGGTAAGATGCACGGAGTCGTTACGGGGACGCTCGTGCTCCATGCTCCCGACCAAACAAGGATGCTGAGCAATCTCAGCTATAGAATAGCTCGGAGACGAGCAAAGAAGCTGAGGAAGCTCAGCTCTATGATTGATAGGAGACGAGCTATTGGCTGATGGTTAAGCGAAGAGGGACGTACTCGGGGGAGGCTCCCCAAAGGTCGGATGTTGCCTCAGAGGCAAGGCGCCGAGGAATGTCCCCCTTGCATGATACTTATCTCAACTCCGTAGACTTCAAGCAGCTAGTTGGTGCACGTTGGAGACTTGTCATCTACCGCGGGCCTTGATCTGGGGAATCCTCATTTGTGAGCACCATCAACATGTATCAAGTCATATACCTTGCCTACATGGAGTTTTCTTATCATTACATATTGTTGTTGCTGAAATGTTGCATCTGCATCTTCTAATACCATCTAATTCCTGGAAATTTGATTGGAAACTTAAATCTCTTGGTTTTCGGAGGCTTAAAACAAAGGCCACATCATGAAGTGAGCTTCACATTTATATGATTTCATCGGTTGTCATTCAGACCGGACTTTGATATAATAAACCAAGTTGTCCACAAAGAGGTAAGGAATATAATTGTTTATTTATCTGCTCTTTTCTCGGAGCCGGATTCAAACATTCATTGAGAAAAAAGGATCCGACCTGGAACGGTGTGGGGCCCACGGCTAACAAAGGGGATGGCGGTTGGGTTAGGTGCGTTTGACCCAAATGAGGTAGGTGACCGGCACATCCACAAATTAAAAACCCCTCCTCCTTCCCACGCCTTTTCAATCCCTCCCTCCCTCTCTCTAAAATTTTGCTAATTACTTTCTCTCTCCTCCGAAAACCCCAAGAACTAGCGAGAGAGAGAAGCGATCCATCGAGCGATCGATCTGAGGTTTGGATCATGCAATCGGAGGCGATGAAGCTCTCACCGCTGGATCTGCTGACAGCGATCTTAACGGGGAAGCTCGGCGACAGCGGCCTTCCGCCTGAGGTGGCGGCGTTCGCCGAGAACCGCGAGCGACTGATGATTTTGACGACGTCGATCGCTGTATTGATTGGTTGCGCCGTCGTTTTCCTGTGGCGGCGATCGAGCGGGAAATCGAGCAAGGCTGTCGTGCCCTTGAAGCCTGTCGTGTTCGCGAAGGAGTCGGAGGTCGAGGTTGATGATGGGAAGAAGAAGGTTACCATATTTTTCGGGACTCAGACTGGGACTGCTGAAGGTTTCGCTAAGGTTAGGGCTGGAAAATTCTGGAATTTGTTTGAATTTAGAGCTTTCTTTTTTCTAAAAATATGATTTTGGCTTTGATTAGGCACTTGCGGAAGAGGCCAAGGCTAGATACGATAAGGCGACATTCAAAATCGTCGATCTGGTGAGAATCTGAATCTCTTGGTACGAATTTGTGAATGATTTTGGGATTTGGTAACGATAGGCTGATTTGCTTGATAATAGGATGACTACGCTGCTGAGGACGATGAGTACGAGGAGAAAATGAAGAAAGAAACCCTAGCTCTGTTCTTCATGGCGACGTAAGCTTGCTCTATGATGTTTATTGTAAATTCTGTAGATCGGAATGTGATGTGTTGCTAATTGTAATTTGGGGAAATTTAGGTATGGAGACGGAGAACCGACTGATAATGCTGCGAGATTCTACAAATGGTTTACAGAGGTATAGAATCTACTTTTTTCCTTGTAAGTTTAGTGCTTTTTATATGTTCTTTAGGGGTTTAACGAAAAGTTCGGATTTTTAGGGGGACGAGAGGGAAAGGTGGTTAGAGAATCTCCAGTATGCTGTGTTTGGTTTGGGGAACAGGCAGTATGAGCACTTTAATAAGGTTGGTATTTGTAATTTGACTAGTTTGTATAATCTTTAGTAATGCAAGAGTAGTGAATAAGCTATCTATACTGATGCTTCATTCTGCATTCTGTTGGCGAAAAGGTTGCAAAAGTGGTGGATGAACTCCTTACTGAACAGGGTATGTACGCATCTCGTGTTTTTAATATAATCGTCTATCTTGTTATTTTGGAATTGCAATTGTTGGCCCACACAATAATTTCTTTCTGCCAACTGACTAATAAGTTGTGTAACTTTTACATTATAAATTACATTAAATTTATATGGATTCCTTGCATATAATGACATTTTGTATTTGCCTGACTTCGCATGTAATGTGGTGAAGGATATGATTACTGTTGAAAGTTAAAATAAATAAATGAGGGGACTTTAAAGATAGTTCCACATTGAAAATAACAAAAAATATAAAATGGGTCACACCTCAACAAGACTTGAGTCTTATTGTTGGAACCCACTTATCATTAAAAGGCCATGTGTAAAAGCTCATCACTCCTCCAACTCTTCTCTAACTTTAAACTCTACTCTACTTTAAAAATAATTTTAACATGGTATCAGAGCTAATGGCTCGATCCAAACTCGACTCGACAGTACTACCGAGTGTTGTGTACTTTCCACGTGACAACCACACCAAAAGAAAAAAAATGATGGTTACACGTGAGGGGAGTGTTGAAAATAAAAAAAACCAAATGATAGAACTTTAAAGATAGTCGCACATTGGAAACAACAAAAGAAACACATGAGTATAAAATATAAAATGGGTCACACCTCAACAAGGCTCGAGTATTATTGTTGGAACTCACTTATCATTAAAAGCCCATGTGTAAAATCTCATTATTCCTCCAACTCTTCTCAAACTTTAAACAATTACCATGCTATGAAAGGCACATTGGTACCTAATTTCATGTATATCAGGAGTCTGCATTGTACAATGCAGTAGATTTTCTATAGGCAAACGTCCTATAACTGCATCCTTGCTGTTTTTCACAGTGTAAACTAAAGTTTACTTATGTTAGGTTATTTGAAACACAATAGCTTTGAAACATTCATTTTATGTTTGGCTTATAAGTACAACAGTTATGCTTATGGCTATACCATCTCAGTTTAAAAACAAATAAATTTAATGTGTTTATCAAGTATTTTTGCTCAAAGTTGGTTTTCTTTCTGAGAAGGGATCTGAAACGCATTTTGCATTCTAAACATCTCCGATACAAATTGCTATTCTAATCAACAAAATGTTTAGTGTGTAAGTTTTGGCACTACCGTAACCTCTTTTAGTCTTGGAATCGTCAGTCTTCTTTGTGTCACCTTTGATATCCGGTTATGCATATCATGTTCTTTAAAAGCTATGATCATGTTTTGTGCCTTTATGTATTTGATTATATAGTTAATTGTTTTCTTGTTGCTATAGGAGGGAAGCGCCTTGTCCCTGTGGGTCTTGGGGATGATGATCAGTGCATTGAGGATGACTTCACTGCATGGTAACAAGACGGTCACACAACTGCTAGTTTGTTAAAACTCGAAACAACTATTGTAGTGATTAGTGTTACTTCCCAATTGTCATGGACATTCTCATATAAAATTGTCTCAAATTCTGAATGTTTATGCAAATAACATTAGATTATCTTTACAGGAGAGAGCTTTTATGGCCAGAATTAGATCAGTTGCTTCGAGATGAAGATGACGTGTCTGGCGCATCCACCACTTACACAGCTGCTGTTCCTGAATACCGGGTTGTATTTATTGACCCAGAACATACATCTCATCTGGACAAAAGTTGGAGTCTTGCAAATGGTCATGCTGTTCATGATATTCACCATCCATGCAGGTACCAAGTGTCGTCATGTTCCCAATGAGTTCTTTTGAGACATTGGCTAAGAACATCTATAATATAATAATATGCATTTTTTACTCTTCAGAGCTAACGTGGCTGTGCGGAGAGAACTTCATACTCCAGCTTCTGATCGTTCCTGCATTCATTTGGAGTTTGACATTGCTGGCACTGATCTCGCGTAAGTACTTCCATGCATTTTTCTGTGCATCATAGGCAATTGCCATTGGTGAATATTTCCCATCATATAGTCAAATGTTTTTTGAATTATACCTATCTTCTTGAGAACCTCTTGCAGTAGATGCATGAGAGATCTGCTATAATAGTGCAAACAACCTCTGAATCCACCATAACCAGTCAGAATGGATCCTAATTGTTGAAGCTCACAATCTGATACCTGTAGTGTATTCAGAGTTGTTATTTGGGAGGCCAAGTGTTCCCTTGCATAAAATAGGAAAGGCTTCGCTTTGACAATGTTGGTGTATAAACAATAATTGGTATTGTCTTATAGACTTCTTTCAAGTGTTAAGCATGCAAATCTTTTTTTATCAATAAGTTTGTGTCTGGCAGTCCAAAAGTTAGCAACGCACAACCTAAAACTTACACCAAGTGTCGGTCGGAATTTTTGTCACAACTTATTAAAATGCGCTTGTTTTTTTATGCATACTAACTATTTTATCAATTTCCTTTGGTTAAAAGCTTTACAAGTTATGAAATTTCAATGTTTTATGCTGATCATGTCACGTTAATTTTGTTGTTGGATTCATTTTTTTTAGTATAATTGGCTTCTATGCACTTTCCATGGGTTATGGAATTCCCTGAGCCAAGCAGGTCATCAGTTTGTGCTTTAATAGACTTATAAGGAATTAGCTGTAGTTATAAAATGGAATCAGCATACTTAGCTTTATTAGGAAGCTATAGATCCTAAAATCATGCTTTTATCATGTTTTAGTCGTGTACTAGCCTCAAACATGTATCTAGTTGGAAATGTGTTGCAAATTTGTCATGTTTAATACTGATGTTAGTTGTTATAATGCATTCATTTCTGATGGATACATTGGCATTAGTAAGTTACAGAAGTTAAGAATCATGCCTTTAATCATGTTTTAGTGATGCTACAAACTTGTATCTAGATAGATATATGGTGCCAATATCATGTTGTTACAGTTAAACAACTTCTTTTCATCAGATACGAGACGGGGGATCATGTTGGTGTATATTCCGAGAATAGTGTTGAGATTGTAGAAGAGGCGGAAAAGCTTTTAGGCCTTTCACCAGAAACATTTTTCTCCATTCATGCTGACAATGAAGATGGAACACCAATCAGTGGTAGCCCTCTACCAGCTCCCTTCCCGTCCCCATGCACTTTAAGAACTGCACTTACGCGATATGCTGACCTCTTGAATTTTCCTAAGAAGGTAAAGAGCTACTTGGCCCTGAAGTTTTAAGTTAAGCAATTGTTTCATAAATGACCAGTATGATTTGAACTATCTATTGTCCCCCTTCAGGCTGCTTTAGTTGCTTTAGCTAAGCATGCTTCTGATCCTAGTGAAGCGGAAAGATTAAGATTTCTGGCTTCTCCTGCTGGAAAGGTTGGTATCATCTATTATAAATTAGTCAATTCTTTTTTATTTTTCTATTGTTTCATTGGCTTACTTTTCATTTTCTTCCCCGCAGGATGAATATTCTCAATGGATAGTTGTGAGTCAGAGGAGCCTTTTAGAGGTTCTGGCCGAGTTTCCTTCAGCTAAGCCTCCATTAGGTGTTTTCTTTGCAGCCATAGCACCTCGCTTGCAGCCTAGATATTATTCAATATCATCGTCCCCAAGGTAACAACAGTTTAGCTTTTTGTAGCTTGTGTTTATTATTTTTGGTTCCATGTATGTAAATGCGTTGAATGTGTGTGCGTTTTTTTATATCAGGATTGCATCAACTAGGATTCATGTCACATGTGCTTTAGTGTATGGTCCAACACCTACAGGAAGGATTCACAAAGGAGTCTGCTCAACCTGGATGAAGGTTTGTGTCGTTCCTTTTGTTTTGAAATAAATTTTAGCAATAGTAGTCTCGTAAGTGCAGGTGCCGGTGAAAGAATCGCTTCTGTTTGTACTTATTCTTGTATTTTCTTTTGTCTGTATTAATTTGAAGATGCTAATATTATTTATTTTCACTTCCATTTGTTCAGTTTCAATTTTTTTTAACCATTCCATCCCTGAGCAATCAACAAAGTACTTGGGATATTGCTTATTCGAGCTCAGCATTTTGTTCTAATAATAATTAAGCACTTTTAAAACATATTTTTATCCTTAAATAGTTGTGCATGGAGGGTCTTGCAGATTTGAGGTTTTTCAAAATATATGGTTCATCTTTATTTCCTATCATATAATTTTATTGTACTTTTGCAGTTTGCTATTATGAAAAAAATTCAAAATATTATGCATTTGATTATGGAGAATAGGAAGTACAAGGATAACAGTTTGTTATTTGTACCGAGTCTTGATTGACTATGTGATGAAATGTCGAAAGAACTATGATTCAAATATATTTTTAAGTTTACCCTTGCAGGGGAGTAACCCCAACCCACCCACGTAAAATAAACAAAAAAGAAAAAGAAATCCAGCAAATATGATACTACTATAGCAGTTACTACTTTGTTTGATGATTCTACATCTTTATAATGGGCATCATTAACCTCGCCCTTGAAACTTAATTCTTACAGAATTCCGTTCCTCTAGAGGAAAGTCAAGAATGCAGCTGGGCTCCTGTTTTTGTTAGACGATCAAACTTTAAGCTCCCTTCAGATCCCTCCACCCCAATTATTATGATCGGTCCTGGCACTGGGTTTGCACCCTTCAGGGGATTCTTACAGGTGTGCTTTTATATACTTGCACTTCTGATATCTTAATTGGTCATGTTTTGATTTTTTTTATTATTTGACAAAACTGTTTTATTTTTGGATCATTTTCAGGAACGGTTGGCACTGAAGGAATCCGGTGCTGAGCTCGGCCAAGCCATCCTCTTCTTTGGTTGCAGGAACCGGAAAATGGTAAATCATAACATTTTCTTATGTACTTTCTTGGAAGATTGATGTAGATCTATAAAGTATATACACTGACAGGGATACAGGATAGACACGATAAATTTATAAAGATAGGTTACAACAAACACGTATATAGGCATTGACATTTGTATTTATTTATGAACATGATATATGCTGAGAAAATCTGGCTCATTTCTGGAGGATTTTGAAGCCAAATCATTGCCATTTATTTTCATTGATAGATACCAAGATCTATTGCTGAGTGCTCATTTTCCATTTCACCCTTTACACAGACTCGGGTATGCATCTGTTAGTCTGTTCACAAATAAAAAATAAAAGAAAAAATTACTGAAGGAATGAACTATTCACAATATCATAAGTATTTAAAAGGATCACATTCCAACTATGTCTCAAAATTTCAAAAGTTTTTAGTTATTAATCATATCCAAAAGACGCAAAAAAGCCTGCTAAAATAATAATGACATAACAAGTGCATAGATTAAATTAAGATATAAAAAAAGTTGTCTCTCACGTGTTAGCAAAGGCTTAGCTGAGGCACGACACCGTTTTGCAAGTGCTGGTGTTCATAAATGTAAATGCAATCAGCAATGATCTTTATTTCCTAGAATGATCATTGTTTATTGAGAAATAATTATAAGGTGTTTGCTAATTGTACAGGACTTTATCTATGAGGACGAGCTGAACAATTTTGTTGAAGCTGGGGCTCTTTCTGAGCTTATTTTAGCCTTTTCTCGGGAGGGCGCAACCAAGGAATATGTGCAGCATAAGATGGCTGAGAAGGTTGTTTCCTTATTAATTTCATATTTGATGTCGTCTCGTCTTATTTCTATGCGATTATGTACTCAGGCTGATGTTTGTGTTTCAGGCTTCTGAGCTGTGGAATATCATTTCAAAGGGTGGATACATCTATATATGCGGAGATGCTAAAGGCATGGCTAGAGATGTCCATAGAGTTCTTCACACAATTGCTCAAGAGCAGGTATATAACAAATCATTTCAGATTAGTTAGTATCGAATTTCTTCAGGTATTGGTAGCTTATGTCGTACAAGGGAATCATAGTCATCCAGTAGACCGAGATAAACGCTGCTTCGTTAGGTTTCTAAACTATTAATCTTGTATTGGTTAATTCCAAGTTTAAAAATGGATGAGATATGTTTTGGTTTGTAAGTCTGAGTCAGTTCCAAATTGAAACCAACAAGGAATTCTTCTTGGAATTTCTTCAAAATTCATATGTAGGCTCCTTTTTTTATTAAAGAAAAATTTAGGCACTTCTTTTGTGCTTTTCCAAAGTATTCTAATCATTTCTTCAGGATTGTTTGTCCCCAATCATTATACACAAATCTCACATAGAAAACTGAATATGCTTTTTGATGTAAGCTAATTAGTGTTGGCACGTACCTTTCACATGCACAAGTTGCTAATCAAAGTCTCACCCAAGTTTCAAGGTTTACCCCACATGAGAAATTGGGAACCGTTTCCATTTCCTATCTATAAATCCTTTCTTACTTGATTTAGTAAAAGATAGCATTTTAAAACTAACCTTAACATTACTGTCATGACACTTGACTTACGTTGAAGTGCCATGTGGTATTTAAAGACATCGAGAAAAGCGTTTTTGAAAATTTGCAATTTCATGTTGCAATAGAGATCATGTTTTCAATTTGAATCTAAAATTCTTCAAATCACAGGGATCACTGGATAGCTCAAAGGCTGAGAGCATGGTGAAGAGTCTACAAATGGAAGGTAGATATCTGCGTGATGTCTGGTAGTTTCGAAACGAGGATCTCCCGTTTAGGTTTGTAGCAGGAGCAAAGGATATATAAATATATGGGAGAGAAAAAACAAGAAATCCAAAGGAAAATTTTTATGCATGGGGGTTAAACATTCCAAAACCTCAAATTAGGTTTTTGGGTGGAATGTCTCCAACCCCGTCAGTTTCTCTCTATATTGTCGTTTATATTTCATGTTATGATTCTTGGTCTAACAAGGATTCTTATTTGTATAATATATGGACTGAAATTATAATATTTATTACTAGGCGGATTCAATGGAGAGTGATGGTTGAAAATTTGAAATATCCTGATGGTATCTGGTTTAATTTTTTTCTTTCTGTGTTTGAAGTAAAATCCTTGTTACCGAGAATCTTCAGGCTTTGTTGAAGTATCTTTGTTCTCTTGTATATGTATGGTTATATGCCTGGCCTCCTGACCACATATCTTAATTTTTTCTTCTCCGGAATAACAAATGCGAGCTTGATGGATTTATACCCGAATTTTTGTTTAACTGCAAAGAGGCTTTATCATTAGGCAAAGTCGTCTCTGCTCCATATTTCAATAGCCCAAACTGCTCCATATTTCAATAGCCCAAATCCTGGTCGCTCCATATTTCCAATGCAAATCTTGTTTATTAACAATTAATGACCAATGAGCAATAATTTAGTTGGTATGATGCTTTTCCTCCTGAGGGAGTGCAGGGTTTAAATCTCATAACGGGAAGTGGAAACAAATTAGCGCTTTCGGGATAAATTCATGGGTCCTCTGGGGGTGTATGCTGTGTGCAAGGGTGGTGTGTATTTGAGTGAGGCTTACGGGACAGTTAAAAAAAAACATAGTTGTTGCATAGGACCGTTGCTAGGGGTGAAGGCGGGCCGGGCCGGGCCGATTTTTCATATGTTTTATATCCAACCAGAAAATTTAGTTCTAAACCCAAAACCTTTCCACATCCATCGGGTTTGCAAAATCATGTATCCAAACCCTCACAGACGGGTTCGGACGGGCTTCAGGTTTCGGGTGGGCGGGTCAGGTTTTAATGGGTTCGAGTTTTGCTTAGGCATTTTCACAAAATTATCTCATCAAATTTTATTTACACAATCTTATACAAAAGTCTTGCTCCATGACAAATTTTTATTTCTCATCAATAAAAATAACAGTGCCATATATGAAAAGGATATACTTCAATTGTTTAACACATAAATACAATAGTTTTCTTTTTTTCTTTTTATCTTTTTATATTTTAAGCTAAAAGCCATCAAGCAGTACAATATTCTTATACTTTCATACACAATCCATAATTACAACTTTTCATGTGCACCTTTATTTTATAGAGATGGAAAGATGGAGGAAGAAATAAAGAGAAGATGAGAGCAGCAACAATAGCTTCATAAAATGAATCAGGGATGGGGTATCACAAACCTTATAGGCTAACACCTTATATATATAATGCCTTTAAATCTCTGCCGTTAATCTCTTGATGAATGGGTGGTGTGATATCCAGATATGTCCGGCTGGTCAGGTTTAATTGGCGGGTTCAGGTTTTTACAGGTTACGGGTACGGGCGGTTTTTAAATAGGGTTCGGGCCGGGTGTTCATCCAAACCCAAACCCAACCCGATAAAAATGTGAAACAAATAAAACCCGCCCAAATGGGTTCGACTGGGTTTTTAAAGCCAAAAAACCCTCGAACGGTTCGGGTCGGGTCGGGTTCGGGTCAAACCCAACCCGACTTTCACCCCTAACCACTGCCATCTGTTTCTTTTATCGAAGTTTATAGAAGTTAGAGGATACATGGTCCAACGATCCGAAAGAGTTCTGAGTATCCAAGATGAAAAATTAGTAAATTAGATTTTCATTGGAAAAACATGAATTTTATACACTTTGATTTGTTTATTCATGCTATGGCTTGATTACATGATAAATTCTTCAGTGTGCCGATTATATGAGTCTGGTCATGACTCGAGAAAGATGTGAAGTTGTCCGGATGGTGTTCAAAGTTCTCCATCTTCTTCTTCTTGTTTTTGGTATACCAAATAACCTTGCGCGGAGAATTCTTCAGTGCTGATTTATCTGAAATATGTAAAATGACTCCGGTATTTTTAGTGAAAACTCAAGCCAAAATAAAATTTATAGCCAATTCTTGATAGACAATGCTAAAAGTTATTTTCACATACTAAAGCTAAGTTGGAACTTGGAACCTCGTGTTGTATTCCATCCGTCATGACCCAAAAGTTTTCCAGAGAGTGAATCAAACCCCGGTCAGTACCGTTGCGAAGGGTACTATGATAATACTGCGCCAAATGTGCTCTTCTTCTTCTTTAATCACCAAAGACTTTATATAACACAACAAAGCATATTAGATGGAGAACTTGCACCAAAGTTATGACGTAACGAATCTTATACCGATCCTGAGCTATGTAAACAAAATTATAGAAACTTAAGGCACAAAAACAATACATACTCCTCAATCTCTCCCCAAGCATGGGCATCGAAGTATGCATTAAACACAAGACGCGAGTCATCACATAGATGAATTGATGAAACAGCATATGGGAATCATAATATCAAAATATATTACATTTTAATACTCTAACTGAATCCATCCCTTGGACATCTTAATTCTTGACACTCGTTGTATCGCCAAGCAATAACATTTAGGCCGGATAATAGTTGCCATGTCAGGAGTCACCATGAGGAGAGAATGGGTCCGTCGTGTCAGTCTGCATCTTCGATTTCTTCCTCCTCTGGTACACCTCGAAGGTACAAAACATTGTTGCCACCTGAAAACAACAATTGGGGGGAAAAAAATAGCGATGTAATAAAACGTTAGAACCTATATACACTGCATATCAATAAAGAACGCTGGTGTTTTACATCTACTTCTACATTATATAACTAGTCTAAACGAAATGGATATGAACTCTATGAAAGGCCTTTGATTCTGACTGCGCACACAGATTGTTTGTTCTCATAGATTGACGTGGGTGTTAAAATCAAATTGGGGATAGTTATAGATTGAAGAATGACCGTGTAACAGTAATAAATTTGAACAGACAAGTTTAGAAGATGAGAAATAACATATGCGTGGAAAAAAAAGGGTACAGCTAAAATGAGAACGCCAAAAAGGATTGGTGCAAATAGGCTAATAATAATGATAATTCGAGTGCATCGGCAAGAAATAAGTAAGAAGATGGAAGACCATTATAACTATTAATTTGAGAAAAGGATTCTTGTAAACGACCCTAACTCCAATGATAAAGAAATATAGGCTTTGTTATAAAACTGTTTGCTTGGCTTCCTAATTATGCAAGTTATATCTAGAATGTAGTTACTATAAGGGCGCCGAAACTTTTTAAATCTTAAGAACAGGTCTTGCAGCTTGCTCTCCGGAAAAAGGATGCTCTAGTCAAATCGCTTTTACTACGGAACAGATGCACCAATGGAAAAGGCATGACTGGATCTGAAACTGTGGCCTGAATGTTTCTGGATCGATGTTCGCCTTTCATGCAGGTTTATTCTGTTTCCTTTAGTATTTAGTTAAAACGTAGATATATCAGGACAAATGCCTTCTCATTATATGAAATGAAAATATGCAGTGCAGGATGCTTTTGACATGGTAAGAAATGCAAGAGTTAGGTACCTTATCAGAATCTCCCCGAGGTTTCCTGTGAACTGCCCATCAATGTATTCCTCAGTGTCGGCAAGCT
Organism: Agapanthus africanus; assembly: GCA_030015575.1. Classification (NCBI taxonomy): domain Eukaryota; kingdom Viridiplantae; phylum Streptophyta; class Magnoliopsida; order Asparagales; family Amaryllidaceae; genus Agapanthus; species Agapanthus africanus. The sequence goes on from JASDDO010000014.1 coordinate 221,773,793, forward strand.
GCATAAATGAATATTGTAAATCAAGAGAAAGTTGGCAGATGTGATGCATTACTTTACGCAGGCAACGAATTAGCGCGATGCAATTTACTTTTAGGGTTTTATGAACCGAGAAGTTTGAGGCGGTACCTGCAAGTTCATGTAGGAATCCATCGACACCCGATAACCGGAAGAAAGAAGAAAGCATTGACATAGTAATTAAATATAGCTTGACAGGCCTCTTGAAGTAAAACCATGCCTATGATATCTAAACACCTTTGGAAACCCAAGGCAACATTACAGAAGACGAAAACGTTTATCAACATGACACAGAAACATCTAACAGTCCCCTCTATTATGATACAATAAAATCAAGGTTCGTCGTGCATCATAACTCTCATTTGTTTCTGATCCAACACTTATCAGTTGTCAATCGGTTTATTTAGAACATGATAATACACGCGGGGATACTTTGACAAACATGTCGAATCGCTCCCTCGACACGAATATAGAGGGATATTTTTTCCTTTTTCTCTCCCCTTGATTAATAGGGGGTTTAAGTAGGGATGTTTATTTAACATTTTCCGAATACGGGCTGAAATCATGGATCGACTAAACGGGAAATAAGAAAGAGGAAACTTATGGAAATATCATCGGATCGGAAGGATGAGGTTTGATCCTATTCACGGGGACTCCGTAAATATCCCATTCAAAAAACAGAAAGTTCGAAACAATTGAGGCTTTTTCGGAGATTGGATGCGGTCGCTATTTCATGATCTAGCATGTGCAGAATGAAAACTTCATTCTACTGGGATTTTTTTAAAAGCATTTCATTTGCCTATCTTGCATGAAAGTTTCCCATGAAAATCGATAAAACATCATGATTTTCCATATTTTTGATTTTTTGATGTTTGCTTATGCTAAAAGATTTGGAAGTTGTCAATATTACCACACCAAATTGTTGAAATTTCATACTAATTTTTCTCTTGATTTTTTCAATATTTCTTATGATATAAGCCTATAACCCATTAAAATAGGAAAATTTTCATAATATTTTATTTGATAGAGTTTCAGATATTCCCCATGAAATCCATGAAAAAGGTAAAATGTCGCATTTAAAAAAAAATTGAGCCAGCGAGGTTTCACGTGCCAATGTGCTATATGTAGCACACGAATATAGATAAAATCTCAATATTATAGTTTTCTCATGTTTTCTAATACCTCGCTGGCATGGGATAACCAATCAATATCAGAAAGAATTCATAATATTTTATTTTCTGGAGTACTAGACATTTCCAATGCTATAGCTTTTTAAAATCGATAAAGTACAACAATCTTATATTTTCTTTCCTTTTTTCTTTTATGTATTAGAAGGACACGGCAAGTTAAATGACCTGGCGGTGACTCAACACCGTTAATGGTAACGTGCCACCGTTATCTGTAGTTTTGAAAAGCATTGGTAGTTCACTTTCACGGAGTCATAGTTGTTGGTAGTTTTTGGTAAATAAGCTTATTTCGAACTCTATGGCCCTTAAAAATCTATAAAATATCATAATTTTTTATTTGGGTAGTGATATTGCCGAACCTGATGTTCTTCATCTTGATCCCGATCTGGACCTCGTTCACGGCGTCGATATAGCACTGCCCCGTGTCGATCGTGGGACGGTCGTCAGCGAGATCACGAAAATCCACCGGTGAGCCCGACATGAGGGTCTATTCATTTGCCTTAAAGCCTGTCTTTTGAGGAAGAGGAATAGGCCGGCCTTCCTCCAGTGCACCAATCTGGAAAGGTAATTTGGAAGACGAAGATTTGGATCATTTGTACGGATTTGTTAAGGCTTAAGTCGTCTGTCCTAGTACAATTACTCGACCTTTCTTATCCTATAGGGATAATAAAAAAGCATTACTTTTCCCAACTGGGGAATTCTCTTTCTTTGCCCAAGAGTTTCTTTGTGAGACTCCCAGCCTCGCGGGCTCGCCGGCAACGCGATCGAGCTCTTCCATTATATTGCAGGTCTCTCATGCAACGAGATCAAGATGAGGACGTCGAGCTCCTCATCGGCAAGCTGGTACTTGACGGCGCCAATTTCGCCTCCGACCATACCGCCGATCTTGTCCCAGTAGACCCAATAGGGTCGAGGGACGCAAGAACGAGAGGATCGAGTTAGAGGAGAGGACAGAGGTTGTTGGAGAGATTGAGGAGGCGGAGAAGGGAGAGGGAGGGGATGAGCCGGTGAGGTTGGAGGAGAGTTCAAGGGAGGGGATGGGCCGGGTGAGTGGTCACAGGCGGACGAGGGGCAATGAGATATTGCGATTTAGGAGGAGAGAATTAAAGGCTGATTTAGCTGGAGTTAATTTTGTTCATACATAAGTTTTGGTGTGGATTTATCAAATAAGGGTATAGCAATATCGCCACACTATTTTCTTCATTTTCTAATATTTCTCATATAACCCAACAAACCAGTGAAATTTTGCAAATCTTCTATTGTTTGTAAGATATTGATATTTCATGTGAGCAAACAACCATTGTTGAAATTTCACAATTTTATGTTTTCACGATTTAACAAAATTCAAAAAAAATCACAATATTTTATTTTCTTGAGTTTTAGATGTGTTTTGTATGCCATGGGATGCTACAGTTAACAAAATTCAAAAAAAATCACAATATTTTATTTTCTTGAGTTTTAGATGTGTTTTGTATGCCATGGGTATGAAACCGGTGCATTTCACAAATTTAAGTTTTCTGGCTTTTTTGATATTTGGCATGAAAATTTGCGAAGTCTACGTTGCTCTCACCTAATCTTTATTTCGTGTTTAATAGCATAAGAAAATCAATAAAATTTCATAATTATTTATTTTGTTGAGTTTTTTGATATTCCGCATTCTACCCATTGAAATCGAAAAACATTCATAATATTTTATCTTATCAAGTTTTATATATTTTGCAAGTTAGTCTATGAAAATCGGTAAATATCATAATTTTCTATTTTCTTAATTTTCTGACATTCGGCATGCTGACTCTTGGTGAAAAATAGTAAATTTCCTGTTTTTTTAAACCAAAATGGCATGCAAATAGAACACGGAAATCGGTGAAATTTCCATAATTTTTTGTTTTCTCAAGTACTTTGATATTGGCATTCTAAAGCCCATTAAGTCGGAAAATAATCAGGATGCTATAGTTATTCGAGTTTTAAATATTTTGTGTGCTATCGTACATGCATATAGGTAAAATACAAATTTTGTTTTCTCAATTTTTTGATATTTCACATGCTATAACGCTTGAAACTAGTGAAGGATTGAAAATTTTCTATTTTTCATATGCTTATAACACATGAAAATCAATGAAATATCATAATCGTTTGCTTTCTTGAGGTTTTTAATATTTCGTATGCCCGTTAAAATTGAAAAAACACAAATAGTTAAAAATTTAAATGAATATCGCTAACAAGAAATTACCTCCTTTTTGTTTCAACTATCATAATAACCAAACAAAAGGATTAAAGAAATTAACGAATAGAAATGAGATAATTTCAATTCCTATTGAAAAGCCTCCTCTTAACCACTGCTTCACATTGCACTGGCAAGATGCACATTTCAAAGCCAACAAAAATTAAATTCACAGAACACATCAATATCAAAGTCTCTTTATAATTGGGAAAAATAAAAAAGACCTACTCAGTTAATAATTACATCTTGGTTAAAGATCAAATAAACGTTTCTTGCAATAATAAAGGAGGCCAAAACTCCAAATGAATACTGGACCTTCCAAGTATCAATGATCTGAAGTAGATAATTCTCTAATAATGCTCTTTGTATCTTAAAGTCAGCAAGAAAATTTAATTCAAAGCATCTTGAAATGGAAGAAGGCCCCATTTGATCGGGTCGAAATCCAATAAAGAAGCGAGGACCTCATCCGCGTCTTTGTGATATGCCTCATCGAGTTTTGGGTCTGGGACCATAACTACCGACCTGCATATAATCGACGCAAGATATAAAGCTCCTTTCAGCTAAAATGAAGAAGAATGGTTGTAAAAATAGAAACAACGCTTTCATTCCCAAAATCATTGATTTTTAGCATGTAAACGATTTCTACTTCTTCTCACGCATTCAAATTCTCACTCCTCACCAAATTGCCGATATTTCACATCATATATAGCACATGAAATCAAAGGCAAAAGTTTATGTTCGTTAAATCATCAATGTTTGTGAGCATATGAAAGTCGGCGAACATTGAGAAGCTTTTTGGGTCTCATATACACTCATACGTGGATCGGTTATCACTTATATTATCATTTTCTCAAGTGTGGTCGATATCAACCATCTCCATGTTACCAGGCTATGAGATAAAAGACCCTAGAGATACAAGTACTGTCTGGTTTATGCTATACTAGGCATTAATTCTTCCTCAAATATCATCCATTATCTGAAACTTTGATGTTTAGTTTAGTCAGAGATAGTGTTCAAGGAATTCTTCATTAAAAAAAAAGGGGTGCCAAGTCTTATTCCTACTATTGAACACTTTATGTTCACTTGTACATCATCTACGATTTCACCACTGTTGTCATGACTAATAAGGTCCCCTGCTAATTTATAATCTTTAATTCTTCATACCTTGTTTGAAGCAAATGCCATTATCAAATTTGACTAAAAAAGAACATCAATTAATATTTTCCGTATGTGATTTCAAACAAACGGAAAGAGGAGAATAATTAGAATCAATATCTTGATCACCAAAACTCTGAAACAATGATGAGCATTTTGAGATGTATTTCTATACACTTTATGTGACATAGATACATAACAAGCAATCAAGCACAGCGGAAATACATATATCTACCCTAAAAGTTTACGATATACCTGATCCGATTGGTTAGATCGTTCCTCGCCCACGCCACGTAGAAGATCCGATCTTTATCGCCTCCAAACAACGGCCGGAGGGAAACCACACTTTGATAGAAAGCGAAAACACTCATTTGATCATCCCGCAAGTCAACCCAAAGTAAAAGAGGATGAAGGAGACGACGGCCTCTAGTTTTTCTCAGTAGAAAAACTCTCTATATATTATACATCATATTTTTCCGTCATATGTCTAATATATGAAACCCTAGCCTGCTATATATGAATATATAGGATACCCACTCATATGGGCGGATATTGGACCGGATCGGACCCAATGGCTAACATACTTCCACTCGCACATTCGAGTAGGTGCCGTCCATAACTCCCTGTGCTGGTTCCCTGAATCAATTGTCTCCCTAAGAATCTTCTCTTTCTCTTCCTCATTTATATATATATATATATATATATATATATATATATATATATATATATATATATATATTGGTGCGGCGTAGACCGTTGTAATATTCCAACACGATCGTACGCTATTTAACAATTTTAATTAGTATTTTTTTAATTTTGTTTTATTTATTATTTGGGTTGTGATTGATTTGAATAGTATATGTGTTTAACGAACCCGGCCCGCTTGCATGAAACTCGTTACGGTGCTGGAGTATCTTTTATTAATATTTATCTGTAGACTAAATCTATATGAATCTCTAATAATAGATATAAAACATTTAAATCTATATATATTTTCTGGTAGCCATACATTATGGATAGTTTTTATATACTAATTGTCGGTATGTTCTATTTTATTCAAATATCTCATGATGTTATATTGACGATTATCTATTGCAGATAAATCTTAAACATCCTAAAATATTGTGATTAGAATATTTTTTTTTCTAGATTTATGGTTTAAATGGACTACGTATGTACAGATAATTTCTAGTATATTTTTGAGATTTAGTGGAGACGGATCGGAGATCTTAATATTTTTATATAATATTTTAGTTATTTAGTTATACCAAATATATATATATATATATATATATATATAAATCTAATATACTATAAAAATAAAAATATTTTTATACAAAAACTCTCTACCCTCTCTTTGCCTTACAATTCTCTCTCGCATATCTCTCTCTTTCATCTCCCTTCATCGCAGTCCCATCGTGGGGACAACATCTTGAGTAAACTTGGAAATCCTAGATGAGCTTTCAAGTTTCTGTTTTACCTTGTTCGTCGTCTTCGTGCGCGTGTTCGTCTCCGTGATCGCATTCAAGGCAAGTTATTAACTTGCTACATGTTATAGTTACATAATATACGTATATATTATCGTGATAATATATATATTCTATCATTTTATACGATTGTTATTTTATCATCTCATGTCGGTTAACTAGTTTAACAAATAACTCCCAATAATAAACTTAAGTTATAATAAGTTTAGTGTATATTAATTTGTAACATATTTAATTAGTATTATTTAATGAAACATCGTAACTAGTAGAATAACATGCGATAAATGAATGCTCATTGTAATTATATAACTACAGGAAAAATAATGAGCAAATATTCAATACTTGTCGTATTATTATTTCCGATTGGTAAGTTAACATTATGAGATAGAAGTTTAAATACAAAATATAGAAATTAAATATAAAATAGTAGTTCAAATATATTGATGGTTACGTTTGCATTTTACTAGTTTAATAACCAACTCTTTGTTATAAGTATAAACATCGAGTATAAAATACGCATATAAATCAATTCTAAAACAAAATACCATTCTTAATTCAGATTAATATCATGAAGTAATAGTCGATTTGATCCTATAACTAATTAAACTTAAACATGGCACGCTTGTTAACCTATATCCGTTAGTGTTTACTGATATTCGGTTATAATTATGTTACCTGTTGTATACCATGATTTGATTGGAATATGTGATTATGAAGTAGATACCTTACCTGATTACATCATCCCTATCCCGTTACTATTACCGTTATCATGCTATTACCTATTGACTGTAATACTTACCGATACCAACAATCTTGACTTGTTGTCCCGATGGGCATGACCTATTGTCTAGATAGACATAACATATATCTGATTGTTTCTGTGTTGGCATTAGGTAGATATTATATTGATACCTGACTTGAACATGAAACCTAAAGAAAAGGGAAAATTAAGAATGTAACTGAAATGTAACTCAAGATGATATTATTGTTGCCGTGATTCCGGAAGCGAACGGAATAACCATTGTTGATTGTACCGTGGTCCCGTGGGGAATGAACGGGATATATTGTACCGTGGTCCCGTGAGGAATGAATGAGATATATACTATTGAGTTACGATGAGAATTACATTAATTGGTTTCAAGTACTTTTAGGATAGAGAACCTAGACACATGAACCCATATGATACACGTGACATGATTGACTCCGTATATCTTGCTTGTTACATTACATGTTATTGCTATTGCTTATCGTTTATACTCATGGCATCTAGTTCTTGCACCTGGTATATACTATATTTCACACTAGTATATTATTATGATATTTATAACGCACCGACGTCTGAGTTTTGCATAGCCTAGATACTTGACTTTAGCACGTGAGAATCACGAGTATTTTGATAGGATTGCCGATCAGTGATGACCATTTGACTGATATAGCTCTTATTGATGGTTAGGTATTCTTTTTCCTTGGATTTTTATTACTTCCACTACTATTTCCCGTTATCGTTCTTATGGCTATTGGACATATTTAGAGATAGATATTTATATTATCATTCTTGGTTTCTGATTGACAATCTTAATGTGACTATGGAAGGATGTTTCTTTACCGTAGGTAGTATGACTATCTTGGTCACGTTCCGTATTTACGGATTTTGGAAAACGGGGCATGACAACAGTTGGGAACCTGCAAACGGGTAGCCTTGCAGCCAGATCCGTTAGGACCGACACAAGGATCTCCCTTAAAGAAAACAACATAAGCCAAAAATATGTTAGGCTTGCAAAATCTTATACCCCAGATCCGATCAGACATGTCTGCTCAAGTACCTTCGATCCCTCTCAAAAGCATACTTGAACACCTAGGTGTACCTCTAAATTCATCTCTCTTAAATTTCACCATCATGGCGTCAATAAGAGTTGGCCATGTGATACAATCAGGAGACATTCCAATCAATCTTCCTACGGATCTGAATAGTTAGGTCTGCTATTTACCCGCTTTCCTGACACTGCCCCGTATGTGCGGTACATTTTCATAGCAATAGGAAACAACAGCCAAAATAGCAGACGCTCATAACATGCCTACCCAGACAGTCCATTGTCGCTATGGGTATAGAGTGTCAGTCCTTCCATGAAGGTCGTTATAAAGGCTCACATAGTGAGGGAGATGGGATCCATTCCACAACCTCCTTATGTGCACGATCCAAGCGCACGTCGTATGGCAACATGCTACAGTATAAAATTCTGTTCATGAGAGCGTAAGCCATTATACGATCCAAGCGTACGTCGTATGATAACGTGCTACGGTATAAAATTATCTCTATAAAAGCATACGCCATTAAGGTTATACCGTACGGACCCAAGTCCAATCACCCTGTGATTGACTTGCCTGGCCATACCGCCATGCGATATGCCTGGGATCTCCCGACAAGCTCGCATCCCGTACGATGAGTCAGACCTCTAGTCAAGCTATATGTAAACAGGTAAAAGTGGTTATGGGATAACCACTCCGGTCGCTTAGCTTACAACGCATGGCAATCTCATCCTGACCCGGTCAGGGAGCCTCTATTAAGCGCTCCCCCTGTTGCCATACCGAGTATGCAACACCACGGTCACTGCTCCAAGCAGCTGACGTCTAACACTTAGTCTCACATTTATATGGTTCTCTAGCATAAAGGGAATCTCTCGTATGTGTGAGAGTTCCTACCCGTTGACGTATCCTTGTTAAATATGTGCCCTGCACATATCGTGTGCCATGTACACTTGTTCTCCATACTTGAAATAGTTAAACAAAATATAGAAATATCCATTCCAGATAAGAAAGAAAGGTATACACCATCAATTTTAAAATATGCATTTATAAAGTCGCCGTCCATAATAATAATGTCAAACATAAGAGTAAGTTCTATTAAGCTATCTAAAATGTAATACGTCACCCACGACGAAACCCAAACGCACATAATATTACTCGGTTATTTCCTTCGTCATCGAATCCCAAATTGTCTGACTTGAAGGAAAAACCATATAATTTAGACCTTCTCATGCCATTTACTTCTTAATGAAGTGTCGTTAAATCTATAAGTGTTTCAACTTCACATATATATGGGATTGTTTGAGTATGCTATCGTTGACTGATGTCATGATAAAAAGAAACCATGTTTTCCTTACGTGCGAAATCACGCACAAACTCTCAAGAAATCACCTCAGCCTAGCGCTCATTTGGCGCTACTGAGATGGCCGCATATTCCACCCGCATGGTGAAAAATCTACACTTCTTGCTTCTTGCTGTTCCAAGTAATGGCCCTGCCATTATGCAAGAAAATACGTGCGGATGTGAATGTTCACATACCTAGATTGTCGGCCCAGTCAGCATTTGTATGTCTAAGCCTGATTCCTCATAGCACAAGATACAATGGGTTGTCCCACATAAATACCTAAAAAACCTCGTCACTTCATCCCAACAAGCAGACCCTAATACCAAGTCCAATCGGTAAGGATTGTATGTCTGGTCAAGTACACAATATGCATATATTTGACTACCGACTATGCAAAATGGATCCCACAATATCCATCTCTCTGTGTCAAAAGTCTAGCAAAGATTAAGGCTAAAAACATGTTCATTAGTGACTGGAGTAATAAACTGGGCAGTGACTGCACGGGCGGAACCGTTTTAAGACATATCTCGTGTGAGTCTCTGAAGAGAAACATAAGATGCTCTTGAAACGACTCCTCTTGAATCCAATTCCCTAGCACAAACTCAACATCTCATATGTCCTCTATAGCGAGAACAACCACTCTAAATAGCATCATTGTCTCCAAGTCATTTTTGGTCATTATAATATCATTCACAATAAGATCTCTGAACTTACGGTTGTCGCATTCAATCATCGTCAGTCCATATCCAATATAGATCGATGACATCGAACCAACAAGGATAAGTATTTCAAGCCATAAATGAACTCTCTGAATCAACTCGAGTCTCCTTGGCTTTGAAATCCGTAGGCGGATCTTCCAGATCTCCTTATCCAAATCCTATCGACAATACGATCTAAGTCTCCAAAACTAGTTTAAGATCTTTATGTGTAACGATTTGTTAGGAAAGATGAAATAGATGCAATCATCACCCTGGATGAAAAGTGACTCTTCATTTTCCATTTGTCAATAAGTGTGCCTTGTATCTCTTTACAGTATTGTCCTTCCTTCGCAAGATCTCGAAAAACCCAGTTTTTATTAATAGTCTTGCGTCCAGTAGGATAATCGATCAAATCCCAGACTTGATTCTCTATCGTTGCCTCTTACATCTCTTCCATTGTCGTTATTCACTCCTTCGCAGTAGGCCCAGAAATAGCGTCCACAAATGACTTGGGTTCCGCAACCAATGCGGAGCTGCCATAGACGTCTCCCTATTGATATCAAAACATCGTCGAGATGTCAATTCACAGCACTATCTGCAAGTCTCTTGAGAATCCGTGATTGGCTCCGAGCTATCAGCGGAAATATCGCACCCACTGTCGCCAGCCACCAAAGGAACTAATTTCTTCTGCACCGCTGACCGACTAGAAGAATCCTCAATCTCGTAGAATCCCAAATCCTGACCTTTTTCTGCCTTTTGCGAAAATTCCTTACTAAGAAAATCGCTCGATGTTTCCTCCCTGAGAAAATCGCTCGATGTTTCCTCCCCGAGAAAATCAACGTCGCACGACCAAATGTTAGCCAGAGTCCTATTATATACTCATGGACACAAGTGATCTTCCAGGTCTCTCGTTCGTCCACTACTTATAAGGTGTTAACTGTACTGCTTTTGAAAATACATGACTAAGAACATAAGCCGCTGCCAACAACGCATCTCCCAAACAATATGTAAGATTGACCCTACCATCATATTCTTTATCATATCTAAGATTTCCTAATTTTTCTCTCTACAACACTATTTTGTTGTAGAGTTTACGATATCATAAGCTTTCTGACGACTCTTTTTCCTTCATTCAGTTCTCTGAACTGCTAAAATAAATACTCATGGCTTGCTTACAGTTCCAGAACTCCTCCGTGAAACACGCACAACCCTGTTTGCGTGAACTAACTCTTCACTTCATTAATACCACGTTTAACACAAATCAACGCTTTAGTTCCGTGTGAGATCAATAGCCATATCGGGTAATTATTAATGAAAGTGTTAGATTAGGAAACTCCACTACGTGTCTTCACGTTTATTAGTCCGTATCTATCGAAGTAAATTATTTGTAATGGATATCCAAATGATTTTACTCTGGCAATTTTGCCTCTAAGGCAACTCTCACAAGTAGATTGTTTGAGTTTGGCTCAAATACCAACTCATCTACCCCAGATAGTTAAGTCATCTCGTCTATCTATTAACCTAATTTGTCATGCCACTCATGACATTTATAGAAAGGTCAATCCTCAAAACCATAAAGAACTCATAAGACGGATTGTCTCATTAAGCTATCTAAATATCCTAAACCGAAACTTTAACCTGATAGGAAGATGATTTATGGATAGCTATCTGCATCCTCGATGCAGAATTGACCTATATATCCTCGATACATGATTTGCTCCCACAAACTTTTCTGCTCCAAACAGAAGGCCTACTTCCACTCAGTACCCTGACGAGAGGCACAGTTCAAATTCCCACAGTCCAATATTGGACTTGTTATATCCATTATTATCAGCACATTTCTCCTTGTGGGATCACTTAAGTCGTTGGCGCATTATTCCTGTTTCCGTAGCTCGATTGAACTCTTCTTGCGCTAGGACACCAGGCCTTGCGCACTGTTGATCTCGTTAACATATCAGCAGCGCTCTTGGTTCTATCGTTTCTGACGATTAAACCTTAAGTCTTAGTTACTCAAACATACTAGTAAACGTCACACATTCGCAATCTGCATAACTAACTGCTTCATATATCGAATAAAAAATATATAACCGTCTACTGCTCTCGCTCAACAGAATAACTGGAGCAGCACTCTTCAGATCCCGAATCAATGAAGATATAACTCTTAAGTTTATCCACATTACGTGATTCGACTCCTTATATGAAAATAAAGCCAAACCAAGAAATAATATGACGTTGCCACGTCGTATAGATTACCCCGTAATCATCGCACAGCTTATTTCTTGACGCGTAGATAACCTGTAACTACTGTACAATATAAACTGCGAGTGCTCGGCAATAAAACATGTGACCACTAATGATATCGTTTTTCACCACGTTCAACGTGTAAAGCGATCCTAGATGCGTCAAACATCCGAAGATCGCTGCATCTCGATGGTGTTGCGTCGTGTAGCCCCGCTACATTGCAGCCACCTTGATGGTGCTGTGTGGTGCTACATCCTGTCATCTTGTCTCCAGCGTCCAAGTCTATCAGCTTGTCCATATAATATTAAACTAATATTTCTATTTAATTATGTTATTGTCATCTATCATCTCACCCATGGTGAGACTGACGATATCTTAACTTTATTATGAATGCGTTAAAACTATTTCATTTAATGGAGTACCGTTCTTTCCCAAAGAACGCTTCGTTTTCAACCCCATCTTAACAACAATAATAAAACTACACCCCGAAGAAAGAAAAGAAGGCCAATGGCCCCAACCACATTTTTCAAAAGTATAAAATTTAAAATTTTGTTAAAATGATTGAAAAACGGATCACGGATTTCCTAAAAACGGAGTAGATTGGGTAGTTGAATCTATACTCCCATCTCCTCTTGAAATCTCCCATTTGAAATTTGTCGGATTAATGCAGTTTGCGTCTTTGTATATATAATATGCCATATACAACACAAAATGCAACAATTAATCTAACAAATTTCGTTTTCATTTAAACTGCTCTATCTAATTTTGTCTGTTTTATTAGAGTTTTCATTTTATTCGTGAAATTAATACGCGTCCCAGACGCTCCCACTGGAACAACCACCCATCAAATCTCCAAGATTTTATGTGAATAAAAATTTGAAAATTTTGAAGAGCAAACAAAATTTTCGAAAAAATATAACTCGCAGAGTTAACAGTAAAACTCTTAACTAACCCAAAACTTGAGTGGAAAACTCCCCAAATATAAAAAACCTCATAAAATAATTTTCTAGAACTTTTCTGGGATTTTTTGGAATTTTTTTTAATTTAAAAAATATGGAACCGGCTTGGGAAGCGGAGCCCTCGATTCAGCTCAAGCCGCCGAGTCCGGCCCGGCCCAAAGGCCGGCCCCCTTTAATTTTTTTAAATGCTTTATTTTTTAAAAAAATGAATTTTTCTTCTTTTTTTTAAAAAGCCGAAAAAATAAAATTTCCAGAAATTATTTTTTTGTTAAAAAAAATATTTGGCCCACTACCACAATTTAAAAAAATTGATTCCCAAGCAAAATCCCCAAAAAAAACATTTTTGGTTTCAAACCATAAATCCAAAAAAATATTTTTGGTTCTAAACCATAAATCCAAAAAAATATTTGGTTCCAAACCAAAATCCCAAAAAAATATTTGGTTCCAAACCAAAATCCGAAAAATCTTTTTAGTCCAACCAAAAACCAAAAAAAAATTGATCCAACCAAAATCCCAAAAAATATATCCCACAAGTTTTTTATCCAAAAAAATAGGGTTAGGGTTTTAGAAAAAAATTGCGACCTAGCCGCCATTAATGCTCACCAAAAGAGAAAAAAATTAAAATTTTCTTTTAACACAAAAGATCTAATCTTTACAAAAATTTATCTCACCTTTGTTTCATGGGTTATTTCACATCAATGAACTAAAAAAAACTATATATCAAAGCGTCATAAATAACCATAAATCCGAAAAACATTTTTGGTTCTAAAACATTAATCCAAAAAAAATATTTGGTTCCAATCCAAAAAAATATTTGGTTCCAAACCAAAATCCGAAAAATCTTTTTAGTCCAACCAAAAACCAAAAAAAAAATTGATCCAACCAAACTCCCAAAAAATATATCTCACAAGTTTTTTATCCAAAAAAATAGGGTTAGGGTTTTAGAAAAAAATTGCGACCTAACCGCCATTAATGCTCACCAAAAGAGAAAAAAATTAAAATTTTCTTTTAGCACAAAAGATCTAATCTTTACAAAAATTTATCTCACCTTTGTTTTATGGGTTATTTCACATCAATGAACAAAAAAAACTATATCAAAGTGTCATAAATAAAATAGATCTAATATATACTGACACATAATGATGCAAAATAGACAGATCTTAAAAGATCTATCAAACGATAACCCTCATATCATAGATCCGTCATTAAAAAATAATATAAAAAAATTTGATCTAGGTTTAGATAAAAAAACACGCAACTTTTGAGTTGCAAATTTTTTAAACATCACATATCTATAATTCTACGAACGTGGAATGCGTGGCTCCGGTACCAATGTACACTTAGATGACGCAGATACATAACAAGCAATTAAGCACAGCGGAAATATATGTATCTACCCTAAAGGTTTATGATATGCCTGATCCGATTGGTTGGATCGTTTCTTACCAACGTCACGTAGAAAATCTGATCTTCGTCGCCTCCAAGCAACAGCCGGAGGAAAACCATGCTTTAGTAGAAAGCGAGGATCTCCCACTTATCACCCCGCAGGCCAATCCAAAGTAGAAGAGGATGAAGGAGACGACGGCACTCTAGTTTTTCACTTTAGAAAAACTCTATGTATTATGCATCATATCTTTCTCTCATATGTCAAATATATGAAACCCTAGCCTTCTATATATGAATATATAGGATACCCACTCATATGGGTTGGGCTGGATCGGGCCTAATGGCTAACGATTTCTATATTCTAACTAAGAGGAAGTAATATACTATAAGATGGTTCCTGCACTAGAAATCTTTGCAATCTTCTTGCGTAATTAATATACAAGGCCATTGATCCCATAGTATTAACTAATTCTACGAAAATATTAAATTGTTTTTAAAATGTAAAAGAAATGATGATGATGATGATGATGATAGCATGAACTTACATCCCAGCATTCTTAGCTGCAGAAACTCCAGCTGGTGCATCTTCAAACACCAAAATATTACTTGGATCCACATCACCCTGAATAAAAAGCAACATTTAAAAAAGTAGGAAACCGATTTGGATAATATCTATGGCTTCCTATCAACAAAGATCAAAGAAGATTATTTCTAAAGAGACCTCAAATCTTCTAGCAGCAGCAAGAAAGACATCGGGAGAAGGCTTTCCTTTCTTCACTTCCGGATCATCACCCATAACAACATGATGCATCATGGAGATAATCTCACCATGCCTCTGTGTTTTCAAGGCAAAATGTCTTTTATGGGATCTGCAAAGACAAATACATGCATGAGACCATAATTGCAACAATTGCATATACTCTAACGGGACTACATCCAAAAAAGGCTATGGAAATGCTTCTTGTTTCGAGATGAACCAAGCGTCTTCAATGACATAGTAGTTGGTAGCAACATAAGTAGAATATAATGCAGATAAGAAGGCTAAAATGCAGGAAAAAGAACCGCCTCCCTTTTGGCTAAATAGCATGAAATCACTTTGACCCAATAACCTACACCTTGCTCTCCAATTGAACTCCAATTGATTCAAGGTGGTTGTTCAATAGGGCCAAAGTGCATATTATTTGGGGTAAAGGTAGTTCCATGCTATTCAAACAAAATTAAGGGGATTTCCTGCAATTTAGATGGATTTAAAAAAGAAATGGAAATTAGGTTTACCCTGTTGCCACAGCCATGGGTATCCCATTTGCATGAAGATGATCGATCAAGCGTTTGACACCTAAGGAAGTGATAGTTCCAATTGTGAACATAACATACAACAGACTATTCATACAAAGCAATAACAATTTTCCAATGAAAAGTAAGCGAGCGAACCTTCATGTCGTTGAAGGCAATGTGCCTAAACCATTCAGGCCAAAAACACGTACTTAACCAATTCGAATGTGGTTTGATGACATTCTTTTTACTAGGGTCTGATCAATCTAGTTTTAGTTTCATCAAGTTGGGTCGAACTTGATTTAATGGAATATGTTCCATTTCATTCTTGGCTATATTTGTGCTTTAGAGTTGAACATAATTCCATTGGGCAAATTTATCATCTTTTATCCTTATTTTAGACTTCTCCACACTTTATGAGAATTTGGAGGATACCAACCGGTCATCTAGGACTCTGACAAGCACCTCACTTGTCATAGTTTTTTGATTCGGGAATTTGTCATTTATTTGGAAAGGATTGACGTCGGGACGACAACCATTTCTCAAAGCCAATCATAAAACTTTTTCAGGTCTTTATTGCAGCTTTGCTTGATGCTGACCCCATTTGGATGGGCAAAGGCTTAGATGATGATGATGATGATGATTAAACTGATTCGATCCGAATTAACTAGGTTGGTTCGGTTTAAATCATCTATATCATGATCCATCCTAGATGTTATTCTTCTTGGGGTGAGAAATTTTGACACAACACATGGGTTTTTTAACATATGGATCCACTCATGACATAATGTGTATGCATGCATGTACATGCGCGTGCCATTTTGTATGGAATGATGATTAGCAAAAAAGACAGAGAAATTATGAACCCTGTATTATTTAAGATAAGTGGTTCATTTTGTCATTCTCAATTGAGCCTATGCCTATGCAAGAACAATTTAAGAGGTTACATCCCGGCCTATACAATTACACCCTATCAAGGTGTTGAACCATACATGTGTCTCATTCAAGACCTGACTCTGAGTCCTTGCTCAATTCTGGAATAACTGAACTAAAAGATCAAATCTGAAGCAGCTCAGGGATAGAAAATATACACAAGGGCATACAGAGTTCAGGACACAATGACAGTTGGGCTATGCAACAAGAGCGAGCTCTTCTCATATTCTGGTTGCATACAAGAGAACCATGCATTAGGAAATTATTACAAGCTAAAAGCAGGGATGCAACTGCTTCTTCCAGTGGAAAAGGACACAAAATAAAGATGCAATTCATCATAATGATTGAGGGAAGCAAAATTTACATGATTCAACCATTGTGATGTGTTTCTAGCAATAGTAGAAGAGGCCCCCAAGTTCAAACAACACCATTAGCAACTCAATATTAAGATTACAGCACACAAAGTTTCAAATTTTTTTTGTGGCATTTCATCAAACACATTGTATGCAAAAATAAAATAAAAACAAAAAGCTCACCAGGCATGAGATTGCAAGTAGGGAAGAGATCCTGAAGCATCCCCTCTCTCTCTTCAAGAAACCCTTCAGCCGTCAACTGATCCTCGATCCCCGATTCCTCAACAAAGATCTTCGCAGATTCCATTGCCTTTTTCCCCATCATCTTCGGCTTCAGCGACCAATCGAACTTCTTCCCAAATCGAGAAAGGATCTGCTCTTGGACCAAACTGTAGAAATCCTCAGTATCTGAACCCAGAAAAACAATCCAAGATCAAAACTCTATTAGAAATTTCGTTGTTTGAGCGCATAAAGTTGATAACTTTAGGGTTTTGAGAGCAGTGGTACCGAGGAGAAGGCCGTCCAGGTCGAAGATGACGTGGCTGATTTTAGCAGCGGCCGCCATTGCTTTTAGATCTTGACTATGAGCTCCAAGCTTTGAGGAAAACCTAAGCTTATAAAAATTGTAAACTGTTCCTTTTTTGCGAATAAAAGGAAATTTATGGATAATTCAAAGTGATGATACTCATAAGTGGGAATTCCACATATCATGACACGTGCTAGATGACGTGTCCCGGAGCTCACGGGATAGGAGCAAACATGATACATTGAAGGCATTCTCCGGGCTTTCGTCCCGAGAATTGACCCGACCTTCGATGGCCTCCCAGAACACTTCCTTGCTCCCGTTGCGAATAATCATCAGCTCATCTCCGAGCCCTCCTATATGCTGGGCTCCTCAGCCCTCCGACTCGCCTCCGAGCTATCACAGAATCGAGCTTCTTCGGCCTCTCGCTCGCCTCCGAGCCGCCCACCGAGCTAAGCCTCCTTGGTTCGACCGAGCAACCAAAGACGCAGAGCCCAAGCGTCTTCGCCACAGTTTCGCATATCTCGCCAGAAGCAAGATATCCGCAACTCAACATCCCGCGTTCTACGCCGTCGTATCCCCCCATTAACGAGTGTATCTCGTCATTAATGGGGGGATCCCGTCATTTACGCAGGCGTAACGTCAGGGGCGTAATCGACGGCGAAGATCTTGCGTTATTCCGCTCCTCTTTCAGACGACTCATGTAAGGCAATTTCAATCCAACAAGCCGCTACTCTGCTCAAATTCCTCGGCTAACTTGATCGTCGGAAGGTCCACGGCCACCCCGGGACTTCTTTGTAGGTTGCTCGGCCTCACCTCGAAATCAACCTATTGAGATCCACACGTTCAAGGAGACAACCATCAATATCAATCTCAACTCTTCATTAACGCTCGCGATAGATCGACGAAGAACAACATCTAAAGGAGATCCAGGCCTCTATCCTGAAGGAGATCCAGGCCTCCATCAGTTGGCGCCGTCTGTGGGAAATTTCAATTTTCTCCACCCATCAAAAGTTGATCTTCCGCTCTCGACTTCATGGCGAGCAAAGACCGTGACAATCCCAGCACAAGCCACCGCCCTCCCCACAATGGAGGCGCGGACGGATCTACTCCCCTTCCGAACGCCATCCACGCCCTCTCGGCAAGGATTGACAGGCTCGCGTCCATAGTCGACTCCCTTATCCGTGTCCAAACGGCGGGCCCAACCTCCCAGGTCGTCGTTCCTCCTCCGAGGGATCACGACCTCCGCCAAAGGGCGGATGACACCGCCCGTGCTGGCACCACCGAACAACGTCGTGCTCACTCCGAGAACCGCGGCTCCCCCACGACGACCGATTCTATGGCCCACTGGGCGCCACACGGGCCCACGCCGGGGTCTCACGAAAGAGCCCATCGCCCCGAGGCCCGCCGCGTTCTCTTCCCTCCTAAGGAGGTATCAGTCAGCTCGCCTTCTCCGAGGCATGACCAACACCCACTCCCTCGACGGGATCGCACGAACGGCACTCGCTATGAAGACTCAAGAAGAACCTCGCCAGGGGACCTAAGGAATTTGATAGAATGGAATCGGAGTCGCAGCCTGGCGCAGACCACAAGCAGGAAGGGCCGCCGCTCTGACTGCGTCGAATCCTCGAGGTACCACGACCGCCTCGACGCCCTCGAAAAGAAAATCGAGGGTATACATCAGGAGGGTCATACATCCGGTGAAGGAGCCAGGTACGCCGTTGACTCACTTACGAAGCTCTTCACCGAGGAGTTGCTCATCGTACACGTCTCGTCCAGGAATAAGCCTCCCAAGGTGACCCTCTTTGACGGGAAATCCGACCCAAAGGACCATCTGGACGCATTTACGGCGAGCATGAGCTTCCAGGATAACTCTGACGCTGCTCAATGCCAAGCATTTCCCGCCACCCTTATCCGGGCTGGACGGGACTGGTTCCGAGGACTCACGCCACGCTCTATCTCTACCTTTGATGAGTTGGCCGTCCAATTCCTCGGTCACTCCGTCGGAAACAGACGACAGAAGCGAACTGTCGATTACCTCTTCACCATAAAGAGCGGGGACAAGGAATCCTTTAAAGG
The DNA here is from genome assembly GCA_030015575.1 of Agapanthus africanus. Taxonomy (NCBI): domain Eukaryota; kingdom Viridiplantae; phylum Streptophyta; class Magnoliopsida; order Asparagales; family Amaryllidaceae; genus Agapanthus; species Agapanthus africanus. The sequence goes on from JASDDO010000014.1 coordinate 221,793,450, forward strand.
ATACGTCACTCGCTTCTACAACGCTCTTTTTGAGGTTCCCGAGCACCGGGATGAAACCATCATCACCGCCCTAAGGTCGGGTCTTAGGCACAAAGAGTGGCTTTGCTCTTTTGCATTAGCGCAACCTAAGACCATGGCCGAGGTAAAAACTTGGACTGAGCGAGAGATCCAACTCGAATCTGAGGTAACGCCAACCTGCCCCGGGGTGACCAAGCCGACCAAAAGAAGAAGGGCAGAAAAGAAAAGAAGAATTTTATTCATTAAAAGGTATTATAGGCTTCTCGGCCTTCAAAAAAAAAGAGATTATTACAGCAAAGGGGGCCGGAGATGGAGGAAGCATTGTTGATAATACTCCGACGAAATCTCTGCCAGTCAAGCCATAGATTCCTCGGCTGCCTCTGAAGCGCCACCCGCCAGGCATAAATCAACAATCAGCCTCTTCTAGAAACACTCCAGAAGAAGGCCCGCTGATCGGTCCCGTCTGCGCTTCGAGATCAGGCCGAGGTGGTAAAAGCAAGTGTAACTTCTCGATCGTCTCATCCCTCAACTGCGGAGACAAGACATTGTGCAGACCCGGGGACCTCCTCCAGATCACATAAACAAGCACTTGGAGGAGTGGAGATCGCCGGGGAAGAAGGCGTCCAAAGTGGGCCTCCACACGGTCTATCACCGCCTCGTACGTCTGTTCGGACCGGTCGAGGTTGTAGAGGTACACATCGTCCCGGAAAATCATCTCGTTGATGAGCATGCACGGACACCCAGCTATCTTCATAAACGCAAGGCTAAGAGAAACTAACATGCCTTCGCTATTTATAACCCCAACAGAATCCCTAAAGGCCAAAATTTGCACGCGCAGCAACGTGAATCACGGGATATTTTCAAAAAACCCAATATGGAGTTGCCATGTGGCGACCATGCCAATCCTTACGAGCCCTTAAGCGATCAAAGAAAGTTGGAACGACGTGAACCACGGAGTGTCACGCCTTGCCTGTGCATTTCTGCCACGTGTTGTCTGCGACGGTCACTCTTCCAGATTTTACGGGTCAAGGAAGATTGAATGACTCCCCATGAAGGCGAAGACAAGTCTAAAGAACCCCTCACCAAAGAGGCCACTGAGCAGCTTCCCTGCTCGGTTAATCATTAGCAGGTAACTTCCTGTCAACCCACGCTAAGGATCGAAGCCCTCACAAAGAGGCCACCGAGCAGCTTCCCTGCTCGGTCAATCCTTAGCGGGTAACTTCCTGTCCACCTACGCTAAGGATCGAAGCCCTCACCAAGAGGCGACCGAGCAGTTTTCCTGCTCAGTCAATCCTTAGCGGGTAACTTCCTGCCCACCTACGCTAAGGATCGAAGCCTTCACCAAAGAGGCCACCGAGCAGCTCCCCTGCTCGGTCAATCCTTAGCGAGTAATTTCTTACCCATCTACGCTAAGGATCGAAGCCCTCACCAAGACGCCACCAAGCGACTTCCCTGCTTGGCCAATCCTTAACGGGTAACTTCCTACCCACCCATGCTAAGTATCGAAGCCCTCACCAAGAGGCCACCGAGCAGTTTACCAACTCGGTCATTCCTAAGCGGGTAACCCCCTACCCACCGACGCTTAGGATCGAAGACGAGGGTCTAGGTACTACGTCATAGAGGAATTAGTTAACGCCGACCAATTCTAACTTGACTATTGTTCAACTCGCGCTAAGAGACGTTGTCGTCCGTCCGACGCTAAGGAATGTGCAGATACCAGAGGGACCCCTAACGTATTCTAAGTGAACGATCGCCACCTCAACTCCGGGGGAGGGAGGGCACCGACCTTCCTACACTTGGCGATTTATTGGCTTACACCCGACGCGTGATCATCGTCTGAAAGGTCGGTCATCGATCTACGGCCTAACACTTGCATCGAGAAAAAGACTGACAAGCTCAAGTACTCACGCAAGAAACGCATTATCATGCAGAGGAAAATAAACACAGTTTTATTCACGATTAGAAAGTCTTTACAAGGTATTCTGGGCTTCTCAGCCTTACAAAATTTTAGGAAAATAAACGGAAAAACAAAAGCTCAGGCTGCAGGCTCGGCCCGGATCTCGCCTTGCTTGGCATCGCCCTTAGGGGCCAGAGCTTCTACTTCCGTGGCCGCCCCTCCCCCGGCGCCAGCCGCTTGCGGCGTGTCCACCGAAAGCGGGACCCGAGCATGGAGCTCGTTGTCGGCAAACTCCGGCATTAACGCCTTGACGGCATCAAGAGCTTCATGCTAAATGATGGCAGAGGCTTCGCCGATGTCAGCGTATAACTGTCCTTACGCCTTGTACGAGTCTGGCTTGCGAACTCGGAGCTCGGCGATCTTCGCCACCTCAAGCGCAGCCTCGGTCTTCCTCTTGTTGGCGTTCTTCGCCTTTTTCATTATGGTGTAGCGCTTGGCTAACTCCTCCAACTTGACCTCGACGGCTCGGTAGGACTCGCTCAGAAGTCGGTGGGACTTCTGGCTCTTGGAGACCATGAGCTCCCCAGCGGTCAACCGGGATTCGAGAGCGGCTGTCTTCTCCTTCTCCTGCCACAGCTGAAGGCGCGGATCCTCCGCCTCCGAAGACGATTCCCTAGCCTTCCTCATAGACGGGGCAATCTTCTCGGATTCCATATTGACGATCAGAGCACAATGTTGGAGGACCTAAGGAAAGCAGCAGATGGATTTAGAGGTATTACGACCAAGAAAAGACACTTAAGATAATGCTTAAACGGATACCAACCTGAACTGCCTCCTGAGCAATGGCGGCCACTTGGGCCTTTAGGGTCCCCCGGGAATCTTACCTCTGGCCGACTGCTCCATGTTCGCGAGCAAGCTGTCGACGACGGAAAGCCCCGAGGGGACCACGAAGCATACATCCCTCTCCTGCATGGGGATCCCCTCAGGATATCAGTTGATGGTGAGGGGAACCTCGGTTCCCCCTCCTTCTTTATCGCCCGAGGTTCCGGGTTTCGTGCGTGCTTCTAGCTACCCCCGTGGCGATCATTGGGGGCTCAGGGCGATGCGGAAGGCTTCACCGATGGTGACAGTCTCAGGGTCGAGCCCGGGCCGGCTCGGGACAGGGTCACACCCCCGGCCTTCTTCTGGGATGAAGCGGCTATGGCAGCTAGAATCCTGGATCGGTCCATTTGTCCCGCAAAGGAGAATACATAGAAAAGTTAGTAATGCAAGAAGGGCAAAAGAAAATTATCCAAGTCTAGACAGATCGTCCAAGTCCTAACTTACCCATGAAGCGCGCAGGGCTGAGCCCGGCCCGGCTAAGGACCTGCTCGGAAAGAAAGACGTCGGCCTGCTGGATCAGCTCCCATATAGACACCGCCCTTGCCTCGGGAAATGACGACTGCTTCACCCGCGGGCAGTCAGCCCTGTGCCACTGTATAGGCATAGGCCAATCCTCGCCCTCGGGTGGCTCGACAAACACAAACTTCTCCTTTCATTCGTGAATGGAAGAAAGAATGACTATTACTCCCAACCCGGCCGTCCCTCCCTTGCATTTATTGGAAGAAATATACACCCAGCTCGGCTCTTCCTTACGGGTGCCAGGGTGATTTTTGTAACAGAGGAAGGAAGTAAGAAGGGTTAGGCTGAAAGGGATGTCGTCAAGTTTCAACTGGACCAGGAACCCTAGGAGAATTCTCTGGCCCGGGACGAGTTGGAAGCAGCGAAGTATCCCACATACTTCGGATGGAAAGGGCAGATGCATTCCAGCCCAAAATGCATCCAAATACAGGGCAATCTCCTTACCCTGCACCTGATCCGCCCTTTCATCCACCTTAGCTAAACGAAGCGAATAGCTAGGGCGAATATGGAAGCAAGCCCGAATCTCGGTAAGCTCGTCTACGTTTCTCAAGATGGAGGGCGCATCGCGAGCGTTCCCGATGCACACCTTAGGGGCACTTGCCATCGCTTGGCTACGAGCGGCGCGGGTAGCCTTAACTCTATGGGGGAACCCGACACGGATGGGGCAACCAAAAAGGTGGGAGAAAACACCCTGGACTCGACCCTAACAACTTCTACCGACTCCCCAGAGGAAGACATCTAACCTGGTTCAAGGGGAAGGTTTCGCCGAGAAAAGGCGCTGGAGATCTGATATGAAGAGAAAGAAGAGCGCCCAAGCAATTTCTCACAACAAAGGAAAATAGTGGCGGAAGTGTAAACCCCAGGGGGTTCCCCTTCTATTTATACAACTCGAGGGGAAGTATCCGACGACCCCGATCATTTCCCGCCAAAACGAAGCGTCGCGTCTGCCAGCCATCGAATCCCCACGTGTCGAACGACCATTGGAGACGTCCCTTCGACCGCATGCGACAGTGACAACCTGTCGCATCTCCCAATCCGCGTCGGACACATGGCTTGCACCTCAACAGACGTGCGAGCGAATCGACGCGCCCTCTTTAAAGCACGATCCTTTCCCTGATCCGCTGATGTCATCAAAGATGCACGCGAAGATCCAAGCACCCGGGATACACCACGCGGGCTCGTAAATCCGAACGATGCAACTGCCCTTCACCGAGTCGTTACAGAAATCCGCGCCGATTTTATTTTGGCAACAGTCGGCACCCAGAAAACCTTTCAGACCACTCTCGGCCCGTCCCATAAATAGGTCGGGACGAGAGTGGGGGGCTAATGATGATACTCATAAGTGGGAATTCCCAAGATCATGACACGTGGTAGATGACGTGTCCCAGGACTCACAGGACAGGAGCAAACACGATACATTGAAGGCATTCCTCGGGCCTTCGCCTCGAGGATTGACCCAACCTTCGATGGCCTCCCATAACGCCTCCATGCTCGCCTTACGAATAACCATCAGCTCGCCTCCGAGCCCTCCTACACGCTGGGCTTTCTCAGCCCTCCCAGCCCGCCTCCGAGCTATCACAGAATCGAGCTTTCTCGGCCGAGCTAAACCTCTCCGGTTCTACCGAGCAACTAAGGACGCCCCAAGCGCCTCCGCCAAGGCTCTGCGTATCTCGCCAGAAGCGAGATATTCGCCACCCAACATCCCGCGTTCCACGCCGTCGTATCCCCCCATTAACGAGCGTATCTCGTCATTAATGGGGGCATTTCGTCATTCACGTAGGCGTAACGTTAGGGGCGTAATCGACGGCGAAGATCTCGCGTTATCTCGCTCCAAGCGACCACTATAAAAACCCCTCTCTCAGACGACTAAGCTAAGGCAATTTCAATCTAACAAGCCGCTACTCTGCTCAAATTTCTCGGCTAACTTGATCGTCGGAGGGTCCACGGTGGTACAACCACCCCGGGACTTCTTTGCAGGTAGCTCAGCCTCACATCGAAATCAACCCATTGAGATCCACACGCTCAAGAAGACAATCATCAACGTCAATCTCAACTCTTCATCAACACTCGCGACAGATCGACGAAGGACAACATCTGAATGAGATCCAGGCCTCCATCCTGAAGGAGATCCAGGCCTCCATCGCAAAGCTGGTCGATCAAAAAATATATAAGCATACTCTATTAGCAGCTGCAAGAGAAGATTTCTTTCTACGAAAATCGATACATTTTAATCCAACAGTCATAGCTTGCATGTTGATCTTCAAAGCTTGAAACAAATGCATGTTAAATTTTATATGGTTTTCATGCTTTTTGCTCATTAGAGATTTATAGATGAGAAACGCAGATCTGATTTTGAAATTGATTGATGATGTCACTTATATTTTAGTTAAATCAAACAAAAAAACCCATTGATTTTTATGTGCAATACACGTAATTAACCGTTATGTCATTATTATTTTACAAGTGCGATGCACGTAATTAGATTTTCATGTGGTTATTATTTTATAAGAAAGATGCACGGATTTAAATTAATTAAGGAATTTATCATTGAAATTACTATAATTACGTGTAAAGCATGAGTAGAAAACCTAGTATTATTTAGGCAATGTAGATTATTGTCGTCAATATTGATTTTCTTCAAACAAAATGAAAATTGAGTTTTTAATCCCGTTAAATATGTTTGTTGAGATTCCTTGTGATATTTGTTATATGAATTGGAACAATTTGGAAGTGATCAACCAAGTCATTTACACTTGACATATAAAATCTCTTGTTTTCATTAAGTACCTCATTTTTCCATGTTTCCAAGATCAAGAGCCAAAAAGTCCAAGAGTGAAATACATACAGTGCACATAATGGGATTTAAATTAATCATTAATTTAAATTCCAATCTTTATCTTTTAAAACCCTACTCCTATGAGTATTAGTATTTGGTTTTGTGATTAATTAGAATAAATTAATCAAAGCACTATGTATACGAGATAGCCTTTGGTATTCAAAAGGTAGAGATCAATTAAACAATCCATCATAGCCACAAATCAGAAGTCTGTGTGTGGCTTGAAAAATCCATGAATTAATCCAGAGATTCAAAAGGACGCGGCGGCGACAAATCCAGTGGGTTTTTCTTTTTCTCTGCAGTTAGCCGAGGGATAATAATTGAGAGAACGAAATATTTAGAAAGATTGACTTTGTATTTAAGTGAGACCGAGAGAGCAGAAATTATCTCCTGTAATTCTTACTCTAGAGGAAGTTCTCATTTCGAAGGTAGAATTAGACGCTCCTTGAGCTGAACCTGGATATGTCGCTGTGTCCTTTGTATTGTTAGTGTATTCTTCTATTTGTTTGGTATGTTGCGATAATTGTCGAATATATCTTTTTCATTATTTTTGTTTGCACACGATTCTGTTTATTTTCGCTGCGATGTACCGCTTGTCCACGCGATAGGCTTGTGTGATCCCTTCGTGATTCACCGCGCCGTGTCAGAATAGATCGGGGTACAACAAATGGTATCAGAGCATCAGGCTCGGTGATTCGGAGATTTTGGGAAGATGACGATTACAAACTTCAAGATAGAAAAGTTCAACGGTCGTAATAACTTCGGTTTATGGAAATTGAAGATGACCGTATTTTTGAAATAACAAGGTGTTCATAAGATAGTTTTCGTGAGAGAAAAGATACAGAAAGGGATCACAGATAGAGAGTTGGAGGCGATGGAAGATAAGACGCACAGTTCGTTACACCTTTAACTAGCTAACGAGATACCTTGCGAGATCGCACAAGTGCCCACAACAACAGCTATTTGGAATAGGCTGGAGTTCCTCAACAATAAGAAGTCTCTCACGAACCGTTTCTACCTCAAGCGGCGCCTGTACGCCTTGAAGATGAAGGAAGGGACTTCCGTCAAAAACCACATCGACGATCTCAATCAAATTGTGATGGACTTACAAAATATAGAAGTGATATCGACGATGATGATCAGGCGATAATTTTATTATGCTCTTTAACCACTGAGTTCGGCCAGTTTGTCAAATCTATGGACAAGTTATCTTTGGAAGATCTTAATATAGGTTTGCATAATGAGACGTTGAGGGATAAAGTGGTTGGTGACAGAAGAAGTTCGGGCGACGCGATGTTCGCTAGAGGCCGCTTAGTGAAACGGTCGGATGATGGTTCTAAGAAGTCGAGAAGCCGGGTGAATGACAGGTGCAGACATTGCAAAGAAAGAGGACATTGGAAGATAGATTGTCCAAAATTAAAAGAGAAAGAAAAACAGATTTCTTTCAGCACTGCAGTCGCAGAGGAGAATTCGGATCAGGACAGTGATGATTCGGTTCTAACGGTATGTACGATTTCAGACATGCATGATTCTTAGATAGTGGATTCGGAGAGCTCGTTCTATGTGGCTCCACATCGGAATTGGTTTGCTAGATATCATTAAGTTGTTGGAGTCTCGGTCTTCATGGGAAACGATGTGTCGAGCAAAATTGGTGGGGTGGGCACAATTCGGATTCAGATGCATGATGGAATAGTTCGGATATTAACATGTGTCAGACATGTGCCAGAATTGAGGAGGAGCTTTGTAACATTTCGAAAACTTTAATATTATTTTGGAATTTAATTAATTATTTTAGAATTTAATTAATTATAGAAAACGAGTCGCATTTGGTTTTCACAAAATACTCTATAAATATATCCGTATATTTTGCAATAAACCAATATTTTAATTATCCAATTATGATTTGTTTTATAATGGCAAGTAAAATTGGTTTTTAAACATTTTCATAAGTGTTGGGATTTACCATGGTTAGGTTTATACTTGGGTTCAGTTGAATTATTATAGAGAGAGAGAGAGAGCGCGCGCCAAATACCCTACACAAATATACCAAACACCCATTCTCCTCGGTACTCATTCTCACCAGCATCTTCTCTCTCATCCTCTCATACTCATCCATCTCCTAAAAATATCCCGTCTCATAATATCCCAAACACCCAACCCCTTCTACTAAAAATCCTAGCTTTCTCCACAAAAATCCATGGATCTTGCAAAGTTCTTCATCTGGATCCATCAAGACTTCAAGCTTAACCACTACAACTTCAAAGATCTTCAAGTGGACATCTTTAGAGTTTGGCTCTTCCTTTTCCTTCATCCAAATAGGTAGATATCCCATTTTACTAAGTTTTTATAAGTCTAACTATATGTTTTAAGCAAAAAGTCACATTTTATGGGTTTGAATCTTCCAAATTTTAGTTTTGAAGTGATCCACTGGTAGTGGTGAAAATTAGTATGGTTTACTTGGTGAATACAACCTGTTTTAGGAATTTGAGGATATTTTGGTATAAAAGAATTGATTTTTAAGGTTTTGGGAAGTTTCAAGTTTTTGAAACTTACCGTCAGTAGATTTCTCTTCAGACGTCTGTCCTGTAGAGCTTTAAACGTCTGTCTTGTCTCGTAGTCTCTGATTGATTTTTTTGTTGTGCAGATGATTGCGTGTTTGTTCTTCAGACGTCTGTGGTTCCCCTAGACGTCTGTGTTTCCTCCAGACGTCTGTGTAAAAGTTGCTAGGTGAAAATTGGTTTGTTTTTCAGACGTTTGTCAATTATAGATTCAGAAGTCTGTTGTTCAATATTTTCGGTAGTTTTGAGTTTTGAGTTTTAAAATGGATTTCTAAACTTCAATTCGATCTTTTTGGGTTTAGACGACGATTCTAAGGAGTGGTTCTACGTAATTAGCATGCGTTAGCGCACGTTAATCATAAGTTTTAACCTATGCACGCTTCGATCGTTAGTATAGATGTCGATATAAATTCTTATACGCTTGCGTTAATGTTATGATTTGTAGATTCGGTTGCGGAGACATCTGACGCATAAAGAAGGGGCAAGGCGGTCGTTGACTTTGACTAGATCTAGCCGTACTTGGTGAGTAGATGAGCATCTACAAATGGGAACTCAGGTGGATGGCATGTAGCACCCCCGACTACCAGAAATTTATAAAACTTCATACTAATTTTTAAAACTCATGCTCATATGTACATATTTGCTAGAATTTCCATATCAGCTATAATTGCTAGAATTTCCATATCGGCTATAATTGCTAGAATTGCTATGTTGTCTATACTCACCAGTATACTTGATAGAATTGCCATGCGTTTATACTTGCTAGAATTGCCATGATGCACACACTTGCTAGGATTTCCCTGCTTATAAATACACACTTAATAGAACACCAGCACAACTACCAATAATAGCCATGTGGCACAATCACAAACGCGCATGCTACACTACACATCATTAGTGATGTCATGTCTCTTAAAAACTGTCATGCTATTTGTGTTTACTGACATTCATACTAGTATACATAGTTGTTTACTATGCTTTCGATATACGAATCCCATTGCCATATAGATTCGTATATGATTGTTGCCAACTGCTGCCAGATTGAATGATGCATTAATGATTATGATGGATTTGATGTTTTCCATGAATTTCGAGAAACTGCGATACGATTTATAAAACTTGCTCGTGTTTTCAAAAGTGCGGGTTTCTCTTGATATGATGAGTTTTGAACACGGTGGATATGGCCGGGTTTCTGTGATGAGAATGGACACGGTGGATATGGCTGGACTCCTATGATAAGAATGAAAAGATGGCCGATCAGAGAGACAACGCATAAGAAAGAAATTGAATTTCGAGTGTCGATAATTGATATAGATTTTATGATGATTTTATATTTGTTGATGATGTGTTTCCGTTTGCGCAATCCGATTATCACACGCTTTTATTTATATATAATGCATATGATGTACATATCTTGTGATGATTATTTCTACTCACGAGTTGGCAACTCACCCCCGTTGTGCCATAGTTTCTTTTAGGACCGACCACACGGATACATAACGGCACCGTCAGCACTTACTTTAGGGTTTATCGTGTATTTTGCTAGGTGGGTTACATATTTAGTAACCGCCTCTTGTATGGTATATTTACTTGTATCTATTGTCACTCTATCAAACCAAACTTGTATATTTGTGGTATTAGATCGAGTCGAGACTTGTTATTATTCTTTTGGATGTCGAATTCGTAGTGAGTTGACTTGGTGATGTTATATAGTATTTATTGCTTGTGCTTGTATTGATCTTCGCCTTGAGCGTCGTATATGAACTGTGTGGTTGTGACTTTGCTATAGGGCGTGAGCTAAATCCCGTTGGGGACGCTTTTATTTATATTATATCATTGTACTTGTGATATTCAAAATTTACAAAGGAGGTTGTTTACCACTGAAGACTGGATCGAGCCGTCGGGAGGACGTCTAGCCTGAATACCGGGGCAGATGATATTTGGAACATATCCATCAACCTCTCCGAAAATGCCAAGTTGATTTATGACACCTATATCGGAGGTTTGGATAGATACCACCATTGTAGCGTGACTTATCAGATTCCTCCTCATATGTGAAGGGTTTTTGATTGTGGGGACGCTCTTCCCTACAGGCGCAAGCCTCTGCAGTTAATTACACTATCGCATTGCGATAAAAACTTTCACCTTCTGCAGGTAAATCACTTCGTGTCATTTTATATATTGTTTATCTTGGGGTTGCCCTTGGATTATATACGGAGACTAATATATATCATCGTCCATAGGGCGCGGATTAGTCCAAATCCGTATATTAGATTTGAGGTTTTGAACTTAGGACGCAGATCTCATATAAATGAGGTCCATCAGTTTACGGGATATTTGGGTTTGATCTAAAGATCGTTGGTCATATATGAGACTAAGATCGACTTAGGAACAATGAGCATATGGGCTCAACTGATCATTAGATCATATATGAATAGCTCATGGATAGTATACGGTAGCCAAAATGAAGACAATCCACAGGGCAAAACATATTAGTGTAAGGACATTGCGGTCGATGAGAGATATAGATGGAATATGACTTGTTTTTGCCCATGGATTGTATATTGGGGTCGATATGGAGACTAGCCATAGGAGCAAACATATTAATTTAAGGACATTGCGGTCCAATATTAGTTTATGAATATTTCGGTCCATCTTTCATCTTGCGTGCACGTGTATATTTTACGTGTCGAAGTGAACGGCGGTAACATAGGATGCGCCCAATATTGGAATGCGATCCAATTTGAAAGCATTTATATTTTCCTCAAAGATATATATATATATATATATATACATATATGTATAAAGGCAAAGCTCAATATGAGATTCGCTTCTATATGGGATGCGTGTCAATATGAGATGTGCACATCAATATGGACGTGCATAAATATGGGGTATATTAATATAAGAATTAGGACATTCTCTGTCTTGATGAAATTTTATATCTTTCATCAAGTTAGGATGAGGAGTTGTTGGTTGTTCGGACCCGCCACCTCTCTGAAGACGTTGATGAATTATAACGAAGTATATCAAAGGTGTGGAAAGATATACCCTTGAACCAAATCCCATATATGAGGGAAAAGATCACGTCAGTATTGAAGATCGTTAGTCTTATATGAGACTAAGATAAAGATCATTAGTCGTATATTAGACTAATATCAATTTGGACGGTCGATCATTAGTCGTATATAAGACTAAGATCAAATGGATGAAAGATCGATGAAAGACCGTTAGTCATATATGGAACTAAAATCATCATGGGTGACGAAAAGAATCTGTAGGGTGTTTTTCGTTACTCTATCTAGATGGGAATGCACGCGCTTGTCAGGTACATTACAGATTCCCCCTGCCTAGGATAGGCTGGGGTTTATTGATTGTGGGGATCCGAATCTCCGACAGCCGCGGACTAAGCTGCCGTTAATTACCTCTCGCCTTTGGAGTGAGGGAACCTCCGATTAACGGGTTAAACTGGTCATGCGAACTCAATGTGCAGTGTTGTGTTTTGAAGGGGTTTTGGATATATCGGGGGCCCCGCAGAGTTTTTACGGGGGTCCCGCTACCCGGATAGTGGGCTGGGAGTCAAGGGGGCTAGCAGCCCCCTTACGGGGTGTGGGGCAGCGCCCCGTTAGAAATTTTTTCTAACGGGAGAGGTATTTTTAGTGTGGAGTATGTGTGTGTGTGTGTGTGTATGTGTCTCTCTCTCTCTCTCTCTATATATATATATATATATATATATATATATATATCCAAAGGATGCGTGGGAGAAAGCGCTCGGGCGCTAGCGCTTTAGGCGCTAGCGCTCTGAGTGCTAGGGTGCTAGCGCTTTGGGCGCTAGCACCTCACGTGCCAGGCACGTGGGCGCTCAGGCGCTAGCGCTTTGAGTGCAAGGGCGCTAGCGCCCTACGTGCCAGGCACATGGGCGTTTGGGCGCTAGCGCCTCACGTGCCAGGCACGTGGGCGCTCGGGCGCTGGCGCTCTGAGTGCAAGAGCGCTAGCGCCCCACGTGCCAGGCACGTGGACGCTCGGACGCTCGCGCTCTGAGCGCAAGGGCGCTAGCGCTTTGGGAGGCAAAAGGGACGTAGTCCCTGCAATGGGAGTTGTACTCCCAGAAAGGAACACTTATTATTTTTTTTTGTGTGTGTGTGTGTATATATATATATATATATATATATATATATATATATATGAGGAGTTAAACTCCTAGGATATTTTGAGGCTGATGAAGGGGCTTCTCCCCTTGAGCCCTGGATCTTCCCCAAAGTGGGGTTTCTGGAGATGGGTCTCCTTCTTCTTCTTGTCGTTTGGCCGGATCTTGGAAAAAGGAGGTGAGACTTAAAAATCTCCTCTTTTTGAGATCTAATGGCAGATCCAAGTTCCCCTTTGTGGGTTTTGTGGTGGAAAACTATTTAGTTTTGGAAAAGGAAGAGTAAAACTCTTGATTTAATTCAAAAGAAAGAAGAAGGTTTTAGAACCTTGAGGAAGGAGAAAGAGGCACATGCCCTAATTTTTAGGGAATGAAAAGTCTATATGCTTTATTCATCATCATGTTGCCTTATATAGGCTTACATATTTACATATAGCCTCTTGGGCTTTACAAAAATAGCATTTTGCCCATCACATGTCTCATGTGACATTTCTTTTTGCACATAAGCCATGAGCTTTACAAAAATTTGGCTTTATGCCCATTCATGCATAAAAAATTACATAAAAATTATTTATTACATGATTTCATTTTGGCATGGGGGGCTTCATGTTCGGACTCGACCTGAGCATGGGCCCACTTGGCTTGGGGTTGACTTTGACTTGGTCAACCGGGGTGAAATTTTCGACTTCAACAAAGTGCCCCCATCAATAAATGCACACCACATATGTGAGTCGTGTGCATGAAATTGATGGATCTTCTTTCACGTGGAGGCGGCTTGCCCTGGTCCCCACTTTTTGGGATGCACTGCCCTTTATATGACATGGACGGTCGACGCTTGACGCATCTCCAAGACGGAGTGTCCGTGGTAGACTTTTCTCTGGCCTGGAGTGATCTGGTTCCTGCTTTGTAGGAAGCCTGCACTGCCCTTTTTGCAACATGGAAGGTCGACGCTCTGATCCGGAGTGATTTGGATTCCCGATTTGTGGGAAGCCTACACTGCCCTTTTTGCGACATGGAAGGTCGACGCTCTGATCCGGAGCGATTTGGTTCCCGATTTGTGGGAAGCCTGCACTGCCCTTTTTGCGACATGGATGGTCAACGCTCTGATCCGGAGCGATTTGGTTCCCGATTTGTAGGAAGCCTGCACTGCCCTTTTTGCGACATGGACGGTCGACGCTTAACGCGTCTCCGAGACGGAGTGATCGTGGTAGACTTTTCCCTGGCTCGGAGTGATCTTGTTCCTGCTTTGTAGGAAGCATGCACTGCCCTTTTTACGACATGGACGGTCGACGCTCTGATCCGGAGCGATTTGGTTCCCGATTTGTGGGAAGCCTGCACTGCCCTTTTTGCGACATGGACGGTCGACGCTTGACGTGTCTCCGAGACGGAGTGTCCGTGGTAGACTTTTTCCTGGCTTGGAGTGATCTTATTCCTGCTTTTTAGGAAGCCCGCACTGTCCTTTTTACGACATGGACGGTCGATGCTATGATCCGGAGTGATTTGGTTCCCGATTTGTGAGAAGCTTGCACTGCCCTTTTTGCGACATGGACGGTCGACGCTCTGATCCGGAGCGATTTGGTTCCCAATTTGTGGGAAGTCTGCACTGCCCTTTTTGCGACATGGACGGTCGACGCTCTGATCCAGAGCGATTTGGTTCCCGATTTGTAGGAAGCCTGCACTTCCCTTTTTGCGACATGGACGGTCGACGCTCTAATCCGGAGCGATTTGGTTCCCGATTTGTGGAAAATCTGCACTGTCCTTTTTACGACATGGACGGTCGACGCTTGACGTGTCTCCGAGACGGAGTGTCCGTGGTAGACTTTTCCCTGGCTCGGAGTGATCTTGTTCCTGCTTTGTAGGAAGCCCACACTGCCCTTTTTGCGACATGGACGGTCGACGCTCTGATCCGGAGCAATTTGGTTCCCGATTTGTGGGAAGCCTGCACTACCTTTTTTGCGACATGGACGGTTGACGCTCTGATCCGGAGCGATTTGGTTCCCAATTTGTGGAGTCTGCACTGCCCTTTTTGCGACATGGACGGTCGACGCTCTGATCCAGAGCGATTTGGTTCCCGATTTGTGGGAAGCCTGCACTTCCCTTTTTCCGACATGGATGGTCGACGCTCTGATCTGGAGCGATTTGGTTCCCGATTTGTGGGAGGCCTGTACTGCCCTTTTTGCGACATGGACGGTCGACGCTTGACGCGTCTTCGAGACGGAGTGCCCGTGGTAGATTTTTCCCTGGCCCGGAGTGATCTGGTTCTGCTTTGTAGGAAGCCTGCACTGCCCTTTTTGCGACATGGACGGTCGACGCTCTGATCCGGAGCAATTTGGTTCCCGATTTGTGGGAAGCCTGCACTACCTTTTTTGCGACATGGACGGTCAATGCTCTATTTGACTTGCTCTGCTTCCTGCAGTGTCAGGGGTGAACTTGACTTGCTCCGCTTCTTGCGGTGTCGAGATTGGATTCTGACTTGCTCCGCTTTCTGTGGTGCCGGAGTTGAAGTTGACTTGTTGATTGTGATTTGGGTTGACATCAGCATCGCTATACTGGAATACGGTACCAGAAGTGAATCATCATTTGCCATGAGAGGATTTGGGGATTTTGGTTTTGGTCGGCATCTGCATTGCTGCACTAGAATAATGCTAGGAGCAACTCATCATTTGCCCCAGGAGGATTTAGGAATTGGTTTTTGCTTGGCATCAGTGTCGCTACACTGGAATATGGTACCAGGAGCGAATCATCATTTGCGCTTGCTTATCAGGAAGCGATAGCTTAGGAGACAGGTTTTAGGTCCCTATCACCTAAGACTTTTCAATTTTGTGAGCCGTAAGGGTCTCACAAAGCATTTTCTCCCTGCGGGTCGTAAGAATCCCGTAGGTGTATTTTCTCCTTAGGAGTCGTGGGGACTCCTAAGTGTGTTGCTCCTTTATGAGTCGTAAGGATCTCATGCGGGAATTTTCTCCTCACAAAGTCGAGGGGACTTTGTGAGTGCATTTCATCTCTTTTTCATGAATTTGCGCCCTTTCGGGTTTTCACAAACTCGCCGGCAGTCCTGCTGTTTTTACTCACGGAGCCCTTTCGGGTTTTCATCTGTGCCCATTTTGCTTGTGGACATACCTTTTTTTTAATCTTCATCGTCGGTGGGACTTTGAATGTGGTCTCACCGGTAGGACTTGGGAGGGATTGGGGTTGTTTTACGCCCGTGGATTATATACGGTTTTGCAGGATGTATGATCCAGACCGTAGGGTCGGAAAAATTTTGGAATTTTTTCAGCGTCTGCATCGCTGCACTAGAATATGGTACCAGGAGTGACTCATCATTCGTCGCTCCTTCAAGACCGGGATCTAGTCCTACGGCGAAATGAGTTCGTCAATCAAGGCAGGCTGCATAAGTTTCCCCCAAAATGGGACGGTCCTTTCCTCGTCGCTGAGGTACTTCCCGGCGGAGCTTACCGCTTGTAGGATGTGGACGGGCTCAGGTTTACGCGGCCTTACAACGCCGAGAAACTTAAGCTGTACCAGTGAAATTGTTTTCCCAATCAGAGTAAAGCTCTGTTTTAAAATTCAAAATTTAAAAGTTGAAGCAACGCTTCAGATCCAGCGCTAGGTGCGCTGCGCACCACGTGTCAAACACGGATGCGCTAGCACCAGATGCGCTGCGCTCTGCGCTGCGCGCCACGTGTCAAACATAGGTGCGCTAGCGCAAAGCGCGCGCGCTCTGAGCAGCGCACCACGTGCAAAGCACGGATGCGCCAGCGCTGGAATTAAAAATTCCCCACTGTTAGATCAAAAGATCTAATAATGATAAATCATTAATTAATCAGAATCAAAATTCTATTAGGGAAAGATTTTTCCAATCTTGTTAAAAACAAGAAGACTGCCTTCTGTAAAACAGAAGCCTTAGGATCAAAGATCCAACGGTGGGGAAATATCCCCAAATCAATCAGAGAAAGATCTCTTTAACCGATTTAACAAATCAATTTGCCCTATATAAAGGCCCCAAGACTTCAAGTCTAAAAGAGAGAAAGCCCCCTATAAACTTTGAAAAAACTCAAAAGAAAGAGAGCAAGCTCTTGAAAGAAGATCATTTCTTCAAGGTAAAAAGAATGATCCTTGAACAAAGAGATAAAATCATCTCATTAAAACAGAAGAATTATCTTCTTAAAAGATCATAGATCTACAAAAGATCATAGATCTATAAAAGATCAAGGTCTTTGATAAAAAAGTGATCAAAAGATCTCATCATAAAAACAAAAGAAGTGTTTACTTCATTCACAGATTATTGATCTACAAAGGCAAAGCCTTTTCCAAAATAAGAACTATTGTTCTTGAATCTTAAAGCAAGTCCTCCTTTTAAAAGAACATAAACTTGTTCTCTGACCATAAATTTGATCAAATGCGCTTTGCGCTATTGGAAAATGCCTTGTACTCATGAAATGCGCTTTTGCGTTCCTTGGATCGGCGCTCAGCGCCAAAGCATGCCTCGTGTCAACCGCAGACGCAACTTGCGCTTTGCGCTTTTGAAACAGAACACTGCGCTCATGGGCTGGCGCTCAGCGCCAAGCGCGCTACGTGTCACTCACTGGTGCACCACTAAACTAGCGCAAAGCGCTCACAAACTGAAAGCGCAATGCGCTAATAAACTGGCGCTTAGCGCTAAGCGCAACACGTGTCATTTTCGTGTGCGCTACTTGGTAGAAGCGCAATGCGCTCTTTACTTGGCGCAAAGCGTCTGGCACACCACGTGGCGCGCTCTTAGAACACACATTGTTCTGATGAATGTTATGCATTCAATACAAGACAAAAAAAATGTCAGGATCTAATATTCAGCATTATTAAAAGGGCCAAGCCTAAATAAAGGCTCAACAGCCCAGAACAATAAAATGTTAAATATTTTAATCTTATTGGACTTAGCCCAATATTTGGCCATAAGTCCTCAACTTATATTTAATTGAGCCCGTCTGCTCATAAATATTTAACAGATCTTAGTTCCAAATCGGACTACAGATCTTTCAACTAACTCACACCGGTTCAAGGGTATATCTCTTTACTCCTTTGATATCTGTCGTTATAATCCTTCAACGTCGTCAGAGAGGTGACGGGTCCCGACAACTACACATTTCATGGACTGTGGGGTCCTTAAGCTTATAGACTACGATGTCCTTAACCCGGACTGTGGGGTCCTTAAACTCATGGACTATGATGTCCTTAAATTTTATAGACTATGACGTCTTTAAACTATGGACTGTGGGGTCCCTTTAAACCCACAGACTACGATGTCCTTAACCTGGACTGTGGGGTCCTTAAACTCATGGACTACGATGTCCCTAACCTGGATTGTGGGATCCCTTTAAACCCACGGACCGAGATGTCCTTAAACTAACAATGGACCGTAATGTCCTTACACTAATCGACTGTAATGTCCCTAAACTAAACAATAGAGTCCAATTGCTCTTTTGTCGGATCTACACGACCCCGTTAAGTTGATCTTAGTCTAAAATTAGGCTAACGTATCCTTAACATACGTTTAAGTTGATCTTAGTCTCAAACGAGGCTAACGTATCCTTAAAACCAACCCCCAAACCCAAATCTAAGAAGATACGGATTTGGACTAATCCACGCTCTACGGGTGACAACATACATTAGTCTCCGTATACAATCCACGGGCAATCAAAAACAAAACGAATACCCACGACACGAAGTGACCATCTGGAGAAGGAGAAAGTTGTTACTGCGATGCGGTAGCGTAATTAACTGCAGGGGCTTGCGCCTGCAGGGAAGAACGTTCCTACAATCAAAAACCCCTCACCGTGAGGGGGAATCTGACGAAGTCTGCTACATCAGCCGCATCCGTTTAAACCTTCGATACATGGTGCCATAAATCAACTTGGCATCTTCGGAGAGGTGGACGGATAGCACCGATTAGCATCTGCTCTGAATTTCAGGCCCAGACGTTCGCCGCGTCTTTCGGCGGGGAACAGATTCTGGCACGCCCAGTGGGACCTTTTCCTCTTTCCACTCCACACTTCGTGTGTCGTGTTCGCGAACGAATCGCGGTTTGATATGGTTACCTGTGGATTCGAGGTGCTAAGATTTGGTGTCTTGCTCCATGCAGAAGACAGAAGATCAATGGCTTCAGACTGCACTAACTGCAACTGCAACTTTCACTCCGTCCCGTCCGGAGGAGTGACTTACGGGCTCCAAGCGGCCTCCATCTTTGCTATGCCGGTGGAACAGGTGACTCAGGCCACCACTAGGCTATTCTTCGGGACTATGCACTCACCGATGAGCTTCAATGCCCCAATGTCGTCACAAGAAGCTCCAAAGAAGTCGGTCTTTGATCGGCTTACAACTACCGCGACCCCTCTCAGCGGGTCGCCCAAGTCCAATGCCTTAGTTTTCAGCAAACTGGGCCGAAGCTCAAGTGGGCCTATGAAGAAGCCCGCGATACCCGAAGCGGTCATCCCGAAGCGGATAGCCATTCCTGCCCCTAAAGTCGTCAAGGCAGCTTCCCCTGCTAAAGGGTCGGTCTTCACAAGATTTTCCGTTTCAGCTCCTACTCCATGCGAAGTCATGAAGGCTGCTTCCCGTGTTCGAAAGTCGGCCTTCGCAAGATTAACTATCCCCTCTCAACGGACGTCAGTCTTCGACCGGCTAGCGCCAATAACAGCCTTCCCTTAAAACAGGGGGCACGACGAAGCCATTCCCATCACCAAACCAATTCCAACGGCTCGACACGCACGACGTCGCCACTGGCGCCGAGTAAGGAAAGCTGGGGGCAACTCCCCCTCTGGGCTAACTCCACCAGCCCCAACGGTGGAAGTCAATGCTACTGTTCCAACCGCGAACAGCTTTGAATTGCTGAACAAGATGCTCAGGAACTCTCCTACCGGCGTACTCAAAAGATCTCCTCCACCCGTGAAGAATGTTACAGAAACGAAGCCGAAGTGGTCCCCTTAGCGGCTGTCCTCCAAACTTTACAAGGTCTGGCAACAGGTTCAAGACTCAGTAATTGATCAAGATTACTCTCGCCGACAGAAAAAGGTGAAGGTCCAGCGAGAAGAGAACCATCCTATCAAGCCACAAAAGGCGACAGCTACCTGGGTGCCCACTGCAATGGCTCTCTCAACGTCAACCACTCAAAAGAGAAGGAGGCCACAAAATGCCCCTGTAACTACGACAAACCGTAAATACGTTGAGCCTAAACGCCCTAGGTCTGGAGGCATGGTGGTGCATACTGTTTACATGGCTTCCGGAAAAGAGGAAAGCCGCGCTTCGACGGGTCACCGACAGCTCACCCGATCCGTGACAAAAGCCCAGGAGCAGCAATAGAAGCTTCAGGAAATGCTAACGCAAATGGCCGCACTCACCGGGCCAAAATAAAGCCCTGAGGCGTCATCGGAACAGCGTCATGAACAAGAAACGGATGCTGACTTCCTCCACAGAGTCCTCAAAAAGAAGGACAAAGAGTCAGAGGAACAAGCTGCCAACATAAAACGAATGACGCTTCTCTTCTAAGACATGGTCGGGATGATGTTACAACTAGAACCTTCAGCTGAAGACCCTCCTATCATCATTGAAGACGACATAGGGGAGACATCAAATCCTCTACCGGCTCTGTCAGCAGCTAAGGAGGGAACCATCTCAAAAGCCATGCTCGATGACTACATTGCTCAGCAAATACGAGCTCACCAGGCGAATGAAGCGGCCGGCCAGGTCGTTAAAACTGGGCGACCCTATCCGGGCTGGTATGACCAAATAAGTTACCCGCCGGGATACACGATCCCCAAATTCCATGTGTACAAGGGGACATGCAATCCCCATCAACATGTCGCTCAATTCAAGGCTCTTTGCGGCAACACTGGAGGCGACGACAAACTGTTGCTTCGCCAATTTGTCGGCAGCTTAGCGGAAATGACCTTTGAATGGTATTCGAAGCTGCCTAACGATTCTATCAAAACATTTGCAGAGATGGAGCTACTATTCACCCAGCGTTTCATGAGTGCTAGTGAACGCACCCCAATAATAGCATTGATCAATGCCAGAGTGAAGCCTGGAGAAACATGGGTCCAATATGCAATACGATAGCGAAATTTGTGGTCGAAATGCGAGCAGCGCATCGAGGAAGCGCCGGCGGTAGGCATGTTCGTGGGCACTCTTGACCCTCAAGCGACCATCTCGCAATTCATGATGTTCTTTAAGCCAACTACTTTCCAGGCCTTGATTGATAAGTTGGCCCAAATGGACCAGATGGGTCATAGACCGTCTCCTCTAAAGCCGGACTTTCGAAATGAAAAAGGGAGAGGAAAAGCAACTTTTGTCGCCAATACTCAACAACAGCCGAGCAATTTAAAGCCGGTTGTTCGCCAAAACAATATGAGTCCATGCACATCCCTCGAAGAGAGGCTAGGACGTCCTTACTCATTTCCCCAAGATAAAACGAGGAGACTGTTCGAGCTGGCAGTGCGCAACAGACTCATCAATCTGCCAGATCCAAAACGTCCGTTGCAGCCAAACGACGTCAACGATCCCAATTGCTGCCCCTACCACCAAGTATTGAGCCATCCGATCGAAGACTGCTACGTCTTCAAAAACTGGGTTGAAGACCAATACCAACAAGGTAAGTTCGCGTTATCGGAAAACTGGAAGGTAAAACCGCCGCAACCTCATGCCCTTAAAAAGGTGGACATGCTGGGGGTATCATGCTCATTTATAGAGAAAGCCCCACAGACCGAAAAGTCAGTAAACTAGAAATTCGCTTCAAATACGGCAACGATAGACCACTATGTCCTAAAATTGGAGTCGGACCGGAACGTCCTTAAACTAACGATGGACCACTATGTCCTAAAACTAGCCGTTGACCGAGATGTCGATAAACTACGGTGGATTGCAGCATCCCAAAGATGATAAAAAAAATCGGTATGTCCACAAGCAAAAAGGGCACGGAAGAAAACCCGAGAGGGCTCCGTGAGTAAAAATAGCAGGGCTACCGGCGAGTTTTGTGAGAACCCGAAAGGACACAACTTCGTTAAAAGACACTTGCAAGGTCCTCTCGACTTTGTAAGGAGAAACCACCTATGTGAGATCCTTACGACTCACAAGGGAGCAACACACTTAGGGATCCTCATGATTCCTAAGGAGAAATTACACTTGCGAGATCCTCACGACTCGTAAGGAGAACCCTCTTATGGGACCCTTACGGCTCATAAGATTCAAAAGTCTTAAGCTACAGCGATCTGTACCTGTTCTTAAGCAGCCACCACAATCTCCGATATCGCCCTACAAGCGGCTCAATGCTGACCCTTGTATACAATCCACGGGCGCGAATAAACATTTTCTTAACAAATTCCCATCCGAGACTAGGGATATGTTTACACGGTGAACAGCCCTTGTAAGTCCTCTCGACTTAAAAGGAGAAAGCACTCTTGTAAGATCCTTACGACTTATAAGAGATCATACACTTAGGGATCCTCACGATTCCTAAGGAGAAAACGCACCTACGAGATCCTCACGACTCGCAGGGAGAAATACCTTCATGAGACCCTTACGGCTCATGAAGCCAAAAGCCTTAATCGACAGAATCCTAACCCTGTCTACTAAGCCACCTTTGTTCGACATTAACAGAGACAAATGATGATTCGCTCCTGGCAATATACCAGTTGTAGCGGTGTTGATGCCGGAATTGGTGTCTAATTCCAAGCTTGCAACAAAGAAGCTAGCGAGCCACACATGCATACGAAATAGCCGAAATGATGGGGCAACTTGCAACAAAATCAGAAAGTAAAAATATATGCATGCAAAATAACCAAAATGATTGGACAACTTGCAATAAAAAGCAGCGAGTAAAAATAAAATAAATAGCCGAAATGATTGGGCAATCGCGACCTTCGCGATATAAAAAGCTGAAATGATAGAGCATCGCGGAAAGAAATAAAAAAAATGAAAAAAGTGAAACTTTTGCCCAACAGGTGATATCATATCGATCCCTGTATACAATCCAGGGGCGCAAACAAAGAGGGAACCATATCTCCCACCAAGCTCTATCAGAAAGAGAGCCAAGTCTTAACGGTCATATCTGTATCCCAGATGACCAACAACAGTGTTCCTCCTTATGCCAGCAAGGCACGGAAATGACACAACGAAATGGAGCCACGACATAGTCCCTAGTTCCAAATTTTAACGGCAACATCTACAGCCTAAAAATCAGCAACGGTGATTCTCCTTATTCCAACAGGATTCGGACGCGACATCACCAAACTGAGCCACGACATAGTCCCTAGTTCTAAATCTCGACGGTTCACAGACAGCCTAGAGACCACCTTGACATTCGTCTCGTTACAGCAGACGCGATGTCAACAACATCGTTCCTTCGCGGTCCAGCAGGATGCAGATGCAATGTCAACAAAAGATCTCACGGTCGAAACAAAGTGGAGTGACGGCAAAATCCCAGCTCCACTTCAGCATTTATCTCGCTACACCAGACGCAATGTCAACAACAGCGTTCCTTCGCAGTCCAGCAG
Organism: Agapanthus africanus; assembly: GCA_030015575.1. NCBI lineage: Eukaryota > Viridiplantae > Streptophyta > Magnoliopsida > Asparagales > Amaryllidaceae > Agapanthus > Agapanthus africanus. The sequence goes on from JASDDO010000014.1 coordinate 221,816,827, forward strand.
GATGCAGATGCAACATCAACGAAAGACCTCATGGTTAAAACAACGGAGCCATGGAAAAGTACCTAGTTCCAAGTCTCGACGGTTACATCTACAGCCTGGGGACCCACAACAGCGTTCCTCCTCATTCCAGCAGGACTCAGACGCAACATCACCAAACGGAACCACGGCTTAGTCTCTAGTTCCAAATCTCGATGGTTCACAGACAACCTAGAGATCACCTCGACGTTCGCCTCGATACAGCAGACTATATTTCACTACAGCGTCCTTCCTCCAACAGGATTCGGACATGCCAGCAAACAAATCAAAGGCCAAATTCCTAGCTTCAGGGTCTTGACGGCAACTCACATAAAACCTGAAAGACAATCGGAGATCATCTCACACCAGCGCAGAGTGGTCACCGCCTCGACGTTCACCTCGATACAATAGATGATATGTCACTACAACGTCCTTCCTCCAACAGGATTCGGACACGCCAAAGCAAACGAAGCGAAGGCCAAATTCCTAGCTTCAGGATCTTGACGACAACTCATATAAAACCTGAAAGACTATCGGAGATCATCCCACGCTAGCGCGGAGTGGTCACCACCTCGACGTTCGTCTCGATACAGCAGACGAGATGTCACTACAGCGTTCTTCCTCCAGCAGGATTCAGACGCGACAATCAAACAACGGAGCCACGGCAAAATCCCTAGTTCCAAACCTCGACGGTTCACCAGCAACCTAGAAACAACCGCGACATTCGTCTCGATACAGTAGACGCAATACCAGCAAACAAAGCGAAGGCCAAATTCCTAGCTTCAGGTCTTGACGGTAACTCATATAAAACCTGAAAGACTATCGGAGATCATCCCACCCCAGCGCGGAGTGGTTATGACTCATCGGGGCTCTCCAAAATGAGCCTAACCTCAAGTAAAAAGCGGCATGGAAAAATTCCTAACGCTTGCTCTTCCGACGGTCAAACTGCCTAGGAGGATTGCTTGAAGACGTCTTGTCCAGCCCCCGAAGGGATCAGAGACACGACAGTCGCAAGGCTACTCGAACAGCAAGATCGCCTATCGAGGAATACATCAGCCAACGCGGCGGTACGACGGACAAAACCCTAGTACCACAGACCCTAACGGACCCCTGTTGTAAAGAGCAGAGGTTAACTGTGACGTTAGGATATTCTTGCGAGAACTACTCGATTCGTCTCGACTCGTGAGGAAATTAGTGTCTTTGCGAGAACTTCTCGATTCGTCTCGACTCGTAGGGAAAAGCCTTAGGCAATGGGGATAAGAACCGGTTTCCTAAGCGCTGGGGCCCTGCAAGTCGATCCAAAATGGACCTTTGCATACTATTCATGGGCCACACTCTCCAAAGTCGAATCTCGGCAAGGAGGGAAACAACCGCTTACGAGTCCTCTCGACTTGTAAGACGGAAAATTCTCTTGTGAGATCCTTACGACTCTCAAGAGAAAACGCACTTAGGAATCCTCATGATTCCTAAAGGGAAAAGACACCTACGAGATCCTCACGGCTCGTAGGGAGAAAAGTCTTCATAAGACCCTCACGGCTCATGAAGTTGAAAAGTCTTAGGTGGCAGATCTGAACCTGCTTCCTAAGCCATCACTACCCTTCGAAAAAGCCAAAACAAGATGCTCACTCTATCATCTGCCGGCTATGCTTATTAAAGTGACATGCTGATAACAAAAAAAAGAAGAAAGTAGAGAGATGACACAAGACATTGCGAAAAAAATGTATCTTTTATTCATGAATTCAATCGGGTACAAAATACATCATATGAAAGAATAAAAGAATGAATACATTTTATTCAAAATTACAAATGGCACAAAAACAATTATTGTGAGGGAAGCGCTTTCAATAGTCCGATCAGCCGCTCGCGCACTTCCCTCAGCCCCTCTTCTTGACCAGTCGCCGCGGCCAGCTCCACTTCGATTCGAGTCCTTTGTCGCAAGCATGATGAAATCTTCATATCGATTTCCCATTGGGCAGCTTCGCGACTCTGCGTAACCCGCTCGATAGAGTCGAGCTTCCATCTCAATACAAGCCCGTCCGAGATACATTGCTGCAAGGTGTCAAAGACGACTTTCAGTTGTGCAGCGTTCGCTTCGACCTAGGCACGTAAATTGACAGATTCAGCGGAAGCATCCTCGCGTTCTTTCCGCCTCAAGGTCGCTTCTTGTTCAAAATGGTGGAGGAAGGACACGCTCTGCTCAACCTATGCGGCCCGCTAGGAGTTCAAAGCCTGAATCTCAGGGGCAGGACGCATAAGCTCAAGCTTATGCAGGCAGGCCTCAATCTTCCTGCAATGATTAACCCAAGACTCGACGACGCCTTCATTGTGGAAGTTCACAAGCGTCGCCGGCATTGGATTGACCTTGGCGGGAAAATTTGCAGCAGATGTGGGAGTCTCCACGTCGAGCTCCTCAATATAGTCGCTCAGCATACGCAGACTATTCGCGGCGCCTTTCGAGGATGCACGCCGAGAAAAAGGGCCAGCTGGCATTATGATGCGAGACTCAAACGGGGCTGGAATCGATGTGATCGCTACAAAACAAGTCACAATCAGATGTCGGATCAAGAAATAAAGAAAATACACGAAAAATAGAGTCTACTATACCGGCTGCAAAAGGGGGCAGAGATGGAAGTTCCGGTGGCGCAACAATACCCTCATCCCCTCCTTCAATTTATAAGGCTACAAGCGATGCAAAGAAGAATTAGCAATAACATGACTGCCTGTTAAAAGGAAAGATGTCGGTCAAAAAAAAAAATACTCACCGACACCAGCGGGCGGGCTAATCTCTGACTGAAAGGAGAAGTGTGGCTGTAGCACCTGATACAGGTGATCAAAAAGGACTCCTGCAAGGACGCGGTAATGCAATGTCAGTACATAAATTATACAGCCTAGAAGTAAGACTGATGGGTCATAAATCCGTACCTTCCAACATCTGAGACGGTGCGAGAGAAGGTAGAGGAGGGGTCACCGTCAAAACGGTAACTGATGGCATTGCCTTGGGTAGCGCGACCTCAGCGCTCGCCACGCCTACATTAGAAACGAGATAAATACTGTCAGGAAAGATTGAAAAGGATTGCAGAATAAAAAGAAAAGCAATGACCTAAAATCTACCTGGTGAGCCGCCGGTCGGAACCGCGACGAGGGCGTCATTTGATACAGCAACTGCTTCACCTTCTTCCATCGGGATGGTCTCACCTCCCGTCGCCTCATCCCCTGACTCTACAAGAGCCATCGTAACGCTTGCGACGCCAGGAGATGGCAAAGAGCCGCAGGCGGAAAGAGCGACGATCGGGACAGTGCCCGACTCGTGCGAAAGAGTGACTACCTCGGGCTCGGCGGCTGTAGCCATCTCAGCCATCGCCACCTCGGGCTCAGCAATGGCAGCCATCTCATCTACCGCCATCTCAGGCTCGGCGATCGTGACTGTCTTATCCGTCGCTACCTCGAGCCCGGCAATTGCAGCCATCTCGCCTACCGCTGCCTCGAGTTCGACAATCATGGCTACCTCCTCTACCGCTACCTCAGGCTCAGCGGTCGTCGCCACTTCTTCGGTAAGACTCGGCCCTGCAAGATAAGATATATGAGAACTGGTATTTAAAACTTTGACAACGGAACCCCGCGCCATATTACCTTGAGTCGGTCTTCCGACTGCTTCCCGAGCTGCACGTGCTGCCCGTCTGTAGGCAGCGGACAAGGCATCCGGAGATTCCTTAGAAGGAGTAGGGGCAGGGATAGCGGTGCTCGAGCCCGCACCCGCGGCCAAGGCAACACTACGTTCCCTTGCCATGCGCATTCGGCACTTCCTTTCCACTCGGGCCGTCAAAGCGGATCTTCTGGACGCCTCCATCAATAAGACATCGTCATCCGCGCCGAGGGTTACCTCTGGAGCCGTTATGGCATCCGTCATTGGTTGCTTAAGTGAAGCTTCTTTCAACAATACTATCGGAACTGAGATAGCCGGCCCAGCGAGCATCTCCGCACCGCCCTGCGAAGTCGGTGCCACACCCGGAATAATATGAGTAGAGGTGGTCCCTGCGATAAGATAAAGAAGGGGTTAGATTGTCCATAAGAAAGGAGAATGAAGATGCAATGAGCCGAGACATACCAATGCCCAACAAGGCGCGATTCCTCTCCTCCTCCTCAAAGGTCCTAGGGGAAGCCGCCAGAGCCTCTTTAGTAGTAAAGCCTGTTACAGAAGGAAAAATGTCAGTCAAGACATGATAATAAAAATAAAGATATAATGCAATAACAAAAGGTGCGACTGATGTCTACTTGATTGCACGAGGGTGGCCATTTCTGCTTGGTGGCTTGCGGATCGCACAGAAGCTGCAATAGCGGCCTCGAGATCAGCATCTTCCGGCGCTATGAAGAGACCTTCGTTGGTCCCATATTCGCTCAGGCCATCGTTATAAGGAGCCTGAGGCTCCAGGCCGAGTACAGCATCTAGAGAGAGGACCGACTTCTTCTTCCTCTTCTGCGCGCGAGCTCCAGTCGCAGCGAGCACAAGCTTACGCTTGGTGGGCACTTTGGGGGGACGAGTCCCGATATCTGAGCCCATACCAGATTCGGAGGAAGCTACATTTACCATCTCCGTGGGAGCACGGGGCACCGGTGGTACATCCACCGTCTCCACGGGAGCACGGGTCCTCGGTAGCTCAGGCCTGTCCTCGGGGAGTTCAATCACAGCAGCTCCTCTTAGCGGAGGAATGACAATGGTCCGTCTCTTCAAGGGGAGGTTTCGGTCACTAGCATGGGGTGCACCCTTGCGGTCGAGTAGCAGCCGCTTCTCCTCCCTGATAACAGCACCCGTTGCATGTTGATACCAGGCCACGTGTACGTTAAGGGCCCTTGGGACGCAACTCGGTTCACTGATAAAGATGTGAGAGCCCGTTTTCAAGCGCATGAAGTGATGCAGTGCGCCCCGCATTCCCTCTCTAGTGGCAACGGGGTCTACCAAGAAAGCCTCCAGTGGGACTCCTTGATTATAACTCAGTTGCTGGGCAAAATGATGGGGGTTGTATCTCATGAATAGCGCCGCATCATTTTGCCTGAATATAAGAAAGCCCGGCCTGAAGGAGTACAAATGGAGAATCTCCTGGGCTTTCAACACGGAGGCCCCGTCCTTAAAAATATCTTGCAGTGACAGCACCGCCTTGGAAGTTTCCTGGCCGATGGTCAAGACTTTGTCCGTGAAAGACATACCATCTCCGACCGTGCGAGAACGAAGGAGCAAGCCCCTAGCTTCCCGCTGTGACGGACTCACGATGGAGGCATCAACCAGCAGCATAATCCGAGGGAACTTGCATCTCTCATAAAACAGAGGTCTCTTGTGAATGCCAAAAACCCAGAGCACGTGCATCTCCATCCATGAAGTGAAGTAATGCATCGGGAAGTTGGCAGGATGCACCCCCGGTTCAGTATTATCCGCCGCTACGCTAAGAACATGGTATAAGTGGGCTAACCCGGCGATCCCTATGGCCACTTGTATTCCGGCAACCATGCGATGCGCGGGATAGAAGACGGAAGGCCTTATGTAATGAGGATGCATAGGGAGCGTGAACCAGCTCAACCATAGACCAAGAAACCCAAGAAAGAACGCTTCTTCATCAATGCCTGGGACGGCGATTTCTGACAGAGGGATGATCGCAGCGTCAAGAAGAAAGAAGCCCTTCTGATCAGCTTCTAGTACCGGCTGACGGTCCAAGCCAAAGCCGAAGGGATCATCAAGTTTAGCAAACTTTTCGCCTCGTCGCGAAAAAATCTCCGGGCGAAGAAAACGGGCAATGAAGTTCGCAAAACTGACCCCCCCGGCCTCCGGATTCCAGGAAGAGGCACTTGTACATGTTCAGCACCTTTATCAGACTAGGGAACTGGTGCTGAATGGCGTTCTCTGGCGTGAAGCCCATCACCACTGGCTTGGTGGCAAAAACGTATTCATCCGGAGGAAGCAGCTCCTCGTAGTGCTCCCCCCTGACCGGTAGACCAGAAACCTCGGCGAATTCTTCCAAGGAAATGGAGACCTCTCTATCCAATAGAAGGAAGGTATGGGTCGGGATGTTCCACTACTCCAAAAACGCCTTGATCCATCATGTGGGAGGTGCAGAATATTGGAACAACGAAACGTAGACCGTAGGGTATAAGCCGAGCTTTAGCAGCTGCGATTTCTTCGCCGACAAGATATACCAGGCCCACTGCAAGTACCCGGCCGGATGACGGGGAGTTAACCCGATGTTGTAGGGCTGTCCCTAAGGGCGCGACTCACCCTGTCATATGCGCCGCCCTAAGGTGTCCAAAGCCGTCGGCGGCTGCATAGGTACGGCGACAATCGAAGGCTGAAGGAGACCCCCCGAAGTCCAATTAACAACCTCCACGGCATAGTTCACTGGGGGTGCATCTGCATACGAGATCGCCGAGATAGGCTCCGAAGGCGTCGCACAAGAGAAGCTTCGACGACCTCTGATAATCTGGTTGTACCATCTACCCCACAAGTGAAGATTTTTGTGTTCCGGGTCACGGTCTTTGATGAGCGTGAGAACCTCCCGGTCCACAGGTGCCTCAGGGAATCCTCCCTCTGAACGGACGAATGGAAACGTAGCATCGAAAGACATGTCGCTTGCAAAAAAAAGGGACAGAAGTCAACTGTCAGTGCTATAATTTAATTTTAAATTTTGACACTCGGTACTTTAAAATTTGTACCACACTGCAATGCAGTGGAAAGGGGACCAAAGGGGGACCCACAAAATCTAGATGACAATACATCAATTAATAAAACAGCCTCATCATTAGATGAAACTGTTAATTAAATGAGGAAATCCTCAGGAAAATTCTCATTAAATGAGAGATCCATCGGGAAAAGGAGAAAATCTCTTTTTGAGAGCAATGCTCTATGACAGAGTGACACTTATCAAACTCTGATCATAAAGGAATAAAATTCCTTAAGAGCCTGGCTCTGTAATGATGATGGAAAAATCCATCAGAAAAGAATTAATTAAAATTAATTTTTATGAATAAAAAAATTCTAGGATCTTCAAGATCCATGAACAAACTCTTATGAGTTCTTCATCAAAGATTAATAAATCAACATGATTCAAAAGAGCAAAGCTCTGTTCATGGGCTAAGAAACCCCAAGAAAAGATCTCTTTAAGATCTATGGGTTCAAGAGAGCAAAACTCTGTTAATAAAACCCTAAACGGGTTTTCTTTAGATCAAAGATCTATGAAGAGCAAGGCTCTGATTAATGGGTGAAACCCTAATTTATTAAAAGTTTTTAAACCTTACCTAAGTTTTGATAAGTGCTGACTCTTAAAAAGGTTCTTAAACAAGAGAGCTACGCTCTGTGGGAGAATGAAATTCTCAGAAGAGATAATTCTCAAGAAGAAGATGAAAATCATTTAAGAGACCAAAGGTCCAATTTATAGGCATTGAAATGCCTCTTCAACTTCTGAGTTGATCCAAGGGCGCAGATGTCGCCACCGTTGCACTCATATGTAGGCCACGTGAGCGCAACAGTGGGGGGTATTTGTTTCCCCAATCAGAGCAAAGCTCTGTTTTAAAATTCAAAATTTAAAAGTTGAAGCAACGCTTCAGATCCAGCGCTAGGCGCGCTGCGCGCCACGTGTCAAACATGGATGCGCTAGCGCCAGATGCGCTGCGCGCCACGTGTCAAACGTAGGCACTCTAGCGCAAAGTGCGCTGCGCTCTAAGCAGCACACCACGTGCAAAGCACGGGTGCGCCAGCGCTGGAATTAAAAATTCCCCACCGTTAGATCAAAAGATCTAATAATGATAAATCATTAATTAATCAGAATCAAAATTCTGTCAGGGAAAGATTTTTCCAATCTTGTTAAAAACAAGAAGTTTGCCTTCTGTAAAACAGAATCCCTAGTTAAAGATCCAACGGTGGGGAAACATCCCCAAATCAATCAGAGAAAGATCTCTTTAACTGATTTAACAAATCAATTTGCCCTATATAAAGGCCCCAAGACTTCAAGTCTAAAAGAGACAAACCCCCTTACAAACTTTGAAAAAACTCAAAAGAAAGAAAGCAAGCTCTTGAAAGAAGATCATTTCTTCAAGGTAAAAAGAATGATCCTTGAACAAAGAGATGAAATCATCTCATTAAAATAGAAGAATTATCTTCTTAAAGATCGTAGATCTACATAAGACCAAGGTCTTTGATAAAAAAGAGATCAAAAGATCTCATCATAAAAACAAAAGAAGTGTTTACTTTATTCACAGATCATTGATCTACAAAGGCAAAGCCTTTTCCAAAATAAGAACTATTGTTCTTGAATCTTGAGGCAACTTGTTCTCTGATCATAAATTTGATCAAATGCGCTTTGCGCTATTGGAAAGTGCCTTGCACTCATGAACTGCGCTTTTGCGTTCCTTGGATCGGCGCTCAGCGCCAAAGCATGCCATGTGTCAACCGCAGACACAACTTGCGCTTTGCGCTTTTGAAACAGAACACTGCGCTCATGGGCTGGCGCTCAGCGCCAAGCGCGCCACGTGTCACTCACTGGTGCACCATTAAACTAGCACAAAGCGCTCACAAACTGAAAGCGCAATGCGCTAATAAACTGGCGCTTAGCGCTAAGCGAAACACGTGTCATTTTCGTGTGCGCTACTTGGCAGAAGCGCAATGCGCTCTTTAATTGGCGCAAAGCGTCTGGCATGCCACGTGGCGCGCTCTTAGAACACACATTGTTCTGATGAATACTATGCATTCAATACAAGACAAAAAAAATGTCAGGATCTAATGCTCAGCATTATTAAAAGGGCCAAGCCTAAATAAAGGCTCAACAGCCCAGAACAATAAAATGTTAAATATTTTAATCTTATTGGACTTAGCCCAATATTTGGCCATAAGTCCTCAACTTATATTTAATTGAGCCCGTCTTCTCATAAATATTTAACAGATCTTAGTTCCAAATCGGACTACAGATCTTTCAACCAACTCACACCGGTTCAAGGGAACATCTCTTTACTCCTCTGATATCTATCGTTGTAATCCTTCAACGTCATCAGAGAGGTGACGGGTTCCGACAACCACACATTTCATGAACTGTGGGGTCCTTAAACTCATGGACTACGATGTCTTTAACCCGGACTGTAGGGTCCTTAAACTCATGGACTATGATGTCCTTAAACTTTATAGACTATGACGTCTTTAAACTACGGACTGTGGGGTCCCTTTAAGCCCACGGACTACGATGTCCTTAACCCGGACTGTGGGGTCCTTAAACTCATGGACTACGATGTCCCTAACCTGGATTGTGGGATCCCTTTAAACCCACGGACCGAGATGTCCTTAAACTAACAATGGACCGTAATGTCCTTAAACTAATTGACCGCAATATCCCTAAACTAAACAATAGAGTCCAATTGCTCTTTTACCGCAAAGAAGAGTTCTGTCTTTGTGACCTAAGCTCTCACTAAGAGGCAACTGAGCAGCTCCACTGCTCGGTCCATCCTTAGCGGGCCTCCCACGGCCCCTCCAGCGCTAAGGATCGAAGCCCTCACTGAGAGGCAGCCGAGTAGCTACCCTGCTCGGCTATCCCTGGCTGGTAGCTTCCCTACCTCAATGAACCAGGGATCAAAGCCCTCACCAAGAGGCAGCCGAGCAGCTACCCTGCTCGGCTATCTCTGGCTGGTAGCTTCCCTACCCCACAACGCCAGGGATCAAAGCCCTCACCAAGAGGCAGCCGAGCAGCTACCTGCTCGGCTATCCCTGGCTGGTAGCTTCCCTACCCCACAACGCCAGGGATCAAAGCCCTTGCCAAGAGGCACCGGGCAGCAACCCTGCTCGGCCATCCTTAAGGACAAAAAGCCCTCGCCAAGAGGCACCGGCCAGTAACCTGCTCGGCCATCCTTAGTAGGCCAATCACGTCCCTTCCCGTGCTAAGGATGAAAAACCCTCGCAAGAGGCAACCGAACCCGCCCTTGTTCAGTTATCCCTGGCTGGTAGCTCCTTACCCCAACAAACCAGGGATCAAAGTCCTCACAGAGGCAACCAGACCCGCCCTTGTTCGGTTATCTCTGGCTGGTAGCTCCCTACCAAACCACGGATCAAAGCCCTCGCCAAGAGGCACCGGGCAGCAACCCTGCCCGGCCTATCCTTAAGGACCAAAGCCCTCGCAAGAGGCAATCGAGCCCGCTCTTGCTCGGTTATCCCTGGCTGGTAGCTCCCTACCCCAACAAACCAGGGATCAAAGCCCTTGCTAAGAGGCACCGAGCAGCTACCCTGCTCGGCATCGTCCTTAGTAGGCCAACCACGGCCCTTCCCATGCTAAGGATCAAAGCCTGCCCTTGCTTAGTTATCCCTGGTTGGTAGCTCCCTACCCCAACAAACTAGGGATCAAAGCCATCGCCAAGAGGCACCGAGCAGCTTCTGTTTACCCCAATCAGAGCAAAGCTCTGATCAAATTCCAAGGTGGGAGACGAAGCAACGCTTCTGTTTTCCCCAATCAGAGCAAAGCTCTGTTTTAAAGTTGAAGTGAAAATTAAAGTTAAAATAAATGAAGTAACGCTTCAGATGATCTGCGCTCTGCGCTGAGCGACATGTGGCAGCGCAGTTGCGCTGCGCTATGCGCTGCGCGCCACGTGGCAGCGCAGTTACGCTGCACGACACGTGTCAGCGCAGTTGCGCTGTGCTCTGCGCGACACGTGTCAAGCGCTGGTGCATCTGCGCCAAATAGAATTAAAATTCCAGTAAGATCTTTCTGTTCTTGTTAAAATAAGAAGACTGTCTTCTGTAAAACAGAAGCCCTTGGATCAAAAATCCAACGGTGGGGAAAATTCACCAAATCACTCAGAGAAGAATCTCTTTAACAAATTTAACAAATTAATAGGCATTATATAAAGGCCCCTAGACCCCAATTCGATAATCAATATCAAGATCAAAAGAGAAACAAAAACTCAGAAACAGAGAGAACTCTGAAGAATTGTGAGAAGAACTCAAGAAAAGAAAAAAGGTAAAAACCTCTATAAAAGAAGAATTTCTTCTGAATAGATCATTGATCTAAGATCAAGATCAATTATCTTCAATAAAATAAATAAATAAATAAATAAATAATAACAGTGCCTTGCACTTTTTTATGAACCATTGGTTCTGGAATATTAAAGATTCTTTTCTTGAATCCAAAATTGGATCAAGTTATTGAACAGTGCCCCGCACTTGCAAAATCTGCACTGTTGCGCCCCTGGGTTGGCGCAAGCCACCAGAGAGCGCCACATGTCAGCTCCAAGACCACTTGCGCCGTGCGCTTTTAAGATAGAGTATTGCTCTATGAAGTTGGCGCAACTCATCAGAGCGCGCCACGTGTCAGCAGCGCAACAGCGCAGCGCACTGCGCTGTTGTGCTTGCGCTCACCCGAGCATGACACGTGTCATCTCTATTGTTTCCCCCAATCAGAGCAAAGCTCTCTTTGAATTTCAAAATTCAAAAATTGAAGCAACGCTTTAAATTCCTTGCGCTGCAAGCAGGGCGCCACGTGTCAAAAGCTGACACGCCAGCGCAGGGAGCGCAGCGCCCAAGGCAGCCTGCCCAATCAGAGCAAGGCTCTATTTAAAACAAAATTAAAAGAAGTAACGCTTCAGATGATTTGCGCTCTGCGCTGCGCGACACGTGGCAGCGCAGTTGCGCTAGCGCAGTTGCGCTGTGCGCCACGTGTTAGCACAGTTGCGCTAGCGCAGTTGCGCTGCGCTCTGCGACACGTGTCAAGCGCTGGTGCATCTGCGCCAAACAGAATTAAAATTCTAATAAGATCTTTCTGTTCTTGTTAAAATAAGAAGATTGTCTTCTATAAAACAGAAGCTCTTGGATCAAAGATCCAACGGTGGGAAAAATTCCCCAAATCACTCAGAGAAAGATCTCTTTAACAAATTTAACAAATTAATGGACACTATATAAAGGCCCCTAGACCCCAATTCAAAAATCATCAACATCAAGATCAAGAGAGAAAACAAAAAACTCAGAAACAGAGAGAACTCTGAAGAATTGTGAGAAGAACTCAAGAAAAGAAAGAAGGTAAAAACCTTTATAAAAAAGAAGAATTTCTTCTGAATAGATCATTGATCTAAGAACAAGATCAATGATCTTCAATAAAAAATATATATATATAATAATAACAGCGCCTTGCACTTTTTATGAACCATTGGTTCTGGAATCTTAAAGATTCTTCTCTTAAATCCAAAATTGGATTAAGTTATTAAAACAGTGTCTTGCATTTGCAAAACTGTATTGTTGCGCTCTTGGGTTGGTGCAAGCCACCAGGGAGCGCCACGTGTCAGCTCCAAGACCACTTGCGCTGTGCGCTTTTAAGATAGAGCATTGCTCTTTAAAGTTGGCGCAACTCACCAGAGCGCTCCACGTGTCAGTAGCGCAACAGCGCAGCGCACTGCGCTGTTGCGCTTGCGCTCACCAGAGTATGACACGTGCCACCACGACAAGCGCTTGCGCTCAATAATTGGCGCAAAGCGCCTAACAAACCACTGTCAGGTACTTAATGCACTGCATTATTTACAGAAGGGCCAAGCCCAATTAAAAAAGGCCTAACAGGCCAAATTAAATGCAATGCATTATTTTAAAAAAAAAAGGGCAGAGCCCAAAACAGATGCTCTGCATCATTTACAAAGGGACTGAGCCCAAATCAAAAAGGCCTAGCAGGCCAGAATAAAGTGCAGTACATTATTAAACAGGGACAAAGCCCTAGCACAGGCCAAATAGGCCAAAAATAAAAACGTTGAATATTCTCAACTGGACTTAGCCCAATCATGGCCGTAAGTCCTCAAATTAAATTGACTGAGCAAGACTGCTCTCTTAAATCAATTTACACCCGGTTCAAGGGTACATCTCCAAGCTCCTCCGACACCTATCGTTGTAATCCTTCAACGACGTCAGAGAGGTGACGGGTCCCGACAACCACACATCGATACGGACTGCGGGGCCCTTAAACTCGTAGACCGAAACGCCCTTAAACTAATATTCGTCCCAAAATGGGAACGTTGGACTGAAATGTCCTTAAACTAATGTTCGTCCCCAAATGGGAATGATGGACCACCATGTCCCTAAACTGGAAAATGGACCGGTATGTCCCTAAACTGGAACAATAGAGTCAATTGCTCTCTTGTCGGATCCAAACGATCCCGTTAAGTTGATCTTAGTCTGGAGATTAGGCTAACGTATCCTTAACAAACGTTTAAGTTGATCTTAGCCTTAAATAGGGCTAACGTATCCTTAAACCAAAACACCAAACCCAAATCTAAGTAAATACGGATTTGGACTAATCCATGTCCCACGAGCGATGGCATCACTTAGTTTCCGTATACAATCCACGGGCAACCACAAACAAAACAAACACACACGACACGAAGTGCAATTCTGGAGAAGGAGAAAGTTGTTACCGTGATGCGGTAGCGTAATTAACTGCAGGGGCTTGTGCCTGCAGGGAAGAGAGTCCCCACAATCAAAAACCCTTCAAGCGAGGGGGAATCTGACGAAGTCTGCTACGTCGGCCGCATCCGTCTAAACCTCCGATATACGGTGCCATAAATCAACTTGGCATCTTCGGAGAGGTGGATGGATAAAACCAAATAGCATCTGCCCCGAATCTCAGGCAAGACGTCTTCATATCGTCGCCGTCTTTCGGAGGGGAATAGATTCTGGCACCCCCGGTGGGACCTTTTCCTCTTTCCACTCCACACTTCGTGTGTCGTCTTCGCGAACGAATCGCGGTTTGTTAATGGTTGCCTTTGGATTTTAAGTTACTAAGATTTGGTCTTTTTCCTGGCACAGAAATCAAGCATCAATGGCCTTCAACTGCTCGAGCTGTTCAAAGTGCCAGTGCAACCAACGCTCCACCTCACCTGGAGGTGTAGCTTATGGGCCTCAAGCGGCCTCCATCCTTGCCTTGCCGGTAGAACAGGTGACCCAGGCCACCACCGGCCTGTTTTTCGGGACCATACTCCCGCCTGCAAGCTTCGCTATCCCAGTGCCTGCACCCGAAGCGCATAAGAAGTCGGTCTTTGATCGGCTCACCGCTACAATAGCCCCTTTCAACGGGTCGTCTAACATCAAACCAGTAGCCTCTGTCTTTGCCAGGCTGGATCAGAACTCTGATGGGCTCGCCAAGAAGCCTATGAACCCTAAAGTGGCTGTCCCAAGGAAGGCATCAACGGTTGCTCCTGAAGTCGCCAAGGCGGCTTTTCCTGTCAAAGAATCAGTCTTTTCGAGGCTGACTATTCTGGCTCCTGCCCCTGCTCGAGGATCTGTCTTTGACAGATTGAATATTGCCACTCAAAGGAAAACATCAGTTTTTAAGAGGCTGACACCAGCAACACCTCATTCGGACAGGGGGCAAGAAGAAGCTGTCTCTATCGCCGAGCCAATCCTAACGGCTCGTCACGCTCGACGTCGCCACTGGCGCCGAGTAAGGAAAGCAGGGAGCAACCCCCCTTGGGTTAACTCCACCGGCTCCAATGGTGGAAGTCAATGCTGCTGTTCCAACTGGGAATAGCTTTGAACCACTTAGGAGGGTACGTAAGAACTCTCCAACTGCCACGCTAAAAAGATCTCCTCCACCTGCGGAGAGAGTTACAGAAACTAAGTTGGAGCAGCCCCCTCAATGGCTATCGTCCAAGATTTATAAGGTCTGGTGGAGAGTTCAAGACTCGGTAATCGACCAAGATCACTTTCGCCAACAGAAAAGGGCAAAAGTGCAGGAAGAAAAGAAACGTCCTGACAAACAGCAAAGGACGACAACCGCCAGGGTGCCCGCTGCAATGGCCCCCTCAACTTCAACGGCCCATAAGAGAAGAATGCCGGAGAAGGTCCCTACGCCTGCGGCAAATGCCAAAGGCAGTGAACCTAAACGCCTTAAGTCCGGGGGCATTATGGTACACACGGTATATATGGCGTCGGGGAAAGAGGACAGCCGTGCATCTACAGGTCATAGACCGCTTACACGGTCAGTGACTAAAGCTCAGGAGCAGCAGCAGAAGCTCCAAGAAATGATGAACGCGATGTCTGCACTCACTAGGCCAAAAGAAAGCCCCGAAGCGTCATCTGATCAACGCCAGGAGCAAGAAACTGACGCTGAATTCCTTCGCCGGATATTGGAAAAGAAGGATAAAGAGGCTGCGGAACAAGCGGCCAATATAAAGCGAATGGCCCTCCTGTTCCAGGACATGGTGGGAATGATGATTCAACAAGATCCTCCTGCTGAAGATCTTCCGATCGTCCTTGAAGACGACAGGGGAGAAACGTCAAATCCTCCACCGGCTCTGTCAACAGCCAAGGAGGATACAATCTCCAAAGCTGACTTGGACGAATATATAGCTTAGCAGATCCGGGTTCATCAGGCGACTGAGGCAGCCGATCAGGTCGTAAAAACGGGACGACCATATCCGACCTGGTACGATCAGATCAAGTACCCGCCGGGCAATACAATACCGAAATTTCATGTGTATAAGGGGACTGGCAATCCCCATCAGCATGTTGCCCAGTTCAGAGCGCTTTGCGGCAACGCCGGCGGTGATGATAAGTTGTTACTTCGCCAGTTCGTTGGTAGCTTATCGGATACAGCATTCGAGTGGTACTCCGAGCTCCCAAACGACTCTATCAAGACCTTCGCGGAGATGGAGCTGTTGTTTACCCAGCGTTTCACAAGCGCCAGCGAACGCACCCCGATAACGACATTGATTAATGCCAGGGTGAAGCCGGGTGAGACATGGGTCCAATATGCTATACGGTGGCGGAACTTGTGGTCAAAATGCGAGCAACGCATTGAAGAGGCTCCGGCAGTAGGGATGTTTGTGGGAACTCTTGATCCGCAGGCGACCATATCCCAATTCATGATGTTCTTCAAGCCGACTACCTTCCAGGCCCTGATCGACAAGCTAGCTCAGATGGATCAGATGGGCCATAGACCACCCCCTCCAAAGCCGGACTCTCGAAATGAGAAGGGGAAGGGAAAAGCAATTGTTGTCGCTAATGCTCAACAACAGCCGAGCAACTTGAAACCGACTGTCCGTCAAAATAATATGCGTCCACACCTATCCCTCGAGGAGAGGCTGGGACGTCCTTACTCGTTTCCCCGAGATAAAACGAGAAGATTGTTCGAACTGGCCTTGCGCAACCGACTCATAAATCTGTCGGATCCAAGATGTCCGTCGCAGCCAAACGACGTCAATGATCCCAATTATTGTCCCTGTCATCGAGTACTGGGTCATCCGATCGAGGATTGCTACGTCTTCAAAAATTGGATTGAGGACCAGTACCAACAGGGTAAGTTCGCGTTGTCCGACAGATGGAAGGTGAATCCGCCGCAACCTCACACCCCTAAAAGAATGAATACGCCGGGGGCAACATGCTCTCTCGTTGAAGAAGCTCCATGGGAGGTTGTATTATCAGCCAAAACAAAGAGAATGCTAAACAATCTTCAAACATGCCCAGCGATCAGGTGGAAGAACCCGTTGGAACCTCAGATCATTGAAGGGATGTTGAAGCCACGCCCGACTCCAAAGAGCGATGGTGGTGGCCCAAGCACTCAAAACCAGCCGTCAAAATCTTCAAAGAAGAAGAAAAAGAAATCCAAGAAGCCCGTGAAGCCTGGCGACAAGCGCACAGACTTACAAAAACAAATTGACGCGCTGGAGGAATACAACCAGAAAGCATGGACTCCCATCACACTCTAAGAGTTCCTCAACCACGTCTTTCAAGAGGAAGATGAGGGAGGCAGCTCATCGGATGAATCCGAGGAATACGTGGCGAGCTGTCATATGATCTCCCACTCATTTACAGACGATGAGGAAACCCCTTGTGCTGAGAAGCTAGGGGCAGATCCTAAACCGGACATTTTGGGGCCATCAGATGAAACAATTGACGCATTCCTCAACAAAGCTCTGTTGAAAAGTAAAGCTGATCGGGAACACGAGGCGGTCATATTTGAAAAGGCCAAGCGCCAGCGACTTGACGAAAGAGTTGAGGCACTCCCGCTGTAGCAAAATACGTCCACCGCAGATAAAATCAAATTCAAGACGAGGAAAAGGTTTGCTAAGGCCATATCCATGGGTATGAAGCTACAATCTTCTGAAGGAAGCATTACTGGTGAAGCGGAAATGCACCCTTCCTACTGCTTGTATCATCGGAAGATTTCGCATCCCACCGAAGAGTGCAAAGCTTTCAATAGATGGTGGCAGGGATATGTTGCTCACCGACAACATTTTAAGCGAGAGAAGCGCAAAATTCGTCGGGAGCAAAAAAATACAACCGAGGGGCTTAACAGAACTACCGGCAATTGTCGCATGGTTAATGCAAGGGGGATTACAAGTGCTCATATTCGGGAGCGATTCTGACGAGGAGCTGGCTCTTAGCCCCCTCTTTAAAGAGTCCACCTCGGGATAAGAAGAAGAGTAGAAGGTCTGTGAAAATATCCGGCTGCGTAATCGGATGCTGCCCGAAAAGAATCTCGGACCCTCAAACAAAAAAGATAAAGGGAAAGAAAAGGTCTCTGAGGATATCGCCCTAAATGACCAAGTCATGGAAGAGCTAACTGCCAAGGACCCGCCAAAGAAAAATAAGGTGGATTACAACGTCTTAGCGCATCTGAGAAAGCTACCCTCGCAGCTTAGCATTCTTGACGCCCTTTTACTATCAAAAGAGGTGAGAGATTCGTTAATCAAGGCACTACAGGAGCCGGAGCAATTCCAAGCTTTTCTCGCCGAAGAAAAGATGAAGGATGAATTGGAGGAAGTGCACACGGCCGATATCACTTTTGGCGATGAAGACCTTCTCCTTGGGACGTGCGAACACAATCGCCCCCTCTATAACTCAGGATACTGCTACGACATAAAGATAGGAAAAATCTTGGTTGACAATGGGTCTTTCGTTAATCTCCTCAACGTACGGGTGTTAAAGGAAATCTGCATGAGCGTCCAGCACCTTGCCCGGGATAAGATCACCATCTCCGGGTTCGACTCTCAATCATCAAGAACTCTTGGGTCTGTGATACTGACGCTACGCTTTGGGCTACTCGTCACGGATATTAAATTCCACGTCATAGACGCCAAGACATGCTACAACGCTCTGCTCGGCCGACCATGGTTACACGAGTACAACATCATCCCTTCTACACAGCACCAGTGTATGAAATATTTTAGGGATGGTCTGGAGTATACCGTGACGGGAGAACTGAACCCGTTCTTCGTGAATGAAGTCCGCAAATATGAAGATGCAAAATACTTCTTACCGGATTTCGAAGACACGGAGAGGTGTCACAAGCCGGAGAACAAAGCTAACGCCACCATCCCTGTCTTCGGCAGTGATACCGAGGAGGAAGAGGAGATAGTTTATTCGGGTCCGCCCCAATACAACAAGCCGGGACCATCCGCTCCTACGCTGATCTTTGGTAGTGACTCGGAAGATGAGATCCATGCTATATTCTCTGCTCGGCCTTCAATACAAACATCCGCTGACGAAGAGCAAAGTCTGCAAGTCGCCATGGTTCCACTTAAACACCATAAAGAACTGGATGCACTTGATACCTACAGCGTAGAGGAGTTGCGGATGTTCTATGTCCCTCCCAGGCGAAAAGGCAATTCTATTCTACCGCTCTGAAGAAACCAAAGTGGAGAAAGAAATCTGGCACGGTATGGATCTTACGCTTGACAGGCTTTAGCCCATCCGTCTGCCCAGATATTATACAAAAGGCTTGAAGAGGTTGCTGAAGCGCCATGGGATATCCTTCAAACAGACCGCTCGAAAAGCCAAATTCTATGACAGGGTTTGGAACGTTCCCGGGACTCAGCACAAGTTGCCTAATGGGAGAATGGAAAAAATCGGGCTTGGATACATTCGGTCCAAGGAACGAGAGCTGCTCCGTGACTGCTACGTCGTGCATGACTTCGATGAAGAAGCGGATGTTCAATGGGAGGACATTAATCCTGAACCAGTAAAAGTTCCTGATGCAAAAGTGCTCAGTCCGTCGTTCGAAGAACAAATGGACAGGCTTATAAGGGAGGCTGGCCAAAAAGTCCGAGACGACCATAACCGCGAGATGGCCATCTACGAGAAAGCCAAAACGCAACGCCTCCTCCAACAGGCTGTGAAAGATGAAAATGTCGCTCCTTGTCAACCTATTATAAAAAAGGTTCGACGCAGAGGCAGAAATAAGTCGAGAGGCGAAAAAGGCGCTCAACAGCAACAAAGCGGGGCTAAGAAGCCACGCAAGCGGGAATCGAGCGGTCCAGATCTGTCCCTTGTAAAGAAGATGAGTCGAGCATACTCTTTTCCTCGGGACAAGACGAAAAAGATACTTGACCGAGCTATAAAATACTAGATGCTTACACTGCCGGAGTCTAAACACCCCGAACAAGCAGGCGAAGTCTCACACCCAAACTATTGCTCTTATCACCGAGTAATAGGGCACCCTCTCGAAGACTGCTTCACCTTCAAGAACTGGGTTGAAGATCAGTATCAGCTCGGTAAGTTCGCTCTATCTGACAGTTGGAGGGTAACGCCGCCACAGAAGCACGAACCCAAATCCACGAAAGCAGAACCAGATTCACATCGATCTTGGAAGCGAGTGAGTACCTGCCATATGATAACAATATCAAAAGAAGGGCCCGAGAATATGGATGACCTTCCCTGGTGCTTCGAAAACAGCAATGACGAGGTGATCTCAGAATTTCCACCAGCACCGAAAGAGCTGGAAGATGGAATACATACTACTGCAGATAACCTCAAGAAAATTGAGTTGGGGACGGAGAACGACCCACGACCGACATTCGTCAGCGAGTTGCTATCTAAAGAAAGGGTGGCTTCATTAAAAGACGTGTTTATGCAGTATAGAGATTGCTTTGCGTGGAACTATTCCGAAATGCCAGGACTAGATCCAGAAATCGCTGTGCATAAATTGGCGATATCCTCGGACGTCAAACCAATCAAACAGGCGCCGAGAAGAATGCGTCTCGAGCTTGAGATGAGTATTAACGCCGAGGTCAAGAAGCTGATCGACTCTGGGTTTATCTAGGAAGTTCAGTATCCCGACTGGATCGCCAACATCGTCCCGGTGATGAAGAAAAATGGGGCAGTGCGCATATGCGTGGACTTCTGGGATCTCAATAAAGTATGCCCGAAGGATGATTTCCCAGTACCAGTCACCGAACTGATGATAGATAACACGTCCACTCATGAAGTCTTCTTCTTCATGGACGGCTCATCAGGATATAATCAGATAAAGATGCATCCCGAAGACCAGAAACATACCGCTTTCCGGACCCCTTTGGGTATATTCTGCTACAAGATGATGCCTTTCGGTCTAAAGAACTCCGGTGCCACCTATCAGAGGGCCATGACGAAGATCTTTGATGACCTTATACATGAAATCGTCGAATGCTATATCGATGACCTCGTGGTTAAAAGCAAATCATACGAGGAACATCTGGAGCATCTGAAGACCGTATTTCAACGCCTTCGACAATACAACTTGAAGATGAACCCTATCAAGTGTGCATTCGGAGTTTCCTCGGGCAAATTCCTGGGATTCATCGTCTGACACCGAGGTATTGAGATAGATCCGTCAAAGATCAAGGCGATCATGGAAATGCTCCCTCCAAGGACTCTCAAACAGCTGCGGTCTCTCCAAGAGAAGCTCGCGTATATATGGCGATTTATAGCCAACCTGTCAGGCAAGTGCCGTCCTTACAGCCACCTGATGAAGAAGGGAACCCCGTTCGTCTGGGATCATAAATGCCAAGGCGCGCTGGACGAAATTAAACAATACCTGCAGAACCCGCCAGTGTTGGCTGCTCCGGTCAAGGGAAAGCCCCTCATTCTTTACACAACCGCCCTTGAAGGTTCCTTGGGCGCATTATGGGCGCAAGAGAACGACCAAGAGAAAGAAAGAGCACTCTACTACTTAAGTCGAGTTCTACTGGGGGCAGAAAGCAACTACTCCCCCATTGAAAAACACTGCCTGGCGTTGATCTTTGCGATAACAAAGCTCAGGCACTATGCGTTGGCGCATGAAGTTCGTCTCATTTCGAAGGTGGACCCCCTTAAGTATTTAATGTCGAAGGCCATATTGACGGGGCGACTCGCTAAATGGGCCTTACTCTTGATGGAGTTCTCGATAACCTATCAGCCTCTTAAGGCAGTGAAAGGCCAGGCCATCAATCCTTGCTGAGCATCCGATACCTGCTGATTCTCCTCTGAATTGCGATCTGCCAGACGAACATGCGTTTGATGCGATCGACGGTGGTGATACCCAATGGGAGCTTTATTTCGATGGAGCGTCTTCCATGAAGAAGTGCAAACAAAGTACGCCCATAATCAAATCGGGGGTAGGCCTCATCTTCGTGACTCCACAAGGGGGGATAATGCGCTTTGCTTTCTCCTTAACAGAGCCGATGACAAACAATGAAGCCGAATACGAAGTTTTGATAGCAGGCCTCGAGATCGCTATCGACATGGAAATTGAAAACCTCCTCATATACGGAGATTCCCAACTGGTCGTTAGTCAAGTAAATGGCGACTACCAAACATGCAAACCAGAATTGGTAAAGTACGGCGAAAAGGTGCAACAATTGTTGACCCAAATTCCTTCCTACACTTTGGAAAACATACCGCGTGCGGAAAACAGCAAAGCGGATGCGTTGGCCAAAATCGCTAAAGAACTGGCTGACGAGAACCTTGATGACGTCAGAATCGTGGTACAAAGTCGTCGGGTGCTTGCCCCAGCAGAAATATCTCCGGAATCATTCGAAGAAAAGGGAGCGACCGAGCATACGACCCTGTAAATAAAAGACCGGGAAAAGGCTGAGGATTGGAGAGAAGTCTTCATAGACTATTTCAAATACCGTCGAACGCCCGAAGACGCGTCCTCAAGACATCAGCTCATGAAACGAGCTCTGTCTTTCGCCTTCGTCAATGATACTCTGCACAAGAGGTCATTTGATTCTCTGTGGTTGAGATGTCTGGGTCCTGAAGAGGCAAAAAGAGTCATTCAGGAAGTTCACGACGGACTCTGCGGTTCTCACCAAGCGGGCCTAAAGATGAAATTAAAGATCAAACGGATGGGCTACTACTGGCCCATGATGATTCAAGACTGCCTCGAATATGCGAAGCAATGCCACTCATGCCAAATCCATAGGGACTTCATCCACCAGCATCCAAATCCACTCCATCCAACGGTGGCTAGCTGGCTATTCGAAATGTGGGGAACTGACATAATCGGCCCTATCGAACCGGCATCGTCTAGAGGACATCGTTTCATCCTGGCGACGAATGATTACTTCTCTAAATGGGCAGAAGCAGTACCGTTGAGAGAAGTGAAGACGGAGAATATCCTCCATTTCTTCAAGACGCACGTCATATATCGGTTTGGAACTCCACGACGGATCATCTCCGATAACGGGCCAGCTTACAGAAGCCACAAGATCAGTCGCTTTGCGTAGCAGCATAATATAGACTGGAGATATTCCTCAGTTTATAATCCGCGAGCTAATGGCCTAGCCGAGGCCTTCAACAAGACCTTGACGAAGATCATGAAGAAGACGGTGTCCCGAAATAAGAAGGACTGGCATGAGAGACTGCAAGAAACTCTCTGGGTGTATCGAATTACGTTCAAGACGGCCACGAACACAACGCCGTACGCGTTGGTATGCGGTACAGAAGCAGTACTCCCCCTCGAGATAGAGCTGCCTTCTCTACGAGTGGCAGTCCACTACGAGCTGATGGACGAAGAAAATACACACCTTCGGCTTGAGGAGATTGATGCCCTTGATGAAAACCGGCTCATAGCGCAACAAAATCTAGAAGCTTATAAAACAAAGATGACGCGCTCATATGAAAGATTGACCCGGTCGAGAACATTCCGCCAAGGCGAACTCGTGCTAGTGGTCAAAAGGCCTATGATCCCCAATCGCGTCAAGCGGGGAAAATTCGAGCCAAACTATGAAGGCCCGTACATAATAGACAAGGTATACCAGGGTGGAGCCTATTTACTCATGGATATGCACGGTGAAAGGCCTTTCAGGCCAATAAACGGCCGCTTCCTAAATAAATACTACGCTTAATGAGCCATAGCCTAGGTCAATGATAGATGACGACGACTATGTCCGCTCGCTATCTTCCTAAGCTCAAACTTTATAAGCGGTAGCCGGCCTTCTCCTGAGCGGACTGAAACGTCCTTAAACTATTGACGGACCGAAACGTCCTTAAACTAATGACGGACCGAAACGTCCTTAAACTACTACAGCAGCATCCTTAGGCTGACGAGATGAATAAAAAAAATATATAATAAAAAATAATAATAATAAAAAATAAACGGTATGTCCATGAGCAGAATGGGCACGGATGAAAACCCGAAAGGGCTCCGTAAGTAAAAACAGCAGGGCTACCGGCGAGTGTTCGTGAAAACCCGAAAGGGCGCGACCTCGTAAAAAAAAGAAAATAAAAAAAAAACAAAAAAAAAACGGTATGTCCATAAGCAAAATGGGCACGGATGAAAACCCGAAAGGGCTCCGTGAGTAAAAACAGCAGGGCAACCGGCGAGTGTTTGTAAAAACCCGAAAGGGCGCAACCTCGTTAAAAGACATTTACAGGGTCCTCTCGACCTTATAAGGAGAAACCACCCGCATGAGATCCTTACGACTCACAAGGGAGCAACACACTTAGGAATCCTCACGATTCCTAAGGAGAAATTACACTTGCGAGATCCTCACGACTCGTAAGGAGAATTCTCTTATGGGACCCTCACGATTCATAAGATTTGAAAGTCTTAAGTTATAGAGACCTGAACCTGTGCTTAAGCAACCCCCACAACCTTCGATATTGCGCTACAAGTGGCTCAGTACTGACCCTTGTATACAATCCACGGGCGCGAATAAACATTTCCCTAACAAAGTCCCACTCGCGACTAGGGATATGTTCATATGACGAACAACTTCTGTAGGTCCTCTCGACTTGCAAGGGAAAAGCCCTCATGTAGGATCCTTACGACTTACAGAGGGACATACACTTAGGAATCCTCACGATTCCTAGGGAGAAAACACACCTACGAGATCCTCATGACTTATAGGGAGAAATACCTTTGTGGGACCCTTACGGCTCATGAAGTTAAAAGCCTTAGTCGACAGGACCTTAACCCTGTTCGCTAAGCCACCTTTGTTCGACATCGACAGAGGCAAATGATGATTCGCTTCTGGCAACATCCCAGTTGTAGCGGTGCTGATGCCGAAATCGGTGTCTAATTCTAGGCTTATGGCGAAAAGCCAGCAAGCCGCACATGCATACGAAATAGCCGAAATGATAGGGCAACTTGCAATAAGAAAAAAGAGCAGCAAGTAAAAACGTATGCATATAGAACAGCCAAAATGATTGGGCAACTCGCAATAAAAAGCAGCGAGTAAAAATAAAATAAACAGCCTAAATGATTGGGCACCGCGAAAAATAGCCGAAATGATTGGGCGATCGCGACCTTCGCGATATAAAAAGCTGAAATAATAGAGTATCGCGGAAATAAAGCAATAAAAAAAATGATGAAACTTTTACCCTACAGTTGAGATCATATCGATCCCTGTATACAATCCAAGGGCACAAACAAAGACGGAATCATACCTTCCCAACGGGCTCCGCCAGAAAGCGAAGCCAAATCTCGACGGTTCACCAACAACCTAGAGACAACTGTGACATTCGTCTCGATACAACAGACGCAGTGCCAGCAAACGAAGCGAAGATCAAATTCCTAGCTTCACGGTTCTGACGGTAACTTACATAAAACCTGAAAGATCACCACAAATACTTCGACTCAGGGAAACCAGTGTCCTGGACGAGAACATCCTGATTCGCGTCGACCCGCAGAGAAACTAGCGTCTTTGCAGGAATACATCGATTCGTTTCAAACCCAGGGAAACCAGTGTCCTTGGCAAATACCTCAATTCAGGGAAACTAGCATCCTTGATGAGAGCCTCCTGATTCGCGTCGGCCCGCAGAGAAACCAGTGTCTCCGCAGGAATACCCCGATTCGTTTCAACCCGGAAGAAACCAGTGTCTTCGGCCAAATACTTCGACTCAGGGAAACCAGTGTCCTTGACGAGAACATCCTGATTCGCGTCGACCCGCAGAGAAACTAGCGTCTTTTCAGGAATATATCGATTCGTTTCAACCCCAGGGAAACTAGTGTCCCTGGCAAACTCCTCGATTCAGGGAAACTAGTGTCCTTAATGAGAGCCTCCTGATTCGCGTCGGCCCGCAGAGAAACCAGTGTCTCCACAGGAATACACCGATTCGTTTCAACCCCGAGGAAACTAGCGTCCTCGGCAAAATACTTCGACTCAAAGAAACCAGTGTCCTTGACGAGAACATCCTGATTCGCGTCGACCCGCAGAGAAACTAGCATCTTTGCAGGAATATATCGATTCGTTTCAACCCCAGGGAAACCAGTGTCACTGGCAAACTCCTCGATTCAGGGAAACTGGCGTCCTTGATGAGAGCCTCTTGATTCGCGTCGGCCCGCAGAGAAACCAGTGTCTCCGCAGGAATACACCGATTCGTTTCAACCCCAAGAAAACTAACGTCCTCGGCAAAATACTTCGACTCAGGGAAACCAGTGTCCTTGACGAGAATCCTGATTCGCGTCGACCCGCAGAGAAACTAGCGTCTTTGCAGGAATACATCGATTCGTTTCAACCCCAGGAAAACCAGTGTCATGGAAACCTCCTCAACTCAGGGAAACTTGCGTCCTTGATGAGAGCCTCCTGATTCGCGTCGGCCCGTAGAGAAACCAGTGTCTCCGCGAGAACTTCCCGATTCATCTCAACTTGCAAGATAAAGCCTTAGGCAGCAGGGATTCAAAAACTTGTTTCCTGAGCACTGGGACCCTGCAAGTCGATCTAAAACGGTCTCATGCATACTATTCACGGGTCTCACTCTCTAAAGTCGAATCTCGACAAGGAGGGAAACAACCGCTTACGGGTCCTCTCGACTCGTAAGAGGGAAAATTCTCATATAGGATCCTTACGACTTATAAGAGAAAACGCACTTAGGAATCCTCACGATTCCTAAGAAGAAAATCCACCTACGAGATCCTCTCAATCCGTAGGGAGAAAAATCTCTATGAGACCCTCACGGCTCATAGAGTTAAAAAGTCTTAGGCAGCAGATCTGAACCTGCGGCCTAAGCCATCGCTATTTCTTGAAGAAACTAAGATGCTTACTCTATTATCTGTCAACCATGTTTATTAAGACAGCATGCTGATAATAAGAGAAAAGGAGAAAGCAAAAGAGCATACGAGATATTGCAAAGAAAAAATGTATATCTTTATTTATTAATTCAATCAAGTACAAGGTGAATCGTACAAAAGAATAAAGAATAGATACATCTTATTCGAAAAAGAAAAATTTTACAAGTATATTGATACAAAGGCGGCTACTGGGAAGGAAGCGTCTTAAATAGCCCTATCAGTTGTTCGCGCACTTCCTTCCATGCCTTTTCTGTTGCGCCACGGCAGCGCCCCGGCCGTCTATTCCGAAGCCAAAATGCGGAATCAAAATTTTTCCTTACTTGGAAACCGGCGCTACCGCGGACAAAGAAAACCCGGATCGTTAACCATTAACCTATGCTAGCTAACAAGAGATGGGAAGAGAAGTATACCGAGTGATCCGAGTCCTCCGGTCTTCTCGTCATCGTCCCGATCTCCCGCGGAAAGTCTTGTTTCCACATCGTCGCCTCCTCGCCGGAAGGGCACCACATCGCCTGCGTCTTTTACGGGCTCCTACCTCAATACCGAGGCAACTCGGGCACGAAGCTGGCTAGTCGACGTGCCCAAGATTTGCTGTAGAATGTAGTGTAGATGATGCTTGTCTCATTTGGGGTTTGAAGTTGCCTTGATGGAGGAATAAGGTTAAGGAAAAATGGTGCTTTCATTTTTCCAAAACTAGAAGAATGAGATGAAGAAATTTTGTGTCACACTCAAAATGAAAATTTCTCTCTTCTCCATCAAAGAAGTGGCCGGCCAATCTTCTCTTGAAAATGGTGGAGGGAAGGAAACAATATGTAGCAAGAAGGGAGGTGATTGTAGGAACAAGAGAAGAGGTGACCACATCAAAGACATCATGATAACAAAACTTACATCAAACCATACCCTTTCTAATCTCAATAAATGCAAGTGATGGAGCAAAAGAAATGATGCTATCATAATCAAAGCATTTGCATGAAACCCCTCCACAATGTGTCATTTGCAAAACTGCAAATTACCCCCTCCATCGGAAAAGTCCGGCCGGGAAAGAACAAAGGAAAACCGGCCGGAACGGAATGCAAACTGGCAACTCCAGAAAACTGGTCCCGTAATAAATTACAGGAAAACCCCGATACTGTGCATACACACCCGCATCTGTATTCCGACCGGATACAAATGCAATGAGACAAAATTTACACTGTACTAAACTAGGACCGGCTTAAGCCAAAGCCGGCTAGTAAAATCCGTTCGATCCTGATCCGTGCAATACCGCACGTATCAGATCAAACCCTGCCATATAACTATACGGCCACTAGTACAAAACTGTCCGATCCTGATCCGTGCAATACCGCACGTATCTGATCGGACCCTGCCATATCTCCATACGGCCTCTACAGCGTTTCGCCCGAAAGCTTGAGTAACTGAAAGTGTGGTGGACTCTAAAGACTCGTCAATGCTATGGCTGTGGATTTAACCACTAGCACGTCAGAGGTATAAGCCAATACGTGACGGGCCACCAGCTATTGACCAAAAGGGACGTCGATGAGCGAACTCATCCTGACACCCTACTGAGCCTGTCAGTGACAATATCCGTACAGTCCGGTCCGTTCGTCTATGAGCATCGCATGTCGGGCCTAGGGGGTTGGTAAAAGTCAGACCCCCAAAGGCGGTACAAGTCGTGTCGGAGTGAAGCCCAGAACACCCTGTGATACTACTGGAATACCTACCAGTAAATCTCCTGCCTCGGCCGAGGGCTTTGTGTAATGGCTCTCCTAGACACAGTGCGACCTCACCCCCAATACCGGGAGAGACGAACCCCTGCAGATCCGCTCACTGCCTCCATGTGGCTCGGGACTGTACCCAACTAAAACCTGTTTGCACGACTCCTTTGAGCCGTGGTAGGGTAGTAATCAAAGCACAGTGGGAACTCACACGAGACAAATGACGATCTCAGGTCGATGAACTAACCTGTACACATGTCACCAGGGAACTGCTATCTGACATCTGGTACAAGAAAAACTAGCAGGTTCCCGGCGAGTCCTGTCCGGTGTACTCATAACCCAATGAGCACCTGTATACATCTTAGGTGAACCAACTGGCACCAGTGGCTTGTGAGACCGGCCACCGCCCCTCGTCGGGGTCTCGACTGTATACACTAGTCTACTAATGGAGTATCGATGCCCTGTCTCGAAACTCCTACGACTAGGGACCTTCTAAGGATGTGCTTATAGACTACCAGCTCCCACGTATATGATCGCCATCATACTGCTGGTAGTCAAGCAAGAATCCTAGGGGCTCTATCAACGTGTAATAGCGACATGTCAGGTCACCTAAAGCAGTACACGATGATAAAGATAAACCAGATAGCATACTATCATCTCGAGTAAGACTGTCCTACCGGGATAGGTCCTCCCTCAACCATTGCAATCACGTGCCTGTGATCCAATAATTGACTCTGAGGGCACTATCTCCAACAATCTCCCACTTGCACTCAAGGCTAATTATTGCGATGTCGCATACTCACAGCCCGTGTGATACCGAACACCCAACTCCTCTACTAGTCAGTCTCACAAAGCTCGTTTGCGAAACTATTGCATTCGAGGAATAGCCTCAGTGAGTGGATCCGCTGTGATGTTTCTTTCTATGTCTCTCTATATCTCAAGTTCGCGGAGAAAACCATCTCCCGAAATGAGCAATACCTGTCTTAGAATGTCTGGATGTCTGATGGGACCTAGCTCATAAATGAACTCCAAATCCAAACTTCTTAGACTGTATCATCAACTGAAACAAATCAGTATCCCGCGCCATGCCTCCCTCAGTATTGCCTTGGACCACCTGTCCAAAATACTGCCCCTCGTCAGAGGGAGAACTATAACTCTGACAACCTCCTTGTCGTCCATGTCACCTTGGAAGCCTGGAGTGATAACCGTCTCCTAAAGGAGGCAGCCGTTATCATATCCCTAGAACATTCAGTTATGTTCTAAAACTGCTTCCGACTGTTCCTCCAGGATTGGATCAATATCAACTTATTGCATCTAGTGCAAGAATAACATCTGGTGTGGTACTTGACATCACATGATTGACTCAATTGCCTAAGCAAGTGATCTGCCAATCATGCACGTCCCTCTCTACTTTAGTCTATAAGACACCTTTAGAGAGGGTGACTCCATTACCTGCAGGTGTACTACCGTGCCAGGAGTCGTCCATTCTAAATACTCATAGAATGCTATCAAGGTACCCAGATTAGGAAACCACCCAAATCTAGATCTAAAACCATAGATCTAGTAACCAGAATGTCTGATATAATATCCAATTCCTGTGTGGAGAAACCACTGTGTGACAACCAAAGTATAACCGATCGTATTGTAGGAGTTTCCTTTCCTACTCTGTGTATGTCATCCAAATACCATGACATCACACCCTACTACCTTCTCAACAGATCCATCCCCTATTCTGATGAAGTCAAACCTATGACTGTCACATCAGAAATAGATGATCTATCTCCGCTATATCTGCTTTAGTCTATAAATAGACATAAGTCTGATGTCCACCAATGCTTCCGCTGCTCCCACTGACTACGACAACCCTCTGCCAGAGTCATATAGACGTGCACTTCTAAAGCTAGTTTAGAACGACGCTATACTCATCCTCCTGCCGGGTCTCGCAGCCTGGAACAACAACAATGGCAAGTGTGGGTAAACAAGAACTTCCCTGTCACCGTCCTTGAGGCTACCGTAGTACCTCTCAGGTGCCTGAAGTTACCCACCTCCTCTGCGGAGTGGCAAATGGAATGTCAAATCAGATTGAATCTTTAGGTTCCTTATCAAATCTTTAGTAATCGTTTGCGGTTCTGGAATCACTTCCAGTTCTACCATACTCCCACTACTGTTTTATGAAAAATGACCATTTCCTTTTAAAATGTGGCGAGTCTAGAACAATATTTCTATTGATCTGCCAGATGGTAGAAAGTCAACCCTCGTCATAGCCTGGGTCAACCCACAAACAACCATTACAGAAACGTGCCTTGAGTTGTCCAGTGTCTGGTTTTAAGCATAAGCCGGACAACTCCCCGTACCTTAACATCGTTAAGATATGAACTGTTCTATATCCAATATAGAACCAGAGGCACTGATTTAATTAAACCAGATTCAAATCATGCAGCTGTCTCCAGTGCATATCAACTAAATGGAAGGAGGCCGACAGCGTTACTCAACTTACGAGTACTTCCAATTATGAGTAACCTGAAAGAGAAGCAATTTCTCTTTATCATTACTATTAACTGAATACCATACACAAGTATCTACATCTTCGATCACTTTGAAGAATCCTGATACTTGCAATACTTGGTTCTCTACTCTATTCAAATACCTATAACTCCTCAAAATTCGGACCCTGTGTTTCCACGAAACACCTGTCTAAAAACTAGAGAAGTCATAAGTAAACCGAATATAGTACGAGCACCAACCCCTCTGTCCTGATGGACCTTGGACGACATACAATACTCTTTATAAGTCCCTTGAGTCTGATAACTCATTCACTGTGTGTCGTAGGTTGAAAACTGTACTTATGGTTAAGAAGAATTACACCGTTGTTCAATACTCCTTACCTAACCATCCACTGATATAGGTAAATGTCAAAGACATAATTTCAAAAAGTATATCTCACTCTATAAAAATAGACATACAGATATATCTATTTGAAATTGGTGCATAACAACGGATATTCAAAACCAAATATTTGCCGACCGGCAAACAACCCAAGTGACTTCCTCAAATATCACCGATTACAACGAATCCCGATATAATGAGGATGATCACCCAATTCCCAATAACTTACTCCCACTCATCATCTGTAAAACCATACAGATGTGAGAATCATACCTGGTAAATACATACCCTGGAGTAAGTATCTAATCGGGAAATCAGTTTTCTTTTAACATTACACAGTGAAATTGAAACATTGAAATGTTTCGGTGGGGTATTCCGGTATTCTTAGTAATGCCTCTTCCATTATCCAGATTCACAACTATAACCGCATAATTCTCTGCCACCTCTCCAAATCCCTTTATCTGTCTTTAGTCGCTACCTTCTGCACACCCCTTAGGCCAAATGGTTTTCTTCCTTCCCTACCGTTCGGCACCAGCCTATGGTTTGGAAGAAGACTATCCAATAAGCATAATGGGTGTACTGTCCTAGTCCTAGGACCACTCGCAATGCGAGAGAAGGTGAAGATAAAAGACAACCGAATAAACCTTATTCCTATTTCTCCTGGACCAGAATCCATCCCCGAGCTGGAACAAGTTCCTTTCGAGTTCGCATATAACCATACGATGGAGTATCCAATAAACTGTGGATCTTCGTAGTGATACGGAGTGTCCTGGAGAAATACAAAGGTGATTTAGGATTGGCGAAGAAATACTTGGTTTGGTCGTGAATATCAGTCGCAATTTACTTTGCCCTCTTACTAATCCCTTGCTTTGTCTTAACTTAATACCTTCTGCACACCATCGTTATGCTAATTGGTTTTCTTCATTCCCCACCGTTCGGCACCAGCCTAAGGTTTGGAAGAAGACTATCCAATTTGCGTAATAGGTGTACTATCTCCTAAACCAAGGAGTACTCACAACCTGAGAGAAGGTGAAAAGAAAAGACAACTGAATAGTCCTATCCGTTTTCTCCAGAACCAGAAACCATCCTCGAATTCCTTCGAGTTCGTATCTAACCATACGATGGTTTTGTCCAATGGAAGTGGACGTTCGTAGTAATACGGGGTGTCCTGGAGAAAAGGGTAAAAGTAGGAGTGGCAATGAGGTCTGCAACTCTGACAATCCAAAAGCCAGTGTTAAGAAGGTTCGGTCAACTTTGTCACTGAGTCATAGTCCAGGGTCGGGTCAATGGTCGCTGCCAGAGAGAGAAAAGAAACACTCAGCGTGCACTCTAACCTAGATCAGAATAGTTATCACTTTGTCTAATCTGGAAACCTCCCACTGTACCTCAAATTCTCCTCCAAACCTGAAAGAAGAATTAGTCGGGGTCACCCGAGGAGTAAACTAACTCATCAGTGGGAATCGGGATCCAACTATCATCGCATGATAACCTGACGGAATCCACTCAAGTCACCACACTCCAGAAGGTATGCGCATGCCTGGCAAGTTTCAGTTCTTTTGAAACTCCCGATGTGATTTTTACCCCAAGCGGTTTATGAACTTGACTAGGTCAACAAACCATAAACCGCCAGTCAAGTTCAACCCGTCATTATTCTGGATTGCATTAAACCCACCCGTACGTGCCCTTGACTAGGTCAACAAGGCCGCACGACTGTCTTAACCAATCCTACTTATGCAACAAACAAGTACCACTCAGCTACCGAACACTACGTCTTGACTAGGTCAACAAACGCAGCACGAATACTAAATAATACCTGTAGGAAATGACAGAGGGCTACGGCTGGTTTTTGGCGAAAAACCTTTAACGTAATGAACTTGATATCGTTGAAGGAACTGCATAGCCTTTTTAGAAAATATAGTGACGAAAACCTTTACTAAAGAGGTCACTCCCGGTGAAGGGATCTCGGCTCTTTCCCCGTAGAATGAGGTGCAGGATATTCCAACTGAATACCACGATGCAAAGCAAAAGTAATCGGCTATAGTGAAGTTAATGCCTTGACGGAAACTTCTGTCCAAGGGGTCACTCCCGGTGAAGGGATCTCGGCCCTTGCCTCGTCGACTGAGGAGCAGGATATTCCAAATGAATACCACGATGCAAAACAAAAGTGAACGTCCTTGCAATAACAGCTTTTTGAAAAATGTTCCAACAACATCAGAATAGGTTTGTTTTAACTTGCATTGATCCGAATCAACGCAGTCCCATCAATTGATCACACCACAAAGAACGAAAATATACTGACGTACGTATATGCCATCCGCATTCGCCACTGGGTCCCGTCATCACCCGTTAGGTTAGCTAACTAACGGCAGAGCGGGGACTGGACTAGCGCGGATGGAAAACATATACAACATCTACTAATATATATACCAATATATAGTATTTCGCTCAAGGCGTGAATAAAATGCAACATCACAGAAATGTACAGCATCACAGAACAATACAGATATCTGGAAGCTCCGGGTTTCACAGAGCCGCTGCTGAAACCCGACGTTTCCCTGGTCGTGTGGATAGCTTGTGCAATGAAATCCTAGACCCCTACGGGTGCGGCAAGTCACCCGCCAAAACCTGAAGCGAGGCAGCCCCCTTCAGCTCCGTGAATGGACCACCCAGCACTTCACGGAATCCGGTAACTTGGGCACCCCTCCTGGGTCAACCTGTACCCCCTACGAGTGCGGCGAATAGCCCGCCAATCCTAGAGTGAAGCTCCCTCCGTCCCAATGCCATGAGATGCGGGTTTGTTGCCCTCCAGAACCCGGCTATCCGTGCACCCCACCTCGGGGCAATCCTAGTACAGAAAGTAAAATATACATACAACGGGTACATCGACCGCAACCAGGTCGTGCCCCAAAAGAATAATACAAACAGGCAGTGACGGCAGTCCACATGTCGGACGCTCGTCCCGCAATATCAAATGTACATAATACAACAAAACTTACTAGCATTGCATCCAGGCTATCCCCCACGACCGATCCGTAACAACACAGCATAAACATAGAACATCAACGTGAAAATCACGTTCGCAAATCCGTCTAACCGGGCTATAGCAGTTAGACGGGATTTACCGATCAAGTGACATTCACGGTCGCAGATATAATGTAAATACTGTGAAATAATGTGTTTAAAAAATATCCGATCGATCAAACAATTAACAAGTGGGCCCCCATTTAAAATTGTAGCAGTCACAGAAGATCTGGGCCTAAATTTAATATCCCAAAAGCCCTATTTTCAGACCACAAGCCCACTACCAAAATATGACATCATGATCCCTTATGACTGCGGCGGATCCGCGGCCTGAGAAGGGTTAATGGCCACGGATCCGCGCTTGCACAGTGGGATCATCTTGTCAAATTTTCCCAGTGTTCTTATAATTTCCTGTACATCATTCTGCAATCACCTGAAAAATTTTTCGAGCCCGGAAAAAATCGACAGAAAACTGATGTACACAAAACGCGGTTTTTGGAATTTCGGTCGATCGGATAAGTAAAACACAATAGAACAAGCTAGGTAAGGTTAATGGCGTGGCTCTGATACCATGTTGCGCCACGGCAGCGCCCCGGCCGTCTATTCCGAGGCCAAAATGCGGAATCAAAATTTTTCCTTACTTGGAAACCGGCGCTACCGCGGACAAAGAAAACCCGGATCGTTAACCATTAACCTATGCTAGCTAACAAGAGATGGGAAGAGAAGTATACCGAGTGATCCGAGTCCTCCGGTCTTCTCGTCATCGTCCCGATCTCCCGCGGAAAGTCTTGTCTCCACATCGTCGCCTCCTCGCCGGAAGGGCACCACATCGCCTGCGTCTTTTACGGGCTCCTACCTCAATACCGAGGAAACTCGGGCACGAAGCTGGCTAGTCGACGTGCCCAAGATTTGCTGTAGAATGTAGTGTAGATGATGCTTGTCTCATTTGGGGTTTGAAGTTGCCTTGATGGAGGAATAAGGTTAAGGAAAAATGGTGCTTTCATTTTTCCAAAACTAGAAGAATGAGATGAAAAAATTTTGTGTCACACTCAAAATGAAAATTTCTCTCTTCTCCATCAAAGAAGTGGCCGGCCAATCTTCTCTTGAAAATGGTGGAGGGAAGGAAACAATATGTAGCAAGAAGGGAGGTGATTGTAGGAACAAGAGAAGAGGTGACCACATCAAAGACATCATGATAACAAAACTTACATCAAACCATACCCTTTCTAATCTCAATAAATGCAAGTGATGGAGCAAAAGAAATGATACTATCATAATCAAAGCATTTGCATGAAACCCCTCCACAATGTGTAATTTGCAAAACTGCAAATTACCCCCTCCATCGGAAAAGTCCGGCCGGGAAAGAACAAAGGAAAACCGGCCGGAACGGAATGCAAACTGGCAACTCCAGAAAACTGGTCCCGTAATAAATTACAGGAAAACCCCGATACTGTGCATACACACCCGCATCTGTATTCCGACCGGATACAAATGCAATGAGACAAAATCTACACTGTACTAAACTAGGACCGGCTTAAACCAAAGCCGGCTAGTAAAATCCGTTCGATCCTGATCCGTGCAATACCGCACGTATCAGATCAAACCCTGCCATATAACTATACGGCCACTAGTACAAAACTGTCCGATCCTGATCCGTGCAATACCGCACGTATCTGATCGGACCCTGCCATATCTCCATACGGCCTCTACAGCGTTTCGCCCGAAAGCTTGAGTAACTGAAAGTGTGGTGGACTCTAAAGACTCGTCAATACTATGGCTGTGGATTTAACCACTAGCACGTCAGAGGTATAAGCCAATACGTGACGGGCCACCAGCTATTGACCAAAAGGGACGTCGATGAGCGAACTCATTCTGACACCCTACTGAGCCTGTCAGTGACAATATCCGTACAGTCCGGTCCGTTCGTCTATGAGCATCGCATGTCGGGCCTAAGGGGTTGGTAAAAGTCAGACCCCCAAAGGCGGTACAAGTCGTGTCGGAGTGAATCCCAGAACACCCTGAGATACTACTGGAATACCTACCAGTAAATCTCCTGCCTCGGCCGAGGGCTTTGTGTAATGGCTCTCCTAGACACAGCGCGACCTCACCCCCAATACCGGGAGAGACGAACCCCTGCAGATCCGCTCACTGCCTCCATGTGGCTCGGGACTGTACCCAACTAAAACTTGTTTGCACGACTCCTTTGAGCCGTGGTAGGGTAGTAATCAAAGCACAGTGGGAACTCACACGAGACAAATGACGATCTCAGGTCGATGAACTAACCTGTACACATGTCACCAGGGAACTGCTATCTGACATCTGGTACAAGACCAACTAGCAGGTTCCTGGCGAGTCCTGTCCGGTGTACTCATAACCCAATGAGCACCTGTATACATCTTAGGTGAACCAACTGGCACCAGTGGCTTGTGAGACCGGCCACCGCCCCTCGTCGGGGTCTCGACTGTATACACTAGTCTACTAATGGAGTATCGATGCCCTGTCTCGAAACTCCTACGACTAGGGACCTTCTAAGGATGTGCTTATAGACTACCAGCTCCCACGTATATGATCGCCATCATACTGCTGGTAGTCAAGCAAGAATCCTAGGGGCTCTATCAACGTGTAATAGCGACATGTCAGGTCACCTAAAGCAGTACACGATGATAAAGATAAACCAGATAGCATACTATCATCTCGAGTAAGACTGTCCTACCGGGATAGGTCCTCCCTCAACCATTGCAATCACGTGCCTGTGATCCAATAATTGACTCTGAGGGCACTATCTCCAACATTTTCCTGATCGGCCATCACCGCCAGTTCCGCCTCCACTTGAGCCCGCTGCTGCAAGAAAGTTGCAAGCTGCTCCCCGGCGGCCTGCTGAGCTGCTTCATGGCCTTGAGCGTCACGCTCAGCGGTATCAAGCTTCCACTTCAAGTTTAGTCCATTGGAGATGCGCTCCAGAAGGCCCTCGAAGATAGCCTTCACCTGGGCAGCGTTCGCCTCAACCTCAGTGCGCAGACGATCCGTCTCGTTCGAGGTCTCTGGGCATTCCTTCAGCCTTAAAGCCGCTTCTTGTTCCAGGTGACGGAAGTAGGATGCGCTTTGCTCGATCCACGCTGCTCTTTGATTGCTTGCGGCTAAGGTCTCAGGAGCAGGGCGCACGAACTCCGACTGATGCAAGCGGACCTCGATTTCCCTGCAGTGATTGACCCAAAGCTCGACGACGCTTCCATTATGAAAATTCACAAGCGCCGCCAACATTGGGTTAACCTCCACAGCAAAATCCGCAACAGATAGGGGAGCGTCTGCGTCAAGCTCCTCGATGTATCCGCCCAGCATGCCCAAGCTCATTACAGCCCCCTTTGAAGACGGACGCCTTAGGAAGGGGCCTGCTGGCATTATAACACGAGACTTAAAGGGCGCCGGGATTGGAACGACAGCTGAAAAAATAAAATACGATTAGATAACGGTTCAAGAAATAAAAAAAAGTCATCGATGCGATAGTTTACTATACCAGCTGCAGCAGGTGGCAAGGCCGGAAGAGCCGGTGGCGCGACCGATCTCTCATCCCCCCTTCGATTTGTAGCACTGCAATCAGGACGAGGGAAAGTTAGAAATAATTCCATTACTGAAAAAAGAAAGATATCAGTTGGAAACTACACTCACCAGCGCCACTGGAGGAAGAAGCGAGTTCAGATGGGAAGGAGAAGTGTGGGTGCAACACTTGATAAAGATGATCAAAAAGCACTCCTGAAAAGACACAATAGTATGAATTTAGTACATAAATTATACGGTTGAAAGATAAAACTAATAGGTTGCAAATCCATACCTTCCAATATCTGCGATGGTACAAGGGAAAGCTGAGAGGTGACCACCGCCAAGGCAGTAGTTGACGGTGCTCCCTCGAGCAATGGAGCATCGGCACTGGCCGCACCCGCGTCAAAAATAAGGATAAACTTGTCAGAAAGGATTACAAAATAAAAAAAAGGGAGGGAAACAAATAACTCGAAATTTACCCGATGAGCCGCCAGCCGAAACGGAGGCGTCTCCCTCCTCCATTGATACGAGTCCACCTCCTGTGGCCTCGTCACCGGACTCTACAGGGGCCGTCGTCGTGCTCGCGAGTCCAGGAGACGGCAGAGGACTGTAAGCGGGGAGAGCAATGATCGGAGCATTGCCAGACTCTTGAGAAAGAGCGGCCGGCTCGTCCTCAGGAATCATGCCCGCCTCACCCGCTATTCCCTCGGGCTTGGCGGTCGCCATTGTCTCATCCGCCGTCACCATGGGGTCGCTGGCCTCAGGCTCCTCGTCCGCCGCTGCCCCAGGCTCAGTTATAGCGGTCGTCTCATTTGCCGCCACCTCAGGCTCAGCATCAACGACCTTCTCAGGTGCAGCTCCCTCAGCCCCCAACTCAGGCTCAGCAACCCCGGCCACATTTCCCACCATCGGCTCGGGTTCGGCCAGTGCCTCTTCCTCTGTCCCCTTAGGTTCGACGGTTTCCGCCTCCCCTTCGATTGGACTTGGCCTTGCAGAACAAGATATATCAGAATCGACAGATTTACAATTCTTACAATAAAATCTGGAAAGATACATTACCTGAGGTGGACTGATCGTTGGCCTCCCGAACTACACGCGCCACTTGCCTGCGAGCTGTAGACAAGGCGATCGGGGGCTCCTCCGAGGGAGTATCAGCATGAGGAACGGTGCTTAGACCCGCTCCCACGGCCAAAGCAGCCCTACGTGCCTTCGCTTCGCGCCTTAACCGCTTTCGCTCTTCCTGAGCCGTCGCGATGGACCTCTTCGACGCTTCCTTCATCAAGGTGTCATCGTCCTCATTTAGAGTTGCCTCCAGAGCCTTCAAGGCATCTCTCATCGGCTCTTCAAGTCGGGTCTCTCGCGGTAGCCCCGAAGAGGCCGAAACATCAGTGGCTGGCATGGGAAGAGTCTCTACGTCACTTTGCGGGACCGGCATTGTGGTTCCTGTGATGAGAAAAAGAAAGGGTCAGATCGACCATAACAAAAGGAGAATAAAAACTTAATGAATCGAAACGTACTGAGGCCGAAGGATGCTCTAAGTTGTTCTTCCTCTTGAAAAGTCTTGAGGGAAGCAGCGATGGCTTCTTCAGTGGTGATGCCTGTTTAAAAAAGAGAAAGGAAAAGCATTAGTCAAAGACAATAATAAAGTACGATGCAATAAAAAATGCGACTAGTAATTACCCGATTGTGCAAGCTTAGCTAGCCATGCGTCTCGC
Organism: Agapanthus africanus; assembly: GCA_030015575.1. Classification (NCBI taxonomy): domain Eukaryota; kingdom Viridiplantae; phylum Streptophyta; class Magnoliopsida; order Asparagales; family Amaryllidaceae; genus Agapanthus; species Agapanthus africanus. Next base: position 221,855,959 of record JASDDO010000014.1, read on the forward strand.
CTTGCCAATCGCTCTGAAGCTGCGATGGCGGCCGCCAGATCAGTGTCATCTGGTGGCATGACCAATCCTCTATTGGTCCCGTACTCGCCCAAGCCTTCACTATAGGGAGCGTGAGGTTCCTGACCGAACGCAACGTCAGCTGAGAAGAGCGACTTCTTCTTCCTCTTCTGCCCACCAGCCCTGGGTGCACCCGGGATCGACTTGCGCTTTGCAAGCACCTTGGGGCGGCGGGTCCCGATGTCCGCGCCCACACCAGACTCTGGCGAAGCCACAACTACCATCTCCACTGGAGCATAGGGCGCTGGTAGCGCATCCGCAGTATCAGGAAGCGGCAATCCGCGTGGAGGACTCTGCACACACGGTGGTCTGGCTCTAGCATCTTTCAGCGGAGGAATTACGGGGGTCCTTGGCACCAGAAGAGCTTTGCGGTCGCTGCCGGGAGGCAGACCTTTACGGTCGACCAACAATCGCTTTTCTTCCTTTATAACGGCGCCCGTCGAATGATTGTACCACTCTGTATATACATTGAGGAGTCAGGGGGCGCAAGTCGGCTCGCTGATAAAAAAATGAGAACCCGTATTTAGACGCATGAAGTGATGCAGCGCGCTCTTCATCCCTTCTTCAGTAGAAGTAGGTTCCAGTAAGAAAGCCTCCAATGGTACCCCTTGATTGTAGCTCAGTTGCTGGGCGAAACAATGCGGGTTGTATCTCATGAAAAGCGCCGCACCGTTGTGCCTAAACACCAGGAAGCCCGGTCTGATAGAGTATAGATGGAGGGTCTCCCGGGCCGTCAGAACTGAGGCCCCATCTTTGAAAGTGTCTTGCAATGGCCGCACTGTGGTGGTGGACGCCTTTCCAATAGTCAGCACTTTATCGATGAAAGACATCCCGTCTCTAGTGGTGTGGGGGCGAAGGAGCAAACCCCTGGAATTCCGTGGCGACGGAGTCACAATTGAGGCGCCGATCAGTCGTATAATTCGAGGGAAGCTGCACCTGTCATAGAACGAGGGCCTTTTGTGCATACCGAAGACGCCCAATGTATGTAGATCAAGCCATGATACAAAGTGGTGCATCGGGAAGATCACATGCAGTTCCCCAGGCTTATTAGCATCTGCCGCTTGACTAAGGTCGTGATACAGGTGTGCCAAGCCAGCGATCCCAACGGCCACTTTTACCCCAATGGTCATCCGGTGAGCTGGGTAAAAGACAGAGGGCCGCATATGGCGAGAATGCATCGGGAGCGCAAACCAACTCAGCATAGCCTAAGAAATCCTAAGAAGAAAGCTTCCTCGTCCATCCCAGGGGCTGCAACCTCCGCAAAAGGGATAACCGGAGAGTTAGGAAGGAAAAAGCCCTTTTGATCTACCTCCTTCACTGGTAGATTGTCCAAACCTAAACCAAAAGGGTCATCAAGAGTGGCGTACTTAGCGGCTTCTGCCGAGAGAACGTTTGGGTGAAGGAATCGAGCGATGAAATCCTTAAAACTGACCCCGCGGCTCCCACGTTCGATAAAGAGAGCCTCGTAGATATTCAACACTTTGATCAAACTTGGAAATTGATGTTGAACAGCATTCTCCGGAGTGAGACCCCTTATTGCCAGCTTAGCACCGAAGACATATTCGTCTGTAGGAAGCAGCTCCTCATAGTGCTCCCCTATAATCGGTAGGCCGGAGACCTCTGTGAATTCCTCCAAAGAAATCGACACTTCCCGGTCCATTGCGAGGAAAGTGTGAGTAGGGATGTTTCACCACTCCAAAAGGGCCTTAAACCACCAGGTGGGAAGCGTGGGATATTGGAAGAGAGAAACGTAAACCGCAGTGTACAACCCTAGCCTCATCAACTGCGACTTCTTCGCTAACAAAATGTAGCGACCCCATGGCAGATAGCCGATCGGACGGCGGGGGATCAGACCTATGTTATATGATTGCCCCCAAGATCGCGCCTCGCCTTGACAAATACGGCGTCCCAGGATATCCAAAACCATAGGAGGCTGAACCGGAATTGCATCTATAGCAGGATGAAGAAGGCCCTTTGAAGTCCAATCGACCATCTCCACGGCATACTGCACCGGGGGTGGGCTGGCATAGTGGATCGCCGTAATGGGCTCCGATGGTACTGCGCATGAAAAGCTCTGTCGACCCATGATGATTTGGTTGTACCACGACCCCCAAAGGTGAAGATTCTTATATTCCGGGTCATGGTCCCTGATCATAGCTAGGACCTCACGGTCTACGGGTGCTTCAGGGAATCCTCCCTCCGAACGAACAAATAGGAATGAGGTATCGAAAGACATGTTTCCTGCGAAGGGACAAAAATTAGCCGTCAGTGTTGTAATTCCAACGCTTGGCATTTTAAAAAAAATTTACACCACACTGCAATGCAGTGGGTAGGGAACCAAATGGGGACCCACAAAATCTGGACGGCAGTGCATCAGTTAATAGGACAACCCCATCATTGGATGAGACTGTCAATTAATCCCCAAGAGAATATTCTTATTAATAAAATCCCTAGAGATAAGGAGAAAATCTCCTCTTTCAGAGCAAAACTCTGTCACAGAGTGACACTTGTCAAACTCTGGTCTCAAGGGAATAAAATTCCTTAAAAAGAGCCTAGCTCTGTGGTAATGATGAGAAAATTTATTAAAAAGAAAATTTTTCTTTAAACTCCTAAAGATCAAAAATTTTTGGGGATTTTGAAGATCCATGAAAACTTATAAAAAGTTCTTCACTTTCAGATAAAAAAAGAAGATCTACATTCGATCCATGAGCAAAGCTCTGTTCATGGGTTAAAATCCATGAACAAGATCTCTGTAGATCTATGGACTTTTGAGAGCAAGGCTCTGTTGATGAAACCCCAAAGGGGTTTTCTTTAGATCAAAGATCCATAAGAGCAAGGCTCTGTTAATTAAATTTAATTAAATTAAATTAAATTTAATTTTACCTAAGCGTTCTTGAAAAGAAATGAGAGCAAGGCTCTGAAGTTCTTAAAAACAAGAGCAAAGCTCTGAAAATCAAAGTTCTTGAAAAATGGTAAAACATTTTCCAAGGACCAAGGGTCCTATTTATAGACGCTTGCGCCCTTTCAACCCACCGGTTGATCTAATGGCTAAGATCTTGCCACCGCTGCACTCAGAGTGCGCCACGTGAGCGCAACGGTGGGGGGCATTTGTTTCCCCCAATCAGAGCAAAGCTCTGTTTGAATTTCAAAATTCAAAAATTGAAGCAACGCTTCAAATTCCTTGCGCTGCGCGCAGGGCACCACGTGTCAAAAGCTGACACGCCAGCGCAGGGAGCGCAGCGCCTAAGGCAGCGCGCCCAATTAGAGCAAGGCTCTATTTAAAACAAAATTAAAAGAAGCAAGCTTCAGATGATCTGCGCTCTGCGCTGCGCGCCACGTGGCAGCGCAGTTGCACTGCGCTATGCGCTGCGCGACACGTGGCAGCACAGTTGTGCTGCGCTCTGCGCTACACAACACGTGTCAAGCGCTGGTGCATCTGCGCCAAACAGAATTAAAATTCTAGTAAGATCTTTCTGTTCTTCTTAAAACAAGAAGATTGTCTTCTGTAAAACATAAGCCCTTTGATCAAAGATCCAACGGTGGAGAAAATTCTCCAAATCACTCAGAAAAATATCTCTTTAACAAATTTAACAAATTAATGGGCACTATATAAAGGCTCCTAGACCCCAATTCAAAAATCATCAACATCAAGATCAAGAGAGAAAACAAAAAACTCAGAAACAGAGAGAACTCTGAAGAATTGTGAGAAGAACTCAAGAAAAGAAAGAAGGTAAAAACCTTTATAAAATAGAAGAATTTCTTCTGAATAGATCATTGATCTAAGAACAAGATCAATAATCTTCAATAAAAAATATATATATAATAATAACAGTGCCTTGCACCTTTTTATGAACCATTGGTTCTGGAATCTTAAAGATTCTTCTCTTAAATCCAAAATTGGATTAAGTTATTAAAACAGTGCCTTGCATTTGCAAAACTGCATTGTTGCGCTCCTGGGTTGGCGCAAGCCACCTTGGAGCGCCACGTGTCAGCTCCAAGACCACTTGCGCTGTGCACTTTTAAGATAGAGCATTGCTTTTTAAACTTGGCACAACTCACCAGAGCGCGCCACGTGTCAGTAGCGCAACAGCGCAGCGCACTGCGCTGTTGCGCTTGCGCTCACCAGAGTATGACACGTGCCACAACGACAAGCGCTTGCGCTCAATAATTGGCGCAAAGCGCCTGACAAACCACCGTCAAGTAATTAATACACTGCATTATTTACAGAAGGGCCAAGCCCAATTAAAAAAGGCCCAACGGGCCAAATTAAATGCAATGCATTATTTTAAAAAAAAAGGACAGAGCCCAAAACAGATGCTCTGCATCATTTACAAAGGGACCGAGCCCAAATCAAAAAGGCTTAGCAGGCCAGAATGAAATGCAGTGCATTATTAAATAGGGGCAAAGCCCTAGCACAGGCCTAATAGGCCAAAGATAAAAACGTTGAATATTCTCAACTGGACTTAGCCCAATCATGGCCGTAAGTCCTCAAATTAAATTGGCTGAGCAAGACTGCTCTCTTAAATCATTTTACACCCGGTTCAAGGGTACATCTCCGAACTCCTCCGACACCTATCGTTGTAATCCTTCAACGACGTTAGAGAGGTGACGGGTCCCGACAACCACACATCGATACGGACTGCGGGGTCCTTAAACTCGTAGACCGAAACGTTCTTAAACTAATATTCGTCCCAAAATGGGAACGTTAGACCGAAATGTCCTTAAACTAATGTTCGTCCCCAAATGGGAATGATGGACCTCCATGTCCCTAAACTGGAAAACGGACCGCTATGTCCCTAAACTGGAACAATAGAGCCAATTACTCTCTTGTCGGATCCAAACGATCCCGTTAAGTTGATCTTAGTCTGGAGATTAGGCTAACGTATCCTTAACAAACGTTTAAGTTGATCTTAGCCTTAAATAGGGCTAACGTATCCTTAAACCAAAACATGAAACCCAAATCTAAGTAAATAGGGATTTGGACTAATCCACGTCCTACGGGCGACGACATCACTTAGTCTCCGTATACAATCCACGGGCAACCACAAACAAAACAAACACACACAACACGAAGTGAAATTCTGGAGAAGGAGAAAGTTGTTACCGCGATGCGGTAGCGTAATTAACTGTAGGGGCTTGCGCCTGCAGGGAAGAGAGTCCCCACAATAAAAAACCCCTCAAGAGAGAGGGAATCTGACGAAGTATGCTACGTCGGCCGCATCCGTCTAAACCTCTGATACACGGTGCCATAAATCAACTTGGCATCTTCGGAGAGGTGGACGGATAAAACCAAATATCATCTGTCCCGAATCTTAGGCAAGACGTCTTCACATCGTCGCCGTCTTTCGGAGGGGAACATACATATGCGCTTGCGCTCTATAATTGGCGCAAAGCGCCTGGCATGCCACATGGCCACTGTCAGTTTGATTAATTCACTGCATTATTTACAGAAGGGCCAAGCCCAATTAAGAAAGGCTTAACTGGCCTAATTAAATGCAATGCATTATTTTAAAGAAGGGCAGAGCCCAAATAGATGCTCAGCTTCATTTATAAAGGGACAGAGCCCAAATCAAAAAGGCCTAGCAGGCCAGAATGAAATGCAGTGCATTATTAAACAGGGGCAAAGCCCTAGCACAGGCCTAATAGGCCGGAAATAAAAACGTTGAATATTCTCAACTGGACTTAGCCCAATCATGGCCGTAAGTCCTCAAATTAAATTGACTGAGCAAGACTGCTCTCTTAAAATCAATTTACATCCGGTTCAAAGGTACATCTCTGAACTCCTCTGACACCTATCGTTGTAATCCTTCAACGACGTCAGAGAGGTGATGGGTCCCGACAACCACACATCGATACGGACTGCGGGGTCCTTAAACTTATGGACCGAAACGTCCTTAAACTAATATTCGTCCCAAAATGGGAACGTTGGACCGAAATGTCCTTAAACTAATGTTCGTCCCCAAATGGGAATGATGGACCACCACGTCCCTAAACTGGAACATGGACCACTATGTCCCTAAACTGGAACAGTAGAGCCAATTGCTCTCTTATCGGATCCAAATGATCCTGTTAAGTCGATCTTAGTCTGGAGATTAGACTAACATATCCTTAACAAAAGTTTAAGTTGATCTTAGCCTCAATAGGGCTAACGTATCCTTAAACTAAAACACCAAACCCAAATCTAAGTAAATACGGATTTGGACTAATCCACGTCCTACGGGCGACGGCATAACTTAGTCTCCGTATACAATCCACGGGCATCCACAAACAAAACAAACACACACGACATGAAGTGAAATTCTGGAGAAGGAGAAAGTTGTTACCGTGATGCGGTAGCGTAATTAACTGTTGGGGCTTACGCCTGCAGGGAAGAGCGTCCCCACAATCAAAAAACCCCTCAAGCGAGGGGGAATCTGACGAAGTTTGCTACATCGGCCGCATCTGTCTAAACCTCCGATGCACGGTGCCATAAATCAACTTGGCATTTTCGGAGAGGTGGACGGATAAAACCAAATAGCATCTGCCCTGAATCTCAGGCAAGACGAGCCTATGCGGTCGCGTCTCTGTATTCGGAGGGGAACAGATTCTGGCACGCCCGGTGGGGCCTTTTCCTCTTTCCACTCCACACTTCGTGTGTCGTCTTCGCGAATGAATCGCGGTTTGTTAATGGTTGCCTTTGGGTTTCAAGTTACTAAGATTTGGTCTCTTGCCTGGCGCAGAAATCAAGCATCAATGGCCTCCAACTGCTCGAGCTGTTCAAAGTGCCAGTGTAACCGACGCTCCACCTCACCTGGAGGTGTAGCTTATGGGCCTCAAGCGGCCTCCATCCTTGCCATGCCGGTAGAACAGGTGACCCAGGCCACCACCGGCCTGTTTTTCGGAACCATGATCCCGCCTGCAAGCTTCACCATGCCAGTGCCCACACCAGAAGCGAACAAGAAGTCGGTCTTCGATCGGCTCACTGCTATAATGACCCCTTTCAACGGGTCGTCCAATATCAAACCGGCAGCCTCTGTCTTTGCCAGGCTGAGCCAGAACTTTGATGGGCCCGCCAAGAAGCCCATGAACCCTGAAATGGCCGTCCCGAGGAAGAGAGCCACCCCTACTCCTGAAGTCGTCAAGGCGGCTTCTCCTATTAAGGAGTCAGTCTTTTCAAGGCTGACTATTCCGGCTCCTGCTCCTACTCGAGGATCTGTCTTTGACAGATTGAGCATCGCCACTCAAAGGACAACATCAGTCTTTAAGAGGCTGACACCAGCAGCACCTCATTCGGACATGGGGCAAGATGAAGCTGTCCCTATCGTCGAGCCAGTCCCAACGGCTCGTCATGCTCGACGTCGCCACTGGCGCCGAGTAAGGAAGGCTGGGGGCAACTCCTTCTCAGGGCTAACTCCACCTGCTCCAGTTGTGGAAGTTAATGCTGCTGTTCCAACTGGGAACAGCTTTGAACCACTTAGGAGGGTACGTAAGAACTCTCCAACCGCTACGCTAAAAAGATCTCCTCCACCTGCGGGGAGGGTTCCGGAAACAAAGCTGGAGCAGCCCCCTCAGCGGCTATCCTCCAAGATTTATATAGTTTGGCGAAGGGTTCAAGACTCCGTAATTGACCAAGGTCACTCTCGTCAGCAGAAAAGGGCGAAAGTGCAGGAAGAAAAGGACCGTCCAATCAAACAGCAAGGGACGACAGTCACCAGGGTGCCCGCTGCAACGGCCCCCTCAACTTCAACGGCCCACAAGAGAAGGAGGCCGGAGAAAATTCCCACGCCTGCAGCAAATGTCAAAGGCGGTGAGCCTAAACGCCCTAAGCCCAGGGGCATCGTGGTCCATACTGTATACATGGCATCGGGGAAGGAGGACAACCGTGCATCTACAGGTCATAGACCGCTTACACGGTCAGTGACCAATGCTCAGGAGCAACAGCAAAAGCTCCAGGAAATGATGAACGCGATGGCTGCACTCACTGGGCCAAAAGAAAGCCCTGAAGCGTCCTCGGATGAACGCCAGGAGCAAGAAACTGACGCTGAATTCCTTCGTCGGATATTGGAGAAGAAGGATAAAGAGGCTGCTGAACAAGTAGCCAATATAAAGTGAATGGTCCTCCTGTTCCAGGATATGGTGGGAATGATGATCCAATAAGATCCTCCTGCTGAAGATCCTCCAATCTTCCTTGAAGACGTTAGGGGAGAAACGCCAAATCCTCCACTGGCTCTGTCAACAGCCAAGGAGGAGACAATCTCCAAAGCTGACTTGGATGAATATATAGCTCGGCAGATCCGAGTTCATCAGGAGACTGAGGCAGCCGGTCAAGTTGTCAAGACGGGGCGACCGTATCCAAGCTGGTACGATCAGATTAAGTACCCGCCGGGCTATACAATACCGAAATTCCATGTCTATAAGGGGACGGGCAATCCCTACCAGCATGTTGCCCAGTTCAGAGCACTTTGCGGCGACACCGGCGGTGATGATAAGTTGTGACTTCGCCAGTTCGTTGGTAGCTTATCGGATACAGCATTCGAGTGGTACTCCAAGCTCCCAAACGACTCTATCAAGACCTTCGCGGAGATGGAGCTGCTGTTTACCCAGCGTTTCGCAAGCGCCAGCGAACGCACCCCGATAACGGCATTGATTAATGCCAGGGTAAAGCCGGGCGAGACATGGGTCCAATATGCTATACGGTGGCGGAACTTGTGGTCAAAATGCGAGCAACGCATTGAAGAGGCTCCGGCAGTAGGGATGTTTGTGGGAACTCTTGATCCGCAGGCGACCATATCCCAATTCATGATGTTCTTCAAGCCGACTACCTTCCAGGCCCTGATCGACAAGCTAGCTCAGATGGATCAGATGGGCCATAGACCTCCCCCTCCAAAGCCGGACTCTCGAAATGAGAAGGGGAAGGGAAAAGCAATTGTTGTCGCTAATGCTCAACAACAGCCGAGCAACTTGAAATCGGCTGTCCGTCAAAATAATATGCGTCCACACCTGTCCCTCGAGGAGAGGCTGGGATGTCCTTACTCGTTTCCCCGAGATAAAATGAGAAGATTGTTCGAGCTGGCCTTACGCAACCGACTCATAAATCTGCCGGATCCCAGACGTCCGTCGCAGCTAGACGACGTTAATGATCCCAATTACTATCCTTATCATCGAGTACTGGGTCATCCGATCGAGGACTGCTACGTCTTCAAAAATTGGATTGAGGACCAGTACCAACAGGGCAAGTTCGCATTGTCTGAAAGATGGAAGGTGAACCTGCCACAACCTCATACCTCTAAAAAGGTGAATACGCCGGGGGTAACATGCTCTCTCGTTGAAGAAGCTCCATGGGAGGTCGTACTATCAGCTAAAACAAAGAGGATGCTGAACGATCTTGAAACATGCCCAACGATCAAGTGGAAAAACCCGTTGGAATCTCAGATCATTGAAGGGATGTTGAAGCCGCGTCCAACTCCAAAGACCGATGGTGGTGGCCCAAGCACTCACAACCAGCCGTCAAAATCTTCAAAGAAGAAGAAAAAGAAATCCAAGAAGCCCGTGAAGCCTGGCGACAAGCGGACGGACTTACAAAAATAAATTGACGTGCTGGAGAAATACAACCAGAAAGCACGGACTCCCATTACACTCCAAGAGTTCCTCAACCACGTCTTTCAAGAGGAAGATGAGGGAGACAGCTCGTCGGATGAATCTGAAGAATACGCGGCGAGCTGTCATATGATTTCCCATTCGTTTACAGACGATGAGGAAATTCCTTGCGCTGAGAAGCTGGGGGCAGATCCTAAACTGGAAATTCTGGGGCCATTGGATGAAACAATTGACGCATTCCTCAATGAAGCTCTTGTAAAAAGTAAAGCTGATCGGGAACGCGAGACGATCATATTTGAAAGGCCAAGCGCCAGCGACTTGACGAAAGAGCTGAGACACTCCCGCTGGAGCTAAGTACGTCCACCACAGATAAAAGCAAATTCAAGACAAGGAAAAGGTTTGCTAAGGCCATATCCATGGGTATGAAGCTACCATCCTCTGAAGGAAGCATTACTGGTGAAGCGGAAATGCACCCTTCCTACTGCTTGTATCATCGGAAGATTTCGCACCCCACCGAAGAGTGCAAAGCTTTCAATAGATGGTGGCAGGGATATGTTGCTCACCGACAACATTTTAAGCGGGAGAAGCGCAAAAATCGTCGGGAGCGGAAAAATACGACCGAGGGACTTAACAGAACTACCGGCAATTGTCGCATGGTTAACGCCAGGGGATCACAAGTGCTCACATTCGGGAGCGATTCTGATGAGGAGCTGGCTCTTAGCCCCCTCTTTAAAGAGTCCACCTCGAGAAAAGAAGAAGAGCAGAAGGTCTGTGAAAATATTCGGCTGCGTAATCGGACGCTACCCGAAAAGAATCTCGGACCCTCAAACAAGAAAGATAAAGGGAAAGAAAAGGTCTCTGAGGATATTGCCCTAGATGAACAAGTCATGGAAGAGCTAGCCGCCAAGGACCCGCCGAAGAAAAATAAGGTGGATTACAACGTTCTAGCGCATCTGAGGAAGCTACCCTCGCAGCTCAGCATTCTTGACGCCCTTTTACTATCAAAAGAGGCGAGAGATTCGTTAATCAAGGCACTACAAGAGTGATTGGTAGCAATTCTGCGTGTTCAAGTTTTAGTTAAATACCGCAATCAAGACGGTTTCGCTCGTAGCTAGCCGGTTGAGTACGGGTCGTCCGCAGGGAGATGGGAATCTTTTTCTATGTGTTTTAACGAGTTAAGTCCGAAGGTTCAGATTTTGTTTGTGATTATCAAAGTGGTAAAATGATATGTAAAGAGAGCTTGTTAGGGTTAGGATTAGGTTAGTTTGAGTTAGGAGTCTCCCACATCTTTCATTGCCCCTCTTAATATCGGTGTTACGGTAATCGGCAACAACGGGGATTAGCACGACTAGGAAGGAACTTGCGAGTATAAGCTAGGCTTTCCAACGCATAAGTTCTTCCTTTTGGTGCTTGTCCATCCGTTCTTGGCTCTTATCCATAACCTCCGGTTAATTCAACCACAACTGGTCTCACTATGGAATCACCGCTATCATGTAGGATAGGGTGCCGTAAGGAGCGGATTGTGGTTCAATTAACGGGAGTTGAATTAAGCTGTTGGGCAAGGAAAGAGTGAGAGAGATTTCCTTCTCTCAAACTTCTCTTATCCTACCCTAACAAGTATGAAACTACTCACACATCATGATACGGAAAAATAAAACAAAAGAGGAAGATAGAAAGAAAGAGATTAGAATATAACGACTAGCTATTTGCGACCTCACCTTGGCGAGGATCAAGCGTAAGCATCATGGTCGTTTTAAGGATAAAGAAAAGAGAGAAGAAAGAAAGAACAAGAAATAACAACAACTAGTTAACAAATTAAAATTACAAGCAATTAACAAGAGAATAAGACAAGCAAAATAATAAACGGTTCTTCTTTATTCATCATTCTTGACTCACAAGCTCACTACAAGTTTTAATGGAGAAGAGATGAGAAGAGGAAGAAGAACATGTATTCTAAAACCTAGAGAAAAATACAAGATTATGGACCCCTTCCTTCAAAAGTTCTGGGCTATTTATAGGCTGAAAAATGAAAACCTAGGGCAACCACCAGAACACAACTGAAAAGACCAATCTACCCCTGAAATACGACCCTCTGACTCGCCAGTATGGCCGCGGATCCGCGGCCTACGCCTCCTTATGCCGCGGATCCGCCGCACTCTGGTGGAGTCAGGGCATGGGGTTCTTGGTACTTCCCTGGTCTGCTGTCCCCTCTTGTCTGGTACATGTATTTTCTGAAAATACTTCCACATTTCTTCCAGAATTTCTGTTGAGGGAAAGGTGGACTTTGGACATGGATTTTCTTGAGCTCCGCGTAGATTTCTTGGTCTTGGTTTGCCATAGTGCTTTGTGCATGAAGGTGACAATTGATTTGTCATTTTGTCTCCTAAACTGGTATGTGGCATCAGACGGATAAAGAGCGGAGACCCGTGTTTTATCTGTGGTTGGCAGGAACTCAGATTTTGTCGTATTTTTCCATGTATTTCACCGTTTAGAGCCGAGAACCTGTATCCTGCAATTGACTAGCAAACACGGCTCAAGAGTATCTACCGATATGCAATGTGATAAAAATTGGGCGGTATGAAAATGCAAAAATCTGATATGAACAAATACCCCCAAACTTATCATTTGCTCATCCCAAGCAAAGCCAATTTATTCACAAAAAATTTCCTAACCCCACTTTCGCAGGGAACGCGATTGCACTGAGCATGTGCAACAAGCCGTTAAACCTCTAGGTGTCCCTAGTAGGAGGAGTGTTGTCTCCTGAGGGTTTTCAGCGGATACTATCCACAAAATCCGGTCAAGTTGGTTTTGTAAAATAACTAAGATTCAAACCCTAAAGTTTTGTTTCAGAAAATAACAATTCTATAATCCTAAGTCTAGACTATCGAACCTTTATTTTTCACACCTCGCTTCTTATTTAACTACAGATTTTATATGTCTTTGCAGTGCAAATAGTGTCGTTAAGTTCCAGAAAGGTCGATTAAAGTCATCATGTCGCACAATAAAGCCCAGATAACAATTTTAAAAGGATCATATAAGTTTTATAAAGAGTTAAGAATTTTTCAAGTTTCGTTTTCCAGTAAGGTTTCAACTTCAGAATTTCTATCTTCCTTAACAGGAAACTAAGTCATATTTTTCACTCCACCTTTTTCTTGTTTTCATTTCATACACACCTCTGTGAACGTGCAATAGTCTTTATCATAGAATAAAACCTTCATATCTTCGCTAAAATTTTTATAGAAGCCTGTCTTTTATCAAGATTATTCTCACACAAAGAACCGTTAGGAATTTTAACTCAGAGAGAACACTTGCTTGACTTTGTTTTAATCTGGACTTTCTAGGCTTCTTAGCGAGCTTTGGGCTAATGCACCCAAACCAGTTGGTTTTAGGGCATTAGGTGTAGAAACACCCCAGCGGACTTAATTACTCAAGTTACCTAGGTCCAAAAACAAAAGACAGTTTGGCGTGAAAATCATGATGATTTAATACGAACGGAGATATAACCAGTAGTTCAATTATTTATTTTTTGGATAAAAGACGTGTTTAGTGGGTTCGGTGTGTAATCATTCCAATCAAGTTTCAGATGGGTTATTTTTCAGACTTAGTTCCAATTAAGCCATCAATAACATTCCTTCATATTCACTCACTTCATAAACTATTCTTGATATTACTTATTTCCGAACAAACCTATTTGATCCTCAGAAAATCATTTATCCGTTTAAAAGTTTTTAGACATAAAAAGACTTGTCATCTAATTTCCAAAAACTCACGACACGTGTAGTGTGATGTAAAGACGTATATCAGCTATAGTTAACTTTAAAGGAGGGTTATCTTTCAGGTTTTCAAAATCTAAACATAAGATTTAGTTATTCTTATTTTATCAAACAAAACCGTCGAAATGTTGAATCAGAGTCCTCCCACTAGCTAACTTGACAGAAAAGTTTTTATGTTTTTAGAAAATTTTCAGATTTTTATGGATTTTAATATGCAGATGCAAAATATACATATGAATGCGAAGGTTATGGATTTTAATATGCAGATGCAAAATATACATATGAATGCGAAGGTAAGAAATACGTACCGAGCGTACCCCCAAACTTAAACTGGACAGTGTCCTCACTGTCATTGCATGAAGAGATCATTTGAAGGGTCAAAATTGTCGGTAGCGATACACAATTTTTTTTGTTTTTGTTTTTAAAGAAAAGAAAAAGAAAAAGAATATACACAAGTATATACAAAATGGTTTGTACATACCCCCAAACTTATTTGGAACAGTGTCCACTTGTTCTTGGCTGGATAACCGAAGTTTGGAGGTAGGCAGAGGAAGATTATGCAGGGTAAACCGGCTCCTGTAAGAACAGGAGCTCCTCTGTGGGTTCGGCGCTAAGGTACGGTTTGCATCGGTGTCCGTTCACTTTGAAAATGAACCGTCCTTTGGATTTTCCAAATCCACAGCGCCATGCGGATACACATTCCGCACAAAATACGACCCTTTCCAGCGGGATCTGAGCTTTCCAGGATGGAAGTGAAGTCTGGTGTCGTAAAGCAGTACCTGCTGACCAGGTACGAAGGTTTTGCGCAAAAGGTGTTTATCGTGAAACACCTTCGTTCGATTCTTAACGACAACCGCGTTATCGTAAGCCTCATCCCTAAGCTCGTTCAGTTCGTTCAACTGCAGCTTCCGATGGCTGCCCGCATCTTCGAGAGACAGATTCAGCTCCTTTATCGTCCAAAATGTGCGATGCTCTATTTCGACAGGTAGGTGGCAGGCTTTTCCGTACACAAGCCGATAGGGAGACATGCCAAGGTCGGTCTTATAAGTGGTTCGAAATGCCCAAAGGGCATCAGTGAGTTTCAGCGACCAATCCTTACGGTTCTTGAAAACCGTCTTCTCCAGTATCTGCTTGATTTGCCGATTTGAAACTTCGTCCTGCCCGCAGGTTTGGGGGTGGTAGGGCGTAGAGAGCTTATGATTAATGGAGTATTTCCGCATCAAGGCCTCGAAAGTCTTGTTGCAGAAATGACTGCCATTGTCGCTAATGATCGCTCGGGGGTGCCCAAAATGGGAGAAAATGTTTTCTTTAAGGAACCTAACGACAACCTTGTTATCGTTAGTCCGGCTGGGCACAGCCTCGACCCATTTAGAGACGTAATCAACAGCGAGAAGGATGTACAAGTTCCCGAAAGAGCTGGAAAACGGCCCCATGAAATCTATCCCCCAAACATCGAAAATCTCCACAACCAAGATCGGTTGGAGCGGCATCTCGTTCCTCCGGGATATCCGGCCCATGTGTTGGCACCGGGAGCAAGTCTTGCAATAGTCATGAGCGTCTTTGAAGAGTTGTGGCCAGTAGAAACCACATTGCAAGATCTTCTCAGCTGTCTTTCTGGGGCCAAAATGCCCGCCACACGCTTGATCGTGGCAAAATGACAGCACACTCTTGAATTCCTCGTCAGGGACACACCGACGAATAATCTGGTCGGGACAGTACTTGAACAAATAGGGTTCGTCCCAGTAAAAGTGTTTTACTTGGGATAAGAAGCGAAGTCTGTCCTGACTTGACCATTCAGTCGGTAGTAATCCCGTGGCCAAATAGTTTACAATATCTGCGAACCAGGGTTCGCAAGATACCGTCAAGAGCTGTTCATCCGGGAAAACGTCATTGATCGGGATTGGAAGCGAAGGCGAAGAAGGAAGTCGTGAGAGATGGTCGGCAACGACGTTTTCACATCCTCGTTTGTCCTTAATGACAAGGTCAAACTCTTGAAGCAATAGGATCCAACGTATCAGCCGAGATTTTGCATCTTTCTTCGCAAAAAGATGGCGCAGAGCAGAATGGTCTGTGAAGACAATGACTGGCGAGCCGATGAGGTAGGGCCTGAACTTTTCTAAAGCAAATACAACAGCTAAGAATTCCTTCTCAGTTGTTGTATAATTGAGTTGGGCGTCGTTCAGGGTTCGGCTCGCATAATAGATTACGTGCGGCATCTTGTTGATATGTTGTCCAAGGACAGCACCAATGGCAAAGTCGGATGCATCGCACATAATCTCAAATAGGTGCGTCCAGTCAGGGGAAGAAAGAACGGGAGCAGAAGTGAGTGAGCGTTTTAGTGACTCGAAGGCAGTCACACAGCTCGAGCTGAAGTCGAATGGCGTATCCTTGGCCAGCAAAAGAGTCAAGGGCCTAGCAATCTTGCTAAAGTCCTTGATGAACCGTCTATAGAAACCGGCATGGCCAAGGAAGGCTCGGATATCTCTGACGCAACGGGGAGGAGGTAGATTGGAAATGACCTCAATTTTTGCTTTATCAACCTCTATGCAATTTTGCGAGATGATATGTCCTAAGACAATACCTTCGCGCACCATGAAATGGCACTTCTCCCAATTCAAAGTGAGATTCTTGTCCTTACATCGGGTAAGGACAGCGTCAAGATGCAGCAAACACTCGTTGAAGGAATCACCGAAGATGGAGAAGTCATCCATGAAAATCTCCAGAAATTTTTCCACCTTGTCTGAGAAGATTCCCATCATACACCGCTGGAAGGTAGCGGGCGCATTGCATAACCCAAAGGGCATGCGACGATATGCGAATGTGCCGAAAGGACAAGTGAAAGTGGTCTTGTCCTGGTCTTTTTCGGTGATGGGAATTTGATTATAGCCGGAGTAGCCATCAAGAAAGCAGTAGTACTCGTGTCCGGCCAATCGTTCAAGCATCTGGTCAATGAAAGGTAGCGGAAAGTGGTCTTTCCGTGTTGCGGCGTTGAGTTTTCTGTAATCGATGCATACTCGCCACCCAGTTTGGGTGCGAGTAGGGATTAACTCGTTTGCCTCGTTGGTTATGACCGTGATGCCCGACTTCTTGGGGACAACATGAATGAGGCTCACCCACTGGCTATCAGAGATAGGGTAAATGATACCACTATCTAGACATTTTACGATCTCCTTCTTCACAGTCTCTTTCATGACTGTATTGAGACGTCTTTATGGATCCCGGGCTGGTTTGGCATCATCCATCAGATGAATGTGATGCTCATCGATCAGGGGACTAATCCCCTTGATGTCCGCCATGGACCAGCCAAAAGCTTGCCTGTTGCTGTGCAAGACCGCGAGAAGGGCTTTCTCTTGCTCTGGAGCTAGAGAAGCCGAAATGATGACAGGGAGGGTCTCGTTCTCACCTAAGTAAGCGTACTTAAGGTGAGACGGCAAAGGCTTGAGTTCGAGCGTTGGAGGTGAAACGATGGAAGGCAGGATTGGTGCAGAGGTCTCGAACTCAAAGGACTCCAGCAAAGGTTCAAAACAAGTGTAAGCGACCGAGTCGGATGGTTCAGGTAACTCATCCGGAAATTCGAAAGATTCAAACTCGGGTTGTGCGCGGCTAAGATCGTTTGAAAATGTGAAACACTCGTAGTCGTTGTCGGGCGCAGAAACAGCAGCAGGTTCGAAGAGAAACGCACTAGTGGCGTCAAGATTATCGTGATCAAACAGAAACTCCTCGAATTCACATTCTTCTGGGGTGATCTCCTGGATCGAGCAGACGTCCAGTATATGAGCATTAGGTTCGGCGGGCTAATTCCCCAACCTAAAAATGTTGAGTTCAATCGTCATGTTTCCAAAAGAGAAGTTTATCGAACCATTGCGACAATTGATCACAGCATTTGAGGTTGCAAGGAATGGGCGACCGAGTATCACCGGAATTTGATTCCAGGGGTTAGCTACAGGCTGTGTGTCTAATACAATGAAGTCAACGGGGAATATGAAGTCCCCGACTTTGATTAACACATCCTCTAGCTCACCCCTAGGATGGGTGATCGATCGGTCGGCCATTTGGAGAGTGCAGTGCGTGGGTTTCAGCTCTCCGATGCCTAATTGCTCGTATACTGAATACAGAAGCAGGTTAACACTGGCACCAAGATCTAATAGTGCGCGGTTGATGTTCTTATCCCCAATAGTAATAGAAATCGTAGGACAGCCAGGGTCCTTCCGTTTTTGTGGTAAAGATTGGGTAAGAGCATCACTCACAGCACTAGCCAAGAAAACTTTCTTTGGTACTGAGATTTCCTCTTTTTCGTGCACAAGTCCTTTAAGATTTTCGCGTAGCACGGGACTTGTTGGACAGCATCTAAAAGAGGAATGTTAATGTTAACCTGCTTAAATAATTCCAGAATCTTCTCCATTTGAGGATTTTGTTTATTAGACCTCAACCGGTTTGGAAATGGAACATTTTGAAAATTGGTTGAGTCTAATGCTGGAGGAGGAGATTGTGGAGTTGGAACGGATCCCAGAACAGGTGTTTTCGTGGAGTGAGAAGTGGGTCCGTTCAGAGCAGAAGAAGAGGAAGGAGAGCCTTGTGAAGAACGGAGAATAGGCTCAGAAGACGAAGAAGAAGAAGAAGAAAAAGAAGAAGAAGAAGAAGAAGCAGCGGCCGGGGTGTCATCGTTGATCCGTTTGCCAGTGTTGTTTTGCAGCATCCTTCCCGATCTCAATGTGGTCACGGCACTCACATTATGATTCTGTTGTTCAAGAGCAACATGTACATTCTGTGGGTGACCGGGATTTGGGAGTGGTTGGGACGGGAGCTTCCCCTTCTCTCGCTCGCTTAAGGCCGCATTCAGTTGTGCAATCTGGGCCTCGATGGTTTTGATGCTTTGCCCGTGAGCGGCAGTGTGTTGCACTAAGGACTGAATGGAAGACTGGATGTTTGCGGTGGACTGAGTCGATTGTTTAACGAACGCCTCCAGACTTCGTTCGAGCGAGGAAACCTTATCGTTGTTTGATGGAACAAAGTTGTTTGGTGGAAAAGAATTGTTGGGTGCAAAGTTGTTCGTCTGATTTTGGAAAGGTTGGAGTTGGAAGGGCTGCTGAAACTGCTGTTGAGTTTGTTGTTGCGCTTGTTGTTGCGGCGGAGGGCCCCTTTGGAAATTGTTGCCTTGGAATTGATTCTGATTCTGATTCCAGGCGAAATTGGGATGGTTCCTCCAACCGGGATTGTAGGTGGAAGAGTATGGATCATTCCTCGGTCTTTGCTGAAATGCAGCATTAACCTGATCCTGTCCTTGCGATGGTGGATTGTAAGGACACTCTTCGGTCAAGTGAGAAGGATCGGAACAACAAGCGCAAATGGTACGAAGGGGAAGAACAGGGGGAGGAGCAGGAGAAGAGAATTTGCTCTCTATCGCTTCAAGCTTTCTCGTTATTGCAGCCATCTCAGCTTTCATCGCAATAGAGGCGTCAAGTTGGTGAATTCCTACCCTAGACTGACCGGTAGAAGTGGAGGTAGAAGAAGAAGAAGTCGGTCTGGTGCTCTCCCATTGTAGCTGTTGGGGTAAAAATTTACACCCCGGTTGACCAAGTCAAAATCCAAGTCAACCCCAAGCTAAGTGGGCCCAAGCCAAGACCCAGTGGGGCCCATGCCCGGGTCGAGCCCGAACATGAAGCGGCCGGCCTCCCCCACGCCAAGATAAAATTTTTGTAATAAATAATTTTGTTGTATTTCTTTTATTTTATTTTTGGACAAATGTAAGGAAAAATAGGCATAAAGCCAAATTTTTGTAAAGCCCATGGCTTATGTGCAAAAAGAAATGGCACATGAGCCATGGGATAGGCAAGATGCCATTTTGTGAAGCCCAAGGGGCTATGTGTAAAGTGTATGGCCTATAAAGGCAAAGATAATGGAAATATCTCAACAACTTTTTCTCTCTCCAAAAAAGTCTCAGAGCTGAGCTCTTTCTTCCATCTTCAAGGTTCCAAAACCTTCTTCTTTCTCTTGAATTAAATCAAGAGTTTTACTCTTCCTTTTTCAAAACAAATTAGTTTTTCACTACAAAACCAACAAAGGGGAACATGGATCTATCATTAGATCTGAAAAAGAAGAGATTTTGAGATTTCACATCTCTTGATCTTCAAGATCCAGCAAGCAACAGGAGGAAGAAGAACATCGTTCACTAAATCCAAAAAAAAAACACACACTCAGGAGTCCAACTCCTCTCTGTTTTCTCTTCTGAGAAATTTGTTTTAGCAGCGCGCAGCGCAAGTGCGCAAAGCGCCCGCGTGCCGACATGTGGCGCGCGCGCTTGCGCACCTGCGCGCTTGTGCAAGCGCGCAAAGCGCCCGCGTGCCGACACGTGGCGCGCGCAGCGCTTGCGCAAGCGCGCAAAGCGCCCGCGTGCCGACACGTGGCGCGCGCGCTTGCGCACCTGCGCGCAGCGCTCATGCGCAAAGCGCCCGCGTGCCGACACGTGGCGCGCTTGCGCACCTGCGCGCAGCGCTCATGCGCAAAGCGCCCGCGTGCCGACACGTGGCGCGCTTGCGCCTGAGCGCACAGCACCTAAGCGCACAGCGCCCAAGGTGCTGCCCCACGCATCCTTTGGATGCCCTTTTCCCTTTATTTATATATACATGTATATATATACACATGTATACAAATGTACACATACACATACTCGCTACACTCTCCCCCTCAAAAAAAATTTCGGGCCGGGGCGCTGCCCCGAACCCCGCAAGGGGGCTGCTAGCCCCCTTGACCCCCAGCCCGCTATTCGGGTAGCGAGACCCCCCGTAAAAACTCTGCGTGGCTCCCGATATATCCAAACCCCCCTTTCAGAACAGAACACACGTACACTGCACATTTGAGTTCGCATGACCAGTTTAACCCGTTAATCAGAGGTTCCCTCGCCCCAAAGGCGAGGAGTAATTAACGGCAGCTTAGTCCGCGGCTGCCGGAGATTCGGATCCCCACAATCATTAAACCCCGGCCTACCCTAGGCAGGGGGAATCTGTAGTACGCCTGACAAGCGTGCACATATTCCCATCTCAATGGGGTGACGAAAAGCACCCTACAGCTTCTGGCACGCCCGGTGGGACCAATCTCTCCTCTCATATTTCGGGTTAAACATTCATGTGAACTCAATCAATATACATATCGATTGCCTATACTGAAATGATGTTCTTTTTTTCCGTGCAGCAATCAACCTTCGACGACAATGTCTCCCCAGACGAATTCAGCTTCCAACGTGACCCCGATTCCGTACGTAGTCAAGATCAACGCTCGTGTGGTTCTCCCCGCAAGCCTCAGTCGACAATGGGAGGAACCGCCCCGCCAGTTTGGCTCTGTCATCATCTACCCTGCCAGAAGCGCTCATCTGGCAGAGATCCCGGCGGAACAGGTGGCCAAGCCGGTCTCAAGGGGTAAGAGGCCGAATGTCGTGATCGCCAAGGCACCACAACCGAAGCTCAAGACGGTATCTGAACGATTCTCTGGCGCTCCAGCGGGGTGCAAGAACTTCGGTACAAAGGGCAAAATCAAATGTTGCGGACGAGCTCAGGCGATGACTCCAACGTATGCACAATCGAGCGTATCTCCAAGGCCCTCCATCGCCCGGTCTGCGGCGTCTTCCCAAAGAGCTGAAGTCTGCCAGGTGCTTAGAACAGAAAAGTTAAGGCAGAAGCGGCTCAGGTATCGAGCCAACAAGAGGGCCAAGGCTTCGGCCAAATGGAATCGTGTGAAGTTCCAAGTGCAGGGTTGCCCCACGACGACGACTGAGTCGGACGTAAGAATCAGCAATTCCTTCGAGCCTCTGAAGTGGGTTCAGAAAAATGCCATGACCGCCAGAATCAAGAAGACAGCGGTCCGAACAGTGCCACAAAGAGACGTGTCCCAGCCCCAACAGAAAAAGTATGACACGGTCTCTTCAAGAGTCTATCAAGCACTCTGTGCCGCACGAAAGCAGCGGGGCAAACCCAGAAAAGAAGCGCCAGCACCATTTGAGCAACTAGTTAGGCCAGCCGCCTTCAATCGACTACCAGCTACCAAAACAAGGGGGTCAAGGCAACGATCCCTGAAATCAGCCGCCAATGATAGAAAGACGGCCGGATATATCATCCATACGGTCTATATGGCGGGCGGGCACCCCAGCGACAACCTTCGCAGCAAAAGCAAGGATGGGGCCACCACATCCCAAGCCCAATCTAGCCTGAATGTGGTTGCCGCCGCCCAAGAACAGCCACCCCCGCTAGATAAAGAAAACCCTCTCGATGAGGATGATAGGCAGAAAGACCCCTCGGTCCATGCAGAGTCAAGCTCGGACAGCGAGGAAGAGCCGACTTTCCGCCCCAGGACTGCAGAGCAAGAGCTGCTTCAAGAGCTTCGAAAACAGCTCAGGAGCAAAGATAAAGAGATGGCTAAGCTCTATTCGAAGATTGACGACTTAACGAATGTGGTGATGCAGCTTACGGCTCAAATTACTCGAGCGCCTCCCAATTAAGCGCAAGCCGCTACTAATCAGCCGGGTGATGACAATCCGAGGCAGCCAATGCTTGTTCCTTCGGGTCCAAGACTGGTCGAGCCGCATGAAAGCCGGCCACACTCCGCTTCTGGGGACGCCTTGGCCCCAGATAGCACTATCCCGCTAACACAGGATCGGATAATGGATCTGGTCATCAGCAAGGTTAAAACATTGGTGGCCAAAGCTGAAGCTCAGAAAGAAATCGGCAGTAGTGGGCGGCCATACCCCGCGCAGTACGATCTGATTGAGTTCCCAAGCGGCTACGTCATTCCTAAGTTCGGAAGATTTGATGGAACGGGGAATGCAAACCAGCACGTCGCCCACTTCAAAGCATCGTACGGAAATACAGGGGGCAATGATGCGCTCCTTCTTCGTCAGTTTGTCAACAGCCTGACCGGCGTCGCTTTCGACTTGTACGCGAGCATACCAGACGGGTCCGTCATTACCTTCGCCCAAATGGAGTCTCTGTTCCGGCAAAGGTTCATGAGCGTCAGTGATAAAATCTCCATTGCCGACCTTGTGAGGACCAAGCCGGGAAAGAATGAAAGCAACACCGACTTTATCGCCCGATGGCGTAATCTCACAGTCAAGTGTGAACCGCCGCTGGAACAGGACCAGTCCGTCAGCCTTCTCATTGGGAACCTCAGCAATTGGATGGTCCCATTCTTGTGTACAGCGGGCCTCAAGACATTTCAGGAGCCAACCAAGAAAGTCCAGATGCTGGAACGCTTGAAGCAAGAGTCCCCGCCGGACTCTCAGAGAGACAAAACTTGGAAAAGCAAGCGGGACGACAACCGTAGAAGCGGGAGCTCCAGTAGTACCAATGTCTTCAATGCGTCCGACAGTGAAGAAAAGCGAAGGGCGGCCGAATCCAAAACTAACCGGTCTCGAAAGCCATTGCTGGGAGGAGATGGGCCCACCCTAGAGGAGAAAAAGAACAAGGTTTACTCTTTCAGAAGGGACAAGGTTCGCAAGATATTTAAAGATGCCTTGAACAACGGCCTACAATTGCCGGAGTCGAAAAGACCCCAAGAAGCAAAAATGACCGACAGTCCTCTGTATTGCCCGTACCACCGAGTAGTGAGCCATGCGATCGAGAATTGCTATATCTTCAAAGACTGGGTCGAGAAGCAGTACAAGGCTGGAGAGATCGAGCTGTCCAAAAACGTGTTGGTGAACAATCAAGTTGCAACCGCCAACTTTATACAGACAAAAATTGAAGCCTTCTGGGAGCAGATAGCTAAACCTAATGCCCTGTCAAACGAAACTGACTCATCGCGGCCTCCGTGGAGTACACACATATCTAATAAGACGGAGAAGATGATAAAGCTACTTCGGAAGGAACCCAGGATGGAATGGGAAGGGCAGAAGAAGCCTACCAGTCCAGCTGCCAATGCGGCTCCATCAGGCTCAAAATCCAAGAAGCTGAAGAAGAAGAAAAGTGCAGCTCGGCGCGAAAAAGAGTCTTCAGGGAAATCGACCATTCAAAAATATATCGATTCCCTCGAAGAATATGAATAAAAGGAAAGAACATTGATTCAATTGAAGGAGTTCTTCCCTGTACAAGCGGCTGAAATTCTGGAGGAGTTAGAAGAAGACCCTAATGAAGAGATCCCAGTAGTGACCTGCTATGCCATCCATCTCGGCAGCGACTCCGAGGATGAGCTCTGTTTTCCCGAAGAGGACGAGGAGCTCACCACAATGGCCAATCAAATCCAGCTCACTAGCGGCAGGGCTCTACCGCCAAATCAGGGCAACGCCCCAAAAGGGAAGGAAAAACAAGTCGCTAATGAAGAAGATGGCAGAGAACCAGCCGATGAAAACACAAGTCCTTCCTCGGTGGACTATAATGTCTTGGCGCATCTCCGGAAGCTTCCGTCTCTCCTGAGCATCTATGACGCCTTGGTCCTATCTAAGGAGCTTAAAGATGTTCTCATTCACGCTCTACAAAACCCCGAGCGGTATCAGGCTCATTTTGCGGAAATTAATATGAAAGAAGCCCAGCACGCTTTGCATGCCGCCGCAGTCACATTTAAGGATGAAGACTTGCTACTGGGAACGGCTGAGCATAATCGGCCGCTTTACGTTACCGGGTACAGCGACGGAGATCGAATTAATCGCATATTGATTGATCCGGGGTCCTCGGTGAATATCATGAACTTGCGAACTCTGAAGAGTTTATCAATGGACGTCCGACACCTGTCAAGGGAAAGGATTGTCATTCAAGGCTTCAACCAAAATTGCCAGCAAGTTCTGGGGTCTATAGCTTTGCCAATCAAATTTGGGGATCTGCAAACTGAAGCTAAGATATACGTGATCGACGCCGACACGTCTTATAAGATTCTCTTAGGGCGGCCGTGGCTCCACGGTTACGGGATCATTCCGTCAACTCTCCATCAATGCATGAAGTATACTAAAAATGGCGAAGAAAGACGCATTGACGGAGACATTCAGCCGTTCGGTGTGCATGAAGTCCGGTATGAGGATTCTCGGTACTTTATGAACCACCAAAATGCTAAGCCACAACTGACTGAGGATAGACCATCCCCAAGGCTCAAAAGCAAATCTGCGCCGGCTGTCACATTCAAAAGTAAAAACGCCCAAGTGCGCCCACATTTCGGTAGCGACACTGACGAGTCCGACGCTGGAAGCCCGTCCTTCCGTAAAACTAGCCCTCGTTTCGGCAACGATACAGACGAATCTGTTACTGAAGGCCCATCTAGCAGCAAAGTCCACCCTCATCTTGGTAGCGACACTGAAGAGTCGGAGGAAGAGGACCTGCCGTGCAACAGCGATGCAGATTGGACCCCTATGCAACAAGCGAAACTACGAGAGACCTTTGAAGTTGCAGAAGGGTCCCTAGCCGTCACAAGGGTACCAGAGCAAATGTGCAAAGAGCTCGATGCATTATCAATCTCCACCGTGGACCAGCTGAAAACTTTCTACATTCCCGGGAGGAAAAATGGACAGAAGGGCATCCTGTTTTATGGGTCAAACCCCGTTGTGCACCCGGACGATCTTTCTGTCGCGTGCCTTCCCTATGAGAGAGGCATAAGAGCCGTTCTCAATCCCAGATACTATGCGCCCGAGATGCGGGAATACTTTAAAAAGTGCGGATGCCGGTTATATCAAACGGAGTCCGAAGCAAAGTTTTACGAAGGGCTATGGTATCCGCCCCACGTCCGAGCACTCATCGATGGACGAATTCCAGATAGACGGGGCATAGGTTACATTCAACCTGATTCCAAAGCGTGCTACATGATCCATGTTGGTGAGGCCAGCGAAAGATCAAATGATGATGACGAGATAGCCGAGCCAGAAGAAGCTCCTCAAGAGCTCGAAGATGGCGGACAAGCAACCTTTGATGAGCTAGCCGAGATTGACTTAGGAACGCCCGATAATCCAAGGCCGACCTACATCAGCTCGCTCTTGTCAGAGGAAATGAAAGAGCAGATAATTGCCCTGCTGCGTGAGTTCGTCGACTGCTTCGCGTAGACATACAAAGAAATGCCTGGCCTTTCCCCTGAGGTAGCCGTGCATAAGCTGGCTATATCTCCTGATGCTAAGCCAGTCAAACAAGCTCCTCGAAGAATGAGAAGGGAGTTGGAAGAAAAGGTCATCGAGGAAACCAAGAAGCTCATCGATGCCGGCTTCATCAGGGAAGAGAAATATGCAGACTGGATCGCATGCATAGTCCCAGTGAAGAAGAAAAATGGGCAGATCCGAGTTTGTGTCGATTTCAGGGACCTCAACAAAGCATGTCCTAAAGACGACTTCCCGCTACCGGTCATGGAAATGATGGTCGATGACACCTCAAATTACGAGCTGTTCACCTTTATGGATGGCTCGTCTGGATATAATCAGATCAAGATGTCGCCTGAGGATGAGAAACACACAGCATTTCGAACCCCGATCGGGATATATTGCTACAAGGTGATGCCGTTCGGACTGAAGAACGCAGGTGCTACATATCAAAGGGCAATGACTAATATCTTTGATGACCTAATCCATAAAGTCGTCGAATGTTACGTTGATGACTTGGTCGTCAAAACTAAGGCCAAGACCGACCACATCCAAGATCTTAGGACCGTTCTCACCAGACTGAGGGAATACGATCTGAAGATGAATCCTCTGAAGTGCGCTTTTGGCGTGTCATCGGGAAAATTCCTGGGCTTCATAGTCCGACATTGAGGGATCGAAGTTGACCCATCAAAGATAAAGGCCATCATGGAGATGCCCCCTCCGAAGAGTCTGACGCAGCTAAGATCTTTTCAAGGCAAGCTTGCTTATATAAGGAGGTTTATCTCAAATTTATCGGGGAAATGTAGGCCCTTCTCAAAGCTCATGAAGAAAGGAGCTCCTTTTATCTGGAATGCCGAATGTCAAGAGCGTTCGAAAGCATCAAACAATACTTATTGCACCCTCCAGTGCTGGCCGCTCCCATCCCAAATAAACCGCTGATTCTCTACACTGCCGCGCTGGACGAGTCACTCGGTGCGCTCCTTGCCCAGAATAACGAGGAGGGAAAAGAAAATGCCCTCTACTACCTCAGTCGAACTCTAGTCGGGGCGGAACACAACTATTCCCCAATCGAAAAGCAATGCCTGGCTCTGATATTTGCTGTGAAGAAGCTGAGGCACTATCTGCTGGCTCATCGGGTTATGCTGATCTCCAAGGTCGACCCGCTCAAACACCTGATGACCAAAGCGAGCCTAGCCAGCAGAATGGCAAGATGGGCTGTTATGCTGCTTGAGTTCGACATAGTTTACACTCCTCAGAAAGCAGTAAAAGGGCAAGCTCTTGCAGACTTTCTCGCTGCTCATCCCATACCAGAAGGGTCGCTGCTAAATTGTGAGTTACCCGATGAACAAGTGCTGCACCTCGAGGAAGATAAACCATGTTGGGAGCTCTACTTTGATGGAGCCTCGTCAATAAGGACCTCCAGTAAATCAAGCGTCCCGGAGGTAAAAGCGGGGATAGGATTGGTGTTCATCACGCCATCAATGGGAACCCTACGACGTTCTTTTGCTCTCACCGAGCCTCGAACGAACAATGAAGCTGAGTATGAAGCTCTGATAGCTGGTTTGGAACTCGCCATAGAAATGGAAATCCTTCGGCTACGAGTTTACGGTGACTCCCAGCTTGTCGTCAACCAAGTAAGCGGCGACTATAAGATATACAAACCTGAGTTAGCTCGGTACAGAGGCCGGGTGGTGGAACTCATGAAACGGTTCACTCACATTGAACTAATGAGAGTCCCTAGAGCGTTGAATGGAAAGGCTGACATACTCGCTCGCTTAGCCAAGGAGCTGGCTGATCCTGACATGGACGAAATTCTGATCACAGTCAGGAGCCGACAAATTCTACCCCCAGTCTCTCTACGAGAAGAGGAAAGCGCGGAACAGAAGAGCAGTCCTGCGGAAGAAGTTTCGATCATCCAAGACGAGCCCGATTGGAGAAAACCCTTCATAGAGTACCTCCGATATGATAAGCCGCCCGAAGAAAAATCTGTGAGGATTCAGCTGAAGAAAAGAGCTCTCCGATACGTGTTTGTAAATGACACGTTATACCGCAGGTCATATGACCAACTCTGGCTCAGGTGTCTGTCATTGGCCGAAGCCTAAAAGGTCATGAAAGATGTCCACTCGGGCGTTTGCGGTGCTCACCAATCTGGCCCCAAGATGCGACTTCAAATCAAACGGCTTGGGTATTACTGGCCCACCATGATACGAGATTGCGGAGAGCATGCAAAGAAATGTTATATCTGCCAAATTCACGGTGCTTTTATTCACAAGCATCCCAATCCATTGCATCCTACAGTGGCGTCGTGGCCTTTCGAAGTTTGGGGCACCGACATTGTTGGCCCAATTGATCCTCCATCATCTAAAGGCCACCGGTTTATACTAGCCGCGACAGACTACTTCTCCAGATGGGCTGAAGCTGTCCCGCTAAAAGAAGTTAAGACAAAGGATATTCTGACATTCTTCCAGCATAATATTCTATACCGCTTCGGTACACCAAGAAGAATCATTTCTGACAACGGGCCTTCTTTCAAGAGCTTCAATGTCTCAAGGTTCGCTACTCAGCACAAGATAGACTGGAGATATTCCTCTATCTATAATCCAAGAGCCAATGGGCTTGCCGAAGCCTTCAATAAGACTCTATGCAAGCTCCTGAGGAAGAATGCTTCAGCCAACAAGAGAGACTGGAATCTCAAACTTCACGAGGCGTTGTGGGCATATCGTACCACGCAACGTACTCCAACTCAGTCCACTCCATACTCATTGCTCTTCGGGGTGGAGGCGGTCCTCCCCCTCGAAGTCGAAGTTCCAAGCTTAAGAATGGTCGTTCAGCACGAGTTGACGGAGGAGGAAAACGTGCTCCTTCGACTCGAAGAACTCGATGCCCTCGAAGAAAAGAGGCTCGCGGTGCAGCAAAATCTGGAGCTATACCGAGCCCAAATGTCACGGGCCTATGACAAGATAACCCGTCTCCGCGCTTTCAAGAAAGGTGAATTGGTGCTGGTCCTCAAAAGACCGATCATCCCCAATCGACATGCCAAGGGAAAATTCGAGCCGAACTGGGAAGGACCATACGTCATCGAGAAAGTGTTCGACGGAGGATCCTACCAACTAATAAGTGCCGAGGGAGAAAGGCCCATGCCACCCATCAATGGCCGATATCTCAAGAAATACTACACATGAATGCTCCAAGTTGCAGGCGAATTGAGCACATCAGCCGTACGGTCTGGATCAGACATCCTGCAAAACTGTATACAATCCACGGGCGTAAATGACCCTATTTCTCCCAAATCCTGCCGGTGAGACTGCTTTGAAAGTCCCACCAGCGGCCAAAAAAAAAGGGTATGTCCACAAGCAAAACGGGCACGGATGAAAACCCGAAAGGGCTCCGTGAGTAAAAACAGCAGGACTACCGGCGAGTCTGTGAAAACCCGAAAGGGCACAAACTCGTGAAAAGAGATGAAATACACTCGCAAAGCCCTCTCGACCTTGCGAGGAGAAAACCCCTGCGTGAGATCCTTACGACTCACAAAGGAGCAACACACTTAGGAATGCTCACGATTCCTAAGGAGAAAATACACCTGCGGGATCCTTACGACTCGTAGGGAGAAAATGCTTTTATGGGACCCTCACGGCCCATAAAATTGAAAAGCCTTAGGTGATAGGGACCCAAACCTGTCTCCTAAGCCATCGTTCCCCAACGGGCAACGGCAAATGATGAGTCGCTCCTGGCATTTCGCTTCAGTGTTAGCGGTGCTGATGCCGACCAAAAACCCAAATCCCAAGTACTCCCAAGGCAAATGATGAGTTGCTCCTGGCGTTATTCCAGTGCAGCAATACTGATGCCAAACAAGGTCTAAATTCCAAGTCCCCAATCCCCAAATAGCGAATGATGAGTCGCTCCTGATACCATATTCCAGTGCAGCGATGCAGACGCCAACCAAATTCCAAATCCCATACCCTAACGGCGAGTGATGAGTCGCTCCTGGTGCCATATTCCAGTGCAGCGATGCAGACGCCGGCAAAGTCCCGAAATTTTTCCGGCCCTACGGTCTGGATCATACATCCTGCAAAACCGTATACAATCCACGGGCGTAAAACAATCCCAATTTCTCCCAAATCCTCTCGGGGCAAATGATGATTCGCTCCTGGCATTATTCCAGTGCAGCAATGCAGATGCCAAACAAAAACCCCAATTCCCAAATCCTCTCAAAGACAGATGACGATTCGCTCCTGGTACCATATCCCAATGTAGCGATGCTGATGTCAACCCAAATCAAAATCAACAAGTCAACTTCCACTCCGACACCGCAGAAAGCGAAGCGAGTCAGAATCCAATATCGACACCGCAAGAAGCGGAGCAAGTCAAGTCGACCCCTGACACTGCAAGAAGCAGAGCAAGTCAAATCAAGCATCGACCGTCCAAGTCGCTAAAAGGGCAACATCGACCGTCCAAGTCGCTAAAAGGGCAGCATCGACCGTCCACGTCGCTAAAATGGCAGCACCGACCGTCCAAGTCGCAAAAAGGGCCGAACCGACCGTCCAAGTCGTAAAAAGGGCAGAATCGACCGTCCAAGTCGCTAAAAGGGCAACATCGACCGTCCAAGTCGCTAAAAGGGCAGCATCGACCGTCCACGTCGCTAAAATGGCAGCACCGACCGTCCAAGTCGCAAAAAGGGCCGAACCGACCGTCCAAGTCGCAAAAAGGGCAGCATCGACCGTCCATGTCGCAAAAATGGCAGCACTGACCGTCCACGTCGCTAAAAGGGCAGCACCGACCGTCCACGTCGCTAAAAGGGCAGCACCGACCGTCCACGTCGCTAAAAGGGCAGCATCGACCGTCCAAGTCGCTAAAATGGCAGCACCGACCGTCCAAGTCGCAAAAATGGCAGCAACGACCGTCCACGTCGCTAAAAGGGCAGCAACGACCGTCCAAGTCGCAAAAAGGGTAGCACCGACCGTCCACGTCGTAAAAAGGGCAGCACAGGATTCCTACAAAGCGGGAACCAGATCACTCCGGGCCAGGGAAACGTCTATCACGGACACTCCGTCTCAGAGACATGTCAAGCAACGACCGTCCATGTCGTAAAAAGGGCAGTACCAGCTTCCCAAAAGGTGGGAACCAAATCAAGCCGCCTCCACGTGAAAGAAGATCCATCAATTTCATGCACACGACCCACATATGTGGTGTGCATTTATTGATGGGGGGCAATTTGTTGGGGTAAAAATTTACACCCCGGTTGACCAAGTCAAAATCCAAGTCAACCCCAAGCTAAGTGGGCCCAAGCCAAGACCCAGTGGGGCCCATGCCCGGGTCGAGCCCGAACATGAAGCGGCCGGCCTCCCCCACGCCAAGATAAAATTTTTGTAATAAATAATTTTGTTGTATTTCTTTTATTTTATTTTTGGACAAATGTAAGGAAAAATAGGCATAAAGCCAAATTTTTGTAAAGCCCATGGCTTATGTGCAAAAAGAAATGGCACATGAGCCATGGGATAGGCAAGATGCCATTTTGTGAAGCCCAAGGGGCTATGTGTAAAGTGTATGGCCTATAAAGGCAAAGATAATGGAAATATCTCAACAACTTTTTCTCTCTCCAAAAAAGTCTCAGAGCTGAGCTCTTTCTTCCATCTTCAAGGTTCCAAAACCTTCTTCTTTCTCTTGAATTAAATCAAGAGTTTTACTCTTCCTTTTTCAAAACAAATTAGTTTTTCACTACAAAACCAACAAAGGGGAACATGGATCTATCATTAGATCTGAAAAAGAAGAGATTTTGAGATTTCACATCTCTTGATCTTCAAGATCCAGCAAGCAACAGGAGGAAGAAGAACATCGTTCACTAAATCCAAAAAAAAAACACACACTCAGGAGTCCAACTCCTCTCTGTTTTCTCTTCTGAGAAATTTGTTTTAGCAGCGCGCAGCGCAAGTGCGCAAAGCGCCCGCGTGCCGACATGTGGCGCGCGCGCTTGCGCACCTGCGCGCTTGTGCAAGCGCGCAAAGCGCCCGCGTGCCGACACGTGGCGCGCGCGCGCTTGCGCAAGCGCGCAAAGCGCCCGCGTGCCGACACGTGGCGCGCGCGCTTGCGCACCTGCGCGCAGCGCTCATGCGCAAAGCGCCCGCGTGCCGACACGTGGCGCGCTTGCGCACCTGCGCGCAGCGCTCATGCGCAAAGCGCCCGCGTGCCGACACGTGGCGCGCTTGCGCCTGAGCGCACAGCACCTAAGCGCACAGCGCCCAAGGTGCTGCCCCACGCATCCTTTGGATGCCCTTTTCCCTTTTATTTATATATACATGTATATATATACACATGTATACAAATGTACACATACACATACTCCGCTACACTCTCCCCCTCAAAAAAAATTTCGGGCCGGGGCGCTGCCCCGAACCCCGCAAGGGGGCTGCTAGCCCCCTTGACCCCCAGCCCGCTATCCGGGTAGCGGGACCCCCGTAAAAACTCTGCGTGGCTCCCGATATATCCAAACCCCCCTTTCAGAATAGAACACACGTACACTGCACATTTGAGTTCGCATGACCAGTTTAACCCGTTAATCGGAGGTTCCCTCGCCCCAAAGGCGAGGAGTAATTAACGGCAGCATAGTCCGCGGCTGCCGGAGATTCGGATCCCCACAATCATTAAACCCCGGACTACCCTAGGCAGGGGGAATCTGTAGTACGCCTGACAAGCGTGCACGTATTCCCATCTCAATGGGGTGACGAAAAACACCCTACAGTAGCGT
This sequence comes from Agapanthus africanus, assembly GCA_030015575.1. NCBI lineage: Eukaryota > Viridiplantae > Streptophyta > Magnoliopsida > Asparagales > Amaryllidaceae > Agapanthus > Agapanthus africanus. The sequence goes on from JASDDO010000014.1 coordinate 221,888,138, forward strand.
TTGCTCCGCAAGGTCGTTAAAGAACTGCCACGCTTCCTCGTCAGATTTCGATAGGAAGTGGCCCTGACAGATGGTTTCCAACAACTGCTTCGTTGCTGGGTTCAGGTCCTCGTATAAGGTTTGGCAGAGTTGCCATTTCTCTATACCGTGGTGAGGACACTGAACAAGAAGGTCTTTGTACCGGTCAAAGCATTTCCAGAAGGGTTCAGAAGGAAGCTGAGAGAATTGGTTGATTTCATTGCGAATCCTTGCGGTTTTATGATTCGGATAGAACTTTTTGAGAAACGCTTTAACAAACTCGTCCCAACTGGTTATGGAATGGGAAGCGGTGCTATACAGCCATTTTCAGCAAGATCGCATAACGTGAACGGAATGACCCGTAGACGTATAGCATCGTCCGACAGCTGGGTGGTTTTCATCATGGCACAGACATTTTGAAATTTATTGATGAAGATATAGGCATCTTCAGATTCAAGCCCATGAAATCGTGGAAGCATGTTGATAAAGTGGGGCTTAATTTCAAAATTATCACCATTGGCCGGTGGAAGAGAAAGGCAGGTGGGAAGTGCAGAACGGGTGGGATAGAAATGATCCTGGAGCGCAATACGCGGCGGCGCTACAACAGGCGGGTGTGGTGGGTTATTGGTCTCCGTAGGAGGTGGAGCCAATCCAGGGGTGGTCAAAGAGATGTTCGGATTAAATCCTGACATCGCGGAAGAAAAGGTCGGTGAAAGTGAAGGTGAAGGCGAAGATGTATGAACAGAATTCCGGTCAACGTCGGAGTTGGCCGGCAAAGGTAGGGGTGAAAGAGGAGTGGACGGAGTATCGACGTCTGAGTCGATCGCGTAGTCGGTAGCGACTAACGTAACGCGGACGAGAAGGGCGCTAGTGTCCCGAGTCCAAGCGGATATACACTAAACGAGTTTAGTATAGTCAAAGCGGAGAAGGTGAGGGTAAGAAAACGTCAATGGAGAAACGATGGGTGGTGGGTGAAAAATGGATTTGGCGACAAAGGGCAAGTTTTTATAAAAGTTTTTGATTTTTTTCTTTTTTTTTTAGAAAGATCTTTACAGAAATATGTACGGACTTACGGCTTTAAGCAATCACAAACAAGATATGCACAATCACACCTAGATCTAGGGTCACCTAGGTCTGCTAGACCTGCTCCAGAACTTGATTGTCGAAGCAAAACTGTGTCGAGAAACGGGCTTAAAAATACACTGATCACGAGGCCAGGTAAGTGCAGAGATAAGGGGAGGTTTTCCAACGCTTTCGCGAAGTTCCATAATTAAATAACCCTTTCTCTTTTGGCGGTTGCGCCGTTAACACTTTCCTAGACACCCCGTAAACAATATACCGTTAAGCGAGGTTCTAAAACGGTTTAACTTCTCCTAATGAGCGCGAAGTCCTTAGGGCTGAAGTCTAGTATTTTTTTAATTACAATGGACAATGCATATGCTTTTGTGATTTTTGGGGTCCTGGGAAGGGTGATGAAATCCCCACCCAATCTGAATTGGTTTCAAGCCCCTTAAGTCCGTATTAAAGAATGCAAAGCGGTAACAAATCAACTGCAAACAATTTTTATTTTAGCGCGGCGCAAAGAATCCTGCACAAGAACAGTTTATTGGAAGGGGGAAGAGAATTTGCGCAAAGAAATGCTGCAGAAAACACAATTTATTGGAGTCCAGAGGAGTGGGAGAGAGAAGAGAGAGACTTACAGAGATTTTGGAAGCCTGAGGCCACCAAGTGGCCGCGGATCCGCGGCCTAAGACAACTTATGCCGCGGTTCCGCGGCAATGAAGTGGAGTTGGGGCTTCAATTTTTCTGTAGGTGCTCTGTTGGGTGTCCTCTACTTGCTTGGATGTGCTGAATTTTTATTTGCTTACTGTATCTGCTCCAGATTTTTACAGTAGACCGTTTGCTTCGTTTTGATCCGTCGCGGTGTAGCCGCGAAATGTGGGTCTATCTTCCTACGTCTTTGGCACTGTACTTGAACTCCGTATATTCTACGTCTTGGCCACTGAACTCGAACTTCGTATTTTCCCGCACACTTGCACAAAAACTAATCAAAAATAACAAGATGATTTTTTTACAACGTATATTTTTTTGTTTTGTTTTTCGGTTATATTTATATTCACAAGTTAACCCGAAATTACACAAAGAAATAAACAATCGTCTCCCCGGCAACGGCGCCATTTGATTGGTAGCAATTCTGCGTGTTCAAGTTTTAGTTAAATACCGCAATCAAGACGGTTTCGCTCGTAGCTAGCCGGTTGAGTACGGGTCGTCCGCAGGGAGATCGGAATCTTTTTCTATGTGTTTTAACGAGTTAAGTCCGAAGGTTCAGATTTTGTTTGTGATTATCAAAGTGGTAAAATGATATGTAAAGAGAGCTTGTTAGGGTTAGGATTAGGTTAGTTTGAGTTAGGAGTCTCCCACATCTTTCATTGCCCCTCTTAATATCGATGTTACGGTAATCGGCAACAATGGGGATTAGCACGACTAGGAAGGAACTTGCGAGTATAAGCTAGGCTTTCCAATGCATAAGTTCTTCCTTTTGGTGCTTGTCCGTCCGTTCTTGGCTCTTAGCCATAACCTCCGGTTAATTCAACCACAACCGGTCTCAGTACGGAATCACCGCTATCATGTAGGATAGGGTGCCGTAAGGAGCGGATTGTGGTTCAATTAACGGGAGTTGAATTAAGCTGTTGGGCAAGGAAAGAGTGAGAGAGATTTCCTTCTCTCAAACTTCCCTTATCCTACCCTAACAAGTATGAAACTACTCACACATCATGATACGGAAAAATAAAACAAAAGAGGAAGATAGAAAGAAAGAGATTAGAATATAACGACTAGCTATTTGCGACCTCACCTTGGCGAGGATCAAGCGTAAGCATCATGGTCGTTTTAAGAATAAAGAAAAGAGAGAAGAAAGAAAGAACAAGAAATAACAACAACTAGTTAACAAATTAAAATTACAAGCAATTAACAAGAGAATAAGACGAGCAAAATAATAAACGGTTCTTCTTTATTCATCATTCTTGACTCACAAGCTCACTACAAGTTTTAATGGAGAAGAGATGAGAAGAGGAAGAAGAACATGTATTCTAAAACCTAGAGAAAAATACAAGATTATGGACCCCTTCCTTCACAAAGTTCTGGGCTATTTATAGGCTGAAAAATGAAAACCTAGGGCAACCACCAGAACACAACTGAAAAGACCAATCTACCCCTGAAATACGACCCTCTCACTCGCCAGTATGGCCGTGGATCCGCGGCCTACGCCTCCTTATGCCGCGGATCCGCCGCACTCTGGTGGAGTCAGGGCATGGGGTTCTTGGTACTTCCCTGGTTTGCTGTCCCCTCTTGTCTGGTACATGTATTTTCTGAAAATACTTCCATATTTCTTCCAGAATTTCTGTTGAGGGAAAGGTGGCCTTTGGACATGGATTTTCTTGAGCTCCGCGTAGATTTCTTGGTCTTGGTGTTGCCATAGTGCTTTGTGCATGAAGGTGACAATTGATTTGTCATTTTGTCTCCTAAACTGGTGTGTGGCATCAGACGGATAAAGAGCGGAGACCCGTGTTTTATCTGTGGTTGGCCGGAACTCGGATTTTGTCGTATTTTTCCATGGATTTCACCGTTTAGAGCCGAGAACCTGTATCCTGCAATTGAATAGCAAACACGGCTCAAGAGTATCTACCGATATGCAATGTGATAAAAATTGGGCGGTATGAAAATGCAAAAATCTGATATGAACAAAGAGCCGGAGCAATTCCAAGCCTTCCTCGTCGAAGAGAGGATGAAGGATGAACTGGAAGAAGTGCACACAGCCGATGTCACGTTTGGCGATGAAGACCTCCTCCTTGGTACGTGTGACCACAACCGTCCCCTGTACATCTCAGGGTATTGCCATGATGAACTGGAAGAAGTGCACACAGCTCCTACGTTGATCTTTGGTAGTGACTCGGAAGATGAGGTCCATGCTGTATTCTCTGCTCGACCTTCAATACAAACATCCGCTGATGAAGAGCAAAGCCTACAAATCGCCATGGTTCCACTTAAACATCATAAAGAACTGGATGCGCTCGATACCTACACTGTAGAGGAGCTGCGAACGTTCTATGTCCTTCCCAGGCGAAAAGGCAATTCTATTCTACCGCTATGAAGAAACCAATGTGGAGAAAGAAATCTGGCACGACACAGATCCTACGCTTGACAGGCTTCAGCCCATCCATTTGCCTAGATATTATACAGAAGGCTTGAAGAGGCTGCTGAAGCGCCAGGGGATACCCTTTAAACAGACTGCTCGAAAAGCCAAATTCTATGACAGGGTCTGGAACGTTTCCGGGACTCAGCACAAGTTGCCTAATGGGAGAATGGAAACAATCGGGCTCGGATACATTCGACCCAAGAAACAAGAGCTACTCCGCGACTGTTACGTCGTAGATGACTTCAATGAAGAAGCGGATGCTCAATGGGAAGACGCTAATCCCGAACCGGTAAAAGTTCCTGATGCAAAAGTGCCCAGTCCGTCGTTCGAAGAACAAATGAATAGGCTCATAAGGAAAGCTGGTCAAAAAGTCCGAGATGACCATAACCGCGAAATGGCCATCTATGAGAAAGCCAAAACGCAACGTCTTCTCCAACAGGCTGTCAAAGATGAAAATGCCTCTCCCTGTCAACCTGTTATAAAAAAGGCTCGACGAAGAGGCAGAAATAAGTCGAAAGGCGAAAAAGGCGCTCAACAGCAACAAAGCGGGACTAAGAAGCCACGCAAGCGGGAATCGAGCGGTTCCGATCTATCCCTCATGAGGAAAATGGGTCGAGCGTACTCTTTTCCTCGGGACAAGACGAAGAAGATACTTGTCGAGCTATAAAATACCAGATGCTTACGCTGCCTGAGTCTAAACACCCCGAACAAGCAGGCGAAGTCTCACACCCAAACTATTGCTCTTATCACCGAGTGATAGGGCATCCTCTCGAAGACTGCTTCACCTTCAAGAACTGGGTGGAAGATCAGTATCAGCTCGGCAAGTTCGCTCTATCTGACAGTTGGAGGGTAACACCGCCACAGAAGTACGAACCCAAAGCCATGAAAGTAGAACCAGATTCACATCGGTCGTTGAAGCGGGCTCGTACTTGTCACATGATAACCATATCAAAAGAAGAGCCCGAGAACATGGATGACCTTCCTTGGTGCTTCGGAAACAGCAACGACGAGGTGATCTCAGAATTTCCACCGGCACCGAAAGAGCTGGAAGATGGAATACATACTACTGCAGATAACCTCAAGAAAATTGAGTTGGGGACGGCGGACGACCCGCGACCGACATTTGTCAGCGAGCTGCTATCTGAAGAAAGGGTGGATGCGTTAAAAGACGTGCTTGTACAGCATAGAGATTGCTTCGTATGGAACTATTCCGAAATGCCGGAACTAGATCCAGAAATCGCTGTGCATAAACTGGCGATATCCCCGAACGTCAAGCCAGTCAAACAGGCGCCGAGAAGAATGCGGCTCGAGCTTGAGATGAGTATCAACGCCGAGGTCAAGAAGTTAATCGACTCTGGCTTTATCCAAAAAGTTCAATATCCTGAATGGATCGCCAACATCATCCCGGTGATGAAGAAAAATGGAACAGTGCGCATATGCGTGGACTTCCGGGATCTCAATAAAGCTTGCCCGAAGGACGATTTCCCAGTGCCAGTCACCGAACTGATGATAAACAATACGTCCACTCACGAAATCTTCTCCTTCATGGACGGCTCATCAGGATATAATCAGATAAAGATGCATCCCGAAGACCAGAAGCACACCGCTTTCCGGACCCCTTTGGATATATTTTGCTACAAGGTGATGCCCTTCGGTCTAAAGAACGCCGGTGCCACCTACCAAAGGGCCATAACGAAGATCTTCGATGACCTTATACATGAAATCGTCGAGTACTATATCGACGACCTCATGGTCAAAAGCACATCATACGAGGAACATCTCGAGCATCTAAAGACCGTGTTTCGACGCCTTCGACCATACAACTTGAAGATGAACCCTCTCAAGTGTGCATTCGAAGTTTCCTCGGGTAAATTCCTGGGATTCATCGTCCGACACCGAGGCATTGAGATAGATCCGTCAAAGATTAAGGCGATCATGGAAATGCCCCCGCCAAGAACTCTGAAACAGCTGCGGTCTCTCCAAGGGAAGCTCGCGTACATACGGCGATTTATAGCCAACCTTTCAGGCAAGTGCCGTCCTTACAGCTACCTGATGAAGAAGGGAACCCCGCTCCTCTGGGATCGCAAAATGCCAAGGCGCACTGGACGAGATCAAGCACTACCTGTAGAACCCGCCGGTGTTGGCTGCTCTGGTCAAGGGAAAACCTCTTATTCTCTATACGACCGCCCTCGAAGGTTCCTTAGACGCATTATGGGCGTAAGAGAACGACCAAGGGAAGGAAAGAGCTCTCTATTACTTAAGTCGAGTTCTGCTGGGGGCAGAAAGCAATTATTCTCCCATCGAAAAATACTGCCTAGCGTTGATCTTCGCGGTAACAAAGCTTAGGCATTATGCGTTGGCGCATGAAGTCCGTCTCATTTCGAAAGTGGACCCCCTTAAGTATTTTATGTCAAAGGCCATATTAACAGGTCGGCTCGCTAAATAGGCCCTGCTCTTGATGGAGTTCTCGATAACCTATCAGCCTCTCAAGGCAGTGAAAGGCCAGGCCATTGCGGACTTCCTCGCTGAGCATCCGATACCTGCTGATTCTCCTCTGAATTACGATCTGCCAGACGAACATGCGTTTGACGCGATCGACAGAGGTGATACCCGATAGGAGCTTTATTTCGATGGAGCATCTTCCATGAAGAAGCACAGACAAAGTACACCCATGATCAAATCGGGGGTAGGCCTCATCTTCGTGACTCCACAAGGAAGGATAATGCGCTTCGCTTTCTCCTTAACAGAGCCAAGGACGAACAATGAAGCCGAATACGAAGCTTTGATAGCAGGCCTCGAGATCGCCATCGACATGGGAATTGAAAACCTCCTTATATACGGAGACTCCCAACTGGTCGTCAGTCAAGTAAATGGCGACTACCAAACATGCAAACCAGAGCTGGTTAAGTACGGCCAAAAGGCGCAACAACTGTTGATCTAAATCTCCTCCTACACTTTGGAAAGCATACCGCGTACGGAAAACAGCAAAACGGACGTATTAGCCAAGCTCGCTAAAGAACTGGCTGACGAGAACCTCGATGACGTCAGAATCGTGGTACAAAGCCGTCGGGTGCTTGCCCCAGCAGAAATATCTCCGGAATCATCCGAAGAAAAGGGAGCAACAGAGCGAATGGCTATGCAAATAAATAACCAGGGAAAGACTGAGGATTGGAGGGAAGTCTTCATAGACTACTTCAAATACCGTCGATCGCCCGAAGATGCGTCCTCAAGACATCAGCTCATGAAACGAGCTCTGTCTTTCTCCTTCGTCAATGATACTCTGTACAAGAGCTCGTTTTATTCTCTATGGTTGAGATATCTTGGACATGAAGAGGCAAAAAGAGTCGTTCAGGAAGTTTACGACGGACTCTGCGATTCTCACCAAGCAGGCCCGAAGATGAAGTTGAAGATTAAACGGATGGGTTACTACTGGCCCACGATGATTCAGGACTGCCTCGAATATGTGAAGCAATGCCACTCATGCCAAATCCATGGGGACTTCATCCACCAGCATCCGAATCCACTACATCCAACGGTGGCTAGCTGACCATTCGAAATGTGGGGAACTGACATAGTCGGCTCTATTGAACCAGCATCGTCCAGGGGACATCGTTTCATATTGGCGACGACTGACTACTTCTCAAAATGGGCAGAAGCAGTGCCGTTAAGGGAGGTAAAGACGGAGAATATCTTCCATTTCTTCAAGACGCACGCCATATATCGGTTTGGAACTCCGAGACGGATCATCTCCGATAACGGGCCAGCTTACAGAAGCCACAAGATCAGTCGCTTCGCGCAACAACATAATATAGACTGGAGATATTCCTCAGTTTATAATCCGTGAGCTAACGGTCTAGCTGAGGCCTTCAACAAGACTTTGACAAAGATCGTGAAGAAGACGGTGTCCCGAAATAAGAAGGACTGGCACGAGAGACTGCAAGAAGCTCTCTGGGCGTATCGAACTACGTTCAAAACGGCCACAACACAACGCCGTACACGTTAGTCTTCGGTACAGAAGCAGTACTCCCCTTTGAGATAGAGCTACCTTCTCTACGAGTGGCAGTCTACTACGAGCTGACGGACGAAGAAAATGCTCACCTTCGGCTTGAGGAGCTTGATGCCCTTGATGAAACCCGGCTCATAGCACAACAAAATCTAGAAGCTTATAAAGTAAAGATGACGCGCTCATACGAAAGATTGACCCGGCCAAGAACATTCCGCCAATGCGAACTCGTGCTAGTTGTCAAAAGACTTATGATCCCCAATCGCACTAAGCGGGGAAAATTCGAGCCGAACTATGAAGGCCCGTACATCATAGACAAGGTCTACCAGGGTGGAGCCTATCTACTCATGGATATGCATGGTGAAAGGCCTTTCAGGCCAATAAATGGTCGCTTCCTGAAGAAATACTACGCTTGATGAGCCACAGCCTAGGTCAATGATGGATGACGACGACTATGTCCGCTCGCTATCTCCCTAAGCTCAAGCCCTGTAAGTAGTAGCCGGCTTTCTCCTGAATGGACCGAAACGTCCTTAAACTAATGACGGACCGAAACGTCCTTAAACTAATGACGGACCAAAACATCCTTAAACTACTACCGCAGCATCCTTAGGCTGACGAGATGAATAAAAAAAGGGGATAAAAAAATAAAAAAAATAATATATATATATATATAATAATAATAATAATAATAAACGGTATGTCCATAAGCAAAATGGGCATGGATGAAAACCCGAAGGGGCTCCGTGAGTAAAAACAGCAGGGCTACCGGCGAGTGTTCGTGAAAACCCGAAAGGGCGCGACCTCGTTAGAAAAAAGAATAAAAAGAATAAAAAAAAACGGTATGTCCATAAGCAAAATGGGCGCGGATGAAAACCCGAAAGGGCTCCGTGAGTAAAAACAGCAGGGCTACCAGCGAGTGTTTGTGAAAACCCGAAAGGGCGCAACCTCGTTAAAAGACAGTTACAGGGTCCTCTCGACCTTGTAAGGAGAAACCACCCGCGTGGGATCCTTACGACTCACAAGGGAGCAATACATTTAGGAATCCTCACGATTCCTAAGGAGAAAATACACTTGCGAGATCCTCACGACTCGTAAGGAGAACTCTCTTATGGGACCCTCACGGCTCATATGATTTGAAAGTCTTAAGTTACAGAGACCTAAACCTGTGCTTAAGCAACCTCCACAACCTTCGATATCGCCCTACAAGTGGCTCAATACTGACCCTTGTATATAATCTACGGGCGCGAATAAACATTTCCATAAAAAAGTCCCACCCGTGGCTAGGGATATGTCCACATGATGAACAACCCTTTTAAGTCCTCTCGGCTTACTAGGAGAAAACCCTCTTGTATGATCCTTACGACTTACAGAGGAATATACACTTAGAAATCCTCACGATTCCTAAGGAGAAAATACACCTACAAGATCCTCATGACTTGTAGGGAGAAATACCTTTGTGAGACCCTTACGGCTCCTGAAGTCAAAAGCCTTAGTCGACAGGACGTTAACCCTGTTCGCTAAGCCACCTTTGTTCGACATCGACAGAGGCAAATGATGATTCTTTCCTGGCAATATCCCAGTTGTAGCGGTGCTGATGCCGAAAACGGTGTCTAATTTCAGGTTTACGGCGAAAAGCCAGTAGGCCGCACATGCATGCGAAACAGCCGAAATGATGGGGCACTTGCAATAAAAAAGCAGCAAGTAAAAACGTATGCACACAAAATAGCCGAAATGATTGGGCAACTCGCAATAAAAAGCAGCGAGTAAAAATAAAATAAACAGCCAAAATGATTGGGCACCGCGAAAAATAGCCGAAATGATTGGGCAATCACGACCTTCGCGATATAAGAGCTGAAATGATATAGCATCGCGGAAATAAAACAATAAAAAAAATAAAAAAATATATGAAATCTTTTGCCCTACAGTTGAGATCACATCGATCCCTGTATACAATCCAAGGGCACAAACAAAGAGGGAACCATACTTTCCCAACAGGCTCCGCCAGAAAGCAAAGCCAAATCTCGACGGTTCACCAACAGCCTAGAGACAACCGCGACATTCGTCTTGATGTAGCAGACGCAGTGCCAGCAAACGAAGCGAAGATCAAATTTCTAGCTTCACGGTTTTGACGGTAACTCATATAAAACCTGAAAGACCACCAGAGATCATTTCAACCCCCAGGGAAACCAGTGTCCTTGGCAGCATCCTCGATTCAGGGAAACCAGTGTCCTTGACGAGACCACCGCGATTCGCGTCGGCCCGCAGAGAAACTAGCATCTTTGCAGGAATACTCCGATTCGTTTCAACCCCGAAGAAACCAGTGTCTTCGGCAAAATCCTTCGACTCAGGGAAACCAGTGTCCTTGACGAGAACATCTTGATTCACGTCAATCCGCGGAGAAACTAGCGTCTTTGCAAGAATACATCGATTCGTTTCAACCCCAGGGAAACTAGTGTCCTTGGCAAATACCTCAATTCAGGGAAACTAGCGTCCTTGATGAGAGCCTCCTGATTCGCGTCGGCCCGCAGAGAAACCAGTGTCTCCGCAGGAATACTCCGATTCGTTTCAACCCCGAAGAAACCAGTGTCTTCGGCAAAATCCTTCGACTCCGGGAAACCAGTGTCCTTGACGAGAACATCCTGATTCGCGTCGACCCGCAGAGAAACTAGCGTCTTTGCAGGAATACATCGATTCGTTTCAACCCCAGGAAAACCAGTGTCCTTGGCAAATACCTTAATTCAGGGAAACTAGCGCCCTTGATGAGAGCCTCCTGATTCGCGTCGGCCCGCAGAGAAATCAGTGTCTCCGCAGGAATACTCCGATTCATTTCAACCTCGAAGAAACCAGTGTCTTCGGCAAAATCCTTCAACTTAGGGAAACCAGTGTCCTTGAAGAGAAAATCCTGATTCGCGTCGACCCGCAGAGAAACTAGCGTCTTTGCAGGAATGCATCGATTTGTTTCAACCCCAGGGAAACCAGTGTCCTTGGCAAATACCTCAATTCAGGGAAACTAGCGCCCTTGATGAGAGCCTCCTGATTCGCGTCGGCCCTCAGAGAAACCAGTGTCTCCGCAGGAACATTCCGATTCGTTTCAACCTTGAGGAAACCAGTGTCCTCGGCAAAATACTTCAACTTAGGGAAATTAGTGTCCTTGACGAGAACTACTTAATTCGTCTCGACCCGTGAAGAAATTAGTGTCTTCGCGAGGACTTCCCGATTCATTTCGACTTGGAAGATAAAGCCTTAGGCAGCAGGGATTAAAAAAAAACTTGTTTCCTAAGCACTGGGATCCTGCAAGTCGGTCTAAAACGGTCTCTTGCATACTATCCACGGGTCTCACTCTCCAAAGTCGAATCTCGACAAGAAGGGAAAGAACCGCTTACGAGTCCTCTCGACTCGTAAGAGGGAAAATTCTCTTATAAGATCCTTACGACTTATAAGAGAAAACGTACTTAGGAATCCTCACGATTCCTAAGGAGAAAATCCACCTACGAGATCCTTGTTTCCTGATTTAAAATCAGGAAAGCCTACAGAAGAGGCATCACTTGCTAACACGTGACCAGCAGTCACGTGTTGGCACGTGACATTTAAAAGCAGTGGCAAAGGCACATCAGTTCCCTGATCAAATCAAGGAAAAGGCTTCAGAAGAGGTCACGTGCTCACACGTGGCCAGGGGTCACGTGTGGGCACGTGACATTTAAAAGCAGCGGACTCATTCTCTGATTAGATCAAGAAAATAGCTCCAGACGAGGGTCACGTGCTCACACATGACCAGGGGTCACGTGGTGGCACATGACGGCTAAGCAGCGGCCAGAAGGCAGAGCGCAAAGAGAAGAAGATGGCTCGTTCCCCAGGGGTCACGTGCCCAAGGGTCACGCGGCCACACGTGACCAAGGGTCACGCGGCCACACGTGACCGGCTCTCAAAGCCTATCTGTTAAGAGAATTAAATTCTGAGAAAGGACCTCTCAAATCTTTCCAAAGGAACCGATTGAATTAAAGATTTAAAGGTGATCAAATATCATCTATTTGTGGAAAAATCTTGAACTTGGAAAGATTTCCCCTTAAAATCTAACCGAAATAATAAAGGAGAATCTCTGGATTTAAAATCCAATGGTGAATAAAATTCACCTAATAATCCAAAGGTCCAAAACGAATGGTGAATACAAATCAAATCTCTCAATGAAAGATTCACCAAAACGAATTGATTCGGCTGCTTCTCCTATAAATAGGAGCCAAGAGACACACAGAGAGAGACACATGCAGAAAGGAATCGATACATAAAAAAAAGAGGAGAGCCTTGATACTTTAGAGGAATTTGGATCTTCTGTAAAAGAAAACCCTAGGTAAGAAAGGGAAGTCTTTTTGAAAGGAAAAGAGAATTTAATTCTCAACAGAGTTTAACTCTGATATAAAACAGAAGAACATAGTTCTCTCTTTAGTGGAGGATCTGTAAAGTGCACATCTCCCCTCGAATTGAGAATTTAATTCTCATTGGGTTGAGATCCTGCCATACAGATCCAAAGCATAGACAGGGAATGGAAGCTTGAGAATTTAATTCTCACAGAACTATAAGAATTTAATTCATTTAAAATAAAATTAGGGTTTGACCCTATGTTATGGGAATTTAATTCCTTCAGAATGAACAGAATCAGGGTTTAACCCTAGTTAAGAACTTAGTTCTGTTAAAATAACAGGAATTTAATTCCCTCAAGAAAGAAGAAATTAGGGTTTCACCCTATGACAGAATCTCATTCCTCAGAATAATTCTTTAAAAGAGAGTGGGAATTTAATTCCTTAAAGCTTTTATTAGGGTTTAACCCTATGATAGAATTCAGTTCTTCACATATATGAGGAATTTAATTCCTATAGAAAATTCAAAGTTCAATTCTATCCCAGAATATAAATCTTTAAAAGAAAATAGGAATTTAATTCCTCTAAAATTATTGCTAGGGTTCAACCCTACGAGGAATTTAATTCTTGAAAGGGATTAACAGATCTTCTAAAAAACATACATAGAGGTAGGGTCACGTGTCACCACGTGACCCCCGAAAAGATCTACAGAGAAGGCCCTTTGAGGCAGTGCCTCACGTGACCCGCGTGACTCTTGGCAGAGGCTTTAACATACATGCATTTAAATGCCCATCACGTGATGGCACGTGATGCTCCAAAGTACTCAATACTCTCGGCAGAACAAATAAAGAGAGAGAGGGCGCTCTCACGTGCTACTACGTGACCCCTCTTGCTTTAGTGTTTAACACTAAGTTGGAACCTCTGAATCCATTGTTCAACACCGATTTACGTCAGTGTTCAACAATAATTGAAGAACTTCATTCGCAGGGTTTAACACTGAATTGCTTTGTGTTAACATTAAATTAAACCTCTGTTTAATTTTAATTTTCTTAGTGTTCAACACTAAATTAAAATCTCTGTCACCAGTGTTCAACACTGATTACCTTAGTGTTTAACACTAATGTGAGATCTCTGTCGCCAGTGTTTAACACTGATTTGTTTTAGTGTTTAACACTAATTTGAAAGCCTTGTTGCTGGTGTTTAACACCAACTATCTTTTAGTGTTAAACACTAACTTGTCAATCTCATTCCCAGTGTTTGATACTGGTTGGTCTTTAGTGTTTAACACTAGGTTTCAGCCCAATTGGCTAAGTTCTAGAGGCAAAGCCTCTCCTTCAATGGGCCAACAGGAAACCAATATTCCAAACATGATTGGACTTAGCCCAAGATGGCCATAAGGCCTCAATTCAGACTTAACTAGGCTAATGGACTCATAACATAATTAATTGGTCTTGATCCCAAATCGGGCCGAAGACTATTTAATCCACCCCGGTTCAAGGGTACATCTCTTCACTCCTTTGATACTTGGCGTTGTAATCCCTCAACGTCTTCAAAGAGGTGACGGGTCCCGATGACCACACATTGATACGGACTGTGGGGTCCTTAAACCCATGGACTATGAGGTCCTTAACCTTGACCGAGATGTCTTAAAACTAACAACGGACTGTGGGGCCCTTAAACTCATGGACTATGAGGTCCTTAACCTTGACCGAGATGTCTTAAAACTAACAACGGACTGTGGGGTCCTTAAACTCATGGACTATGAGGTCCTTAACCTTGACCGAGATGTCTTAAAACTAACAACGGACTGTGGGGTACTTAAACCCATGGACTATGAGGTCCTCTTAACCTTGACCGAGATGTCTTAAAACTAACAACGGACTGTGGGGTACTTAAACCCATGGACTATGAGGTCCTTAATCTTGACTGAGATGTCTTAAAACTAACAACGGACTGTGGGGTCCTTAAACCCATGGACTATGACGTCCTTAACCTCGACCGAGATGTCTTAAAACTAACATTGGACCGCAATGTCCCTAAACTACCCATGGACCGCAATGTCCTTAAACTACCTACCGACCGCGATGTCACTAAACTAAACAACAGAGCTCTCTTTTACTGCTCTCTTGTCGGACCTAAACGATCCCGTTAAGTCGATCTTAGTCTAAAAACTAGACTAACGTATCCTTAACAGACGTTTAAGTCGATCTTAGGCTCAAATGAGGCTAACGTATCCTTAAACCCCAAACCCCCAAACCCAAATCTAAGATAATACGGATTTGGACTAGTCCACGCCCTACGGGCGACGACATAACTCAGTCTCCGTATACAATCCACGGGCAACAAAACACAAAACAAAGGCACACGACACGAAGTGACCATCTGGAGAAGGAGAAAGTTGTTACCGCAATGCGGTAGCGTAATTAACTGCAGGGGCTTGCGCCTGCAGGGAAGAGCGTCCCCACAATAAAAAAAAACCCTTCAAGCGAGGGGGAATCTGACGAAGTCTGCTACATCGGACGCATCCGTTCAAACCTTCGATACATGGTGCCATAAATCAACTTGGCATCTTCGGAGAGGTGGACGGATAGCACCTATTAGCATCTGCCCCGAATCTCAAGCGAGACGCCCGCGTCTCAGCCGCCGTTCGGAGGGGAACAGATTCTGGCACGTCCGGTGGGACCTTTTCCTCTTTCCACTCCACACTTCGTGTGTCGTGACTCGCGAACCAAACACGGTTCGCTAATGGTTGCCCTTGGGTTACAAGGTACTAAAATTTGGCGTTTTGCTTATTGTAGAAAGCAAAAGGATCAATGGCATCTACTTGTGTGAAGTGTTCCAACTGCAACTGCAACTCACGTTCCGCCTCATCTGGAGGCATAGCCTACGGGCCCCAAGCGGCCTCCTTGTTCACGATGCCGGTGGACCAGGTGACTCAGGCCACTGCCAGATTGTTCTTTAGGACTATGCTCCCACCGATGATTTTCAACACCTCTGTACCAACACCAGAAGCTCCCAAGAAGTCGGTCTTTGATCGTCTTGCTACTACCGCGGCCCCCCTCAACGGGTCGTCCAGCTCCAGCTCCTCGGTCTTCGCCAGACTGGGCCAAAGTTCATGTGGGCCCGTGATGAAGTCTGCAATCCCAGAGAAGGTTGTTCCGAAAAGGATAGCCATCCCTGCTCATAAAGTCGTCAAGGAGGCTTCTCCTGCCAAAAAATCGGTCTTTACGAGATTGAATGTTCCAGCTCCCGCTCCTGCTACCCAAAGGACATCAGTCTTTAACAGGCTGACACCAGCAATGACCCCCTACCTACACAGGGGGCAAGACGAAGCCATCCTCACCGCTGAACCAACGCCCTCCGCTCGACACGCTCGACGTCGTCACTGGCGCCGAGTAAGGAAGGCTGGGAGCAACTCCCCCTCTGGGTTAACTCCACCAGCCCCGATGGCAGAAGTTAATGCTGCTGTTCTAACTGGGAACAACTTTGAGATGCTAAATAGGGTGCGTAGGAATTATCCTACCGCGGCGCTAAAGAAATCTCCCCATCCGCTGAAAAGAGCTATAGAAGTAAAAACAGAACAGCCCCAATCTCCTTAACGGCTGTCCTCCCGAATCTATAAAGTCTGGCGGTAGGCCCGAGACTCGATGATCGATCCAAACTTCTCCCGCCAGCACAAGAAGCTGAAAATCCAACAGGAAGCCAGTCACCAGGCTAAGTCACGAAAAGCTGTCTGGGTGCCCACCCCAACGGCCCCCTCAGCTTCCACTGCTCATAAAAAGAGGAGGCCAGAGAAGATCCCCGGGCCTGCAACGAGAGCTAAAAGCGCTCAACCCAGACGCCCTAAGGCTGGGGGTAGGATGGTCCATACTGTATACATGGCGTTGGGGAAGGAAGACAGCCGTGCGTCTACACGCCATAGACCGCTTACACGGTCGGTGACCAAAGCTCAGGAGCAACAGCAAAAGCTCCAGGAAATGTTGAATGCTATGGCCGCACTTACCGGGCCAAAAGAAAACCCAGAAACGTCTTCGGACGAACGCCAGGAGGAAGAAACCGACGCCGAATTTCTTCGCCGAATATTGGAGAAGAAGGAAAAAGAGGCTGCTGAACAAGCAGCCAACATACAGCGTATGGGCCTTCTCTTCCAAGATATGATAGGAATGATGATCCAACAGGATCCACCCACTAAGGATGCCCCGATCGTCCTTGAAGACGACATGGGAGAAACGCCAAATCCACTACCGGCCCTCTCAACGGCCAAGGAGGAGACAATCTCTAAGGCTGACTTGGTCGACTATATAGCCCAGCAAATCCAGGTTCATCATGCGACTGAGGCAGCTGGTCAAGTCGTAAAAATGGGGCGACCATATCCAAGCTGGTACGACCAAATCAAGTACCCGCCAGGTTACACAATTCCCAAGTTCCATGTTTACAAGGGGACCGGCAATCCCCACCAACATGTCGCCCAGTTCAGGGCCCTTTGCGGTAACACCGGCGGAGATGATAAACTGTTGCTTCACCAGTTCGTGGGCAGCTTATCAGAAACAGCGTTCGAATGGTGTTCGGAACTCCCGAACGATTCTATCAAGACGTTCGCTGAAATGGAGTTGCTATTTACTCAGCGATTCGCAAGCGCCAGCGAACGCACTCCAATAACGGCATTGATTAACGCCAGGGTAAAACCAGGCGAAACTTGGGTCCAGTATGCTATACGATGGCGGAATTTATGGTCGAAATGCGAGCAACGCATTGAGGAAGCGCCCGCGGTGGGCATGTTCGTGGGAACCCTAGACCCTCACGCAACTATCTCCCAGTTTATGATGTTCTTTAAGCCAACCACATTCCAGGCTTTGATCAACAAGTTGGCTCAGATGGACCAGATGGGTCATAGACCACCTCCCCCGAAGCCAGAACCTCGGAATGACAAGGGTAAGGGAAAGGCCACCTTCGTCGCGAATGCTCAGCAGCAACCCAGTGCCTCAAAGCTGGCGGATCAGGTGGAAGAAAGATGGCGGTATTATAATGAGAAGATGAAGCGTCCCTACTCGTTCCCACGGGACAAGACGAAATAGTTATTCGAGCTGGCAGTACGCAATAGACTTATAAACTTGCCAAATCCAAGGCGACCACCGCAACCCACTGAGGTGAATAACCCCAACTATTGCCCTTACCATCAAACGGTAAGCCATCCGATTGAGGATTGCTTCGTTTTCAAAGGATGGATTGAAGATCAATACCTCTAGGGGAAGTTTGCACTGTCCGAAAAGTGGAAGGTGAACCCGCCACAGCCGCATACTCCTAAGAAAACGGACGCAACGGGGGCGACTTGTTCCTTTATTAATGAAGCTCCATGGGAAATCGTGCTATCAGCTAAAACCAAAAGGATGCTGAGTGGCCTTCATGCGTGCCCAGCGGTTGAATGGAAGAACCCGCTTGAACCTCAAATCATCGAAGGGATGTTGAAGCCGCGCCCAACTACAAAGATTCGTGGTGATGGCCCAAGTACTCACACCCAACCGTCAAAATCTTCGAAGAAAAAGAAGAGGAAATCCAAAAAGCCCGTGAAGCCTGGAGACAAGCACACGGATTTGCAGAAACAGATTGACGCGCTGGAGGAGTACAATCAAAAGGCACGGACTCCCGTCACACTACAAGAGTTCCTCAACCACGTCTTTCAGAAGGAAGATGAGGAAGAGAGCTCATCGGATGAATCCGAGGGATATGTTGCGAGTTGTCATGTGATTTCACACTCGGAAGATGAGAAAACTCCTGGCACCGAGAAACTGGGGGCACACCCTGAGCCAGGACTTGTGTGGCCAACAGATGAAATGATCGACGCCTTTCTAGACGAGATTCGTCTAAAGAGTAAAGCAGATCAGGAGCGTGAGATGGCCGCATCGGAAGGAGCCGAACACAGGCGACTAAACGAAAGAGTTGAAGTACTTCCGCCAGATCGAAAGGCATCCGAGGCAGACAAGAAGATATTCAAGACGAGGAAAAGGTTTGCCAAAGCCATGTCAATAGGAATGAAGCTACCACCCTCGGAAGAAAACACGCTAATGGGGCGGAGAGGCATCCTGATTATTGCGCATATCATCGGAAAATTTCACACCCTACGGAGGAGTGCGACGCTTTTAGGATATGGTGGCAGGGATATGTTGCTCATCGGCAACATTTTAAGCGCATGAAACGCAAGACTTGTCGGAAACGAAGAAGTACTGCCGACGGGCACAACAGAACCGCTGGCAACTGTTACGTGGTTAACGCCGGAGGGTCACAAGTTCTCACCTTTGGGAGCGACTCTGATGAAGAAATGGCTCTGGGCCCTCTCTTTAAAGAATCTGTTTTAGGGAAAGAGGAGGAATCGGAGGCCTGCGAAAACATTCAGCTGCGCAATCGTACGCTCCCGGAAAAGAATCTCGGGCCCGCAAATAGAAAAGATAAGGGAAAGAAAAAGGTCACTGAGGATATCACTTTAGATGACCAAGTTATGAAAGAGCTGACTACCAAGGACCCTCCCAGGAAGGGTAAGGTGGACTACAACATCCTAGCGCACCTAAGGAAGCTACCTTCTCAACTTAGCATTCTCGATGCCCTCTTATTATCCAAAGAAGCACGAGATTCATTAATCAAGGCATTACAAGAACCTGAACAATTCCAAGCTTTCCTTGCTGCGGAAAGGATGAAGGATGAACTGGAGGGAGTGCATACGGCCGACATCACTTTCGGTGACGAAGACCTCCTTCTCGGGACGTGCGACCACAACCGTCCCCTATATGTCTCTGGATACTGCCATGATATCAAGATAGGCAAGATCCTAATGGATAATGGATCCTCAGTCAATCTCCTTAATTTTCGGGTGTTGAAGGAAATCTGCATGAGCGTACAGCACCTTGCTCGTGACAAAATTACCATCTCGGGTTTCGACTCCCAGTTGTCACGGACTCTCGGATCCGTAATACTAACATTACGCTTTGGACTACTCGTCACAGACATCAAGTTCCATGTCATTGACGCCAAGACCTGCTACAACGCCTTGCTCGGTCTCCCTTGGTTGCATGAGTACAACATCATCCCTTCTACACAATATCAGTGTATGAAGTACTTTAAGGATGGTTTCGAAATATACCGTAACAGGTGAGCTGAACCCATTTTCCATGAACGAAGTCCGCAAATACGAAGATTCGAAGTACTTTTTGCCAGATTTCGAGGATACAGAAAGGTGTCGCAATCCGCAGAGCAAAGCCGCCGCCGCCATCCCTATTTTCGGGAGCGATACCGAAGGAGAAGAAGAGATAGTTTATGCTGGGCCGTCTCAACGCAATAACCCGGGGACGTCCGCCCCCATGTTGGTCTTCGGAAGTGACTCGGAAGATGAGGTTAATGCTGTGTTCTCCAGTCGGCCGTCAATACAAGCATCCCCTGGCGATGATCAAAGTTTGCAAATCACCATGGTGCCGCAGAAGCACTACAAGGATCTTGACGCACTTCAAGCTCACAATGTGCAGGACCTGCAAACATTTTACGTCCCTCCCAGGCAAAGGGGTGAGAAGGTAATCCTATTTTACCGATCCTCAGAGTCGAAAGTAGAAAAAGAGATCTGGCATGGCGCGGATGCTACACTCGACAGGCTCCAACCCATCCTTTTGCCCAGATACTACATAAATGGACTAAAGAGGCTATTGAAGCGCCAAGGGGTACCCTTAAAACAGACTGTTCGACAAGCTCGGTTCTACAACAGGATTTGGGATGTCCCTGGGACCCAACGCAAATTGCCCAACGGGAAAATGGAAACACTTGGGCTTGGATACGCGAGAACCGGAAAACGGGAACGAGCCCACAGTAACTACGCCATATATACCTTTGATGAAGAAGAGGACGCCCTGTCGGGAAATGCCAACCCCTCATCAAAACCAGATCCCGCGATCGAAGTGTCGAGTCCGTCGTTTGAAGAACGAATGGGCAAGCTTATCAGGAAAGCAGGTCAAAAAGCTCGGGAAAACCACAACCGCGAGATGGCCATCTACGAGAAGGCTAGGACGCAACGTCTGTTTCAACAGGCTGCAAAAGACAAAGATGCTCATCCCTGTCAACCCGTTGTCTGAAAGGCCCAACGCAGAGGCAGAAATAAATCAAGAAGCGGAAAGAGGAGCCGACAACAACTACGCAGGATTAGAGAGTCACGTGAGCGGGCATTGCGCGGTCCGGATTTGTCCCTCACGAAGAAGATGAGTCGAGCGTATTCCTTCCCTCGAGACAAGATGGAGAAGTTACTCGAGCTCGCTATAAAACATCAAATGATCGCGCTTCCAGAGTCTAAGCACCCTGAGCGAGCTAACAAGGCTTCTCATCTGAGCTATTGCTCTTATCACCGAGCCATAGGACATCCTATCGAAGACCGCTTCACCTTCAAGAACTGGGTCGAGGACCAGTACCTACAGGGCAGATTCGCTTTATCTAACGGCTGGAGGGTAACGTCGCCATAAAAGCATGAACCCAAAGCCGCAAAAGCGGGACCAGATCCACCTCAGTCCTGGAAGCGGATTCGCACCTGTTACACGATTACGATATTAAAAGAAGAGCCCGAGAACATGGATGACCTTCCCTGGTGCTTTGAGAACAGCAATGATAAGGTGATCTCAGAATTTCCGCCAGCTCTGAAAGAACTGGAAGGTGGCATACATACTACTGCAGATAAGCTCAAGAAGATTGAGCTGGGATCGGCAGATGATCCGCGACCGACATTCGTCAGCGAGTTGCTATCTGAAGAAAGGGTGGCCGCGTTAAAGAACGTGCTTCTACTGCACAAAGACTGCTTCGCGTGGAACTATTCCGAGATGCCAGGCTTAGATCCGGAGATTGTTGTGCATAAATTAGCAATATCCCCAGATATCAAGCCAGTCAAGCAGGCGCCGAGAAGGATGCGACTCGAGCTTGAAATGAGCATCAACGCCGAAGTTAAGAAGCTGATCGATTCTGGATTTATCCAAGAAGTCCAATATCCCGACTGGATCGCCAATATCATCCCGGTAATGAAGAAAAATGGAACGGTACGCATATGCGTGGATTTCAGGGATCTCAATAAAGCCTGTCCGAAGGACGATTTCCCAGTACCGGTAACCGAGCTAATGATAGATAACACGTCCACTCACGAGGTTTTCTCCTTTATGGACGGTTCATCAGGGTACAATCAGATAAAGATGCATCCCGAAGACCAGAAGCACACCGCTTTCCGGACCCCTTTGGGTATATTCTGCTACAGGGTTATGCCCTTTGGTCTAAAGAACACCGGCGCTACCTATCAAAGGGCCATGACAAAGATCTTCGACGACCTCATACAGACATCGTCGAGTGCTATATCGATGACCTTGTAGTAAAGAGCATGTCATACGAAGAGCATTTAAAGCATCTGGAGACTGTATTTCAACGCCTTCGGCAATATAATTTGAAGATGAATCCCCTCAAATGCGCGTTTGGAGTCTCCTCGGGTAAATTCCTGGGATTCATCATCCGACACCGAGGTATCGAAGTGGATCCATCTAAGATCAAGGCAATCATGGAAATGCCTGCGTCAAGAACCCTCAAACAGTTGCGGTCTCTCCAAGGGAAGCTCGCATACATCCGGCGATTCATCGCCAATCTTTCAGGCAAGTGCCGTCTTTACAGCCACCTGATGAAGAAGGGAACTCCATTCGTTTGGGATCACAAATGCCAAGGTGCACTAGACGAGATCAAGCAGTACTTGCAGAACCCTCCGGTGTTGGCTGCGCCGGTCAAGGGAAAACCCCTCATTCTTTATACGACTGCCCTCGAAGGTTCCTTAGGCGCATTATGGGTACAAGAGAATGATCAAGGAAAGGAGAGAGCACTCTACTACTTAAGTCGAGTTCTGCTCGGGGCAGAAAGCAACTACTCTCCCATTGAAAAACACTGCTTGGCGTTGATCTTCACGATAACAAAGCTCAGGCACTATGCGTTGGCGCACGAAGTCCGTCTCGTTTCAAAGGTGGACCCTCTTAAATATTTGATGTCGAAGGCTATATTGACGGGTCGACTCGCTAAATGGGCTCTACTCCTGATGGAGTTCTCGATAACGTATCGACCTCTTAAGGCAGTGAAAGGCCAGGCCATTGCCAACTTCCTTGCTGAGCATCCAGTACCTGCCGGTTCTCCTCTGAACCGCGATCTGCCGGACGAGCATGCATTCGATGCGATTGGCGGAGGTAGTACCCGATGGGAACTCTATTTCGATGGAGCGTCTTCCGTAAATAAGCGCAAACAGTGTATCCCAATGATCAAATCAGGGGTAGGCCTCATCTTCATAACTCCACAAGGAGGGATAATGCGCTTCGTCTTCTCCTTAACAGAGCCGAGGACAAACAATGAAGCCGAATACGAAGCTCTGATAGCAGGCCTCGAGATCGCCATCGACATGGGAATTGAAGACCTCCTTATATACGGGGATTCTCAACTGGTCGTTAGTCAAGTAAATGGTGACTAGCAAACGTGCAAACCGGAGTTGGTGAAGTACGGCGAAAAGGTGCAACAACTGTTGACCCAAATTCCTTCCTATACTTTGGAAAGCATACCACGCGCGGAAAATAGCAAAGCGGACGCGTTAGCAAAGCTCGCTAAAGAATTGGCTAACGAGAACCTCGATGACGTTAAAATCATGGTACAAAGCCGTCGAGTGCTTGCCCTAGCAGAAATATCTCCGGAATCATACGAAGAAAAAGGAGCGACTGAGCAGATGACCCTATAAATAAAAGACCGTGAGAAGGCTGAGGACTGGAGGGAAGTCTTCATAGACTCCTTTAAGTCCCACTGAATGCCCGAAGAAGCGTCCTCAAGACATCAGCTCATGAAACGAGCTCTATCTTTCGTTTTCGTCAATAATACTCTGTATAAGAGGTCGTTATTCTCTGTGGCTGAGATGTTTAGGACCTGACGAAGCAGAAAGAGTCGTTCAAGAGGTTCATGACGGAATCTGTGGTTCCCATCAAGCAGGCCCAAAGATGAAGTTAAAAATTAAACGGATGGGTTACTACTGGCCCACGATGATCCAGGACTGCCTCGAATATGCGAAGCAGTGCCACTTGTGCCAAATCCATGGGGATTTCATCCACCAACATCCGAATCTACTACATCCGACGGTGGCTAGCTGGCCATTCGAAATGTGGGGGACTGACATAGTCGGCCCCATCGAACCAGCATCGTCCTGCGGACATCGTTTCATCCTGGCGACAACTAATAACTTCTCCAAATGGGCAGAAGCAGTACCGCTGAGGGAAGTGAAGACGGAGAATATCCTCCACTTCTTCAAGACGCACGTCATCTATCGGTTTGGAACTCCACGGCGGATTATCTCCGATAACTGGCCAGCCTATAGAAGCCATAAAATTAGCCGCTTCGCGCAGCATCATAATATAGACTGGAGATATTCCTCAGTTTACAATCCGCGAGCTAATGGTCTAGCCGATGCCTTCAATAAGACCTTGACAAAAATCATGAAAAAGACGGTGTCCCGAAATAAGAAAGACTGGCACGAGAGGCTGCAAGAGGCCCTTTGGGCCTATCGAACTACGTTCAAGACGGCCACGAACACAACGCCGTACGCACTGGTATTCGGTACGGAAGCGGTACTCCGCCTCGAAATAGAGCTACCCTCTCTACGGATGGAAGTCCACTACGAACTGACGAACGAAGAAAATGCTAGCCTCCGGCTCGAGGAGCTTGATGCTCTTGAAGAAACACGACTCATAGCGCAACAAAATCTAGAAGCTTATAAAGCAAAGATGACGCGCTCATACGAAAGATTGACCCGACCGAGGACATTCCACCAAGGTGAACTCGTACTAGTGGTCAAAAGACCTATAATCCCCAATCGCGTCAAGCGGGAAAAATTCGAGCCAAATTATGAAGGCCCGTACATCATAGATAAGGTCTACCAGGGTGGAGCCTACCTACTCATGGACATGCATGGTGAAAGGCCTTTCAGGCCAATAAACGGCCGCTTCCTAAAGAAATACCACGCTTAATGAGTCACAGCCCAGGTCAATGATAGATGACGACGACTATGTCCGCTCGCTATCTTCCTAAAACTCAAAGCTCTATAAGTAGTAGCTGGCCCTTTCCTCGACGGACCGAAATGTCCTTAAACTAATAACGGACCGAAATGTCCTTAAACTAATAACGGACCGAAACGTCCTTAAACTAACGACGGACCGAAACGTCCTCAAACTATCGACGGACCGAAACGTCCTTAAACTAACGACGGACCGAAACGTCCTTAAACTAACGACGGACCGAAACGTCCCTAAAACTACTACCGCAGCATCCTTAGGCTGACGAGATAAAAAAGAAAAAAAAGGAAAGAGAAAGAAAAAACAAAAAAAACAAAAAAAAAACGGTATGTCCATAAGCAAAAAGGCACGGATGAAAACCCGAAAGGGCTCCGTGAGTAAAAACAGCAGGGCTACCGGCGAGTGTTCGTGAAAACCCGAAAGGGCGCGACCTTGTAAAAAAAAAATATTAAAAAAATAATTAAAAAAAACGGTATGTCCACAAGCAAAAAGGGCACGGATGAAAACCCGAAAGGGCTCCGTGAGTAAAAACAACAAGACTACCGGCGAGTGTTTGTGAAAACCTGAAAGGGCGCAACCTCGTTAAAAGACACTTATAGGGTCCTCTCGACCTTGTAAGGAGAAACCACCCGCGTGAGATCCTTACGACTCATAAAGGAGCAACACACTTAGGGATCCTCACGATTCCTAAGGAGAAAATACACTTGCGAGATCCTTACGACTCGTAAGGAGAATTCTCTTATGGGACCCTCACGGCTCATGAGATTTGAAAGTCTTAAGTTACTGAAACCTAAACCTGTTCTTAAGCAAATCCCCCACAACCTTCGATGCTGCCCTACAAGTGGCTCAATACTGACCTTGTATACAATCCACGGGCGCGAATAAATATTTCCCCAGCAAAGTCACACCCGTGACTAGGGACATGCGCGAATAAATATTTACACTTTCTTTTCTGTGACCGTAAGTGTAATATGTGATATCGCCGGTTTCGTTGCTATATGTCAACGACAATTGGGATGCACATATTTACTTACGTTGATGACATGTGATGTTATGTGTTGCTGGATATGTTATATTGGATCGTCGTGTTTGAATAGCCGGGGGTTTTTATGTGAGATGAGTGTTTTTCATTTTCATTCATGTAAAAACTTGTATGTAATATTCTTTTATTGGGGCGCTTCCAGGTTGCGGAAGTTGTCACCTCTTGTATATTATTTACTTTTCTGCACTAGGATAGACCCAAGGAGGAGGGCACAAGTAACCGGGTTCTGGAGTCCAGTGGGAGACCAACTCGAGGAGTCGGGTCCGGGTCTCCTAACTCCAGAATTGGTAGGGTTGCTTGCCGCTCTCGTAGGGGTCTAGGGGTATGGGTTTGGCTATTCATCACGACCGTGGAATCCGTGTTTTATACTGGCTCGTATTGAAAACACGGACGTCCTAGTATATCCAATATTTCATATGATTCTTCTGCTGCGATATCTGTGATGTTCTTTGATAGATACAGTATATAGTATATACGATATATTATATAGACGTTACTTATGTTTTACACCTGTGCTAGCCCTGCCCCGCTCTGCCGTTAGTTACCTAACCTAACGGTGCATGAGGGGACATCGAGGCGAATGCGGATGGCATAAGTGTACGTCGTATTTATCTGTGATGTTTAGGTACTTAAATGATGGGACTTCATTAATGTGATTAATGAAATAAAAGAAACCTAAGATGTTGTAGAATCAAATTTCAAAATAAAACAGGTAGCTACAGTTCTTGCTTTGCACAGCGGTATATATGATATATCCTGCACCTTATTCGATAAGGAAAGGACCGAGATCCCTTCACCGGGAGTGACTCCTTTAGCAATAACTGGCTGATGCTACACACTCGGTTTGTCTTTTGATTGCTTTTAAGTGTTTTTGCTTTGCACAGTGATATATATGATATATCCCGCACCTCATTCGACGAGGAAAGGACCGACGATCCCTTCACCGGGAGTGACTCCTTTAGCAAAACTAAAAAAGCCTCAAAAGCACTCCATTTCAAAATCATTTGATTCTACAACGATATCAAGTTCATTACGCAAAAGGTTTTCAGAAAAACCTGTCGTAGCCCTCCGTCATTTCAGATATGTACTAGTTAGTATTCGTGCTGCGGTAGTTTGGCATTCGTCAAGGCGTAGTGACGGTAGCTAACTAGTATTTATCTGCTTGAGCATATGATGCGATTGGATTAGGGTATTCGTACGGCGTTGTTTGGCATTCGTCAAGGGTCGTGCGGGTGGGTTTAATTCGATCAAGAAATCTACGGGTTGAACTTGACTAGTGGACTATGAGTTGTTTGGCATTCGTCAAGATCATAGCGAGCTAGGGGCAAAATATTATCGGGAATTTCAAGTGTTGAGATTTGCAATGAGATTGCATACCTTCTATGAGATAGTTGGATCCCGATACCCGCTGCGAGTAAGAGTTACTCCTGGGAGAGTTTTACACATTACAATTAGCCGATCAAGTAGGTGTCTAGAAAGGTGTTAACGAGGTTACGCCTCTGGGAAAACGAGGTTTACATTAATTAGGTTCGTGCGAAAGCACGGGGGACCTCCCTCAAAGTACCGACACTGGCCTGGCTGAAAGATTGGTGAACTTGTAGTGTGTAATTAATCCCGGCTAGTCTTTCCTTTTAGGATTTGAAGGAAGATTTGATAAAAAGCAGTGGGAGCCATCCTGATTAGATAAAATAATAACCAATCTATTCTTTCAAGAGCGCACGCTGAGTGTTTTCTTCTCTCTCTCTCCTGGTAGCGACCATGTCACGCCTTAATCAAGATAATAAAACGGATATTTGACCGAACCCGCTTGTTATACTGAGCTGGGGAACGTTGGTCCCGCTCCACCTTATAATTGTTATAAGACAGAGCAGGAAATTGGGGAATACCAGATTTCCCATGCCGCCCAAACGAAGAAAGTGCATGCTGATGCATCATCTTCGGGTGTGTTCATTATACAGAACTGTTTCTCAGTATCCTTTACGTCCTGGGTATATGATACCGGATCAGGATCCCAGATATGTAATCTGTTACATAGGGCTACAGATAGGTAGAAAAACTGAGAACGGGTGATAAGTTTCATGAGACAGAAAACGGGGCAAGAGTTGCAGCCAAGTCTGTCGGTCACTGTCACCCTGTATTGTAATACATTGATTCTGAACGAATGTTATTAGATACCGAACCTGATATACAAAATTATATCACTCTCTTTATTAGTAAAGAAATGATAAAATTTTGTATTGTTGGATAATGTTTTGAACATTTCCTATATCAAAAGTTGATAGGTTCAGGCACGTTATCTAAAAGCATTGATGTTCTAAATCAAACTACAGTTCTTAGTATATGGAACACACAAAAGAGGAAG
The DNA here is from genome assembly GCA_030015575.1 of Agapanthus africanus. NCBI lineage: Eukaryota > Viridiplantae > Streptophyta > Magnoliopsida > Asparagales > Amaryllidaceae > Agapanthus > Agapanthus africanus. The sequence continues at coordinate 221,916,196 of JASDDO010000014.1, forward strand.
AGTTCAGAAATGAACGAATCCTTCTTGAGGTATTGTAGACTAGGTCAGATCAATGCGACCCGATTGGCTAGAGTTACATAAAGATGCATATTTAAATTAGTTTGAATTTACATCTTGTGAAACTCGCCAGTCATGTCACAGAGATAAAATGACCATAGCTCCGTTTACTGGAAACAGAGAAAGAGTTAGTAAACTCTTGGGATGATACATGTTGATGTATGTAGGTCCCCTGTCTACATATACCAAGACTGGTTCTTTATACTTCATTACGTTCTCTGATGATCTTTCGAGTTTCTGACCTATGTTCCTGTTGAAACACAAGTCCGAACCTTTTGAGATATTCACAGAATATAAGTTAGAAGTAGAGAACCAAAATGAGGGTATAAGTATTGTGTCCTTTGATGAGATCGAGGAGGAGAATACTTGAGCACGGAAATCCTGGTCTATTCTAAAGAAGAATGAGATTCTCTCTCAGCATTACTCCTCCGCATATACCATAGCACGATGGTATATCGGGGCGGAGCAATCACACCCTATATGATATGGTGTGCTCTATGATGAGTACTACTGAGTTACCTTTTTCCTTTTGGGAGATATGCACTTATGAAGTTGCATACCTATTGAATAGGGTTCCAATCAAATCAGTTGCCTACCGCTTCATATGTGATATGGTAAGGGAAGAGCCCATCTCTTAAGTTAGTTAAGATTTAGGGTTGTCCAGCCTATGTCTGAAAAGCAAAATCTGGACAAGCTCGAGGCAAGGTCTGTAATGTAGAACTGGAAAGGTTCCAGCTATACAAACTACAGCTGATGATTTGATAGAACCAAAGGATTCAGTAGATACCAACGAACCTCAGCCTCTCCGCCGATCTAGTAGGGTTCCTCACCCACCTGAGAGATACTTCGGTTTCTCTATGACAGTGGGAGCGAGGAATACATCATGAGATGATGACCCAACTACTTTCGAGCTGGCCATCAAGAGTAAGACTCTGTAAGAATGGCTGGATGCTTAGTGATCTGAGATGGAATCCTTATACACCAACAAAGTATGGACTTTAGTTGCTATATCTGAAGGGTTAAATCCCCATCAGGAGCAAGTATATCTTGAGAAGATTACTTGGTGTAGATGGAAAAGTTGAGACTTTCAAAGCTAGACTTGTTAAAGGTTTTCTTCATTGACCAGGCGTGGATAATGATGAAACCTTTTCCAGTGGCTATGCTTAAGTCCATCCAGATCCTACTTACCACGGCTGCATACCATGACTACGATCTCTGGTGGTTGGGTGTCTTGACTGCTTTTCTAAATGATGATTTAGAAGAGTGCGTCTATAAGTACACAGCCAGAGGGCCTCGTAGACAGTGGGAGCAGTGGAAACGTGTGCAAGATGCTTTATAGGATAAAGCAGGCATCGCGGAGTTGGAACATCTGTTTTGATGGATTAGTCAAAGAAGTTGACATCATCAAAATGGTAGATGAACCTTGTATAAACAAAATGGTAGTAGGGAGTATGGTGACGATCCTCGTAGAGTACGTGGATGACATACTCTTGATAGGGAAGAAGTTTCTTATGCTACGCTCGATCAATCTCCGCTTATCACTATGATTCTCCATATAGGATCAAACTGATACCTCCTAAATCCTGAGTTTTGGATCTATGAGATAGATTTAATTGGATGTTAGGATTCTCACTAGTTGTAGTGAGATGGTATCAATCGATCCTGGGGAGAATCACTGGAAGGGTTCCAGGGTGATAAAGACGACTGAGTGTCAGTCACAGGCATTGTCTTTACCCTCAGTAAAGGGACGGTATGTTGGAAGAGTTCCAAGCTAGATAAAGTGGCATACTAGACGATAAAGGCAGGATACATCGCTACTTAAGATGCTACCAAAGAGACTGTTTGGGTGTATATTGGTTCATGAGATGAACTACGTTCCTCCCATTGTGTGACAATGGAGTTGTGGCTTATGCCAAGGAACGCCGGTCCCATCAGTGATCCAGACATATTCTAAGGCAGTATCACTTGATCATGGAGATGGTTGATCTCCAAGGAGATCGAGGTTAGGAAAGTAGACTCAGAGGACAAACACAGTGGATCCACTCACAAAGGCCTGTTCCCAGAGAGAGACTTTTATGGGATGGTTGAGTATGAGATACTACAACCACTGCTACAGATGGCCCTAGTGCAAGTGGGAGATTGTTAGTTATATGTATGCCCTAGAGGCCATTACTGTACATTGGATGTATATTGTAGTGGATGCTGGGACATATATAGGGAGGACTTTCTTGCTCGACATGATAGTATGCTATCTGGTTGCTCTTTACCTTAACGTGTACACTGATTGTCTCTCTGTTACATGTTGGTAAAGCCCTTAGGATGTGTGCTTGACTACCTGGACTATGATGCGGATCATACTAGTGGGGACATGGTAGTCTATAAGTACATCCTTCAAAGTCCCTAGTTGTGGGTGTATCGAGACGGGGCATCGATATACCAGAGTAGACTAGCGTGTACCTTCTCGACCCATACAGATGGGCGATGGATGATCCCATATCCATCGGTGTTTGACATCAGAGGAGATATACGGGTGCTCAGTAGAGACTGGGTACACTGGACGGACTCGCCGAGAACTCCCAGATGGTATTATACCTCACGTCAGATGGCAGTTCTCTGGTGACACTGGTATAGAGTAGTCTGTTGACCCGAGATCGTCATAGAGTCTTGTGTGGTTCCCACTGTGCTTTGATTTCCATCTTACCACGTCCAAGAGGGCGTGCAAAACGGTGGTTTTTGGGTACAGTCCCGAGTCACATGGAGACAATGAGCGATAGGAGGGGATTCGTCTCTCCCGGTATAGGGGGTTGATGTTGCGCTGTGTTCGATTGGATATAACAGGAAATCCCTAGCCAGGGTTGCTGAGATTTACTGGTAAGTGTTACCAGTAGTTTCTCGAATTGTTATAGACCTCATATCGACATGACTTATCGAGCTATTGGGGTCTGACGTTTACCACCCCTAGGCGAGATATGCGACATATCAGACGATCAGACCGGACTGTACGGTAGTGTTACTGGTCGGATTCACTGGAGTGTGAGCGGGCTTGCTCGTCGATCTTCAGATCGCTCAATACTCGGGTGGCCGTTACGTTTAGCAGACCGCTTGCGGCTTGTGGGTGTTTGATATGGTCATCACCTGCTGCCGGCGTATTGACGAGTCTTTAGAGTCCTACACAGAGGTTTCCTGGCTCAAGCGAAACGAAATAGGAGCGCATATGAGATATGTGCGAGACCGAGAATAATACGAGTATGTGATACTGTATTCGATTCTCGCGATGTGACATTGATCGGTTATATGTGATATAGCCGGGTTATCGGATCAAGTGTTGATTCGATAAGTTGTTACTAATGATACTAGTCGGTTGTGTGCGACATGACGGGATCATTGAATCAAGTGTTGATTTAATGATTTAATGCATAATTATATATTTGATATATTACTTTGCATTAACTAGTATCGGTTCACTTTAAATGGATATTCTCACTCGGGTGTGCGCATTGCATATGCGATATGATTTTGTGCACATGTTTGTATCATGTTTGATGATGCATGCTTTTTGGTTAAGTATAAAGAATTAAACCAAGGTTAAGTTGTTTAGGGTTTTACTTATTCATTTATCTTATTTATTTATTCATTTTGAATAAATTGGAAGATAAATGAATGGTGGCTACTTTTGTTTTTAGTTGAAGTTTCATGAAGCTTTGACTTGTTGACCTTTTGTTCTCATCCTTAACCCTAACCATTCAACCCAACCTTAGTCAATTCTCTATACTTAACTAAGGTTAAGATTATGATAAGTATTCTTTTATTTTTCTATTTTAAAATAACTTATCATATTCTTCATCTTCTTCTTCTTCTTCACTTCAAGAAGAAAGCTTGCCTCCATCAATGGCAAGTGATGAAAAAGAGTGAGAAATCCAAATCTAAAGTCTACCCACTTCCTATTTCTTCATCCTCTACCTCTTGCCAAGTAGTAGAGTGTGTTTTCTTCACAAGTTTCTTGACTTGGTGAAGTCGGAGCTTGATTTAGCGATGCCTCGACGTAGATCATCTTCGGCATGGACATCGACGACCTAGCTCGCTTATTCTCCGATGAAGTCGACGCTAGAGCCCGGATTCTTTTTGGACAGCGGAGAGGACTTCATTGCGGAGCTATGGAGGTGGAGCACCGGATCTACAAAGGTTGTATTTCCGTATTCCCTTAGTTAAGTGTTAACTTGATTCTTTTTCGCCTAGTTTTCTAGCAAACGATCCGTAGTCGGGTCTCTCGGCACCTAGATTTTTTGAAATTGGCATGGTTGATGTCTTGTGAGACCTCACTAGTGTGCCTAGGAACCCTACAGGGGTCACGTGTTGGCACGTGACATTTAAAAGCAGCGGACTCATTCTCTGATTAGATCAAGAAAACAGCTCCAGACGAGGGTCACGTGCTCACACGTGACCAGGGGTCACGTGGTGGCACATGACGGCTAAGCAGCGGCCAGAAGGCAGAGCGCAAAGAGAAGAAGATGGCTCGTTCCCCAGGGTCACGTGCCTACACGTGACCAAGGGTCACGCGGCCACACATGACCGGCTCTCAAAGCCTATCTGTTAACAGAATTAAATTCTGAGAAAGGACCTCTCAAATCTTTCCAAAGGAACCGATTGAATTAAAGATTTAAAGGTGATCAAATATCATCTATTTGTGGAAAAATCTTGAACTTGGAAAGATTTCCCCTTAAAATCTAACCGAAATAACAAAGGAGAATCTCTGGATTTAAATCCAATGGTGAACAAAATTCACCTAATAATCCAAAGGTCCAAAACGAATGGTGAATACAAATCAAATCTCTCAATGAAAGATTCAACAAAACGAATTGATTCGGCTGCTTCTCCTATAAATAGGAGCCAAGAGACACACATGCAGAAAGGAATCAATACATAAAAAAAAGAGGAGAGCCTTGATACTTTGGAGGAATTTGGATCTTCTGTAAAAGAAAACCCTAGGTAAGAAAGGGAAGGCTTTTTGAAAGGAAAAGAGAATTTAATTCTCAACAGAGTTTAACTCTGATATAAAACAGAAGAACATAGTTCTCTCTTTAGTGGAGGATCTGTAAAGTGCACATCTCCCCTCGAATTGAGAATTTAATTCTCATTGGGTTGAGATCCTGCCATGCAGATCCAAAGCATAGAGAGGGAATGGAAGCTTGAGAATTTAATTCTCACAGAACTATAGGAATTTAATTCCTTTAAAATAAAATTAGGGTTTGACCCTATGTTATGGGAATTTAATTCCTTCAGAATGAACAGAATCAGGGTTTAACCCTAGTTAAGAACTTAGTTCTGTTAAAATAACAGGAATTTAATTCCCTCAAGAAAGAAGAAATTAGGGTTTCATCCTATGACAGAATCTCATTCCTCAGAATAATTCTTTAAAAGAGAGTGGGAATTTAATTCCTTAAAGCTTTTATTAGGGTTTAACCCTATGATAGAATTCAGTTCTTCATATACATGAGGAATTTAATTCCTATAGAAAATTCAAAGTTCAATTCTATCCCAGAATATAAATCTTTAAAAGGAAATAGGAATTTAATTCCTCTAAAATTATTGCTAGGGTTCAACCCTACGAGGAATTTAATTCTTGAAAGGGATTAACAGATCTTCTAAAAAACATACATAGAGGTAGGGTCACGTGTCACCACGTGACCCCCGAAAAGATCTACAGAGAAGGCCCTTTGAAGCAGTGCCTCACGTGACCCACGTGACCCTTGGCAGAGGCTTTAACATACATGCATTTAAATGCCCATCACGTGATGGCACGTGATGCTCCAAAGTACTCAATACTCTCGGCAGAACAAATAAAGAGAGAGAGGGCGCTCTCACGTGCTACCACGTGACCCCTCTTGCTTTAGTGTTTAACACTAAGTTGGAACCTCTGAATCCATTGTTCAACACCGATTTACCTCAGTGTTCAACAATAATTGAAGAACTTCATTCGCAGGGTTTAACACTGAATTGCTTAGTGTTAACATTAAATTAAACCTCTGTTTAATTTTAATTTTCTTAGTGTTCAACACTAAATTAAAATCTCTGTCACCAGTGTTCAACACTGATTACCTTAGTGTTTAACACTAATGTGAGATCTCTGTCGCTAGTGTTTAACACTGATTTGTTTTAGTGTTTAACACTGATTTGTTTTAGTGTTTAACACTAATTTGAAAGCCTTGTTGCTGGTGTTTAACACCAACTATCTTTTAGTGTTAAAGACTAACTTGTCAATCTCATTCTCAGTGTTCGACACTGATTAGTCTTTAGTGTTTAACACTAGGCAAAGCCGCTCCTTCAATGGGCCAACAGGAAACCAATATTCCAAACATGATTGGACTTAGCCCAAGATGGCCATAAGGCCTCAATTCAGACTTAACTGGGCTAATGGACTCATAACATAATTAATTGGTCTTGATCCCAAATCGGGCCGAAGACTATTTAATCCACCCCCGTTCAAGGGTACATCTCTTCACTCCTTTAATACTTGGCGTTGTAATCCCTTAACGTCTTCAAAGAGGTGACGGGTCCCGATGACCACACATTGATACGGACTGTGGGGTCCTTAAACCCATGGACTATGAGGTCCTTAACCTTGACCGAGATGTCTTAAAACTAACAACGGACTGTGGGGTCCTTAAACTCATGGACTATGAGGTCCTTAACCTTGACCGAGATGTCTTAAAACTAACAACGGACTGTGGGGCCCTTAAACTCATTGACTATGAGGTTCTTAACCTTGACCGAGATGTCTTAAAACTAACAACGGACCGTGGGGTCCTTAAACCCATGGACTATGAGGTCCTTAACCTTGACCGAGATGTCTTAAAACTAACAATGGACTGTGGGGTCCTTAAACCAATGGACTATGAGGTCCTTAACCTTAACCGAGATGTCTTAAAACTAACAACGGACTGTGGGGTCCTTAAACCTATGGACTATGACGTCCTTAACCTCGACCGAGATGTCTTAAAACTAACATTGGACCGCAAAGTCCCTAAACTACCCATGGACCGCAATGTCCTTAAACTACCTACCGACCGCGACGTCATTAAACTAAACAACAGAGCCCCCTTTTACTGCTCTCTTGTCGGACCTAAACGATCCCGTTAAGTCGATCTTAGTCTAAAAACTAGACTAACGTATCCTTAACAAACGTTTAAGTCGATCTTAGGCTCAAATGAGGCTAACGTATCCTTAAACCCCAAACCCCCAAACCCAAATCTAAGATAATACGGATTTGGACTAGTCCACGCCCTACGGGCGACGACATAACTCAGTCTCCGTATACAATCCACGGGCAACAAAACAAAAAACAAACGCACACGACACGAAGTGACCATCTGGAGAAGGAGAAAGTTGTTACCGCAATGCGGTAGCGTAATTAACTGCAGGGGCTTGCGCCTGCAGGGAAGAGCGTCCCCACAATAAAAAAAAACCCCTCAAGCGAGGGGAAATCTAACGAAGTCTGCTACATCGGACGCATCCGTTCAAACCTTCGATACATGGTGCCATAAATCAACTTGGCATCTTCGGAGAGGTGGACAGATAGCACCTATTAGCATCTGCCCCGAATCTCAGGCGAGACGCCCGCGTCTTGGCCGCCGTTCGGAGGGGAACAATCCTCTCGATCCGTAGGGAGAAAAGTCTCTATGAGACCCTCACGGCTCATAGAGTTGAAAAGTCTTAGGCAGCAGATCTGAACCTGCAGCCTAAGCCATTGCCATCCCTTAAAGAAACCAAGATGCTTACTCTATTATCTGTCAACCATGTTTACTAAGGCAACATGCTGAGAATAAAAGAAAGAAGAAAGCGACAGAAAGAACATCTGATGTGCATTTGATCAAGCATTCAAGACACATTCATTCATGCATATGCAAAAGACTCAGAACGAGAAATAAGACAAGCAAAAATAGAAATTTTCCTTTCATATTGCAAAGGGTTCTTACAATCATAAAGAAATAAACAAAGACATTGTCCAAAAGATTACAATGGCAAGACCTCAGATCCTGGACAGGGATTGAGGAACTCGAAAGTGACCTTGTCCAAGACTTTCCAAGATTGGCGAACCATCCTGGTGTGCTTCCTTTCGCGAGCACGGGCGTCGGGATCCCCACTGATGTCCTCCACTCTCCGGTAGGCAGCAAGAATGGCGGAATGTTGAAAGGCCTAGTGCAAGAGATCGACAAGATTGTCTCGCTGTCTCTTCGAGATTAAGTTCATCAGGTACACCGAGTGCACCTTATCCTCAGCGGCATCCAACGCCCTAAGCGGCACACCAGAACAGAACAGGGGAAGCGCTTCCCAGATGGCTCCCACGATAAGCTTCAGGAGGGAGGAACGCGGGGGAAGCAGTTGACCGTTATACGCGTCGAAGCGGCTCATGATTTCAGCACACTCCGCGTTTGTGAGCTCCCGATTTTGAGAACGGCCAAGTAGGCAGATGTCCCCGTAAGAGATGATCTCGTCAAGATCGTAAATGTGGGCGTCCATTGTTTCTGCAAAAGAGAATCAACAAAATTATCAGAGAGACTGATTAAGCAAAACGATATAATGCATCGAGGAATAAAATGCCATCTTTAAACTCCAAGATCCATGAAAAACTCCTAAGAGTTCTTTTGTATGATTTGAAAGGAGCAAAGCTCCATTGATGAAATGAGAAAATACAAGGAAAATCTTTTAGAGAGCAGAGCTCTATTAATGGAACCCTAATGGGGTTCTCTTTAGTTCTCTTTGGATCCCTTTAGAGCAAAGCTCTGCTAAGTGAAATCCTAAATGGGTTTTCTTCAGATCAGGGATCTATTGAGAGCAAGGCTCTGTCAATGGAAATTAATTTAATTAAATTTAATTTAAATTAAAAATTTTACCTAAAAGTTTTAAGAGTCTAACTTTTGGAGTTCTTGAAAATAAAGAGCAGGGCTCTAAGATTCTGAAAGTAATATTTAGAAGATGATGATCATCTGTGGAGGACCAAAGGTCCTATTTATAGGCATCAAATGCTCTTTCAATTTCCAAGAGTTGCCGCGACGGTTGGAATTCTGCCACCGCTGCGCTCGTGTTTGGAGGGCCACGTAAGCGCAACGGTATGGGGCATTTGTTTACCCCAATCAGAGCAAAGCTCTGTTCAAATTCCAAGGTGGGAGACGAAGCAACGCTTCTGTTTCCCCCAATCAGAGCAAAGCTCTGTTTTAAAATTGAAGTGAAAATTAAAGTTAAAATAAGGTGGGAGACGAAGCCACGTGGCAGCGCAGTTGCGCTAGCGCAGTTGCGCTGCGCTCTGCTCTGCGCGCCACGTGGCAGCGCAGTTGCGCTGCGCTCTGCGCTGCATGACACGTGTCAAACGCTGGTGCATCTGCGCCAAACAGAATTAAAATTCCAGTAAGATCTTTCTGTTCTCATTAAAACAAGAAGATTGTCTTCTTTAAAACAGAAGCCTTTAGATCAAAGATCCAATGGTGGGGAAAATTCCCTAAATCACTCAGAGAAGGATCTCTTTAACAAATTTAACAAATTAATGGGCACTATATAAAGGCCCTTAGACCCCAATTCGATAATCAACATCAAGATCAAAAGAGAAACAAAAACTCAGAAACAGAGAGAACTCTGAAGAATTGTGAGAAGAACTCAAGAAAAGAAAAAAGGTAAAAACCTCTATAAAAGAAGAATTTCTTCTGAATAGATTATTGATCTAAGAACAAAATCAATGATCTTCAATAAAAAAAAAAAATAATAACCCTGCCTTGCATTTTTTTATGAACCATTGGTTCTGGAATATTAAAGATTCTTTTCTTGAATCCAAAATTGGATCAAGTTATTGAACAGTGCCCTGCACTTGCAAAATCTGCACTGTTGCGCCCCTGGGTCGGCGCAAGCCACCAGAGAGCGCCACGTGTCAGCTCCAAAACCACTTGCGCTGTGCGCTTTTAAGATAGAGCATTGCTCTCTGAAGTTGGCGCAACTCATCAGAGCACGCCACATGTCAGCAGCGCAACAGAGCAGCGCACTGGCATAACGCACTGCGCTGTTGCGTTTGCGCTCACCCAAGCATGACACGTGTCATCTCCATATGCGCTTGCGCTCTATAATTGGCTCAAAGCGCCTGACATGCCACATGGCCACTCTCAGTTTGATTAATGCACTGCATTATTTACAGAAGGGCCAAGCCCAATTAAGAAAGGCTTAACATGCCTAATTAAATGCAATGCATTATTTTAAAGAAGGGCAGAGCCCAAATAGATGCTCTGCATCATTTATAAAGGGACAGAGCCCAAATCAAAAAGGCCTAGCAGGCCAGAATGAAATGCAGTGCATTATTAAACAGGGGCAAAGCCCTAGCACAGGCCTAATAGGCCGGAAATAAAAACGTTGAATATTCTCAACTGGACTTAGCCCAATCATGGCCGTAAGTTCTCAAATTAAATTGACTGAGCAAGACTGCTCTCTTAAAATCAATTTACATCCGTTTCAAGGGTATATCTCTGAACCTCTCTGACACCTATCGTTGTAATCCTTCAACGACGTCAGAGAGGTGATGGGTCCCGACAACCACACATCGATACGGACTGCGGGGTCCTTAAACTCGTGGACCGAAACGTCCTTAAACTAATATTCGTCCCAAAATGGGAATGTTGGACCGAAATGTCCTTAAACTAATGTTCGTCCCCAAATGGGAATGATGGACCACCGCGTTCCTAAACTGAAACATGGACCATTATGTCCCTAAACTGGAACAATAGAGCCAATTGCTCTCTTATCGGATCCAAACGATCCCCTTAAGTCGATCTTAGTCTGGAGATTAGACTAACGTATCCTTAACAAAAGTTTAAGTTTATCTTAGCCTCAATAGGGCTAACGTATCCTTAAACTAAAACACCAAACCCAAATCTAAGTAAATACGAATTTAGACTAATCTACATCCTACGGGCGACGGCATAACTTAGTCTCCGTATACAATCCACAGGCATCCACAAACAAAACAAACACACATGACACGAAGTGAAATTCTGGAGAAGGAGAAAGTTGTTACCGTGATGCGGTAGCATAATTAACTGCAGAGGCTTGCGCCTGCAGGGAAGAGCATCCCCACAATCAAAAAATCCCTCAAGCGAGGGGGAATCTGACGAAGTCTGCTACAGCGGCCGCATCCGTCTAAACCTCCGATGCACGGTGCCATAAATCAACTTGGCATCTTCGGAGAGGTGGACGGATAAAACCAAATAGTATCTACCCCGAATCTCAGGCAAGACGAGCCTACGCGGTCGCGTCTCTGTATTCGGAAGGGAACAACTACCCTGCTCGGCATCGTCCTTAGTAGGCCAACCACGGCCCCTCCTGCGCTAAGGATCAAAGCCCTCGCAAGAGGCAACCGAGCCCGGCCTTGCTCGGTTATCCCTAGCAAGTAGCTCCCTACCCCAACAAACCATGGATCAAAGCCCTCGCCAAGAGGCATCGAGCAGCTACCCTTCTCGGCATCGTCCTTAGTAGGCCAACCACGGCCCCTCCCACGCCCTCGCCAAGATGCACCGTGCACCTACCCTGCTCGGCACTATCCTTAGTAGGCCACTTACGGCCCCTCCAACAACTAAGGAACATGAACTCAACAAGAGGCATCCGTCCTATCAACGTCTTAGCGATCTCCACATCGACTTCGGGGTCATGGAGATACCGTCTTCCCGCCGATCCTCGTATACTCGGCAAATGATCAGAGTCAAGTCGATAAGTAATCGCTAGACGAGGAGTGTAACAACTTCAATTTTTGTATACCTAAATTTGAATTAAATTTGAAGTATACTTGGAGTATTGATGTTGTTGATAACATTTTAAGTATCTACTTTCCTACAATAATTACAAGAAGGAGCTTGTAGCTCATTGGTAATACCTTGCACTGCCAAACCAAGCCAACAGAGTTCGAATCCCATACCCCACATAATTTTTATATCATTTTGTTTTAATTTTTTTGAGAAGTCAAACGGTCAAACAGCCATAACTCACAATTTAATACAATATATAAAAAATAAAGTGCACCAAAATCCCCCCCAGGCAAAACCACACCCAACGAGACCCGACTCGGCCCCGACTCGGCCAAGTCGGCCGGCGACTCGGCCGAATCCGCCGGCCGGACTCGGCCAGTCGGCCGAGTCGTCAACACGAAAAATCTTCGTGTTGACTTGGTCAACCCCCCTGTGTACTTTATTTTCGCAGTACTGTTACCAATTTTTCATTAAACCTCTTTTAATCCTAAATTTAATGAAATTTTAATGAATTTTATATTTTTTTAAAATATTTTTTAATCCTAACCCTAACCCTAGCCTAGCCCTATATAAAGACCCCTACCCTCTACTATTTCACCTCACCACTCTAAGTCCACTCTCCCAAATTCTCAAGAACTCGGTACAAAGAGCGAGAAGCGAAGCGCTGCCGAAACCGACGACGGATTCTGGGGATCGGACTAGAACCTTCGCGACGTTTTCGACGCATCGACAACCACCACTTCCCTTAGCCTCCTTAGCTTGTCCAAACCCGTAAGTCCCATCCCTTCTATCTCTCCTTTCTTTTAATAGAAAATACGACTTTTTGGAACCCGACGGAAATCGGAACAAACCGATTTCCGATTCGGTTTTTCTACAAATTTCCACTTGTCACCTAATACATAATGCCTAAACCTATATATGATGACTATTAATCACCTAGAAACCAATTTAAATAAAGTTTCTCACATGAAATGATAGCTTCTTTACAAGATCGTATTCTTTTCATAAAAATACCATGAAGTTTATTTTTCTTCGTTTAATCAATTTCCTCACTCTTAAATATGTTTATCTTGATCACTAAACTTGTAGAAATCAATTTGAATGAATTTTCACACATGAAATGATAACGTTTTCAAATACCGTATTCTTGCGCTTTAATACCTTTAAGTTTAATATATCATGTTTTACTTCTAAACTTCATCAGAACTTAAAATAAGTCACGAGGTAATGATCTACCTCTACACACACACAAATATAACCCTAATTGATAAACGTCAAAATATAGAATACGAAAATACAGGACTTTTCACTAAAATACCATATTCTTTATAAACCTTTTCTAAAAGCTTTAAGTTGTACACAATTCTAAATAAAATCTTTTAAAATAAAAGCACGATATGTCATGGACATCGATCGTTTATCTAAACTGTCTTGTGGTGTCTAGGCAAGTGTGTCTAGGCTAGTGGTTTTTAATTAGGCCCACGACTGTGGTTCCTTCCTACTTACCTGGCCGCAATTGATGGTGAAGAGGCGATTTGAAGCTTCTAATGACTTATCGTTTAGACCTTAGAAATAGGCTAGTTGGCTTAGGAAACCCTAGAAAATAAAATACGGAAATTTATACCCTTTTACAAATAAATACCTTATATTTATAAAACCGTTTTTTTCTAAATGAATAGTATTTATTAAACCTAAGCAAAGCGTCGCTACAACCCACCTTTGGGGAACCCGTTAGGGATAGTATGGTTCATCGTGCACCCGCGGGCTAGTAGTGCGAGATTCAGACCTCCGCAAGGAGCATTCGGTCTCGAAGGGTTAAAATACGGCATTTAAGAAAAATGTGATTTTGGAAAATAAAATATTTATTTAAAAATTATTCTTGTATTAAAATATATTTAATTATCATTTAGACACCTATTTTATTATAATATAAAGTTTCCACATTTTCCTAAAAAAATTACAAGATTAAAATTTACATTAAAATACCATGAGTTTCAAATAAATCAATTAATACCTTTATTAAGATATACTCACTAGAATAACACAAATAAAATTCACACTCATTATAACTATAAAGACGAATAATACATACTTGAGGTGTATTTTGAAAACTATACAAAAGTACTTTTTACATAAAACCCCCTCAAGTTTTATAAATTACAATAAGGACCCTAACAATTATAGAACTTCAAATTATCTTTCTTTCAGTCTGACTCGGGTTAGAGTCTAATTATTTCTGACTTGAATATGATTCAAGTCAATCTATATTCTTTTATATTCCAACTCATTATGAATACATGAATTCCTGAATCCAGTTAACAATATATTCATTTTTGACTGAATCAAACCATGGATATTCATCCATTATCCTGATATTCCATTTACCTGATTATACAGTTTCAACATGTTTACTGATATCATGGTTTTGGTCAGTCACCCAACTTACATATTCCAATACTACAATACTGTTAAAACATTACGGGATTTAAGGGGTAGATTGGTACGGAAGGTGTTAAAGGTGGCACGAGGTGGTCAGATTAAGATACCTAACCTGAATCCTAATGCTGTTGTACCGTGGCATAACGGTTCCTTGTACTTTTCTTTTGCCCTGATCTCTAGCATATAGAGATCCCCCTCGTATACACTGGCATCCTTCTGTACCAAGCTACAAATAACAGCGTTAACACAATATTCCATAATATTCAACAATATGATACTTTAGAAAATACTTTTACACTGTCTTCCTAATTCTCCTTATCTTTGGGACTTACCGAGCGACCTGTTCGCTGACGACATTCTATTTCTTTCTTTTTTGAATGTCGTCAGGTGCGTTGGACCAAGCTGAGATCGAGCCCACCGGTGAAGATTTGGAGCAGTTCCACGAAGATCCAGAGCTTTAGATATTGTACAATGTTCTTTCCAGTATTTTCATTTACTGTTTAGGCATTGCTTTTCATTTCAGTTGTATTTTCCTTTCATGCATTGTACAAAGAATGTTATTAATAAAAGTTGCTGTTATTTCTATATCATTCGTCTCTTGTGTTTTACTTTATATTGCTTAGCTACGCTTAGCGTGTGTACTTCTGAGTATATACGTAGCGGGCCTTGTCGCGTCCACTTCACCGTACACTGAGAAGCGGGGCGTGACAAGGAGCATGCCGACCATAAAAGCAGTACTGTGCAGATACAGATGTCTACCAACAAAAGGAAGTATAAGCACAAACACTACTGTGAAACCGAAAAGTTTTTATTCACAAAGCCAAAAATCTTTACAAGGGTATTGTGGGCTCCCCAGCCTTATCAAAATTTCCCGAAGGCTTGCAAAAGAGAAAGGAGGAAAAACCAAAAAGGTCAGGCGGCAAGCCCCGCTTAGACCTCACTCCCCTCATCGCTATCGGCCGGAGGCGGGACCACCGAGAGTGGGACCCGAGCATGGAGCTCACCATCGGCGAACTCCGGAAGCTGCTCGTTGATGGCATCAAGAGCCTTGTTCCATGCAGTGGTATAGGCCTCGCCGAGGTCGGCGTAAAACTGGTCCGACTCCTTGCAATCCGCCACTGCCTTCCTAGCCCGTGGCTCGACGGCCTCCACAGCCTGAAGTGCCGCCTCAGCATCCCGCCTGCTGGCATCCCTTGCCCTCCTCATGGCTGCAAAGCGATCGGCCAGTTCCATCAACTTCGCCTCAATGACTCGGTAGGACTTACTTAGGCGGCTGTAGGACTCCCGGCACTTTGAAACGGTGAGATCCGCGGCTTCTGACCAGGCTCTGAGGGCGAGCGACCTCTCCCTCTCCAGACACAGCTCAAGTCGTAGGCCCTCGACCTCCGAAGAAGACTCTTCTGCTGACCTAGCAGCCCGAATAGCCCCCTCGGCTTCTATATGAGTAACAAGGGCGCAGTGCTGAAGGACCTGGCGAAAAATCGCAGAGAAACTTAAGGACACCCAAACTGAGGAAAGGTCGCTTGAAATAACACATGAGGGAGTACATACCTAAACCACCTCCTATGCGATAGCCGCCAGTTGGGCCCTCAAGGTCCCCCGCGGCCTCCGGCCGACTCCTCCATACCAGCAAGAAGGCTGGCGGCAATGGAAAGCCCCAACGGGACCACGAACTGGCCGTCCTCTTCCGCTTAAGAGGAACCCCGTCTTCGCCCTCTCCTGCATCCCTCTTCTGAGATTCGGGAACCCGTGTACGCGTTTGGCCACCGCCGGAACAATCGTCAGGAGCTCGTGACGGGGCAGGTAGCCCTGCCGTCGGGGAAACATCCGGCGTAGGGCTTGAGTAGGCCGTAGACATGGCTGCACCGCCGTCCCCCCTCCGGGACTGAGCATCGAAGGCACCAAGAATCTGGGATCGAACCATCTGTCCTGCCAAAAAGGAGAATAGGCTCGACTCAGAAGGAGAAGAAGCAGAAGGAAGAAGAAGCAAGATTCGACCTAAAGGGGTGAGCGCCGAGCTAACAAGACTCAGAATGAGAAAATGTGAAGAGAGAGACCCCGAATCAGGCCTCCCCTCGATTTATACAGCCGGCATTCTCATCCAACGGCGACGGTCGACTCCCGCCAAAACGGTTCACTACACTCAACGGCCACGATCGCTCCACCTGTCGCAAGCACATTGGCAACGTCCCATCGGATACCAGAAGCCTGCGGCACGTCACATCTGTTAACCGGCGCCCGACACGTGGCCCGTCGCTTCACCAAAGAGCACACGATCCGGCGCACCCTCTTTAATGAAAAAGGTCTCGCCTCGATTCGTTGGCCTCATCCAGAAATGACAGCCAATTGCCCAGAGACACGCTCGACGATATCTTCGGAAAGGAGCTCACCTCGGGTGAGCCGGCAAACCACTCTCGACCCGACCCATCTGCTGGTCGGGACGAGAGTGGGGGGCTAATGATGATGCTCGATATCGGTGATCTCCCAGATCAGGACACGTGGCAGATGATGTGTCCCGGGGCTCACAAGAAAGGACCTACAGTAGCCAACCAGACCACCCCTGTGCCCATCCTACAAGCAAATGATGGCTCACCTCCGAGCCCCCAGCACAATTGGCCTCCTCGGCCTCATAGCTTGTTTTCGAGCTATCACTGGCCCGAGCCTCCTTGGCCCTTTCAGCTCACCTCCGAGATCGAGCAGAATCAAGATACCTCGGCTCTCCCGCTCCTCCGGGAGCTCTCCCGCCGAGGTCATCTTCCTCGGTCTCATCGACCGACCAACAGCACCGCTTGCAGGCGTAACTGCCATCCCGCGAATCTCGCCATACGCGAGATCTCCGCCGGCCATATCCCATGTTCCACGCCACCACGATCCCCCATTAACAAGCCTGTCTCGCCATTAATGGGAGGTCCCGCTCATCACGTGGGCGTGACGTCAGGAGCGTAACGGCCGGCGTGATTCTCGTGCCCGCCTCGCCTGCTGCCACCGCTATATAAACCCCCTCTTCAGACGGTTGAGGTAAGCCATTTTGACTCCACAAAGCCGTTACTCTGCTCGGATCTTCAGTCTAACTTGATCGTCAGAGGGTCCTCGGTGGTACAACCACCCCGGGACTTCCTTGCAGGTAACTCGGCAACCACAGCCTCAACCTATTGAGATCCACACGCTTCAGAAGCGACAGCCTCCATATCAAATCTCAGCCACCCATCATCGCCATCAGCAGATCAACGGAAGGTAACATCTGAAGGAGAACTCAGGATTCGTCAAGAAGAATGAGAGAGAGAGAGAGAATTAATGGGAATCAATGAAAGAGAGAGAGAGAGAGAGAGAGAGAGAGAGAGAGAATCAATGGGAGAGTGAGAGAGGGAGAGGAGGTGTCAAAGAAGGAGACGTCGGCCGTTGGTTTAAGGAGAAGAGTGCACAGTGAGCGGTTTTGATTTAGTAATGAAGGAAAAAAATGAGGAGCAGGAGAAGAGGCAGCATGATTAGTGGGAATGTGAATGGGTTTGTAGGATTTTAGTTTTAAATAAAAGAAAAGGACAATTTGAGCTTGGGTTTGGGTTTTAAATGAAATGGGTTTTGAGCTCCAGTAAAAATAGAAAAATAGATGGAGGGATTTGGGTTTGTTTTGTTTTGGTTTAATAAGTTGAAAGGAAGTGGCCTTTGGTTTATTTGAGATTTAAATAGGAAAATAGATTTAATTAAATGGGTTATTTGATATGGGTAAGGACACTTTGGTTTGGACTTAAGGATTTATAAAAGAGGTGAGAATGATAAGTTAAAAGAATTAAATATAGAGAAAATAAATTTAGCCCCAGCAAATAATAGATAAAATAGATGAAAGAATAAAATAATAATAAATTTAATTGATAATGGAAAATACCATTAAAAAACAAATACAATACGGTATTTTATTAAAAAAAAATAATACGAAAGGTATTGAAATTTTAGGGTCGTTACAACCAGGTAGATCGATGTTTCAGTCAGGTATCACGCAATCAACCGCAAAGGCAAGTTCGGTAACCGCCTTGGAGATGGTTACGGGATCATATATTTACGGACGATGTTTGGTTTGCGAGTTCCACAAGAGGCAAGAGTGTTCTTCTTGAAGGCCAAGAAGAACGTAATGCCTCTTATTAAAGTTGGTATTCTGGAGAAATCGGAGGATACGTTTCTGAGATTGTGTCACGCCCCGCTTCTCAGAGTGCACTAAGATCGGCACATGACAGAGCCAACCATACTATCTATGGCTAGGAAACATCCCTCCACAGTCACATTACGGCTGTCTAGAAGATATCAAGAACAGGAAAATAAAAATAAACTATCTAGCACATGTCCATATGCCAGAATAAACGAGTCAAGAAATAATATGCGGAAGCAATAAATTCAATAAACAAAAACATCTGGAATGTACGTCCCAAATACGGACTCACATCAGGAAATAAAAGTACGGAAATAAAACTAAACTAACTAGATACTAACAGGATCCTCACTGCTCGGCCTGTCGGCTGAAATATTCCTGATCGGCCTGCGAAAGAGGTAAAGGATCTGGGCTATGCAAAACCCAGACATCAGTGCCTCATAATATCAAACAATAAAATATAATCAGGAGGTAATAAGATATGCAGGCATGAGCATGAACAGTAATAAGTGTATAACAGTAACACGAACATAGAACAGTGAAGTGTATATGCATGCGGTGAGTAATTTATGCTACTGGGTTAATTACTCTCAAGTCTTTGAAATCAATTTAATGAATCGTCGATGTAACTCAATAGAAACCCGTGCATGGCCGGGACCACGGTCAAGACTCTCAGGCTGAATCCGAGACGTGCCGCTAGGCAGTAAACAGGTAACATGTACAGACGAATGATGTCAGCAGCATCATCCCGGTGTTAGTGTATATGCCCTAGGGGCCATTATTGTATCATACTAGCTTGTATATTACTTAATGGAAGCTTGGGATATTCACAGTTATATAACAGTCTTACTAAACATGGTAGTATGCTACTTGGTTTTATCTATCTTAATATGTGAGTATACGTATTGATAGAGCTCTTAGGATCTTGCTTGACTACCAGCGTTGTGATGGCAGTCACACTAGTGTGGGCTGGGTAGTCTACAAGCATATCCTTTTTCAGGTCCCTAGTCGTAGGATTGTCGAGACAGGGCATCGATACTCCAGAGTAGACTAGTGTGTACGCTTCTCATCCCAGTTGGGGAGATGGTCTGTCCCACAGCCGTCAGTACGTCGTACTGGAGATAGTATATAGGTGCTCGTTGGGTTATGGGTACACCGGACAGGACTCGCAGGGAACTGTTGGTTGGTTTTATACCAGTCGTCGGTTAACAGTTCCTAAGTGACATGAGTACATCATAGTCCGCAGACTTGACACTGCTACTTCGCCTCGAGTGTATCCCGCTGTTCTTAGATTGCTACCCTACCACGGCTCAAAGGAGTCATGCAAACAGGTAGCAGTTGAGTGCAGTCCCGAGCACTTGGAGGCAGTGGCGGTTAGACAGGATTCTTCTCTCCCGGTATTGGGAGTTGATATCGCGCTGTGTCAGAGAGCCATTACGCAAAGTCCCTAGCCAGGGCAAGTGAGATTTACCTGTAGGTTCCAGTAGTTTCTTAAGGTGTAATGAGCTTCACTCCGACACGACTTATACCGCTATTAGGGGACTGACGCTTGCCGCCCCCCAGGCTCGATATGCGATAGTCTTAGACGAACAGACCGGACTGTACGGAGATTGTCACATCAGGCTCAGTAGGAGTTCGGATGGGTTTCCTGATCGGCCTTCTTATCGACATCTACCTGAGGACCGTTACGTACAGCTAGTGCCGCTTGCGGTCTGTGGTTAAACCCACTGCCGGCGTAGTAGTCGAGTCATTAGAGTCCCATACAGAGAGTTTCCCTGCTCCAGGCGAAACGATATAAAGGTCGTATAGTTTTACGACAAGGGTTCGGACGCATACGTGTGTTTACGCACGTACGACATTCGGACAGTTTTTACTAGCCGGCTTTGGTTTAAGCCAGATTCTAGTATTGGGTTATTGGATTTATACAGTCTAAAGTTTTTCCGTGTTTTCACGGATAAGAGGGGCGTTCTCGTAATTTCGCGAGAAGCTTCTAGAAGGACGGTGACTTGGGGGTTTAGGTGGCATAAGCATTAAATGAGATTAGTGACTCATTTGTGTGATTCATCCATGTCATTAATGCATCATAAATGGTTAATGACTCATATAGATGAATCATTCATATGAATTAAATGAAGCATGGTTGTTAAATCATTTATTTATTTATTTGGTATAACATAATGCTTCATATATATTCAAATGAGATCATTATCTCTTCTCATTTTTCTCATGCTCACCTTCTCTCTCCTCAAGCTCACTCTCTCTTCAAACCCTAATCCTACCACTCATGTGTTGAGACCAAGAATTAGAATAGACTAATTAATCCACAACCCAACTCTATATCACCTAGGTTACTTAGATTAGCACTTTAAGAAACTTAGTTACCTCAAGTTAGAGGTGAAGCTTGGAGTAAAGCTCTCGGGTGGATCATCTACTACATAGAGAAGGCCGGAGAGGAGGTGGAGAACGAAAAGACGAAGGACACGGTTCATTAGGTATAATCACTTCACATAGTAGTTAACAACTTCTATGTTTCTTATTAGTTATAGTTTAGCAAAGATTCTTCGGTTAGTCGATGTTTACGCAAAGAACAAGATCGTTTTTCATATTTCCGCCTTCCCGCAAGTCATGGGGTGTAGTACATCGACTTACAGTGGTATCAGAGCCTTGCTAAACAATAATTAACTCATTAGCAAAGTCGTATGAATTTCGAACGCAAAACGAACCGAAAAAGACATCGACATCACTAAGTTTTTGTCGAATTTAAAACAGGCTCTAAAATTTTTTCAGGGAGCTGCAGAATAACCTACAGAGAATTTTAAGGTAACTGGAGAAAAATGGGTTCCTGAATCGGCCATACAGCCGCGGAACCGCGGCCGATCCCACCGATCCACCGCGGATCCGCGGCCGAGTTGAAGCCGATTCAACCCAGTTTCCTCCAGTAACTCTTTTGTGATATTTTTGTATTTTATGGAACGTTTATTTTCTGCTCAAGTCTCAGGTGCACAGAGAAGTTTTGGGAGTAGAATCTGATATGTTTGCTCGATCGAAATTATACGATGTTTGCTAATTTGATTATATCTGTGATTGTATAATGTGTTCGTAAACCTCCCCTAACTGCTAGTATGTCGGTTGGCAGGGGGTTGCATATTTCTGTAATGGATTTTACTGTTTGTGATTATGAACTGTATTGGATTGTTGTGATGATTAGCCGGGGTTTTGTGATGGGTTATTATTTTAATTCATTCAATGTAATTATAATATGTTGTAATATTATTTTGCGGGGCGCATCCAGGTTGCGGTTGTAGCCACCGTTGTATTATTTCATTTTACTATTTTTGCTCCTAGGACAGATCCAAGATGGGGTGCACAAACTACCGGGTACTTTGAAGTGTTTAGTGGCCTACTCACGTTGTTGAGGGAGACCGCTTCACTTCGGGTACTTGGCGAGTAGTTTGTCGTACCCGTAGGGGTCTAGGGTGGGGTAATGGCTATTCATCACAACTGTGTAATCCGTCTTTCGTTGCAGGCTCAAAAGAAACGCGGATTGCTTGCATATCCAATAATGTTCATCTGTGATCTGGAATGCTTATTATTGCGTCTGACAAATGTACAATATCTATATATGATAGCTATTTAGACGTCACTTATATTTTACACCCGCACTAGCCCTGCCCCCGCTCTGCCGTTAGTTAAGTAACCTAACGGGTGATGACGGGACCCAGTGGCGAATACGGATGGCATAAGAGGACGTTGTATTTTCGTTGTTTTCTGTAATGATTGGTTAATGATGGGACGCATTATTATTAATGCAAAGAAAATAAACCAAAGTTTAATCATTGGAACAATTTAAAAGAAACCACTCGGTTATTTTAAAACAGAAGATATTTTTAATTGCGGAGCTTAAACCACTCCTTTTAAAAAAGCTATCAGGTTCCTTCGGTTATATCAAGTTCACTACGTTCACGGTTTCGCCAAAACCATTCGTAGCCCTCCGTCATTTCATTTGGGTATTCAGTAGTATTCAAGCTATGCATTTTGACCAACGCCAAGGCATAGTGTTTGGTAGCTGCTGGGTATTCATTTGTTGCATAGATAGATGAGTTAGTTTAGGACAGTCGTATTATCATTTGGCCAACGTTAGGGATATATACGGATGGGTTCAAATTAACAAGATAATGATGGGTAGAACTTGACATGTGACTTATGACATTTTGACCAACGCCAAGGTCATAAGAGCATGGGGCAAAAATATGTATCGGGAATTTCTAAAGAAACTGAAATTTGCAAAGAGATGCATACCATTTGGAGTTTGATGAATGTTGGTAGGATTCCATCAACATTATCATACGATGATATTTGGATCCCGATCCTACTGTGAGTATATGCTACTTATCAGGAGATTCGTTACTTAACGATCAATGCTATAAACCAAGTAGGTGTCAAGAAAGGTGTCAGCGGGGCTACGCTCCCAGAGAAAAGAGGTTATTTAATTAAGGAACTTCGTGAAAGCGTTGGAAAACCTCCCTCGAAGTACCGACACCGGCCTGGCTGAACGATGAAGCAAGTATTGTACGGTGAGAATAGTCCTGGCTAATTCTTCTTTTATAGTTTAAGGAAGGATTCGAGAAACGGTGGGAGCCATCCAGTTTAGATAAATTAAAAACCACTCTAAACTTGCAAGAGCATCATGCTAAAGTGTTTCTTCTCTCTCTCCTACTTACAGCGACCCTGAAAATGACTGAACTTAAGTTACTTTTAGAGAAAAATATACCGAAAGGGCCAAACTATAAAGATTGGCTGCGGAATATCAAAATGGCTTTGACCAATGACAAATTGGGGTACGTCCTCACCGCTAAGGCACCTGCAGTCCCAGGTCCCAAATCCAGTAATACGGATAAGGAAATCCGCAAAACCTGGGAGTATGATTGCGCGAAGGCCAAGTGCATCGTGCTTGCCTCGATGAACAATGAACATCAGAGGAGGCACGAGGATATGGAACTAGATGCCATATTTCTCCATACAAAGGAACTTTATGGAGAGCAATCTCGTATAGCAAGATACGAGACCTCAAAGAACTTGTTTCGAGCGAGGTTGGCCGTCGGATCATCGGTAGGAGAACATGTCCTAAAGATGATTGGCTATATAGAAGAGCTCGCAGACCTTGGGACGACTTTGGATAATGAGCTCTATACAGACCTTATTCTCCAGTCCCTTCCTTCCACCTACGTCCAGTTTATTCTGAATTTCAACATTCAAAGAAAAGAAGTTGAACTTCCAGAACTCCTTAACATGTTGAGGAGTGCAGAGGGCACCTTGCAGAAGGCAAGGGAAACACCCGCTATGTTTGTTAGCGGTGCTTCTTCTTCCGGGTCCAAGGCTAGGGCCAAAGGAAGGAAGAAGAAGGCCGCCACCAGACCTAGAGGAGGTGTTAATAAGGTGGGAGCGAAGGGAAAGAAAAAGTTTGCGGTACCAGTAGTGGCCCAGGATGAGTGCTTCCATTGTCATAGGAAAGGGTACTGGAAGAAAGATTGCAAGGCGTGGAACACCAAGAACCAGGAACCGAAGCAAGCTGTGGCTTCGACTTCAGGTGTGTTTGTAATTGAGAATTGTCTGTCAATCAACTCTACTTCCTGGGTATTGGATACCGGATCAGGATCTCATATATGCAATTCATTGCAGGCACTGAGAAACCGTAGAGTGCTGAAGGATGGTGATATGACCCTAAAGGTTGTTAACGGAGCTAGCGTGGGAGCTGTGTCCGTCGGGGATTATCACCTGGGATTGACGAGTGGACATATTTTGGTTTTACATAACTGTTTTTGTGTACCTAGTTTAACGTGTAATATCATATCAGTTTCCTTGTTATCAAATAAAGGTTATGATTTCATGTTTGTAAGTGATGTTGTTAACATCCACCTTAATCATAGTTTGATTGGGTTCGGTACACTGGATAACGGTATATATGTCTTAAACCAACTCCAGATTTTCAATGTCCAGAACACACTAAAAAGAAAGTCTCCAGATTTAAATAAGGCTTTCTTATGGCATTGTAGACTAGGTCACATCAATGAGATAAGGTTGACTATGTTACATAGAGAAGGATATTTGGACTCGTTCGAATATCAAACTTATGCCACTTGTGAATCATGTCTCAAAGGAAAGATGACAAAGAATCCATTCACTGGACATGGAGTAAGAGCGAGCTCGCTCTTAGGACTCATACACAACGATGTATGTGGTCCAATGTCTACACATGGAAGAGGCGGTTTTTCCTATTTCATTACTTTTACGGATGATTACTCAAGGTACGGATTCATTTATGTGATGAAACATAAATCCGAGGCTTTTGAGAAATTCCAGCAGTATAAGAATGAAGTAGAAAACCAAACCGGCAAAAGTATCAAGACACTGAGATCTGATCGAGGTGGTGAATACTTAAGTGCCGAGTTCCTAGGTTATCTAAAAGAGAAAGGAATTCTCTCTCAGCTTACTCCTCCATACACTCCACAGCATAACGGTGTATCGGAGAGACGGAATCGAATCCTATTGGATATGGTACGTTCCATGATGAGTAATGCTGAGTTACCGCGATCTTTCTGGGGTTATGCGTTAGAATCAGCGGCATATCTTCTGAACAGGGTTCCTACCAAGACTGTGCCTACCACGCCATATCAGATGCGGAGTGGGAAGAAACCCTATCTTCGGTATCTGAGAATATGGGGATGTCCAGCTTTTGTTAAAATGCAGCATGTGGACAAGCTCGAGGCACGATCAGTACAGTGTAAGTTTATGGGATATCCAAAGAACTCCAAGGGGTATCTATTCTATTACGCAGAGGAACAAAAGGTTTTTGTTTCTCGTAATGCCCATTTTCTAGAACAGCAGGTTTTAGAAAAGGATACAAGTGGGAGCGAAATAGAACTGGAAGAAATTCCAGAACCACAAACTACTACTGAAAGTTTGGTAGAACCAGTAGTTCAAGAAGAACAGGACATTCCCGCACCCCTCCGCAGGAGTAGTAGGTCGTCTCATCCGCTTGAGAGATACTACGGTTTTCTCATAGATGGGGATAGAGAGGATTGCATTATCGATGATAATGAACCTACTAGCTTCCAGCAGGTCATCCAGAGCGGCGACTCGGTACGATGGCTAGATGCAATGCGGACCGAAATGGAGTCCATGTACACCAACAAAGTATGGACTTTGGACTTTGCTCCAGATGGGGTAAAACCCATTGGATGCAAATGGATCTTCAAGAAAAAGATTTGTGTAGATAGACAGGTGGAAACCTATAAGGCTAGACTTGTTGCAAAGGGTTTTCGTCAAAGACCTGGTTTGGACTATGACGAAACTTTTTCTCCAGTGGCTATGCTCAAATCCATTCGGGTCCTTCTTGCTATTGCTGCCTTCCATGATTATGAAATCTGGCAGATGGACGTAAAGACGGCTTTTCTGAATGGTAATTTAGAAGAGAGCGTCTATATGGATCAGCCAGAAGGTTTCAATCAGAGTGGGAGCAGCGGGAAAGTATGCAAGCTGCTTAAATCTATTTATGGACTAAAACAGGTATCGCGGAGTTGGAACATTTGTTTTGATGAAACAGTCAAAGAATATGACTTTATCAAAAATCCAGATGAACCATGTATATATAGTAAAGTTGTAGCACGATCTGTCGTATTCCTCATCTTGTACGTAGATGAAATTCTATTAATAGGAAATGTCATTCCTATGCTACAATCTGTCAAAGGATTCTTATCACACAGGTTCTCCATGAAAGACCTGGGTGATGCCTCTTACATTCTGGGGATCCGGATCTATCTTGATAGATCCAAGAGGATGTTGTGACTTTCGCAGTCCAGGTATATCAACACTATACTGAAAAGATTCAGTATAGAAGATTCTAAGCGCGGTAATCTACCGGCTTGTCACGGAATCACCCTATCCAAAGAGATGTCTCCCAAGACTGATTTGGAAAGGGAACGCATATCTATTATACCCTACGTTTCTGCGGTAGGCTCTATAATGTATGCGATGTTGTGCACCAGACCAGATGTAGCTTATGCACTGAGCGTGGTAAGCCGGTATCAGTCAGACACAGGGGAGAAGCACTGGATAGCAGTAAAGAACATTCTCAAGTACCTAAGAATGACTAAGGAGATGTTCTTGGTTTACGGCGGAAAAGACCTCAAGATGGAGGCCTTTGCTGATTCCAGCTTCCAGAGTGATAAGGACGATTCCAAGTCCATGTCAGGTTATGTCTTTACCCTTAATGGAGGGGCGGTGTGCTGGAAGAGTTCCAAGCAGGACACCGTTGCTGACTCGACGATGGAAGCGGAGTATATTGCTGCTTGCGATGCCGCAAAAGAAGCGGTCTGGATGAAAAAGTTCTTAACAGAACTTCAGGTGGTTCCTACCATTGTTGATCCAATACCTCTGTATTGCGACAACAACGGAGCTATAGCTTTAGCGAAAGAACCAAGGTCCCATCAGAAGTCCAGACACATCTTAAGGCGGTATCACCTGATCAGGGAGATAATTGATCATCGGGAGATCGAGGTCCGGAGAGTTGCTACTGAAGAGAACATTGCTGATCCTTTCACGAAGGCCCTACCTCAGATTCAGTTCGAGAGGCTACTCGAGATCATCGGTCTTCGATATGCCAGTACATGGCCCTAGTACAAGTGGAAGATTGTTAGTGTATATGCCCTAGGGGCCATTATTGTATCATACTAGCTTGTATATTACTTAATGGAAGCTTGGGATATTCTGTAAGTCCATGCTACCTCTCCCGGTACTTTCGGGCATGCGGAATTTGGTGAAAAACAATTTTCTTAGAGGTGGTAACATGGACTCAAAACCGGATCTTTGTTAAACATCTAACTAACAACCTAACTACGAGTTGCTAACTACTCGGTTAGGGGGTTATACCTTTCTTTTTCTCGAACTCCTTCGTCTTCAAGCTTCGATGGTCGTCCGAATCGGCTTCTCCCCGTCGTCTCCTTGCGCCGAAGATAGATCCACCTGAAAGCTTCAACCATTGGCTCCTTCTTCGAACTTTGAAGAAACTAGTTCACTCGGTTTGCTAAACCTTGTGAACTAGAGTGAGTAGAGAAGAGTTTGTATGGGATTTTATCTATGGTTCTTGGTTCTCAACTCATGAGACAAGTGAACCATAGAGTCAAGAGAGAGAGAGCAAGAGGAGGAAGATGAGAGCTCAAGAACAAGAGAGAGAATGAGCATGAAAGAATGAGAGAAGACTTTTCTCATTTGGCTCTCATAATCCAAAACAATTATAACACCTCATATCAATCAAGTATTAAGTGATGGTTTAAGCAACCATAGCCATATCATTTCATGCATTCATTTTGCACAAAAGAGCAAGCAAGCAAAAGTCTTTGCCATGAAATGATAGCTATAGTTATCATGATGGTCAACTAGTCAAGCCTAGTCAACCGGTCAACAAAGTCAACAAGTCAACAAAAGTCAACAAGTCAACAAAGTCAATCCCTCAACAACCATGTCACCATAATACTTAATTAATATAATTGTTAATCATATATCATATTCTCATTAGGGTTGAGCAAAAAAGTCAATAGTCAACGGTCAACAACCCTAATGAGAATTCTCTGCCTCTGTCTCTCCGTCAACTGTGCATACACACCCGCATCCACGTTCCGAGGAACACGAATACACACTGGATAAATCCAATCCCAAAAGGTATACTAGGATCTGGCTTAAACCAAAGCCCGCTAGTGTGAACTGTCCGGACACTGTACGTGCACAAGTGTACGGATGTGACCGAACCCTATCGCAAAACCATGCGACCTGTCGCAAAAACCATGCGACCTCTGCTCTTTTGCCTAAAGGCGAATAGCTTTCTGTGTGGGACTCTAAAAACTCGACACTACGCTGGCAGTGGGTTTAACCACAGACCGCAAGCGGCACTAGCTGTGCGTAACGGTCCCCAGGTAGATGCCGACAAGAAGACTGACGAGGCGAAACCCATCTGAACTCCTACTGAGCCTGAATGTGACATTCTCCATACAGTCCGGTCTGTTCGTCTGATACATCGCATGGCGGGCCTAGGGGGCGGTAAACGTCAGTCTCCCAATAGCGGTACAAGTCGTGTCGGAGTGATGCCCAAAACACCCTGAGACAACACTGGAAGCCTACCAGTATATCTCGTTTGCCCTAGCCAGGGACTAATCGTGTAATGGCTCTCCTAGACACAGCGCGATGTCAACCCCCAATACCGGGAGAGACGAATCCTGTCTAACCGTCACTGCCTCCAAGTGCTTCGGGACTGCACCCAACCACCACCTGTTTGCACGAATCCTTTAAGCCGTGGTAGGGTAGTAATCAAAGTACAGTGGGAACACACTCGAGGCGAAGTGACAGTGTCAAGTCAGCGGACTAAGCTGTACTCATGTCACCTGGGAACTGATAACTGACGATAGGCATAATACCAACTAGTCAGTTCCCGACGAGTCCTGTCTAGTGTACTCGTAATCCAACGAGCACCCGGCATACTCTCTCAAGTACGACGTACCGACTGCTGTGGGACAGACCGTCTCCCATACTGGGATGAGAAGCGTATGCGCTAGTCTACTCCGGAGTATTGATGCCCTGTCTCGATAGTCCTGCGACCAGGGACCTGCATAAGGATGTGCTTATAGATTATCCAGCCCCACTAGTGTGACTGCCATCACAACGCTGGTAATCAAGCAAAGATCCTAAGGGCTCCACTAATGTGTATAGGCGATATACTAAAATAAACACATGTACACATTGAAGTAGAAACAAACCAAGTAGCATACTACTATTTTGAGCAAGATTGTATATACAAGGTGAATATCCCAAGCTTCCATTAAGTAATATACAAACTAGTATGATACAGTAATGGCCTCTAGGGCATATACACTAACAATCTCCCACTTCCACTAAGGCCATGTACTGGCGTATCGAAGACCTATCATCTCGATCAGCCGCTCGAACTGAGTCTGGGGCAAGGCCTTGGTGAATGGATCTGCAGTGTTATCTTCTGAAGCAACTCTCCGAACCTCGATCTCCTGGCGATCCACGATCTCCCTGATCAGGTGATACCGCCTCAAGATGTGTCTGGATCTCTGATGGGACCTGGGTTCCTTTGCTAAAGCTATAGCCCCGTTGTTGTCGCAATACAGAGGTATTGGATCAACAATGGACGGAACCACCTGAAGTTCTTTCAAGAACTTCCTCATCAAGACAGCTTTTTTTGCGGCATCAGATGCAGCGATGTATTCCGCTTC
This sequence comes from Agapanthus africanus, assembly GCA_030015575.1. NCBI lineage: Eukaryota > Viridiplantae > Streptophyta > Magnoliopsida > Asparagales > Amaryllidaceae > Agapanthus > Agapanthus africanus. The sequence continues at coordinate 221,945,895 of JASDDO010000014.1, forward strand.
CATCGTCGAGTCTGCAACGGTTTCCTGTTTGGAACTCTTCCAACACACCGCCCCTCCATTGAGGGTAAAGACAAAACCCGACATGGACTTAGAATCATCCTTGTCACTCTGGAAGCTGGAGTCAGCAAAGGCCTCGATCTGGAGGTCTTTTCCTCCATACACCAAGAACATCTCCTTAGTCCTTCTCAGGTACTTGAGAATGTTCTTTACCGCTATCCAGTGTTTCTCCCCAGGGTTTGACTGATACCGGCTTACCACACTCAGTGCATAAGCTACATCCGGTCTGGTACACAACATCGCATACATTATAGAGCCTACCGCAGAAGCGTAGGGTATAATAGACATGCGATCCCTCTCCAAATCAGTCTTGGGAGACATCTCTTTAGAGAGGGTGATCCCGTGACAAGCCGGTAAGTTACCGCGCTTGGAATCTTCCATACTGAATCTCTTCAGTATGGTGTCGATGTACCTGGACTGTGAAAGTCCTAATATCCTCTTGGATCTATCACGATGGATCCGGATCCCCAGGATGTATGAGGCATCACCCGGGTCTTTCATGGAGAACCTGTGTGACAAGAACCCCTTGACAGATTGTAGCATAGGAATGTCATTTCCTATTAAGAGAATGTCATCCACGTATAAAACGAGGAATACTACAGTTCTCGCTACAAATCTACTATAGATGCATGGTTCATCTGGATTTTTGATAAAGCCAAATTCCTTGACCGTCTCATCAAAACAGATGTTCCAATTCCGCGATGCCTGCTTTAGTCCATAGATGGACTTAAGCAACTTGCACACCTTTCCGCTGCTCCCACTCTGAATGAAACCCTTTGGTTGGTCCATATAGACACACTCCTCTAAATTTCCATTTAGAAAAGCGGTCTTTACTTCCATTTGCCAGATCTCATAATCGTGGAAGGCAGCAATGGCAAGAAGAATCCGAATGGATTTCAGCATAGCCACTGGAGAAAAGGTTTCGTCATAATCCAATCCAGGTCTTTGACGAAAACCCTTCGCAACAAGTCTAGCTTTATAGGTCTCAACCTGTCCATCTACACCAATCTTTCTTTTGAAGATCCACTTGCATCCTACGGGTTTTACCCCGTCTGGAGCAATGTCCAACGTCCATACCTTGTTGGTGTACATGGACTCCATTTCGGTCCGCATTGCATCCAGCCATTTTACTGAGTCAACGCTCTGAACGGCCTGCTGGAAGCTAGTAGGCTCATCATAATCTATGATACAATCCTCTCTATCCCCGTCTATGAGAAAACCGTAGTATCTCTCGGACGGATGAGACTGCCTACTACTCCTGCGGAGCGGCGTAGGAATGTCCTGTTCTTTTGACCCTTCTGGTTCCACTAAGCTTTCAGTAATAGCTCGAGGTTCTGGAATTTCTTCCAGTTCTACTGTGCTCCCACTTATCTGGGTTTCTAAAAACTCAGTTTCCAAGAAGTAGGCATGATGAGAAACAAGAACTTTTTGTTCCTCTTCGCAGTAGAAGAAATATCCCTTGGAGTTCTTTGGATATCCCACGAACTTACACTGTACTGAGCGTGCCTCGAGCTTGTCCGCATGCTGCTTTTTAACAAAAGCTGGACATCCCCATGTCTTAATGTGCTTAAGATAGGGTCTCTTCCCACACCACATCTCATATGGTGTAGTAGGCACAGTCTTAGTTGGAACTCGGTTCAAAAGGTATGCAGCTGATTCTAGCGCATACCCCCAGAATGATCGCGGTAACTCAGCGTTACTCATCATGGACTGTACCATATCCAATAGGGTTCGGTTCCGTCTCTCCGATACACCGTTATGTTGTGGAGTGTATGGAGGAGTAAGCTGAGAGAGAATTCCGTTCTCTTTTAAATAGTCCAGGAACTCGGCACTCAAGTATTCACCACCTCGATCCGATCTTAGGATCTTGATACTTTTGCCGGTTTGTTTTTCTACTTCATTCTTATATTCCTGGAATTTTCCAAAGGCTTCGGACTTATGTTTCATTAAGAAGACATAACCGTACCTTGAAAAGTCATCCGTAAAAGTAATGAAGTAAGAATAACCGCTTCGCGCATGTGTAGACATTGGACCGCACACGTCACTGTGTACGAGTCCCAAGAGCTCGCTCGCTCTTACTCCGTGTCCAGTGAACGGAGTCTTTGTCATCTTTCCTTTGAGACAGGATTGACAAGTGGCATACGATTGATATTCGAACGCATTCAAATATCCTTCTGTATGTAACTTCGTCAACCTTCTCTCATTGATGTGACCCAGTCTACAATGCCACAAGAGAGTCTGATTTACTTCCGGAGACTTTCTTTTGTGTGTATTCTGGACATTGAAAATCTGTGGTTGGTTTAATACGTATATACCATTGCTCAATGTACCTGACCCAATCAGAACTTGATTAAGGTGAATCTTTACAACATTGCTTACAAACGCAAATTCATAACCTTCTTTAGGAACTAAAGATACAGAAATGATATTACAAGTTGCGTTGGGTACAAAAAAGCAATTACCCAAAACCAAAATATGTCCATCTGACATTCCCAGGTGATAGTCCCCCACGGCTTTAGCATCCATGCTAGCTCCGTTCACAACTCTGAGGGTCATGTCAACTGCTTTCAAAACACTACGGTTTCTCAACTCCTGCAAAGAATTACAGATATGAGATCCTGATCCGGTATCCAATACCCAGGAAGTAGAGTTTATTGAAAGACAGTTTTCAATAACATACACACCTGAAGCTGAAGCTGCAACCTGCTTCAATTCCTGTGTTCTGGCCTTCCAGGCCTTGCAATCATTCTTCCAGTGTCCTTTCTTATGACAATAGAAGCATTCTTCCTTATCCACAAGCTTCCCCGCTTTCTTTGTTGCTTTAGCTTTTCCCTTCGTATCCACTTTACTAACACCGCCCCTTGGTTTGGCGGGGGTTTTCTTTTTCTTTCCCTTGGCTTTCGCCTTGGACCTAGAAGAAGATGATCCTCCTACAAATAAAGTGGATGTTTCCCTACCTTTCTGTAGGGTGCCCTCTGCGCTCCTCAGCATGTTGAGGAGCTCTGAAAGTTCAACTTCTTTTTCTTGTAAGTTGAAGTTCAGTATAAACTGGGCGTAAGTGGAAGGAAGGGACTGGAGAACTAAGTCCGTATAGAGCTCACTCTCCAATGTGGTCCCTAGGTCCGCGAGCTCCTCAATGTAGCCGATCATCTTAAGCACGTGTTCTGCTACTGATGATCCGACGGCCATCCTTGCCGAAAATAACTTTTTCGACGCTTCGTATCTTGCGATATGAGATTGCTCTCCATACAGTTCTTTTGTATGAAGAAATATGGATTCTAAGTCCATATTCTCGTGCCTCCTCTAATGTTCATTGTCCATAGAGGCAAGTACGAGGCACTTGGCCTTCACGCTATCAATCTCCCAAGTCTTACGGATTTCCTTATCCGCGACGCTGGAAGTGGGACCAGGGACAGGGGGAGCTTTGGTGGTAAGAAGATATCCCAGCTTGTCGTAAGTGATTGCCATCTTGACATTCCTGAGCCAATCTTTGTAGTTTGGCCCTGTCAGTAAGTTTTTATCTAGAAGTAACTTAAGTCCAGTCATGTCGATTGGTCGCTGCAATTAGGAGAGAGAGAGAAGAAACACTCAGCTTGATGCTCTTGCAAGTTTAGAGTGGTTTTTAGTTTGTCTAAACAGGATGGCTCCCACTGTTTCTCGAATCCCTCCTCAAACCAAAAAGGAAGAATTAGTCAGGATCAATCTCACCGTACAATACTTGTTTAACCGTTCAGTCAAGCCAGTGTCGGTACTTCGAGGGAGGTTTTCCAACGCTTTCGCGAAATTCCTTAATTAAATAACCTCTTTTCCCTGGGGGCGTAGCCCCGCTAACACCTTTCTAGACACCTACTAGGTTTATAGCATTGATCGATTAGTGAGAAATTTCCCGAGGAGTAGCATATACTCACAGTAGGATCGGGATCCAAATATCATCGCGTGACGAAACTGAAGGAATCCTGCCAGAATCATCACACTCCAAATGGTATGCAACACTAGCAAGTTTCAGTTCTTTTGAAACTCCCGATGTGGATTTTTGCCCCATGCTCTTATGACCTTGACTTTGGCCAACAAATCATAAGTCACATGTCAAGTTCTACCCGTCGTTCTCCAAGTTAATTTGAATCCACCCGTACCTACCCTTGACTTTGGCCAACAAGGCAGTACGACTGTTCCAAACCAACGCATCTATCTATGCTGCACATGAATACCCAATAGCTACCAATCACTATGCCTTGACTTTGGCCAACAAACACAGCTTGAATACTATTGACTATTCATGTGAAACGACGGAGGGCTACGAATGGTTTTGGCGAAACCGTGAACGTAGAGAACTTGATATAATCGATGGAACGAGATAGCTTTTAAAAGGAGTGGCTCAAACTCCGCATTTTAAAAGTTTGTTTTGAAAAGAACCGAGTGGTTTTTCGAAAGTGTTCCAACGATTTTAACTTGGTTTATTTTCTTGCATTAGTTCTTTTAATGCGTGATATTCTTGCATTAGTTCTTTTAATGCGTCCCATCATTTAATCCTACCATTGCAGAAAACAACCAAAATATGACGTACGCTTATGCCATTCGCATTCGCCACGGGGCCCCGTCATTACCCGTTAGGTTACTTAACTAACGACAGAGCGGGGGCTGGGCTAGCGCGGCTGTAAAATATAAGCAACGCCTAAATAATATCATATATAGATATATTGCAATGATAGCCATTTTAGATCACAGATGAACACATTGGATATACTAGGAATCCGCAATTCGTACGAGCCTGTAACGAAAAGCAGATTACACGGTCGCGGTGAATAGCTAAAACCCCACCCAAGACCCCTACGGGTGCGGCAAACTACCCGCCGAGTACTCGAAGCGAAGCAACCTCCCTCAACTCCGTGAGTAGGCCACTCGGCACTTCGGCATACCCGGTAGTTTGTGCACCCCCTCCATGGGTCTATCCTAGGAGCAAAAACAGTAAAAAGAAATTATACAATGACAGCTACAACCCTGACCCGGTTGTGCGGCCATACAAATAATTATTACATCAATTTACAAATTTACATGAGTTGAAAGAAAAGAAAACTCTCGTCTCACAACCCCCGGCTATTCACCCGCGACAATCCAATGAATTCATATACACATTCCAATAACATTACAGATCACAGATTTGTATAGCCCCCACTAATCGACATATAGCGATTAGCAGACGTTCAATACAAATATCACATTACAGAAAAACCCATCAGCTTAAGTCTTTTAGAAGTTCGATCAAAAATACGGATTTTCAGGACTCCAAAAATAAAATTTTCGTTCTGGAAAATCTGGGCAGAAAATATATATTCCAAAAATCCCAAAACAACCCCAGAAAAACACTGCACCAAACTTGGACCTCGGCCGAGTCAACTCGGCCGCGGATCCGCGGCTGGAGCGTGCTCCCACCGCGTTTCCGCGGCGCTTTGACTCGATCGTTGGACCAAATTTGGTGGGTGATCACACAAAAGCCTGAGCCGATTTTTAAGATAAAATTTATCAATTTTTGAACAGAAAAAAATCGGCAGAAACTTATCATATCGGGTTCGTTTTGCGACTTTTTCTTTGATCGATTTTCTAGCTACTTTGCTAACATGTTAGATAGAGTTTAACCTGGCTCTGATACCACTGTAATTCCATGCTACCTCTCCCGGTACTTTCGGGCATGCGGAATTTGGTGAAAAACAATTTTCTTAGAGGTATTAACATGGACTCAAAACCGGATCTTTGTTAAACATCTAACTAACAACCTAACTACGAGTTGCTAACTACTCGGTTAGGGGGTTATACCTTTCTTTTTCTCGAACTCCTTCGTCTTCAAGCTTCGATGGTCGTCCGAATCGCCTTCTCCCCGTCGTCTTCTTGCGCCGAAGATAGATCCACCTGAAAGCTTCAACCTTTGGCTCCTTCTTCGAACTTTGAAGAAACTAGTTCACTCGGTTTGCTAAACCTTGTGAACTAGAGTGAGTAGAGAAGAGTTTGTATGGGATTTTATCTATGGTTCTTGGTTCTCAACTCATGAGACAAGTGAACCATAGAGTCAAGAGAGAGAGAGCAAGAGGAGGAAGATGAGAGCTCAAGAACAAGAGAGAGAATGAGCATGAAAGAATGAGAGAAGACTTTTCTCATTTGGCTCTCATAATCCAAAACAATCATAACACCTCATATAAATCAAGTATTATGTGATGGTTTAAGCAACCATAGCCATATCATTTCATGCACTCATTTTGCACAAAAGAGCAAGCAAGCAAAAGTCTTTGCCATGAAATGATAGTTATAGTTATCATGATGGTCAACTAGTCAAGCATAGTCAACCGGTCAATAAAGTCAACAAGTCAACAAAAGTCAACAAGTCAACAAAGTCAATCCCTCAACAACCATGTCACCATAATACTTAATTAATATAATTGTTAATCATATATCATATTCTCATTAGGGTTGAGCAAAAAATCCAATAGTCAACGGTCAACGGTCAACAACCTTAATGAGAATCCTCTGCCTCTGTCTCTCCGTCAACTGTGCATACACACCCGCATCCGCATTCCGAGGAACACGAATACACACTGGATAAATCCAATCCCAAAAGGTACACTAGGATCTGGCTTAAACCAAAGCCCGCTAGTGTAAACTGTCCGGACACTGTACGTGCACAAGTGCACGGATGTGACCGAACCCTGTCGCAAAACCATGCGACCTCTGCTCTTTTGCCTAAAGGAGAATAGCTTTCTGTGTGGGACTCTAAAGACTCGACACTACGCTGGCAGTGGGTTTAACCACAGACCGCAAGCGGTACTAGCCGTGCGTAACGGTCCCCAGGTAGATGCCGACAAGAAGACTGACGAGGCGAAACCTCCTACTGAGCCTGAATGTGACATTCTCCGTACAGTCCGGTCTGTTCGTCTGATACATCGCATGGCGGGCCTAGGGGGCGGTAAACGTCAGTCCCCCAATAGCGGTACAAGTCGTGTCGGAGTGAAGCCCAAAACACCTTGAGACAACACTGGAAGCCTACCAGTTTATCTCGTTTGCCCTGGCCAGGGACTACTCGTGTCATGGCTCTCCTAGACACAGCGCGATGTCAACCCCCAATACCGGGAGAGACGAATCCTGTCTAACCGTCACTGCCTCCAAGTGCTTCGGGACTGCACCCAACTACCACCTGTTTGCACGACTCCTTTGAGCCGTGGTAGGGTAGTAATCAAAGTACAGTGGGAACACACTCGAGGCAAAGTGACAGTGTCAAGTCAGCGGACTAAGCTGTACTCATGTCACCTGGAAACTGATAACTGACGATAGGCATAATACCAACTAGTCAGTTCCCGACGAGTCCTGTCCAGTGTACTCGTAACCCAACGAGCACCCGCATACTCTCTCAAGTACGACGTACCGACGGCTGTGGGACAGACCGTCTCCCACACTGGGATGAGAAGCGCATGCGCTAGTCTACTCCGGAGTATCGATGCCCTGTCTCGATAGTCCTGCGACCAGGGACCTGCATAAGGATGTGCTTATAGATTACCCAGCCCCACTAGTGTGATTGCCATCACAACGCTGGTAATCAAGCAAAGATCCTAAGGGCTCCATTAATGTGTATAGGCTCTATACTAAAATAAACACATGTACACATTGAAGTAGAAACAAACCAAGTTGCATACTACTATTTTGAGCAAGATTGTATATACAAGGTGAATATCCCAAGCTTCCATTAAGTAATATACAAATTAGTATGATACAGTAATGGCCTCTAGGGCATATACACTAACATATTCACAGTTATATAACAGTCTTGCTAAACATGGTAGTATGCTACTTGGTTTTATCTATCTTAATATATGAGTATACGTATTGATAGAGCTCTTAGGATCTTGCTTGACTACCAGCGTTGTGATGGCAGTCACACTAGTGGGGGCTGGGTAGTCTATAAGCACTTCCTTTTTCAGGTCCCTAGTCGTAGGATTTTCGAGACAGGGTATCGATACTCCGGAGTAGACTAGTGTGTACGCTTCTCATCCCAGTTGGGGAGACGGTCTATCCCACAGCCGTCAGTACGTCTTACTGGGGATAATATACAGGTGCTCGTTGGGTTACGGGTACACCGGACATGACTCGCAGGGAACTGTTGGTTGGTTTTATACCAGTCTTCAGTTAACAGTTCCCAGGTGACATGAGTACAGCATAGTCCGCAGACTTGACACTGCTACTTCTCCTCGAGTGTGTCCCACTGTTCTTAGATTGCTACCCTACCACGGCTCAGAGGAGTCGTGCAAACAGGTAGCAGTTGGGTGTAGTCCCGAGCACTTGGAGGCAGTGGCGGTTAGACAAGATTCGTCTCTCCCGGTATTGGGAGTTGATATCGCGCTGTGTCAGAGAGCCATTACGCAAAGTCCCTGGCCAGGGCAAGCGAGATTTACTGGTAGGTTCCAGTAGTTTCTCAAGGTGTAATGGGCTTCACTCCGACACGACTTATACCGCTATTAGGAGACTGACGCTTGCCGTCCCCCTAGGACCGATATGCGATAGTCTTAGACGAACAGACCGGATTGTACGGAGATTGTCACATCAGGCTCAGTAGGAGTTCGGATGGGTTTCCTCATCGGCCTTCTTATCGACATCTACCTGGGGACCGTTACGTACAGCTAGTGCCGCTTGCGGTCTGTGGTTAAACCCACTGCCAGCGTAGTAGTCGAGTCATTAGAGTCCCACACAAAGAGTTTCCCTGCTCCAGGCGAAACGATATAGAGGTCGTATGGTTTTACGATAAGGGTTCGGACGCATACGTGTGTTTACGCACGTACGACATTCGGACAGTTTTTACTAGCCGGCTTTGGTTTAAGCCAGATTCTAATATCGGGTTATTGGATTTATACAGTCTAAAGTTTTTTCGTGTTTTCACGGATAAGAGGGGCGTTCTCGTAATTTCGCGAGAAGCCTCTAGAAGGATGGTGACTTGGGGGTTTAGGTGGCATAAGCATTAAATGAGATTAGTGACTCATTTGTGTGATTCATCCATGTCATTAATGCATCATAAATGGTAAATGACTCATATAGATGAATCACTCATATGAATTAAATGAAGCATGGTTGTTAAATCATTTATTTATTTATTTGATATAACATAATGCTTCATATATATTCAAATGAGATCATTATCTCTTCTCATTTTTCTCATGCTCACCTTCTCTCTCCTCAAGCTCACTCTCTCTTCAAACCCTAATCCTACCACTCATGTGTTGAGACCAAGGATTAGAATAGACTAATTAATCCACAACCCAACTCTATATCACCTAGGTTACTTAGATTAGCACTTTAAGAAACCTAGTTACCTCAAGTTAGAGGTGAAGCTTGGAGTAAAGCTCTCGGGTGGATCATCTACTACATAGAGAAGGCCGGAGAGGAGGTGGAGAACGAAAAAACGAAGGACACGGTTCATTAGGTATAATCACTTCACATAGTAGTTAACAACTTCTATGTTTCTTGTTAGTTATAGTTTAGCAAAGATTCTTCGGTTAGTCGATGTTTACGCAAAGAACAAGATCGTTTTTCATATTTCCGCCTCCTCGCAAGTCGTGGGGTGTAGTACATCGACTTACACCCGGAGCTAGCCTAGCCCATAAAAATGATCAGTATAAGCGTCGAACTGTTGAGTTATAAATCAGGTTTCATTATTGATTTACCCTTACCCCCATGCTTATGTGTTCAAGTCGGGTATTGATAATCTGAAGCTAATGCCAACACAGGATCAAGCAGGTACAAGTTTGTCTATGCAGACAACAGGATACGTCCGTCAGGACAACATGTCAGGATTGTCGGTATTAGAAACATGATCAGGTAACAGGTCAAGTAGTGGTGTATCAGATCATGACAGGTAGTGCATATGTATCACACGGATGCTCATAATAAAACTGTAGCAGGTACGGATACACGATAAAAGTACGGATGCACAGTAAAACACAGGTGCACAAATATCTATCGGGGATTACATCTACAACTCCATGACCACATAGGATGCACATTATCAAGCATGGGGTGTTAATACAACAGTAACATGAAATAATGTGACATGGAATGCAGCTAGATATATAATTAATGATATGGATGCATACGGGTATCGAAAAACTGTAAAACAGTAACATGGATGTACAATGCAGTCAACATGTGATATTTTTATTCAAATGGATACAAAATATATATCATAGCATGTAGCAAGATAAACTTGCCTGAACGGATCTCACAACGGGGTGCGTACGCCACGTCCGACGTCGGGTAAATGCCACAATGCACACACGGCGTACAGAACTGAACAAGGCAAAGCAAGAAGGTGACCACGCTGGCTGGAAACGTCTACTGGGTCGCTCGGATCGTCGGCACGGCTCCAGCGATCACCGAAAAAGCAAGAATCAAGAAGAGAAAAAGAACTAGAAGAAGAAGGAGGAGGAGGAGGAAAAGGATTGCTTCTGGGGTTTTGGTGGTTGTGGACAGAGGCGAGGCAGGCGAGACGACGATGATGATGGGTTATTCGGCGAGGTTTCACGGCAAAGAAGTTGGGGTTGCGAGTTCTTGGCTGTCGGGTTTTGTGCAGGGAGGAGTCGGGGATGGTAGTTGTGGTGTCAGGAGAGAGGAGAGAGGTGGTGTTGATGGGGTACGGTCGTCGACGAGGCGACGGCGAGGTGCAGGGATGAGAAGAGGTCGGGGTTGCTCGGGCTGTTGGGGTCGGATTCTCAGGTGATGGTTTCGGGGTTGGAGTGAGGGGAGAGGAGGAAGACGAGGAAGTGGAGACGAGGGTGTGGAGATGGTCGACGACGAGTGTAACAACCCCAAATTTCCTGTATAACTTTCTGTGTAAATTTTTCAAAATTTAAAGAAAGGGGTACTTTTCCCTGAGTACAAGTTAAATATTTGTTTTGCTAATTAATAGCAAGAAGGAGCTTGTAACTCATTAGTAATACCTTACACTGCTGAACCAAGCCACCAGAGTTCAAATCCCATACCCCACATTATTTTTAATATTGTTTTATTTTGAATTTTTAGAATACCAAGAGTTTACACGTGCATATCTCACAAAAACCCCACTACACCCTGAAAAGTAATAGTACTAGAGGCCTAATGAACCGACGAGGAGTGCTCCGACCACCTGACAAGGCCGGACTCGGACGAATCGGCAGGCGGACCGGCCGACTCGACCCTCCGCCGCCGGCCGGACTCGGCCGTACCGCCGAGTCATCAACATGGAAGATATGTCTTTTGGCCTCCCCTGTACACCTGCACACTTTAAAACTTTAGACCAGTAACAGAGACTGTTTAATACCCTATTTACTCTATTTTATTACATTCTAATATAATTTATCACATTTTTTCATTTTAACTTTTCATCTACCCTGACTCTAGCCTAACCATATAAATACAACCCCTAAACACTACCCCCTCACTCCAAAATTCTGAGTAAACTTTCAAGAAATTTCCTAGAACCCTAGTGTGCATTTGAAGTGAGTAAAGAGGCGAAGCTCCAGCGAATTTTCCGGCGACAACCTTAGGAGTTCCCAGCGACGAAACGACACACCGGAAACTACGTTCACTCCCTCTCCCTCTCCTCTTTAAGCTAAACCCATAAGTCCCACCTTCCCCCTTCTCTACTCTTTCTGAAAATACGAAACTCTAAAACCCGACGGAATCGGAACAAATCCGATTACTGATTCGGTTCTTCAAAAAATCTCACTTTTCTTTTAATACAATCTTGTTAAACTATTACATGTTGACTATTAAACACTAACTACTCATATTGAACAAATTCCATATCAAAAGAAATTGCTATTTCCATTTTACCATACTTTTTCATTAAAATACTATATAGTTTTATTTTCGACATTTAAACATCGCAAACTTGCTATACGTTTAATTAGATCACGAAGTAATGACCTACCTCCTCACAACACTCATATGCAACATAGCACAATACCTTTCGGAAACATAGAATACAGGAAAACGAAACATTTCAAATAAATACCATGAATTAATAAAACCGTTTTCTAAAGGATTAAGTATATTTTATAAATCTTTGCAAAGTGCCGCTACAACCCATTTTTGGGGAAACCGACTGGGATGGTGCGGATTATCGCACATCCCTGGGCTTAATAGTGCGAGATGCAGACCTCCGTAAGGAGTATACGGTCTTGAGAGATTTAAAATACGAAAATCTTAAGAAAATGAGATTTCTAGAAATATAATATATAGTAAAATTATTTTTTATATAAATATATATATATATATATATATGTATATATATATATATATATATATGTATCATTAAAATATCTATTTTGTAATAATATAAATATTCCAATTTTTCTAAAAATCACAAGAATCACTTTACATGAAACCAGGAAATTCCATACAAGTCAAATAAATACCATGTATTATGAAAAATATATAATTCTCACTAGAAATGTCACAAATATAAAATCTATATATATGACAACTCTAAAGACGATAATTAAAAACTTATGGTGTATTTTAAAAATTATACAAAAGTATTTTTACATAAAACCCCCTCAAGTTTTAGAAATTACAATAAGGACCCTAGTAAATATAGGTTTAAGTGGGACCAATCTCTTGAGCCTCGGGGAGCCGGAGAAGTAGGTGCTTGCCTATTTAAGGTAGACAACTTAATAACGGTGTTATCAACACGGTAATCGTCTTTGAAAAAGACACAAATCCTGCCGCCCATATGCAGCGATTACCGATAATATCAAAACAATCAGGACTTCAATTTATTTTCTAATTGTTCTGACTCAGACTGAGTCTCTTCTTAATAAACTGATTTGAATGTGATTCAAGTACAATCTACAATCTAAAATCTGCAATCTGCAATCTACATTATTACAATTCAAAATGAATCCATGAATACATATATTCAATCTGTTCAAACTATTCAATCTGTATTGACTGAACCGAACCATGAATATACTTGCATTTACATGATTCTCCAGTTACATCCATTTATTGATATCATGGTTTCGGCAAGTCATCCAATTATACAATCTATATTATAAGACAATATAATTTACATTACAACAATACAATCAAGACATCACGGGGTTTAAGGGGTAGATTGGTACGGAAGGTGTTAAAAGTGGCACGAGACTGCAAGATTAAGAAGTAATTACATCCATGCCGTTGTTCCGTGGTATTATTGACGGAGCCTTGTACTTCCATTTGCCTCTAGTCTCTGGCATATAGAGACTCCTCTCGTATACACTGGCATCCGTCTGTACCAAGTTACAAATAACAGCGTTAACACTAAATACAACATTATGACAATATAAAACAACATTAAAAGCTATCCTCCCTCTCTCTTACTCTCTGTCTATTCTACTTCTCCCTTATCTTTGGGACTTACCGAGTGATTTGTTCGCTGACGACATTCTCTTTCTTTCTTCTTTGAATGTCGTCAGGTGATTTGGACACTCCGGAGATCGAGCTCATTAGTGAAAACTTGGACCACTTCATTGAAGACCCAGAGCTTTAGTTCATTGTACACTTTTAATTCAGTACTTTTCCTTTTTTGTTATGCCATTGTTTAGGCATTTCTTTCATTCAGTCGTATTTACTTTTCCATGCATTGTACAGAAAGAATATGAATAAATAAAGTTGCTGTTTTATTATATCTTGTCTCTTGTGCATTTATTTTTATATTGCTTAGATACACTTAGCGTATTTACTTCATAGTAAATATGTAGCGGTCTCGTCGCATTCTCTGCCTGCACACCGGGAAGCGGGGCGTGACAACGAGGTGAACGTCGACGACGAGGATAGAGGCGTGGCGGTGGGCGTGGGTTTAAGCGGGAAAATGAGGTGAGGAAGAAGGGGAGAGGAGGTGGTCGAAGAAAGGGAGGAGGGCAAGGGTGATGTCGGCAGTGGTGGAGACGGTGACAAGGTGAACGTGGGAGCGGACGTGGGTTCGAGAGAGGAGGCAGCAGGAAGAAGAAAATAAAGAAGAAAGAAAGTTTGAAGGAGAAAGAAAGAGACGGCTGCAGGTAAGTATGGGATTTTTTTGTTTTTTGTTTTTTTTATATAAAGAAAGAATATATATAGAGATAGAGAGAGAGGGAGTCATGAGAGAGAAAGAGAGATACTGTTAGGATTTGATAGATTAGGATTTTAAAATATATTTTTAGTTTTTAAAATATGTAAACAGTTATATATTTTAAAGAATATAATATTAAATAAATTTGAGTTTTCTGGCTAAAACAAAAATAGTCCAAAACACGCCCGGGTTAGGTCTAAAATTATGATTTGAGAATACGGTTAATATGCGTGTCAACCAAAACCAAAATAGGATATCCGGGTAACGAAAATGCATACTCCCAAGAACGGATACACGTAGTGTGCACGTAGCTATCCAAACGAGTCCGTCTTATTGAACGGAACGAGAACAAGATGTGCGGATGCTACAACAGGGTTAGGGGTATGATGCAGGCTATGCAAGATATTTTTAAAATATTTTATTTGACTTTATTTATTTTATTAAAGAAAATGTGTTTCCTGATTTAAAATCAGAAAAGCTTATGGAAAAAACTTCAGAAGAGGGTCACGTGCTTACACGTGACCAGCAGTCACGTGTTGGCACGTGACACCTAAAAGCATCAGCAAGGCAAATTCAGTTTCCCAAATACATCAAAGAAAAGGGGCTTCAGAAAGGGTCACGTGCTCCCACGTAACCTGGGTCACGTGTTGGCACGTGACAATCAAAAGCGGCTTCAAAACCCAACAGCTCCCTGAGCAAATCAAGAAAAAGGCTTCAGAAGAGGTCACGTGCTTCCACGTGACCAGGGTCACGTGTTGGCACGTGGCACTCAAAACATCAGACTCATTCTCCGGTTAAATCGAGAAGAAGGCACCATGCCAGGGTCACGTGTTCACACGTGATCAGTTGTCACGTGGTGGCACGTGATAGTTAAGCAGCAACCAGAAGACAGAGCGTAAAAAGAAGGAAGAAGGCTCGTTCCAAGGGGATCACGTGCCCACACGTGACCATGAGTTATGTGGTCACACGTGACCGGCTTTCAAAGCCCGTTTTGTTAACAGAATCAAATTCTGAAAGAGATTCAAATCTTTCCAAAGGAAAGCGATTATCTGGAACCAACCGAATTAAAGATTTAAAGAAGATTGAATATCATCTATCTATGGAAAAATCCTGAACTTGGAAAGATTTCCCCTTTAAATCTAACAGAAATAACAAAGGAGAATCCCTGGATTTGAAATCTAATGGTGAATAAAATTCACCTAATAATCCAAAGGTCCAAAACGAATGATGGATGCAAATCAAATCTCTCAATGAAGATTCGTCAAAAAACTAATTGAATCGGCTGCTTCTCCTATAAATAGGAGCTAAGAGACACGCAAAAACATATACACGCAGAGGGAAGAAAAGAGAGAGAGCCTTGATGCTTGAGAGGAATTTGGATCTTCTGCAAAAGAAAACCCTAGGTAAGAAAGGGAAGGTTTCATTGAAAGAAAGAGAATTTAATTCTCGACAGAGTTTAACTCCGATATAGAACAGAGGGACATATTTCTTCTCTCTTTGATAGAGGATCTGTAAAGTGCACATCTCTCCTTGAAGTTGAGAATTTAATTCTCAATGGGTTGAGATCCTGCCATGCAGATCCAAAGCATGGAGAGGGAACGGAAGCACGAGAATTCAATTCTCACAGAACTATAGGAATTTAATTCCTTTAAAATAAAATTAGGGCTTGACCCTGTGTTATGGGAATTTAATTCCTTCAGAACAAAAAGAAGCAGGGTTTAACCCTAATTAAGAACTTAGTTCTGTTGAAACAACGGGAGTTTAATTCCCTTAATCATAATTCTTTAACCAAGAATAGGAGTTTAATTCTTTAAAGCTTTTATTAGGGCTTAACCCTATTCAGTTCTTCACATATATGAGGAATTTAATTCCTACAGAAAATTCAGAGTTCAACTCTATTCCAGAATATAAATCTTCAAAAGGAAGTAGGAACTTAATTCCTCTGGAATTTAAAGCTTTTTATTAGGGTTTAACCCTACGAGGAATTCAATTCCTGAAAAAAGATTAACAGATCTTCTAAACAACATACATAGAGGCAGGGTCACGTGCCACCACGTGACCCTCCCCCCAAAAGATCTACAGAAAGCCTTCTGGAGGCAGTGCCTCACGTGACTCACGTGACTCTTGACAGAAGCTTTAACACATAAGCGCTTGAATCCCCGTCACGTGATGGCACGTGATGCTCTAAAAGATGCATGGTCTCAGAAGAACAAGTGAAGGGAGGGCGCTCTCACGTGTTGCCACGTGACCCCTCTTGCCTTAGTGTTTAAACACTAAAACGGAACCCCTGAATTCAGTGACAAAACATTGTTTGGCCTTAGTGTAATACTAAGCACAGAACTATATTTGCAGTGTTCAACACTGATTACCGTAGTGTCCAGCACTAGTTTGGGACTCCTGTTGCCAGTGTTTAACACTGGACTGTTTTAGTGTTCAACACTAATCTGAAAGCCTGGTTGCTGGTGTTTAACACCAACTATCTTTTAGTGTTGAAACACTAACTTATCAATCTTATTCCCAGTGTTCAACACTGATTCGTCTTTAGTGTTTAACACTAGACACTGGCCCAACTGGCCGAATGGATAGAGGCAAAGCCTCTCCTTTAAGGGACCAACAGGAAGTCAATATTCCAGACATGATTGGACTTAGCCCAAGATGGCTATAAGTCCTTAATTCGTAATTAACTGGGCTAATGGGCTCAAAACATAATTAATTGGTCTCAATCCCAAATTGGGCCAAAGACTATTTAATCCACTCCGGTTCTAGGGTACATCTCTTCACTCCTTTGATACTTGCCGTTGTAATCCCTCAACGTCTTCAAAGAGGTGACGGGTCCCGATGACCACACATTGATACGGACTGTGGGGTCCTTAAACCCATGGACTACGACGTCCTTAACCTCGACCGAGATGTCTTAAAACTAACAACGGACTGTAGGGTCCTTAAACCCATGGACTACGACGTTCTTAACCTCGACCGAGATTTCTTAAAACTAACAACGGACTGTGGGGTCCTTAAACCTATGGACTACGACGTCCTTAATCTCGACCGAGATGTCTTAAAACTAACAACGGACTGTGGGGTCCTTAAACCCATGGACTACGACATCCTTAACCTTGACCGAGATGTCTTAAAACTAACAATGGACCGCAATGTCCTTAAACTACCCATGGACCGCAATTTCCTTAAACTACCTATGGACCGCAATGTCCTTAAACTAGCAATGGACCACTATGTCCTTAAACTGGAACAATAGAGCCCAAACGCTCTTTTGTCGGATCTAAACGATCCCGTTTAAGTTGATCTTAGCCTCAAATATGGCTAACGTATCCTTAAACCTTCAAACAGACTGGACTATAAATCCCCCCAATCAACTTCGGTTCAAGGGTACATCTCTGAACTCCTCTGATATTTGTCGTTGTAATCCTTCAACGTCGTCAGAGAGGTGACGGGTCCCGACGGCCATACATTCAATGGACCACTATGTCCCTAAACTGGAACAATAGAGCCCCAAATGCTCTTTTGTCGGATCTAAACGATCTCGTTAAGTTGATCTTAGTCTCAAGTTAGACTAACGTATCCTTAACAAACATTTGAGTTGATCTTGGCCTCAAATATGGCTAACGTATCCTCAAACCAAACCCCCAAACCCAAATCTACGATAAATACGGATTTGGACTAGTCCACGTCCTACGGGCGACGACATAACTCAGTCTCCGTATACAATCCACGGGCAACCACAAATAAAACAAACACACACGACACGAAGTGACCATCTAGAGAAGGAGAAAGTTGTTACCGCAATGAGGTAGCGTAATTAACTGCAGGGGCTTGCGCCTGCAGGGAAGAGCGTCCCCACAATAAAAAACCCCTCAGACGAGGGGGAATCTGACGAAGTCTGCTACATCGGATGCATCCGCTCAAACCTTCGATACACGGTGCCATAAATCAACTTGGCATCTTCGGAGAGGTGGACGGATAGCACCAATTAGCATCTGCCCCGAAACTCAGGCATAGACGTCCCCGCGTCTCGGCCGCCGTTCGGAGGGGAACAGATTGACCAAAGCTCAGGAGCAGCAGCAAAAGCTCCAAGAAATGATGAATGCTATGGCCGCACTTACCGGGCCAAAAGAAAGCCCAGAAATGTCCTCAGACGCACGCCAGGAGGAAGAAACCGACGCTGAATTCCTTCGCCGGATACTGGAGAAAAAGGACAAAGAGGCTGCCGAACAAGCAACCAACATACAGCGTATGGGCCTTCTCTTCCAAGATATGATAGGAATGATGATCCAGCAGGACCTACCCGCCGAGGATCCCCCAATCGTTCTTGAAGACGACCGAGGAGAAACGTCAAATCCACCGCCAGCCCCCTCAACGGCCAAGGAAGAGACGATCTCTAAAGCTGACTTGGTTGACTATATAGCCCAGCAAATCCGGGTTCATCATGCGACTGAGACAGCTGGTCAAGTCGTAAAGACGGGCCGGCCGTATCCAAGCTGGTACGACCAAATCAAATACCCGCCAGGCTATACGATACCGAAATTCCACGTGTATAAGGGGACCGGCAATCCCCATCAACATGTTGCCCAGTTCCGGGCCCTCTGCGGTAACACCGGCGGTGATTATAAACTGTTGCTTCGCCAGTTCGTGGGCAGCTTATCAGAAACAGCGTTCGAATGGTATTCGGAACTCTCGAACGATTCTATCAAGACGTTCGCTGAAATGGAGTTGTTATTCACTCAGCGATTCGCAAGTGCCAGCGAACGCACTCCAATAACAGCACTGATTAACGCCAGGATAAAACCAGGCGAAACCTGGGTCCAGTATGCTATACGCTGGCGGAATTTGTGGTCGAGATGCGAACAACGCATTGAGGAGGCACCCGCAGTGGGCATGTTCGTAGGAACCCTAGACCCCCACGCAACTATCTCCCAGTTTATGATGTTCTTTAAGCCAACCACATTCCAGGATTTAATCGACAAGTTGGCTCAGATGGACCAGATGGGTCATAGACCACCTCCCCCGAAGTCGGAACCTCGGAATGACAAGGGTAAAGGAAGGGCAACCTTTGTCGCAAATGCCCAACAGCAACCTAACGCCCCGAAACCGGCAGATCAACTGGAAGAAAGACGCCGGTATTATAATGAAAAGATGAAACGTCCTTACTCATTCCCACGAGACAAGACGAAACGGCTATTCGAGCTGGCAATACGCAACAGACTTATAAACCTACCAAATCCAAGGCGACCGCCGCAACCCACGGAGGTGAATAACCCTAATTATTGCCCTTACCATCAAACGGTAAGTCATCCGATCGAAGATTGCTTCGTCTTCAAAGGATGGATTGAAGATCAGTACCTCCAGGGGAAGTTTATACTGTCCGAAAAGTGGAAGGTGAACCCACCACAGCCACATACTCCTAAGAAAGCGGATACACCGGGGGCAACCTGTTCTTTTATTGAAGAAGCTCCATGGGAGGTCGTGCTATCAACTAAAACCAAAAGAATGCTGAGAGCTTCATGCGTGCCCTGCGATCGAATGGAAGGACCCTCTTGAACCTCAAATTATCGAAGGAATGTTGAAGCCTCGCCCAACTACGAAGACTCGCGATAAGGGCCCAAATACTCACGCCCAACCGTCAAAATCTTCGAAGAAAAAGAAGAAGAAATCCAAGAAGTCCGTGAAGCTTGGAAACGAGCACACGAACTTGCAGAAGCAAATCGACGCGCTGGAAGAATACAATCAAAAGGCGCGAACTCCTGTCACACTGCAAGAGTTCCTCAACCACATCTTTCAAGAGGAAAATGATGGAGAGAGCTCGTCGGATGAATCCGAAGGATATGTGGCGGGTTGTAACGTAATCTCCCACTCGTTTACCGATGATGGGAAAACTCCTGGCACTAAGAAGCTGGAGGCAGAGCCTGAACCAGAGCGTGCATGGCCAACAGACGAAATGATCGACGCTTTTCTAGATGAGATTCGCCTAAAAAGTAAAGCGGGTCAGGAGCGTGAGATGGCCGCTTCAGAAGGAGCCAAACGCAGGCGACTGAACGAAAGAGTTGAACTACCCCTGCCAGAGCGAAAGGCATCCGAAGTAGACAAGAAGATATTCAAGACGAGGAAAAGGTTTGCCAAAGCCATGTCAATGGGAATGAAGTTACCACCCTCGGAAGGAAACACGCACGATGGGGTGGAGAGGCACCCTGATTATTGCGCATATCATCGGAAAATCTCACACCCCATGGAGGAGTGGGACGCCTTTAAGATATGGTGGCAAGGATATGTTGCTCATCGGCAACATTTTAAGCGCATGAAACGCAAGATCCGTCGGGAGCGAAGAAGTACCGTCGATGGGCACAACAGAACTACTGGCAACTGTTACATGGTTAACGCCAGGGGGTCACAAGTTCTCACCTTTGGGAGCGACTCTGATGAAGAAATGACTCTGGGCCCTCTCTTTAAAGAATCTGTTTTAGGGAAAAAGGAGAAATCGGAGGCCTGCGAAAACATTCAGCTGCGCAATCGCACACTCCCAGAAAAGAATCTCGGGCCCGTGAGTAGGAAAGATAAGGGAAAGGAAAAGGTCACTGAAGATATCACTTTAGATGACCAAGTCATGAGAGAGCTGGCTGCCAAAGACCCTCCTAGAAAGGGTAAAGTGGACTATAACATCCTAGCGCACCTAAGGAAGCTACCTTCTCAGCTTAGCATTCTCGATGCCCTCTTATTATCAAAAGAGGCGCGAGACTCACTAATTAAGGCGTTACAAGAACCTGAGCAATTTCAAGCCTTCCTCGCCACTGAAAGGATGAAGGATGAACTAGAGGAAGTGCATACGGCCGACATCACTTTCGGTGACGAAGACCTCCTTCTCGGGACGTGCGACCACAACCGTCCCCTATATGTCTCTGGATACTGCCATGATATCAGGATAGGCAAGATCCTGGTGGATAATGGATCCTCCGTTAATCTCCTTAATGTTCGGGTGTTGAAGGAAATCTGCATGAGTGTGCAGCACCTCGCTCGTGACAAAATCACTATCTCCGGTTTCAATTCACAATCGTCACGGACTCTCGGATCTGTAATACTAACATTACGCTTCGAACTTCTCGTCACAGACGTCAAATTCCATATCATTGACGCCAAGACCTGCTACAACGCCTTACTCGGCCGTCCTTGGCTACACGAGTACAACATCATCCCTTCTACGCAACATCAGTGTATAAAGTACTTTAAGGATGGTTTCGAGTATACCGTAACAGGTGAGTTGAACCCATTTTCCGTGAACGAAGTCCGCAAATACGAAGATGCGAAGTACTTTTTGCCAGATTTCGAGGATACAGAAAGGTGTCGCAACCCAGAAAACAAAACCGCCGCCACCATCCCTGTTTTCGGGAGCGATACCGAAGAAGAGGAAGAGATAGTTTATGCAGGGCCATCTCAACGCAACAACCTGGGGACGCCCGCCCCCATGTTGGTCTTCGGAAGTGATTCAGAAGATGAAGTTAATGCCGTGTTCTCCAATCGGCTGTCAATACAAACACCCCCTGGCGATGACCATAGTTTGCAAATCACCATGGTACCGCGAGAACACTACAAGGATCTCGACACACTTCAAGCTCACAATGTGCAGGACCTGCGAACATTTTACGTCCCTCCCAGGCAAAGGGGTGAGAAGGCGATCCTATTCTACCGATCCTCAGAGTCGAAAGTAGAGAAAGAGATCTGGCATGGCGCGGATGCTACACTCGACAGACTCCAACCCATCCGTCTGCCCAGATACTATACAAATGGATTAAAGAGGCTATTGAAGCGCCAAAGAGTACCCTTAAAACAGACTGTTCGACAAGCTGGGTTCTACAATAGGATCTGGGATGGCCCTGGGACTCAACGCAAATTGCCCAACGGGAAAATGGAAACACTCGAGCTTGGATACGCGAGAACCGGAAAACAGGGACGGGCCCACAGCATCTATGCTATATATACTTTTAATGAAGAAGAGGACGCCCTGTCAGGAGATGCCAACCCCTCATCAAAACTAGATCCCGCGATTGAAATGCCGAGTCCGTCGTTTGAACAACGAATGGACAACCCTATCAGGAAAGTGGGTCAGAAAGCTCGGGAAGACCACAACCGCGAGACGGCCATCTACGAGAAAGCCAAGACGCAACGCCTTCTCCAACAGGCTGTAAAGGATGAAAATGTCGTTCCTTGTCAACCTGATATAAAGAAGGCTCAACGCAAAAGCAGAAATAAGTCGAAAGGCCAAAAAGGCGCTCAACAGCAGCAAAGCAGGGCTAAGAAGCCACGCAAACGGGAATCGAGCGTTATTGACCTATCCCTCATGAAGAAAATGGGTCGAGCATACTCGTTTCCTCAGGAAAAGACGAAGAAGATACTCGATCTTGCCCTAAAGCACCAAATGCTTACATTGCCGGAGTCTAAACACCCCGAACAAGCGGCAGAAGCCTCACTCCCAGACTATTGCTCTTACCATCGAGTGATAGGTCATTCTCTCGAAGATTGCTTCGCCTTCAAGAATTGGGTCGAGGATCAGTATCAGCTTGGCAAATTCGCCTTATCCGATGGCTGGAGGGTAACGCCGCCACAAAAGCACGAACCTAAAGCCGCAAAAGCAAAACCAGATCCACCTCAGTCCTGGAAGCGGATTCGCACCTGTTACACGATTACGATATTAAAAGAAGAGCCCGAGAATATGGATGACCTTCCCTGGTGCTTCGAGAACAGCGATGATGAGGTGGTCTCAGAATTTCCGCCAGCTCCGAAAGAACTGGAAGATGGCATACATACTACTGCAGATAACCTCAAGAAGATTGAGTTGGGATCGGCAGATGGCCTGCGACCGACATTTGTCAGCGAGCTGCTATCTGAAGAAAGGGTGGCTGCTTTAAAGAACGTGCTTCTACGATATAGAGACTGCTTCGCGTGGAACTACTCCGAGATGCCAGGATTAGATCCGGAGATTGCTGTGCATAAGTTAGCAATATCCCCGGTTATCAAGCCGGTCAAGCAGGCGCCAAGAAGGATGCGACTCGAGCTTGAAATGAGCATCAACGCCGAAGTCAAGAAGCTGATCGATTCTGGATTTATCCAAGAAGTCCAATATCCCGACTGGATCGCCAATATCGTCCCGGTAATGAAGAAAAATGGAACGGTACGCATATGCGTGGATTTCAGGGATCTCAATAAAGCTTGCCCGAAGGACGATTTCCCAGTACCGGTAACCGAGCTAATGATAGATAACACGTCCACTCATGAGGTTTTCTCCTTTATGGACGGCTCATCAGGATACAATCAGATAAAGATGCATCCCGAAGACCAGAAGCACACCGCTTTCCGGACCCCTTTGGGTATATTCTGCTACAGGGTTATGCCCTTTGGTCTAAAGAACGACGGTGCTACCTATCAAAGGGCCATGACAAAGATCTTCGATGATCTCATACATGACATCGTCGAGTGCTATATCGATGACCTTGTAGTGAAGAGCATGTCGTACGAAGAGCATTTAAAACATCTGGAGACTGTCTTTCAACGCCTTCGTCAATATAATTTGAAGATGAATCCACTCAAATGCGCGTTTGGAGTCTCCTCGGGTAAATTCCTGGGATTCATCATCCGACATCGAGGTATCGAAATAGATCCATCTAAGATCAAGGCGATCATGGAAATGCCTCCGCCAAGAACCCTCAAACAGCTGCGGTCTCTCCAAGGGAAGCTCGCATACATCCGGCGGTTTATCGCTAATCTTTCAGGCAAATGCCGTCCTTACAGTCACCTGATGAAGAAGGGAACCCCATTCGTCTGGGATCAAAAATGCCAAAGCGCGCTAGACGAGATCAAGCAATACCTGCAGAACCCGCCGGTGTTGGCTGCTCCGGTTAAAGAAAAACCTCTCATTCTTTATACAACCGCCCTCGAAGGTTCTTTAGACGCATTATGGGCACAAGAGGACGACCAAGGGAAAGAAAGAGCACTCTACTACTTAAGTCGAGTTCTGCTGGGGGCAGAAAGCAACTACTCTCCCATTGAAAAACATTGCCTGGCGTTAATCTTCGCGATAACAAAGCTCAGGCACTATGCGTTGGCATATGAAGTCCGTCTCATCTCGAAGGTGGACCCTCTTAAATATCTGATGTCAAAGGCTATATTGACGGGTCGACTCGCTAAATGGGCTCTACTCCTGATGGAGTTCTCAATAACGTATCGACCTCTTAAGGCAGTGAAAGGCCAGGCCATTGCCGACTTCCTCGCTGAGCATCCAGTACCTGCTGGTTCTCCTCTGAACTGCGAGTTACCAGACGAGCATGCATTTGATGCGATTGGCGGCGGTAGTGCCCGATGGGAACTTTATTTCGATGGAGCATCCTCCGTAAAGAAACAGAAACAGGGTATCCCAATGATCAAATCGGGGATAGGCCTCATCTTCGCAACTCCACAAGGAGGGATAATGCGCTTCGCCTTCTCCTTAACAGAGCCGAGGACAAACAATGAAGCTGAATACGAAGCTCTGATAGCAGGCCTTGAAATCGCCATCGACATGGGAATCGAAAATCTCCTTATATACGGGGATTCCCAATTGGTCGTTAGTCAAGTAAATGGTGACTACCAAACGTGCAAACCAGAATTGGTGAAGTACGGCGAAAAGGTGCAACAACTATTGACCCAAATTCCCTCCTATACTTTGGAGAACATACTGCGTGCGGAAAACAGCAAAGCAGACGCGTTGGCCAAACTTGCTAAAGAACTGCTGACGAGAATCTTGATGACGTCAGAATCGTGGTACAAAGCCGTCGAGTGCTCGCCCCGGCAGAAATACCTCCGGAATTATATAAAGAGAAGGGAGCGACTGAGCAGGCGACCCTACAAATAAAAGACCGTGAGAAGGCCGAGGACTGGAGGAAAGTCTTCATAGACTACTTTAAGTCCCACCGAATGCCCGAAGAAGCGTCTTCAAGACATCAGCTCATCAAACGAGCTCTATTTTTTGCTTTTGTTAATGACACTCTATACAAAAGATCGTTTGATTCTCTATGGCTGAGATGCCTAGGACCTGACGAAGCAGAAAGAGTCATTCAGGAAGTTCACGACGGACTCTGCGGTTCTCACCAAGCAGGCCCAAAGATGAAGTTAAAAATTAAACGGATGGGTTACTATTGGCCCACGATGACCCAGGACTGCCTCGAGTATGCGAAGCAATGCCACTCGTGCCAGATTCATGGAGACTTTATCCACCAACATCCGAACCCACTACACCCAACGGTGGCCAGCTGGCCATTTGAAATGTGGGGGACTGACATAGTTGGCCCCATCGAGCCAGCATCGTCCCGGGGACATCGTTTCATCCTGGCGACAACTGATTACTTCTCCAAATGGGCAGAAGCAGTACCGCTGAGGGAAGTGAAGACAGAGAATATCCTCCACTTCCTCAAGACGCACGTCATCTATCGGTTTGGAACCCCACGGCGGATTATCTCCGATAACGGGCCAGCCTACAGAAGCCATAAGATTAGCCGCTTCGCGCAGCAGCACAATATAGACTGGAGATATTCTTCAGTTTACAACCCACGAGCTAACGGTCTGGCCGAAGCCTTCAATAAGACCTTGACGAAGATCATAAAAAAGACCGTTTCCCGGAACAAGAGAGACTGGCACGAGAAGCTGCAAGAAGCCCTTTGGGCTTATCGAACTACATTCAAGACGGCTACGAACGCAACGCCCTACGCGTTGGTATTTGGGACGAAAGCAGTGCTCCTCCTCGAGATAGAGTTACCCTCTCTACGAGTGGCAGTCCACTGCGAGCTGACGGACGAAGAAAACGCTCACCTTCGGCTTGAGGAGCTTGATGCCCTCGATGAAACCCGGCTCATAGAGCAACAACATCTAGAAGCCTACAAAGCAAAGATGACGCGCTCGTATGAAAGATTGACCAGGCCGAGGACATTCCGCCAAGGTGAACTCGTACTAGTGGTCAAAAGACCTATGATCCCCAATCGTGCCAAGCGGGGAAAATTTGAACCAAACTATGAAGGCCCGTACATCATAGACAAGGTCTACCAGGGTGGAGCCTATCTACTCATGGACATACACGGTGAAAGGCCTTTCAGGCCAATAAACGGCCGCTTCTTAAAGAAGTACTATGCTTAATGAGCCACAGCCTGGGTCAATGATAGATGACGACGACTATGTCCGCTCGCTATCTTCCTAAGCTCAGACTTTACAAGCAGTAGCCGGCCCTCCCCTGAACAACGGACCGATACGTCCTTAAACTAACAACGGACCGATACGTCCTTAAACTAACAACGGACCGATACGTCCTTAAACTAACAACGGACCGATACGTCCCTTAAACTAACAACGGACCGAAACGTCCTTAAACTAACGATGGACCGAAACATCCCTAAACTACTACCGCAGCATCCTTAGGCTGACGAGGTAAAAAAAAAGAGAAAAAGAAAAATATAAAAAAATGATGAAAAAACGGTATGTCCATAAGCAAAAGGGGCACGGATGAAAACCCGAAAGGGCTCCGTGAGTAAAAACAGCAGGGCTACCGGAAAGCATTCGTGAAAACCTGAAAGGGCGCGACCTTGTAAAAAAAAAAAAAAAGAATAAAAAAAACGGTATGTCCATGAGCAAAATGGGCACGGATGAAAACCCAAAAGGGCTCCGTGAGTAAAAACAGCAGGACTACCGGCGAGTGTTTGTGAAAATCCGAAAGGGCGCAACCTCGTCCAAAGACACTTATAGGGCCCTCTCGACCTTGTAAGGAGAAACCACCTGCGTGAGATCCTTACGACTCACAAAGGAGCAACACACTTAGGGATCCTCACGATTCCTAAGGAGAAAATACACTTACGAGATCCTCACGACTCGCAAGGAGAACTCTCTTATGGGACCCTCACGGCTCGTAAGATTTGAAAGTCTTAAGTTACAAAGACCTAAACCTGTGCTTAAGCAATCCCCCACAACCTTCGACAATGCCCTACAAGTAGTCCAATATTGACCCTTGTATACAATCCACGGGCGCAAATAAACATTTCCCTAACTAAGTCCTATCCGAGACTAGGGATATGTTTGCATGGTAAACAACCCTTATAAATTCTCTCGACTTACAAGGAGAAAACCCTCCCGTAGGATCCTTACGACTTACAGAGGAACAATGCACTTAGGAACCCTCACGATTCCTAGGGAGAAAATACACCTATAAGATCCTCACGACTTGTAGGGAGAAATACCTTTATGAGACCCTTACGGCTCATGAAGTCAAAAGCCTTAGTCGACAGGACCTTAACCTTGTTTGCTAAGCCACCTTTGTTCAACATCGACAGAGGCAAATGATGATTCGCTCCTGGCAATATTCCAGTTGCAGCGATGCTGATGCCTAAACCGGTATCAAATCCCAAGTTCTTTCATGGCAAATGATGATTCGCTCCTGGCAATATTCCAGTCGCAGCGATGCTGATGCTAAGATTGGTATCAGGTCCCAAGTTCCACACTCGCGATATATAAAAAAAACAGCAAGCCGTACGTGCATACGAAATAGCCGAAATGATGGGGCAACTTGCAATAAAAATCAGCAAGTAAAAAAAATGTATGCATGAAAAATAGCCGAAATGATTGGGCAACT
This sequence comes from Agapanthus africanus, assembly GCA_030015575.1. NCBI lineage: Eukaryota > Viridiplantae > Streptophyta > Magnoliopsida > Asparagales > Amaryllidaceae > Agapanthus > Agapanthus africanus. Next base: position 221,973,701 of record JASDDO010000014.1, read on the forward strand.
CGCAATAAAAAGCAGCGAGTAAAAATAAAGTAAATAGTCGAAATGATTGGGCACCGTGAAAAATAGCCGAAATGATTGGGCAATCGCGATTTTCGCGATATAAAATGCTGAAATGATAGAGCATCGCGGAAAGAATTAAAAAAATGATGAAAGAATGAAACTTTTTGCCCTACAGGTGATGCTACATCAATCCCTGTATACAATCCAGGGGCACAAATAAAGAAAGAGTCGCACTCTTCCCCCCCCAGGTTTCACCAAAGAAGAAGAAGCCAAATCTCGACGTGCCAAAGGAGACCTGGAGATCGTCTCAACACTCGTCTCGTAACGACAGACACAACTTCAAGCTAAACGAAACAGCGGCAACTCCCAGTTCCATGGCTCGGCGGTATACATATCGCCAACAGTCAAACCTCCATCCCGTGAAATGCGGATACAATCGACAAAATTCCTGGTTACGTGGAACGCGGATAACGTCACTCTTTGACCCCGTGGAAAACGTCTAGAGCGGAGCCTAGTCCTCGCCAAGCGCGGCAGTGAACCCGTGTGAAGCATCTAGTGCAAAATTCCTGGTTACGTGGAACGCGGATAACGTCACTCTTTGACCCCGTGGAAAACGTCCAGAGCGGAGCCTAGTCCTCGCCAAGCGCGGCAGTGAACCCGTGTGAAGCATCTAGTGCAAAATTCCTGGTTATGTGGAACGCGGATAACGTCACTCTTTGACCCCGTGGAAAACGTCCAGAGTGGATCTTGGTCCTCGCAGAGCACGGCAGTGAACCCGTGTGAAGCATCCAGAGCGGAGCCTAGTCCTCGCCGAGCGCGGCAGTGAACCCGTGTGAAGCATCTAGTGCAAAATTCCTGGTTACGTGGAACGCGGATAATGTCACTCTTTGACCCCGTGTGAAGCATCCAGAGCGGAGCCTAGTCCTCGCCGAGCACGGCAGTGAACCCGTGTGAAGCATCTAGTGCAAAATTCCTGGTTACGTGGAACGCGGATAATGTCACTCTTCGACCCCGTGTGAAGCATCCAGAGCGGAGCCTAGTCCTCGCCAAGCACGGCAGTGAACCCGTGTGAAGCATCTAGTGCAAAATTCCTGGTTACGTGGAACGCGGATAATGTCACTCTTTGACCCCGTGTGAAATATCCAGAGCGGATCCTGGTCCTCGCAGAGCACGGCAATGAACCCGTGTGAAGCATCCAGAGCGGAGCCTAGTCCTTGCCGAACACGGCAGTGAACCCGTGTGAAGCATCTAGTGCAAAATTCCTGGTTACGTGGAACGCGGATAACGTAACTCTTTGACCCCGCGGAAAACACCGAGAGCGGAGCCTGGTCCTCGCCGAGCACGGCAGTGAACCCGTGTGAAGCATCCAGAGCAAATACCGGACTGTGGAGTCCTTAAAATCCACGGACTATGACGTCCTTAACCTCGACCGCAATGTCTTAAAACTAACGATCAACCATCCCGATTCCCTACGGATTCTCCCTTGGTTAAAGGGTACATCTCTTCACTCCTTTGATACTCGGCGTTGTAATTCCTCAACGTCTTCAAAGAGGTGACGGGTCCCTGCGACCAAACATCGGACTGTGGAGTCCCTAAATCCACGGACTATGAGGTCCTTAACCTTGACCGTGATGTCTTAAAACTAACATCGGACTGTGGAGTCCTTAAATCCACAGACTATGAGGTCCTTAACCTTGATCGCGACGTCTTTAAACTACGATACCTGGAAAAACCCTGACTCCGTAAAACACGGATAAGGGCGACCACATCGAACACTTGTAGGTCCTCACGACCTGCGAGGAAGAAAAACTCTCTTGTGAAGTCCTTACGACTCTCAAGGGACAACCCGCTTAAGAATCCTCACGATTCTTAAGAAGAACTTACACCTATGGGATCCTCTCGACCTGCAGGGAGAAAAGCCCTTTATGAGACCCTTGTGGCTCTTAAAATGCAAAAGTCTTAGCAAGCCGATCTTAACCCGGAGTCTTAAGCTATCGCTGTCCTGCAAGGAAATCAAGATAGAATATCCGCAGAATACATTCAATGAAAGGGGACACACCATTGAGAAGAGAAATGTATCTTTTATTCATAAACCAAAATAGATACAAAGTACAACTTACGAAAGAAACGAAAAAAAAGGAGATACTCTCATTCATGAGTATGTACAAAAAGGGGGAGAAAAGATACAAGTCCTCAAGCCGGCGGGCGGTGCAGTAATTTTACCAGCTCATCGTTCTGTTGTTGAGCCACGGCTTCATGACGCAAGATCTCCAGAAGACTAGCCTCCGCCTAAGCTTGCTGAGCTTGATACGAAGCAAGCCGAACTTCGAGCTCTTTCTCGATGACTTTATGAGCCTCGACCCTCTCACGAGTGAACGTGGCAGCTTTATCGAGGGCCACCACCTCTTTTATGGACTCCTGGAGCACTCGCCAGAGTTCGTATGCTTTGTTGGCCTTGGCTGTGAGGCTGGCCTGAAGCTCGCTCAGCGCCTTAGAAGCCAATTCCCTCTCCGAGAACTTACGGCCAAGCCTCTTCTCGCATGACGTCATGTTAGCCGCACATCGTGCTATCAGACCCCGCAACTCCGCTTTTGCAGCCACGGCTTCCGAGGAAAGGCGAGAACATTCAAGAGCGTGCAAACAAGCCTCCACCTTCCTACAGAACTCCACCCAGACCCGCACCACCTCCTCGCTATGATAGGTGGCGAGAAAAGGAACAGAGCCGTTAGCTTCAGCGGCAAACGCTTCGGCCGTGGTCGCGCTACCAGCACGGAGCTCCTCGACGAAAGATGATAGGGAGACAAGGCTCAATCGGGCCAAGCGTTCTGAAGCCCGCAAAGCATAAGGACTGGGCGGCATCACGATGCGCGATTCCAAAGCCATGGAGACTGGCAGAGCTGCTCAAATTTGGGAAATGTTAGTAAAGCTTTTAAATGCAGAACAAACGGGACTATAATAAAATGTCACCCACCGTCAGTCATGCAAGAAGGAGCTGAAGGTTCCCCTGGCCCTTCGACGACCTCGACCTCATCGTCAGCTTCCAAAACTATAAGAGACATCAACGTCATTTCACAAGATAGTAACAATGCTATAGTAAAAGAAAAAATGGCGAATGACACTAACCTTGCCCAGAGGAAAGGACAATACGCTGAGGGGAGATCTCCTGCGGAGCTGCCATCTCCAATAAACGTTGAAATGACTGTCGAGGCGACAGATCCGCGATCGTGGCCGCCAAACCACGCAATTCTGGGAAAGATAAAAGAGTTCAGACTATGAAGGGGTTGATAAATTAAAACACAGAGGGTTACCTTCAACACTCCTCCCATTCTGAGCTGGGGGGATAGCAGCTTCAACGGTCTCCGCCGTAACGTCAGGATTCAACAAAGGAAGAGTATTCCCGACTACCTCTCTTCCGGCCTCTGGGCCGCCCTCAGTAAGAGTCGTTGGGGCGGTGACCTCCAAAGGAGCCTCCCCCAAAGGGGCAAACGCTCCCTGATCAAGAACCGCGGCTGGAGGCTCTACCATGAGAGGAGCAGCCTCATTAGCCCCCCCCACATCAAGCAAGGCTTCATTGAGAATTTCGGCGGGCTTCAGCTTTAATAGGCCCGAAGGGAGCTCCCCCAGCATCGAAGATTCTGCACGATTCAAATAAGAATAATGATACATATGCACGGGCACAAACAATCTGAAGAACTACGAAAAGAACCACAACGTACCGATGCGCAAAGAAGCCCTCAATATGGCTTCTTCAAGCCGCTGCTCCTTCTCAAGGAGGTGGGCTCGCCGGGGTTCGAGAGTAGACTCATGGCCGCCGGTCCATAAAGAAAGTGCGTCAGCTGCATCTTCTGAAGCGGCCTGCTTCAAAGCCCTCTCCCCCTATTCCTCCAAAGGACTGATAAATCGCCGCCGAATCCACGAAGGGTCTTTGTAAAAGATTACAGTGGGATAGGACTTCCTCGGAACCCTGGCATTATGAGACACATTTTTGGAACGCCGTATGGCCTCAGCCAACTGTGCGGCCTCCTCATCGGCCGAACTCGGGAAAGGAAGTCCAGCGTCTGACTCTTGCAGGGCCAATGGCTCATCTTCAAGAGTAGGCTCAAACTCCGCCAAAGAATCGAGCGAATTGGTGGCCACCTTCCTTCGACGCTTAGACCCAGAGCCGGTCGCCGAGGATGACCGTTTCCTCCCCCGCGAAGCCTTAGGGCGACGCTGACCCACATCGCCTACGACACCCTCATCTCTATTACCCTCGCCCGGTGCCACGACCGAGGATGACACTGTCTTTGTCAATGCCACGGGGGGCGGTGCTACTACTTGGGCCCTTCCACCTCGCGAGCGGGAACCCAGGGGCATACCGGCCGTTGGAGTAAGGTTCACCTCTGATTCTCCTGGGATGAGCGCAGTGCCGGTATCCCTTAGAGGGAAGCGGACCAGAGCCCTCAGTTGCAGCTTAGCTTCTAGAACCAGAGGAGGGGCATCGTGGCCAAGAAGCACCCTCCTTTCTTCAAGAATGATTGGGCTGACCTGATGAAGATACCAACCCGTAAACGCGCCCACGCACCGGGGCAGGTATTCAGCTTCAGGTACAATGAAGTGGGAGCCGGTGTTTAGCCTCATGAAATGATGAGCGGCATCGCGAACGGCATCAAGCGAAGGGATTGGGGCGACTATAAAAGCCTCGAAAGGAACACCCTGGTCGTATCCAAGTTGTCGGGCAAATCGATGCGGATTGTACCGCATGAAAAGAGCTGCACTGTCCTGGCGAAACACCAAGTAGCCCGGTCTAATTGTATATAAGTGCGCAGCCTCCCGGGGCTTCAGAGAAGGTGCGTTGTCTTTTGACAGATCCCAGAGTTGTTGAACTGGACCTGAGGGAGTAGACAAGACCCGATCATTGAAAACCATCCCGCCAGCGGCAGCGTAAGGAGAAATCAGCACCCGAATAGCCCCGAACTGAGTCGGGTCGGCGGCAGAAGCATCCACTAATCGCATAAGTCGTGGGAAGGGATAAGCATCGTAAAACGAAGGCCTTTGATGCATGGCAAAAGCCCCCAACACATGAATTTCGACCCAGGACGTGAAATAATGAAGCGAAAAGTTTACTACATCCACGCCGGGAGTAGAGGTATTAGCTGCGGTGCCCAACCCATGATAAAGATGCGCCAACGCCGGGATGCCGATAGCCAATCGCGTCCCCTCAGCAATACGATGAGCCGAGTAGATAACCGAAGCTCTCATGAAGCGGCGATGCATGGGGATAACGAACCAACTGAGCCAAACACTGACAAACCCCACGAAGAATGTTTCCTCATCCATACCGGGTGCTGCAACGGACTCAAAAGACATCGGCGACACGATGGGAATATAATATTGTGGCAGGTCTGATTCAGCGGTTGGTAGCTTCTTCGGACCAAACCCAAAGGGGTCTTTGATGTTAGCAAACTTCGAAGCAGTCTTCGATATGACGTCCTCACGAAGGAAGCAGGAAATGAAGCTTTTAAAAGTAACACCCTGCTCCTCAGACTCAGTGAACAATCGATCAAAAATACCCAGCGCCTTGATCAAGCTGGGGCGCTTGTGGCGAACGGCGTTCTCAACAGACAAGCCGTCAGCCGGTGCAGACTCGGGCTCAAAAACATACTCGTCAGGAGGCAACAACTCCTCATACAGTGCACCCCTGATTGGCAATCCCGAGATTTCAAAAAATTCTGCAAGAGAGATCGAGACCTCACGATCTCCTAGAATGAAAGTGTTGGTGGGAAGATTCCATTGGTTCAAAAACGCCTTAACCCACCAGACATGCGGGGACTTATAATGGAAGAGTGACGCGTATATTGCCTGATAAAGCCCGACCTTCTGCAGCCGCGCACGATGGGTGGCAAGGATGTAGCGAGCCCAGAGAAGATAGCCCGTGGGGTGTCGGGGAGTGAGCCCTACCTTATAGATCTGCCCCCACGGGTAGGCCTCACCCTGGCAGATACGCCGCCCCAAGATGTCTATGGCCGGGATCGGATGGTTCGGAATACCGGTCGTCGAAGGCTCGAGCCTCCCCGTTGGAGTCCAGTTAGGCATTTCCACAGCAAAAACCATCCTCAGAGGATCCATCGGTAAGAATGGGAAAGTGGGCTCCGTCGGTACCGCGCAAAGGAAACTCCGGCGACCCTGAATAATCTGACTATACCAAGATCCCCATTGAAGAAGGTTGGTACAGTTCGGATCATGGGCCCGGATCATCGCCATCGCTTCCTCATCAGATGGCGACTGAGGAAAAGCAGCCTCCGAGCGAGAAAAGGGAAAGCAGGGAACAAAAGCCATCGCACCTGAAATCCAATAAAAGGAGACCGTTAAAAGCAAAGTCAGCGATATAGATCCATGCATGAACATGAAGACTAGTTAAAGAAAGCAACGGCAGAGTTTTCTGGGACTATTGGCTACAAAACACATGGGCCCCACAGAATCCGGATGACGGCTCATTAATAATGAGACCAAATAGATATAATAAAACAAAGGGAATATCCCCATTAAATAAAGACTGAGATTCAGGTGACCCTACACATCCCCCCTAGAAGACGAATCTGTCTCGGGCCCCGCAACAGATCCAACAGGATCAAAGGAATTAAATTCCCACAGAAGATATCATTACAAAACTCCTGTTCCATCAATTGCAGAAGGACAACCTCGGGCCAAGAGGCCCCAAGAAGGCTCCATGTGAAGAAACTGAGTTCTTCACAGGAATTAAATTCCTTTTAGAAAAGGGAATTAAATTCCCATAAGACATTTTGGGAAGGAATTAAAATCCATAGATTGTCATCATCATTTCCCTAAGGGCCGCTTAAACCCTAAGAGAGCTACAGTTTGAAGATTAAATGGCTTTCTGTTCCTGTTGATGAATTTGAAGGAAATGGGTTCATATTAAAAGAGTAAAACTCTTGTTTTGAATTTAAAATCCAGAAGAATGTGAAAGTCCATCGTGTGCCCAAGAACATTACCTAAGGGAAAGAAGTCCTTTCAAACAGAGTTAAACTCTGAAAATTGTTTCAAGGCAGAGAACTAAGCTCTGAAAGAAGAGAATTAAATTCTCAGAGAAAGTTTGCAAGGAGGAAGACAAGCAAAGTGGAGGCGTCCCTGAGATGACCCCTATATTTATAGATGCGATGGAAACGATTCATCTCCCCAAATCCTTAAAGGAATCCAACGGTCATAAAAGGTGACAGCGTTGCACTCACGTGCGGACACGTGAGAACAACGCTGTGGGGGAATTTATTTCCTGATTTAAAATCAGAAAAGCTTATGGAAAAAACTTCAGAAGAGGGTCACGTGCTTACACGTGACCAGCAGTCACGTGTTGGCACGTGACACCTAAAAGCATCAGCAAGGCAAATTCAGTTTCCCAAATACATCAAAGAAAAGGGGCTTCAGAAAGCGTCACGTGCTCCCACGTGACCTGGGTCACGTGTTGGCACGTGACAATCAAAAGCGGCTTCAAAACCCAACAGCTCCCTGAGCAAATCAAGAAAAAGGCTTCAGAAGAGGTCACGTGCTTCCACGTGACCAGGGTCACGTGTTGGCATGTGACACTCAAAATATCAGACTCATTCTCCGGTTAAATCGAGAAGAAGGCTCTATGCCAGGGTCACGTGTTCACACGTGATCAGTTGTCACGTGGTGGGACGTGATAGTTAAGCAGCAACCAGAAGACAGAGCGTAAAAAGAAGGACGAAGGCTCGTTCCAAGGGGGTCACGTGCCCACACGTGACCATGGGTCACGTGGTCACACGTGACCGGCTTTCAAAGCCCATTTTGTTAACAGAATCAAATTCTGAAAGAGATTCAAATCTTTCCAAAGGAAAGCGATTATCTGGAACCAACCGAATTAAAGATTTAAAGATTTTTGAATATCATCTATCTATGGAAAAATCCTGAACTTGGAAAGATTTCCCCTTTAAATCTAACAGAAATAACAAAGGAGAATCCCTGGATTTGAAATCCAATGGTGAATAAAATTCACCTAATAATCCAAAGGTCTAAAACGAATGATGGATGCAAATCAAATCTCTTAATGAAGATTCGTCAAAAAACTAATTGACTCGGCTGCTTCTCCTATAAATAGGAGCCAAGAGACACGCAAAAACATATACACGCAGAGGGAAGAAAAGAGAGAGAGCCTTGATGCTTGAGAGGAATTTGGATCTTCTGCAAAAGAAAACCCTAGGTAAGAAAGGGAAGGTTTCATTGAAAGAAAGAGAATTTAATTCTCGACAGAGTTTAACTCCGATATAGAACAGAGGGACATATTTCTTCTCTCTTTGATAGAGGATCTGTAAAGTGCACATCTCCCCTTGAAGTTGAGAATTTAATTCTCAATCGGTTGAGATCCTGCCATGCAGATCCAAAGCATGGAGAGGGAACGGAAGCACGAGAATTCAATTCTCACAGAACTATAGGAATTTAATTCCTTTAAAATAAAATTAGGGCTTGACCCTGTGTTATGGGAATTTAATTCCTTCAGAACAAAAAGAAGCAGGGTTTAACCCTAATTAAGAACTTAGTTCTGTTGAAACAACGGGAGTTTAATTCCCTTAATCATAATTCTTTAACCAAGAATGGGAGTTTAATTCTTTAAAGCTTTTATTAGGGTTTAACCCTATTCAGTTCTTCACATATATGAGGAATTTAATTCCTACAGAAAATTCAGAGTTCAATTCTATTCCAGAATATAAATCTTCAAAAGGAAGTAAGAATTTAATTCCTCTGGAATTTAAAGCTTTTTATTAGGGTTTAACCCTACGAGGAATTCAATTCCTGAAAAAATATTAACAGATCTTCTAAACAACATACATAGAGGCAGGGTCACGTGCCACCACGTGACCCTCCCCCCCTAAAAGATCTACAGAAAGCCCTCTGGAGGCAGTGCCTCACGTGACTCACGTGACTCTTGACAAAAGCTTTAACACATAAACGCTTGAATCCCCGTCACGTGATGGCACGTGATGCTCTAAAAGATGCATAGTCTCAGAAGAACAAGTGAAGGGAGGGCGCTCTCACGTGTTGCCACGTGACCCCTCTTGCCTTAGTGTTTAAACACTAAAACGGAACCCCTGAATTCAGTGACAAAACATTGTTTGGCCTTAGTGTAATACTAAGCACAGAACTATATTTGCAGTGTTCAACACTGATTACCATAGTGTCCAACACTAGTTTGGGACTCCTGTTGCCAGTGTTTAACACTGGACTGTTTTAGTGTTCAACACTAATCTGAAAGCCTGGTTGTTGGTGTTTAACACCAACTATCTTTTAGTGTTGAAACACTAACTTATCAATCTTATTCCCAGTGTTCAACACTGATTCGTCTTTAGTGTTTAACACTAGACACTGGTCCAACTGGCTGAATGGATAGAGGCAAAGCCTCTCCTTTAAGGGACCAACAGGAAGTCAATATTCCAGACATGATTGGACTTAGCCCAAGATGGCCATAAGTCCTCAATTCGTAATTAACTGGGCTAATGGGCTCAAAACATAATTAATTGGTCTCAATCCCAAATTGGGCCAAAGACTATTTAATCCACTCCGGTTCCAGGGTACATCTCTTCACTCCTTTGATACTTGGCGTTGTAATCCCTCAACGTCTTCAAAGAGGTGACGGGTCCCGATGACCACACATTGATACGGACTGTGGGGTCCTTAAACCCATGGACTACGACGTCCTTAACCTCGACCGAGATGTCTTAAAACTAACAACGGACTGTGGGGTCCTTAAACCCATGGACTACGACGTCCTTAACCTCGACCGAGATGTCTTAAAACTAACAACGGACTGTGGGGTCCTTAAACCCATGGACTACAACGTCCTTAACCTCGACCGAGATGTCTTAAAACTAACAACGGACTATGGGGTCCTTAAACTCATGGACTACGACGTCCTTAACCTTGACCGAGATGTCTTAAAACTAACAATGGACTGCAATGTCCTTAAACTACCCATGGACCGCAATGTCCTTAAACTACCTATAGACGGCAATGTCCTTAAACTGGAACAATAGAGCCCAAACGCTCTTTTGTCGGATCTAAACGATCCCGTTTAAGTTGATCTTAGCCTCAAATATGGCTAACGTATCCTTAAACCTTCAAACAGACTGGACTATGAATCCCCCCAATCAACTTCGGTTCAAGGGTACATCTCTGAACTCCTCTGATATTTGTCGTTGTAATCCTTCAACGTCGTCAGAGAGGTGACGGGTCCCGACGGCCATACATTCAATGGACCACTATGTCCCTAAACTGGAACAATAGAGCCCTAAATGCTCTTTTGTCGGATCTAAACGATCTCGTTAAGTTGATCTTAGTCTCAAGTTAGACTAACGTATCCTTAACAAACGTTTGAGTTGATCTTGGCCTCAAATATGGCTAACGTATCCTCAAACCAAACCCCCAAACCCAAATCTAAGATAAATACAGATTTAGACTAGTCTACGTCCTACGGGCAACGACATAACTCAGTCTCTGTATACAATCCACGGGCAACCACTGTAAGTGCACGGCGGCGTCCCGGCCGTCAATCCGACGCCGGAATGCGGAAGCGGTGAATAACTTAAATTTTGCGGACTTAGCAAACCGGCACCACCGCGCACTTTAATCCGGATCGAACCATTAACTAGTCTAAGCTAACTACAAGAAAGGGAAGAGATATACCGACGATCCAAGTCCTCCGGTCTTCTCGTCATGGTCCCGATCTCCTGCGGAAAAGTCCCGTCTCCTCCTCGTCGCCGGAAGTGCACCACATCGCCTACTTTGTTTACGGGCTCCCACCTCAATGCCGAGGCAACTCGGGCACGAAGCCGGCTACTCGACGTGCCCAAGATTTGCTGTAGAATGTGTAGTGAACTATTGTCTCTATGGGGTTGAGGGAGTTGCCAAATGGTGGAGGGATGAAAACAAGAAGTATGTGGAGTAAAGAAGGGATTTTTCTCAACCCAAGATATCAAAAATTCCACCCACAAAGAAATATGAATCCCTCCCTTTTGGAATGGCCGGCCACACACCTTAGATTGGAGAGAGAGAGTGAACAAGGTCAAGGGGTGGGTGGAAAACCATGATGAGAAGTGATGATGAAAGAAAAACAAATGATCACAAGAAAACCCTCACTCCAACACCACCATCATCAACAACCATCATGTCCCTCCATCATCATACAAAAGTCAAGCCATGATGAAGTCAAACAAGGTCAAGGTATGGTGAGCCATCATGACACAAGGAAATATGCAAAGACCCCCTTCCACAAATGCCTATTTGCAACAATGCAAATAAACCCTCCTCCACCAATTTTCGGCCAATGAACGGAACAAAGGAAATTGGCCGAAACGGAAAGCAAACTGGCAACTCCAAAAACTGGTCCCGTAATAAATTACAGGAAAACCCCGATACTGTGCATACACACCCGCATCTGTATTTCGACCGAAATACAAATGCAATGAGACAAAATCTACACTGTACTATACTAGGATCCGGCTTAAACCAAAGCCGGCTAGTAATATCTGTTCGATCCTGATCCGTGCAATACCGCACGTATCTGATCGAACCCTGCCATATAACCATACGGCCTATAGTACAAACTGTCCTATCCTGATCCGTGCAATACCGCACGTATCTGATCGGACCTTGCCATATCTCCATACGGCCTCTACAACCTTTCGCCCGAAAGCTGAGTAACTGAATGTGGGGGACTCTAAAGACTCGTCAACACCTTGGTTGCGGATTTAACCACTAGCACGTTAGAGGTATAAGCCAATACATAACGGGCTACCAGGTATTGACTAAAAGGGACGTCCGTGAGCGAACTCAGCCTGACACCCTACTGAGCCTGTCAGTGACAATATCCGTGCAGTCCGGTCCGTTCGTCTATGAGCATCGCATGGCGGGCCTAGGGGGTTGGTAAAAGTCAGACCCCCAAAAGCGGTACAAGTCGTGTCGGAGTGTAGCCCAGAACACCCTGAGATACTACTGGAATACCTACCAGTAAATCTCCTTGCCTTGGCCAAGGACTTTGTGTAATGGCTCTCCTAGACACAGCACGACCTCACCCCCAATACCGGGAGAGACGAACCCCTGAAGATACGCTCACTGCCTCCATGTGGCTCGGGACTGTACCCAACTAAAACCTGTTTGCACGACTCCTTTGAGCCGTGGTAGGGTAGTAATCAAAGTACAGTGGGAACTCACACGAGACAAATGACGATCCCCAGGTCGATGAACTAACCTGCACACATGTCACCAGGGAACTGCCATCTGACGTCTGGTATATGACCAACTAGCATGTTCCCGGCGAGTCCTGTCCGGTGTACTCATAACCCAATGAGCACCTGTATACATCTTAGGTGATCCAACTGACACCAGTGGCTTGTGAGACCGGCCACCGCCCCTCGTCGGGGTCTCGACTGTATACACTAGTCTACTAATGGAGTATCGATGCCCGGTCTCGAAACTCCCACGACTAGGGACCTTTTAAGGATATGCTTGTAGACCCCCAGCTCCCACTTATATGATCGCCCTCATACTGCTGGTGGTCAAGCAAGAATCCTAGGGGCTCTATCAACGTGTAATAGCGACGTGTCAGGTCACCTAAAACAGTACACGATGATAAAGGTAAACCAGATAGCATACTATCATCTCGAGTAAGACTGTCCTACCGGGATAGGTCCTCCCTCAATCATTACAATCACGTACCTGTGACCTAATAATTGACTCTGAGGGCACTATCTCCAACAACCAGGCACTATCTCCAACAACCACAAATAAAACAAACACACACGACACGAAGTGACCATCTGGAGAAGGAGAAAGTTATTACCGCAATGCGGTAGCGTAATTAACTGCAGGGGCTTGCGCCTGCAGGGAAGAGCGTCCCCACAATCAAAAACCCCTCAGACGAGGGGGAATCTGACGAAGTCTGCTACATCGGACGCATCCGCTCAAACTTTCGATACACGGTGCCATAAATCAACTTGGCATCTTCGGAGAGGTGGACGGATAGCACCAATTAGCATCTGCCCCGAAACTCAGGCATAGACGTCCCCGCGTCTCGGCCGCCGTTCGGAGGGGAACAAAATGCAGATGCCAGATATAATGCAAGTATACAGTATAAATAATATTAAAAGTGCACGGATCCTCATAACTAGCCGGGACAAATCATAAATAGGAATCAATACAGGTTTCCAGCATGCGGGTCGGGTCGAATGCAAATACAAATACCAATTATACTATTCGCACCCAAAATAGCAATAAATCAAGAAATAGCCATAAATAAAGAAATACCCAAAAGAACTGGTATAAATGAACTAGAGTATTACATTATACCCAACTACAAAAAGAATTTCATTCTCGAAATTTCAGGAACAAGAAAAGATAAACAATCATGAATCTACAAGAAGCGATCTGGAAAGTTCTGTCGAATCTCGTCTTCTCGTTCCCAAGTCGATTCTCTGTGCGAGCGATTCCCCATGAAACAAGTACGAGAGGGATAAGCTTATTCTTAAGAACCTTTTCTCTTCGATCAACAATCAATATCGGTCGCTCCTCATAGGTCAAATCCTCTCTTACAGCCAGCTCCGAAGGATCTAGCACGTGTGTTTCATCCCGAACATACTTAAGGAGTTGAGATAAATGAAACATGTCATGAACATTCGTCAAAGATGGTGGTAAAGCCAATCGATAAGCCACTTCTCCAACACGCTCCAAAATCTCGAAAGGCCCTACGAATCGAGGATTAAGCTTGCCTTGACTTCCAAAACGAATCACTTCTCTAGTCGGTGATATCTTCAAGAATACTAGATCACCAACAGCAAACTCTAGAGGTCTTCTCGATGTATCGGCCCAACTCTTCTGCCGATATTGTGCCGCCTTCATGTGATTCCTGATAGTATTAACTTTCTCCACGGTTTGCACGATCAAATCCGGTCCCAACAATCTTCGTTCTCCAAAATCGTCCCAACAAACGGGTGAGCGACACTTAAGACCATACAATGCTTCGAATGGAGCAATCTGAATAGTCGCCTGAAAGCTGTTATTGTATGAGAACTCCATCAAGTGTAGATGATCCTCTCATGAACCCTTGAAGTCCAACATGCAAGCTTTCAATATATCTTCAATAGTTTGGATCGTTCTCTCTGACTGGCCATCGGTCTGAGGATGATAAGCGGTGCTAAACTTCAATCGCGTTCCCAAACTTTCCTGTAAACTCCTCCAGAAGTGCGATAAGAATCGGGTATAACTTTCCCCGGATGGTACTTGAGATCAAGATCATAGTCAGCCATCAGCTCCAACCATCTACGTTGTCTCATGTTAAGCTCTTCTGCGTGAACACATACTTTAGGCTTTTGTGATCGGTGAATAGTTCGACCATTTCGCCCAATAAATAGTACCTCCAAATCTTTAAGGCGAAAATCACTGCTACAAGCTCCAAATCATGAGTTAGGTAATTCTTCTCATGGGTCTTCAACTGTCTCGATGCGTAGGCTATAACCTTCCCATGCTGCATCAAAACACATCCCAAACCTTTCCAAAATGCATCGCTGTGAATCACCAATCCTCCGGAACCGTCTGGTACGGTCAAAATAGGAGCGGTTATCAATTTTTGCTTCAACTCCTCAAAAGCTGACGCACAACTATCCGTCCATACGAACGGTACCTCCTTTCGCGTAAGTTTGGTCAAAGGCTCAGCTAAGCGAGAAAAATTCTCCACGAACCTTCTGTAATATCCGACAAGTCTAAGAAAACATCTGATCTCCGCTACGTTCTTCGGAATCGGCCAATCTTAAACTGCTGCAATCTTTTCAGGATCTACGGCGATTCCATCTCCGGATACGACATGCCCCAAAAACTTCACTTCTTCAAGCCAAAACTCGCACTTGCTCATCTCCGTATATAATCTTTCTTGCCTCAACGTCTGCAGTGCGATCTTCAATTGTTCTGCATGCTCTTCTAGGCTCCTTGAGTAGACCAGGATATCATCGATGAACACCACTATAAACTGATCCAAGAACGGTGAAAAGATTCAGTTCATCAAGTCCATAAATATCGCCGGTGCATTCGTGACTCCAAATGGCATCACTAAATACTCGTAATGTCCATATCGAGTTCGGAACGCAGTCTTGCAAATATCCTCTGATTTAACTCGTACCTGATGATATCCGGATCGCAAATCCAGTTTCGAGAATACCCTCGCGCCACTGAGTTGCTCGAATAATTCGCTAATGCGAGGGATCAGGTACTTGTTCTTAATAGTCACCCGGTTTAATTCTCGATAGTTGATGCACATCCTCCTTGTGCCATCTTTTTTCTTGACTAGAAGAACTGGAGCTCCCTAAGGTGAATTGCTACTGTGAATCCAACCCTTATCTAGCAATTCGGTAACCTGCTTCTGGACTTCTTCCAACTCCACTGGTGCCATCGGATAGTATGCCTTTGAGATTGGCGCTGCACCAGGAACAAGATCGATCGCGAACTCCATATCTCGTTTTGGTGGTAAACCCGAGATGTCCTCGAACACGTCCATGAACTCTCGAACTACAGCTGGCGCTTCCTCCTTATCAACTTCCATCGACGAAAGAACACTGTGTGTCGGCCTGGCTCTAAACTCGGCTAGCCCGACAGAACTGCTACCTCCAGCAAAAACAAATTTCGGATGTCCGGGAATCTGGAAAATCACTTTTTTTTCCCCTACAATCAATGTGAGCGTAGAAAGTGCCGAGAAAGTCCATTCCTAAGACAACATCATAACTGCCGGTATCGATCACTAAGAAATCTGTAAATTACTCCCGTCCGCAGATAACAACTGAACAATCTTTGCATTCGCTACAAGATATAAGCTTCCCATTCCCAGTGTGTATGTCCCAGCAACAAGACAGGGCCATGCAAGCAATCAAGTGTGCAACAATAAACTTGGATGACATAAAACAATGGGATGCACCAGAATCGAATAATACTAATGCGGGACAATCATAAACAAGTAGGATACCTGAAACAACTTCATCTGAAGCCTTGGCCTCTTCGGCCGTCAGAGTAAAGGCTCAAGCTTGATTAGGTCCCTGAGTTATCTGCTTCTGCCCCAGAATCTGCTTCTGCGGTGGCTTCTGAGCATCATCCTTCAAACGGAGCTTCGACGGACAAGCATTGATAGTATGATCCGCTGATCCACAAACCAAACAGAGTCCTAGCCTCCTTCGACACTCCCTCTGCAAGTGTCCGGGTAGACGGCAGAAGTCACAAAACAACCTTCCTTTCTGCTCGGGTACGACAGGCTTCTTCATCGGTACTACGCCACGTCGGTTCACCAGAATACCTCTGCGTATAGGCGCTCGGTTCGGCGTAAACACTGGCTTCCGTACCACAACTGCCTGCTGCTGCGTACCCCCCGTCTTCACTGATAAGCTCTGCTGCTCTCTGGATGCTTTAAGAACTTGCGAGAAAGTGGTCAATCCCAGAGATATAATGTGCCTCTGGATTTCCATGTCCAAACTGCGCATAAACCTTCGTGCCCTATCAGCTTCTTTGGCCACCAAAGGTCCCGCGAATCGGCTAAGCCATGTCCACTCAGCCCATGCGCATCCACGGATCCGCCATTCTGCTTCAGACTGATAAATATTTCTTCAATTTCCTCCCGTGCAGTTTGCGGAAAGAACTTCTCCAAACTGCGAGAAAGTTGCCCAACTGATCGGCTTGGGCAAACGGGTCTCTTCCACAAGCCACCACTCACGGGCATAAGCCACCAATTGGATACGTACAACATCCACTCCCTGGTCCTCCGAAATCTGTGCTGCAATGAGCAGATTCTCCGTCTCGACTAGCCATTGCTCCGCTGGCAATGGCTCCTCTAAACCAGTGAAAGTGGACGGACCAAGTCTCCTGAAATCCGCCACGAAACCCACACGCTGTACTGGTTTGGCTGCAACAGTATTTACGGACTACTGGACTGTTGGCAAACCTTCTTGAAAAGCTTCGGCTTGCCGCTGGTTCAGCTCGGTTTGCCGCTTCTGGTTCTCCAGCATCCCAAGAATTACTCCAAGCAATGCGGCGTCATCAACACGCCTCTGGTACGATCGCAGTTTTCTATCCGCCATGATCCTGAAACCAAGACATCGAAGAGGATCAGTATGATAAACAAGATTCAAAATTTGCGATAAAACATAAACTGGTAAGCAATGAAACCGAGAGAAGCAAGGTAATATAATAACCATAAAATAAGAAAGTGAATCAAGACTAAGACTCCAAATTACTTAAATAGAGTACCGCATTATAACCATATTGCAGTTCATAGTTACAATCACATAACTCCATTCAAGTCGTCCAAATCCTAGTATCAGAATTAAAGGAATAGGAAAGGATAAACAATAAGGAACCAAAAAGATTTCAAGCCGAGATGCAAAGTTGTTTGCATATCATCAAGACACGGGGTCAAGAGAAAAATATGATTCAAGAATCACGATAACAATATAGCAGGACATGTTCCTAATCACTGATTTTCTGATTCGTGTATTGGGTCCAATACCCAACTACAAAAGAATCAAACCCGATTAATCTAAATCCTATGGCTCTGATACCAAACAAACCCTGTCACGCCCCGCTTCCCATAGTGCGCTAAGATCGGCACGTGACAGAGCCAACCATACTACCTGTGGCTAGGAAACATCCCTCCACAGTCACATCACGGCTGTTTAAAAGATATCAAGAACAGGAAAATAAAAAATAAACTATCTAGTACATGTCCATATGCCAGATAAACGAGTCAAGAAATAATATGTGGAAGCAATAAATCCAATAAACAAAAACATCTGGAAAGTACGTCCCAAATACAAGCTCACATCAGGAAATAAAAGTACGGAAATAGACCTAAACTAACTAGATACTAATAGGATCCTCACTGCTCGGCCTGTCGGCTGAAATACTCCTGATCGTCCTGCGAAAAAGGTAAAGGATCAGGGCCATGCAAAACCCAGACGTCAGTGCGTCATAATATCAAACAATAAAATATAATCAGGAGGTAACAAGATATGCAGGCATGAGTAATAAGTGTATAACAGTAACACGAATATGGAACAGTGAAGTGTATGTGCATGCGGTGAGTAATCTATACTACCGTGTTAATTACTCTTAAGTCTTTGAAATCAACTTAATGAATCGTCGATATAACTCAATAGTATCTCGTGCATGCCCGGGACCACGGTCAAGACTCTCGAGCTGAATCTGAAACGTGCCGCTGGGCAGTAAACAGGTAACATGTACAGACGAATGATGTCAGCATCATCATCCCGGGGCTGGCCTAGCCCATAAAACTGATCGGTATAAGCGTCGAACTGTTGAGTTACAAGTCAGCTTTCATCATTGATTTCCCCTTACCCCCATGGTTATGTGTTCAAGTCGGGTATTGATAATCTGAAGGTAATACCAACACAGGATCAAGCAGGTACAGGTTTGTCTATGCAGACAACAGGATACGTCCGTCAGGACAACATGTCAGGATTGTCGGCATTAGAAACATGATCAGGTAACAGGTCAAGTAGTGGTGTATCAGGTCATGACAGGTAGTGCATATGTATCATACGGATGCTCATAATAAAACTGTAGCAAGTACGGATGCACGATAAAAGTACGGATGCACAATAAAACACGGGTGCACAAATATCTATCAGGGATTACATCTACAACTCCATGACCACGTAGGATGCACATTATCAAGCATGTGGTGTTAATACAACAGTAACATGAAATAATGTGACATGGCATGCAGCTAGATATATAATTAATGATATGGATGCGTACGGGTATCGAAAAACTGTAAAACAGTAACATGGATGTACAATGCAGTCAACATGTGATATTTTTATTCATATGGATACAAAATATATATCATAGCATGTAGCAAGATAAACTTACCTGAACGGATCTCATGACGAGGTGCGTACGTCACGTCCGACGTCGGGTAAACGTCACAATGCACATACGGCGTACAGAACTGAACCAGGCAATACAAGAAGGTGACCACGCTGGCTGGGAACGTCTACTGGGTTGTCCGGATCGTCGGCGGTGGCACGGCTCCGATGATCACCGGAAAAGCAAGAATCAAGAAGAGAATAATAACTAGAAGAAGAAGAAGTAGGAGGAGGATGATTGCTTCTGGGGTTTTGGTGGTTGTGGACAGAGGCGAGGCAGGCGGGACGACGACGACGGGTTTTCCGGCGAGGTTTCACGGCAAGGCAATTGGGGTTGCGAGTTCTTGGCTGTCGGGTTTTGTGTAGGGAGGAGTCATGGATGGTAGTTGTGGTATCAGGAGAGAGGTGGTGTTGATGGGGTGCGGTCGTCGACGAGGCGACGACGAGGTGCAGGCGAGGTGCAGGGATGAAAAGAGGTCGAGGTTGCTCGGGCTGTTGGGGGTCGGGTTCTCAGGTGATGGTTGTCAGGGTTGGAGAGAGGGGAGAGAAGGAAGACGAGGAGGTGGAGACGAGGGTGTGGAGATAGTCGACGACGACGAGGTGAACGTCGACGACGAGGACAGAGGCAAGACGGCGGGCGTGGTTTGAGCGGGAAAACGAGGTGAGGAAGAAGGTGAGAGAAGGTGGTCGAAGAAAGGGAGGAAGGCGAGGGTGATGTCGGCGGCGGTGGAGACGGTGACGAGGAGAGCGTGAGCGCGGGCGTGGGTTCAAGAGAGGAGGCGGCGGGAAAAAGAAAATAAAGAAGAAAGAAAGTTTGAGGGAGAAAGAGAGGGACGGCTGCAGGTAAGTATGGGTTTTTTATGTGTTTTTGTTTTTTGTTTTTATGTAAAGAAAGAATATATATAGAGATGGAGAGAGAGGGAGTCAAGAGAGAGAGAAACACAGTTAGGATTAGATAGATTAGGATTTTAAAATATATTTTTAGTTTTTAAAATATGTAAACAGTTATATATTTAAAAGAATATAATATTAAATAAATTTGAGTTTTCTAGCTAAAACAAAAATAGTCTAAAACACGCCCGGGTTGGGTCTAAAATTATGATTTAAAAATACGGTTAACATACATGTCAACTAAAACCAAAATAGGATATCCAGATAACAAAAATGCATACCCCAAAAACGAATACACGTAGCGTACACGTAGCTATCCAAACGAGTCTGTCTTATTGAACGGAACGTGAACAAGATGTACGGATGCTACAACAGGGTTAGGGGTATGGTGCAGGCCATGCAAGATATTTTTAAAATATTTTATTTGACTTTATTTATTTTATTAAAGAAAATGCAGATGCTGGATATAATGCAAATATGCAGTATAAACAATATTAAAAGTGCACGGATCCTCATAACTAGCCTGGACAAATCATAAATAGGAATCAATACAGGCTTCTAGCATGCGGGTCGGGTCGGATGCAAATACAAATACCAATTATACTATTCGCACCCAAAACAGCAATAAATCAAGTAATATCCATAAATAAAGAAACACCAAAAGAACTGGTATAAATGAATTTGGGTGTTACAGATTGTTTCGGTCCAAGTTCAAGTTATGCCTAATTGATTGTTAATAACAAACCGCGACGAGCACAGAATTCCAAGGATTGAGAAAGTCTCGAGATTGTGATGAATTCGAACCAAGGTGGAGATTATGATGAATTTGAACTGAGGTGGTGATTGTTGAAATTGATTGCAAATTCGGAACCCAAGATCAAAAGAATAACAGTGAATATGTGTAGTGTAGGCAGTGGCACCAATCTTATCTCTTAAAATCGTACTCTATATGTATTGGTTTTGTGATTAATTAGAATAAATTAATCAAAGCACCGTTTATATAAGAGAACCTTTAATATTTAAATGGTAGAGGCCAATTAAAGATTCCATCTCAGCCTCAAACCAGAAGTCTGCGTGTGGCTTGAAAAATCCATGAATTGATCCACAGAGAGTCAAAAGGCGGCTGCCGCCACAAATCCAGTGGGTTTTTCTTTCTTCTCTGCAGTATAGCCGAGAGAGAAAAATTGATATAGAGATTTAAAGAGATTGTCTTTGTATTTGAGTGAGATTGAGACGGCAGAAATTATCTCATGTAATTCTTACTTTACTGGAAGCTCTCGTTGCGAAGGCAGAATTAAGTGCTTGTTGTGCCGAATCTGAGTATATCGTTGTGTCCATTGTGTTGTTGGTGTGTTTTTCTATTTGTTTGGTGTGTTGCGATAGCCGTCGCATGTATCTTTTTCATTGTCTTTATCTGCAATCGATTCTTTTTATTTCCGCTGCGCGGTACCGCTTGTCCGCGCGATAGGCTTGTGTAATTCATTCGTGGTTCACCGCGCCGTGTTAGAATAGATCGGGATACAACATCTATCTCAACATGAGCAAAAGATTTATGAATGTCGGATGTTACATATAGATTTGATGAATATTTTCTCTCTTTGGTGTTTGGCGTCCATACATACTATTATTTTGCACCTGCTATTCCTACTATTAGATTCAATAGTGAGCGAAAAGGTAAAATATAGGGTCCATTGGTTTGTGTTTTTTTTTTATCTGAGATATAAGTCCGGGATCTATTAATAACATTAAAAAAATAACATAGAATAACCACGACATTCTCAATCCTTGGGAAATCCTTTATTTATCCGTGAATAGACCACATCAAAATTTCTCTCTAAATATGAGAAGGCATTAATTTAGTACACGTAATTCTCTCCAAAAATCTCTCGCTTAATTGTCATATATTGACTGCATTTATTTCACTTCTAATAAGGAAAAATCCACATTTGAAAATCATAATTCCCTTCCAGGTCTCTTTCCTAAATATGGAATATATGATGTCATACCTAATTAATCCACCAATAATTGCACTATTTTGTCTATAAATTGAATCAAAACCTTTCTTCATCAAACTTTGTGTACTAAAATAAAATCATTGGATGCTGAAGCACGCATAAAAACAACTGAATTTGATGAGGCTTTATATGCAATTAGTAATCTCACCTAAACAAGTTTATAAAAGGCAACACCATTAGGAACTGGCTTTCTAAAAATCACAAGGATAGTAAAGAACCTTCCCAAAGTCCTTGCAACTAAATTGGAAGAATTCACTGCCTTCAAGCAGCCATATTATTTACTTCACAACAAAGTTTAGAATCTTCCCAAATAAAACAAAAGGTAAGACCAAGCTTAGAAATTTCTCTTATGAGTTCGGCTACTAATTCACCACGGCGCCAAAAGAGAAAATCAAGGGACGGTGGGTTACGGCTAGATCATGCAATAGCAGTAAGCTCGATACGGTTCTCTGCAGCCCTATTCTTTTGCATCCATTCTACCAAAATATATCATTTTCTTTACTAACATTATATTCAAATTTACACTCTAATTAAAAAAATGGTAAAAAAGCAACAAATAAATAACCAAAACAAAAAATAAAGGGTAAATTGTAAAAAAAAAAAAACCAAGCACTTTTTGACAAAAAACCTCTGGCCGCGAAGCGGTAGTCAAAACCCCTGAAACTTTTTCTTGTAGTATCTACATAAAAACCTATTATATCTAATCAATTCATACAAATTATTTAGATATCGTAGGAAACAGTTTAGATATCACAGGCAACTACTTAGATATCGCCGGCTACCGCTTAGATATCACAGGAAACTAGATATAGCATGCAACTATTAGATATCACAGATAAACATTTTTTTGACAACTAAAAACTTTTTTAGGAAGGTTCTGATTAACTTTTCAAGCCAGGAGGTTTTGACCACCAGAAAAAATGCTGGGTTTTTTTTTTTTGACAATTTACCCAAAAATAAACTCCTCATTTACATTATTCCAACAAATTCAATAAATAATGACTTCCGACCAAATAATTCCCAAAATACCCCTAGGGGGCATTTTCAGGCAACGATGACGGCCTCCACCCCCTTACACGTCAGCGACCGGATCACCTTCCAAGGGGTCCACACCCTCAAATCTCCCGCCGCCTCTCTCCGGCGCCGCCGCTGTCGGATACGCATCTCCCTCATCTCCATCGCCGCCGGGACCCGAACCGGCCCGAAAAAAAAGCACGTAGCATCTCGGCCTACCCCTTCTCGGGTCGGGCGACGCCTGCTTTTTCAGGTCCGCATCCGAATCCGAACTCGAGACCCGTTTCAGCCTCGCGTAATCGCCTGCGAAATCGGGGACATGGGTCTTGGTTTCCATCAGCCGAGGAGGCGGTGGGGCCCCAAAAGGGAGGAGCTTTCCGTCGGAGATGACGTCATCGGCGGAGCACATGTCCGACGTGGCGGTGATGAACTCGAAGAACGAGTCGCCGCCGTCCGATTCCTCGACCTCTTCCTCCTCTTCCTCGTATTTGAAGCGAACCATGGTCGTGTTTTAGAGAGAGAGAGAGAAAGGGAGGGGTATTTTGGGAAGAGGAAGAGAGAGAGGAGTTTGAGCGGAGAAAAATGGAGGTTTTTGTTGTCTGTTTGGGTTCTGGCTGTCGACGCGGGGAATGAATGCATTTTTAAAGGAGGGAAGATGGTGGGCTCTGTGTGGAAATTACTGATGTGCCCTTGGGGAATAAAAAGGACCCAAATTTGCATTTATTTATATGTTTTTTAAAATTTTTTATCAGGGGATAAAAATAAATAAAATAATGCAAATTAAGCATGAAGGGGACAGGTTTCTGTTGCTTAAGAAAAGCGCACGTACGTTGGATTTAGGGCGATGTACCTGGTAATATTTAGTAGTGCTTATCCTATTCTCATGCAATTAACGAACGACTAGATTTGTTTTGGTTTTTTCGCACGCTGGGTGCATGTGAAATCATGGAAGCTTGAGTTCCATGTATAATAGAAATAAGAAACATGTTGAAATTTATCTATCTTTTTCCATTTCTGAAGTTTATTTTAGGACATAAACGTTTCAGGCGGTGGAGAGCTAGCTTTCAAATATTTGTGAGGCACATTTTTCTAAAACAAAAGTTGAAAAAACTATCTTCAATTGAGTTCCCTTTCCTCAAACATTGGTAACTAATATTAATGGAGCATTCATATTTTCCATAAACCAAAAAAGCACTATATGAAATTGAAAAAACATTAAGAAGGAATATCTTTTGGTTCTCCTTTCAAGTTTAACATAACTCTTGTTCTCAATCGTTTAAGTTATTGACTGGATTATTAAAAGAAAACATCAAATTATTTAATTAGGAGGGATTTTTCTTTAATAACAAAAGTTGAAAAGAGGCTGTGGATATCTATGCCCCTCTCACGGTGCAACATCCCCGGTGTATGGCGACGCTCGGGAAGTCTTATACCGTCCTCGCAAGCACATGTACTTGGAGAGGCTCCTCCATCGCATTCCCGTATTTCCTTAAAAGAGAGAGAGAGAGAGAGAGAATATGATGATGAGGATTTGATAATGTAGCACCTTATTTTAAGATACATGAAATAAAATAAAATAGGCACTTGGTACATAGAATAGAAGATTATATGGAATTCTTACATTTCCGAGAATGCGATGATCGGGCATCCAATTCTAAGAAATCCTGCATTAACATGATTGGTGTATTTTAATCATCCCCGGCGATATATGCATGTTCAACCATCGACTGCCGGCGGCTGGCCGGTCGAACGACAGTCGATAGACGGACGGTGAAGAGGCGGCCGGCAGGCTCGGGCAACCGAACGGCGGTAACTTACCGGGCAAGAGATCGAAAGGCTGCCGATGGACGATGGATGACAGGGACGGGCGACCGGCGAGCGATTAAAGAGAGGTTGGCTGGGGACAGAGGGCCGAACAGCGGGCGGCCTACTAGCCTAACCACGGTCGGCTGGGACGTGCGGTCGAACGACGGACAACTAGTGGCTAGCATGCTTGTAGTGGCGGCGGGAGGCGGGTCCGGTCGGCCAAAAGGTGGGCGGAAAACCGGCAACGGGGGTAGGAGCAGGCAGCGGGGGCGGCCGACGACAGGTGGCGTGCGTATGATCATGGCGTCTCTTGTGTTAGATGGGAATAGTTCATGATAATATAGAATAAAGCCCTGTTTAGCGGGGGAATATGATTCTAATGAAATGTGGTCATTTGATTACTATAGTAATTTTATATTTCCGGAAATATTTTTTGCACCAAACTAGTATTGAAAATGATTTATCAATAACCTCTACGGTTACGTTGATTAAGATGAATGATGCAATTTTCTAAGAATATGATTTTCATGGAGCTATTCCACATGCAGAAAATAAATACTAAAAAAGGAGGAGGAAAGAGGTAGCCTGTCGAAGGACCGCCGTGACATGCATCCTCCAGATCTGGGTTCCGCTGGGCCTCGTCGCTGCCAAGAAAATATTACTCAGCCCGAGTTTCCTTAAGGTCAAGAGGACTTTCTGTTTTATGAACAGATATTGAATGAATTCGCGATAAGAAGAAATGAGTGGTCCATGCCCCTATTTATAGGTATACGGGACCAAATCTAGTGAAATCTAGCCGTTATAATCGGTTTCAAGCTTGTAATTCACAATGCGGTCGATCCTAGACCGTATTGGCTTTATTTATAACTTTTAACTTCTAGAAAATCAAAAATTGTTGCATTTTGTTAAGATCTAGGGCTTTCTTTCTTGAATGTGGTTGATCCTAAACCGCGCTATTCGCCGATTTTAAAAACTTGGACACAAAGTAAGATAATTTTTTTTTTTTTGCAGTTCAAATTACGGTTTATTCTGGACCGCATCTTGAACTACAAACCAAAAATACTATTTTACTCCCAACAACCAGCTTCTTCCTCCTTGGAATGTTATACAAGGATCATGGTTTTGAATTTTTTTCAAATTAAATATTAGGGTTTTACTTTACATAAAAAATCAAAGATTTTTCTCTTAATCAAATTCACACTCTTTCATGTGGGAAGCGTGGTTTCCTGCACCAATTATAACAACTGTAAGTATCCAAAAAAAAAACCATGAGCAAAAAGTTAGGTCTTCCTTTGCAGGAAAAATGCTTTCTCCTCACGACGGAGACCTTCTTTGAAGTTCAAGATCAAAAAATAAAAAGAGTTTTTGGGGTTCTTTTAAAGAACAATAAGAGTAGAGATTAGCAAAATTAAGGGGGAAACGTAATGAAGATAGACTTGAAAGAGATTAGAGGGAACAAGGTTTTCTTTTAATTTGCTCTTAACCCTAGTTAAGCCTAATCCATCCAAGTTAAAAAAAAATAGACCGTAAAAGATGACATAGTATGTTTTTGGGATAATTAAGGAACTCTTAAGGTTGATATAAAGAATTTCAAAAATTTTGGGATCATTTGTAGAAATACCATATTTTTGGATGGTATGTAAAAAAATCCCATAAGAAAAACAATGCTAAGTGGGTAAAAGAATTCGAAAAGCTAATGTGTATTCCTGTACTTGAAGGCATACAAATTTTATCCACAAAAACATGTAGGAAAGGTTGATATTGACCTTTTCAAATCCCATTAGATCGTACGGTTTTGAGTTGACAGTATATGGATTGGTAATCAGCTCTATCGGTAAAATCGGTTACTAGTTGATCTAATATTCTATAACAAAACCGTACAGTCATCTTAGTTGGCTCTTAATGATTCAATTCTTTGTAGATATAACATTATGATTCTTTTTTACTTTCATGAATATATAGGCGTGCAATCTTACAATTTAACTCAGGATACTTTTTCTTTTTGATAAATAAATATATTTCCTGTGGGAACAAAGTTAGCAAAACAACAAAATAGTTGTATCACAAGTTGTTGTTCAGTTAATAACATAATTAATTTATAAAGAAAATGTCTTAATAATACAAAACAATGACTTGTAGCATAAGAATCGCATGCTATGCAAATTAAATTAAGTAGGATTATGAAAGGAAGAAGGGGACAACAGTATCATTTAGCTGACGTGGAGCGTTTTCAAATAGGGAGATAGAGCTGAATAAATCTTTTGGTGATATAAATTAATATTCAAATTATCTTGAGCATTATTATTTTACATTTAATATGCCACTCCACATCAAAGTCCCTTTTGGCTAAAATCTGGGATTTTTGTTAGCGGTATTATAATTCAAATTAATAAGAAATTATATGCGTCCGGTGCGAATTGAAACCCGAGTTGCCATGATACAATATTTCTATTGCACCAAGACTACTCCGAAATTTATAATGAAGGTTGCAGTTTAATATTTTATATTCTAATAACCGATACTACGCTATAATGCTTATTATATTATATAGAATGAATGTGGAGTTTATTGTTCTGTAATCTTAGATATGTTGATATAAAACCGAGATCCAATATTGTTGGTATTAAGCTGTTTATTTGCATGATTTTTGCATTATATCAGCTTAATTAATTTTTAAAAAACCCGCAGGTTTCAAACAAATTAACATTTATTTTCCGTCTTTATTCGCTACTTTTTCCTCCTCTATTTACAAACATCCATCGATCAAATATCAATATTCAAGAAAATATATCATAAAGCAACACATTTCTAATACCATGGAATCAATTTTAAGGTACTAAGAATTTATATAACTTAAAAATCATGCATCCAATTAAATGAATGTTCCAACATCATGCATCCAATTAAATGAATGTTCCAACATTCAATGAATATATCTAAAATACACATTAATTTACCATAATTACAATTAATTATGTAATGTCTTGATATAATTTTACCTTAATTAATATATGCATTAATTTTTGTTAGAAGAAACATGTGATTTGCATGGTATATATAAAATTGGCCCATGTCTGAATTATGCAAACCTATTTAATTCACTTCAATGGATGCATATTTATGATGACAAAGTATGTATCTATCAACAAATAGGAAAATACCAAAAGGGCAAATCAGTAATTTAACAATGTTGAATTCTCCATCAAGAGACGTATCACTGTTGAATTAAGAACAAAATTAGTAAAAGACTCATGTTGTACAGATATGTAAATATATATAAATTGTTAGGGGATGCTGAGAGCAGATATTTGTATCTTAGTCTCCGTCTTCTTCTAATAGTTGGAATATTATTTGTTAATTTTTCATTTATAATAAAGCTAATTAATCGCTTTTAGAAGGAGAGGACAATTACAAATTGTCATCTTGTTAATTTGCAAAGATGATGAATTAAAACTTTGAGCTTTCCTATTCCATTCACAAAGCATGCATATTCTTCTAATAGTTGGAAATTTTTTCGAATTGGCAAATCCATCAAAGAAACTGCGACAGAATTGCGAATCGTAAAACGGCATGAAACGCCATCATTTTTCAGAGTATAATTCTGCAGATAATAGACGGAACCGTCCGAACACATTTACTAACCTCATCGTGTTTTTTAATAGCCCGATTTCCGTAGAACTTCCTCAAAGGTTCATTGTTTGATAACAAACTACCAAAATCGGTCTAGCTTAAAAAATTAAAAGAACATGACTGCTTTAATGCCCCCATCAAGGCTTGATCGACATAAACTCTACATATTCTTCAATGGCCTTTTTGGTTTTAATAAATACAATTAATTAAATTAAATATTTGCTAATTATTAATTTATAGAGAATTTTAAATAATTATTAATTAAATGGTTAATATGGTCTGCGGCGGCGGATATGAAAGGAGAAGATGATGGAGAGGTTAGGGCTATTGCGAGTTCAGTGAGGCTGGCTTTGGCCCCCAAAAAAAGTTCAGTGAGGCCAGGGCTATGCGGAGGCGAGACAAGGGGCTAGGGCAAGGATGATCCGTGAAGCTATAGGGCTATAGAGGAGGCGATGCCTAGGGGCTAGGACAGAGGCATAACTAGGCTAAGGCTGAGGCCGAGGCGGTGGTGACAACGGCGACGGTTATTATCAGGATGACATGGTAGTTTAGGAAGAAAAAGGTTTTACGGATTTCTTTGAGTGATGTGGCAGTTTAAGTTCTAGTGCTGGCATGGCGGTGGGATAGCATGGTCGGTGCTCGCAATACCATCACTAGTCATGGTAGGCTTTTCGGTTAATTTAAAACGTTATGCTAGTTTCTTGCCAAACGATGAAATCTTTACTATGGAAATAAAACTTCTGAAATATAATAAGCTAACTCTTTCTTTCTTTTTTCCGCACAAAAACACAAAATGTAAAATTTGTTGTGATTTTCTATATCTGTGATTCTCTAAGAAATCACAAATCACATCAAGAGTCGCAGCGGAAAAATCTATCAGGATCATGTGCAAACAAATTACTTGAAAAAGACTAACTGGACAATCTATAAAAACAATGCAAATTATCAGAAGTACACACCAAACAACACAAACACAAGATTTTAACTAGATTCGGTCTAATTTGCATCTAATCCTACAATCCGATGATGAAATCTTCCACTGTCAGAAAAGTATTACAATAGAACGTTCTCATCGATTACCGCCTAAATACAATACAAAGTCTCTCTCTTTCTCTCTAAAACCCTTTCTCTCTGTCACGCTCCGCTTCCCAAAATACGTAAATACGGAACGTGACAAAACCAACCATGCTACCAATGACGAGGAAATATCCTTCAATGGTCAAATTACGGCTGTCAATCAGATATTAAGAACAGAAAATAAATATCTACCTATCACATGTCCAAACTGCCATAATAAATAATAACGAGAAAGATAGCGAAAACAAATAAAGATTATATTAGTGGATGTTGCACACCCTCACAACAATTGTGAGGAGGCGAAAGTGGCAAACGAAAAATTTCTTGCATGCAACACCCACATAAAAACTAGATCTTGTGCTTAAACCTTAACTAGCAAACCCTATTTAGAGTTCTTAATTACTATGAAAGGGTTATACCTAATGAACCGGTCCATCGGGTCTTCTTTTGGATGCAACTCCTAGGCTTTTTGGATGCTTGAAAGGAACTCGATCTCCGGTCACCTCTAGGTCGTAAATGATACACCCAAGAGCTATAGAACAAGTTTCAAACTCTTCTCAAGAGTTAACTAAGAAATCAAGTGTGCTAGAAATAATTACTTAGATGGTGTAGAGATTAAGTAGAGAATTAAAATGACCACTAAGATTTTGATTCACAACTCATGTGAAGGGTAAAACTTGGAGGAGGAAGAAGGAGATAATGAGGAGAAAAAATATGAGAGTGATGAATGAATAAAATCAAGCATGGAAAAATGATATGGCTCAAATGAAAAAAAATTAAAGCATGCAATATTTTTCTCAAAAAATACTACACCATCAATAGTAATCCCAAATGAATAAAAAATGATATAAGTCATTCCTTCATCCATACTTCGACTCTCTCCAAATTCCACCTCATGATTTCCATTTTCACAAAATGAAAACCATTTATGAGGTGTCCCCTTCTAGAAGGTATTCTTGTACAATTACAAGAATACCCTCCACCATATATCGTATAAATATACCCGTATCCGAATTCCGAAAAATACGAATACAAATAATCCAATAATATAATATAGGTATCCGGCTTAAACAAAAACCTACCAGTATTATCCTTCCGATTATTATTTCTATAACCATTACACGAACATGATCGAAACCCTGCCGTAACAGCTTACGACCTCTACACATTTTGCCTAAACTAGGGAACCCTCTGTGTGGGACTCTAAAAACTCGACAGTACGCTGGCAGTGGGTTTAACCACAAGCACGTCAACGGAACTAGCTGTGCGTAACGGTTACCCAGATACGTGACTAAAAGGTGGCCGACGAACAAACTCATCCCAACCCTAACGAGCCTGTAAGCAACACTTATCGTACAGTCCAGTCTTTTCGACTGATACGTCGCATATGAAGTCTAGGGGTGGTAAATGTCAGACCCCAGAAACTTAATAAATCATGCTGATTTACGGCCCATAACGGTTCCAGAAACTACTGATAACTCTTATCAATAAATCTCGACAACCCTGACCTGGGATTTGCTGTTATGGCCGATCAAGCATAGCGCGACATCAACTCTCTATACCGGGAGAGACGAAACCCTTCCTATCGCTCACTGCATCCATGTGATTCGGGACTGTACCCAAAATCCACCTGTTTGCACGACTCAGTAGAGCCGTGGTAGGGAGGAAATAAAAGTACAGTGGGAATCACACAAGACACTATGACGATCTCGGGTCTACAGACTAACCTGTACAAGTGTCACCAGAGAACTGCTATCTGACAATAGGTATATATACCATCTAGGAGTTCTCGGCGAGTCCTGTTCGGTGTACCCATTCTCTAATGAGCACATGTGTACAATCTTTGATGTCGAACACCAATGGTTGTGGGATCAACCATCGCCCTCAGGGTCAAGAAACGTACACACCAGTCTACTCTGGTAATATCGATACCCTGTCTCGATATACCATCGACTAGGAACTATTAAAGAATGTGCTTATAGACTTCCCAGGCCTCACTAGTATGATCTACATCATAATCCTGGCAGTCAAGCATAATCCTAAGGACTTCATCTGTTGGATATAGTGCCCTCAAAGTCAATTATTGGATCGCAGGCACGAGATTGCAATGATTGAGGGAGGACCTATACCGGTAGGACAGTCTTACTCGAGATGATAGTATGCTATCTGGTTTGTCTTTATCATCGTGTACATGCTTTAGGTGATATTACAGATCACTATTACACATTGATAGAGCCCTTAGGATTCTTGCTTGACTATCAGCAGTATGATGGCGATCATATACGTGAGAGTTGGATAGTTTATAAGCACATCCTTAAAGTGTCCCTAGTCATGGGAGTTTCAAGGCCGGGCATCGATACTCCATGAGTAGACCAGTGTATACGGATCGAGACCCCGACGAGGGGCGATGGCCTGTCTCACAAGCCATTGGTGTTAGTTGGTTCACCTAAGACGTATACAGGTGCTCATTGGGTTATGAGTACACCGGATAGGACTCGCCAGGAATATGCTAGTTGGTATTATACCTAGCGTCAGATAGCAGTTCCCTGGTGACATGTGTTCAGGTTAGTCTATCGACCTGAGATCGCCATTTGTCTCGTGTGAGTTCCCAATGTGCTTTGATTACTACCCTACCACGGCTTAAAGGAGTCATGCAAACAGGTTTAGTTGGGTACAGTCCAGAGCCACATGGAGGCAGTGAGCGGATCGGCAGGGGATTCGTCTCTACCGGTATTGGGGGTGAGATTGCGCTGTGTCTAGGAGAGCCATTACACGAAGTCCTTGGCCAAGGCAAGTGAGATTTACTGGTAGGTATTCCAGTAGTATCTCAGGGTGTTCTGGGCTACACTCCGACACGACTTATACCGCTTTTGGGGGGTTTGACGTTTATCAGCCCTTAGGCCCGATATGCGATACTCATAGACGAACGGATCGGACTGTACGAATATCGTCACTTACAGGCTCAGTAGGGTTTCAGGATGAGTTCGCTCATCGGCCTCCCTTTGCTCAATACCTTAGTAGCCGTTACGTACAGCTAGTACCACTGACGTGCTTGTGGTTAAACCCACTGCCAGCATATTGACGAGTCTTTAGAGTCCCCCATAGAAAGTTTCCCAAGTTCGGACGAAACGTTATAGAGGCCGTATGGTTTTATGGCAGGTTCGATCATATATGTGCACTCGTGAACGGATCATGATCGGACGGATCATACTAGTGGGCTTTGGTTTAAGCCGGATCCTAGTATTATATTTGTTGGATTACGTTAGTCTCGTTGCTTTCGTATTCAGCTGGAATGCGGATGCAGGTATGTATATACAGATGAGGGGTATCCTTGTGATCCGTCACGAGTTTACTTTAAGAAGATGACATTCTATTTATTGTCATAAACATTTGGATTAATGTTTATTGATGGAAATTATGAGCTCAAGTCATGATTAAGGGCATTAAATGAGGCATGTGCAATTTGGTAACTCATAGTATCATTTTTTGTGCAATGTCCATTTAATTATTGTTTTTATTGGGTGAGATTGAGATGGAGAGAGAGGGGAGCGGCCACTAAGTAGTGGGGTGAGCTCTTGAGATTATTATGCTTGTGCTCTCTCATTTTCATCCCACACAATAAGCAAACAAAAGCTCTTCTTCTTCTTTCTTCTCTTGAGCTTACAAGTTCCTCTCCAACGGCTTCTTCTTTAACCTCCACTCATTCCATCTCATGTGTTGAGAATCATTGAGTGTATGAGACAAAGTTATCACACACATTCTCTACTTCATCTTGGACATGTCGGCTAGCAAACTTCATATCCGAGTTGCTTCGGTTTGAAGCGGGAGCCCGTAAAAAAACTTCTAGATGTGGTGCCACTTCGACGAGGAGATCGGAGATCGAGCGAGATCGGAGATGCCGTGAGGAGCTAAGGATAGTGGCTAAAGACCAAAGGATACGGATCGATCGGTATAACCATTCTAAACTTCTTTGTAGTTAGCTAGTTTAGGTTAATAGCACGATCCGGGTGAAAGTCTGCGTTAGCACCGGTTTAATAAAAGTTTTTGTTCCACGTTTGGCCTCGGATTGATGGCCGGGACGCTACCGTAGACTTACATGGTATCAGAGACACACCATTAACCCATACTAGCTTGTTCTAACATATTTAAAATCTTGATCGAACAAAATTTCCAAAACCGCATTTACATTCATGAAATTCCTGTCGAAATTTTTTTGTGGTCGAAAAATTATTTTCAGTATGTCAGAAAATCCTGCAGGCTTTTCTAAGACCCTTAAAAAAATTTGAAAGCACGATCCCATCATTACGCCACGGAACCGCGGCATAACTGGCATGTTTGCCACGGATCTGCGGTGGAAATGTAGGCTCAGAGCTTAATTTTTTTTCTAGATGTCTTTCATTTGAAATTGTGGTTTCTAGAATATTTTTTTTAGGCCTAGATTTATTTGAGTGCTGGATTTGCACTTGGGGCCACTTTGGGAAGTTTTGTCGATCGGAATTTGAAATACGTTAGTTCACAGTACTTATATTACTATCTGCGACCGTGAATGTCATTCGAGCAGTTGATCTTGTCTAATTGCTATAGCTCTTTTAGACGGGTTTGCGAACGTGACATTCACGTTGATGTTCTGTGTTGTGCTGTATTGTTGCGGATATGTCGTGGTGGATAGCTGTGTGCAATGTTAGTGTAGTTTGGATTTATTTGTACATTTGATATCGCGGGGCGAGCGTCCGACATGTAGACTGCCGTCACTGCCTGTTTGTATATTATTCTTTGGGGACACGACCGGGTTGAGGTCGATGTACCCATTGAACATATTTTCTTTTCTATACTAGGATTACCCCGTGGAGGAGTGCGCGGATAGCCGGGTTCTAGAGGGCAACGGGCCCGCATCTCATGGCTTTAAGATGGAAGGGGCTTCACTCTAGAATTGGCGGGCTATTCGCCGCACTCGTAGAGGGTACAGGTTGACCCAAGGAAGGGTGCTTAAGTTACCGGATTCCGTAAAGTGCTGGGTGGTCCATTCACTTTGCTGAAGGGGGCTGCCTCACTTCAGGTTTTGGAGGGTAACTTGCCGCACTTGTAGGGGTCTGTGTTTCATTGCACAGGCTATCCACATGACCAGGAAAACGTCGGGTTTCTTTTGCGGCTTAAAGGAAACCCGAAGCTCCCAGATATCTGTATTGTTCTGTGATGCTTACTACTTTTCTGTGATGTTGCATTTATCACGTCTTGAGTGATTATTGTATATTGATATATATACTGGTAGATGTTGTATATGTTTTACACCCGTGCTAGTCCAGTCCCCGCTCTGTCGTTGTTTAAGTAACCTAACGGGTGATGACGGGATCTAGTGGCGAATGCGGATGTCATATACGTATATTTTATTTTCATTCTTTTCTGGTGTGATCAATTGATTGGATTGCATTGATTCTAATCAATGCAAGGAAAGCAAACATATTCGATGTTGGTGGAACAATTTTCAAAAATCTGTTATTACAAAGACGTTTTCATTTTCTTTGCACAGCGGTATTCAGTTTAGAATATCCAACACCTCATTCGACGAGGCAAGGGCTGAGATCCCTTCATCGGGAGTGACCCATTGGGCAGAAGTTTGCGTCAGGGTAATAACTTCACTATAGTCGTTTACTTTTTTCTTTACATCGCGGTATTCAGTTTGGAATATCCTGCACCTCATTCTACGGGGAAAGAGCCGAGATCCCTTCACCGGAAGTGACCTTTTTAGCAAAGGTTTTCGCCACTATATTTTTGTAAAATGCTATCCGGTTTCTTCAACGATATCAAGTTCATTACATTATAGGTTTTTCGCCAAAAACCATTCGTAACCCTCCGTCAATTCAGACGGGTAGCACTTAGTATTCATGCTATATTTGTTGGCCTTAGTCAAGGCATGGTGTATGGTAGCTATTTGTTACTTTTCTATTGCATCGATAGCTGCGTTGGTTTGAGACAGTCATACAGCCTTGTTGACCCTAGTCAAGGGCTTGTACGGGTAGGTTCAAATTAACCTGGACAATAACGGGTAGAACTTGACATGTGACTTATAATTTGTTGGTCTTAGTCAAGATCATAAGAGCATGGGGTAAAAATTACATCGGGAGTTTCAAATATATAGGAAACTTGCCAGGCATGCGCATACCTTCTGGAGTGTGATAACGTGAGTGGATTCCATCATGTTATCATGCAATGATAGTTGGATCCCGATTCCCACTGATGAGTTGGTTTACTCCTCGGGTGATCCCGACTAATTCTTCTTTCAGGTTTGGAGGAGAATTTGAGGATACAGTGGGAGGTTCCTGATTAGATAAAGTGATCAACCATTCTGATCGCTTAGAGTGCACGCAGAGTGTTTCTTTTCTCTCTCTCTTTCGCAGCGACCATGGCCCTGTTCCCTGATTAAAAATCAAGAAAGGACTCAGAAGAGGCATCATGTGCTCACACATGACCAATGGTCACGTGTTGGCACGTGATGTTTAAAGCAGCGGCACAAAACGCATTCAAGAAAAAGCTCCAGAAAAGGTCACGTGCTCACACGTGACCAGCGGTCACGTGCTCACACGTGACCAGTGGTCATGGGTTGGCACGTGACGGCCGAGTAGCGGCCAGAGAACAGAGCGCAGAAGAAGAGAAGCCCATTCCACGTGCCTACACGTGACCAGGGGTCATGTGCCTACACGTGACCAGGGATCACATGGCCACACGTGACCGTCTTTAAAAGCCTTATTATTTAACAGAATTAAATTCTGAGAAGAGATCATTCAAATCTTTCCAAAGCAGAGAATGGTTATTTGGAACTGTTGGATTAAACATCTAAAGGTGATTAAATATACCAATTTATGGAAAAATCTTGGACTTGGAAAGATTTCCCCTCCTAAATCTAACCGAGATAACAAAGGGATATCTTTGGATTTAAAATCCAATGGTGAATAAAATTCACTTAACAATCTAAAGGCTCAGATTAATGATGAATATAATTCAAATCTCTCAACATACAAATCAAATCTCTCAATGAGAAATTTACTAAGCAGATTGATTCTCTTCTTTCTCCTATAAATAGGAGCCAAGAAAAGAAGATAGAGGACCCTTTTCGAAGACCTTTTTTCGAAAACCTTTTTCTGAAACCTTGAGACCTTTGGATCTTTTTCTTTTGATATACATAGAGAGAGAGAGAGAGAGAGCCTTGGATTGTCGGCAAAAAGGAAAACCTTAGGTAAGAAAAGAAAAGGGAGGCTTAAAAAGAGAATTTAATTCTCAAAAGAGTTTAACTCTTATGTAAAGAAAAGAACTTAGTTCTTTCTCTGGTTGAGGATCTGCAAAGTGCACATCTCCCCATGAATTGAGAATTTAATTCTCATTGGGTTGAGATCCTGCCATGCAGATCCAAAACACAGAGGAGGAACTGAGTTCAGAGAATTTAATTCTCACAAAATGATAGGAATTCAATTCCTTTGAGAAAAAGTTAGGGTTTAACCCTATGTTATGGGAATTTAATTCCTTCAAAAATGAACAGAACTAGGGTTTAATCCTAATTGAGAACATAATTCTCTCAAACTCACAGGAATTTAATTCCCTTAAGAAAAGAGATTAGGGTTTAACCCTGTTAAGAATAATTCTTCAGAAGAAAACAGGAATTTAATTCCTCTAAAGTTTAGGGTTTAACCCTATGAACAGAACTTTAAAAACATGCAGAGTCACGTGCTACCACGTGACCTCTACAAAGACCCACAGAATAGAACTCTGATGCAGACACCTCACGTGTTACCACGTGACTCCTGCGAAGATATATAAAAGAGAACTTTGAGGCAATGCCTCACGTGCCTCACGTGATCCCTGAAGCACATAAAGAAACAACAAAATAAACAGAGACTCTGGGGCGCCCTCACGTGTCATCACATGACCCCTAAGGAGTATTCTAATAAACTAGAGCATGAGCCCTCATTACGTGCCCGCACGTGATGGATTTCAGAACTAAAAGTGTTAAACACTTATCCGTAGAACAAAATAAAGGGAATCAGGGCGCTCTCACGTATTACCATGTGACCCCTCTTGCCTTAGTGTTTAACACTAAATTGGAACCTCTGTATCTAGTGTTTAACACTGATTCTCCTTAGTGTTTAACGCTAATTTGGAAAACTATATTTGCAGTGTTTAATACTGATTTGCTTAGAGTTTAACACTAATTTGAAAGCTCTTTTCCCAGTGTTCAACACTGATTATCTTTTAGTGTTTAACACTAACTTGTTAATCTTTTTCCAGTGTTCAACACTGTTGGTCTCTAGTGTTTAACACTAGCTTTAGCCCAATTGGCTAAGTTTCCAGAGGCAAAGCCCCTCCTTCAATGAATCAACAGAGGGCCAATATCCCAAACATAATTGGACTTAGCCCAAGATGGCCATAAGTCCTTAATTCAAATTCAACTGGGCTAATGGGCTCATAATATAATAATTGATCCTAGTATCCAAATTGGACTACAAATCACTTAATCTACCCTGGGTTAAGGGTACATCTCTTCACTCCTTTGATACTTGTCGTTGTAATTCCTCAACGTCTTCAAAGAGGTGATGGGTCCCGATAACCACATACATTGATACGAACTGTGGGGTCCTTAAACTCATGGACTACGATGTCCTTAACCTTGAAAACTAACATCGGACTGTGGAGTCCTTAAATCCATGGACTACGACGTCCTTAACCTTGACCGGAATGTCTTAAAACTAACAACGGACTATGATGTCCTTAACCTTGACCGTGATGTCTTAAAACTAACATCGTATTATGGAGTCCTTAAATCCACGGACTACGATGTCCTTAACCTTGACCGCAACGTCTTAAAACTAACAACGGACTGCAATGTCCTTAAACTACCTATGTACCACCATGTCCCTAAACTGGAACAACAGGGCTCCCCTAATCGCCCTCTTGTCAGATCTAGACGATCCCGTTAAGTTGATCTTAGGCTAAAACTAGACTAACGTATCCTTAACAAACGTTTAAGTTGATTTTAGTCTCAAACGAGGCTAATGTATCCTTAAACACAACCCCCAAACCCAAATCTAAGAAAGATACGGATTTGGACTAGTCCACGTCCTACGGGCGACGACATAACTCAGTCTCCGTATACAATCCACGGGAAACCAAATACAAAACAAACACCCACGACACGAAGTGACCATCTGGAGAAGGAGAAAATTGTTACCGCGATGCGGTAGCGTAATTAACTGCAGGGGCTTACGCCTGCAGGGAAGAGCGTCCCCACAATCAAAAACCCCTCAACCGAGGGGGAATCTGACGAAGTCTGCTACATCGGACGCATCCGTTTAAACCTTCGATATATGGTGCCATAAATCAACTTGGTATCTTCGGAGAGGTAGACGGATAGCACCAATTAGCATCTTCCCCGAATCTCAGGCAAGACCGTCCACGTCTTGGCCGCCATTCGGAGGGGAACAGATTCTGGCACGCCCGGTGGGACCTTTTTCTCTTTCCACTCCACACTTCATGTGTCGTGATTCGCGAACCAATCGCGGTTTGCTAATGGTTTCCCTTGGGTTTCGAAGTACTAAGACTTGGTGTTTCGTTTGCTGCAGAAAGCAAAAAGATCAATGGCTGGCAACTGCTCGAACTGCTCCAACTGCAAATGCAACCGACGCTCCGCCTCATCTGGAGGTGTAGCATATGGACCGCAGGCTGCTTCCTTATTCACTATGCCTGTGGAGCAAGTGACTCAAGCTACCACCGGTCTATTCTTTGGGACCATGCTCCCGCCGGTGAACATTAACATCCCAATGCCCGTACCGGAAGCATCAAAGAAGTCGGTCTTTGATCGACTTGCTACTCCTACGGCCCCTCTCAGCGGGTCGTCCAACTCCTCGGTCTTCACTAGACTGAGCCTGAACTCTAAAGGGCCCGCCAAGAAGCCCATAATACCTGAGAAAGCCATCCCAAAGAGGACAGCTGCTCCCGAAGTCGTCAAGGCGGCTTCTCCTCCTAGAAAGTCGGTCTTCGCGAGACTTACTACCTCTGTTCCCGCTCCCGCTCAGAAAACTGTAGCTTCTCAACGAACGTCACTCTTCAAGAGGCTGACACCGGCAGTAGCCCTTCCCCAGAACAGGGGCAAGACGCAGCCGTCGCTGAATCAATCCCAACAACCCGTCATGCCCGACGTCGCTACTGGCGCCGGATAAGGAAGACTGGGGGCAACTCTCCCTCCGGACTAACTCCACCAGCTCCAACGGTGGAAATTGAGGCCGCTGTTCCAACCGGGAACAGCTTCGAGCTGCTGAACAGGGTACGCAGAAATTCGCCAACTACAGTTCTCAAAAGATCCCTTCCACCTGCGGAGAAGGTTATAAAGACAAAGCCGGAGCAGCCTCCTCAACGGCTGTCCTCCAAAATTTATAAAGTCTGGCGGAAGGTTCAAGACTCGGTAATTGACCAGGATCACTCTCGTCAACAACGAAGGACGACAACCGCTTGGGTGCCTGCTACAACAGCTCTCTTCACGTCGACTACTCAAAAGAAAAGAAGGCCGAAGAAAGTCCCCACTTCTGCAGCAAATATCAAAGACAATAAGCCTAAACGCCCTAAGTCTGGGGGCATGATGGTGCATACAGTATACATGGCGCTTGGAAAAGAGGACAGCCTCGCATCCACGGGTCATAGACCGCTTACGCGGTCAGTGACCAAAGCTCAGGAGCAACAGCAGAAGCTCCAAGAAATGATGACTGCGATGGCCGCACTTACTGGGTCGAAGAAAAGCCCCGAAGCGTCATCTGGTCAACGCCAGGAGCAAGAAACTGACGCTGAGTTCCTTCGTAGGATATTGGAGAAGAAGGATAAAGCGGCTGCCGAACAAGCAGCTAATATACAACGAATGGCCCTCCTGTTCCAGGACATGGTGGGTATGATAATCCAACAAGAGCCTCCTACTGAAGATCTTCCAATCGTTCTTGAAGACGACAGGGGAGAAACGTCAAATCCTCCGCCCGCTCTGTCAACAGCCAAGGAGGAAACAATCTCCAAAGCTGACCTAGACGAATATATAGCTCAGCAGATACGGGTTCACCAGGCGACTGAGGCAGCTGGTCAAGTTATCAGGACGGGACGACCATATCCGAGTTGGTATGACCAGATCAAGTACCCGTCGGGCTACACAATACCGAAATTTCACGTTTATAAGGGGACGGGCAATCCCCACCAGCATGTTGCCCAGTTCAGGGCGCTTTGCGGCAACACCGGCGGCGACGATAAGCTCTTGCTTCGCCAGTTCGTTGGTAGCTTGTCAGAAACGGCGTTCGAGTGGTACTCTGAGCTCCCAAACGACTCTATTAAAACATTCGCGGAGATGGAGCTGCTGTTTACCCAACATTTCGCAAGTGCCAGCGAACGCACTCCGATAACGGCATTAATTAATGCCAGGGTGAAACCAGGTGTGACGTGGGTCCAGTACGCTATACGCTGGCGAAACTTGTGGTCGAAATGCGAACAATGCATTGAGGAGGCACCCGCGGTCGGCATGTTCGTGGGTACCCTAGATCCTCATGCAACTATCTCACAGTTCATGATGTTCTTTAAGCCAACGACGTTCCAGGATCTGATCGACAAGTTGGCCCAGATGGACCAGATGGGTCACAGACCGTCTCCCCCGAAGCCAGAACCTCGGAATGATAAGGGTAAGGGGAAGGCAACCTTCATTGCGAACGCTCAGCAGCAACCCAGTGCCCCAAAGCTGGCGGATCAACTGGAAGAAAGACATCGGTATTATAATGAGAAAATAAAGTGCCCCTACTCATTCCCGCGGGATAAGACGAAGAGGCTATTCGAGCTGGCAGTACGTAACAGGCTTATCAACCTGCCAAATCCAAGGTGACCGCCGCAACCCAGTGAGGTGAATAACCCCAACTACTGCCCTTACCATCAAACGGTAAGCCATCCGATTGAGGATTGCTTCGTCTTCAAAGGATGGATTGAAGATCAATACCTACAGGGCAAGTTTGCGCTGTCCGAAAAGTGGAAGGTGAACCCGCCACAACCTCACGCTGCTAAGAAGACGGACACACCGGGGGCAACTTGTTCTTTCATTGAAGAAGCTCCATAGGAGGTCGTGCTTTCAGCAAAAACTAAAAGAATGCTGAACGAGCTCCAAGCATGTCCGCCAGTCAGGTGGAAGAACCCGCTGGAACCCCAGATCATTGAAGGGATGCTGAAGCCGCGCCCAATTGCGAAGATCAGTGGTGATGCCCCGAGCACTCACGACCAGCCGTCCAAATTTTCAAAGAGAAAGAAGAAGAAATCTAAAAATCCCGTGAAGCCTGGCAACAAGCGTACGGACTTGCAGAAATAGATTGACGCGCTGGAGGAGTACAATCAAAAGGCGTGAACTCCCATCACACTCCAAGAGTTCCTCAACCACTTCTTTCAGGAAGAAGATAACGGAGAGAGCTCGTCAGATGAATCCGAGGGATATGTGGCAAGTTGTAATGTGATCTCCCACTCGTTTATGGACGATGAAAAAACTCCTGGCACTAAGAAACTGGGGGCAGAGCCTGAACCGGAGCTTGTGTGGCCAACAGACGAAATGATCGACGCCTTTCTAGACGAGATTCGTTTGAAAAGTAAAGCCGACCAAGAGTGTGAGATGGCCGCATCAGAAGGAGCCAAACGCAGGCAATTAAATGAAAGAGTTGAGGTACTCCCGCCAGATCGAAAGGCACCCGACACGGATAAAAACATATTCAGGACGAGGAAAAGGTTTGCCAAAGCCATGTCAATAGGAATGAAATTACCACCCTCGGAAGGAAACACGCTCGATGGGGCGGAGAGGCACCCTAATTACTGCTCATATCATCGGAAGATTTCACACCCTACTGAGGAGTGCGACGGTTTTAAGACATGGTGGCAGGGATATGTTGCTCATCGGCAATATTTTAAGCGAATGAAACGCAAAACTCGTCTGGAGCAGAGAAGTACGATCGAAGGACACAAAAGAACTACCGGTAACTGTTACACGATCAATGCCGGAGGATCACAGGTTCTCACTTTTGGGAGCGACTCTGAGGAGGAAATGGTTGTTAGCCCCCTCTTTAAAGAGTCCACCTCGGGAAAAGAGGAAGAATCAGGAGCCTGCGAAAACATTCAGCTGCGCAATCGCACACTTCCGGAAAAGAATCTCGGACCCACAACTAGAAAAGATAAGGGAAAGGGAAAGGTAGCTGAGGATATTACCTTAGATGACCAAGTTATGAAAGAGCTGACTGCCAAGGATCCGCCTAAGAAAAGTAAGGTGGACTACAACATCCTAGCGCACCTGAGGAAGCTACCCTCACAGCTCAGCATTCTCGACGCCCTCCTGTTATCAAAGGAAGTGAGAGATTCATTAATCAAGGCGCTACAAGAGCCCGAACAATTCCAAGCCTTCCTTGCCGAAGAAAGGATGAAGGATGAACTGGAAGAAGTGCACACGGCCGATATCACTTTCGGTGACGAAGACCTGCTCCTTGGGACGTGCGACCACAACCGTCCCCTATACATCTCTGGATATTGCCACGATATAAAGATAGGCAAAATCTTGATTGACAATGGGTCTTCCGTTAATCTCCTCAACGTGCGGGTGTTGAAGGAAATTTGCATGAGCGTCCAGCACCTTGCTCGGGACAAGATCACCATCTCCGGGTTCGACTCCCAATCATCAAGAACTCTTGGGTCTGTGATATTGACGCTACGCTTCGGGCTACTCATCACGGACATTAAGTTTCACATCATACATGCCAAGACATGTTACAATGCTCTGCTCGGCCGACCTTGGTTACATGAGTACAACATCATCCCTTCTACGCAACATCAGTGTATGAAGTATTTCAAGGATGGTCTCGAGTATGCCGTAACAGGTGAGCTAAACCCATTCTCCGTGAACGAAGTCCACAAATACGAAGATGCAAAGTACTTTTTGCCAGATTTCGTGGATACAGAGAGATGTCGCAAACCGGTGAACAAAGCCACTGCCACCATTCCTGTTTTCGGGAGTGATACCGAAGAAGAAGAAAAGATAGTTTATTCTGGGCCGTCTCGACGCAATAACCCGGGACCGTCCGCCCCCATATTGATCTTCGGAAGTGACTCGGAAGATGGGGTTAATGTTGTGTTCTCCAGTCGGCCGCCAATACAAGAATTCCCTAGTGATGATCAGAGTTTGCAAATACCATGATTCCGCGGGAGCACTACAAAGACCTTGATGCACTTGAAGCTCACAACGTGCAAGAGCTGCGAACATTTTATGTCCCTCCCAGGAAAAAAGGCGAAAAGGCGATCCTATTCTATCGATCCTCGGAAACAAGAGTGGAGAAAGAGATCTGGCACGGCGCGGATTCTACACTTGACAAGCTTCAACCCATCCGTTTGCCCAGATATTACACAAACGGATTGAAAAGGCTATTGAAGTGCCAAGGGGTACCCTTAAAACAGACTATTCGACAAGCTCGATTCTATAATAGGA
Source organism: Agapanthus africanus (assembly GCA_030015575.1). Lineage (NCBI taxonomy): Eukaryota > Viridiplantae > Streptophyta > Magnoliopsida > Asparagales > Amaryllidaceae > Agapanthus > Agapanthus africanus. Next base: position 222,017,569 of record JASDDO010000014.1, read on the forward strand.
TTTGGGATGTCCCTGGGACTCAGCGCAAGTTGCCCAATGGGAGAATGGAAACACTTAGACTTGGATACGTGAGAGCCAGAAAATGGGAACGGGTCTACGGTAGCTACGCCATATATACCTTTGATGAAGAAGAGGACGCCCTGCCAGAAAATGCCAACCCCTCATCGGAACTGGATCCCACGATCGAAGTGCCGAGTCCGTCATTTGAAGAGCGAATGGATAAGCTTATCAGAAAAGCGGGTCAAAAAGCCCGAGACAACCATAATCGCGAGATGGCTATCTACGAGAGAGTCAGGACGCAACGTCTTCTTCAACAGGCTGCAAAAGACAAAAATACTCCTCCCTGTCAACCTGCTGTGCAAAAGGCCCGATGCAGGGGCAGAAGTAAGTCAAAATGCAGAAAAGGAGGTCGACAACGACAACGCAGGATCAGAGAGTCATGTGATCGGGTATTGCGCGGTCCGGATTTGTCCCTTATGAAAAAGATGAGTCAGGCATACTCTTTTCCTCAGAATAAAACGCGGAGGATACTTGACCTAGCTTTAAAACATCGAATGATTACACTTCCGGAGTCTAAACACCCCGAGCAAGCTAACGAGGTCTCTCATCCGGGCTATTGCGCTTATCACCGAGCTATAGGACACCCTATCGAAGATGACTTCACCTTCAAGAACTGGGTCGAATACCAATAACAGCAAGGCAGATTTGCTCTATCCGACAGCTGGAGGGTAACGCCGCCACAAAAGCATGAACCCAAAGCTACGAGAGTAGAACCAGATCCACATCGGTCTTAGAAACGAGCTCGTACCTGTCGTATGATAACGATATCAAAAGAAGAGCCCGAGAATATGGATGACTTTCCCTGGTGCTTCGAAAACAATGACGACGAGGTAATCTCAGAATTTCTACCAGCGCCGAAAGAGCTGGAAGATGGCATACACACCACGGCCGATAATCTCAAGAAAATTGAGTTGGGGACGGCGAACGACCCACGACCGACATTCGTCAGCGAGCTGCTATCTGAAGAAAGGGTGGCTGCGTTAAAAGACGTGCTTATGCAGCATAGAGATTGTTTCGCATGGAACTATTCTTAAATGCCAGGATTAGATCCAGAAATTGCTGTGCATAAATTGGCAATATCCCCGGACGTCAAGCCAGTCAAACAGGCGCCGAGAAGAATGCGGCTCGAGCTTGAGATGAGCATCAATGCCGAAGTCAAGAAGCTGATCAATTCTGGGTTTATCCAAGAAGTTCAATATCCCGACTGGATCGCCAACATCGTCCCGGTAATGAAGAAAAATGGGACAGTGCACATATGCGTGGACTTCCGGGATCTCAATAAAGCCTGCCCAAAGGATGATTTTCCAGTACCGGTAACCGAGCTGATGATAGATAACACGTCCACTCACGAGGTCTTCTCCTTCATGGACGGCTCATCAGGGGACAATCAGAAAAAGATGCATCCCGAAGACTAGAAGTATACCGCTTTTCGGACCCTTCTGGGAATATTCTGCTATAAGGTGATGCCCTTCAGTCTGAAGAACGCCGGTGCCACCTATCAAAGGGCCATGACGAAGATCTTTGATGACCTCATACATGAAATCGTCGAATGCTATATCGACGACTTCGTCGTGAAAAACAAATCGTACGAGGAACATCTCGAGCATCTGAAGACCGTATTTCAACGCCTTCGGCAATACAACTTGAAGATGAACCCCCTCAAATGCGCGTTCGGGGTATCCTCAGGCAAATTTCTAGGATTCATTGTCCGCCACCAAGGCATTGAGATAGATCCGTCAAAGATCAAAGTGATCATGGAAATGCCACCGCCAAGGACTCTCAAACAATTGTGGTCTCTCCAGGGGAAGCTCGTGTACATCCGGCGATTTATAGACAACCTTTCAGGCAAATGCCGCCCCTACAGTCACCTGATGAAGAAGGGAACCCCGTTCGTCTGGGGCCAAAAATGCCAAAGCGCGCTAGACGAGATCAAGCAATACCTGCAGAACCAGCCAGTGTTGGCTGCTCTGATCAAGGGAAAGCCCCTCATTCTTTATACAACCGCCCTCGAAGGTTCCTTAGGCGCATTATTGGCGCAAGAGAACGATCAAGGGAAAGAAAGGGCACTCTACTACTTAAGTCAAGTTCTACTGGGGGCAGAAGGCAACTACTCCCCTGTCGAAAAACATTGCCTGGCGTTGATCTTTGCGATAACCAAGCTCAGGCACTATGCGTTGACACATGAAGTCCGTCTCATTTCGAAGGTGGACCCCCTTAAATATTTAATGTCGAAGGCCATATTGACAGGGAGACTCGCTAAATGGGCCCTGCTCTTGATAGAGTTCTCGATAACATATCAGCCTCTCAAGGCAGTGAAAGGCCAGGCCATCGCCGACTTCCTTGCTGAGCATCCGGTACCGGCCGACTCTCCTTTGAATTGCGAAATGCCAGAAGAACACGCGTTTGATGCGATCGACGGTGGTAATATCCGATGGGAGCTTTATTTTGATGGAGTATCTTCCGTGAAGAAGCGCAAACAAAGCACCTCTATAATCAAATCAAGGGTGGGTCTTATCTTCGTAACTCCGCAAAGAGGGATAATGCGCTTCGCTTTTTCCCTAACCGAGCCGAGTACGAACAATGAGGCCGAATATGAAGCTTTGATAGCAGGCCTCGAGATCGCCATCGACATGGGAATTGAAAACCTCCTCATATACGGAGATTCCCAACTGGTCGTTAGTCAAGTAAACGGCGACTACCAGACATGTAAGCCAGAACTGGTAAAGTACGGTGAAAGAGTACGGCGACTGCTGACTCAAATCCCCTCCTATACCTTGGAAAGCATACCGCGTGCCGCAAATAGCAAAGTGGATGCATTAGCCAAGCTAGCTAAAGAACTAGCTGACGAGAACCTCGATGACGTAAGAATCGTGGTACAAAGCCGTCGGGTTCTTGCTCCGGCAGAAATATCTCCGGAATCATCCGAGGAAAAGGAAGCGACCGAGCAGACGGCCATGCAAATAAAAGACCAAGAAACGGTTGAAGATTGGAGAGAAGTCTTCATAGACTACTTCAAATCCCGTCGAACGCCTGAAGATGCGTCCTCAAGACATCAGCTCATGAAACGAGCCCTGTCTTTCGCCTTCGTCAACAATATCCTGTACAAGAGGTCATTTGACTCTCTGTGGTTGAGATGCCTGGGACCTGACGAAGCGAAAAGAGTCGTTCAGGAAGTTCATGACGGACTCTGCGGTTCTCACCAAGCAGGCCCGAAGATGAAGTTGAAGATTAAACGGATGAGCTATTATTGGCCAACGATGATCCAAGACTGCCTCGAGTATGCGAAACAATGCCACTCGTGCCAAATCCATGGGGACTTTATCCACCAGCACCCAAATCCACTACATCCAACGATGGCTAGTTGGCCGTTAGAAATGTGGGGGACTGACGTAATCGGCCCCATCGAACCAGTATCATCCAGGGGACATCGTTTCATCCTGGCGACGACTGATTACTTCTCCAAACGGGCAGAAGCAATACCGCTGAGGGAGGTGAAGACGGAGAATATTCTCCATTTCTTCAAGACACACGTCATTTATCGATTTGGAACTCCGCGACGGATCATTTCCGATAACGGGCCAGCCTATAGAAGTCACAAGATTAGCCGCTTCGCGCAGCAACACAACATAGACTGGAGATATTCCTCAGTTTATAATCCACGGGCTAACGGTCTAGCTGAGCCTTTCAACAAAACCTTGACAAAGATCGTAAAGAAGACGGTGTCCCGAAACAAAAGGGACTGGCACAAGAGACTGCAAGAAGCTCTTTGGGTATATCGAACTACGTTCAAAACGGCCACGAACACAACGCCATACGCGTTGGTATTTGGTACAGAAGCAGTACTCCCCCTCGAGATAGAGTTACCCTCTCTACGCACGGCGGTCCATTACGAGCTGACGGATGAAGAAAACGCTCACCTTCGGCTTGAGGAGTTTGATGCCTTTGACGAGACCCGGCTCATAGCGCAACAAAATCTGGAAGCCTACAAAGCAAAGATGATGCGCTCGTACGAAAGATTGACCAGGCCGAGGACATTCCGCCAAGGCGAACTCGTGCTAGTGGTCAAAAGACCTATGATCCCCAATCGTGCCAAGCGGGGAAAATTTGAGCCAAACTATGAATGCCCGTACATCATAGACAAGGTCTACCAGGGCGGAGCGTACCTACTTATGGATATGCACGGTGAAAGACCTTTCAGGCCAATAAACGGTCGCTTCCTGAAGAAATACTACGCTTAACGGGTTAAGGCCTAGGTTAATGATAGATGACGAAGACTATGTCCGCTCGCTATCTTCCTAAGCCCGAACTCTGAATAGTAACCGGCCTTCTTCAACAACGGACCGAAATGTCCTTAAACTAACAACGGACCGAAACGTCCTTAAACTAATGACGGACCGAAACGTCCTTAAACTAACGACGGACCGAAACGTCCTTAAACTAACGACGGACCGAAACGTCCTTAAACTAATGACGGACCACTATGTCCTAAAACTAGTTGTTGACCGAGATGTCGATAAACTACGGTGGATTGCAATATCTCAAAGCCGATATAAAAAAGAACAAGAAAAAAAATAAAAAAAAATAAAAATAAAAACGGTATGTCCATAAGCAAAATGGGCACGGATAAAAACCCGAAAGGGCTCCGTGAGTAAAAACAGCAGGGCTACGGGCGAGTGTTTGTGAAAACCCGAAAGGGCGCAACCTCGTTAAAGGACACTTGCAAGGTTCTCACGACTTTGCAAGGAGAAACCACCCGCGTGAGATCCTTACGACTCACAAGGGAGCAACACACTTAGGAGTCCTCACGATTCCTAGGGAGAAATTACACTTGCGAGATCCTCACGACTCGTAAGAAGAACTCTCTTATGGGACCCTCACGGCTCATAAGACTTGAAAGTCTTAAGTTACAGAGACCTGAACTTGTTCTTAAGCAACCCCCACAAACTTCGATATTGCCCTACAAGTGGCTCAATACTGACCCTTGTATACAATCCAAGGGCGCAAATAAACATTTCCCTAACCAAGTCCCATCCGTGACTAGGGATATGTTCATATGGCGAATAACCCTTGTAAGTCCTCTCGACTTATAAGGAGAAAACCCTTTTGTAAGATCCTTACGACTTACAAGGGAACATACACTTAGGAATCCTCACGATCCCTAAGGAGAAAACACACCTACGAGATCCTAACGACTTGTAGGGAGAAATACCTTTGTGAGACCCTTACGGCTCATGAAGTCAAAAGCCTTAGTCGACAGGACCCTTAACCCTGTTTACTAAGCCACCTTTGTTCAACATCGACAGAAGCAAATGATGATTCGCTCCTGGCAATATCCCAGTTGTAGCGGTGCTGATGCCGAAACCGGTGTCTAAAATCCAAGCTTGCAGCGAAAAGGCTAGCGAGCCACACATGCATACGAAATTGCCGAAATGATGGGGCAACTTGCAATAAAAAGCAGCAAGTAAAAATGTATGCATGAAAAATAGCCGAAATGATGGGGCAACTCGCAATAAAAAGCAGCGAGTAAAAATAAAATAAATAGCCGAAATGATTGGACACCGCAAAAAATAGCCGAAATGATGGGGCTATCGCGACCTTCGCGATATAAAAGATGAAATGATAGAGCATCGCGGAAAAAGAAATAAAATAAAAATGAAATCCACGCCCTACAGGTGATATTACATCTATCCCTGTATATAATCCAGGGGCGCAAACAAAGAAGGGATCATACTCCTCCCCCAGGTTTCATCATAAGAAGAAACCAAATCTCGACGGTTCACAGATAGCCTAGAGATCATCTCGACATTCGTCTCATTTCAGCAGACACAACATCAAGTTTAGCGGAACAGTGACAACTCCCAGTTCCATGGCTCGCCGGCATACAGCTGACCGAGAGTCAAATTCCGTCTTCATGAAATACAGACAAAGTCAAAAAATTCCTGGTCATGTGGAACGCGGATAACGTCACTCTTTGACCCCGTGAAAAACGTCCAGAGAGGAGCCTGGTCCTCGCAGAACACGGCAGTGAACCCGTGGGAAGCATCCAGAGCAAAATTCCTGGTCACGTGGAACGCGGATAACGTCACTCTTTGACCCCGTGGAAAATATCCAGAGCGGAGCCTAGTCCTCGCCGAGCACGGCAATGAACCCATGTGAAGTATCTAGAGCAAAATTACCGGTCACATGGAACGCGGATAACGTCACTCTTTGACCCCGTGGAAAACGTCCAGAGCGGAGCCTGGTCCTCGCAGAACACGGCAGTGAACCCGTGGGAAGCATCCAGAGCAAAATTCCTGGTTACGTGGAACGCGGATAACGTCACTCTTTGACCCTGTGGAAAACGTCCAGAGCGGAGTCTGGTCCTCGCAAAACACGGTAGTGAACCCGTGGGAAGCAACCAGAGCAAAATTCCTGGTCACGTGGAACGTGGATAACGTCACTCTTTGACCCCGTGGGAAACGTCCAGAGCGGATCCTGGTCCTCGCAGAGCACGGCAATGAACCCGTGTGAAGCATCCAGAGCGGAGCCTGGTCCTCGCAGAACACGGCAGTGAACCCGTGTGAAGCATCCAGAGAGAAATTCCTGGTCACGTGAAACGCGGATAACGTCACTCTTTGACCCCGTAGGAAACATCCAGAGCGGATCCTGGTCCTCGCAGAGCACGGCAGTGAACCCGTTTGAAGCATCCAGAGTGGAGCCTAGTCCTCGCAGAGTACAGCAGTGAACCTGTGTGAAGCATCTAGTGCAAAATTCCTGGTCACGTGGAACGTGGATAACGTCATTCTTTGACCCCGCGGACAACGCCCAAAGCGGAGCCTGGTCCTCGCAAAGCACGGCCATGAACCCGTATGAAGCATCAAGAGCAAACACCGGACTGTGGAGTCCTTAAAATCCACGGACTATGATGTCCTTAACCTTGACCGTAATGTCTTAAAACTAACGATCAATCATGATGATTCTAGATTGATTTTAACTTGGTTAAAGGGTACATCTCTTCACTCCTTTGATATTTGGCGTTGTAATTCCTCAACGTCTTCAAAGAGGTGACGGGTCCTAGTAACCACACATTTCGTGAACTGTGGAGTCCTTAAATCCACGGACTATGAGGTCCTTAACCTTGACCGTGATGTCTTAAAACTAACATTGGACTGTGGAGTCCTTAAATCCACGGACTATGAGGTCCTTAACCTTGACCGTGATGTCTTAAAACTAACATTGGACTGTGGAGTCCTTAAATCCACGGACTATGAGGTCCTTAACCTTGACCGTGATGTCTTAAAACTAATATTGGACCGTGGAGTCCTTAAATCCGCGGACTATGAGGTCCTTAACCTTGACCGTGATGTTTTAAAACTAACATTGGACTATGGAATCCTTAAATCCGTGGACTATGAGGTCCTTAACCTTGACCGTGACGTCTTAAAACTAATATCGGACTATGAAGTCCTTAAATCCACGGGCTATGAGGTCCTTAACCTTGACCGTGATATCTTAAAACTAACATCGGACTGTGGAGTCCTTAAAACCATGGACTATGAGGTCCTTAACCTTGACCGTGATGTCTTAAAACTAATATCGGACTGTGGAGTCCTTAAATTCACGGACTATGAGGTCCTTAACCTTGACCGTGATGTCTTAAAACTAACATTGGACTGTGGAGTCCTTAAACCCACGGACTATGAGGTCCTTAACCTTGACCGCGATGTCTTTAAACTACGATACCCTGGAAACCATCCAAACCAACCCCTGACCCCGTGAAATACGGATAAGGGCGACCGCAATCAGCACTTGTGGGTCTTCACGACCTGCAAGGAAGAAAACTCTCTTGTGAGATCCTTATGACTCCCAAGGGAGAACCCGCTTAAGAATTCTCATGACTCTTAAGAAGAACTTACACCTATGGGATCCTCTCGACCTGTAGGGAGAAAAACTCTTTATGAGACCCTCACGACTCATAAGGCTCAGAAGTCTTAGGAGGCAGATCTTAACCCTGAATCCTAAGCCATCGCTACCCTGCAAGTAGATCAAGATAAATTATTCGCAGAACACATTCAATAAAAAGAGGACACACCATTAAGAAGAAAAAATATGTCTTTATTCATAAACCAAAATGGATACAAGGTATTACTCTCATTCAGGAGTATGCACCAAAAGAAGAAGAAAAAATAAAAAATACAAGTTTTCAAGCCGGCGGGCGATTTAGTAATTTCGCTAGCTCATCCTGCTTTTGCCGGGTCACGGCTTCATTATTCAGGATCGCCAGAAGACGGGCCTTCGCCCAAGCCTGCTGGGCCTGATACGAAGCAAGCCGGCCTTCAAGCTCTTTCTCGGTGGCCTTATGAGCCTCGACCCTTTCACGAGTGAACGTGGCAGCCTTATCAAGAGCCACCACCTCTTTGATAGACTCTTGAAGCACCCGCCAGAGTTCATATGCTTTGTTGGCCTTGGCGGTAAGATTAGCTTGAAGCTCGCCCAGCGCTTTAGAAGCCAGCTCCCTCCCCGAGAATTTATGGCCGAGCCTTTTCTCGCACAACAATATGTTTGCCACACGTCGCTCTATCAGACCACGTAAGCTCGCTTTCGCGACCGCAACCTTGGAAATAGGACATATACGCTCAAGACCGTATAAACAGGCCTCCAGTCGACGACAATAGTTGATCTAAAACGCTCTCACATCACCTAGTATGGGAAGCAACAAAAAGTTCTCGATGTACATCCTATCAAGCATGCATTCGCAACTATATGAATATCTGAAAAGAAATAATACCTGAAGCTCTGATGTGCATGCAACATAGTGATAGTGTTCGCAATTAAAGAAAGTTCTCGTGGGAAGAACACAAAGTTCATTTATGCAAGTAAAAACATACATACGGATACCCAGCACACATGAAAGTTCAACATAAAGCATGCGAAAACTAATTTGAATATACTACACTAGCGGGAAAAGGTCGCCGAATAAAGGATCGGTAGCGCAAGGGTTGACAAAACAAAAGACAAAATTCTCCACCTCTCTCTCCGCTCTCTCCAACACGTCAAAGCGCCGGTTCTCGCGAGGAGTCGCTCCCCACCGATTGGCGCCATGTTCGTCCGCAAAAGCAGACATAACAGCCCGACGGGCTCTTATTTCGCTCAAAAGGTGGACCGAGCGATCTTTCAAACCTTGAGTAATTAGGTATGCTTCGTGAAAGCCCTCGAGCTTTTCTTCGGCCGCGTCAAGCATCGCCAAGGTCATCTCCGCCAGGTGAGGAGGGACGTCGGCAAGCACGGCAGCAAGAATCATCCGGAGCCAGAGGGAGCCCATTGGGAGGGGAGACCCCCTACGGATCGAGAGTTCATACGCCGCTGAGTCGCATTCGTCGTCGGTAACGAGGGGATCCACCAATCGGGCGGCAAAGCGAGGGATCATCTCCTTGATAGGAACTTCCCATGGCTGTCGACGAGCATGAGGGCAATTGCAGGCCATGGCGCTCAGTTGTCTCTCAAGACAAATCACACCAAAATGAGAATAAACTTCTCTGTGAAGAGAAAAGAAGGCCATGTCCCCAGGATATAAAGAGGGGCATTAAGTGCTGCGCACGGAAAATCTTGCATGGTGAAGTTATTTCCAAGGCTAAAAAAAAAGGAAGGCATTGGAAATCAAGGAGATGGAACTATTTCCAAGGCTCCTTTTCTGCATCTAATGTTGTGCACTAAAAGTATGGAATAAAAAATTTAACAGCCCCATCAAAAGGACCCCATGTGCAGAGCGCGTGAGCCCCAAACTTGACGTGTACTAAAAAATGGAATCACACCCTGCACGTTAAAAGCATCAACAGCAACAATAGCAAAATGACAAAATCCCACAAAAGGGCATGCAAACACAAAAGGGCACGATAAAACTTATCACTCATGCTTTAAGAAGTTCATACAAAATGAAAAGAAAACGATTACAATGTCAAGACCTCAGACGCGGGGCACGGATTGAGAAACTCAAACTTGACTTTGTCCAAGATCCTCCAAGCATTTCGAACCATTCGAGTATGTTTTCTTTCGCGGTCACAGGCGCCGGGATCCTCACGAATGTCTTCTACCCTCCGATAGGCAGCAAGTATGGCCGACTGCTGAAAAGCCTGGTGTAAGAGATCGATGAAGTTGTCTCGCCTTCTCTTCGAGATTAGGCTCATCAGATACACTGAATGTATCTTATCCTCAGCAGCGTCCAATGCCCTGAGAGGTACACCCGTGCAGAAAAGAGGAAGCGCCTCCCAAATCGCCAACACGATGAGTTTCAGAAGAGAAGAGCGACGGGGGAGTAGCCGATAGTTGTACTCATCAAAGCGGCTCATGATTTCAGCACATTGAGCGTTGCTAAACTCCTAGTTCTGGCTACGGCCCAGTGCACGAATATTCCCATAAGAAATGATTTCGTCAAGATCGTACATATGGACGTCCATGATACCTGAAATAAAAATCATGAGAATCTATTACAAACCCTTTTCTTCTTCATTGATTACAGAAGGACAACCTAAGGAAAGAAGACCCTAAGAAGCCTCCATAGGAAGAACTGAGTTCTTCATAGGAATTAAATTCCTTATTAAGAGAAGGGAATTAAATTCCCGGAAACATTTTTCTTTAAACGGAATTAAATTCCTCGGGAAAAGCAACCAACATCATCATCTCCCTGAAGGATCAGATGAACCCTAAAAGGATTTACTGTTGAAAATTAAATGGTTTCATATTTCGGTTGAAAAACTTAAAGGAAAAATGGGTTCATATTTAAAGGGGTGAAACCCTTGCTATGGATTTAAAATCCAGAAGGACATGAGAGTTCATCGTTCGTTCGAGAGCATTACCTGAAGAAAAGAATTCTATTTGAACAGAGTTAAACTCTGAAAATTGTTCAAGGCAGAGGACTAAGCTCTGGAAAGGAGAATTAAATTCTCAGAAAGAAAAGTATGCAAGGAGGAAGATAAGCAAAGTGGAGGCGCTTCTGAAGTGACCACAATATTTATAGGATATGATGGAGACGCTTCATCTCCCCAATTCCCTAGATGGATCCAATGGTCATAAAAGAGACAGCGTTGCACTCACGTGCAGACATGTGAGAACAACGCCGTGGGGGCATTTATTCCCTGATTAAAAATCAGGAAAGGACTCAGAAGAGGCATCACGTGCTCACACGTGACCAATGGTCACGTGTTGGCACGTGACGTTTAAAGCAGCGACACAAAGCGCATTCAAGAAAAAGCTCCACAAAAGGTCACGTGCTCATACGTGACCAGCGGTCACGTGTTGGCACGTGACGGCCGAGCAGCGGCCAGAGAACAGAGCGCAGAAGAAGAGAAGCCCATTCCAGGGGTCACGTGCCTACACGTGACCAGGGGTCACGTGGCCACACGTGACCAGGGGTCACATGGCCATACATGACCGGCTTTAAAAGCCTTATTATTTAACAGAATTAAATTCTGAGAAGAGATCATTCAAATCTTTCCAAAGCAGAGAATGGTTATTTGGAACCGTTAGATTAAAAATCTAAAGGTGATTAAATATCACCAATTTATGGAAAAATCTTGGACTTGGAAAGATTTCCCCCCTAAATCTAACCGAGATAACAAAAGGATATCTTTGGATTTAAAATCCAATGGTGAATAAAATTCACTTAACAATCTAAAGGCCCGGATTAATGATGAATATAAATTAAATCTCTCAACATACAAATCAAATCTCTCAATGAGAGATTTACTAAGCAGATCGATTCTCTTCCTTCTCCTATAAATAGGAGCCAAGAAAAGAAGAGAGAGGACCCTTTTCGAAGACCTTTTTTCTAAAACCTTTTTCTGAAACCTTGAGACCTTTGGATCTTTTTCTTTTGATATACATAGAGAGAGAGAGATAGAGCCTTGGATTCTCGGCAAAAAGGAAAACCTTAGGTAAGAAAAGAAAAGGGAGGCTTAAAAAGAGAATTTAATTCTCAAAAGAGTTTAACTCTTATGTAAATAAAAGAACTTAGTTCTTTCTCTGGTTGAGGATCTGCAAAGTGCATATCTCCTCATGAATTGAGAATTTAATTCTCATTAGGTTGAGATCCTGCCATGCAGATCCAAAACACAGAGGAGGAACTGAGTTCAGAGAATTTAATTCTCACAAAATGATAGGAATTCAATTCCTTTGAGAAAAAGTTAGGGTTTAACCCTATGTTATGGGAATTTAATTCCTTCAAAAATGAACAGAACTAGGGTTTAACCCTAATTAAGAACATAATTCTCTCAAACTCACAGAAATTTAATTCCCTTAAGAAAAGAGATTAGGGTTTAACCCTGTTAAGAATAATTCTTCAGAAGAAAACAGGAATTTAATTCCTCTAAAGTTTAGGGTTTAACCCTATGAACAGAACTTTAAAAACATGCAGAGTCACGTGCTACCACGTGACCCCTGCAAAGACCCACAGAATAGAATTCTGAAGCAGACACCTCACGTGTTACCACGTGACTCCTGCGAAGATATATAAAAGAGAACTTTGAGGCAATGCCTCACGTGCCTCACGTGATCCCTGAAGCACATAAAGAAACAGCAAAATAAACAGAGACTCTGGGGTGCCCTCACGTGTCATCACGTGAACCCTAAGGAGTATTCTAATAAACCAGAGCATGAGCCCTCATCACGTGCTCGCACGTGATGGCTTTCAGAACTAAAAGCGTTAAACACTTATCCGTAGAACAAAATAAAGGGAATCAGGGCGCTCTCACGTGTTACCACGTGACCCCTCTTGCCTTAGTGTTTAACACTAAATTGGAACATCTGTATCCAGTGTTTAACACTGATTCTCCTTTGTGTTTAACATTAATTTGGAAAACTATATTTGCAGTGTTTAACACTGATTTGCTTAGTGTTTAACACTAATTTGAAAGCTCTTTTCCCAGTGTTCAACACTGATTATCTTTTAGTGTTTAACACTAACTTGTTAATCTTTTCCCAGTGTTCAACACTGTTGGTCTCTAGTATTTAACACTAGTTTTAGCCCAATTGGTTAAGTTTCCTGAGGCAAAACCCCTCCTTCAATGAATCAACAGAGGGCCAATATCCAAAACATAATTGGACGTAGCCCAAGATGGCCATAAGTCCTCAATTCAAATTCAACTGGGCCAATGGGCTTATAATATAATAATTGATCCTAGTATCCAAATTGGACTACAGATCACTTAATCTACCCTGGGTTAAGGGTACATCTCTTCACTCCTTTAATACTTGTCGTTGTAATTCCTCAACGTCTTCAAAGAGGTGACGGGTCCCGATAACCACATATATTAATACGGACTATGGGGTCCTTAAACTCATGGACTACGACGTCCTTAACCTTGACCGTAATGTCTTAAAACTAACATCGGACTGTGGAGTCCTTAAATCCACGGACTACGACGTCCTTAACCTTGACCAGAATGTCTTAAAACTAACAACGGACTATGACGTTCTTAACCTTGACCGTGATGTCTTAAAACTAATATCGGACTGTGGAGTCCTTAAATCCACGGACTACAACGTCCTTAACCTTGACCGCAACGTCTTAAAACTAACAACGGACCGCAATGTCCTTAAACTACCTATGGACCACCATGTCCCTAAACTGGAACAACAGGGCTCCCCTAATCGCTCTCTTGTCAGATCTAGACGATCCCGTTAAGTTGATCTTAATCTAAAACTAGACTAACGTATCCTTAACAAACGTTTAAGTTGATCTTAGTCTCAAACGAGGCTAATGTATCCTTAAACACAACCCCTAAATCCAAATCTAAGAAAGATACGGATTTGGACTAGTCCACGCCCTACGGGCGACGACATAACTCAGTCTCCGTAGACAATCCACGGGCAACCAAACACAAAACAAACACCCACGACACGAAGTGACCATTTGGAGAAGGAGAAAGTTGTTACCGCGGTGTGGTAGCGTAATTAACTGCAGCAGCTTGCGCCTGCAGGGAAGAGCGTCCCCACAATCAAAAACTCCTCAAGCGAGGGGGAATCTGACGAAGTCTGCTACATCGGACGCATCCGTTTAAACCTTCGATACATGGTGCCATAAATCAACTTGGCATCTTCGGAGAGGTAGACGGATATCACCAATTAGCATCTGCCCCGAATCTCAGGCAAGACCGTCCACGTCTTGGCTGCTATTCGGAAGGGAACAGGCCCGACCCTAGACTATGACTCAGTGACCAAGTTAACCGAACTTTCTTAAAACACTGGGTTTTGGATTGTCTGAGTTGCATACATCATTGCCACTCCTTCTTTTACCCTTTGCATTTCTCCAGAACACCCCGTATCACTACTAATATCCAATTCCATTGGATAAATCCATCGTATGGTTATATACGAACTCGAAGGAACTTGTTCCAGATTCGAGGATGGATTCTGGTTCTGGAGAGATTGAATATGATTATTCAGTTGTCTTTTCCTTTTACCTTCTCTCAGGTTGTGAGGGTCCTAGGATTAGGAGAGGGTACACCTATTGCGCTTATTGGATAGTCTTCTTCCAAACCATAGGCAGGTGTCGAAAGGTAGGGAAAGAAGAAAACCAATTAGCCTAAGTGTGGTGTACAGAAGATAATAAGTAATGACAAATAAAGGGATTAGAAAGAGGGTAAAGTAAACTGCGACTGCTATCATTCATGACCAAACCGAGTATCTCATCGCCACTCCTACTTCACCTTGTATTTCTCCAGAACACCCCGTATCACTATGAAGATCCACAGTTATTGGATAATCCATCGTATGGTTATATACGAACTCGAAGGAACTTGTTCCAGTTCCGGGATGGATTCTGGTTCAGGAGAAATAGAATAAGGTTTTATTCAGTTGTCTTTAATCTTTACCTTCTCGCGGGTTGCGAGTACTCCTAGGATTAGGAGAGTACACCTTACTCTTATTGGATAGTCTTCTTCCAAACCATAGGCTGGTGTCGAACGGTAGGGAAGGAAGAAAACCATTTAGCCTAAGGAGGTGTATAGAAGGTAATGACTGAAGACATATAAAGGGATTTGGAGAGATGGCAAAGAAATATACGGTTATCGTCATGAATCTGGATAATGGAAGAGGCATTACTAGGAATACCCGGATACCCTTTCGAAATATTTTCATATTTCAGTTTCACTATGTGTTGTTAAAGGAAAACCGATTTCCCAATCAGATCCTTACTCCAGGGTATGTATTTACTAGGTATGATTCTCACATCTGTATGGTTTTACAGATGATGAGTGGGAGTAAGTTATTGGGAATTAGGTGATCATCCTCTTTATATCGGAATTCGTTGTAATTGGTGATATTTGAGGAAATCGCCTGGGTTTTTTCCGGACGGCAAATATTTGGTTTTGAATATCCGTTGTTATGCACCAATTTCAAATTGATATATCTGTACGTTTATTTTATAAAGTGAGATATATCTTTTTGAAATTATGTCCATGATATTTACCTATATCAGTTGATGGTTAGGTATGGAGCATTCAACAGCGGTGTAATTCTTCATAACCATAGTACAGTTTTCAACCTACGACGCACAAGGTTTGAGTTATTCAACTCAGGGGACTTATACAGAGTATTGTATGTTGTCCAGTGTCCATTAGGAAAGAGGGGTTGGTCCTTATACTATATTCTGTTTACTTATGACTTCTCAAGTTTTAGACATGTGTTTCATAGAAATACAAGGTCTAAGTTTTGAGAAGTTATAGGTACAAGAATAAAGTAGAGAACCAGGTGTTGCAAGTATCAGGATTCTTCAAGGTGATCGAAAATGTAGATACTTGTGTGAGGTATTCAGTTAATAGTAATGGTTTTGAGAAACTTGTTTCTCTTTCAGGTTACTCATAATTGGATACACTCCTAAGTTGAGTAATGTTGATCGGCCTCTCCCCATTTAGTTGACATGCACTGGAGACAGCTGCATGATTTGAATTTGGTTCTAATCAAATCAGTGCCTCTGTTTCTATATTGGATATAGAACAGTTAATATCTTAACAATGTTAAGGTATATGGAGTTGTCCGGCTTATGCTTAAAACCAGATACTGGATAACTCAAGGCACGTTTCTGTAATGGCAGTTTGTGGGTTAACCCGGGCTATGACGAGGGTTGAATTTCTACCATCTGGAAGATCAATAGTGATATTGTTCTTAACTCACCACAGTTTTAATAAAATGGAATTTTTCAGAGAAAACAGTAGTAGGAGTATAGTAGAACTGGAAGTGATTCCAGAACCGCAAACGATTACTGAAAATTTAATAGGACCTAAAGATTCAATCAGGTTTGACATTCCATTAGCCACTCCGCAGATATGGTGGGTAACCTCAGTCACCCGAGAGTTACTCTAGTAGCCTCAAGGACGGTGACAGGGAGGTTCTTATTTACCCAGACTTGCCATTGCTGCTGTTCCAGACTATGAGACCCGGCAGGAGGATGAGTATAGCGTCGTTCTAAACTAGCTTTAGAAGTGTACGTGTATATGACTCTGCCAGAGGGTTGTTGTGGTCAGTGGGAGCAGCGGAAACATAGTGGACAAATAGCTTATGTCTATTTATAGACTAAAGCAAATACAGCAGAAATAGATCATCTATTTTTGATGTGACGGTCATGGGCTTTGACTTCATCAAAATAGGGGATGGATCTGTTAAGAAAGTAGTAGGGTGTGATGTCTTGGTATTTGGATGACATACACATAGTAGGATGTGATATTCCTATACTACGATCGGTTATACTATAGTCGTCACACAGTAGTTTCTCCACATAGGATATGGATAAAATATCAGGCATTCTGGTTGCTAAAACTATAGTTTTAGATCTAGATTTGGGAAGTATCCCAATCCGGGTACTTAGACTGCATTCTTAAGGTTTTAGAATGGACGACTCCTGGCATGGTAGTGAACCTGCAGGTGATGGAGTCACACTCTCTAAAGGTGTTTTACAGACTAAAGAGGAGAGAGAAGCATATGATTAGCATATCACTTGCTTAGGCAATTAAATCGATCATGAGATGTCAAGTACCACACCAGATGTTGCTTTTGCACTAGCTGCAATAAGTTGATATTAATCCAATCCTGGAGAAACGTTCGGAAGCAGTTTTAGAACATAAGTGGATATTCTAGGGATTTGATAATGACGGCCTCCTTCGGGAGACAGTTATCATTCTAGGCTTCCAAGGTGACCCGGATGACAGAGTGACTGTCAGAGTTATAGTTTTCCCTCTGACGAGAGGCAGTTGTTTGGATAGATGGTCCAAGCGGATACTGAGGGAGGCATGACGCAGGATACTGAATAAGTTCAGTTGACGATACAGTCTAAGAAATTTGGATTTGGAGTTCATTTGTGAACTAGGTCCCATCAGATATCCAGACATATTCTAAGACAGGTATTACTCAATTTGGGAGATGGTTTTCTCCGCGAACTTGAGATTAAGAGAGACATAGAAAGAAACATCAGGGCGGATCCACTCACTGAGGCTATTTCTTGAACGCAATAGTTTTACAAACGAACTTTATGAAACTGATTAGTAGAGAAGTTGGTTGTTCGTTATCACACGGGCTGTAAGTATACGAAATCGCAATAATTAGCCTTAAGTGCAAGTGGGAGATTGTTGGATATAGTGCCCTCAAAGTCAATTATTGGATTGCAGGCACGTGATTGCAATGATTGAGGGAGGACCTATACCGATAGGACAGTCTTACTCGAGATGATAATATGCTATCTGGTTTGTCTTTATCATCGTGTACATGCTTTAGATGATATTAAAGATCACTATTACACGTTGATAGAGCCCTTAGGATTCTTGCTTGATTACCAGCAGTACGATGGCGATCATATACGTGAGAGTTGGGTAGTCTATAAACACATCCTTAAAGTGTCCCCAGTCGTGGGAGTTTCGAGACTGGGCATCGATACTCTATGAGTAGACTAGTGAATACGGATCGAGACCCCGACGAGGGGCGATGGCCGGTCTCACAAGCCATTGGTGTCAGTTGGTTCACCTAAGATGTATACATGTGCTCATTGGGTTATGAGTACACCGGACAGGACTCGCCGGGAACATGCTAGTTGGTATTATACCTAGCGTCAGATAGCAGTTCCCTGGTGACATGTGTACAGGTTAGTCTATCGACCTGAGATCGTCATTTTTCTCGTGTGAGTTCCCACTGTGCTTTGATTACTACCCTACCATGGCTAAAAGTAGTCATGCAAACAGGTTTTAGTTGGGTACAGTCCCGAGCCATATGGAGGCAGTGAGCGGATCGGCAGGGGATTCGTCTCTCCCGGTATTGGGGGTGAGATCGCGCCGTGTCTAGGAGAGCCATTACACGAAGTCCTTGGCTAAGGCAAGTGAGATTTACTGGTAGGTATTCCAGTAGTATCCCAGGGTGTTCTGGGCTACACTCCGACACGACTTATACCGCTTTTGGGAGTCTGACGTTTACCAGCTCTCTAGGCCCGATATGCGATACTCATAGACGAGCGGACCGGACTGTACGGATATCGTCACTGACAGGCTCAGTAGGGTTTCAGGATGAGTTCTCTCGTCGGCCTCCCTTTGCTCAATACCTTGTAGCCGTTACGTATAGCTAGTACCACAGAAGTGCTTGTGGTTAAACCCACTGCCAGCGTATTGACGAGTCTTTAGAGTCCCCCACAGAAAATTTCCTAAGTTCCGGCGAAACATTGTGGAGGCCGTATGGTTTTATGGCAGGGTTCGATCATATACGTGCACTCGTGTACGGATCATGATCGGACGGATCATACTAGTGGGCTTCGGTTTAAGCCGGATTCTAGTATTAGATTTGTTGGATTACTTTAGTCTCGTTGGATTCGTATTCAGCCGGAATGCGGATGCAGGTATGTATATGAAGATGAGAGGTATCCTTATGATCCGTCACGAGTTTACTTTAAGAAGATGCCATTGTATTTATTGTCATAAACATTTGGATTAATGTTTATTGATGGAAATTATGAGCTCAAGTCATGATTAAGGGCATTAAATGAGGCATGTGCAATTTGGTGACTCATGATATCATTTTTTGTGCAATGTTCATTTAATTATTGTTTTTATTGGGTGAGATTGAGATGGAGAGAAAGAGAGAGGGCGGCCACTAAATAGTGGGGTGAGCTCTTGAGATTATTATGCTTGTGCTCTCTCATTTTCATCTCACACAATAAGCAAACAAAAGTCCTTCTTCTTCTTTCTTCTCTTGAGCTCACAAGTTCCTCTCCAATAGCTTCTTCTTTAACCTCCACTCATTCCATCTCATGTGTTGAGAATCATTGAGTGTATGAGACAAAGTTATCATACACATTCTCTACTTTATCTTGGACATGTGGGGTAGCAAATTTCATGTCCGAGTTGCTTCGGTTTGAAGCAGGAGCCCGTAAAAAGACTTCTAGATGTGGTGCCACTTCGACGAGGAGATCAGAAATTGAGCGAGATCGGAGATGCCGCGAGGAGCTAAGGATGGTGGCTAAAGACCGAAGGACACGGATCGATCGGTATAGCCATTCTAAACTTCTTTGTAGTTAGCTAGTTTAGGTTATTGGCATGATCCGGGTGAAAGTCTGCGTTGGCGCCGGTTTAATAAAAGTTTTTGTTCCGCGTTTGGCCTCGGATTGACGGCCGGGGCGCTACCATAGATTTACATCATCAACATGTATATAAAAAGATATGAAATACAACACATCACACGTTAAGATGAAGATAAACCAGATAGCATACTATCATTTCGAGCAAAGATTGTTTCTGTACATATATATGCCTAGCATCCTATACAATACAGGCCTCTAGGGCATACATATCTAACAATCTCCCACTTGCACTAAGGCCTGTAGTTGGTGTATTAAGTACCCACTGTCTACACTAGAACCAGTTACCTGCGTACCGCATGCCCAACAGCTCGAACAGTTTCTCAAACTAGATTTGAGAAATGGCCTTGGTGAATGGATCTGCTGTGTTGTCTTTCGTGTCTACTCTCTGTATCTCGATGTCCTGGCGATCCACTATCTCCCTGATGAGGTGATACCGCCTCAAGATATGTCTGGATTTCTGATGGGACCGTCGTTCCTTTGCCAAAGCCATGAATCCATTGTTATCGCAATACAGAGGTATTGGATTAGCAATGGATGGAACCACCTGAATTTCAGAAATGAACTTTCTCATCCAGACTGCCTCTTTTGCAGCATCATTAGCAGCAATATACTCAACTTCCATCGTGGAGTTAGTGACGGTATCTTGCTTGGAACTCTTCCAACATACCGCCCCTCCATTTAGGGTAAATACAAACCCTGAGATGGACTTACTATTGTAAGTCCATGCTACCTCTCCCAGTACTTACGGGCTAGCGGAATTGGTGTAAAACGATTTTTCTAGAGGTGGTAACATGGACTACAAATACGGATCTTTGTTAAACAATCTACCTAACAGCCTAACTAGGAGTTGTTTACCTACTCGGTTAGGGGGTTATACCTTTCTTGAACTCCTTCATCTTCAACTCTTGTGGTGTACGGACCGGCCTCCCCTCGTCGTCTTCTCACGCCGAAGATGGATCCACCCGAAAGCTTCTACTTTTGGCTTCTTCTTCGAACTTTGAAGAAACTAGAACACTTGGCTTGCTAGGCCTTGTGAACTAGGATGAGTAGAGAATTGTTTTGGTGTTTTTATCTCTAAGGCAATGAATCTCAACACATGAGAATGGTTTGCCTTGAGCTAGAGAGAGCAAGAGGAAGAGGGAGAGCTTGAGCAAGTGATGGCAAGAGAGAGAAATGAAATGAAAGAATGAGTGATCCTTTTGCCATCCTTGCTCTCATTATCCAAAATCATCATCATAATAAGTAATGATAATTGAGTATATTATAAAGGTTATTATCATGACAAATGACACTATCATTTCTTGCATTAAATGCAAATGGTGAACAAAATAAGAAAGCATAAGTCAATGCAACCAAATGATGGCCATTGTCATGATGGTGGTCAACAAGTCCAACCTAGTCAACCGGTCAACAAAAGTCAACAAGTCAACTAGGTCAACATTTCAACCCTAACCATGTCACTATAATACTCAATTAATATTATTGTTAATCATATTTCTTAATCTCATTAGGGTTTGACAAAAGTCAACAGTCAGCAACCCTAATGAGAATCCTCTGCCTCTGTCTCTGTCAACTGTGCATACACACCCGTATCCGCGTTCCGGGGAACACGAATACAAACGAGATAAAACCAATCCCAAAACGTATACTAGGATCTGGCTTAAACCAAAGCCCGCTAGTAATAACTGCCCGGTCAGTAAACGTGCACAAATGCGCGGATGTGACCGAACCCTGTCGCAAAACCATGCCACCTGTCGCAAAACCATGCGACCTGTCGCAAAACCATGCGATCTCTACTCTTTTTGCCTAAAGGCGAATAGCTCTCTGTGTGGGACTCTAAAGACTCGACACTACGCTGGCAGTGGGTTTAACCACAGACCGCAAGCGGCACTAGCTGTGCGTAACGGCCCCCAGGTAGATGCCGATAAGAAGACGGACGAGGTGAAACCCATCCGAACTCCTACTGAGCCTGAATGTGACAATCTCCGTACAGTCCGGTCTGTTTGTCTGATACATCGCATGGCGGGCCTAGGGGGCGGTAAAAGTCAGTCCCCTAATAGCGGTACAAGTCGTGTCAGAGTGTAGCCCAGAACACCCTGAGATAACACTGGTAACCTACCGGTATATCTCGCTTGCCCTGGCTAGGGACTACTTGTGTAATGGCTCTCCTAGACACAGCGCGATGTCAACCTCCAATACCGGAAGAGACGAATCCTATCTAACCGTCACTGCCTCCAAGTGCTTCGGGACTGCACCCAACTACTACCTGTTTGCACGACTCCTTTGAGCCGTGGTAGGGTAGTAATCAAAGTACAATGGGAACACACTCGAGGCGAAGTGACAGTGTCAAGTCAATGGACTAAGCCGTACTCATGTCACCTGGGAACTGATAACTGACGATAGGTATAGTACCAACCAATCAGTTCCCGACGAGTCCTGTCCAGTGTACTCGTAACCTAACGAGCACCCGCATACTATCTCAAGTACGACGTACTGACGGCTGTGGGACAGACCGTCTCCCCTGCTGGGATGAGAAGCGCATACGCTAGTCTACTCCGGAGTATCGATGCCCTGTCTCGATAGTCCTACGACTAGAGACCTGTATAAGGATGTGCTTGTGGATTACCAGCATCCACGAGTGTGACTGCCATCACAACGCTGGTAATCAAGCAAAGATCCTAAGGGCTCTACTAATATGTATAAGCAATATGCTAAAAGAAACACATGCACATATTAAAGTAGAAACAAACCAAGTAGCATACTACCATTTTGAGCAAGATTGTCAATACAAGTTGAATATCCCAAGCTTCCATCAAGTAATATACAAACTAGTATGATACAGTAATGGCCTCTAGGGCATATACACTAACAATCTCCCACTTGCACTAAGGTCATGTACTGGCGTATCGAAGACCTATCATCTCGATCAGCCGCTCGAACTAAGTCTGGGGCAAGGCCTTGGTGAATGGATCTGCAGTGTTATCTTCTGAAGCAACCCTCCGAACCTCGATTTCCTGGCGATCCACGATCTCCCTGATCAGGTGATACCGCCTCAAGATGTGTCTGGATTTCTGATGGGACCTGGGTTCCTTCGCTAAAGCTATAGCCCCGTTGTTGTCGCAATACAAAGGTATCAGCAGCAGCGATGTATTCCGCTTCCATCGTCGAGTCTGCAACGGTTTCCTGTTTGGAACTCTTCCAACACACCGCCCCTCCATTGAGGGTAAAGACAAAACCCGACATGGACTTGGAATCATCCTTGTCACTCTGGAAGCTGGAGTCAGCAAATGCCTCGATCTGGAGGTCCTTTCGGCCATACACCAAGAACATCTTCTTAGTCCTTCTCAGGTACTTGAGAATGTTCTTTACCGCTATCCAGTGCTTCTTCCCTGGGTCTGACTGATACCGGCTTACAACGCTTAATGCGTATGCTACATCTGGTCTGGTACATAACATCGCATACATAATAGAGCCTACCGCATATGCGTAGGGTATTGATGACATGCGAGCCCTTTCCAAATCAGTCTTGGGAGACATCTCTTTGGAGAGGGTGATTCCGTGACAAGCCGGCAGATTACTGCGCTTGGAATCTTCTATACTGAATCGTTTCAGTATGGTGTCGATGTACCTTGACTGTGAAAGTCCCTACATCCTTTTAGATCTATCACGATAGATCTGGATCCCCAGAATGTAGTTGGCATCGCCCAGGTCCTTCATGGAGAACCTGTGTGACAAGAACCCTTTGACAGATTGTAGTATAGGAATGTCATTTCCTATCAAGAGAATGTCATCCACGTATAAAACGAGGAATACGACAGTTCTTGCTACAAATCTACTATAGATGCATGGTTCATCTGGATTTTTGATAAAGCCAAATTCTTTAACTGTCTCATCAAAGCAGATGTTCCAACTCTACGACGCCTGCTTTAGTCCATAGATGGACTTAAGCAACTTGCACACCTTTCCGCTGCTCCCACTCTGAATGAAACCCTCTGGCTGGTCCATATAGACACACTCCTCTAAATTTCCATTTAGAAAAGCGGTCTTTACGTCCATTTGCCAGATCTCATAATCGTGGAAGGCAGCAATGGCAAGAAGGATCCGAATGGATTTCAGCATAGCCACTGGAGAAAAGGTCTCGTCATAGTCCAAACCAGGTCTTTGACGAAAACCCTTTGCAACAAGTCTAGCCTTATAGGTCTCAACCTGTCCATCTACACCAATCTTCCTTTTGAAGATCCACTTGCATCCTACGGGTTTTACCCCATCTGGAGCAATGTCCAACGTCCATACTTTGTTAGTGTACATGGACTCCATTTCGGTCCGCATTGCATCCAGCCATTTTACCGAGTCAACGCTCTGAATGGTCTGCTGGAAGCTAGTAGGCTTATCATAATCAATGATGCAGTCCTCTCTATCCCCGTCTATGAGAAAACCGTAGTATCTCTCGGGCGGATGAGACTGCCTACTACTCCTGCGGAGCGGCGTAGGAATGTTCTGTTCTTTTGAACCCTCTGGTTCTACTAAGCTCTCAGTAATAGCTCGTGGTTCTGGAATTTCTTCAAGTTCTACTGTGCTCCCACTTATCTGGTTTTCCAAAAACTCAGTTTCCAAGAAGCAGGCATGACGAGAAACAAAAACCTTTTGTTCCTCTTCGCAATAAAAGAAATATCCCTTGGAGTTCTTTGGATATCCCATGAACTTGCACTGTACTGAACGTGCCTCGAGTTTGTCCGCATGCTGCTTTTTGACAAAAGCCGGACATCCCCATGTCTTAATGTGCTTAAGATAGGGTTTCTTCCCACACCACATCTGATATGGTGTGGTAGGCATAGTCTTAGTTGGAACTCGGTTCAAAAGATATGCGGCTGATTCTAGCGCATATCCCCAGAATGACCGCGGTAACTCAGCGTTACTCATCATGGAACGTACCGTATCCAATAAGGTCCTGTTCCATCTCTCCGATATACCGTTGTGTTGCGGAGTGTATGGAGGAGTAAGCTGAGAGAGAATACCATTCTCTTTTAGGTAATCCAGGAACTCGGCACTCAAGTATTCTCCATCTCAATCAGATCTTAGTGTCTTGATACTTTTGCCGGTTTGTTTTTCTACTTCATTCTTATATTCCTGGAATTTTCCAAAGGCTTCGGATTTATGTTTCATTAAGAAGACATATCCGTACTTTGAAAAGTCATCCGTAAAAGTTATGAAGTAAGAAAAACCGCTTCGCGCATGTGTAGACATTGGACCGCACACGTCGCTGTGTACGAGTCCTAAGAGCTCGCTTGCTCTTACTCCGTGTCCAGTAAACGGAGTCTTTGTCATCTTTCCTTTGAGACAGGATTGACAAGTTGCATATGATTGATATTGGAATGGATCCAAATATCCTTCTGTATGTAACTTAGTCAATCTTCTCTCATTGATGTGACCAAGTCTACAATGCCATAAGAAAGCCTGATTAGTTTCCGGAGACTTTCTTTTATGTGTATTCTGGACATTGAAAATCTGTGGTTGGTTTAATACGTATATACCATTGTTTAATGTACCTGACCCAATCAGAACTTGATTAAGGTGAATGTTCACAACATTACTTACAAATGCAAATTCATAACCTTCTTTAGATAATAAAGATACAGAAATGATATTACAAGTTGCATTGGGTACAAAATAGCAATTACGCAAAACCAAAACGTGTCCATCTGACAAGCCCAGGTGATAGTCCCCCACGGACTCAGCATCCATACCAGCTCCGTTTGCAACTCTGAGGGTCATATCACATGCCTTCAAAACCCTACGCTTTCTCAGTTCCTGCAAAAAATTACAGATATGAGATCCTGATCCGGTATCCAATACCCAGGAAGTAGAGTTTATTGAACGACAGTTTTCAATAACATACACACCTGAAGCTGAAGCCGCAACTTGCTTCAGATCCTGTGTTCTGGCCTTCCAAGCCCTGCAATCTTTCTTCCAGTGTCCCTTCTTATGACAATAGAAGCATTCTTCCTTACTCACCAGTTGCCTCGCTATCTTTGTTGCCTTTTCTTTTCCCTTCGTATCCACTTTACTAACACCGCCCCTTGGTTTGGCGGGGGCTTTCTTCTTCTTTCCCTTGGCTTTCGCCTTGGACTTAGAAGAGGAAGATCCTCCTACAAACAAAGTGGATGTATCCCTACTTTTCTGTAGGGTGCCCTCTGCACTCCTCAGCATGTTGAGGAGCTCCGGAAGTTCAACTTCTTTTCCTTGTAAGTTAAAGTTCAAGATGAACTGGGCGTAAGTGGAAGGAAGGGACTGGAGAATCAAGTCCGTATACAGCTCGTTCTCTAACGTAGTTCCAAGGTCCGCGAGCTCCTCAATGAAGCCAATCATCTTAAGCACGTGTTCCGTTACCGATGATCCGATGGCCAACCTTGCTAAAAATAGCTTCTTCGACACTTCGTATCTTGCGATACGAGATTGCTCTCCATACTGTTCTTTTGTATGGAGAAATATGGATTCGAGGTCCATATTCTCGTGCCTTCTCTGATGTTCATTGTCCATAGAGGCAAGCACGAGAAACTTGGCCTTCGCGCAATCGATCTCCCAAGTCTTACGGATTTTCTTATCCGCGACGCTGGAGGTGGGACCTGGGACAGGGGGAGCTGGTAAGAAGATACCCCAGCTTGTCGTAAGTGATTGCCATTTTGACATTCCTGAGCCAATCTTTGTAGTTTGGCCCTGTCAGTATGTTTTTATCTAGAAGTAACTTAAGTCCAGTCATGTCGATTGGTTGCTGCAATTAGGAGAGAGAGAAGAAACACTCAGCATGATGCTCTTGCAAGTTTAGAGTGGTTTTTAGTTTGTCTAAACAGGATGGCTCCCACTGTATCTCGAATTCCTCCTCAAACCAAAAAGGAAGAATTAGTCGGAATCAATCTCACCGTACAATACTTGTTTAACCGTTCAGCCAGGCCAGTGTTGGTACTTCGAGGGAGGCTTTCCAACGCTTTCGCGAAGTTACTTAATTAAATAACCTCTTTTCCCTGGGGGCGTAGCCCCGCTAACACCTTTCTAGACACCTACTTGGTTTATAGCATTGATCGTTAAGTGAGAAATTTCCCGAGGAGTAGCATATACTCACAGTAGGATCGGGATCCAAATATCATTGCGTAACAAAACTGAAGGAATCCTACCAGAATCATCATACTCCAAATGGTATGCAACGCTAGCAAGTTTCAGTACTTATGAAACTCCCGATGTGGATTTTTGCCCCATGCTCTTATGACCTTGACTTTAGCCAACAAATCATAAGTCACATGTCAAGTTCTACCCGTCATTCTCCAGGTAAATTTGAACCCACCCGTACCTACCCTTGACTTTGGCCGACAAGGCAGTACGACTGTTCCAAACCAACGCATCTATCTATGCTACACATGAATACCCAATAGCTACCAATCACTATGCCTTGACTTTAGCCAACAAACATAGCTTGAATACTATTGACTATTCATGTGAAACGACGGAGGGCTACGAATGGTTTTGGCAAAACCGTGAACATAGTGAACTTGATATAATCGATGGAACGAGATAGCTTTTAAAAGGAGTGGCTCAAGCTCCGCATTTAAAATTTGGTTTTTGAAATGAACCGAGTGGTTTTGAAAGTGTTCCAATGACTTTTACTTGGTTTATTTTCTTGCATTAGTTCTTTTAATGCGTCCCATCATTTAATCCTACCATTGCAGAAAACAACCAAAATATGACGTACGCTTATGCCATTCGCATTCGCCACGGGGCCCCGTCATTACCCGTTAGGTTACTTAACTAACGACAGAGCGGGGGCTAGGCTAGCGCGGCTGAAAAACATAAGCAACGCCTAAATAATATCATATATAGATATATTGCAATGATAGCCATTTCAGATCACAGATGAACACATTGGATATACTAGGAATCCGCAATTCGTACGAGCCTGTAACGAAAAGCGAATTACACGGTCACGGTGAATAGCCAATACCCCACCCAAGACCCCTACGGGTGCGGCAAACTACCCGCCAAATATCCGAAGTGGAGCAACCTCCCTCAACGACGTGAATAGGCCACTCAGCACTTCGAGATACCCGGTAGTTTGTGCACCCCACCATGGGTCTATCCTAGGAGCAAAAACAGTAAAAAGAAATTATACAATGACGGCTATAATCCCGACCCGGTTGTGTGGCCAAACAAATAATATTACATCAATTTACAAATTTTACATGAATTGAAAGAAAAGAAAACTCTCGTCTCACAACCCACGGCTATTCACCTGCGACATTCCAATGAATTCATATACACATACCAGCAACATTACAGATCATAGATTTGTATAACCCCCACTAGTCGACATAAAGCGATTAGCTGACGTTCAATACAAATATCACATCACAGATATAAACCCGTTAGCCTTAGTCTTTTGAAGTTCGATAAAAATATGGATTTTCAAGCCACAAAAACAAATTTTTCTTTCTGGAAAACCTGGGCAGAAAAAACATATTGTAAAAATCCCAAAATACCCTCAGAAACACACTACAAGAAATTTGAGCCACGACCGACTCAACTCGGTCGCGGATCCGCTGCAGGAGCGTGCTCCCGCCGCGGTTTCCTGCCGCGGTTCTGCGGCGCTTTGAACGGTTCTCTGGACCAAATTTCTTGAGTGTCTTTTAAAAAGCCTGAGTCGATTTTTGGAGTATGATTTATCAATTTTTGAACAGAATACATAATCGACAGAAACTTGATTTTCCGGGTGTTTTTCGTGAATTTTTCTTCGATCGAACTTCTACTTACATTGCTAACATGTTAGATAGTATTTAACTAGGCTCTGATACCACTGTAAGTCCATGCTACCTCTCCCGGTACTTACGGGCTAGCGGAATTGGTGTAAAACGATTTTTCTAGAGGTGGTAACATGGACTACAAATACGGATCTTTGTTAAACAATCTACCTAACAGCCTAAGTAGGAGTTGTTTACCTACTCGGTTAGGGGGTTATACCTTTCTTGAACTCCTTCGTCCTCAACTCTTGTGGTGTACGGACCGGCCTCCCCTCGTCGTCTTCTCACGCCGAAGATGGATCCACCCGAAAACTTCTACCTTTGGCTTCTTCTTCGAACTTTGAAGAAACTAGAACACTTGGCTTGCTAGGCCTTATGAACTAGGATGAGTAGAGAATTGTTTTGGTGTTTTTATCTCTAAGGCAATGAATCTCAACACATGAGAATGGTTTGCCTTGAGCCAGAGAGACCAAGAGGAAGAGGGAGAGCTTGAGCAAGTGATGGCAAGAGAGAGAAATGAAATGAGAGAATGAGTGATCCTTTTGCCATCCTTGCTCTCATTATCCAAAATCATCATCATAACAAGTAATGATAATTGAGTATATTGTAAAGGTTATTATCATGACAAATGACACTATCATTTCTTGCATTAAATGCAAATGGTGAACAAAATAAGCAAGCATAAGTCAATGCAACCAAATGATGGCCATTGTCATGATGGTGGTCAACAAGTCCAACCTAGTTAACCGGTCAACAAAAGTCAACAAGTCAACTAGGTCAACATTTCAACCCTAACCATGTCACTATAATACTCAATTAATATTATTGTTAATCATATTTCTTAATCTTATTAGGGTTTGACAAAAGTCAACAGTCAGCAACCCTAATGAGAATCCTCTGCCTCTGTCTCTGTCAACTGTGCATACACACCCGTATCCGCGTTCCGGGGAACACGAATACAAACGAGATAAAACCAATCCCAAAACGTATACTAGGATCTGGCTTAAACCAAAGCCCGCTAGTAATAACTGCCCGGTCAGTAAACGTGCACAAGTGCACGGATGTGACCGAACCCTGTCGCAAAACCATGCGACCTGTCGTAAAACCATGCGATCTCTACTCTTTTGCCTAAAGGCAAATAGCTCTCTGTGTGGGACTCTAAAGACTCGACACTACGCTGGCAGTGGGTTTAACCACAGACCGCAAGCGGCACTAGCTGTGCGTAACGGCCCCCAGGTAGATGCCGATAAGAAGACGGACGAGGTAAAACCCATCTGAACCCCTACTGAGCCTGAATGTGACAATCTCCGTACAGTCCGGTCTGTTCGTCTGATACATCGCATGACGGGCCTAGGGGGCGGTAAACGTCAGTTCCCTAATAGCGGTACAAGTCGTGTCGGAGTGTAGCCCAGAACACCCTGAGATAACACTGGTAACCTACCAGTATATCTCGCTTGCCCTGGCCAGGGACTACTTGTGTAATGGCTCTCCTAGACACAGCGCGATGTCAACCCCCAATACCGGGAGAGACGAATCCTGTCTAACCGTCACTGCCTCCAAGTACTTCGGGACTGCACCCAACTACTACCTGTTTGCACGACTCCTTTGAGCCGTGGTAGGGTAGTAATCAAAATACAGTGGGAACACACTCGAGGCGAAGTGACAGTGTCAAGTCAGCGGACTAAGCTGTACTCATGTCACCTGGGAACTGATAACCGACGATAGGTATAGTACCAACCAATCAGTTCCTGAAGAGTCCTGTCCAGTGTACTCGTAACCTAACGAGCACCCGCATACTATCTCAAGTACGACGTACTGACGGCTGTAGGACGGACCGTCTCCCCTGCTGGGATGAGAAGCGCATACGCTAGTCTACTCCGGAGTATCGATGCCCTGTCTCGATAGTCCTACGACTAGGGACCTGTATAAGTATGTACTTGTGGATTACCCAGCCCCCACGAGTGTGACTGCCATCACAACGCTGGTAATCAAGCAAAGATCCTAAGGGTTCTACTAATATATATAAGCAATATGCTAAAAGAAACACATGCACATATTAAAGTAGAAACAAACCAAGTAGCATACTACCATTTTGCGCAAGATTGTCAATACATGGTGAATATCCTAAGCTTCCATCAAGTAATATACAAACTAGTATGATACAGTAATGGCCTCTAGGGCATATACACTAACAACTATCATCATTATCGCTCTGGAAGCTGGAGTCGGTAAAGCCCTCCATTTGGAGATCTCCGTTACTGTACACCAAGAACATTTCTTTAGTTCTCCTCCAGTACTTCAGAATGTTCTTCACAGCAGTCCAGTGTTTCTCCCCTGGATTGGATTGATACCTGCTTACTGCACTCAGTGCATAAGCTACATCTGGGCGAGTATACAGCATCGCATACATTATAGATCATACCGCCGAAGTGTAGGCTATAATGCTCATGCGAGCCCTCTCCTCATCAGTCTTTGGAGACATCTCTTTGGAGAGGGTGATCCTGTGACAAGTGGGTAAATTACCTCACTTGGAATCTTCCATACTAAATCTCTTTAGTATGGTGTCAATGTATCTCGATTGGGACAATCCCAAAAATTTCTTAGATCTATCTCTATAGATCTTAATATCCAGAATGTCCGAGGCATCGACCGGGTCTTTCATGGAGAACCTCTGCGATAAGAATAGTTTGACCGATTGTAGCATAGGAATATCATTTCCTATCAAGAGAATGCCGTCCACGTATGTTCTCCGCCGAATGATGCGACCGGGACGTTGGGACGTCAGGCCTGAAATTCGAGGGCAGATGCTAATTGGTGCTATCCGTCCACTTCCCCGAAGATGCCAAGTTGATTTATAGCACCGTGTATCGAAGGTTTAAATGGATGCGGCCGATTCAGCAGACTTCGTCAGATTCCCCCTCGTTTGAGGGTTTTTTTATTATGGAGACGCTCTTCCCTGCAGGCGCAAGCCCCTGCAGTTAATTACGCTACCGCATCGCTGTAGCAACTTTCTCCTTCTCCATATGGTCACTTCGTGTCGTGTGTGTTTGTTTTGTTTTTGGTTGCCCATGGATTGTATACGGAGACTAATTTATGTTGTCGCCCGTAGGGCGTGGATTAGTCCAAATCCGTATCCTCTTAGATTTGGGTTTAGGGGTTGGGTTTAAGGATACGTTAGCCTCATTTGAGACTAAGATTAACTTAAACGTTTGTTAAGGATACGTTAGTCTAATTTTAGACTAAGATCAACTTAACGGGATCGTTTAAATCCAAAAAAAGAGCATTTAGACTCTATTGTTTAGTTTAGGGACATTGCGGTCGATTAGTTTAAGAACATTACGGTCCAACGTTAGTTTAAGGACGTTTCGGTCCAGGTTAAGGACATTATAGTCCATGGGTTTTTAAAGGACCCCACAGTCCAAGGTTAAGGACATCGTAGTCCGTGGGCTTAAGGACCCCACAGTCCGAGGTTAAGGATATCATAGTCCGTGAGTTTAAGGACCCCACAGTCCGTAGTTTAAAGACGTCATAGTTTATAAAGTTTAAGGACATCATAGTCCATGAGTTTAAGGACCCCACAGTCCGTGAAATGTGTGGTTGTCGGGACCCGTCACCTCTCTGAAGACGTTGAAGGATTACAACGACAGATATCAGAGGAGTAAAGAGATGTACCCTCGAACCGGTGTGAGTTTGTTGAAAAATCTGTAGTCTAATTTAGGGCTAAGATCTGTTGAAATATTTATGAGCAGATGGGCTCAATTAAATATAGGTTGAGGACTTATAGCCAATCTTGGGCTAAGTCGAATCAAATTAAAATGTTTGACATTTTATTTAGGGTTGTTGAGCTTTTATTTGGGCTTGACCCTTTTAATAATGCCGAGCATTATATCTTGACAAAAAATTTTGTCTTGTATTGAATGCAGAGCATTCATCAGAGCTCTGGCTTATTAAAGAACAATTTATGTTCTGTCAGCGCAACACGTGGCGCGCCAAATGCTTTGCGCTAGTCAAAGAGCACAGTGCGCTTCTGCCAAATAGCATACATGTGAAGGACACGTGTCGCGCTTGGCGCTAAGCCCCAGATGATGGGCGCATTGCACCAGTTTATGAGCGCTAACCGCTAGTCCATGAGCGCATTGCGCTTTCAATTTCGTGGCACACACGTGAGTGACACGTGGTGCGCTTAGCACTGAGCGCCAGCCATGAGCGCGGTACGCTATTTCAGAAGCGCAGAGCGCAAGTTATTTAGTTGGCGCATACGTGGTTGACACGTGGCGCATTTGGCGCTGAGCGCCGATCCAAGGAGCGCAGAAGTGCAATTCAAGAGCGCAAGGCGCATTTCATGAGCGCAAAGCTCATTTGATCAATTTTATGATCTGTAAAAAAATTTATGTTCTTTTAAAAGAGAGTTTGTCTCAAGATTCAAGAACAATAGTTCTTATTTTTGAAAGGGCTATGCCTTTATAGATCCATGATCTTTAAGAAAATTTAATAATTTTCTCCCCCTTTATGATGAGATGTTCATGATCTCAGAAAGATAATTTGTCTTATAGATCTATGGTCTGTGAACAAAATAAATACTTCTTTGTTTTTATGATGAGATCGTTTGATCATTTTATAAAAGACCTTGGTCTTTGTAGATCTATGATCTTTTTTAAGAAGATAATTCTTCTTTTTAAGAGATGATTTCATCTCTGTATTCATCATTCATCATCTTTACCTTGAAGAAGTATCTTCTGGCAAGAGCTTGCTCTTTATCTTTGAGTTTCTCAAAGTTTATGGAGGGGATTCTCTATCTCAGACTTGAAGTCTTGGGGCCTTTATATAGGGCAAGTTGATTTATTGAATCAGTTAAAGAGATCTTTCTCTGATTGATTTGGGGATGTTTCCCACCGTTGGATCTTTAATCGTAAGGCTTCTGTTTTACAGAAGGCAATCTTCTTGTTTTTAACAAGATTGAAAGAAAATCCTTCCATAACAGAATTTTAATTCTGATTAATGATTTATCATTATTTATTAGATCTTTTGATCTAAGGGTGGGGAATTTTTAATTGCAGCGCTGGCGCACCCGTGCTTTGCACATGGTGCGCTGCTCAGAGCGCAGCGCACTTTGCGCTAGCGCATCTGTGTTTGACACGTGGTGCGCTGCTCAGAGCGCAGCGCAGCCTACGTTAGCACACCCGTGTTTGACATGTGGCGCGTAACGCGCCCAGCGCTAGCGCACACATGGTGCACTGCCTAGGGCGCAACGCACTTTGCGCTAGCGCATCCGTGTTTGACACGTGGCGCGCAGAGCGCTCAGCGCTAGCGCACACATAGTGCACTGCCTAGGGCGCATCACACCTGGCGCTAGCGCATCCGTATTTGACAAGTGGCGCGCAACACGCCTAGCGCTGGATCTGAAGCGTTGCTTCAATTTTTGAAATTCGAATTTCAAACAGAGCTTTGCTCTGATTGGGGGAAACAAATGCCCACCCACCATTGCGCTCACGTGGCCTATACATGAGTGCAGCGGTGGCAGCATCTGCGCCCTTGGATCAACTCAGAAGTTGAAGAGGCGTTTCAATACCTATAAATAGGACCTTTGGTCCCTTAGATGATTTTCATCTTCTTCTTTGAGAAATTTTATTCAGAGCATTGCTCTTCAGTTTAAGAACTTTTCAAGAGTAAAAATACTGTCAAAACTTAGGTAAAGTTTAAAACTTTTAATAAACTAGGGTTTTACCCATTAACAGAGCCTTACTCTTCATAGATCTTTGATCTAAAGAAAACCCTTTTAGGGTTTCATTAATAGAGCTTTGCTCTCTTCAGATCATGAACCCATAGATCTAAGGAGATCTTTTCTTGGGGCTTCTTAGCCCATGAACAGAGCTCTGCTCTTTTGATAACACGTAGATTTTTTTTAATCTCTTGTGAAGAACTCTTAAGAGTTTGTTCATGGATCTTAAAGATCCCAGAATTTTTTTTTATTCATAAAAATCGATTTTAATTAATTCTTTTCTGATGGATTTTTCCATCATCATTACAGAGCCAGGCTCTTGAGGAATTTTATTCCTTTATGATCAGAGTTTGATAAGTGTCACTCTGTCATAGTGCATTGCTCTCAAAGGGAAATTTTATCCTTTTTCCGAGGGATCTCTCATTTAATGAGAATTTTCTTGAGGATTTCCTCATTTAATTAACAGTCTCATCCAATGATGAGACTGTTTTATTAATTATTAATTAATGAATTGTCAACTAGATTTTATGGGCCCCCTTTGGTCCCTCTCCACTGCATTGCAGTGTGATACAAATTTTAAAGTACCAAGTGTCAGAATTTAAAATTAAATTATAGCACTGACAGTTGACTTCTGTCCTTTTTTTTTGCAGGCGACATGTCTTTCGATACTTTGTTTCCGTTTGTCCGTTCAGAGGGAGGATTCCATGAGGCGCCTGTGGACCGGGAGGTTCTCGCGCTCATCAAAGACCATGGCCCGGAACACAAAAATCTTCACTTGTGGGGTAAATGGTATGACCAGATTATCAGAACCCGCCGGAGCTTTTCTTGTGCGACGCCTTCGGAGCCTATCTCGGCGATCCCGTATGCAGATGCACCCCCGGTGAACTATGCCATGGAGGTGGTTAATTGGACTTCGGATGGTCTCCTTCAGCCTTCGATCGCCGCAGTACCCGTGCAGCCGGCGGCGGCTTTGGATACCCTAGGACGGCGCATATGTCAGGGCGAGTCGCGCTCTTGGGGACAGCCCTGCAACATCGGGCTAACTCCCCGTCATCCGGCCGGGTACTTGCAGTGGGCCCGGTACATGTTGTAGGCGAAGAAATCGCATCTGCTAAAGCTCGGCTTATACCTTGCGGTCTACGCTTCCTTGTTCCAGTATTCTGCACCTCCCACATGGTGGATCAAGGCGTTTTTGGAGCAGTGGAACATCCCGACCCATACCTTCCTCTTATTGGATAGAGAGGTCTCCATTTCCTTGGAAGAATTCACCGAGCTTTCTGGTTTACCAGTTAGGGGTAGCACTACGAGGAGCTGCTTCCTCCGGATGAATACATTTTTGCCACCAAGCCAGTGGTGATGGGCCTCACCCCGGAGAACGCTATTCAGCACCAGTTCCCGAGTCTGATAAAGGTGTTGAACATGTATGAGAGCCTCTTCCTTGAATCTGGAGGCCGAGGGGTCAGCTCTGCGGACTTCATTGCCCGTTTTCTTCGCCCGGAAATTTTATCGCGACAAGGCGAAAAGTTTGCTAAACTTGATGATCCCTTCGGCTTTAGCTTGGACCGTCGGCCGATACTGGAAGCTGATCAGAAAGATTTCTTCCTTCCTGACGTCACGATCGTCCCTCTGTCAGAAATCGCCGCTCCAGGCATTGATGAGGAAGCGTTTTTTCTTGGGTTTCTTGGGTTATGGTTGAGCTGGTTTGCGCTTCTTATGCATCCTCGTTTCATGAGGCCTTCCATCTTCTACCCCGCGCATCGCATGATTGCTGGAATAAAGTGGCCATCGGGATCGCCGGGTTAGCCCACCTATATCACGGTCTTAGCTTAACGGCGGATACCACTGATCCCGGGGTGCATCCTGCCAGCTTCCCGATGCATTACTTCACTTCATGGATGGAGCTGCACGTGCTTGGGGTCTTTGGCATCCACAAAAGATCTTCTTTTTATGACAGATGCAAGTTTCCACGGATAATGCGGCTGGTTGACACCTCCATCGTGAGTCCGTCACCACGGGAAGCTAGGGGCTTGCTCCTCCATCCGCGCACGGTTGGAGATGGTATGTCTTTCACAGACAAAGTCTTGACCATCGGCCAAGAAACTTCAAAGGCGGTGTTGCCATTGCGAGACGTTTTTAAAGACGGGGCCTCCATGTTGAAAGCCCGGGAGATTCTTCATTTCTACTCCATCAGGCCGGGCTTTCTTGTATTCAGGCAAAATGATGCGGCGCTATTCATGAGATACAACCCACATCGCTTTCCCCAGCAGCTGAGTTACAATCAGGGAGTCCCGCTGAAGGCTTTCTTGGTAGAACCTGCTACCATCGAAGAGGGAATGCAGGGCACGCTGCATCATTTCATGCGCTTGAATACGGGGTCTCACTTCTTTATCAGTGAACCGAGTTGTGTCCCGAAGCCCTTAATGTGCACGTGGCCTGGTACCAACATGCAATGGGCGCTGTTATCGGGGAGGAGAAGCGACTGCTACTCGACCGCAAGGGTGCACCCCCTACTGGTGATCGAAACGTCACCTTGAAGCGACGGACCATTGTCCTCCCTCCGCTAAGAGAAGCTATCGTGATTGAAGTCCCCCACGACAGGCCTGAGCTACCGGTGCCCTGTGCTCCCGTGGAGACGGTGGATGTACTACCAGTGCCCCGTGCTCCCGTGGAAAAGGTAAATGTAGCTTCGCCTAAGTCTGGCATGGGCTCAGACATCGAGACTCGTCGCCCCAAAGTGCCCACCAAGCGTAAGCTTGTGCTGGCTGCAACTGGAGCTCACTCGCAGAAGAGGAAGAAGAAGTCGATCCTCTCTGTAGACGCTATACTCGGCCTGGAGCCTCATGCTCCTTATAGCGAAGGCTTGGGCGAATATGGGACCAATGAGGGTCTATTCATAGCGCCGGAAGATACTGATCTGGAGGCTGCTATTGCAGCTTCTGTGCGATCAGCAAGCCACAAAGCGGAAATGGCCATCCTTGCGCAATCAAGTAAGTATAAGCCGTAACATCTGTTATTGCATTACATTTTTATTATCATATTTTGACTGACATTTTTCCTTCTGTAACAGGCTTTTCCACTGAAGAGGCTCTAGCGGCTTCCCTTAAGACCTTTGAGGAGGAGGAGAGGACTCGCGCTTTGTTAGGAGTTGGTATATCTCGGCTCATTGAATCTTTATTCTCCTTTCTTATGGACAATCTAACCCCTTCTTTATCTTATCGCAGGGACAATAATGCCAATCCCGCAAGGTGATGCGGAGATGCTTCCCGGGCCAGCCAACGAAGTCCCGGCCTCCTCGGCACTGCCGAAAGAGGCCTTACTCAAACGACTGATGACGGATGCCTTGACGGCTCCAGAGGTAACCCTTAGCGCGGACGATGACGTCCTATTGATGGAGGCATCTAGAAGATCCGCTCTGACGGCCCGAGCGGAAAGGAAGCGCAGAATGCGTGCGACAAGGGAGCGTAGTGCTGCCTTGGCCGCGGGTGCAGGTTCGAGCACAGCTACCACTGCCCTTACTCCTTTAGAGGATGCCCCGGCTGCCTTGTCCACCGCTCACAGATAGGCAGCACGTGCCTCTCGAGAAGCAATCGGAAGACCAACTCAAGGTAACGTGACGTTGGCTTCTTTCATCAAAGTTTTAACTTTCAGGTTCTCATATATCCTATCTTGCAGGGATAAGTCTTGCCAAAGAAGTGGTGGAAACCACTGAGCCTAAGGTAGCGGTAGAGAAGATAGCCGCGATCGCCGATCCTGAGGCAGCGGTAGACGAGGTGGCTATAATTGCCGAGCTCGAGGTAGCAGTGGGTGAGATGGCTACCACTGCCGAGCCCGAGGTAGCGGTGGACGAGATGGCTACAACCGCCGAGCCCGAGGTAGTCACTCTTTTTCAGGAGTCGGGCACTGCCCCAATCGTCGCTTTTTCCCCTTGTGGCTCCTTGCCGTTGCCGGGCGCTGCGAGTAAGATGATTCTCATGGAGTCAGGGGATGAAGCCACGGGCGGTGAAACCATTCCGATGGAGGATGGTGAATCATTCACTGCATCAAGTGATGCCTTTGTCGCGGTTCCAACCGGCGACTCACCAGGTAGACTTTGGGTCATTGCTTTTCTTTTTATTCTGCAATCCCTTTCAATCTTTCCTGACAGTATTTATCTCGTTTCTAATGCAGGCGTGGTGTGCGTTGAGGTTGCGCTACCCGAGGCAGTGCCATCAGTTACCGTTTTGACGGTGACCATTCCTCTACCTTCTCTTGTACCATCTCAGATGTTGGAAGGTGCGGATTTGTGACCCATCAGTTTTATTTCTAGGCTGTATAATTTATGTACTGCCATTGCATTACTGCGTCCTTGCAGGAGTCCTTTTTGATCACCTGTATCAGGTGCTACACCCACACTTCTCTTTCCAGTCAGAGATTAGTCCGCCCGCTGGTGTTGGTGAGTATCTTTTCTAACCGACGTCCTTTCTTTAACGGACAGTCACACTATTGCTAATTCTTCTTTGCATTTGTTGTAGCCTTACAAATTGAAGGAGGGGACGAGGGTACCTGTTTCCCCCAATCAGAGCAAGGCTCTGTTTGAATTTCAAAAATTCAAAAATTGAAGTAACGCTTCAAATCCCGTGCGCTGCGCGCAACGCCCCACGTGTCAGAAGCTGATACGTCAGCGCAGCGCCGAAGGTAGAGCGTCCAATCAGAGCAAGGCTCTATTTAAAACAAAATTAAAGGAAGCAACGCTTCAGATGATTTGCACTCTGCGCTGCGCGACACGTGGCAGCGCAGTTGCGCTAGCGCAGTCGCTCTGCGCTGCGCGACACGTGGCAGCCGCAGGTGCGTTTGCGCCAAACAGAATCAAAATTCTGAAAGATCTTTCTCAATCTTGTTAAAAACAAGAAGATTGCCTTCTGTAAAACAGAAGCCCTTGGATCAAAGATCCAACGGTGGGGAAAATTCCCCAAATCACTCAAAGAAAGATCTCTTTAACAAACTTAACAAGTCTGTGGGCACTATATAAAAACCCCCAGACCCCAATTCAAAACGGATCGACATCAAGAACTTCAGAAAAAACAGCAAAAAAAGAGAAAGCTCTGAAGAACTTTGAAGAACTCAAGAAAAAGGTAAAAACCTTTATGAAAAAGAAGAAGAATTTCTTCTGAATAGATCATTGATCTAAGAACAAGATCAATGATCTTCAATAAAAAGAAAAATAAATAATAACAGTGCCTTGCACTTTTTTATGAACCACTGGTTCTTTGAAAACAAGATTAAAACTTGTTTTCTCTGATCTAAAATTGATCAAAATATAAAACAGTGCCCTGCACTTGCAAAATTGGCACTGTTGCTCTCTTAGGTTGGCGCAAGCCGTCAGAGAGCGCCACGTGTCAGCTCCAGAATCATTTACGCTATGCGCTTTTAAAATAGAGCGTTGCTCTCTGAAACTGGCGCAACTCACCAGAGTGCGCCACGTGTCAGCAGCGCAACAGCGCAGCGCACTGACACAGCACACTGCGCTGTTGCGCTTGCGCTCACCAGAGCGTGACACGTGTCACCTCCACATGCACTTGCGCTCATTAATTGGCGCAAAGCGCTTGACAAGCCACTGTCAGATAATTAATGCATTGCATTAATTGCAGAAGGGCCAAGCCTAATTAAAAAAGGCCTAACAGGCCTAATAAATGCTATGCATTATTTTTAAAAAGGGCAGAGCCCAAACAAGGGTCTGTCAGACCAGAACAGATGCTGTGCATCATTTAAAAGGGGTAGAGCCCAAATAAAGGTCCAACAGAGACCAAGATTAATGCTGTGCATTATCAAACATGGGCAAAGCCCTAGCACGAGCCTAATAGGCCAAAGATCAAGAAAAACGTTGAACATTTTCAACTGGACTTAGCCCAATTATGGTCGTAAGTCCTCAAATTAAATTGACTGAGCACGGCTGCTCTCCTAAATCAATTTACACTTGGTCCAAGGGTACATCTCTGAACTCCTCTGACACCTATCATTGTAATCATTCAACGACGTCAGAGAGGTGACGGGTCCCAACGGCCATACATGCCATGGACCGTAATGTCCTTAAACTACCAATGGACCACTACGTCCCTA
The DNA here is from genome assembly GCA_030015575.1 of Agapanthus africanus. Classification (NCBI taxonomy): domain Eukaryota; kingdom Viridiplantae; phylum Streptophyta; class Magnoliopsida; order Asparagales; family Amaryllidaceae; genus Agapanthus; species Agapanthus africanus. The sequence goes on from JASDDO010000014.1 coordinate 222,057,812, forward strand.
AATTGGAACAACAGAGCTCCCAAATGCTCTTTTGACGGATCTAAACGATCCTATTTAAGTTGATCTTAGTCTCAAATATGGCTAATGTATCCTTAAACATTCAAACAGACTTTAGTCCCAAATTGGACTATAAGACCGCCAATCAACTTTGGTTCAAGGGTACATCTCCGAACTCCTCTGACACCTATCGTTGTAATCCTTCAACGACGTCAGAGAGGTGAGGGGTCCCGACGGCCATAAATAACATGGACCACCATGTCCCTAAACTGGAACAATAGAGCCCTCAAATGCTCTTTTGTCGGATCTAAACGATCCCGTTATGTCGATCTTAGTCTCAAATCAGACTAACGTGTCCTTAACAAGCGTTTAAGTTGATCTTAGCCTCAAAAATGGCTAACGTATCCTTAAACTAAAACCCCAAACCCAAATCTAAGTAATTACGGATTTGGACTAATCCACGTCCTACGGGCGACGACATAAATTAGTCTCCGTATACAATCCACGGGCAACCACAAATAAAACAAACAACCACGACACGAAGTGAAAATTCTGGAGAAGGAGAAAGTTGTTACCGCGATGCGGTAGCGTAATTAACTGCAGGGGCTTGCGCCTGCAGGGAAGAACGTCCCCACAATCAAAAAACCCCTCAAGCGAGGGGGAATCTGACGAAGTCTGCTACATCGGCCGCATCCGTCTAAACCTCTGATATACGGCACCATAAATTAACTTGGCATCTTCGGAGAGGTGCACGGATAAAACCATATAGCATCTTCCCCGAATCTCAGGCAAGACGTCCCTGTCTTGGCCGCCATTCGAAGGGGAACAGTACCGTTGCGCCATCAGTACTCCCAGCTCTGTCCCCTGTTGCAGCCGGTATAGTAGACTCTATTGTTCGTGTATTTTCTTTATTTCTTGATCCGACATCTGACTATGATTTATTTTGCAGTAATCACGTCGACTCTAGCTCCATTGGAATCTCGCATCATTATGCTGGCAGGGCCCTTTTCTAGATGTCCATCTTCCAAAGACGCTGTGACCAGCCTGCGGATGTTGAGCGAATACGTCGAGGAGCTTGATGCGGAGGCCCCTACATTCGCTGCAGATTTTGCTGCCGAGATTAATCTAATGCTGGCGATGCTTGTGAACTTCCATAATGAAGGCGTCATCGAGTCTTGGGTTAATCACTGCAGGAAGATTGAGGCCTGCCTGCATGACCTTGAGCTTAGGCGTCCTGCTCCTGAGATTCTGGCCGTGAACTCCCAGCGGGCTACATGGGTTGAGCAAAGTGCCCTCTTCCTTCATCATTTCGAGCAAGAGGTGGTCCTCAAGCGAAAGGAACGTGAGGCGACTTCCGCTGAGTCGGCCCAATTGCGTGCCCAGGTCGAAGCGAACGCTGTGCAACTGAGAGCCGTCATTGACAATTTGCAGCGATGTATTTCGGACGGGCTGGCATTGAGGCGGAAACTCGACTTCATTGAGCGGGTTACGCAGAGTCGCGAAACTGCCCAACGGGAAATCGGTGAGAAGGTTTCATCATGCTTGCAGCAATGGGCTCGAATCAAAGCGGAGCTGGCTGCGGCGGCTGACCTTGAAAAGGAGTTGAGAGGAGTGCACGAGCAACTGGCTGACTTATTGAAAATGCCTCTTTCTCAGTAGCTGCCTTCGTATCAATTAAATACTTATAAACTTTGAATAACATGTATCCATTTTTTATCCTTTTATATGATGTATCTTGTATTCAATTGAGTTCATGAATAAAGACACACTTTTCTTATCTCCTATTGTCGTTTTCTTCTCTTTACTGTGTTGTTGGTATGTTACTCTAGCAAGTGTGGCCTGTAGATAATAAAGAACATTTCATCTTGAACTCTTCGAGAGGTAGTGATGGCTTAGGAAGCAGGTTCAGATGTGCTACCTAAGACTTTTCAACTTCATGAGCCGTGAGGGTCTCATAAACACTTTCTCCCTACGAGTCGAGAGAATCTCGTAGTTGTATTTTCTCCTTAGGAATCATGAAGTTTCCTAAGTGCGTTCTCCCTTATAAGTCGTAAGGATCTTATAAGAGAGTTTTCTTCCTTATGAGTCGAGAGGACCCATTAGTGTTTTAATGAGATTGAAGTTATCCGCATTTCACCGCGTCGAAAATTGCTTCGGGCGTTTCCCACGGGGTCAAGGTTAACTTTGGTTGTGTTCCACGGAGTCGTTGGGTGACGTATTTCCGCATGGGGTCATGTGGATGACGTGTTTCCGCGACGGGGTCATGTAGATGACGTATTTCCGAAACGGGGTCATGTGGATGACGTATTTCCGCGGCGGGGTCATGTGGATGACGTATTTCCGCGACGGGGTCATGTGGATGACGTACTTCCGAAACGGGGTCATGTAGATGACGTGTTTCCGCGACGGGGTCATATGGATGACGTATTTCCGTGACGGGGTCAGGTGGATGACGTATTTCCGTGACGGGGTCATATGGACGACGTATTTCCGCGACGGGATCATATGGATGACGTATTTCCACGACGGGGTCATGTGGATGACGTATTTCCATGACGGGGTCCTCTGGAGGACGTATTTCCATGACGGGGTTGTGTGGATGACGTATTTCCGCGACGGGGTCGTGTGGATGACATATTTCCATGACGGGGTCATATAGATGATGTATTTCCGCGACGGGGTCATGTGGATGACGTATTTCCGCGACGGGGTCGTGTGGATGACGTATTTCTGCGATGGGGTCGTGTAGATGACGTATTTCCGCGACGGGGTCGTGTGGATGACATATTTCCGCGAGGGGTCGTGTGGATGACGTATTTCCGCGACGGGGTCATGTGGATGACGTATTTTCGCAACGGGGTCATATGGATGACGTATTTCCGTGACGGGGTCATGTGGATGATGTATTTCCGCGACGGGGTCATTTGGATGACGTATTGTCTGTTGTAATGAGACGAATATCGAAGTGGTCTTCAGGTTGTCTGGGAACTATCGAGATTTGGAGTAGGGGCTTTGCCGTAGCTCCAGGGTTGATTGCAGCGTCTGAATCCTGCTGGAATGGGAAGGAACGCTGTCGATTATATCTAGGCTATCCCTGAACTGTCGAGATTTGGCTTCGTTTTCTGATGGAGCCTGGGGAGGGAAGGTGTGATTCCTTTTTTTTTGCGCCCCTGGATTGTATTAGGGATTGATGTGATATCACCTGTAGGGCATAAATTTCCTTTTTCTTTATTTCTTTCCGCGATGCTTTATCATTTCAGCTTTTATATCGCGAAGGTCGCGATTGCCCAATCATTTCGGCTATTTTTCGCGGCGCCCAATCATTTCGGCTATTTATTTTATTTTTATTCGCTGCTTTTTATTGCGAGCTGCCCAATCATTTCGGCTATTTTGCATGCATACATTCTTATTTGCTGATTTTGTTGCAAGTTGCCCCATCATTTCGGCTATTTTGTATGCATGTGTAGCTCGCTGGCTTGTTGCTGCAAGTTTGGAATTAGGCACCGATTTCGGCATCAGCACCGCTACAGCTGGAATATTGCTAGGAGCAAATCATCATTTGCCTCTGTCGATGACGAACAAAGGTGGCTTAGCAAACAGGGTTAAGATCCTGTCGACTAAGGTTTTTGACTTCATGAGCCGTAAAGGTCTCATAAAGGTATTTCTCCCTGCGAGTCGTGAGGATCTCGTAGGTGCGTTTTCTGCTTAGGAATCGTGAGGATTCTTAAGTGAATGGTCTCTTATAAGTCGTAAGGATCTTATAAGAGTATTTTCTCCTTATAAGTCGAGAAGACTTACAAGGGCTGTTCACTAAGTGAACATATCCCTAGTCATGGATGGGACTTTGTTACACAAATGTTTATTCGTGCCCGTGGATTGTACAAGGGCCAGTGAGCCGCTTGTAGGGCAGTATTGGAAGTTGTGGTGGCCGCTTAAGAACAGGTTCATATCCCTGTAGCTTAAGACTTTTGAATCTTATGAGCCGTGAGGGTTTCATAAGAGGGTTCTCCCTACGAGTCGTGAGGATCTCGTAAGTGTAATTTCTCCTTAGGAATCGTAGGGATCCCTAAGTGTGTTGTTCCCTTGTGAGTCGTAAGGATCTCACGCAGGTGGTTTCTCCTCACAAGGTCGAGAGGACCTTGCAAGTGTCTTTTAACGAGATTACGCCCTTTCGGGTTTTCACAAAAACTCGCCGGTAACCCTGCTGTTTTTACTCACGGAGCCCTTTCGGGTTTTCATCCGTGCCCTTTTTTCTTATGGACATACCGTTTTTTTCTTTTTCTTTCTTCTTTTTTTTATTCTTTTCTCTCTCTTTTTTGTATCAGCCTTAGGATGCTGCAGTCTACAGTAGTTTATCGACGTCTCGGTCAGCAGCTATTTTTAAGACATAGTGGTCCATCGTTAGTTTAAGGACGTTTCGGTCCGTTGTTAGTTTAAGTACGTTTCGGTCCGTTGTTAGTTTAAGAACTTTTCGGTTCGTTGTTAGTTTAAGGAATTTTTGGTCCGTTGTTAGTTTAAGGATTTTTCGGTCCGTTAGCCGGTTACTACTTGTAGAGTTCAGGCCTAGGAAGATAGCGAGCGGACATAGTCGTCGCCATCTATCATTGACATAGGCTGTGACTCGTCAGGCGTAGTACTTTTTCAGGAAGCGGCCATTTATTGGCCTGAAGGGCCTTTCGCTATGCATGTCCATGAGTAGATAAGCCCCACCCTGGTAGACCTTGTCTATGATATACGGGCCTTCATAGTTCGGCTCGAATTTCCCCCGTTTGGCACGATTGGGGATCATAGGTCTTTTGACCACTAGCACGAGTTCGCCTTGGCGGAATGTTCTCGGCCTAGTCAATCTTTCGTATGAGCGCGTCATCTTTTCTTTATAAGACTCCAGATTTTGCTGCGCCATGAGCCTGGTTTCATCAAGGGCATCGAGCTCCTCAAGCCGAAGGTGGGCATTTTCTCTGTCTGTTAGCTCGTAGTGAACCGCCACTCGTAGAGAAGGTAACTCTATCTCGAGGGGGAGTACCGCCTCTGTACCGAATATCAATGCATACGGCGTTGTGTTCGTGGTCGTTTTGAACGTAGTTCGATACGCCCAGAGAGCTTCATACAGTCTCTCATGCCAGTCCTTCTTATTTCGGGACACCGCCTTTTTTGCGATCTTCGTCAAGGTCTTGTTAAAAGCCTCAACTAGACCGTTAGCTCGGGGATTATAGACTGAAGAGTATCTCCAGTCTATGTTATGCTATTGTGCGAAGCGGCTGATCTTGTGGCTTCTGTAGGATGGCCCGTTGATCGCATGCTTTTAGCGTGTCGGATGTTCAAAGTTCGAAAGTATAACCGCGATCAGGACGGTGTCGCTATGCAGCTAGCCGGTTGAGCACGGGTCGATCCACAGGGAGATGGTTGTATGTCCGTTTGAGTTTTAGACGAGTCAATAAAGAATTTGTATGTGTTTGTTCAAACTAACCTATGTGTTTTATATGCAAGTATGAAGTTGTTAAGAAAAAGATATGAAATTGTAAGCTAAAGAAATCCGTACTCAAAACCTTTGAGCCGAGTCTTGACCAATTGAAGCTAGAGCAATCGGCAACAATGTGGATTAGGGGATTTAAGCACGGTATTCGTGGAATCCGGCTTATTTACCCTTGTCCTTCCGTTCTTGTCTCTTGCTTTCGCCTCCGGCCAAACCGAACGCAACCGGTCGCGGTTAGGAATCACCGTTACCTTGGTAGGGTAGGGTGCCTAACGGAGCGCTTGCGTAACGTTTGGGCGGAGTTCAATGGAAAATAACGGGAAAAGGAAATGAGCAAAGAAACATTAACTTACAATACCGTATTTATTCTTAACAACGATAATTACAATCATTCACAAAAAGAACCAAAAAGAGAGAACAAAAAGAACAAAGAAAAGAAAAGATTACAAGTAAGTAAGGGCATGGAATTTAAAGTGCAAGAAAGTAAAGCAAGGTAATAAAAAGCAAGAAAGAAATAAGCAATAAAAAGAACTAGAAACTAGAACTCAAGACAAGCATGGGATCAATAGCCAACCCTTAAACTTACAAGCTTAATCAAGAGGTTGCAAGATCAAGAGAAGGGTAAAGAACTCATGTGAAATGAAGCACTAATTCCATAAGAAGATACAACTCTTGAGATCAATAACAAACCCTTAAACTTTCAAGCTCAATGAAGAGGTTGAAAGATCAAGAGAAAGCAAGAATCTCAAGGGAAAGCTAAACAAAAGAATGATACAAACACCCTCATCTTCATTTCATCATCCACTCAAAAAAGCTCTCACTACAATTTTCATGGAGGAAAGAATGAAGAAGAAGAAGAAGACTAAACTACACTAAATCCTACAAAAGAGGCATAAGAAGTTAACTCCCCCAAAAGCTTGGCAAGTTCTGGGGTATTTATAGGAAGGGAACTGGAAACCTAGGGCAAGAATCTGGCTCAATATGAATTCCCCAAACTACCCCTGAAAAACGACACAGAGAGGAGACCATATGGCCGCGGTTCCACGGCCTAGACCCACTATTGGCCGCGGAACCGCGGCCATCTTGATGAGTTGGGTCATGGATTTTGTGTGCTTCCCTGGTTTCATGTTTCCTCGTGTTTGCCAACTTTAAACTGCACAAAATCTTCCAGAATATCTTCAGATTTCTTAGTCCAAGATTGCATTATTTTCTTCACTTTTGACTTCTATCTCTCTCGAGCTCCGCGCACCCCTTGATTCTTGTGCAGCCCCCCTCGATTCTTGTGCAGCCCCCTCGTGCTCTGTGCTTGTCCGAGACATGAATAACCACTGGCATATGTCTTGTCTCTGGAACTGGTACTCGGTACTGGACGGATATGGATGACCGGAACCCGGTTTTATCTGCTGTCAACAGATGTTCTGCTTTTGGTGTAACTGTGGAGACTTTATCTTGATTTGCAATATTTGTACTGGAAACCTGTAATCTGTAAATATGTAACAAACACGGATTAAAAGCACCTACCTATAAACACACGAGCGTAAGAATGGGCGGTATAAAATGCAATATTCTGTTATGAACAAATACCCCCAAACTTAACTTTTGCTTGTCTCGAGCAAAACCAATTATTCACAAAAATAAAATCCTAACGCACTTTCGCAGGGAACGCGATTGCACTGAGCACGTGCAACAAGCCGTTAAACCTCTAGGTGTCCCTAGTAGGAGGAGTGTTGTCTCCTGAGGGTTTTCAGCGGATTACACCCACAAAATCCCGTCAAGCTAGTGTCATAAGTTAACATCGACTCTACTCCTACAGTTTAGTATTTACGTTAGAAACTCTATCATCCTAATTTAGAAATATCCAACCCTTATTTTTCACACCTCCTATCTATTTAACCTTGGATCTCCTGAGTTTTCCTTCTAAAGTGCGGCCTCAAATCAAGGATTTTTATCAACTTTACAGAAAACACAAGTCTTATTCTTTATTTCTATCTTTTATCCAAACATCGATTGTATACCCCTACGTGTGTGTATATTTGCACCCCTACACTCAAGAATTCAATTCAAGCTATAATACCCTTGCCCTAATACCTAATACTACTTCTTTTCATTAAGGATGGACGGATTTGCTCACACACCTTTCATGCGACTATTAATGCTTCTTGAGGCACTAACGACCAATTACTGAATGTGTGAACTTTAAATCGTAAATAGCAGTTTCCAGGTCTTGACTTTATTCTATTTTTTCTTTTTCTTTTTCTTTTTCTTTTTCTTTTTTCTTTTTCAAGACCGGATATATTTTTCAATATGCTCTTTTGGTGTTTAGCTTTAAATACTGTTTTTTCTTTCATACTAGGCTTTCAGGCAAGAGTATTTCTAGGTATCCTCTACTATCCCAAGTTTCAAGGTGCATGTAAGTGCAGTTTGTAGGGTATGTACTTTCTAAATTTGAACTCAAGAAAAGAAACTATTTTTCAGACTTATCCTCCAGTAAAGCTTCAATATTTTCCCTTCTTCTTGACTTAACTCAAGAACTGAACTCAAAAAACTGTAAGGACGTATACTTACCAAAGTTAGACAGAATGAGGGTTATTTTAAGGATTTTCAATTTCTAAGTCTAGAATTTAGTTATTTCTAACATATCAACTAAACTTTCAGAAAAAATCTAAGTTACCCTATTAGCTAACTTGACGACAAAGTTTTTATATTTTTTGGAAAATTTTCAATTTTTGTGGGTTTTTAATAAGGTATGCAAATGCAAAATATACAAATGAATGCGAAGGAAGAAAGCTTACCGAGCACACCCCCAAACTTAAACTTGACAGTGCCCTCACTGTCAGGCTACACCAAGAGAGTCAAAATTGTCGGCGCTCCCTAGAAACAAATTATATACAAAACAAAAAGGAAAACAAAAAGTATATACAAAAAAGGAGTCCCCCCAAACTTAAGTAAAACAGTGTTTTCACTGTTAAGCGTTGAAGTTCAGGATTAGGGGGGAAAGAAAACAGTATCAAGCTATACAAGGCCTTACACACGCCAAAAGTTAACACCAACCATTCAAAAATTCTATCTCTGTAAGATGCGGGTTGGTGAAAGAAGGTGAAGAGAAAAGAAATGGAGAATACACGAGACCGTATGGAGATAGAAGCGGGATACGGTCTCGGTATATGAGAAGAAGAATGGCGGAAGGGAGAAAGAAGTGGAATACGAACTTGAGGGTGGAAATGGAGTGAATAGATTAGCACAATTTGTGATGACTGATGTTTAAGAAGCGTTTGTGCTAATCTATTAACCCATCAAGAAATGGGGTCAAATCCCTCAAGATTCGTAAGAAACCATGGGTAAGCCGAACTTGGTAAACCAGACATATGAAATGAAAGTGATACGGTTTCTTACAAGGTCAGAACGATGGAAAGGATGGAGGTAGGTGATTGAGGAAGGTTATCGGTTAAAGGTTCCGGAGGGTGTACACAGTCAATGAAAGGAACAGGATGAATTGGAAAATCCGACTCATCAATTAAAACTGGTTCATCCTCAAAACTATCCTCAAAATTTTCCTCAAAATTCAGCACATCCATGCATTTATCTTCAAAATACAGACGCATATGGTGTTCGGGAAAAACATTTAATGACTCGGGATGATGAATTGGAGAGAAAAACTCAGCTAAATATACGGATTCATCATCCAAAATATTCCCAGCGTCAATACCCTCAACCAAGTGAAAATCTATATTCTCAGACACCTTAACAAAAGCATGGATATCAATCAATTCAGGTTCTAAAGTGGAGGTGTAGAGGTCAAAATGTTTAGGAATGGTTTCACTTGGAAGGGACCCTTCACAATCAGGTAAATCAAATACTACAAAGTCGCCCAACTCATTATCTGTTTTATCTTTAATCAATGGATCGTTTAGAACATTAGATAGACATTCTAAACCAGAGTGGTGGGATGCAAGTTTAAACGGGTAGGCTTAATTCAGAAGGGGGTACATCTCACTCTCTCCACTCAAATTCTCAACCTGTCCTACCGCCTCTTCATACATTGGAAAATTTGGAGCTAGCTGGAAACTAGCTACCAGGTCAGTAGGTTGTATGAAAGCGGTCATAATCCATCATCTGTTGGCTTGACGCTACCCTAAAGTCTTCCAACGACTGTTCCAGACTAGACATGGGTTGTGAAGGGGTTTCAGTAAAAGATTCAAAGTTGTTTGGATACTGAAAACTCCCAAATGGCGGTTCTGAAGCAATGTCTAGAGAAGGTGCAAAAGTAGGGTAGGATTGGTAGGAATTGAATGGCTGGACTGGAGCAGGATCAACATTTGGATAAGAAGGTGAATGGAATTGTTGATCCCAAGAATTTGAAGTGGCGAAAGGAGTGAAAGATCGGCTACGAGATTGTTCAATACGTTCAGCGATGGACAAAGGACGACTTGCAAAAGGGGTATCAATATAAGCGGGTGCGGGAGGTTGAAAAGGTTGATACAAAGTGGAATGAGGAGTGCAAGTGTTTGTCCTAGACGCTGCTATGCGATCTTTCAGTGAAACTTTGGGCATGGAGGGGTCGTTCGATGTTCGGCCAAAGCAAGAACCGTAAGAAGTAATGTCTGGTTGCGGGTACCAAAGTTCGGTAAGAGTTTTGCGTGGTGGGGTACCCATGATATGAAGAGAGAAAGAAAGAAAGGCAGAGAAAAGGAGGGGAAAAAGAATGTGATTTTTTTAATATTTTTTTTAGATATTAACAAAAGAAAGAAATATACACACAAAAAGAATCTGGACAAAAACAATCACGAGACAAAAATACCAAACACCTAATCGTTCTAGGGTTCACCTAGGTCAACTAGACCTGCTCCCGAACTTGATTGTCGAAGTAAAACTGTGTCGAGAAACGGGCTCAAGATACACTGATCACGAGGCCAGGTAAGTGCAGAGATAAGGGGAGGTTTTCCAACGCTTTCGCGAAGTTCCTTAATTAAATAACCCTTTCTCTTTTGGCGGTTTCGCCGTTAACACTTTCCTAGACACCCCGTAAACAATATACCGTTAAGCGAGGTTCTAAACATAGTTAACTTCTCCTAGTGAGCGCGAAGTCCTTAAGGCTTAAAGTCTAGTTTCTTTTAAAGTTTGTGCGGGTAAACGTTATGCTCAAGTTCGTGATTTGTGGGCCACGGAAAAGGTGATGAAATCCTTTACCGTATATTGTGGGGTTCGCTTGCCCTTAAGTCCGTATTAATGTATGCAATGCGCAATTCAAAAAATTCTATAAAGAATCAAACAATCGTTTTTTAGTTTAAGCACGGCACTGCAACAAATATGGGTTAGTCAATTTTTAGCGTTTGCAAGCGAACTTGCAAAGAATCCTGCAAAGAATAATATATTGGATGCGTCGGATTTGAGAAGAAGGTGTTAGTAAAGTACGTACCGTTAAGTTTTTGGGTTAGGAAACCCCCGTTGAATCAAATCCGGTAAGCTGAAAAGTTCGCTTGCGCGGGTCAAACTACCCGGATCTTTGGCACTATACTTTGCAATCACCTTAGCCTTGAACATACACTTTGCTCCCCACAATCGCCGTTTGCAAATCCGCAAAAATCTGCAGACTTGCTCACAAAAATTATAAAAAAAAAACAAAAAGATTTTTTTTTTTTATAAATATATACAAAAAGAATATTAACCTGAATAACAAGAAAGAAAATACGTTACCGTCTCCCCGGCAAGGGCGCCATTTGATCGCACGCTTTTAGCGTGTCGGATGTTCAAAGTTCTAAAGTATAACCGCGATCAGGACGGTGTCGCTATGCAGCTAGCCGGTTAAGCACGGGTCGATACATAGGGAGATGGTTGTATGTCCGTTCGAGTTTTAGACGAGTCAATAAAGAATTTGTATGTGTTTGTTCAAACTAACCTATGTGTTTTATATGCAAGTATGAAGTTGTTAAGAAAAAGATACGAAATTGTAAGCTAAAGAAATCCGTACTCAAAACCTTTGAGCCGAGTCTTGACCAATTGAAGCTAGAGCAATCGGCAACAACGTGGATTAGGGATTTAAGCACGGTATTCATGGAATCCGGCTTATTTACCCTTGTCCTTCCGTTCTTGTCTCTTGCTTTCGCCTCCGGCCAAACCGAACACAACCGGCCGTGGTTAGGAATCACCGTTACTTTGGTGGGGTAGGGTGCCTAACGGAGCGCTTGTGTAACATTTGGGCGGAGTTCAATGGAAAATAACGGGAAAAGGAAATGAGCAAAGAAACATTAACTTACAATACAGTATTTATTCTTAACAACGATAATTACAATCATTCACAAAAAGAACCAAAAAGAGATAACAAAAAGAACAAAGAAAAGAAAAGTTTACAAGTAAGTAAGGGCATGGAATTTAAAGTGCAAGAAAGTAAAGCAAGGTAATAAAAAGCAAGAATGAAATAAGCAATAAAAAGAACTAGAAACTAGAACTCAAAACAAGCATGGGATCAATAGCCAACCCTTAAACTTGCAAGCTCAATCAAGATGTTGCAAGATCAAGAGAAGGGTAAAGAACTCATGTGAAATGAAGCACTAATTCCATAAGAAGATACAACCCTTGAGATCAATAACAAACCCTTAAACTTTCAAGCTCAATGAAGAGGTTGAAAGATCAAGAGAAAGGAAGAATCTCAAGGGGAAGCTAAACAAAAGAATGATGCAAACACCCTCATCTTCATTTCATCATCCACTCAAAAAAGCTCTCACTACAATTTTCATGGAGGAAAGCATGAAGAAGAAGAAGAAGAAGAAGACTAAACTACACTAAATCCTACAAAAGAGGCATAAGAAGTTAACTCCCCCAAAAGCTTGGCAAGTTCTGGGGTATTTATAGGAAGGGAACTGGAAACCTAGGGCAAGAATCTGGCTCAATATGAATTCCCCAAACTACCCCTAAAAAACGACACAGAGAGGAGACCATATGGCCGCGGTTTCGCGGCCTAGACCCCCTATTGGCCGCGGAACCGCGGCCATCTTGATGAGTTGGGTCATGGATTTTGTGTGCTTCCCTGGTTTCATGTTTCATCGTGTTTGCCAACTTTAAACTGCACAAAATCTTCCAGAATATCTTCAGATTTCTTAGTCCAAGATTGCATTATTTTCTTCACTTTTGACTTCTATCTCTCTCGAGCTTCGTGCACCCCTTGATTCTTGTGCAGCCCCCCTCGTGCTCTGTGCTTGTCCGAGACATGAATGACCACTGTCATATGTCTTGTCTCTGGAACTGGTACTCGGCACTGGACGGATATGGATGACCGGAACCCGGCTTTTATCTGCTGTCAACAGATGTTCTGCTTTTGGTGTAACTGTGGAGATTTTGTCTTGATTTGCAATATTTGTACTGGAAACCTGTAATCTGTAAATATGTAACAAACACGGATTAAAAGCACCTACATATAAACACACGAGCGTAAGAATGGGCGGTATAAAATGCAATATTCTGTTATGAACACCCGTTATCGGAGATGATCCGTCGCGGAGTGCCGAACCGATAAATGACGTGTGTCTTGAAGAAATGGAGTATATTTTCCGTCTTCACTTCCCTCAGTGGTACTGCTTCTACCCATTTTGAGAAGTAATCAGTTGTCGCTTGTTTCGCCCAATCAGAGCAAAGCTCTGTTGAAATTCAAAATTCAAAATTTTGAAGCAACGCTTCAAATCTCGGGCGCAACGCGCCACATGTTAGGCGCTGATACGACAGCGCAGCGCCCAAGAAGACGCGCCCAATCAGAGCAAAGCTCTATTAAAGGAAGCAACGCTTCAGTTGCGCTAGCGCTGCGCTGCGCGACACGTGCCAGCGCAGTTGCGCTGCGCTGTGCGCTGCGCGACACGTGTCAGCGCAGATGCGCTAGCGCAGTTGCGCTGCGCTGTGCGTTGCGCGACACGTGTCACGCGCTGGGGCATCTGCGCCAAACAGAATTAAAATTCTAAGAAATCTTTTCTGTTCTTGTTAAAATAAGAAGATTTTCTTCTGCAAAGCAGAAACCCTTGGATCAAAGATCCAACGGTGGGGAAAATTCCCCAAATCACTCAGAAAAAGATATCTTTAACAAATTTAACTAATTTATGGGCACTATAAAAAGGACCACAGAGCTCAATTCAAAGGCATCAATATCTTTCTAAAGAAAGAAAGAAGAGAACTCTCGAGAACTCCTCAAGAACAACAGAAGGTATAAACCTTTGAAAGAAGAGAAAATTCTCTTATGAACAGATCAGTGATCTAAAAACAAGATCATTGATCTTTAAACATAACTAAAAAAAAGGAATAAATAATAAAATAAAAATAGTGCTTTACACTTTTTCATGAACCTTTGGTTCTTTAAGATAAGAAAAAACTTATCTTTTTCTTTGATCTAAATTAGATCAACAAATCTAACAATGCTTTGCACTTCTATTCATTGAATCTAAAAGATTCCTAAATTATAGTGCTTTGCACTTGCAATACTGCACTGTTGCACTCTTGGATTGGCGCAAGCCACCAGAGAGCGCCACGTGTCAGCGTCTGAACCGTTTGCGCTATGCGCTTTTGAATAGAGATTTGCTCTCTGAAATTGGCGCAACTCACCGGAGCACGCCACGTGTCAGCAGCGCAAGCATAGCGCACTAGCGCAGCGCACTGCGCTGCATGACACGTGTCATCACCATGAGCGCTTACGCTCTCTGATTGGCGCAAAGCGCCTGATAAATGCAATGCATTTCCTAAAAAGGCCAAGCCCAAATCAAAAAGACTAAGCAGGCCAAAATAAATTGCAAAGCAATAAAAGGGTAGAGCCCAAATGAAATTGATGCTCTGCATCATTTATAAAGGGCAGAGCCCAAAACAAATTGATGCTCTGCATCCTTTCTGGGCAAAGTCCAAATAAAAATAAAAAGAAATGCAACGCAAAAGCAAATAAAATGTTGAACACTTTCAACTAGACTAAGCCCAATTTTGGTCGTAAGTCCTTAAATTAAATTGACTGAGCAAGATTGCTCTCTTAAATCAATTTATATCCGGTTCGAGGGTACATCTCCGAACCCCTCTGACGTCTGTCGTTGTAATCCTTCAACGACGTCAGAGAGGTGATGGGTCCCAACGACCACACATCGATATGGACTGCGGGGTCCCTAAACTCGTGGACCGAAACGTTCTTAATCTAATATTGGACCGAAATGTTCTTAAACTAATATTGGACCGAAAAGTCCTAAAATTAATATTGGACCGAAACGTCCTTAAACTAATGTCGGACCACCACGTCTCTAAACTGGAACATGGACTACTACGTCCCTAAAGCTGGAACAATAGAGCCTCCAAATGCTCTTTTGCCGGATCTAAACGATCCCGTTTAAGTTGATCTTAGCCCCAAACACGGCTAACGTATCCTTAAACATTCAAACGGACTATAAAACTCCAAATCAAATTTGGTTCAAGGGTACATCTCTGAACTCCTCTGACATCGGCAATTGTAATCCTTCAACGACGTCAGAGAGGCGACGAGTCCTGATGGACATATATTAATCGACCATCACGTCAAGTCGATCTTACTCCAAAATAGGACTAACGTATCCTTGACGAATGTTTAAGTTGATCTTAGCCGCAACGCGACTAATGCATCCTTAAACTAAAAACACCAAACCCAAATCTAAGTAAATACGGATTTAGACTAGTCCACGTCCTACGGGCGACGGCATTACTCAGTCTCCGTATACAATCCACAGGCAACCACAAACAAAACAAACACACATGATACGAAGTGAAATTCTGGAGAAGGAGAAAGTTGTTACCGCGATGCGGTAGCGTAATTAACTACAGGGGCTTGCGCCTGTAGGGAAGAGCGTCCCCACAATCAAAAACCCCTCAAGCGAGGGGGAATCTGACAAAATCTGCTACATCGGCCGCATCCGTCTAAACCTCCGATACACGATGCCATAAATCAACTTGGCATCTTCGGAGAGGTGGACGGATAAGACCAAATAGCATCTGCCCCGAACCTTAGCGTCAGGACATCGCGGTCATGTGCGTCGCCTTTCGGAGGGGAACAGATTCTGGCACGCCCGGTGGGACCTCTTCCTCTTTCCACTCCACACTTCGTGTGTCGTCTTCGCGAACCAATCGCGGTTTGTTAATGGTTGCCTTCGGATTTCAAGTTACTAAGATTTGGTCTTTTTCCTGGCGCAGAACTCAAGATTCAATGGCTTCTAACTGCACCAACTGCTCGAAGTGCCACTGCAACGGATGCTCCACCTCACCGGGAGGTGTAGCATATGGGCCCCAAGCGGCTTCCTTCCTCACTCTGTCGGTAGATCAGGAGACCCAAGCCACCACTAGTCTGTTCTTTGGGACCATGATCCCACCTATAAGCTTCCCTACGCCAATACCTGCACCGGAAGTGAACAAAAAGTCGGTCTTCGACCGGCTCACTGCTACGACGGCCCCTGTCAACGGGTCGCTCACTACCAAACCGACAGCCTCTGTTTTCACCAGGCTAAATCAGAACTCTAAATTGGCTGTCCCGAAAAAGGCAATAACTGTTGCTCCAGAAGTCGTCAAGGCGGCTTCCCCTGTCAAAGAGTCAGTCTTTTCAAGGCTGACGATTCCTACTCCTGCCCCTGCTCAAGGATCCGTCTTCGGCAGGTTGAATATCACCCCTCAAAAGACAACCTCAGTCTTTAAGAGGTTAACACCGGCGGTGCCTCATTCAGACAGGGGGAAAAAAGAAACTATCTCAATCTCTGAGCCAATCACAACGGCTCACCGTGCTCGACGTCGCCATTGGCAACGAGTGAGGAAGGCAGGGGGCAACTCCCCCTCAGGGCTAACTCCACCTGCTCTAATGGTAGAAGTCAACGCTGCTGTTCCAACTGGGAACAACTTTGAACTGCTGAGAAGGGTACGGAAGAATTCTCCAACCGCTACACTGAAAAGATCTCCTCCGCCCGTGGAGAGAGTTCCGGAAACAAAGCAAGAACAGCCCCCTCAACGGCTGTCCACAAAAATTTATAAAGTTTGGCGGAGAGTTCAAGACTCCGTGATTGACCCAGGTCGCTCTCGTCAACAGAAGAAGGCGAAAGTGCAAAAAGAAAAAGACCATCCTATTAAACAGCAGGGGACAGCAGCTGCAAGGCTGCCCCCTTCAACGGTTCCTTCAACCTCAACGGCCCACAAAAGAAGGAGGCCAGAGAAAACTCCCGCGTCAGTGGCAAAAGTTAAAAATGGTGAACCTAAATGCCCCAAGTCAGGGGGCATAACAATTCATACGGTTTACATGGTATCGGGAAAAGAAGATAGCCGCATATCAACAGGTCATGGATCGCACACAAGGTCGGTGACCAAGGCTCAGGAGCAGCAGCAGAAGCTCCAAGAAATGATGAACGCTATGGACGCACTTACAGGGCCAAAAGAAAACCTTGAAACGTCCTCGGATGAACGCCAAGAGGAAGAAACCGACGCCGAATTCCTTCGTCGGATATTGGAGAAGAAGGACAAAGAGGCTGCTGAACAAGCAGCCAACATACAGTGTATGGGCATCCTCTTCCAAGACATGATAGGGATGATGATACAACAAGATCCTCCGGCTGAAGAGCCCCCGATCGTCCTTGGAGACGATAGGGGAGAAACATCAAATCCTCCACCAGCTCTGTCGATGGCCAAGGTGGATACAATCTCCAAAGGCGGCGCACAGGACCGCGATGTCCTGACGCTGAGGTTCGGGGCAGATGCTATTTGGTCTTATCCGTCCACTTCTCCGAAGATGCCAAGTTGATTTATGGCACCGTGTATCAGAGGTTTAGACGGATGCGGCCGATGTAGCAGACTTTGTCAGATTCCCCCTCGCTTGAGGGGTTTTTGATTGTGGGGACGCTCTTCCCTACAGGCGCAAGCCCCTGTAGTTAATTACGCTACCGCATCGCGGTAACAACTTTCTCCTTCTCCAGAATTTCACTTCGTGTCGTGTGTGTTTCTTTTGTTTGTGGTTGCCCGTGGATTGTATACGGAAACTGAGTAATGCCGTCGCCCATAGGACGTGGACTAGTCTAAATCCGTATTTACTTAGATTTGGGTTTGGTGTTTTTAGTTTAAGGATGCATTAGTCGCGTTGCGGCTAAGATCAACTTAAACATTCGTCAAGGATACGTTAGTCTTATTTTAGAGTAAGATCGACTTGACGTGATGGTCGATTAATATATGTCCATCGGGACTCGTCGCCTCTCTGACGTCGTTGAAGGATTACAACGGCCGATGTCAGAGGAGTTCAGAGATGTACCCTTGAACCAAATTTGATTTGGAGTTTTATAGTCCGTTTGAATGTTTAAGGATACGTTAGCCGTGTTTGGGGCTAAGATCAACTTAAACGGGATCGTTTAGATCCGGCAAAAGAGCATTTGGAGGCTCTATTATTCCAGTTTTAGGGACGTAGTGGTCCATGTTCCAGTTTAGAGACGTGGTGGTCCGACATTAGTTTAAGGACATTTCGGTCCAATATTAGTTTAAGGACGTTTCGGTCCACGAGTTTAGAGACCCCGCAGTCCATATCGATGTGTAGTCGTTGGGACCCGTCACCTCTCTGACGTCGTTGAAGGATTACAACGACAGTCGTCAGAGGGGTTCGGAGATGTACCCTCGAACCGGATATAAATTGATTTAAGAGAGCAATCTTGCTCAGTCAATTTAATTTAAGGACTTACGATCAAAATTGGGCTTAGTCCAGTTGAAAGTGTTCAACATTTTATTTGCTTTTGCGTTGCATTTCTTTTTATTTTTATTTGGACTTTGCCCAGAAAGGATGCAGAGCATCAATTTGTTTTGGGCTCTGCCCTTTATAAATGATGCAGAGCATCAATTTCATTTGGGCTCTACCCTTTTATTGCTTTGCAATTTATTTTGGCCTGCTTAGTCTTTTTGATTTGGGCTTGGCCTTTTTAAGAAATGCATTGCATTTATCAGGCGCTTTGCGCCAATTAGAGAGCGCAAGCGCTCATGGTGATAACACGTGTCATGCAGCGCAGTGCGCTGCGCTAGTGCGCTACGCTTGCGCTGCTGACACGTGGCGTGCTCCGGTGAGTTGCGCCAATTTCAGAGAGCAAAGCTCTATTCAAAAGCGCATAGCGCAAACGGTTCAGACGCTGACACGTGGCGCTCTCTGGTGGCTTGCGCCAATCCAAGAGCGCAACAGTGCAGTATTGCAAGTGCAAAGCACTATAATTTAGGAATCTTTTAGATTCAATGAATAGAAGTGCAAAGCACTGTTAGATTTGTTGATCTAATTTAGATCAAAGAAAAAGATAAGTTTTTTCTTATCTTAAAGAACCAAAGGTTCATGAAAAATATTTTTATTTTATTATTTATTCCTTTTTTTTAGTTATGTTTAAAGATCAATGATCTTGTTTTTAGATCACTGATCTGTTCATAAGAGAATTTTCTCTTCTTTCAAAGGTTTTTACCTTCTGTTGTTCTTGAGGAGTTCTCTTCTCTTCTTTTTTTTTTAAGAAAGATCTTGATGCCTTTGAATTGAGGTCTGAGGTCCTTTTTATAGTGCCCATAAATTAGTTAAATTTGTTAAAGAGATCTTTTTCTGAGTGATTTGAGGAATTTTCCCCACCGTTGGATCTTTGATCCAAGGGCTTCTGCTTTGAAGAAGAAAATCTTCTTGTTTTAACAAGAACAGAAAAGATTTCTTAGAATTTTAATTCTGTTTAGCGCAGATGCCCCAGCGCGTGACACGTGTCGCGCGGCGTACAGCGCAGTGCGACTGCGCTAGCGCATCTGCGCTGACACGTGTCGCACAGCGCAGCGCGACTGCGCTAGCGCATCTGCGCTGACACGTGTCGCGCAGCGCAGCGCTTGCGCAACTGAAGCGTTGCTTCCTTTAATAGAGCTTTGCTCTGATTGGGCGTGCCTTCTTGGGCGCTGCGCTGTCGTATCAGCGCCTGACATGTGGCGCGTTGCGCCCGAGATTTGAAGCGTTGCTTCAAAATTTTGAATTTTGAATTTCAATAGAGCTTTGCTCTGATTGGGCGAAACAAATGCCCCCCCACCGTTGCGCTCACATGGCGCACACGTGAGTGCAGCGGTGGCAAGATTCTGACCGTTGGATCAACAGGTGAGCTGAAGGGGCGTAAGTGCCTTATAAATAGGCCCCTGGCCCTTAGAAAATCTTCACTATTTTCTAGATTTTGATTTACAGAGCTTTGCTCTTGTTTTAAGAACTTCAGAGTTTTGCTCTTGCTTCCAGAACTTTAGAGCTTTGCTCTCATTTTCCAAGTCAGAAAATTTTAGGTAAAATTAATTTAAAATTAAGTTAAATTAATTTAAATCAATTTTAACCAACAGAGCTTTGCTCTCATAGATCTTTTGATCTAAAGAAATTCCCTTTGGGGTTTCACCAGCAGAGCTTTGCTCTCAAGAATCCATAGATCTGAAGAGATTTGGTTCATGGGTTCTAACCCATGAACAGAGCTTTGCTTATGGATCAAAATGTAGATCTTTTTTTTATCTAAAAAAAATGAAGAATTTCTAAGAGTCTTCATGGATCTTTTAGGATCCCCAAAAAAAAAATTTAATCTTTTAGGAGTTTAAAGAAAAACTTTTCTTTTTAGATTTTCTCATCATTATCACAGAGCTAGACTCTTTTAAGGAATCTTATTCTCCTGAGACCAGAGTTGGACAAGTGTCACTCTGTGACAGAGCTTTGCTCTAAAAGAAGAGATTTTCTCCTTGTCTCTAGGGATTTTTATTATTAATGAGGATGTTCTCTTGGGGATCTTTTCATTAGTTGATAGTCTCATCCAATGATGGGGCTGTCTTATTAAATGATGCATTGTCATCCAGATTTTGTGGGTCCCTCTTTGGTCTCCTACTCACTGCACTGCTGTGTGGTGTAATTAAATAATTTTAATTTAATTTAATTAATGCATTTTTTTTAGACGCCAAACGTTGGAATTACAACACTAACAGCTAAATTGTTCTTTTGCAGCGATCATGTCTCTAGACACTTCATTCCCGTTCGTCCGCTCGGAGGAGAAATTTCCCGAGGCACCCTCGGACCGTGAGGTCCTGACCATGATTAGAGAATACGACCCGGAGTACAAGAAACTCCACCTTTGGGGGTCTTGGTATAACCAGATCATTATGGATCGACGCAGCTTCACATGCGCAGTGCCGTCCGAGCCCATCACGGCGATTCATTATGCTACCCCACCCTCGGTGCAGTATGCCGTAGAGATGGTGGATTGGACTGCGAACAGCTTTCTTCATCCCGCTATGGATGCGGTTCCGGTCCAACGTCCTATGGTCTTGGATATCTTAGGACGCCGTATCTGTCAGGGCGAGGTGAGACCCTGGGGGCAATCATATAACATTGGTCTGATCCCCCGCCATCCGATTGGCTACCTGGCGTGGGCCCGGTACATCCTGTCGACGAAGAAGTCGCAGTTGATAAGATTAGGATTGTACCCCGCGATCTACTTCTCTCTCTTCCAGTATCCCACGCTCCCCACCTGGTGGTTTAAGGCTTTCCTAGAGCAGTGGAACATTCCCACCCACACTTTCCTTGCCATTGATTGGGAAGTGTCCATCTCTTTGGAGGAATTCGCAGAGGTATCCGGCCTACCAGTCAGGGGGGAGCACTATGAAGAGCTGCTCCCGACAGATGAGTACGTCTTCGGTGCTAAGCCGATGGTAAGGGGGATCACGCCGGAAAATGCCGTTCAACACCAATTCCCGAGCCTGATCAAGGTGTTGAACATCTACGAGTCCCTTTTTATCGAACATGGGAGTCGGGGGGTTAACTTTGAGGACTTCATTGCTCGTTTCCTTCGTCCAAGCGTCATTTCATCGGGATCTGCCAAGTTTTCCACCCTGGATGACCCTTTCGGTTTAGGTTTGGATAACCTGCCAGCGAAAGACATAGACCAAAAGGACTTTTTTCTTCCTAACTCCCCAACCATGTCTTTTGCAGAAATTGCGGCCCCTGGAATGGATGAGGAGGCTTTTTTCTTAGGATTTCTCGGACTGTGGCTGAGTTGGTTTGCGATCCCAATGCACTCTCATCGCATGCGGCCTTCTGTCTTTTACCCAGCCCACCGAATGGTCATCGGGGTAAAGATGGCTGTGGGGATCACTGGCTTGGCGCACCTATATCATGGCCTCAGCCGAGCAGCGGATGCCAATGAGCCCGGGGTACTGCACGTGGTCTTCCCGATGCACTACTTTGCATCGTGGCTCGAGCTACACACGGCGGGTGTCTTCGGCATGCATAAAAGGCCTTCATTCTTTGACAAGTGCGGTTTTCCTCGCATTATACAGTTGACTGGCTCATCAATCGTGACCCCCTCACCACGGAATGCCAGGGGTTTACTGCTTCGCCCTCACACCGTTGGAGTCAGGATGTCCTTCATTGACAATGTATTAACCATTGGAAAAGCGTCCACCACTGCGGTGCGACCATTACAGGACTCCTTTAAGGATGGAGCTTCAGTGTTGACGGCCCGGGAGACCCTCCACTTGTATTCTATTAGACCGGGCTTCTTAGTCTTCAGGCAGGGCAGTACGGCAATCTTCATGAGATATAACCCGCATCGTTTCGCCCAACAACTGGGCTACAATCAAGGGGTACCCTTGGAAGCTTTCTTACTGGAACCTGCTGACAATGAAGAAGGGATGGAGAACGCGTTACATCACTTCATGCGCCTGAACACGGGTTCTCGTTTTTTTATCAGCACGCCGGCCTGCGCTCCACGACTCCTTAATGTATATAAAGAGTGGTACAATCATGCGACGGGGGCCGTTATAAAGGAGGAGAGGCGAGTGTTGATCGACCGTAAAGAAGCACCTCCCGGCACCGACCGTAATGCTCCCATAATGCCAAGGACCCCGGTGGTTCCTCCTCTAAAAGATGCCGGGGGTAGACCATCACGTGCGCAAAGTCCTCCGCACGGATTGCCGCTTCCCGATATTACAGATGCAGCCCCAGCGTCCCGTGCTCCAGTGGAGACAGTGGTCGTGGCCTCGCCGGAGTCCGGTGTAGGTGCAGACATCGGGACCCGTCGTCCCAAAGTGGCTGCTAAGCGGAAGTCGATCCCACATGAGCCTAGGGTCGGAGGGTAAAAGAAAAATAAGTCTCTCTTCACCGCGGACGTCGTGTTCGGTCAGGAACCCCATGCCCCCTATGCTAAGGGCCTGATCGAATACGGGACTAATGAAGGACTAGTGATGCCGCCGCCGGACGATACGGACTTGGAGGCTGCTCTCGAAGCTTCAGCGTGGTTGGCGAGGCGTGACGCGTGGCTGGCTAAACTAGCGCAATCAGGTAACTACTAGTCACCTTTTCTTTATTGCAACATATCCTCTTCATTGCCTTTGACTAACGCTTTTCTTTCTTTCCTTTCAACAGGCATCACTGACGAAGAAGCCATTGCCGCTTCTCTGAAGACTTTCCAGGAGGAGGAACGTCTTAAAGGATCCATGGGCCTTAGTAAGTTTCGATCCATCAAGTTTTCATTTCCCTTGTGTTACGGTCAATCTAACCTTTCCCTTTCAATCACAGGAACCTCAATGCCGTTCCCTCCAAGTGACGCAGATGTTTTACCGGCTGCCGATGTTCCTGCTTCCTCTGGGCCACCGCAGGAGGTTCGTCTCGAAGAGCCGATGAAAGATGCCTTAAAGGCTCTGGAGGCATCCCTGAACGAGGATGACGACGCCTTGAAGGAGGCGTCACAAAGGTCCATCGCGACAGCCCGGGAGGAAAGGAAGCGGCTGAGGCGTGAGGCGAAGGCGCGCAGAGCTGCCTTGGCTATGGGAGCGGGTCCCAGCACCGCCCCTCGTGCTGATACTCCATCTGAAGAGGCCCCTATCGCCCTATCCACTGCCCACAGAGAGGTGGCGCGCGCAGTTCGGAGCACAAACGGTAAATCTGCTTCAGGTAATATTTCTCTCAGAGTTTTTGTTATAAGGATTTTTAATGTCATTGGTCCTTATATCCCTTATCTTGCAGGGCCAAGTCCGATCGAGGGGGAGGCGGAAACCGTTGATCCCAAAGAAACAGAGGAGGCGGTACCTGCCGAACTCGAGCCGACGGTGGGCAACGTCTTTATGGCTTTGGACCCTGAGGTGGAGGTCGAGGGGCCTGCAGCCGAGAAGGTCATTGATGCCGAACCTGAAGCGGTGGCAGATGATATGATCATTATAACTGAGCCCAGGGTAGTGCAGACGAAGCGCTTGAGGCCGGTGACATCGTGGTGACGGCGGATGAGCCGATGGAGGTCGCGGAGCCCGAAGAAGTAGCGGGTGAGATGAGCACGACTCTCGAGAAGGAGTCAGCCGCTCTCTCCCAAGAGTCTGGTAATGCTCCGATCATTGCTCTCCCCATCTACGATCTTCCGCCGTCTCCTGGCTGCGCGAGCACGACGACGGTTTCCATCGAGTCGGGTGATGAGGCCACGGGCGGTGGCCTCATGTCGATAGAGGAGGGAGTCGTCTCCGTTTCTGCCGGGAGCTCCTCAGGTAAACCCCAAGTTGTTGTTTTTCTTTACTTTACAGTCCTTTCTGACAAGTTCACCTTTCTTGTAATGCAGGTGCAGCCAGCGCCGATACCCCACTGCTTAAGGAGCGCCTTCAACGACTGCCTTGGCGGTAGTCACCTCTCAACCCTCTCTCATACCATCTAAGATGTTGGAAGGTATGGGTTCGCAACTTATTAGTCTTATCTTTCAGATGTATAGTTTATGTACTGAAGTCGTGTTGTTGTGCCTTTTCAGGAGTACTTTTTGACCATCTTTATCAGATGTTGCTCCCATACTTCTCCTTCCCATCCGAGCTCGCTTCTTCCTCTGGTGACGTTGGTGAGTATAATTTCCAATGATATCCTTCTTTCTTCATTGATGGGATTACTTCTAAACCCTTTTTTTATCTCGACTGCAGTGTTACAAATCGAAGGAGGGGATGAAAGACGGGCTATGTTGCCGACCCTTTCGGCCCAGCCACCTGCCTCAGCTGGTACAGCGACTATCACATTGAAGAATCCACCCTTCTTTATTTTCAGAACTGTTATCTGATCGCATCCTGTTTCTTTTCAGCTGTCGTTCCAGCCTCGGCGCCCTTCGAGCCTCGTATTACAATGCCGGCGGGTCCTTATCTGAGGAGTCTGTCTTCAAAAGACGCCGCGAATAGTCTGCGCATGTTGAGTGACTACGTCGAGGAACTTAACGTTGAAACTCCTACATCTGCTGCAGACTTCTCTATGGTGGTTAACCCGGTGCTAACAATACTCGTGAACTTTCATGATGAGGGAATCATCGCATCCTGGGTTAATCATTGTAGGGAGATCGAGGGTCGCCTATATCAGTTGGAGTCGCTGCGTCCCACTCCCGAGACCTTGGCTGCTAGTAATCAAAGAACAGCGTGGATTGAGCAGAGCGCTCCTTACTTCCGCCACCTCGAACAAGAAGTCATTTCAGGGCGTAAGGAGTGTGGCGAGACTTCGAGCAAGTCTGCCCAACTGCATGCTTGGGTGGAGGCCAACGCCGCACGGCTGAAGGTTGTCTTTGAGGGCCTTCTGCAATGTCTTTCTGAAGGGTTATCATTGAGGCAACAACTTGATGTTGTCGAGCGAGATGCACCCAGCCAGGAAGCAGCCCAGAAGGCGGCGGAGGAGCAACTTTCATTTTTCTTGCAGCAGCGGGCCCAGGTGGAGGCGGAGGTGGCTGCGGCTATCACTCAGGAGGAGGCGCTGAAGGAAGTGCGAGAGCAGCTTGTGGATTTACTAAAGACACCTCCTCCTCAGTAGCTATCCATCTTTGTATCGTTTGTACTTGTAGATAAAAGAATGTATATATATTTTTTTTTATTCATTGACATAATGTATCCTGTACCCAATCAAGTTTATGAATAAAAGATACACCTTTTTTGTAATGTGTCATTTTCTCCGTCTTTTCTTTCTTTTACTATCAGCATATCACTTCAGCAAACATGGTTGATGGATGATTAGAACGAGTATCCTGACTTTCTTAAGAAATAGCGATGGCTTAGGCCGCAGGTTCGGATCTGCTGCCTAAGACTTTTCAACTCCGTGAGCCGTGAGGGTCTCATAGAGATTCTTCTCCCTACGGATCGAGAGGATCTCGTAGGTAGGCTTTCTCCTTAGGAATCGTGAGGATTCCTAAGTGTGGTTTTCTCTTACAAGTCGTAAGGATCCTATAAGAGAATTTTTCCCTCTTACGAGTCGAGAGGACCCACAAGCGGTTGTTTCCCTCCTCGTCGAAATTCGACTTTGGAGAATGAGACCCGTGAATAGTATGCAAGAGACCATTTTGGATTGACTTGCAGGGTCCCATTGTTCAGGAAGCAAGTTTTTTAGTCTCTGCTGCCTGAGGCTTCATTTGCATGTTGAGACGAATCGGGAATTTCCCGCGGAGACACTAGTTTCTCTGCGAGCCGACGCGAATCAGGAGGCTCTCGTCAAGGAGTGTTTGTATCCGTGAGTCGAGGAGTTTGCTAGGGATTATTTGTCTCCCAAGCGCCAAGGATTATTTGTTTCCTTGGGGTTTGAAACGAGTCGAGAATTTCCAACGGAGGCACTGGTTACTCTGCGAGTCGACGTGGATCAGGAGGCTCTCGTCAAGGAGTGTTTGTATCCGTGAGTCGAGGAATTTGCTAAGGATTATTTGTTTCCCTAGCGCCAAGGATTATTTGTTTCCTTGGGGTTTGAAACGAGTCGAGAATCTCCCACGGAGGCACTGATTGCTCTGCGAGTCGACGCGGATCAGGAGGCTCTCATCAAGGAGTGTTTGTATCCGTGAGTCGAGGAGTTTGCTAGGGATTATTTGTTTCCTAAGCGCCAAGGATTATTTGTTTCCTTGGGGTTTGAAACGAGTCGGGAATTTCCCACGGAGGCACTGGTAGCTCTGCGAGTCGACGCGGATCAGGAGGCTCTCATCAAGGAGTGTTTGTATCCGTGAGTCGAGGAGTTTGCTAGGGATTATTTGTTTCCCAAGCGCCAAGGATTATTTGTTTCCTTGGGGTTCGAAACGAGTCGAGAATTTCCCACGGAGGCACTGGTGGCTCTGCGAGTCGACGCGGATCAGGAGGCTCTCTTCAAGGAGTGTTTGTATCCGTGAGTCGAGGTATCTGCTGAAGACACTGATTTCTTCGGAGTTGGACTGAACCGTCGAGATTTGGCTTTGTCTTCTGGCGGAGCCTGTTGGGAAAGTATGGTTCCCTCTTTGTTTACTTACGCCCTTGGATTGTATACAGGGATCGATGCGATCTTAACTGTAGGGCCAAAGTTTTATCATTATTTTTTTATTTTATTTCTGCGATGCTCTATCATTTCAGCTTTTATATCGCGAAGGTCGCGATTGCCCCTTTTCATTTCGGCTATTTTTCGCGGTGCCCAATCATTTCGGCTGTTTATTTTGTTTTTACTCGCTGCTTTTTATTGCGAGTTGCCCAATCATTTCGGCTATTTCGCATACATACATTTTACTTGCTGCTTTTTATTGAAGTCCCCCCATCATTTCGGCTATTTCGTATGCATGTCCGGCCTACTGGCTTTTCGCCGTAAACCTGAAATTGGACACCGATTTCGGCATCAGCACCGCTACAACTGGGATATTGCCACGAGCGAATCATCATTTGCCTCTGTCGTTGTTGAACAAAAGAGGCTTAGCGACCAGGGTTAGGGTCCTGTCGACTAAGGCTTTTAACTTCATGAGCCGTAAGGGTCTCACAAAGGTATTTCTCCCTATAAGTCGTGAGGATCTTGTAGGTGTATTTTCTTCTTAGGAATCGTGAGGATTCCTAAGTGTATGTTCCTCTGTAAGTCGTAAGGATCCTACAAGAGGGTTTTCTCCTTATAAGTCAAGAGGACTTATAAGGGTTGTTCATCATGCGAACATATCCCCAGTCTCGGATGAGACTTGATTAGGGAAATGTTTATTTGCGCCCGTGGATTATATACAAGGGTCAGTATTGAGCCACTTGTAGGGCAATATTGTAAGTTTGTGGGGGTTTGCTTAAGCACAGGTTTAGGTCTCTGTAACTTAAGACTTTCAAATCTTATGAGCCGTGAGGGTCCCATAAGAGAGTTCTCCTCACAAGTCGTGAGGATCTCGAGAGTGTATTTTCTCCCTAGGAATCGTGAGGATCCCTAAGTGTGTCGCTCCCTTGTGAGTCATAAGGATCTCACGCGGGTGGTTTCTCCTTACAAGGTCGAGAGGACCCTATAAGTGTCTTTTAACGAGGTTGCGCCCTTTCGGGTTTTCACAAACACCCGCCGGTAGCCCTGCTGTTTTTACTCACGGAGCCCTTTCAGGTTTTCATCCGTGCCCATTTTTCTTATGGACATACCGGTTTTTTTTATTCTATTTTTATATGTTTTTTTTATATTTCGTCAGCCTGAAGATGCTGCGGTAGTAGTTTAAAGACGTTTCGGTCTGCTACTAGTTTAAGGACATTATGGTCCGTCGTTGAGAGGCGGGCTACTGCTTATAAAGCTTGAGCTTAGGAAGATAGCGAGCGGACGTAGTCGTCGTCATCCATCATTGACCTAGGCTGTGGCTCATCAAGCATAGTATTTCTTTAGGAAGCGACCGTTTATCGGCCTGAAAGGCCTTTCACCGTGCATATCTATGAGTAGATAGGCCCCGCCCTGGTAGACCTTATCTATGACGTACGGGCCTTCATAGTTTGGCTCGAATTTTCCCCGCTTGGCGCGATTGGGGATCATAGGCCTTTTGACCACTAGCACAAGCTCGCCTTCGCGGAATGTCCTCGGTCGGGTCAGTCTTTCGAATGAGCGCGTCATCTTTGCTTTATAGGCCTCCAGATTTTGTTGCCCTATGAGCCGTGTTTCTTCAAGGGCATCAAGCTCCTCAAGCCGAAGGTGAGCATTTTCTTCGTCCGTCAGCTCGTAATGGACTGCCACTCGTAGAGAGGGTAACTCTATCTCGAGAGGGAGTACTGCTTCTATCCCGAATACTAACGCATATGGTGTTGCGTTTGTGGCCATTTTAAACGTAGTTCGATATGCCCAGAGAGCCTCTTGCAGTCTTTCGTGCTAGTCTTTCTTATTTCGCGACACTGTTTTCTTCATGATCTTCGTCAAGGTCTTGTTGAAGGCCACAGCTAGACCGTTAGCTCGCGGATTATAAACCGAGGAATATCTCCAATCTATATTGTGTTGCTGCGCGAAGCGACTGATCTTGTGGCTTCTGTAGGCTGGCCCGTTATCGGAGATGATCCGTCTTGGCGTTCCAAACCGATATATGACATGCGTCTTGAAGAAATGGAGAATATTCTCCGTTTTTACTTCCCTCAGCGGTACCGCTTCTGCCCATTTAGAGAAGTAGTCAGTCGTCGCCAGGATGAAGCGATGTCCCCTAGACGATGCTGGTTCGATAGGGCCGACTATGTCAGTTCCCCACATTTCGAATGGCCAGCTAGCCACTGTTGGATGTAATGGATTTGGATGCTGGTGGATGAAGTCCCCATGGATTTGGCATGAGTAGCATTGCTTCGCTTATTCGAGGCAGTCCTGAATCATCGTGGGCCAATAGTAGCCCATCCGTTTGATCTTCAACTTCATCTTTGGGCCCGCTTGGTGAGAACCGTAGAGTCCGTCGTGAACTTCCTGGACGACTTTTTTCGCTTCGTCAGGTCCTAAACATCTCAGCCACAGAGAATCAAACGACCTCTTGTACAGAGTATCATTGACCAAGGCGAAAGACAGAGCTCGTTTCATAAGCTGATGTCTTGTGGACGCTTCTTCAGGCATTCGGTGGGACCTAAAGTAGTCTATGAAGACTTCTCTCCAATCCTCAGCCTTTTCCCGGTCTTTTATTTGCAGGGTTGTTTACTCAGTCGCTCCCTTCCCTTCGGATGATTCCGGAGATATTTCTGCTGGGGCAAGCACTTGACGGCTTTGTACCATGATTCTAACGTCATCGAGATTCTCGTCAGCCAGTTCTTTAGCAAGTTTGGCCAATGCGTCTGCTTTGCTGTTTTTCGCGCGCGGTATGTTCTCCAAAGTATAAGAGGGAATTTGGGTCAACAATTGTTGCACCTTTTCTCCGTACCTCACCAACTCCGGTTTGCACGTTTGGTAGTGGCCGTTTACTTGACTAACGACCAGCTGGGAGTCTCCGTATATGAGGAGGTTTTCAATTCCCATGTCGATGGCGATCTCGAGGCCTGCTATCAGAGCTTCGTATTCGGCTTCATTGTTTGTTCTCGGCTCTGTTAGGGAGAAAGCAAAGCGCATTATCCCTCTTGTGGAGTTATAAAGATGAGCCCTATGCCCGATTTGATCATAGGGGTGTTTTGTTTGCGCTTCTTCATGGAAGATGCGCCATCGAAATAAAGCTCCCATCGAGTCCCATCACCGTCGACCGCATCAGACACATGTTCATCTGGAAGATCGCAGTTTAAAGGGGAGTCGGCCGGTATCGGGTGCTCAGCGAGGAAATCGGCGATGGCCTGGCCTTTCACTGCCTTGAGAGGTTGATACGTTATCGAGAACTCCATCAAGAGCAGAGCCCATTTAGCGAGTCGACCTGTCAGTATGGCCTTTGACATTAGATACTTAAGAGGGTCCACCTTCGAAATGAGACGGACCTCATGCGCCAACGCATAGTGCCTGAGCTTTGTTATCGCGAAGATCAACGCTAGGCAGTGTTTTTCAATGGGGGAGTAGTTGCTTTCTGCCCCCAGTAGAATCCGACTTAAGTAGTAGAGTGCTCTTTCTTTCCCTTGATCATTCTCTTATGCCCATAATGCGCCTAAGGAACCTTCGAGGGCAGTTGTATAAAGAATGAGGGGTTTTCCCTTGACCGGAGCAGCCAACACCTGCGGGTTTTGTAGGTACTGTTTAATTTCGTCCAGCGCGTCTTGGCATTTTTGGTCCCAGGTGAACGGGGTTCCCTTCTTCATCAGGTGGCTGTAAGGGCGGCACTTGCCGGAGAGATTGGCTATAAATCGCCGAATATATGCGAGCTTTCCTTGGAGAGATCGCAACTGTTTGAGAGTTCTCGGCGGAGGCATTTCCATGATCGCTTTGATCTTGGACGGATCTATTTCAATACCTCGGTGTCGAACAATGAATCCCAGGAATTTGCCTGAGGAAACTCCGAATGCACACTTGAGCGGGTTCATCTTCAAGTTGTATTGTCGAAGGCGCTGAAATACGGTCTTCAGATGCTCGAGATGCTCCTCGTATGATTTGCTTTTAACCACGAGATCGTCGATATAACATTCGACAATTTCGTGTATGAGGTCATCGAAGATCTTCGTCATGGCCCTCTGATAGGTGGCGCCGGCGTTCTTTAAACCGAAGGGCATTACCTTGTAGCAGAATATACCCAAAGGGGTTCTGAAGGCGGTGTGCTTCTGGTCTTCGGAATCCATCTTTATCTGATTATACCCTGACGAGCCGTCCATAAAGGAGAAAACCTCATGAGTGGACGTGTTGTCTATCATCAGTTCGGTGACTGGCACCGGAAAATCATCCTTCGGGCAGGCTTTGTTGTGATCCCGGAAGTCCACACATATGCGCACCGTCCCATTTTTCTTCATCACCGGGACGATGTTAGCGATCCATTCAGGATATTGAACCTCCTGAATAAAGCCAGAGTCGATTAACTTTTTGACCTCAGCGTTGATGCTCATCTCAAGCTCGAGTCGCATTCTTCTCGGCGCCTGTTTTACTGGTTTGACGTCCGGAGATATTGCCAACCTATGCACAGCAATTTCTGGATCTAGTCCCGGCATTTCGGAATAGTTCCATGCGAAGCAATCTTTGTGTTGTACAAGGACATATTTTAAAGCAGTCACCCTTTCTTCAGATAGCAGCTCACTGACAAACGTCGGCCATGGGTCATCAGCTGTCCCCAACTCGATTTTCTCAAGGTTATCTGCGGTGGTATGTATTCCATCCTCCAATTCTTTCGGAGCTGGCGGAAATTCTGAGATCATCTCCTCATTACTGTTTTCGAAGCACCAGGGAAGGCTGTCCATGTTCTCGGGCTCTTCTTTTGATATTGTTATCATGTGACAAGTGCGAGTCCGCTTCTAATCCCAATGTGGAGTTGGTTCTGTTCTTGTGGCTTTGGGTTCATGCTTCTGTGGCGGCTCTACCCTCCAGTTGTTGGACAGAGCAAATTTGCCGAGCTGATACTGATCTTCAACCCAATTCTTGAAGGTGAAGCAGTCTTCGAGAGGGTGCCCTATTACTCGATGGTAAGAGCAATAGTTTGGGTCAGAGACTTCGTTTGCTTGTTCGGGGTGCTTGGATTCCGGCAGTGTGAGCATCTGATGTTTTAGAGCAAGCTCAAGTATCTTCTTCGTCTTGTCCCGAGGAAACGAGTATGCTTGACCCAATTTCTTTATGAGGGACAGATCAATAACGCTCGACTCCCGTTTGCGTGGCTTCTTAGCCCCGCTTTGTTGCTGTTGAGCGTCTTTTTGGCCTTTCGATTTGTTTCCGCCTCTGTGTCGAGCCTTCTTTATAACAGGTTGGCAAGGGGCGGCACTTTCATCTTTGACGGCCTGTTGAAGGAGGCGTTGCGTTTTGGCCTTCTCGTAGATGGTCATCTCGCGGTTGTGATCATCTCGGACTTTTTGACCAGCATTCTTTATAAGTTTGTCCATTTGTTTCTCGAACGACGGACTGGGCTCCTGTGCATCTGGAATTTTCACTGGCTTAGGATTAGCGTCCTCCCATTGAGCATCCGCTTCTTTATCAAGGTCATAGACGACGTAACAGCCGGGTAGTAACTCTCGTTTCTTTGACCGAATGTATCCAAGCCCTTTTGTTTCCATTCTCCCGTTAAGCAGCTTACGTTGAGTCCCGGGAACGTTCCAGACCCTGTCATAGAATTTGGCCTTTCTAATGGTCTGTTTGAAGGATATCCCCTGGTGTTTCAGCAGCTTCTTCAAACCCTCTGTATAATATCTGGAAAGACGGATAGGCTGAAGCCTGTCGAGCGTAGGATCCGCGCCATGCCAGATTTCTTTTTCCACCTTGGTTTCTTCAGAGCGGTAGAACAGAATTACTTTCTCGCTTTCTCGCCTGGGAGGGATATAGAACGTTTGCAGCTCTTCTACATTGTAAATATTGAGTGCATCTAGTTCTTTCTGGTGTTTAAGTGGCACTATGGCGACTTGTAGACTTTGCTCTTCGTCAGCGGACGTTCGTATTGAAGGTCGAGCAGAGAATACAACACGGATCTCATCTTCCGAGTCGCTACCAAAGATCAATGTAGGAGTCGATGGTCCCGGATTGTTGTGTTGGGGCGGATCCGAATAAACTATCTCCTCTTCCTCCTCAGTATCACTGCCGAAGATAGGGATGGTGGCGTTAGCTTTGTTCTCTGGCTTGTGACACTTCTCTGTGTCTTTGAAATCCGGTAAGAAGTATTTGGCGTCTTCATATTTGCGGACCTCGTTCACAGAGAAAGGGTTCAGTTCTCCCGTCACGGTATACTCGAAACCATCCTTAAAATACTTCATACACTGATGTTGTGTAGAAGGGATGATGTTGTACTCGTATAACCATGGTCGGCCGAGCAAAGCGTTGAAGCATGTCTTGGCGTCTATGACGTGGAACTTAATGTCCGTGATGAATAGCCCGAAGCGTAACGTCAGTATCACAGATCCAAGAGTCTTTGACGATTGGGAGTCAAACCCGGAGACGGTGATCTTATCCCGAGCAAGGTGCTGGACGCTCATGCAGATTTCTTTTAACACCCGCACATTGAGGAGATTAACGGAGGATCCATTGTCGATCAGGATTTTTCCTATCTTTATATCGTGACAGTATCCTGAGACATAGAGGGGGCGATTGTGCTCGCACATCCCAAGGAGAAGGTCCTCGTCACCGAAAGTGACATCGGCCGGGTGCACTTCCTCCAATTCATCCTTCATCTTTTCTTCGGGTAGGCATGCTTGGAATTGTTCCGGATTTTGGAGTGCCTTAATTAACGAATCTCTCGCCTCCTTTGATAGCAAAAGAGCGTCAAGAATGCTGAGCTGTGAGGGTAGCTTCCTCAGATGTGCTAAGACGTTGTAATCCACCTTATTCTTCTTTGGTGGGTCTTTGGCAGCTAGCTCTTCCACCACTTGGTCATCTAAGACGATATCTTCAGTGGCCTTTTCTTTCCCTTTATCTTTTTTGTTCGAGGGTCCGAGGTTCTTTTCGGGCAGCGTGCGAATACGTAGCCGGATGTTTTCGCAAACCTTCGGTTCTTCTTCTTTTCTCGAAGCGGACTCTTTAAAGAGAGGGGCAAGTTCTAGCTCTTCATCAAAATCACTCCCGAATGTGGGCACTTGTGATCTACCGGTGTTAACCATGCAACAATCGCCAGCAGTTCTTTTAAGCCCTTCGGTCGTATTTCTTTGCTCTCGACGAGTTTTATGCTTTTCCCGGTTAAAGCGTTGTCGATGAGCAACGTATCCTTGCCACCATCTATCGAAAGCTTTGCACTCCTGAGTGGGGTGCGAAACCTTCTGATGATATAAGCAATAAGACGGGTGCATTTTCGCCTCACCAGTAATTTCTTCTTCGGAGGATGGTAGCTTCATCCCCATTGACATGGCCTTAGCAAACTTCTTTCTCATCTTGAATTGGCTTTTGTCGGTAGCGGAGGTGTTTAGCTCCACCGGGATCGTCTCAGCTCCTTCATCAAGTTGCTGGCGTTTGGCCCTTTCAAATATAGCCGCCTCGCGCTCCCGATCAGCTTTACTTTTCAACCGAGCTTCATTAAGGAATGCGTCGATTACTTCATCTGGCGGCCCCAGGACTTTTGGTTCAGGACCTGCCCCCAGCTTTTCGGTGCAAGGAGTCTCCTCATCATTCGTGATCGAATGGGAAATCATATGACAGCTCGCCACATATTCCTCGGATTCATCTGATGAACTTTCTCCCTCATCCTCTTCTTGAAAAACGTGATTGTGGAACTCTTGGAGCGTAATGGGAGTCCGTGCCTTTTAGTTGTATTCATCCAGCGCGTCAATTTGCTTTTGTAAGTCCGTGCGCTTGTCACCAGGCTTCACGTGCTTCTTAGATTTCTTCTTCTTCTTTTTCGAAGATTTTGACGGCTGGCTGCAAGTGCTTGAACCGCCACCATCGGTCTTTGGAGTTGGACGTGGCTTCAACATCCTTTCAATGACCTGCGGTTCCAACGGGTTCTTCCACTTGATTGCTGGACATGTCTGAAGATCGTTTAGCATCCTCTTTGTCCCGGTTGATAATACAACCTCCCAAGGAGCTTCTTCAATGACGGAGCATGTTGCCCCCGGCGTATTCGTCCCCTTAGAGGTGTGGGGCTGCGGGGGATTCACCTTCCATTTGTCAGATAACGCGAACTTGCCCTGTCGGTACTGATTTTCAAGCCAATTCTTGAAAACGTAGCAATCTTCGATCGGATGGCCTAGTACTCGATGATAAGGACAGTAGTTGGGCTCGTTGACGTCACTTGGTTGCAACGGACGCTTTGGATCCGACAGATTTATGAGTCTGTTGCGCAACGCCAGCTTGAATAACCTCCTCGTTTTATCGCGGGGAAAGGAATAAGGATGTCTCATCCTATCCTCAAGGGGCACGTACGGTCCCATATTATTTTGACGAGCAACCGGCTTCGAGTCGCTCGGTTGTTGTTGAGTATTAGCGACGACGATCGCTTTTCCCTTCCCTTTGTCATTTCGGGAATCTGGCCTTGGAAGAGGGGGTTTATGGCCCATTTGATCCATTTGCGCTAGTTTGTCAATCAAGGCCTGAAAGGTAGTCGGCTTGAAAAACATCATAAACTGCGAGATGGTTGCTTGTGGATCGAGGGTTCCCACAAACATATCCACCGCGGGAGCTTCTTCAATGCGCTGCTCACACTTTGACCATAAGTTCCGCCATCGTATAGCGTACTGAACCCATGTCTCACCGGGTTTTACCCTGGCGTTAATCGGTGCTGTCATCGGGGTACGTTCACTGGCGCTTGCAAAACGCTGAGTAAACAACAGCTCCATCTCCGCGAAGGTTTTAATAGACTCGTTCGGGAGCTCAGAGTACCATTCGAACGCCGTATCTGATAAGCTTCCAACAAACTGGCGAAGTAAAAGCTTGTCATCACCGCCGGTGTTGCCGCAGAGTGCCCTGAACTGGGCAACGTGCTGGTGAGGATTGCCCGTCCCTTTGTAGACATGGAACTTGGGAATTGTGTAACCGGGTGGGTACTTGAATTGATCGTACCAACTTGGATATGGCCGCCCCGTTTTTACGACCTACCGGCCGCTTCGGTCGCATGATGAACCCGTATTTGCTGGGCGATGTACTCATCCAAATCATCGCTAAAATGAACCAATGTCCTCTGGACGATACTGGTTCAATTGGGCCGATTATGTCAGTCCCCCACATTTCGAACGGCCAGCTAGCCACTGTTGGATGAAGTGGATTTGGATGCTGATAGATAAAGTCTTCGTGAATCTGGCACGCGTGGCACTGCTTCGTGTATTCGAGGCAGTCTTAGATCATCGTGGGCCAATAATAACCCACCCGTTTGATCTTCAGCTTCATCTTCGGCCCCGCTTGGTGAGAACCGCAGAGTTCGTCGTGAGTTTCTTGGACGACCGTCCTTGCCTCGTCTGGTCCCAGGCATCTTAACCACAGAGAATTAAATGATCTCTTATATAGAGTATCATTGACGAAAGCAAAAGACAGAGCTCGTTTCATAAGCTGATGTCTTGAGGACGCATCTTCAAGTGTTCGACGGGATTTGAAGTAGTCTACAAAGACTTCTCTCCAATCCTCAACCTTTTCCTGGTCTTTTACTTGTAGAGCCACTTGCTCAGTCGCTCCCTTTTCTTCGAACGACTCCGGAGACATTTCTGCCGGTGCAAGAACCCGACGGCTTTATACCACGATTCTTACGTCATTGAGGTTCTCGTCGGCCAATTCTTTAGCGAGCTTGGCTAATGCATCCACCTTGCGATTTTCTGCACGCGGTATGCTTTCCAGGGCGTAGGAAGGAATTTGAGTCAGTAGTTGTTGCACTCTCTCGCCGTATTGTACCAGTTCTGGCTTGCACGTTTGATAGTCGCCGTTTACTTGACTAACGACCAGTTGGGAGTCTCCGTATATCAGGAGGTTTTCAATTCCCATGTCGATAGCGATCTCGAGACCTACTATCAAAGCTTCATATTCGGCTTCGTTGTTCGTCCTCGGCTCTGTTAAGGAGAAGGCAAAGCGCATTATCCCTCCTTGTAGAGTCACGAAGATGAGGCCTACCCCTGATTTGATTATGGGCGTGCTTTATTTGCGCTTCTTCATGAAAGATGCTCCATTGAAGTAAAGTTCCTATTGGGTATCATTCTCTCTTTTTTCCCCGTCGATCGTGTCAAACGCGTGTTCGTCTGGCAATTCACAGTTCAAAGGAGAATCGGCGGGTATCGGATGATAAGCGAGGAAATTGGCGATGGCCTGGCCTTTCACTGCCTTAAGAGGCCGATAAGTTATCGAGAACTCCATCAAGAGTAAGGCCTACTTAGCGATTCGTCCTGTTAGTATGGCCTTTGACATCAAATATTTGAGGGGATCCACCTTTGATTTGAGATGGACCTCATGTGCCAATGCATAGTGTCTGAGCTTTGTTATTGCGAAGATCAACGCCAGGCAGTGTTTTTCAATGGGAGAGTAATTGTTTTCTGCCCCCAGGAGAACTTGACTCGGATAATAAAGGGCTCTCTCCTTCCCTTGGTCATTTTCTTATGCCCATAATGCGCCTAAGGAACCTTCGAGGGCTATTGTGTACAGGACAAGAGGTTTTCCTTTAACGGGAGCGTCCAGTACTGGTGGATTCTGCAGGTATTGCTTGATTTCGTCCAGTGCACTTTGACATTTGTGATCCCAGACGAACGGGGTTCCCTTCTTCATTAGGTGACTGTAAGGACGGCATTTGCTGAAAAGAATGGCTATGAATCGCCGGATATATGCGAGCTTTCCTTGGAGAGATCACAGCTGCTTGAGAGTCTTTGGTGGGGGCATTTCCATGATCGCCTTGATCTTCGATGGGTCTATCTTGATGCCTCTGTGTCGGACGATGAATCTTAGGAATTTTCCCGAGGAAACTCCGAACGCGCATTTAAGAGGGTTTATCTTCAAGTTGTATTTCCGAAGTCGTCGAAATACAATCTTTAGATGCTCTAATGTTCCTCGTATGATTTGCTTTTTACTACGAGTTCGTCGATATAGCATTCGACGATTTCATGTATGAGGTCATCGAAGATCTTCGTCATGGCCCTCTGATAGGTGGCACCGGCGTTCTTTAGACCGAAGGGCATCACCTTGTAGCAGAATATGCCCAAAGGGGTTCGGAAAGCGGTATGCTTCTGGTCTTCGGGATGCATCTTTATTTGATTATAGCCCGATGAGCCGTCCATGAAGAAGAAAACTTCATGAGTGGACGTATTGTCCATCATTAGCTGGGTGACCGGTACTGGGAAGTCGTCCTTCGGGCAGGCTTTATTGAGATCCCGAAAGTCCATACGTATGCTCACCGTCCCATTCTTCTTCATCACTGAGAAGATGTTGGCGATCCGGTCAGGATATTGAACCTTTTGGATGAAGCCGAAGTCGATTAGCTTCTTGACCTCAGCGTTGATGCCCATCTCAAGCTCGAGCCGCATTCTTCTCGGCGCTTGTTTGATCGGCTTAACGTCCGGAGATATCGCCAATTTGTGCACAGCAATCTCTGGATCTAATCCTGGCATCTCGGAATAGTTCCATGCAAAGCAATCTTTATGCTGCATGAACACGTCCTTTAACATAGGCACCCTTTCTTCAGACAACAGCTCACTGACGAACGTCGGCCGCGGGTCACTTGCCGTCCCTAAATCAATTTTCTTGAGGTTATCTGCAGTAGTATGTATCCCATCTTTCAGCTCCTTTGACGCCGGTGGAAACTCTGAGATTACCTCGTCATCATCGTTGTCGAAGCACCGGGGGAGGTCATCCATATTCTCGAGCTCTTCTTCTGACAACATTATCATATGACAAGTACGAGATCGCTTCCAAGACCGATATTGATCTGGTTCTACTCTCACGGCTTTGGGTTCATGCTTCTGCGGCGGGGTTACCCTCCAGCTGCTGGATAGAGCGAACCTGCTTTGCTGTACTGGTCTTCTACCCAGTCTTTAAATGTGAAGCAGTCTTCGAGAGGATGTCCTATTGCCCTGTGATAGGAGCAATAGTCCGGGTAAGAGACTTCGCCTGCTTGCTCGGAGTGCTTGGACTCCGGGAGTGTCATCATCTGATGTTTTATGACAAGATCGAATATCTTTCTTGTCTTGTCTTGGGAAAAAGAATATGCTCGACCCATCTTTTTTATAAGAGACGAATCCGGACTGCTCGATTCCTGATCGCGTGGCTTCTTGGATCCGCTTTGTCGCTGTCGAATGCCTTTCCCGTTCTTTGGTTTATTTCTGCCTCTGCATCGGGCCTTTTGTAAAACGGGCTGACAAGGAGGAGCATTTTCATTTTTTGCAGCCTGTTGAAGGAGGCGTTGCGTCCTGGCTTTCTCGTAAATGGCCATTTCGCGATTATGGTCATCTCGAACCTTTTGGCCCGCTTCCCTTATAAGCTTGTCCATTTGTTCTTCGAACGACGGACTGGGCATTTTCATGGCGGGAGC
Source organism: Agapanthus africanus (assembly GCA_030015575.1). Taxonomy (NCBI): domain Eukaryota; kingdom Viridiplantae; phylum Streptophyta; class Magnoliopsida; order Asparagales; family Amaryllidaceae; genus Agapanthus; species Agapanthus africanus. The sequence continues at coordinate 222,096,944 of JASDDO010000014.1, forward strand.
TCTTTCTGGTTCAGGGTATGTCCCCAGTTTCTGTTGGATATGTATGCCCTAGAGGTCATTATTGTATACTACAAGTTTGTATAATACATTTTGGAAGGTTGGGATATATATATGGGTTTACGACAGTCTTGCTCAATATAGTAGCATGCTACTTGGTTTGTTTCTATCTTAATATGTGTGTATGTTTCTTTTAACATATCGCTAATACATATTGATGGAGCCCTTAGGATCTTTGCTTGACTACCGGCGTTATGATGGCGATCACACTAGTGGGAGCTGGGTAGTCTATAAGCACATCCTTATACAGGTCCCTGGTTGTAGGATTATCGAGACAGGGCATCGATACTCCAGAGTAGACTGGTGCATACACTTCTCGTCCCAGCAGGGGAGATGGTCTGTCCCACAGCCATCAGTACGTCGTACTGGAGATAGTATGCAGGTGCTCATTAGGTTACAAGTACACTGGACAGGACTCGTCGGGAACTGTTGGTCGGTATTATACCTATCGTCAGTTAACAGTTCCCAGGTGACATGAGTACTGCTTAGTCCGTTTACTTGACACTGCCACTTCGCCTCGAGTGTGTTCCCACTATTCTTAGATTACTACCCTACCACGGCTCTATTGATTCGTGCAAACAGGTAGTAGTTGAGTGAAGTCCTGAAGCACTTGGAGGCAGTGGCGGTTAGACAGGATTCGTCTCTCCCGGTATTGGGAGTTGATATCGCGCTGTGTCTAAGAGAGCCATTACACAAAGTCCCTGGCCAGGGCAAGTGAGATTTACTGGTAGTGTTTCCAGTAGTTTCTCAGGGTGTTCTGGGCTACACTCCGATACGACTTGTACCGCTATTAGGGGTCTGACGTTTACCGCCCCCTAGGCCCGACATGCGATACTCTTAGACGAACAGACTGGGTTGTACGGAGATTGTCACACTCAGACTCAGTAGGAGTTCGGATGGGTTCACCTCATCGATCTTCTTATCGGCATCTACCTGGGGACCGTTATGTACAGCTAGTACCGCTTGCGGCCTGTGGTTAAACCCAGTGCTAGCGTAGTGTCGAGTCTTTAGAGTCCCACACAGAGAGTTGTTCACCTTTGGGTGAAACGAGATAGAGGTCGTATGGTTTTACGACAGGGTTCGTTCACATATGCGTACTTGTGCGTGTTCGGTGTTTGGGCAGTTGATACTAGTGGGCTTTGGTTTAAGCCAGATCTTAGTATTTAGTTTTGGGTTGGTTCGGTCTCATTGTATTCGTGTTCCTCGGAACACGGATGCGGGTGTATATACACAGTTGACAGAGGCAGAGGAACCTCATTACGGTTTTGACCATTGACTTGATTAAAACCATAATGAGATGGAGGAAATTGATTAATGAGTTTTAATTAGAGATAATTGTATCATGGTTAATTGGTTTGACCATTTGACTAAGTTGACTCATGTTGACTTAGATATTTTTGTGAGCATCCTTAGCATTAATTGTGACATGATAATGGTCAAATCAATATCAACATGACAATTTATCCTAATTAAAATTATCATTATTCTTTTTGTTGATATGAGAGCTATCTCCTCATTTTATCATGACACATTCTCTCTCTTGAAAGCTCTCTCCTCTTCCTCTCTCAAGGCTCTCTTGTTTTATGAATTGAAAACCATGAGCTTTGTGAGATCAAACCACAAAACCACCTCTCTACTGACTCTAGGGTTCTTAGTCTAGCAAGACAAGCACTCTAGTTACTTCATTGTTATGGTAGGAGCTCAAGATAGAGGCCTTCGGGTGGATCTTTCTTTGGCAAAGAGAAGACGAAGAGGAGGAGCCGTCTACACCACTCAAAGGAGCTCATAAGAAAAGGAAGCAACACAAAAAGAGAAGGAGTTCAAGACAAAGGTATAATTATTTAACCTAGTAGTTAAAACTCTAAGTTAGTTTGTTAGTTTTTGTTTAGCAAAGATCCTTCGTGGTTTGTCTATGTTTCCTTGTGAGAAAAATTCGATTTTTACTCTTTCCCCCTCCCCGAAAGTACCAGGGTGGGTAACATAGACCTTTCAGTTTCTTTGTGTAAGGAGCTTCTTCATCATCTATCGACGAGTGAGAGATCACATGGCAGCTTGCTACATAACCTTCAGATTCATCCGACGAGTCTTCTCCATTGCCATCATCTCCGTCCTCAAGGACGTGGCTGAGAAATTCTTAGAGTGTGATTGGAGTCCGCGCCTTCTGGTTATACTCTTCCAGCGCGTCAATCTGTTTTTGCAGGTCCGTGCGCTTGTCACCAGGCTTCACGGGTATTTTAGTCTTCTTCTTCTTCTTCGAAGACTTTGACGGCTGAGTGTGAATGCTTTGGCTATCATCACCAATTTTCGTAGTTAGGCGCGGCTTCAGAATCCCCTCGATGATCTCAGGTTCCAGTGCATTCTTCCACCTAATTGCCGGACATGTGTGGAGATCCTTCAGCATTCTTTTAGTTTTGGCTGAAAGAGCGACTTCCCATGGAGCTTCTTCTACGAAAGAACACGATGCCCCCGGTGTATCCGTCTTCTTGAGAGCGTGCGGCTGAGGCGGATTCACCTTCAAATTCTCGGATAATACGAATTTGCCCTATTGATACTGATCTTCTATCCAGCTTTTGAGGATATAACAATTTTCGATCAGATGGCCCAACATTCGGTGATAAGGGCAATAGTTAGGATTGCTAATGTCGTCTGGTTGCGCTGGGCGTCTTGGCTCCGGCAGAGTGATGAGCCTGTTGCGCAGTGCTAGCTCGAATAATCTCTTCGTCTTGTCTCGAGGGAACGAGTAAGGGCGTCTCATTTTATCTCCAAGAGACCGAGTTCTATCATTTTGGCGATCAACTGGTCTTAGACCACTGGGCTGCTGTTGAGCGTTAGCGACGACGGTCGCTTTCCCCTTTCCTTTCTCGTTCCGCGGCTCCGGCTTTGGAGGAGACGGTCTATGACCCATCTGGTCCATTTGGGCCAGCTTGTCGATCAAGGCTTGGAACGTGGTCGGCTTGAAGAACATCATGAATTGGGAAATAGTTGCATGAGGGTCCAGAGTGCCCACGACATGCCCACCGCCGGCGCTTCTTCGATGCGCTGTTCGCATTTCGACCACAGATTCCGCCATCGTATTGCGTATTGAACCCACGTTTCACCTGGCTTCACCCTGGTATTGATCAATGCCGTTATTGGGGTGCGTTCACTATCACTCGCAAATCGCTGGGTGAATAATAGCTCCATTTCTGTGAAAGTCTTGACAGAGTCATTTGGAAGTTCAGAATACCACTCGAATGCCGTCTCCAATAAGCTGCCGACGAATTGGAGAAATAGCAATTTATCATCACCTCCGGTGTTGCCACATAGAGCCCTGAACTGGGAGACATGCTGGTGGGGATTGCCCGTCCCCTTGTATACATGAAATTTAGGGATCGTATATCCCGGCGGGTACTTTATTTGGTCATACCAGCCATGGATATGGTCGCCCAGTTTAAAGACTTGGCCGGCCGCTTCATTCGCCTGGTGAGCTCGTATTTGCTGAGCAATGTAGTCATCCAGAGCGGCCTTGGAAATGGTTTCCTCTTTGACTGCTGAAAGAGCCGGAGGAGGGTTCGATGTCTCCCCTCTGTCGTTATCAATGATGATCGGAGGGTCTTTAGCTGGAGGTTCCGGCTGTAACATCATCCCAGCCATATCTTGGAACAAGAGAGCCATTCGTTTTATATTGGATGCCTGTTCCACAGCCTCTTTTTCTTTCCTCTCAAGCATTCTTCGGAGGAATTCCGTATCAGTCTCTTGTTCCCGACGCTGCTCTGAGGTCTCTGGATTTTCTTTTGGCCCAGTGAGTGCGGCTATTGCAGTCAGCATCTCCTAAAGCTTCTGCTGTTGTTGTTCCTGAGACCTTGTTATTGATCGGGTAAGCGGTCGATAGCCCATAGAAGCACGGCATTCCTCTTTTCTGGAGGCCATATAAACGGTATGTACCATCACGCCCCCAGACTTAGGGCGTTTGGGCTCAGCGCCTTTGCGGTTTGCCACATCCACAGGGGCTTTCTCCGGCCTCCTTCTCTTTTGAGCGGTTGACGTTGAGGGGGTCGTTGCAGCGGGCACCCAGGTAGCTGTCGTCTTTTGTGGCTTGACAGAACGGTTCTCTTCCTGCTGAACCTTAACCTTTTTCTGTCTGCGAGAGTAATCTTGATCAATTACTAAGTCCTGAACCTGTCGCCGGACTAAGTAAATTTTAGAGGACAGCCGCTGAGGGGACTGCTCCGACTTCATTTCTATAACATTCTCTACGGGTGGAGGAGATCTCTTTAGTATGGCGGTGGGTGAATTCCTACGCACCCTGTTAAGCAGCTCGAAGCTGTTCCCAGTTGGAACAGCAGCATTGACTTCCACCGTTGGGGCTGGTGGAGTTAGCCCAGAGGGGGAATTGCCCCCAGCCTTCCTTACTCGGCGCCAGTGGCGACGTCGAGCGTGTCGAGCCGTTGGGATTGGTTCAGCCACGTCTTCGTCATGCCCCTGTTCTGGTGAGGTGCTGTTGATACCAGCCTATTGAAGACCGACGTCCATTGAGACGCAACGTCCAATCTGTCAAAGACAAACTTCTGGGCAGGGGAAACAACCTTGACAATTTCGCCTGGCCGACCCTTTGGCAGGAGAAGCCGCCTTGACGACTTCGGGAGTAGGGATGGCTATCCTTTTTGGGACAACCCTTTCTGGTATCGCGGGCTTCTTCATGGGCCCTACTAGGCTTTGGCCTAGTCTGTCAAAGACTGAGGCGTTGGAGCTGGGTGACCCGTTGAGAGGGGCCGCAGTAGTTGTAAGCCGATCAAAGACCGTCTTCTTCTAAGCTTCTTGTGCTGGTACAGGAGCACTGAAGCTCGTTGGTGGGAGCATGGTCCCGAAGAACAATCCAGTGGTGGCCTGAGTGACCTGTTCCACCGGCATAGCGAAAATGGAGGCCGCTTGGGGCCCATAAGTCACTCCTCCGGACGGTACGCGGCGAGAGTTGCAGCTGCAGTTAGTGCAGGTTAAAGCCATTGATCTTCTGTTTTCTGCACGGAGCAAGACTCCAAATCTTAGTACCTCGAACCCAAAGGCAACCATATCAAACCACGATTCATTCGCGAACACGACACACGAAGTGTGGAGTGGAAAGAGGAAAAGGTCCCACCGGGCGTGCCAGAATCTGTTCCCCGCCGAATGACGCGACCAGGACGTTGGGACGTCAGGCCTGAAATTCGACGGCAGATGCTAATTGGTGTTATCTGTCCACCTCTCCGAAGATGTCAAGTTAATTTATGGCACCGTGTATCGAAGGTTTAAATGGATGCGGCCGATGTAGCAGACTTCGTCAGATTCCCCCTCGTTTGAGGGGTTTTTTTTATTGTGGGGACGCTCTTCCCTGTAGGCGCAAGCCCCTGCAGTTAATTACACTACCGCATCGCGGTAGCAACTTTCTCCTTCTCCATATGGTCACTTCGTGTCATGTGTGTTTGTTTTGTTTTTGGTTTCCCGTGGATTGTATATGGAGACTAATTTACGTTGTCGCCCGTAGGGCGTGGATTAGTCCAAATCCGTATTCTCTTAGATTTGGGTTTATGGGTTGGGTTTAAGGATTCGTTAGCCTCATTTGAGACTAAGATCAACTTAAACGTTTTTCAAAGATACGTTAGTCTAATTTTAGACTAAGATTAACTTAACGGGATCGTTTAGATCCAACAAAAGAGCATTTGGACTTTATTATTTAGTTTAGGGACATTGTAGTCGATTAGTTTAAGGACATTACGGTCCAACGTTAGTTTAAGGACGTTTCGTCCAGGTTAAGGACATCACAGTCCGAGGGTTTTTAAAGGACCCCACAGTCCGAGGTTAAGGACATCGCAGTCCGTAGGCTTAAGGACCCCACAGTCCGAAGTTAAGGGCATCGTAGTTCGTGAGTTTAAGGACCCCACAGTCCGTAGTTTAAAGACGTCATAGTCTATAAAGTTTAAGGACATCATAGTCCATGAGTTTAAGGACCCCACAGTCCGTGAAATGTATGGTTGTCGGGACCCGTCACCTCTCTGAAGACGTTGAAAGATTACAACGACAGATATCAGAGGAGTAAAAAGATGTACCCTCGAACCGGTGTGGGTTGGTTGAAAAATCTGTAGTCCAATTTAGGGCTAAGATCTGTTGAAATATTTATGAGCAGATGGGCTTAATTAAATATAGGTTGAGGCCTTATGGCCAATCTTAGGCTAACCCCAATCAGATTAAAATGTTTGACATTTTATTTAGAGCTGTTGAGATTTTATTTGGGCTTGGCCCTTTTAATAATGCTGAGCATTATATCTTGACAAAAAATTTTGTCGTGTATTGAAAGAAAAGCATTCATCAGAGCTCTGGCTTATTAAAAAAAATTTATGTTCTGTCAGCGCAACACGTGGCGCGTCAGGTGTTTTGCGCTAGTCAAAGAGCGCAGTGCGCTTCTGCCAAATAACACACATGTGAAGGACGCGTGTCGCGCTTGGCGCTAAGCGCCAGATGATGAGCGCATTGCGCCAGTTTATGAGCGCTAAGCGCTAGTCCATAAGTGCATTGCGCTTTCAATTTTGTGGTGCACACATGAGTGACACGTGGTGCGCTTGGCGCTGAGCGCCAGCCCATAAGTACGGTGCGCTATTTCAGAAGCGCAAAGCGCAAGTTGTTTAGTTGGTGCATACGTGGTTGACACGTGGCGCATTTGGCGCTGAGCGCCGATCCAGGGAGCGCAGAAGCGCAATTCAAGAGCGCAAGGCGCATTTCATGAGCGCAAATCTCATTTGATCAATTTTATGATCTGTAAACAAATTTATGTTTTTTTAAAAGAGACTTTGTCTCAAGATTCAAGAACAACGGTTCTTATTTTTGAAAGGGCTTTGCCTTTATAGATCCATGATCTTTAAGAAAATTTAATAATTTTCTCCCTCTTTATGATGAGATGTTCATGACCTCAGAAAGACAATTTGTCTTATAGATCTATGATCTGTGAACGAAGTAAATATTTCTTTGTTTTTATGATGAGATCTTTTGATCTTTTTATAAAAGACCTTGGTCTTTGTAGATCTATGGTCTTTTTAAGAAGATAATTCTTCTTTTTAAGAGATGATTTCATCTCTGTGTTCATCATTCATCATCTTTACCTTGAAAAAGTATCTTCTGGCAAGAGCTTGCTCTTTATCTTTGAGTTTCTCAAAGTTTATGGGGGGGTTTCTCTATCTCAGACTTGAAGTCTTAGGGCCTTTATATAGGGCAAGTTGATTTGTTGAATCAGTTAAAGAGATCTTTCTCTGATTGATTTGGGGATATTTCCCACCGTTGGATCTTTAATCGTAGGGCTTTTGTTTTACAGAAGGCAATCTTCTTGTTTTTAACAAGATTGAAAGAAAATCTTTCCATAACAGAATTTTAATTCTGATTAATGATTTATCATTATTTATTAGATCTTCTGATCTAAGGGTGGGGAATTTTTAATTCCAGCGCTAGCGCACCCGTGCTTTGCAAGTGGTGCGCTGCTCAGAGCGTAGCGCACTTTGCGCTAGCGCACCTGTGTTTGACACGTGGTGCGCTGCTCAGAGCGCAGCGCAGCCTGCGCTAGCGCACCCGTGTTTGACACGTGGTGCGCAGCGCGCCCAGCGCTAGCGCACACATGGTGCACTACCTAGGGCGCAGCGCACCTGGTGCTAGCGCATCCGTATTTGACACGTGGCGTGCAGCGCACCTAGCGCTAGCGCACACATGGTGCACTACCTATGGCACAGCGCACCTGGCGCTAGCGCATCCGTGTTTGACACGTGGCGTGCAGCGCGCCTAGCGCTGGATCTGAAGCGTTGCTTCAATTTTTGAAATTCGAATTTCAAACAAAGTCTTGCTCTGATTGGGGGAAACACTGTACGATACGAGGAATGTAACAGTACTCTCTACAATCCTTTTATAAATACATGGTTCGTCTACATTTTTGATAAAACCAAACTGTTTGATTGTATCATCAAAGAAGATGTTCCAACTCTATGATGCCTGCTTTAATCCATAGATAGATTTAAGAAACCTGCATGCTTTTCCGCTGCTCCCACTATCAATGAAGCCTTCTGGCTAATCCATAAAAACGCATTCTTCTAAATCACCATTTAGAAATGTTGTTTTAACATCCATCTTCCAAATCTCATAGTCATAGTGAGCAGCTATAGCAAGCAGGATCCGAATGGATTTGAGCATCGCGACTGGTGAAAAGGTTTCATCATAGTCCGAGCCTGGTCTTTGACGAAATCCTTTTGTTACCAGCCTAGCTTTATAGGTCTCCACCTGACCATCTACACCGATCTTTCTCTTAAAGATCTATTTGCACCCTATGGGTTTTACTCCAGATGGTGCAACATCCAAAGTCCATACTTTGTTGGTGTGCATGGATTCCATTTCGGATCTTATTCACTGAGTCACCACTCATGATAGTTTGCTGAAAACTAGTAGGGCCATCATCATCCATGATGCAATCTTCTCTATCACCATCAATTAGAAAAACCATAGTATCTATCAGGTGGGCGAGAAGTCCTATTAGATCTACTAAGTGGCTGAGGCTCGTCAGGTTCTATTCAAACATCAGGTTCAACCAAGTCATCGGTAATTGTTTGTGGATCTGGAATTTCTTCCAGTTCTACCGCATTGCCAACAGTATCATTTGTAAAAAATTCATTTTCTAAAAATGTGGAATACTGAGAAACAAACACCCTTTGTTCCTCTTTGTGGTAGAAAAGATATCCATACGAGTGATTTGGATATCCCACAAATTTATACAAGACCGATCGTGTCTCAAGTTTGTCCGGATTCTGCTTTTTCACATAAGCCGGAAAACCCCATATCCTAACTCGTTTGAGAGATGGTATCTTCCCATACCATATCTCATATGGAGTGGTAGACACGGTTTTGGTCGGAACCTTATTCAATAGATATATCGCAGTCTCCAATGCGTGCCCCCATAATGAAAGTGGTAACTCAGTATCATTCATCATTGATCGTACCATATCTAATAGGGTACGATTCCTCCGTTCCGACACATCGTTGTGATGTGGTGTGTACGGAGGAGTGAGCTGAGAGAATCCCATTCTCTTTTAGGAAATCTAGAAACTCTGAGCTTAGATACTCTCCTCCTCGATCCGATCGAAGTTTCTTGATGCTCAAGCCTATTTGTTTTTCTACTTCAAATTTATACTCCTTGAACTTTTCAAAGGTTTCGGACTTATGTTTCAACGAGAACACGTGTCCAAATCTCGAGAAATCACCAGTAAAAGTTATGAAGTACGAAAACCATCTCTCGCATGTGTGGACATTGGTCCACATACATCACTATGTATGAGGCCTAAGAGTTTAGTAGCTCTCTCTTCGTGTCCAGTAAACGGAGTTTTGGTCATTTTACCTTTGATACAAGACTGGAAAGTCGCATAAGATTTATATTCAAGCGGGTTTAAATATCCATCTTTATGTAGCTTGGTTAGTCTTGTTTCATTAATATGACCAAGTCTACAATGCCAAATGCAAGTTTCATTTATGTCTGAAATCTTCCTTTTATTTGTGTGTTGTATATTGAAAACTGTAGGTTGATTTAGGACGTATATCCCGTTATTTAATGTACCAGACCCAATCAACTCTTGATTAAGGTTAATGTCCATAACATTAGATTGTAAAACAAAATTATATCCTTCATTGTCCAACAACGATATTAATATAATATTACATAACATCTAAAGTACAAAATAACATGGGTTCAAAACCAATTTACAACCCGACGGCAAACCAAGGTGATACTCTCCCACTGGTACAGCATGTACAGAGGAACCATTCTTAACTCGGAGAGTGTGATCACCTTTCTTCAAAAACCTGCTATTTCTCAGCCCTGCACACAATTGCAGATGTGAGATCCTGACCCAGTATCTAATACCCAGGAAGCAGAGTTAATTGAAAAAGAGTTTTCTGTTACAAACATACCTGAAGTGGAAGTATCATCATGCTTCTTCTTCTTGAGGCCGGCAAGGTATCCAACGCAGTTTCTCTTCCAGTGCCCGGTCTTGTGGCAGTGGAAGCATTCCCCTCTTCCTGACACAGCAGACCCTATCTTGTCCTTTCCCGGTGCCTTTTTCACTCCTCCTCTCGGCATATGGGATTCTTCTTCTTCTTCTTTCCCTTGACCTTAGCTTTCGGGACGAAAGAGGAAGATGGCCCAGCAATTAGAGCGGGAGTTTTCACTAAGTTTAGCATGCTCTCTGCACTTCTCAACATATTGAGGAGTTCAGGAAGTGACGTCTCCATGTTGTGCATGTTGAAGTTTACAATGAACTGAGCAAAGGCGGGGGGAGATACTGTAGAACAATATCAACATACTGTTCGTTCTCCATGGTCCAATCCAGGTCCTCTAGTTCTTCGATAAGTCTAGTCATCTTCAATACATGGTCACCTATAGACGTGGCAGCAGCCATACGCATCTGAAAAAACTTTCGAGATGCCTCATATCGGAGAGTGCGAGATTGCTCTCCATACAACTCCTTAGTATGGAGAAAGATGGATTTTACATCCATCTTCCCATGCTGCTTCTGATGTTCATTATTCATAGAAGCAAGCGTGAGGCATTTGGCTGTTTCACAGTTTATATCCCATGTTTTGCGGATTTCTTTATCCGCAACTGAAGAATCAGGGCCTGGGCTAGGAGGGGCTGGAGTAGTCAGGACGTATCCGACCTTATCATAGGTCAGGACAATATTTACGTTCCTCAGCCAATCTTTGTAATTCGGTCCTGTGAGTTTATTCTTGTCTAATAAAAGCTTAAGTCCCGTCATAGGTATCTGCCATTAGGAAAGAGAAAAGAAGACACTCAGCGATTGCTCTTGCATAATTAGATTGGTTATTAATCTTATCTAATCGATATCTCCCACTGCTTTTATCAAATTTTCCTTCAAACCTTAAAAAGAAAATTAGCCAAGATTAATTGCAATCTACAAGTTCGCTAACCGGTCGGCCAGGCCAGTGTAGGTACTCCGAGGGAGGTTCCTCGTGCTTTCGCACAGACCTAATTAAAATAAAGCTCGTTTTCCTAGATGCATAACCCCGTTGACACCTTTCCTGACACCTGCTGGATTAGCTAATTGTAAAGTGCAAAACTCTCGCAGGAGTAACTTTTACTCACAGTGGGATTGGGATCCAACTATCAAATAGAATGTATGCAATCTCATAGAAAATTTCAACTCTTGAAATTCCTGATATGGTTTTTACCCATGGTGTCTTATGACCTTAGCAAAGGTTAACAAATCATAAGCACTAGTCAAGTTCTACCTGCCATTTCGTGATTGATTTAGACCCACCCGCATAACCCTTAACTATGATCAACAAGGTTATGCGAATGTCCTAATCGATCGCATCATATGCTTTGTAGGAAGACATCACTTAGCTACCGTACACCACGCCTTAACTATAGTCATCAAACGTGGTACGAATACTAAGTACTCTGCTTCCTAAAATGGCAGAGGGCAACGGATGGTTTTGATGAAAACCTTTAATGCTTTGAACTTGATATCGTTGTAGAATCTAGTGAAATGAGTGGTTTAAGCTCCAGTTTTAAAAAGTCGAATGGTTTTTTAGTATCTTTCTAATTTTTCTAAAGTGGTCACTCCCGGTGAAAGGATCTCGGCTCTTTTCTCATCAAATGAGGTGTTGGATATTCATGAATACCACGATGCAAAGCAAAAGTTAGATCAACTATAAAAAAAATCGAGTGCTTTGTAACATTTGCTAATTTCGCTAAAGTGGTCACTCCCGGTGAAGGGATGTTGGCCCTTTCCTCATCGAATGAGGTGCTAGATATTCATCAAGGAATACCACTATGCAAAACAAAATCTAGAGTTACCCATTTTAAAAAGTATGATTCTACAATATATTTAGATTTCTTTTTCTTAACATTAATCACATTAATGTTGTCCCATCATTTACGTTTCCTAAACATCACAGAAAAGAAACAAAAATAGAATGTACGCTTATGCCATCCGCATTCGCCACGGGGCCCCGTCATGCACCGTTAGGTTACTTAACTAACAGCAGAGCGGAGGCTGGACTAGCGCGGGTGCAAAACATAAGCAACGTTTATTATATATCTCATATATAAATAGCCATACGTCGCACGCATTTATAGACATTCCAGATCACAGATAAACACATTGGATATACTAGAGATTCCGTATTTCATTTAAGCCCTTAACGAAAGACGAGTTCCAAGGTCGTGATGAATAGCCAAACGCCACCCTAAACCCCTACGGGTGCGGCAAACTACCCGCCAAATTCTCGAAGTGAAGCAATCTCCCTCAACAAAGTGAGTAGGTCACTCGTCACTTCGAGAACCCGGTAGTTTGTGCACCCCACCTTAGGTCTATCTTAGGAGCAAAAACAGTAAAAAGAAATTATACAACGGTGGCTACAACCTCAACCCGGATGTGCCCCGCAAACTAATATTACATCCCTTTTTACAAATTACATGAATGAAAGAACATAAAAACGTTCTTCTCACATCCCCCGGCTATTCATCCACGACGATCCAACATATTCATATACATATACCATCACATGATATCATTACAGATGTGTGCAACCCCGACTAATCGACATATAACAATTAGTCGATGTTACTAAAAACACATACACATCACAAAGGTTGTAAAGTAACCGCGACATTAGAATTCCACACGCAATTAGCAAACAAAACCAATTTTCCAACACTTGAAAAAATCCGGTGAGCTAAATTTCCAAAACCGATTGTTTTACGCCAATCCGGGAGTCGAAACGAACTCGAAACCCGCCCGAATCTTCACGGAGGCGAAGACCCAAAATTAACTATCGAAGGGGGGGCCTCAGGGGTACCCACCCCCGGGGGCCACCTCGAGGTGGCCACTAGGGGAAGGCAGACCCGAGAGCACCCAGTTGGGGTGCTCTCAGGTCACCCACCCCCAAGGCCACCTTGTGGTGGTCTTAGGGTGTGGATCCAGCCTCTGGTCCCCTGGGGTGTCCCCAGGGTGCGCACGCTCCACCCCGCTGCTTCTCGGTTCAAACCATGAGCCCGCAGGGTGTGCAAACAACTCAAAACTACAATTTTGGAAACTGTTTTTATCGATAGTTTTTGCGCAAAAAAAACGGCAGATTTCTAACTTCGCTACAAGCTATTTAAGGTTTAAGAGAGGCTCTGATACCATGTTAGTGGATATTGAACACCCTCACAACACTTGTGAGGAGGCTGAATTGGCAAACGAAAAATTTCTTGTATGCAACACCCACATAAAAACTAGATCTTGTGCTTAAACCATAACTAGCAAACCCTATCTAGAGTTCTTAACTACCATGAAAGGGTTATACCTAATGAACTGGTCCTTCGGGTCTTCTTTTGGATGCAGCTCCTAGGCTCTTTGGATGCTTGAAAGGAACTCGGTCTCCAGTCACCTCTAGGTCGTAGATAATCCAACCGAGAGCTATAGAACAAACTTCAAACTCTTCTCAAGAGTTAACTAAGAAATCAAGTGTACTAGAAATGATTACTTAGATAGTGTAGAGATTAAGTAGAGGATTAAAGTGATCACTAAGATTTTGATTCACAACTCATGTGAAGGGTAAAGCTTGGAGGAGGAAGAAGGAGAAAATGATGAGAGAATGTGAGAGTGATGAATGAATAAAATCAAGCTTGGAAAAATGATATGGCTCAAATGAAAAAAATTGAAGCATGCAATATTTTTCTCAAAAAATAATGCACCATGCTTCAATAGTAATCCCAAATGAATAAAAAATGATATAAGCTATTCCTTCATCCATGCTTTGACTCTCTCAAAATTCCACCTCATAATTTTCATTTTCACAAAATGAAAACCATTTATGAGGTGTCCCCTTCTAGAAGGTATTCTTGTACAATTATAAGAATACCCTTCACCGTATACTGTATAAGTATACCCGTATCCGAATTCCGAAAAATACGAATACAAATAATCCAATAATATAATACCGGTATCCGGTTTAAACCAAAGCCTACCAGTATTATCCTTCTGATCATTATTTCTGTAACCATTACACGAATATAATCGAAACCCTGCCATAACAGCTTACGGCCTCTACACCTTTTACCTGAACCAGGGAACCCTCTGTGTGGGATTATAAAGACTCGACAGTACGGTGGCAGTAGGTTTAACCATAAGCACGTCAGCGGCACTAAATGTGCGTAACGGCTACCTAGGTACATGACGAAAAGGTGGCCAACGAGCGAACTCATCCCAACCCTAACGAGCTTGTAAGCAACACTTACCGTATAGTCCAGTCTTTTCGTCTGATACGTCGCATATGAAATCTAGGGGTGGTAAATGTCATACCCCAGAAACTTTATAAGTCATACTGATTTATAGCCCATAACGGTTCAAGAAACTACTGATAACTCTTATCAGTAAATCTCGACAACCCTGACCAGGGATTTGCTGTTATGGCCGATCAACATAGCGCGACATCAACTCCCTATACCGGGAGAGACAAAACCCCTCCTATCGCTCACTGTCTCCATGTGATTTGGGACTGTACCCAAAATCCATCTGTTTGCATGACTCAGTAGAGCCGTGGTAGGGAGGAAATCAAAGTACAGTGGGAATCACCCAAGACACTATGACGATCTCAGGTCTACAGACTAACCTATACAAGTGTCACCAGAGAACCGCTATCTGACAAGAGGTATATATACCATCTAGGAGTTCTCGGTGAGTCCTGTTCGGTGTACCCATTCTCTAATGAGCACATGTGTACAATCTTTGATGTCGAACACCAATGGTTGTAGGATCAACCATCGCCCCCAGGGTCAAGAAACGTACACACTACTCTACTCTGGTAATATCAATGCCCTGTCTCGATATACCCTCGACTAGGAACTATTAAAGGATGTGTTTATAGACTGCCAAGGCCCCACTAGTATGATCTACATCATAATCCTGGCAGTCAAGCATAATCCTAAGGGCTTCATCAATATGTATATAAAAAGATTTGAAATACAACACATTACACGTTAAGATGAAGATAAACCAGATAACATACTATCATTTCGAGCAAAGATTGTTTCTGTACATATACATACCTAGCATCCTATACAATACAGGCCTCTAGGGCATACATATCTAACAGATCCAATAAGAAATAATATCCTAACCTCATCCCTTATGAGATCACGACGATAAAACCATAACTAGAAAATAAATCTAAAGTATCACTAAACTAAATCAGTAGAAAGCTCTTCACTGCTCAGCTTGTCTGTCGAAGTATTTTTTATCTTCCTGCGATAAGATTAAAGGAACTGGGCTATGCAACACCAGATGTCAGTGCGTCATAAATATCATAATAATAATAATAATAATAAACTAAACAATATGCTATATATGATGTCACGTGCAAAAATGTGGTATGAGTATAAATAAAATCAAACACAGGTGTTATAATAGCAGTCTATAAGTAGTCAAATATAGCATGCGTATCCTAAAATATGTGTTTCTAAGTTAACTATCTTACAGGTATTTGAAACCAATGAATGTACTCCTCCATATAACTTAAAAGTATATATCCCATTACCCCCCGGGACTACGAACACAAGATATATCCAGTTACCCTCCGGGATCACGGATGCAAGATGTATGAATTAAGAATGATTCTGTTCCATTACCTCCCCCCCCCCGAACCATGGAAACATATAATATCCTTTTAAGTTACACTTCAGTTTCACTTCAAATACACTTCAGTTTCACTTCAGATACACTTTTGATTTCTCCATTTCTCCAGGTTTCATTTTTCAAGTTAGGTATGAATAATATCTAGCTAATACCAACACAGGAACAGACAAGTATAGGTTATGTCTATTTAGACAACAGGTCACGTCCATCAGGACAACAAGTCAGGATTGTTGATATCGGTAAGTATCACAGGCAAATAAGTACAAGCAAGATAGCAATATCAGTAACAAGATGACGAGTTATAAGTATGTCAAGGATAGTATATTAAATTAGATAAAATATTTATTTGTAATAATATCGTGCAAATAGGTCATGATAAATTACGGTTGTAACCGTTATCTAGATGCGATAAATGATGCAATGAAAAACAATCATATTAATTCCTACACTTCGATTTATCGATTAACCAAACTAGAATAGTTTGTTATAATTACTAGTTATGATATAATTTGCATAACCATTATGAACTGCAATTATAAGACTTGTTATAGTTAACTAATTAACGATATATGGATAATAAATAATATTATGACAATATATGTATAATTTTACGTAGACTATAGGATGTAGCAAGTTATAAACTTGTCTCGATCTCGACGAATGCGGATATGAACACGGAACGATGAAAAACACAAAGTAACTCCAAGCTCTATCAGTTGGGTGTCTCAACTTGATTGCTCGGCACGGAGTTGGGGATATGGAGATGGTTTGATGCTTCAAAGATGAAGATTGAGATGGCCAGAGTTAGGGGTGTTCGGATCGACAATGAGGTGCAAAGGTTGATGGGTTCTTAGTTTCCTGGGTTGGTCTTCGGTGATGAGAGGGGTTAGGGTTGAAGGCGAGTCAATGGTGAGGGTGATCGTCGATGGTGGAGTCAGGGTCGAGGGCTGGAGTTGGACGTGAGTAGCAAATTACGGCAAAGGAGGTAGATGACGATGGTGAAGGAAGTTGATGGCGACGATGGTGCTCGGGAGAGAGGGTCAACAGAGGATGAAGCGGAAGCGAAGGTTATGAAGGTGATGGCTATGGCGATGGTTGGAGGTGTTGGCTGGGGTTCTGGGTGATGGGGTTGTTGGAAACCGATGGTGATCTTGGTGGGTTTGTGGAGATGCCGGTGTTAGGTCGAAGCCTGGTGATGAAAGAAGGCGAAAGCGAAGGTGACGTGGAGGACGAGGTGAGTGCAACAACGAGAGGGACGGCGATAGAGAAAGTCGACGAAGATGACGATGATGGTGGTTGTGGGTGTTGGTTGATGGGTTTGGTGGAAGAAGAGGGAGGTGATGTCGATGCTGGTGGTCGGAGGTGGAGACGGTGAGGACGAAAAGGTTAGGGTAATGATCGGGGTGATGGGTGTCGACTACGAGGGATAGGGAGAAAGAAAAAGAGACGCGGGAGAGAGAGTTTATTTATATAGGAAAAAATATATTTATTAAGTATAAGTTTATATATATATTGTAAATCCCCAGTTCCTTGTATTTTCTCCGTATTTCCTTATAAATATTTTTCCCAAAATTTTCTTTCAAATTCTATTTTCCTATCTCAAATTTTAACCTCACTCTAAAATTTTCAAAACCCTAATTAACCCAAACCCCACACATAAATATATTAACCCCTCACTCAAGTCCCGGCCCAAGCCCACGAACCCACTCCCTAACCCATACCCATACCCGACCTGACCCGAACCCAATCATCTCTCTTTCTTTCCTTCTTTCTTTCTTCTTTCCCCATTTTTGAAGCCAACGGCTGCTTCCTTTTCCTTCGCCTATGCTCGCGAGAACCGTTCACCTCCATGACCTCGCCTTCGACCTCAATCGCCTCCGAGATCCCCAGCGCTCATCCTCTCAACCGAGCCCCATTTCCTTTTCTTTTCTTTGTAGTTTCTCTCGTTCAAAAAAAAATACCCAACGACCCCCCTCGAGACCTGCTCTCCCCACGTCACCGCTCGTCCCCAACATTTGCCTCCGAGATCCCCACGCCTGCAAATCCTCTCAATTCTCAACCGCTTTCTCTCTCTCCCCCTTCTCTTCATATCTCTATTCTACCCTATCTCTCTTACACACTCACTCTCTCTTAAACTCTTTTCCTCACCGAGCTCACTGCCACCTCATCGGCCATACTCAAACCACCGCCATCATCTCCACCAACTCGACCACAGAGCTCCATCGCCACTAACATCTCTTCTCCTTATACCCTGAGATCCTCACTATTGCACCGCATGAAGTCCAACATCATCACCTCCCCCCTGCTCTCGCCGTAGACCACACTGCACCCAACACCGTCGACGAGCCTTGACAACCGGAGCCACCTTTCGTATCCCCTCCTCTCCACCAACCGAGAACATCTCCTCCTGCTCCGGCTTCAACCGCGCACCAAGCTTCCTTCAGCACCTATCGCCGACAACCTATGCACTCGACGTCGCCAGCCACCTTCACGCCAACTAAAGCTTCTCACTATCGCCACCTTGCCAGCACGCCATATCTACGCCAGCATCTCTCTCTCTCTCTCGATTCGCATCCAAGCAAGCAGCCGAGCCTAAGCTTGTATGGTCATGCCGCATCAAGCCTGTATCATTAATCTTCATTCATTGCCGTGTTGCCGTCTATCATCTCAGGCAAGTGGAACTCTCTTCCTTTGCTATATCATGCTAAATATATATTCTAATTAGATTATATAACTTTTAATTACGTGTATGTGTACAAGATCATATTGCTAAAACACTGTAACTTTATCTGTAACCATAGGCTATAATGATAGTGGTTTAAGTATAATCGAATCCATTAAACCGTATTGAAACCAATTAAATGTTTACACAAAATGATTGTTGTTTTAAATTAACCCGTTCGAGTTAACGGCGTTTAGTATACGTAAACATGATCTAAGTGCTCGATGTGTTACTTGAATGAAAACCCTTTTGAAAATGGCGGAATTTATGGCTACTAGATTCCTTTAGTGATAATGAATAACCCGTAAAAAGTTGGGTTAAAAATACGGACTTTAACACCATGATGACACCCCTATTTAGATCCGTCAAATCTGAAATTCCTCGCACACGTAGCTTGTGAAAATCATAGTAAATTAGATACATACCTGAATGTTATGTTTGAGGGCTCATATCGAAGCCTACTCGACAACCTAGAACCCTCTACTTTTTATATTTCGATACTACTATAACACAATGACGAGAACTGATTGGAAATACTTCTCTGGGCTGCAGTCCAGAGCAGTGTTTCATATTGACACCTGAATCAATTTGTTTGTATACCTCTGTATGAAAATGAAAATATGCGGAATCCTATGTCGTTATGAAGATAATCCTGTTATCTAATTATAAGTGGTGGTTTCGTTCAATTTTAATGTCGTTTGGTATTTTAACTGTATTTTAAATTGTCGATATGTATTACAGTTTCATGCAGAGACAGGATGTATACCTTAATCTTAAACAGCGCATATCTCCAAGTATACAGCGGATATTGTCGATACATCTAGTGAGTTGTAAATATAATAGATAAATCTAAATATTATATAACTATAGAATCACTTAATTATGATCCCAACAGGGAGTAAAATGTGTTACGAAATGAACTTCCAGTTCAGGAACTGGATTTCCAGCGGTGAACACTTAAAATGAAATGACCGTAACTCGCAAATATGAAACCCGATTGACCTGGAACTAATTTTTTTGGATTGTTGTTTAATTTTACTTTCTACTTATTTTGTATCAATTTACCTGATTACGATCGTACGATTTATTATGTTTTTCTGAACTAGTAATGCACGTTGTGATTCATACCGTACATGATTTGATATATAGCATAATTCTCATATTTACCCGATCGTGATACCTTTAGTGATAGCAAACGTTCATATGGATTCTTAGCGAATATTGCATTGTCGAACGTGAGCGGTATGAGATTAGTTGTGTCAAGTATGTCAGTGATAAGTGATTGATTCGTGAAAGTGAACAATGCAGTGAAAAGTGAATAAAACTGTGTTATTGGTGCGTGCTTGTACACAACTAGCCTCATACATATAGTTATTGAAACCTGGAGAAAAATGGAAAATCGAAGTAGAATGTAATTTGTATTTGGCGAGATTAGCGATTTAGAGGATGATCATCCGAACAGCGACTTTTATATATACTTTAGGTTATGGACTCAGCGGTCCGACTGACAGGGTTATGTCCCGGACGACAGTGGGCCATAGTCTCTGGTACGCATGAGACACTCGTTAAACATGATCACTCTTTTCCACAGTTCTATTTCAAATTGATCTAACGACCAATAGGGACACGGATCATATATTGCATTGATTGTCGATACACTGATCACCTGCATACACTGTCTCCACTGTTGTTACCTTTCGTTTCATGGTTATTATACTACTATTATATCATTGCTATTGCGTCGTCCTGACAACCTGAGTATGCATGCTCAAAACTTGGAGAGGATGCCACTCAGGAGTCAGATCTATCGTTCGAGCTTGCAGAGATCTAGACGGTAGTACTTTCAGCACTTCTACTGCTTTCCCTAAAAGCAACCTTATATTCGCACTTGGTTAGTAGTTTTTTTCTGTTTAACTATTGTAAATTATGAACAATGAAAGTTGATGTAATAAATGGGTAATGTGGTTCTTTTACTTCTGTGTTGTGTTTACCGATTACTATGTAATGCTAGAAGCAAAAGTGTGACTACGGCAGGATTATTCCTTGACCGTATGAGCATGACTGACCTAGTCGTCCCCTGTTCACCGCCGAAAACAGAGACCGGGACGCTAGGACATCTGGCCTGAATTTTGGGGGCAGATGCTATTTGGGTTTATCCTCCCACCTCTCTGAAGATGCCAAGTTGATTTATGGCTCTGTATCTCGGAGGTTTGGACGGATGCGACCATTGCAGCAGACTTCGTCAGATTCCCCCTCATTTGCGGGAGGTTTTTGATTGTGGGGACGCTCTTCCCTGTAGACGCAAGCTCCTGCAGTTAATTACATTATCGCATCGCGATAACCATTTTCTTCTGCTTCGGA
Source organism: Agapanthus africanus (assembly GCA_030015575.1). Classification (NCBI taxonomy): domain Eukaryota; kingdom Viridiplantae; phylum Streptophyta; class Magnoliopsida; order Asparagales; family Amaryllidaceae; genus Agapanthus; species Agapanthus africanus. The sequence goes on from JASDDO010000014.1 coordinate 222,117,761, forward strand.
ATTTCACTTCGTGTCGTGTGTGTTTTTATTTGTTTAGGTTCCCCGTGGATTGTATACGGAGACTACTTTATGTTGTCGCCCGTAGGGCGTGGATTAGTCCAAATCCGTATATTTTGGATTTGGGTTTATTTTATTTAAGGATCGTTAATTTGGTTTGAGATTAAGATCAATTTAAATGTATGTGAGCAGTTATGGCTCGGTTGGTGTTTTGTTAAGGATACGTTGGTCCAATTTGAGACTAAGATCTACTTAACAAGATGTTAGAATCATTTTTGTTTCAGATCCAACAAGAGAGCATTTGGGCACTTATCTTAGTTTAGGGACATTTCGGTCCATTGTCGCCATTTTTTAGGAGAATATTAGTTGAAGGACATCTCCGTCCGTTGATCACCATTTTGGAGGTGAGATTTTAGTTTAAGAATGTCTCGGTCCATTGATCACCATTTTTGAGGTGAGATTTTAGTTAAGGACGTCTCGGTCCGTTGTCCATCTTGCACGCACGTATATTTGTTACGTGACGGGATGACCAACGATGTTGATATGGAATGTGCCCAATTTGGGGTGCGGTCTGATTTGAGGTGTGCACGTCAATTTGGAAGTGCACCAATGAGTTGTTGGTTATCGGGACCCGCCACCTCTCTGAAGACGTTGAAGAATTACAACGACATATATCAGAGATGTACCCTTATACCAAATTCCATATTTGAGGGAAAGATGGTGCTGATGTAGACCTAAGCAATGTTAGTCAAGTTTGAGACTAAAATTATCTTAGGAGATAAAAGATGAGTATCATTTGGGATATCATCAATGGGAGACCGCTAGTCATTTTTGAGACTAAGGTCAATTTGGGAAAACATAAGCACATGGGCTCGGTTGTTTTAGTATCAAAGAGGTCTAACCTCAGAAAACTTTAGCCAGTTTGGGCTAAGATTAAGTCTCCAACAGTGCTCATGTGCGTTTCATGTGGGCATTGGATTAGTGTTAAACACTAGAGTTTAATGGCGCTCACGTAACACACATAAGGCACCCCAAATATGGGCGTCGGATTAGTGTTAAACACTAGAGTTTTATGGCGCTCACGTAACACACGTGAGACACCCCAAATATGGGCACTGCTCTTTGGGTTTTATTCCCCCCTCTCTTATATAAGTGCTAAACAGTTGGCTCTCGTGCAAAGCACATGAGTGTCCCCTTTTCCTTTATTGATGCTGGAGTACTGTAGTTTCCTCTTTCTTTTCTTGTTTTCCTCTTAAACAAATCACGCGGTAAACAAGTGAGAAAGTTTTGGTTATTTTCCTTGTTCGTTTGAAGCACTCATGTGGAAAACACGTGAGGTTTCGAAATAGTGCTAAGCACCAACGATTTGGCCTTGGAGATCTTGTATCACTATTTTTTTATTGAAGAACTAAGTTTTTTATATAGGGTTAAACCCTAATCTTTGGAGGAATTAAATTCCTATGTGTTCCCGTTCTTCTTCTCCCCTTTTTTATGTAAGTTAGTTCTTTTCCCCTAGGTTTTGAATCTTGCAGATCAAAATCTCCCCGATGAGAATTAAATTCTCAACTTGTTGGGAGATTTCCCTCTGCAAATCTCAACCAGAGGGAAGAACCGAGTTTTTATATGAAGGGTTTATAGGATGTTTTTCGTCACCCCTTTGCAATGGGAATACGCGCGAGCTTGTCAGGCGTACTACAGATTCCTCCTGCCTAAGCTAGGTGAGGGTTTATTGATTGTGGGGATCCGAATCTCCGGTAGCTGCGGACTAAACTGCCATTAATTACCCCTCGCCTTTGGAGCGAACGAACCTCCAATTGACGGGTCAAGCAGGTCATGCGAACTCAATATGCAGTGTTGTGTTTTGAAAGGGTTTTGGATATATCGGGGGTCTCGCAGAGTTTATGGGGGGCCTACTACCCGGATAGCGGGCTGGAGGTCAAGAGGGCTAGTAGCCCCTTTACGGGGTGCGAGGCAGCGCCCCGTTAAAAAAAATTCCAATGGGGGACATGTTTTGGGTGAGTGCATGGAAAATGAGGGGTGAGGAGAGTCTTAAAGACGCGTACATGGCACGTGGGCGCTAGATGCCCATGGGTCACATCCCAGACGCTTGGGCGCTTGGCGCCCGCTGGTCACGTGCCTGGCGCATGGGCGCTTAGCTCCCGTGGGTCACGTGCCAGGCACGTAGGGGCTTGCGGGTCGCGTGTACGGCACGCAACTGCTGGGTGCCAGCAGGTCACGTGGGTGGCACGCAACCGCTGGGCGCTGGGCTCCCACGGGTTATGTGCCCTGCATGCGACTGCTGAGCTCCCGCGGATCCCGTGAGGCTCACATGGGCGCTGAGCGTCTGCGGGTCACGTGCCCTGTACGAGACCGCTGGGCACCCTGGGTCACGTACGCGGCACGCGACCGCTGGGTACCCGTGAAACACCAGCGGAAAAGGGGCTTAGCCCCTGGGCTGGGAGTTGAACTCCCAAGGGGCTTTGGAGTTGAACTCCTAACAAGGATTATGTATGGATTTGGAGTCAAACTCTTGAAAAGGGTTTTGTTTATGGAGTTAAACTCCAACATATCTTGAATGGAATTAAACTCCTAGAAATCTTTGAAGATGGTCAGAAGGGACCCCTTTCTTCTCCCCTTTAGCCCTGGATTTTCTTTTGAGCCTTGGATCTTCCCGAAATGGGATTTTTGGAAAAGGGCATCCTTCTTCCTCCTCTCCGTTGGCTGAATCTTGAAGAAAAAGAGGGGTGAAACTCAAAAATCTCATTTTTTGGGGATTTGATGAAAGATCCTAGTTCCCCTTTAAGGGTTTTATGGTGAAAACAGTTTATTTTTTGAAAAAGAGGGATTGGGCTCTTGATTTAATTGAAAAAAAGATGGTTTAGAACCTTGAGGAAGAAGGCACAAACCCTAAAATTTGAGAGAATGAAAATGTTCTTTTTTATTTTATTATCATGTTACTTTTTATAGGCTTACAAATTTACACATAGCCTCTTGGGCGTTACAAAATGGCATTTTGCCCATCTCATACCTCATTTGCTCATTTCTTTTGCACATGAGCCATGGGCTTTACAAAAATTTGTCTTTATGCCCATTTTTCTTACATTCATGCATAAAAAAACTACATCAAAATTATTTATTATATGATTTCGTTTTGGCATGGGGTAGGTCAGCAGCGGGGCTCGCTTGGGCATGGGCCCACTTGATCTGGGCTTGGGCCCGCTTACTTGGGGTTGACTTTGACTTTGACTTGGTCAACCGAGGTGTAATTTTTGACCTCAACAGGGTTAAACCCTTAGAGAGGTAAAGGAAAGGTGTTTTATTTTTACTTAGTGTTTTAAGGAAGCAAGTCTTTTCTTTGAGCCTCTAGGGAGTTCTCTCTCTCTGCATATGTCAAAAGCTCACTGCATATTCTTTTTTTAAGCCTCTGGGGAGTTCTCTCTCTGCGTCTGTCTCTCTCTCTCCGAGACTTGAAGTCTCGGGTTCTTTATATAGTGGAGAGAAGTTTGTTTAATTCTGAGAAAATCTCTTATTGAGAGATCCCAATTGATTTAATTTGTCTCAGAATTGATTTGGGGAATTTTACCCACCGTTGGATCTTTGACCCAAGGACTTATGTTTTTATAAAAGATATTGTTCTTGTTTTTAACAAGATTGGGGATATTCTCCCATATATAGAATAAAATCTAAGGATGCTCAGTTTAACAGAGTATAATCTTTCTCTGTTTAAAAAGATATAGAAGATATTTTGGATCTTTGATCCATTAACTCTCTGTTTAACAGAAAATATTTTTCCCAATAGAATTTAATTCTATGTTTAATCACCGTTGGATCCTCGATCCAACGGTTCATTAAGTAGAATTTAATTCTACGTAAGGAGGTGTCCTCACGTGTTTAGCATGTGAGGCTTTGTTTAGCCTATTTTTTGTTTGATTGCAATGCCTATATGCTTTGCATATAGGCGCTCATGTGTTTAACACGTGAGGCTTTGTTTTGCCTATCTGCAGTTTGATTGCAGCGCCTGTATGCAAAGCATATAGGCGCTCACGTGTTTAACACGTGAGGCTTTGTTTAGCCTATCTGTTGTTTGATTGCAGCGTTTATATGCTTTGCATATAGGCACTCCTGTGTTTAACGTGTGAGGCTTTATTTAGCCTATCTGTTGTTTGATTGTAGCGCCTATATGCTTTGCATATAGGCGCTCACGTGTTTAACACGTGAGGCTTATTTAGCCAATCAGAAGTTTAGTTGCAGTGCCTATATTCTTTGCATATAGGCGCTCACATGTTTAACACGTAAGGCTTATTTAGTGGGTAGTTCCCCCTTTCTTTCTCCCATCTTCTTCTTCTTCTTTTTATAAGGAAACAAATGCCCCCACAGCGTTGCTCTCACGTGGCTTGCACATGAGTGCAACGCTGTCCACTTTTACAGCCGTTGGATTGCCTAGGGGAACGGGGAAATGAACCGTTCCCATCATGTCTTATAAATACGGGGGCTTGGCTCTTGAGATAGCCACTATTTCTTCGTCTTTTTCCTTAGCTTTTCTCTTGAGAAATTAATTCTCCTTTCAGAGCCCAGTTCTCTGCCCGTTGAAATTTCAAAGTTAAACTCTGTTAAAAAAAACTCTTTTGGGTAAAGATCTTGAACAACATTTATCTCTTAGGAACAAGAAACCCATTTTCTCTAATTTTTTTATGGATTTTAAATCCACTGCAAGAGCTTTGCTCTTTTCTGGAACCGATGTCTTAGAGATCAAAAAGACATAATCTTTTGTGTAGTAAACCCCAATGTCTTCGAAGATCGGGCATTTCTCCTCTGATCTTTGAGGATCTTTAGAGTTTTAATTCCATTTTTTTCGTTTCCCATCATGGGAGTTTCTGGAATTTAATTACATTGCTTAAAAAGAATTTGATTCCTCATCAAAGAGCTTAGCTCTGAAAGATCAAGAAGGCCTTTGGAATTTTATTCCTTGGTGTTCTTGAGTATTTTTTCATTATAGGGTTTTATCCTTATTTTCACAAATTTGAACTTGTTGGGTATTTTAACAGAACTCATTTTTCTTTGAGAATGCCCAGAGTTTGTTTAAACTCCAGTGTCTATTTAATGATAATCTTTTTTTATTCTCGCAATGATTATCTTGCCTCATCATTAGTGAGCCGGCATATTGATTTTGTGGGGTCCATTAGTTTTGCAACCAATGGTCCCGTGAAACAAACATCACGTTTTTTAATTTTATAATTTTTTATTATTATATTTTTTTTAAAACGGGTTTTTCCTTTCCCCTCGTATTTCAGGAACGATGGCCTCACTTCCTTACTTCCCTTACACTCGCTCAGAAGTCGCTTTTCTGCAATCGCCATCGGACGAGAAAGTTATGGCGATGATTAGGGCGCATGACAAGGACCATACGAGTCTTCTCTTGTAGAGGATGTAGTACTGTCATATCATCAGGGGTCGTCGTAGCTTTGCTTGTGAAGTACCAACAGAACCTATTTGCTCGATGTCATTGATAGAGAGTCTGCACCCGGCTTATGCGGTGGAAGCGGTTAATTAGACCCCCACATGCCGGCTTGTGCCGTCGACGACTGGGATACCTAATCAATCTATGATGGCCATTGATATCTTGGGGCATCGGATATACCAGGGTGAAGCCCGACCCTGAGTGCAGGTGTATAAGGTAAGCGTTACCCCGCGCCATCCAGTGGGCTATCTTTCTTGGGCTCGATACATTCTCTCCGCCCAACGCACACGACTGCAGAAGGTTAGTTGTACCAAGCAGTGTATGCGTCATTATTCTATTATCACGCCCCTCACGTCTGGTGGGTCAAGACTTTCTTGAACCAATGGAATCTTCCTACAAACAAGTTCGTGCTAGAGGATCGTGAAGTCTCGATCTCATTAGAGGAGTTTCGCGAAATTTCAGGGTTGCCAATCAAGGGAGAGCATTACGAAGAGTTACTGCCTCCTGATGAGTGTGTGTTTGATACAGTGCCCGCTATGCTTGAAGGCCTGACGACTGAGAACGCCGCTCGTCAGAAGCACCCAAGTCTAATCAAGGCCCTGGGTATCTTTCAAAAGCTTTTCGTGACATCGGAAGGGCAAGGTGTCACTTTTGACACTTTTATTACTTGCTTTCTCCGCGAGGATGTCTTATCCAAGAAGGCACCAAAATTCGCGAAAATTGAAGACCCTTTTGGATTCGGGCTGAAGAAATTGCCGGCCAAAGAGGAAGACCTGCCGCAGTTTTATATTCCAAACTTGTCGACCGTATCTTTTGATGCGATCGCGGCCCCTAGCATGGACGAAGAAACTTTCTTTATTGGCTTTATCAGTCTCTGGCTCAGCTGGTTTGCCATGCCGATGCATTGACGTTTCATGAGAGCCTTAGTCTTCTACCCTGCTCACCGCATATCTGAAGGGGGCGATTAGCTGTTGGTGTTGCAGGATTATCTCATTTATATCACGGGTTAAGCATTGCCGCTAATACTTCAAGCCCGGGTGCGGTTACCGTGAATTTCTCTCTCCACTACTTCACATCGTGGATCGAGATGCACGTCTTAGGAGCGATCGCTGCACACCGGTGGCCAGATTGTTATAATTCATATACTTTCCCGCGGATCATAAGGTTGGTTGATACTTCCGATCCCAATCCGACCCAGTTATGGGCTCTTCGCGTACTGCTCAATCCATATTCGAATAAAGGCGGAATGGTTTTTAGCGATCAAGTCCTCTCTGCTCCAGCAGGGCCCGTTCAGCAATTGTTTGACTTGTCAAAGAATGGGGTTCCAGCTTTAAAGCATAAGGTCATGTATACTCAATCAGGCCGGGTTATTAGGTGTTCCGCCAGAATGACATTGCTCTCTTCATGCGGTATAATCTGCATCGCTTCGCCCAGCAGTTAGGCTACAACTAGGGCATTCCTCTCGAGGCATTTTTAGTTGATCCTTCCCTCTCCCTGGAGGTTACTTGCAATATCATTCACCATTTCATGCGGTTAAACACTGGCTCCCTCTTCATGATCCCGGAGCCCGACTATCTTCTGAGGCCTGTGGGGTCCTTCAAGGGTTGGTATCGCCATCGGGTCGGCCCCGTCATTACAGAGGAGAGATGGGTTCTTTTCAAGTGTAAAGCTCCCATTTCAGTTCAGGTCACCAGCGCCTCATTGCGACTGCGGTCAGTGGTTCGCCCTCCTCTGAGGGATAGCGGTTCGGTGCTTATCCCTAAAGCCGCAGAAGTAGAATCAGCCCCTCGCACTGCTGGTATGCCGGTGCGCACTAAAGCCGAGGCAGAAGTTCCTGATAAAGCACCAGTGTGGTGTCACCCAAGGGTGATACTGAAGGAGAAGTTAGGCAGCTCCGTGCCAAAGCACCAAAGGGAAGGAAGCGCTCCTCCACTAGCGTTAGCATAGGCCCCAAAAGGAGAAAGAAACCGGTCTCCAGCCTACTCGACAATTTTGCTTGAATCTGAGCCCTTTATTCAGGACGGGCCGATATTTACGCAGGAGCCAGACGAATGTCTTTTCTTTCTTGGTTTGCCTGCCGAGGAGGCTGCTCAATTGGCCGAGGCTTTAAGGCGCTTATGAGATGAGACTGAAAACGTGCGCCTCCCGAAGAAAGCCTTCCCCCCATTGTATTCTATGACGTTGACCGATTATTACCTAGGGTATACATGGGTCCTTTGTCAATGGAAGAAGAACGGGCTCTCAAACAGCCCATCTCGGTTGTTTCTGAAGATGAGCCTGCACTGAAGAAAAGTCGTCATTTACTTGCGATTGAAACCCGGCGAGCGCATTTGATCAGAAAAGAACAACGACTCGAAAAAGCCATACTTCAAGCTTCCTGGCGTATTGGTATGCGTATTTTTCGTGCCTTTCTTTTAGCAAGTAATTTGTATTATTTTCACGTCTCCTTATCTTTGCAAAAACTTTGCAAGGACTTCTGCAGTGGAAGTGGGTTTGAGCCCAGATCGAGCCATGGCTGCGGATTCTACGAATATCTCCCGTGACGCACTGGAGGGTGTAGAGGGGATTACTGAAACTACTATCCCTTCTGTGGAGCTTCCGGTGATCAATTTTGTTCCTTCAGCATCTACTCCTCCAGCAAAGGTGGTCTTGCCGGCTATAGATCCCATGGATATCTCTAGTGACACACCGGTGGGTGTAGAAAAGATTGCTGAAACTGTTATCCCCGCCTTGGGGCTTTCAGCGGCGGCTTTTGTTCCTCTATTGGAGACTGCCATGCCGGATACAGATTTCACAAATATCCTCTGTGATGCATCTGAGGGTGTAGAGGAGGCTGCTGAAGCTGCCATCCCTCCAGTTCGGGATGAGCGAAGTATCGAAGGTTCTTATATACATATACATTTTGTTTAACAACCCCTCCGTTATCTGAACATTTGCTTCCCTCAGAATTGTGGGAGTTGGCGGCTTCTATAATGGATCTTTCCCCGAGGAAAACCTTCCAGCAATTGCTTGACATGGCAGCCCCACAAGCGATACCTTCACAAAGCATAGTGCTCTCATCTGGCCAAGGTCGGTATTCTTTTGACCTTTTTATTTTATATTTTTATAATGATGCTGATATGCCCTTTATTTTAAAACACAGTTCTGGAAGCCGACGACAAAGTCGAGATTCTTGATTGACCTGGGGATCTCTCAAACCCGCCTTGCATGACTGTGGTAAGTGACGTTTTATCTTTGGCTTCATTTTGTTTACTCTATATTTGGAAATACAACTGACCGCACATATATCTTCACAGCTATGCCATCCCTGACCCTATTAGAGTCTCGGATCCCCATGCCATCAGGTCCTTACGCCCGACGCGTATCTGAGAGAATGGCAAAACATAGTGTTTATTCCCTAGCGGCTCTCATCGAAGATCTTCACATTGGTATTTCTGTCGCGGCCAAAGAATTCGCTGCTGAAGCCAACGCTTCTTCATATGTTCTTGCCACTTATCATAACGAGGCATTAGTGCGTACCTAGGTTGAGTACTGCCGCAGAGTGGAGGCCTGTCTATATGGGATTGAATGCATACGCCTTCCCTCCGCCATCTTGTCTGTAAAGGCGAGCCTGCGTGGTTAGATCAAACGATGTGCAGCCAATCTCCAGTTGTGCGATAAAAGGCTTAACCGGAAGTTTTTGGCAAGGGGGTTGGCTTCAAAGGCTTTAGGGGAGCTTCAAGCCCAGCTCACTGTCAGGACCACTCGTGCATACGAAATTTGGCGGGTGCTTCAAGAAGCCATTATAGAGATGGTGGCTCTTGACAAAGCCGTTATTTTTACACGTGAGATGGTTGAAGCCCACAAGGTCGCCGAGAAAGAGCTTGAGAGTCGGTTTGCTTCATACCAAAATCAACAGACACAAGCAGGGGCTCGTCTTGCGGCACTGATAGAGCTTGAAGCAGAAGTCCAGCGGAAAAACGACGAACTTGCTGGCTTATTGAACCGTCTGCCGACTTAAACATTTTTGTTGTTGTATATTCTCCCTTTTTTGTATTCATTTTGATTCACAAATAAGAGTATCTTGTATTCATTTTGATTCATGAATAAAAGACATATTTCATTTCATACTAGCGCTTCTCTTTCCTTTGATGTCTTGACTTGGCATAAAGTAGTTTATGTACTCATTACGGAGTTTTTTATTCAGTTTACCTCCCTTGGGTTAATAGGCAAACTTGTCCTAACGTTATAGATAACCCCTGCTCTTTGCGACAGAAGTCTGTTAGGTTTTATGGTACTAGGGTTTTAGTCCATGGTACCGTCGCGTTGGCTGATGCACTTCCCGATATGCAGACTTTACGCTGTTGTTCGGGTAGCACCACGACTGTCGTATCTCTGATCCTTTCGGGGGCTGGACAAGATGTCTTCAAGTAATCTTCTTAGGCAGTTTGACCGTCGGAAGAGAAAGCATTAGGAATTTTGCAATGTCGCTTTTTACTTGAGGTTAGGCTTAGTTTAGGAGCCCCGATGAGTCATAACCACTCCACACTGGTGTGGGATGATCTCCGATAGTCTTTCGGGTTTTATTTGAGTTGCCGTCAAGACCCTGAAACTATTAATTTTTCCTTCGCTTCCTTTTTATGTGGCTGTTTTGGAGCCTTTGTTGACATTGCATCTGCTGTAACGAGAAGAATGTCGAGCTTGTCTCTAGGTTGTATGTGAACCGTCGAGACTTGGAGCTAGGATTTTGCCATCACTTCTTTTTGATTTGGCTATTTGGAGCCTTTTTTGACATTGCGTCTACATCCTGCTGGAATGAGAAGGTACGCCAGGGTTGCCTCTAGGTTGCATATGAACCGTCAAGACTTGAAGCTAGGAATTTGCCATGGCACCGCTTTGTTTCGACTCTTGGGCCTTTTGTTGACGTTGCATCTACATCCTGCTGGAATAAGAAGGTACGTCGAACTTAGCTCTAGATTGTGGATGTTGCCGTCGAGGTCTGGCTCTCCTTTTGACGGAGCCTGGTGGGAAAATACGGTTCCCTTTTTTCATTTGTGCCAATGGATTGTATACAGGGGTCGGTGTAGACTCACCTACAGGGCAGAAAAAATTTTATTTTATTTTATTTTTTATTTCCGCGATACCCTATCTTTTCAGCTTTTCATATCGCGAAAGTTGCGATTGCCCAATCATTTCGGCTATTTATCGCGGTGCCCAATCATTTTGGCTATTTTTATATTTTTACTCGCTGCTTTTTATTGCGAATTGCTCAAACATTTTGGCTATTTCATATGCATATATTTTTTTGCTCGCTGATTTTTATTGCGAGTTGCCCCATTATTTCGGCTATTTTTATATGCATTTTTTGCTCGCTGATTTTTATTGCGAGTATAGAACTTAAGATCTGATTCCAATCTTGGCATCAGCATCGCTGCGACTGGAATATTGCTAGGAGCGAATCATCATTTGCCGTGAAAGGACTTGGAGTTTGACTCCAATTTAGGCATCAACATCGCTGCAACTGGGATATTTTCTAGAGAGAATCATCATTTGCATGTGCTGATTTGAACAAAGGTGGCTTAGTACACAGGGTTAGGATCCTGTCGACTAAGACTTTTCGAATTTATGAGCCGTAAGGGTCTCATAAAGTTATTTCTCCCTGCGAGTCGTGAGGATCTTGTAGGCGTATTTTCTCCTTAGGAATCGTAGGGATCCCTAAGTGTGTGTTCTCTTATAAGTCGTAAGGATCTTACAAAACTGTTTTTTCCTTATAAGTCGAGAGGACTTACAAGTGTCGTTCAACATATGAGGACATACCTCATCATTAGTGGAACTTGGTGGGGGAAATCGTTTATTTGTGCCCGTGGATTGTATACAAAGGCCAATATTGGACCGCCTGTAGGGCAACTTAGGGAATACGACGGCTTAAGAACAAGTCCAGGTCCCTGTAGCCTAAGACTTTGAATCCTATGAGCCGTGAGGGTTTCATAGGTAGAGTTCTCTTTACGAGTCGAGAGGATCTCGTAAGTAAAAATTTTACGAGATTGCGCCCTTTCAAGTTTTCACAAACTCGCCGGTAGCCCTGCTGTTTTTACTCACGGCGCCCTTTCGGGTTTTAATCCATACCCATTTTGCTTGTGGACATACTTTTTTCAACCCATCTTTTTGCCGATAGGACTTAACGGTGAATTCACCGCTGGAGTTGCTGTGTAGCCAGTGGGACTTGAGTTACAACTTCTGCTGTTGAGACTTCGATTGCAACACAGATCTTAAGGGTGGATATCGCCGTATTTGGGAGCGATGCGCCATGTTTGAGGCAGCGCATTAGTTTAAGGACCTTCCGGTCCATTGTTAGTTTGGGGACATCTCGGTCCATGTCCAGTTTAAGGACGTAGTGGTCCATTATCACCATTTTTTTAGGTGAAGCTTTAGTTTAAGGACATTAAGGTCCGTTGTCGCTATGTTTGAGGCAAAGTTTTTCTGAATACCACTTAGAGTTTTGACTCAGGAAGATAGCGAGCAGACACGAGCGTCTTCATTTATCATTGACCTAAGTCGTGACTCGTCAAGCATGGTATTTCTTGAGGAATCGGCCGTTTATTGGCCGGAAAGGTCCTTCGCCATGCATATCCATGAGCAAATAGGCCCCACCTTGGTAGACCTTGTCTATGATATATGGGCCTTCATAGTTTGGCTCGAATTTCCCTCGTTTTGCACGATTGGGGATCATAGGTCTTTTGACGACTAGCACGAGTTCGCCTTGGCGGAATGTACTCGGCCTAGTCAGTTTTTCGTATGAGCGTGTCATCCTTGCCTTGTAAGCTTCTAGGTTTTGCTACGCCATGAGGTGAGTTTCATCGAGGGCGTCGAGCTCCTCAAGCCGAAAATGGGCATTTTTTTCATCTGTTAGCTCGTATCGAACCGCTAGTCGGAGAGAAGGGAGTTCTATTTCCAAACGAAGGACTGCTTCAGTGCCGAATACCAACACGTATGGTGTTATATTTGTAGCCGTTTTGAACGTCGTTCAGTACGCCCAGAGATTTTCGTGCAGTCTCTCGTGCCAGTCATTTTTGTTTCTGGACACTGTTTTCTTTATAATCTTGGTCAAGGTCTTGTTGAAAGTTTCAGCTAGATCTTTGGCATGAGGATTATAGACTGAAGAGTATCTCCAATCTATTTTACGTTGTTCGACGAAGCAGCTGATTTTATGGCTTCTGTAAGCTTACCCATTATCCGAGATTATCCGTCGCGGAGTGCCGAACCGGTAGATGACATGTGTCTTGAAGAAATAGAGAATATTCTCTGTCTTCACTTCCCTTAGTGGTACTGCTTCCGCCCACTTAGAAAAGTAGTCAGTCATTTCCAGTTTGAACCGGTGTCCTTTAGATGATGCTGGCTCAATGGGGCCGATTATATCGGTTCCCCATATTTCGAAGGGCCAGCTAGCTACCGTTGAGTGTAGCGGATTTGGATGTTGGTGGATGAAGTTGTAACACCCGAGCCCAATAATACTATTTATATTACTAGTTGAGGGTTATATATTGCTCATTTCCAATTATTCTGTTTTTCTGGGATTTATTGCTAAATTTTAACCGGTTAGGTCATTTTGGCACATAACAAATTTTAACTCCTAAAATGAAATTTAAGATGTCCATGTTGGCCTACTCATCGCCACTAGTCGCGTGGTAGCGTCCGCGTGTCGAGATTCCGTTCTGTTTGGCTAAACGGGCAAGTTTGGACGACTACGCGCGCGTGCAAGTGTCCGACTTGGGGGCATGCATTTTAATCACTAAACACCTCTTTTCAAAATTTGGAACCCGCTTAAAATCCTACAATTTGAATTTGGAGCATTTGGGCGCAACCCGGGCGCGATTTGGAAATGTTTCATTTAGCGCCAAAAAGGCCCATTTAGTTAAATATCATAAAACTATAATATATACGAATATATTTTTCTTTAACCGTTAAATCCTTTCAATTTTTCCTTTTGAATTTCGCCTAGCCAATCATCGAGCTCCTAATCTAACGAGTGGGGCCCCTTCAAACCGCCTCTCTCTGTCTCTCTCCTCATTCTCTTTCTCTCTCTATCTCATCAAATCTCTATCTCTCTCTTCCCTCAAATCTCCCTCTCTCTCTCTCCTCCTATATTTATCCATGCAGCCGCCTCTTCTTCTCCCATCGCGAGAGAAACCCACACGAAACCCTAACCCTAGCCCTCGCGACCTCACCGCCGACCTCCCCGCGACCTCGTCGCCGCCATCAACACCTCCTCGACCTAGCCGCACCTTCCTCCCCTCGTTCTCCCGCTCTCTTCCATGCCTGCACCCAACCCCAACGACGCCATCTCTCGGCCGCGGATCCCGCCGTCGACGCCGCCTCCCGTCGCCGACGACGCCCGCGACTCCCTCTCTTCCTCCTCGTCCCGACTTCGTCGTCACCTTCCTCGTCCCCTCGCCGGACCACCACCAGACCCGAGCAGAACCCTAACGCCAAACCTCCAGGTCGCCGGAAATCGCGCCGACGACCCCCGTCGACGTCTCCCGCGCCACCTCCTTTCCCCCTCGATCACCAGAGCCGACCACCACCCTCCTCCACTCGTCGCACCCCTCTCCAGCGAACCCAGTGGCTGTTACGGCCTTCGCAGCCGCCGTCGCTGCCTCGCCGGCGTTCCAGTGCCGTCGAGCCATCGTGGTTGCACCCTGCTTCTTCCCTGTAAGTTTTCCTTGTCCTTCCTTTTGGTACAATCCCCCTCGCTGGTCGTTATTTGCGTGTATCATATCATTGTTGCTAACTTCGTTGCCGTTGTTTTTGCCGGAATCCGACCGTGCCGTCTTTGGAACCCAACGCTCCAGCGAAGTACCCCTGGTCCGTGTGATCCCGTTGTTCTCTGTTGGGACTCGATCCGTGGCCCGTGCTATCTATCGTGTTTTCTGCCGACATCGCATCCGTATTCCGGTTTGCAAAACCGTCGAGGCAAGTATCTGAATACTTGCTTAAACATGCTAGCGTACGAGATCTAGTCTTGCCACGCAATTGAATTCATACTATATAAGACAACAACTTAATGGTGGTAATTGATATTATATTGTAAGTTAGAATTTATAGTTGCAGTTATCTTTAACATGGAATCGTTATAATAGTTCTCGTAATTAATCAACCCACTATCAATCCATATTTCAACTAAATAAAATAATTGGATCATACCTGCTTCAATTGTTAAATCATTCACGAGACAATTATTATACTTAGTGTAAATTCATGTAGCTTCATTACTTTAAGATTGTGGATATTGCTTCACCTTGTGGCTTTTGCACCCCAAAGGTGCGTGAACCTGTTAACAAGAGAATACAAAACATCATTGTGTTTACATGGAATAATATGGTTATTTACTGTTTCCTGCTGCTGTTCATTATTGATTGCATACCCGTTGTGAGCACATACCCGATTGCACTACATATTGGCCTGACCCTGCTACACATGACATATACATACATACCAACTCATCCTGTTGTACCATGACATTACTTGTTTCACGCTTTCATGCCTAATGCCGACAAACCCGACCATCCCTGCTGTCTATCCAGACAGACCTACTCTTACCGGATTTTGTATTGGCATTAGTCCTTGACTACTGAATACCTGACCTGACATACATAGCTTGGGGGTATGGGGAAATCAAAGGTGAAACCGACTTGTAACTCAACAGTTCGATACATGTTCTGATCAGTCTTACGGGCTTGGCCAGCCCCGGAGTGTTGATGCTGACATCACTCGCCCATCCTACTACCTTTTACTGCTTAGCGGCACGTCTCGGATTCAGCCCCGAGGATCTTGACCGTGGTCCCGGGCACGCACGGGATACTATTGAGTTACATCGACGATTCATCAATTGATTTCAAAGACTATAGAGTAGAAAACCTGATAGGACAATTTAGTCACTATTGCACATTACCCTGCTTGTTATTTCTTATTACTGCTTTAATCATGTTCATACTTGCATTGCTTATTACCATGTTTATACTATATACTTGATGTCATGACGCGCTAACGTCTGGGTTTTGCATGGCCCAGATTCCGTACCATTGTCGACGGCCGAGCAGGAGTACTTCAGCCAGCAGGCTGAACTGTGAGTTCCTTAGGGTTTAGTTTATTTATTTCATTTCATTTCCAGATGTGAGCCCGCATTATGGGACGTACTGTTTATTCATTGTATTGGATCATTAGCTTCCGCACTTATTGTTTATTGATTCTTGTTATTATGGATTTGGACATGTGTTATATTAGTGCTTTATCTTGTTCTTGATATCCTTACAACCGTAATGTGACTGTGGATGGATACTTCCTACCCACAGGTAGCATGGTTGGCTATGTCACGTGCCCAATCTTGCGTACTATGGGAAGCGGGGCGTGACAGAAGTCCCCGTGAACTTGGCACGAGTGACACTGCTTCACATATTCGAGACAGTCCTGAATCATTGTGGGCCAATAGTAACCCATTTCTTGATCTTCAGCTTCATATTTGACCCGGCTTGATGAGAACAGCAGAGTCTGTCATGAATTTCTTGAATAACTCTCCTTGCTTCTCCTGGCCCCAAGCACCTTACCTACAAACTGTCAAGCTATCTCTTGTATAGAGTATCATTGACGAAAGTAAAAGACAGAGCCCGTTTCATGAGCTGATGTCTTGACGACGCGTTTTCGGGCATTCGATGGGATTTGAAGTAATCTATGAAGAATTCCCTCCAATCCTTAACCTTTTCTTCGTCTTCTATTTGGAGGACCGCTTGTTTGGTCGTTTCTTTTCCTTCAGATGGCTCCATTGAATCCTCTGAAGATATTTCCGCTGGCGCGAGAACCCGGCGGCTTTGCACAACGATCCTTACGTCATCGAGATTTTCGTCAACCAGCTCCTTAGCAAGCTTGGCTAATGCATCCACCTTGCTATTTTCAGCACGCGGTATGCTTTTCAGGATGTAGGAGGGGATTTGTGTCAGCAGTTACTGCACTCTTCCACCATATTTTATCAACTCTGGTTTGCACGTCTGATAGTCGCCATTTACTTGGCTAACGACCAGCTGGGAGTCTCCATATATGAGAAGGTTTTCGATTCCCATATCGACAGCGATCTCAAGACCCGCAATCAAAGCTTCATATTCAGCCTCGTTGTTTGTGTTAGTTATATGTATGCCCTAGAGGCCATTATTGTACATGAGATGTATATTGTAGTGGATGCTGGGACATATATAGGTAGGACTTTCTTGCTCGACATGATAGTACGCTATCTGGTTGCTCTTTATCTTAACATGTATACTTTCTATCTCTCTGTTGCATGTTGATAAAGCCCTTAGGATTTGTACTCGACTTCCTGGACTATGATGCAGATCATACTAGTGGGGCCTGGATAGTCCATGAGTACATCCTTCAATGTTCCTAGTCATGGGAATATCGAGACGGGGCATCGATATTCCAGAGTAGACTAGCGTATATCATCTCGACCCATGTGATGGGCGATGGATGATCCCATATCCATTGGTGTTTGACATCAGAGAAGGTATGCGGGTGCTCAGTGGTGACTGGGTACACTGAATGGACTCGCTGAGAACTCCCAGATGGTATTATACCTCATGTCAGATGGCAGTTCTCTGTTAACACTGGTACAGCTTAGTCTGTTGACCCGAGATCATCATAGAGTCTTGTATGTCTCCCACTGTGCTTTGATTTCCACCCTACCACGGCTCTACTGAGTCGTGCAAACAGGTGGTTTTTGGGTACAGTCCCGATTCACATTGAGGCAATGAGCGATAGGAGGGGATTCGTCTCTCCCGGTATTGGGGGTTGATGTTGCCTGTGCTCGACTGGCCATAACTGGAAATCCCTGGCCAGGGTTGCACTGATTTACTGGTAAGTGTTATCAGTAGTTTCATGCTTGTTATAGACCTTAGATCGACATGACTTATCAAGCTACTGGGGTCTGACGTTTACCACCCCTAGGAGAGATATGCGACATATCAGACGAACAGACCAGACTGTGCGGTAAGTGTTACTGGTTGGATTCACAGGAGTGTGAGCAGGCTTGCTCGTTGATCTTCTATTCACGCGATTTGTAACATTGATTGGTTGTATACGATATAGCCGGGTTATCGGATCAAGTATTGATTCGATAAGTTGTTACTATTGATATTAGTCGGTTATATGCAATATGACCGGATCGTTAAATCAAGTGTTGATTTAATGATTTAATGTATAATTATATATTTGATATATTACTTTACATTAACTAGTATTGGTTCACTTAAGATTGATTTTCTCACTTGATGTGCACAAGTTGTATATATGATATATGTTTGTGCACTAGTTTGTATCATGATTGATGATACATGCAAACTTGGGTGTGTGTATGACTTACACCATGTTTAGGTTAATGGTTAGGGTTTTATTTATTTTGGCAAATACAAAATGGTGGCTTTCTTTATTTTGTGCTTGAAGCTTCATGAAGCTTTCAAGCATCTTTGACAAAGTCCACCATTTTTGTTTTGCATGAGATTTTTGCTAACCTAACCATCAACATAAACTCTAGTTTAGTCTCTACAATGGTTAACTCACCCATGGTTGTATCATGATAGACTTCACTTGATTATTCATTTTGGTTATTCTATTATTCATATTCTTTTCTTCTTCTTTATCTTCTTCAAGTGAAGAAAAACCTTGCTAGAAAATTTTCAAGTGAAGAAAAAGAGTGAGAAATCCAAATCCAAAGTGAACCCACTTCCTATTTCTTCATCCTCTACCACTTGCCATGTAGTATAGGGTGTTCTCTTCACAAAGTTCATGACCAAGTGAAGATGGAGCTTGAACTTGTGTCTCCCCGACGTAGATCATCTTCGGCCTCGAAGTCAACGACCTAGCCCGCTCATTTCTCCGAAGAAACCAACGCTAGGGTCCGGGATCCCGATGATCGCAACGAAGGGTCGTCAACATGGAGCTTTAAAAGTGAAGGACCGGATCTACAAAGGTTGTAATCCTTTTCACTTGTAGTTAAAGTAGTTTACTTGCTTGCTTTCGCCTTATCTCTAGTAAACGATCTTGATTAGGGTTGTTCGGCACATATAAAAATTTGATTTTGGCATGGTTGATACCTTGTGGAACCTCATGAGTGTGCCTAGGAACCCTACAGTGGTATCAGAGCCTAGCTAGAGGTTTAGGCGAAGTGTAGACGAAGTTAGAAAGCCGATCGAACCCCGAAACCCTAATCGATACCCTTCTCTGTACTTTTTTTGAAAATGTGGATTTTTTCCAAATTAAAAATACTCAAAAAAATAAGCAGGGTTTAATAGGAATTACTGTGCAGCACGTGACCGTAACTCGATCAAGGCGCCGCGGAACCGCGGCCCCACCCTGGCTTGCGCGGCGGTTCCGCGGCCATACTGTAGCTTCATTAGTCACGGTTTGCACAGTAATGTCCGTCTGTAATTCCTGTGTTTTTTGGGTATTTTTAATTTATACTCAAGAGTTGAGTTTTCTGGGTTGTATTGGGGACTCGATGATTCGATCGGATTATTTAACTTTGTTTATTTTGTTTTTACGGGTATTTTAGAACGTGTTAAAATGTTCGACCGGATATCAATATCTCACCTTTTCCCCTGCCGGAAAATTTCCAAGTGTTGGATTTTTCCGTAGTTTAAGAACGTCTAAGTAGTGCAAGTAACGCGATGGACCCTCTAGAAGACAACAAAGCTTAACTCGATTATGTGACCGTCTTGAACTGCCCATTGAACCTTAGGGTTTGGGGCAGTACGGCGTGCCACATGTGAGGTGTTGGCTTGACCCTTCTACGGCTGGACCGTTGGTACTGTGGCATGAAGTGGATGTTTTTAAACTTATTTCAAGTGTTGAGCTTTTCGGGAAAACTTGGGTGTTTGATTATTCGATCGGAAAGTTTAACATTGTCTATTTATCTGGAATGTGATACAATAATTGGAATCCACAAGTAGTTATGAGATAACTAATTTGAATACTATAAATCTAGCAGTTTAGTCTCACTTGATCGGTTGCCATGGAATTTTGATGTGATCGAAAGTCCGTCGCAATCACGTTGCGTACGCGGATACTCGCCGGGTAAACTTAATAGATAGCCACGCCCCATAGCCCCGACCAAGTGACTGTAGGAGAACCCCGTCACCAAAACCATCCGTTCGGGTGCTCGCGGCAGCGGTGTTCCGCCTTAGTGCACTTCGTTGACGGTATCAGGGGTGCGGCCGTCTACTAAAGTTTGCGACAAGCATTCGTTCAGGATGTCGGGAATCTTGTTGAATTGCCCGACTTTATATTGAAAAGTGTTTTCGATATTGAGACTAAAATGCGGGGTTTATAATTGTTGGGCATG
The DNA here is from genome assembly GCA_030015575.1 of Agapanthus africanus. Classification (NCBI taxonomy): domain Eukaryota; kingdom Viridiplantae; phylum Streptophyta; class Magnoliopsida; order Asparagales; family Amaryllidaceae; genus Agapanthus; species Agapanthus africanus. Next base: position 222,137,575 of record JASDDO010000014.1, read on the forward strand.
CGATATCTAAGGAGGTTGCGGATTCCAATTGTTGTAGTTTTACACTTTCTTTTCTGCGACCGTAAGTGTAATATGTGATATCGCCGGTTTCGTTGCTATATGTCAACGACAATTGGGATGGGCATATTTACTTACGTTGATGACATGTGATATTATTTGTTGCTGGATATGTTATATTGGATCGTCGTGTTTGAATAGCCGGGGGTTTTTATGTGAGATGAGTGTTTTTCATTTTCATTCATGTAAAAAACTTGTATGTAATATTCTTTTATTGGGGCACTTCCAGGTTGAGGATGATGTCACCATTGTATATTATTTACTTTTCCGTATTAGGATAACCCAAGGAGGGGAGCACAAGTAACCGGGTTCTAGGGTCCAGTGGGAGACCATCTCGAGGAGTCGAGTTTGGGTCTCCTAACTCTAGAATTGGTAGGGTTGCTTGCTGCTCTCGTAGGGGTCTAGGGGTGTGGGATTGGCTATTCATCACGACCGTGGAATCCGTATTTTATACAGGCTCAAAATAAAACACGGACGTCCTAGTATATCCAATATTTCATATGATATTTTCTGCTGCGTTGTCTGTGATGTGATCATGTGATATGTTCAGATTGATACTGTATATAGTATATATGATATATTATATAGACGTTGCTTATGTTTTACACCCGCGCTAGCCCTGCCCCGCTCTGGCGTTAGTTACCTAACCTAACGGTGCAGACGGGACATCGTGGCGAATGCGGATGGCATAAGTGTACATTGTATTTATCTGTGATGTTTAGGTAGACTTAAATGATGGGACATTCATTAATGAGATTAATGAAAGAAAATAAACTTAAAAGATGTTGTGGAATCGAATTTCAAAAATTAGGTAGCTCTAGTTGTTGCTTTACATAGCGATGTTCCTTGTAGAACATCCAGCACCTTATTCGATAAGGAAAGAGCCGACGATCCCTTCACCGGGAGTGACCTCTTTAGCGATAACTAGCAGATGCTACAACCTTCGGTTTGTCTTTTGATTGCTTTTCTAGTTCTTGCTTTGCATAGTGGTATTATGAATATCCTGCACCTCATTCGACGAGGAAAGAGCCGAGATCCCTTCACCGGGAGTGACCTCTTTAGCGAAACTAGCAAAATCCTCAAAAACACTCCATTTAAAAACCATTTGATTCTACAGCGAGATCAAGTTCAAAGCGTTAAAGGTTTTCATAAAAACCATCCGCAACCCTCCGTCATTTTAGGAAGTAGAGTACTTAGTATCCGTGCTGTGTTTGTTGACCATAGTCAAGGCACAGTGTACGGTAGCTAAGTGATGTCTTCCTATACCGCATATGATGCGATTAGTTAGGACAGTCGCGTGACTTTGTTGACCTAAGTTAAGGGTCATGTGGGTGGGTCTAATTAATCACGAAATAACGGGTAGAACTTGACTAGTGCTTATGATTTGTTGACCATAGTTAAGGTCATAAGTACTAGGGGTAAAAACCTTTATCGTGAGTTTCAAGTGTTGAAATTTGCAATGAGATTGCATACCTTCTATATGATAGTTGGATCCTGATACCCACTGCGAGTAATTGTTACTCCTGGGAGAGTTTTGCACTTTGCAATTAGCTGATCAAGTAGGTGTCTAGAAAGGTGTCAACGGGGTTACGCCCCTGGGAAAACGAGATTTACTTTAATTAGGTCCGTGCGAAAGCACGGGGAACCTCCCTCAAAGTACCGGTACTGGCCTGGCTGAAAGATTGGCGAACTTGTAGAGTGTAATTAATCCCGGCTAGTCTTTCCTTTTAGGGTTTGAAGGAAGATTTGATAAAAACAGTGGGAGCCATCCTGATTAGATAAAATATATAACCAATCTAATCTTGCATGAGCGCACGCAGAGTGTTTTCTTCTCTCTCTCTCTCCAGGCAGCGACCATGTCACGACTTAATCAAGATAATAATATGGATGTATTGACCGAACCCGCTTGTTATACTGAGCTGGGGAACATTGGTCCCGCTCCAACTTATAATTGTTATAAGACCGAGCAGGAATTAGGGGAATACCAGGATTCTCATGCCGCCCAAATGAAGAAAGTGCATGATGATGCATCTTCTTCGGGTGTGTTCATTATAAAGAACTGTTTCTCTGTATCCTCTACGTCCTGGGTATTAGATACCGAATCAGGATCCCGCAAATGTAATCCGTTACATGGGCTACAGATGGGTAGAGAACTGAGAACGGGTGATAAGTTTCATGAGACAGAAAACGGTGCAAGTGTTGCAGCCAAGTCTGTTGGTCACTATCACCCTGTATTTCCAAATACATTGATTCTGAACAAATGTTATTAGATACCGAACCTGATATACAACATCATATCAGTCTCTTTATTTATTAAAGAAGGATATAATTTTGTATTGTTGGATAATGTTTTGAACATTTCCTATATCAATAGTTGATCGGTTCAGGCACGTTATCAAAAAGCATTGACGTTCTAAATCAAACTACAGTTGTTAGTATACAGAACACACATGAGAGGAAGAGTTCAGAAATGAACGAATTCTTTTGAGGCATTGTAGACTAGGTCATATCAATGCGACCCGACTAACTAAGTTACATTTAGATGCATATTTAAATCAGTTTAAATTTACATCTTATGAAACTTACCAGTCATGTCACAAAGATAAAATGACCATAGCTCCGTTTACTGGAAACAGAGAAAGGGTCAGTGAACTCTTGGGACTGATACATAGTGATGTATAGAGGTCCCCAGTCTACATATGCCAAGACTGGTTCTTTATACTTCCTTACATTCACTGATGATCTCTCATGATTCGGACACATGTTCCTGTTGAAACACATGTCTGAAGCTTTTGAGAAATTCAATGAATATAAGTTAGAAGTAGAGAACCAAATACAGGTATAAGTATTATGTCCTATGATGTAATCATGGAGGAGAATACTTGAGCACTAGATTCCTGGACTATTCTAAAGGAGAATGAGATTCTCTCTCAGCATTACTCCTCCGTATACACCACAGCACGTCGGTGAATCGGGACGGAGCAATCACACCCTCTGTGATATGGTGTGCTCTATGATGAGTACTACTGAGTTTCTTATTTCCTTTTGGAGTTATGCACTTAAGAAGCTGCATACCTATTGAATTAGGTTCGAATCAGATCACTGCCTACCACTCCATATGAGATATGGTATGGGAAGAGCCCATCTCTTAAGCAAGTTAAGATTTGGGGTTGTCCGGCCTATGTCAAAAGCAAAATCCGGACAAGCTCGAGGCAAGGTCAGTTCTGTAGAACTGGAAGGAGTTCCAGTTATGCAAACTACGGCTGATGATTTTGTAGAACCAAAGGGTTCAATAGTCCCCGACGAACCTCAGCCTCTCCGCCGATCTAGCAGGGTTTCTCATCCGTCTGAGAGATACTTCGGTTTCTCAATGACAGTGGGAGCGAGGATTGCATCATGAGATGATGACCCAACTAGTTTTGAGCAGGCTATCGAGAGTAGGGACTCTGTAAGAATGGCTAGATACTTAGCGATCTGAGATGGAATCCATGTACACCAACGAAGTATGGACTTTGGTTGCAATATCTGAAGGGTTAAATCCCCATCAGGAGCAAGTACATCTTGAGAAGATTACTTGGTGTAGATGGAAAAGTTGAGACTTTCAAAGCTAGACTTCTTAAAGGTTTTCGTCATCGACCAGGCGTGGATAATGATGAAACATTTTCCAATGGTTGTACTTAAGTCCATCCGGATCCTACTTGCCATTACTACATACCATGATTGCGATATCTGATGGTTGGGTGTCATGACTGCTTTTCTAAATATTGATTTAGAAGAGAACGTCTATTAGAACACAGCCAGAGGACTTCGTAAACAATGGGAGCAGCGGAAACGTGTGCAAGATGCTTTACAGAATAAAGAAGGCATCGCGGAGTTGGAACGTCTGTTTTGATGTGGTAGTCAAAGAGTTTGACTTCATCAAAATAGTAGATGAACCTTGTATATACAAAAAGGTAGTAGAGAGTAAGGTGGTCATCCTCGTTTTGTACGTGGACAACATACTCTTGATAGGAAAAAAGTTTCTTATACTACGCACGGTCAATCTCCTCTTATCACAAGGATTCTCCATATAGGATCAAAGTGATACTTCCTAAATCCTGGGTTTTGGATCTATAAGATAGATCTAAATGGATGTTAGGATTCTCACTAGGTGTAGTAAGATGGTATCAATGGATCCTGGGGAGAATCACTGGAAAAGTTCCAGAGTGATAAGGGCGACTGAATATCAGTCGCAGGCATTGTCTTTACCCTCAATGGAGGGACGGTATGTTGGAAGAGTTCCAAGCTAAATACCGTAGCAAACTAGACGATAAAGGCTGGTGACATCGCTATCAAATATACTATCAAAAGAGGAAGTTTGGGTGTATATTAGTTTATGAGATGAACTAGGTTCCTACTATTGTGTGACAATGGAAGTATGGTTTTGGCTAAGGAATCACGGTACCATCAGTGACCCAGACATATTCTGAGGCAGCATCACCTGATCATAGAGATAGTTGATCTCCAGGATGATCGAGGTTAGGAGAGTAGACTCAGAGGACAACATGGCGGATCCACTCACAAAGGCCTTTTTCCCAGAGAGAGACTCATATGGGATGGTTGAGTATGAGATACTGCAACCACTGCTACAGATGGCCCTAGTGCAAGTGAGAGATTATTAGTTATATGTATGCCCTAGAGGCCATTACTGTATATGAGATGTATATTGTAGTGGATGCTGGGACATATATAGGTAGGACTTTCTTGCTCGACATGATAGTACGCTATCTGGTTGCTCTTTATCTTAACATGTATATTTTCTGTCTCTCTGTTGCATGTTGATAAAGCCCTTAGGATTTGTACTCAAATTCCTGGACTATAATGTAGATCATACTAGTGGGGCCTGGGTAGTCCATGAGTACATCCTTCAATGTTCCTAATCGTGGGAATATCGAGACGAGGCATCGATATTCCAGAGTAGACTAGCGTATATCTTCTCGACCCATGTGATGGGCGATGGATGATCCTATATCCATTGGTGTTTGACATCAGAGATGGTATGCGGGTGCTCAGTGGTGACTGGGTACACTGAACGGACTCGCCGAGAACTCCCAGATGGTATTATACCTCACGTCAGATGGCAGTTCTCTGGTGACACTGGTATAGCTTAGTCTGTTGACTCGAGATCATCATAGAGTCTTGTGTGTCTCCCACTGTGCTTTGATTTCCACCCTTCCACGGCTCTACTGAGTCGTGCAAACAGGTGATTTTTGGGTACAGTCCCGATTCACATGGAGGCAATGAACGATAGGAGGGGATTCGTCTCTCCCGGTATTGGGGGTTGATGTTGCGCTATGCTCGACTGGACATAACTGAAAATCCCTGGCCAGGGTTGCACTGATTTACTGGTAAGTGTTATCATTAGTTTCATGCTTGTTATGGACATTACATCGGCATGACATATAAAGCTACTGAGGTCTCACGTTTACCACCCCTAGGCGAGATATGCGACATATCAGACGAATAGACCGGACTGTGCGGTAAGTGTTACTGGTTGGATTCATAGGAGTGTGAGCAGGCTTGCTCGTTGATCTTCTGATCGCTCAATACCCGGGTGGCCGTTACGTTTAGCAGACCGCTTGCAGCTTGTGGGTGTTTGATATGATCATCACCTACTGCCGGCGTATTGACGGGTCTTTAGAGTCCTACACAGGGGTTTCCTGGCTCAAGCGAAACGAGATAGGAACGCATATAAGATATGTGCGGGACCGAGAATAATACCAGTATATGATACTGTATTCTATTCACGCGATTTGTGACATTGATCGGTTGTATGCGATATAGCCGGGTTATCGGATCAAGTATTGATTCGATAAGTTGTTACTATTGATATTAGTCGGTTATATGCAATATGACCGGATCGTTAAATCAAGTGTTGATTTAATGATTTAATGTATAATTATATATTTGATATATTACTTTACATTAACTAGTATTGGTTCACTTAAGATTGATTTTCTCACTTGATGTGCACAAGTTGTATATATGATATATGTTTGTGCATTAGTTTATATCATGATTGATGATACATGCAAACTTGGGTGTGTGTATGACTCACACCATGTTTAGGTTAATAGTTAGGGTTTTATTTATTTTATTTATTTTGGCAAATACAAAATGGTGGCTTTCTTTGTTTTGTGCTTGAAGCTTCATGAAGCTTTCAAGCATCTTTGACAAAGTCCACCATTTTTGTTTTGCATGAGATTTTTGCTAACCTAACCATTAACATAAACTCTAGTTTAGTCTCTACAATGGTTAATTCACCCATGGTTGCATCATGATAGACTTCACTTGATTATTCATTTTGGTTATTCTATTATTCATATTCTTTTCTTCTTCTTCATCTTCTTCAAGTGAAGAAAAACCTTGCTAGAAAATTTTCAAGTGAAGAAAAAGAGTGAGAAATCCAAATCCAAAGTGAACCCACTTCCTATTTCTTCATCCTCTACCACTTGCCATGTAGTATAGGGTGTTCTCTTCACAAAGTTCATGACCAAGTGAAGATGGAGCTTGAGCTTGAGTCTCCCCGACGTAGATCATCTTCGGCCTCGAAGTCAACGACCTAGCCCGCTCATTTCTCCGAAGAAACCAACGCTAGGGTCCGGGATCCCGATGATCGCAGCGAAGGGACGTCAACATGGAGCTTTAGAAGTGAAGGACCGGATCTACAAAGGTTGTAATTCTTTTCACTTGTAGTTAAAGTAGTTTACTTGCTTGCTTTCGCCTTATCTCTAGTAAACGATCTTGATTAGGGTTGTTCGGCACATACAAAAATTTGATTTGGCATGGTTGATGCCTTATGGAACCTCATGAGTGTGCCTAGGAACCTTACAGTTTTTTCTTAGTTCCGTTAAGGAAAGGGCAAAATGCATTATCCCTCCTTGCGGAGTCACGAAGATGATGCTCACCCCGGCTTTAATTATAGGGGTGTTATGCTTCTTCTTCTTCATGAAAGATGCTCCATCGAAGTAGAGTTCCCATTGGACATTATTTCGTTCCTCCTCCCCTCTGATTATGTCGAATGTGTGTTCATCTGGCAATTCGCAATTTAAGGTAGAATCGGCTGGTATCGGATACTCAGCGAGAAAGTCGGCAATGTCCTGACCTTTCACTGTCTTGAGGGGTCGATACGTTATCGAGAACTCCATCAAAAGGATGGCCCATTTGGCAATCCTTCCTGTTAGTATGGCGCTTGACGTCAGATATTTGAGGGGATCCACTTTTGATATAAGATGGACCTCATATGCCAAGGCGTAATGCCTGAGCTTCGTTATCGCGAAGATCAATACCAAACAATGCTTTTCGATGGGGGGTAGTTGTTTTATGCCCCCAGGAGAACTCGACTCAAGTAGTAAAAAGCTCTCTCCTTTCCCTGATCGTTCTCCTGTGCCCATAGCGCTCCTAGAGAACCTTCAAAGGCCGTTGTGTACAGGATTAGGGGCTTCCTTCTGACCGGAGCGATCAGTACCGGCGGCTTCTGCAGGTATTGCTTGATTTCGTCCAGTGCACTTTGGCATTTATGATCCCAAACAAACGGGGTCTCCTTCTTCATTAGATGGCTGTGGGGCGGCATTTACATTTGCCGGAGTGATTGGCTATGAACCGCCGGATATACGCGAGCTTTTCTTGGAGAGACCACGGTTGTTTAAGAGTTCTTGGCATGGGCATTTCCATAATCGCCTTGATCATTGATGGGTCTATTTCAATACCTCGGTGTCGTATGATGAATCCTAGAAATTTGCCTGAAGAGACTCCAAACACGCATTTCAGAGGATTCATCTTTAGATTGTATTTCCAAAGACGCTGGAACACTATGTTCAGATGTTCCCAGTACTCCTCGTACGATTTTCTTTTCACCACAAGGTTGTCAATATAGCATTCGACAATCTCATGTATGAGGTCATCGAAGATCTTCATCATGGCCCTCTGGTAGGTAGCGCCTGCGTTCTTCAAACTGAAGGGCATCACCTTATAACAGAATATGCCTAGCGGGTTTCGAAAGGCGGTGTGCATATGGTCTTCAGGATGCATTTTTATTTGATTGTAGCCTAAAGATCCATCCATGAAGGAGAAGACTTCATGAGTGGACGTGTTATCGATCATCAGCTCGGTAACAGGTACTGGGAAGTCATTCTTCGGACAAGCTTTGTTAAGGTCCCGAAAGTCCACGCAAATGCGCACTATCCCATTTTTCTTCTTCACTGGAACAATGTTGGTAATCCAGTCGGGATACTGAACTTCTTGGATGAAGCCGGAGTCAATCAGTTTCTTGACTTCGGCATTGATACTCATCTCAAGTTCGAGCCGCATTCTTCTTGACGCCTGTTTGACTGGCTTGACGTCCGGCGATATAGCCAGTTTATGCACCGCTATTTTTGGATCTAGTCCCGGCATCTCGGAATAGTTCCATGCGAAGCAGTCTTTATATTGCATAAGCACGTCCTTTATTGTGGCCACCTGTTTTTTAGACAATAGCTCACCGACGAACGTGGGTCTCGGCTCATTTTTCGTGCCCAAGTCGATTTTCCTCAGGTTGTCTGCCGTAGTGTGTATCCCATCTTCCAGCGTTTTTGGTGCTGGTGGAAACTCTGAGATCACCTTATCCTCGTCTTCATTTGCGAAGCACCTGAAGGAGTCATCTATAGTCTCGTGCTTTCCCTCCTTTGAGAGTGTTACCACATGGCAGGTGTAGGTTTGCTTCTATTCTTGACGTTGAGCTGGTCCTGTCCTCCCGGTATAGGTCATCTTTGGCTCATGCTTTTGCGGCGGGGTTATCCTCTAGCTGTCGGACAAAGCGAACTTGCCTTGTTGATACTGGTATTCGACCCAGTCTTTGAAGGTGAAGCAGTTTTCAAGGGGATGACCTATTGCTCGGTGATAAGAGCAATAATCCAGATGATGGACCTCGTTTATTTATTCGAGATGCCAAGCCTCCAGAAGCGTCATCATTTGATATTTCATGATAAGGTTGAATATTTTCCTTGTCTTGTCTTGAGGGAAATAGTATTCCCGACCTATCTTCTTGATAAAGGACGGGTTCCAACCATGTTTTTCTTGATAGCGCGGCTTCTTAGATATACCATGTTATTTTCGAACGTTGTTTGCGCTCTTTGTTCTGTTTTTGCCTCTATTTCAGGATTTTTCCTTCTTGCGAGGACATACAGCGAGCTGGGGATGGAGGGCATTGTAGTCTTTTTCTCTGCGGGCTTCTGGTTGAGGCGTTGCGTCCTGGCCATTTCATAAATAGCCATTTCGTGACTGTGGTTATCCCGAATCTTTTGACAGGCTTCTTTTACTAGCTTGTCAACTTGTTTTTCGAACGATGGACTTAATATTCTTAGAGTGGGATCTCGCTCTGTTTCAACGTCACGGCTATTTGAAAGAGCGTTGACTTCTTCACCAAAACTGTTTATGACGCGGCAGCCATGAAATCGCTCCCATTTCTTAGACTGAATGTATCTGAGCCCAGTTGTCTCCATCTTCACGTTGGGCATATTTCGCTGAGTCCCGGGAATGTCCTAAATCTTGTTGTAGAACTAGGTTTGCCGAGCGGTTTGTTTGAAGGGTGCGCCTTGGCATCTTAATAACATTTTCAATCCCTCTGCGTAATATCTGGGCAGACGAATTGTTTGAAACCTGTCAAGCGCAAGATTGGCACCATGCCGAACTTCTTTCTCTACTTTAGTCTCCGTAGATTAGTAGAAGAGAATCGCCTTTTCACTTCTTCATTTAGGAGGGACATAGAAAGTCCGCAACTCTTGGACGCTGTATGTATCAAGCGCATCAAGTTCTTTGCAATGCCGTAGCGGAACTATGGTGATTTGTAAACTCTGATCAGCTTCAGTAACGGTTTGTGCTGACGGGCGATGGAGAACACGGCGTTGGTCAAGTCTTCAGATCACTGCCGAAGACCAAAATAGGACCAGATGGGTCGGCTTGTTGCCTTAGGGCTTCCTCCGGTAGACTATCTCTTCATCCTCCTCGGTATCGCTCCCAAAGATCGGGATAGTGGTGACGGCTTTTTGTTTATTCTCCGGCATATGACATCTTTCTGTGTCTTTGAAGTCTGGTAGGAAGTACTTGGCGTCTTCATATATTCGAACTTTGTTTACGGAGAATGGATTGAAATACTTCATACACTGGTGTTGTGTAGAAGGGATGACGTTGTACTCGTGCAATCAAGGCCTGCCGAGTAAAGCATTGTAGCAAGTCTTGGCGTCGATGACATGAAATTTGATGTCAGTGACGAGTAGCCCAAAGCGTAACGTCAATATTACGGACCCAAGCGTCCGTGATGACTGTGAGTCGAACCCAGAGATGGTAATTTTGTCCCGAGCCAGGTGCTGAACGTTCATGTAGATCTTCTTCAGCACCTTCACGTTGAGAAGGTTGACGGAGGACCCATTGTCTACCAGGATCTTCCCTATCTTGATGTCGTGGCAATACCCGGTGACATATAGAGGACAGTTGTGCTCGTACATTCCGAGAAGGAGATCTTCATCGCCGAATGTAATGTCAGCTGTATGAATCTCTGCCAGCTCGTCCTTCATCTTTTCTTCTGTAAGGAAAGCTTCGAACTGATTGGGCTCCTGTAATGACCTGATCAGAGAATCTCTTGCTTCTTTGGATAGGAGGAGAGCATCCAATATGCTCAGTTGTGAGGGTATCTTCCTCAGATGTGCCAGGACATTGTAATCCATCTTGTTTTTCTTAGGCGGGTCCATGGCTGCGAGCTCTTCGATGACTCTATCATCGAGGGCAATTTCCTCAAAGACTTTTTCCTTCCCCTTATCTCTTTTGCTCGAACCTTTGTTTGTAGGCCCGAGGTTTTTCTCACACAGCGTTCGATTACGCGGCTGAATGTTCTCACGGTTCTTCTCCTCCTCCTCTTTTCCGGAGGTGGATTCTTTGAAGAGAGGGATGAGGGTTATTTCTTCCTCAGAATCGCTCCCGAATGTAAGAACTTGGAATTTTCCTTTTGTCGAACTAATACCAACCATATGACAGTTGCTAGCCGTTCCTTCACGCTCATCTGTCGCACTTCTTTGCTGTAGACAAGCTTTGCACTTCATCCGCTTGAAATGTTGTCGGTGAGCAACATATTCTTGCCACCACTTCTTAAAAGCGTTGCACCCTTCGGTGGGGTAGGTGATCCTCCGATGATATAGATAATAGTTTGGATGTGAAATCTCTCCGTTGAGGCATGTGGCCCCAGGAATATTTCCCTTGAGAGATGGCGGCTTCATTCCCATTGACAGGGCTTTGATGAACCGTTTCTCTGTCTTAAAATTGCTTTTCTTTGCCGCAGGTATGCTTCGGTCTGGTTGGAGTACTTTGTGACTCTTCCCCAGTGCGTCTTCTTAATCCTGACGCCGATGCTTGGCCTTTTCGTATATGGCCGTTTCTCGTTCTCGGTCAGCTCTGCTCTTTTGAAAAGCTTCGTTTAGCAGCCTGTCCATTAGGCCTTCTGGCAGCTCCGGGGATTCTGGCACCGATCCTGCCCCCAGTTCCTCTGCGTTGCTTTCCGACGCTGAGGGAGTTTCTTCGTTATTTAACGACGAATGAGAAACCATGTGGTAACTTGCTACAGAATCTTCGGTTTCTCCCGACGAGCCATTTCCTCATCATCATCACTATCTCCATTCTCAAGTATATGGTTGAGAAACTCTTCAAGGGTGATTGGGATCCGCGCCTTCTGGTTGTACGCTTCCAACGCGTCGATATACTTTTGCAGTTCCGTGTGCTTGTCGTCAGGCTGCACGGGCTTCTTATTCTTCTTCTTTCCCTTCGAAGACTTTGAAGGCTTGACCTGGTGTTTTGCCCATCGTTAGCAGTTTTCGGTATGGGACGCGGTTTCAGCGTCCCCTCAATGATCTCAGGCTCCAGCGGGCTTTTCCACCCGATCACCGAACATGCTTGAAAATCCTTCAGCATTCTTTTGGTTTTAGCTGAAATGACAACTTCCCACGGAGCTTCTTCCACAAACGAACATGATGCCCCTGGCGTATCCACTTTTTTAAAAGCGTACCTCTGTGGCGGGTTCACCCTCCGGTTCTCTGACAGCACGAATTTCCTTTGACGTTACTGGTACTCGACCCAGTTCTTGAAGATGTAGCAATCCTCAATGGGGTGGCTCACCATTCGGTGATAGGAGCAGTAGTTGGGATTGTTGACCTCACCGGGCTGCGGTGGACGTTTTTGGTCCAACAGTATGATGAGTTTGTTGCGCACTGCCAGTTCGAACAGTCTCCTCATTTTATCATAGGGAAACGGGTAAGTACGTCCTAGCTTCTGTTCCAGGGATTGGCGCGGGCGCGCGTTGTTTTGGCGAGCAACCGGTTTTGGGTCACTCGGTTGTTGTTGAGTGTTAGTAACGAAGGTCGCTTTCTCCTTACCCTTTGCATTCCGAGGGTCCATTTTTAAAGAGGAAGGTCCGTGGCTCATCTGGTCCATTTGGGCCAACTTGTCGATCAAAGCCTGGAATGTGGTCGGCTTAAATAACGTCATGAACTGGGACACGGTCGCCTAAGGATCCAGAGTCCCTATGAACATGCCCATGGCAGGAGCTTCATCGATGCGTTGTTCGCATTTTGAACATAGGTTTCGCCATCGGATTGCGTATTGAACACAGGTCTCTCCTGGCTTCACCCTGGCGTTGATTAATGTCGTGATCGGAGTGCGCTCGCTTGCGCTGAAGAACCGCTGCATGAACAACAATTCCATTTCCGTGAATATTTTGACGGAGTTATTTGGGAGCTCCGAGTACCATTCAAACGTCGTTTCTGACAGGCTGCCAACGAACTGGCGAAGCAGCAATTTGTCATCGCCTCCAGTATTGCCGCATAGAGCTCTGAACTGAGCGACGTGCTGATGAGGATTGCCTGTCCCCTTATACACGTGGAACTTAGGGATCGTATATCCTGGCAGGTATTTGATTTGGTGATACCAGCTCGGATACGGTCGCCCAGTTCTGACGACTTGGCCAGCCGCTTCACTTGCCTGATGAGCTCGTATTTGTTGAGCTATGTAATCATCAAAGGCAGCCTTGGAGATCGTTTCCTCCTTAGCTGTTGATAAAGCTGGAAGAGAGTTTGATGTTTCCCCTCTATCGTCCTCGATGATTATCGGTGGGACTTCAGCTGGAAGTTCTGACTGGATCATCATTCCAACCATATCTTGGAACAAAAGTGCCATCTGTTTTATATAAGCAGCCTTCCGCGGCCTCCTTATCCTTTCTTTCCAGCCCTTCACAGGAACTCTGTATCGGTCTCCAGCTCCCGGCGTTGTTCAGATGCCGATTCTGAGCTTTCTTTCTGCCCGGTGAGTGCTGACGTTTTCGTCAGCATCTCCTAGAGCTTTGTTGTTGCTCCTGAGCTTTTGTCAACGACCGAGTTTGCGGCCGATGACCTACAGAAGCACGGCTTTCCTCTTTTCCGGAAGCCACGTAAATCGTGTGCACTATCATGCCCCTAGACTTAGGACGTTTGGGTCCATTGCCTTTGGAATTTTCCGCCGGCGGTGAGAGATTCTCCGGCCTTCTCTTTTTGTGGGAGGTCGAAGTTGAAGGGGCCATTGTAATAGGCACCCATGTGGACGATGCCCTTCATGGTATGGCGGAGGGATGGTCCTCCTCTTGCCAAGCCTTCATTTTCTTCAGCCGGCGAGAGCAGTCTTTATTGATCACGGAATCCTGGACTTTCCGCCAGACCCTGTAGATTTGGGAGGACAGCCGCTGAGGAGGTTGCTCCGGTTTTTCTTGCGTCATGTTTTCAGCAGGAAGTGGAGATTTTGTCAACACCGCGGTCGGGGAGTTCTTTCGCACCCTCCTAAACGGTTCAAAGCTGTTCCCGGTTGGAACAACAGCATCAACTTCCACCATGGGAGCTGGTGGGGTGAGTCCGGAGGGGGAGTTGCCCCCAGCTCTTCTCACTCGGCCAAGTGGCGACGTCGAGCGTGCCTTGCAGATAGTACCACCTAAGTTGTGGAAGCAGCTCCATCATGCCCCCTGCTTTGGTGAGGGGCTGCTGCTGATGACAGCCTGTCGAAGACTGACGTCCTTTGAGAGAGAATGACCAATCTTTCGAAGGCCGACTTTCTGGTAAGGGAAGCACTTTTGATGACTTCACCTGCCGGAGGAGTTGAGAGGACTATCCATTTTGGGATAGCCCCTTCGGGTATCGCGAGGCTTTTTGCGGGCCCACTTGAGTTTCGACTCAGCCTGTTGAAGACTGAGCTAGCAGACTTGGACGACCCATTAAGAGGGGCCGTGATGGTTGCAAGTCGATCGAAAACCGACTTCTTTGGAGCTTCCTGTGGTATCATGATTAGTGTCAAAAATATGAGTTTACCGCAATCAGAAACGGTGTCGCTTCACAGCTAGCCGGTGAGTACGGGTCGATCCACAGAGACGGGTAAATTTCTTTTATGTGTTTTAACGAGTTGATTCAAAATGTCGTTTTGGTTGGTTTATAAAAATCTATAAAAACTGGATCTAATTAATCTAATTAAGAGTCTTGCTAGGGTTAGGCTTAGGGGAAGTTTTGGAGATTAACGATTTTCCTAACCGCTTTCAATGCCTTCTTTTTTTAGATCTATTAGATGTTAATGTAATTATTAATAAAGTGGATCCAAATCTTCTGGGAAGATATTTCTTCCTCTAGATTTGTATCCTTCCTTTGTTGATAATTACCCTAACCCCCACGGAAAACGCGCGCAACCGGCCCTTTATACTACGGTTCATCGTTACCTCGAAGGGTAGGATGCCGCAGGGAGCGGTTGTGCTCGTATGCGTGGAGTTCTAATTCATTAGGTGAAAGTGGCATTGAAAGGGGTGAGAGATCTCATCTCTCAACCCTTTCCCTAAGGCTAACCCTAACAAGCGAGGAGATTACTCGCTCATTAGGGGATGAGAAAATATTTTAATTAAAAGAAACAGAAATAAAATACCTTCCTAAGTTGACGGCTCCCTCCAAACAAGAAGAACAGATCTGAATTTATCTCTCAGAAATTCTGAAATTTATTGATTGAAAAGAGGCATGACATTTTACAGATCTAAAATTACAATTTATAGGAAAATAGGAAACCTAGGGTTACAGATTCTCGCACATGCGCAATTACAGATTTGCCCACGAAAAATCCCAACACCCGCACCGACGCACTGACACGCCAAAATTACACCGACACGGGCTCCAGATGGCCACGGAACCGCGGCGCCTGGCTGGGTTTGGCCGCGGTTCCGCGGCCAAACTAGGGAATTGGTCACTGTTGTTTTTCTGGGCTTTTCCTTGGCTCTTTGGGCTTTCTCTTTTTACACTTTTTTTCTCTGTTGGACTTCTGGGTCTTCTCCAGATGTTTCAGTGAATACTTGTGGCGATCTTTTAACCGTTCACTTGACATTTTGGACCTTGCACTGTTCTTCGACTAGGCTTGACTGGGATCTGTCTAATTGTTGGTCAAAAGTCCCTTTTTCTGTTGTTTTGTGTCTTTTTCACCGTATTTGCTCCAGAAACCTGTATCCTGTAATATGCAACAAACGTGCGTCAAGAGTACCTGTTTATTTATAAAACGGATAAGAATAGGGGAATGAAAAATGCAATATTATGGTCTGAACAAATACCCCCAAACTTACCTTTTGCTCGTCCTCGAGCAAACTTATTTTTTATTCACTAAAATCCTAACCACACTTTCGCAGGGAAACGCGATTGCACTGAGCATGTGCAACAAGCCGTTAAACCTCTAGGTGTCCCTAGTAGGAGGAGTGTTGTCTCCTGAGGATTTTCAGTGGATACTACCCACAAAATCCTATCAATTCAGCCCATTGACTTTTGTTTTCCAATTAGGTTTTCTAACAAGGAATTCTATTACCTTTTGACTCGCAAATTATCCACCCATATTCTTCACACTTCCTCATTATTTAACATAAGATTATATATGTTATGTAGACCTACTTAGCTTTCAGCATTTCCTAAGTTTTCCTTCTAGAGTTCCATCTCCACTTAGGAATTTCTATCAACCCTTACTAAAGATACAAGTTCTATTCTTCACTCCTTTCTCTTATCTAAATCCCAATCACATACCCCTACGTGTGTGTATAAATCACCCCGACACTTGGAAATTCAAATTCAGCAATCATACCCTTGTCCGTTGTCCAAAGTACTAATTAGTTGGTGAATTTTTAATTGAAATTTGCTTACACATCCTTCATGCGACCGTTAATACTTCTTGAGGTACCAACAACCGATTACAAGATGTGTTAGCACTTTAAAGCGTACCTCCTAGTTTTGCAACACCCAAGGCTTTAGCAGTGACTCCCAAACCAGTTGGTCTAAGGCACTAGGTGATGAAGCACCCTCGCTAAATATTTTTCTATTTTTGCAGCCTTAAGTAATCACAAAAACCAGTGTCCATTTTTTTATTCTTTATTCACTTTTTTTTTCATTGTACTAAGGACTTTAGACAAGAGCACTTCAAGGTCTCTTCTACTATTCCAAGTTTCAAGGTGCGTGATTGTGCAAATTATAGGGTATACATTTTCAGAATCTAGACTTAAGTTAGGAATTATTTTTCAAACTTATACTCTAATAAGAACATCAATACTCTTCCCTCATTTCGACTTAGTCCAAGAAGTGAACCCTAAAATTTGCCTATTTCTAAATAAACTACAAGGCATATACTTTCTATCATTAAACTTTAAGGAATGTTATTTTTAGGGTTTTTAATTCACTAAGTCTAAGATCTAGTTGTTCCTAGCCAGTTAACCTATTTGTCAAACTCAAGTCAATTAGCCAAAATTGAATACAATAATTTTTATAATTTTTGAAATTTTTCAAATTTTTATGGGTTTTCAAATAAAAATGCAAATGCAAAAATATGTACAAATGAATGCGAAGGAAGAAGACGTACCGAGCATACCCCCAAACTTGAACTTGACAGTGTCCTCACTGTCATGCTAAACCAAGAGGGTCAAAATACCGGCACTTCCCTGTTTATTTATTTATAATTTTTTTATTGTTAAGAAAAACAAAAATATATACAAAAAGGCCCTCCCCCAAACTTCATTTAAACTATGTTAGACATTACTGCCAAACTTTGCATCGACCAAACGTCAACACCAACCATTTGAAAAATTTATCAGTAAAGAGTATTGGTTGGTGGAAGAATAAGTTGTGGCGGTCCACAAAGAATTGGGGAAGATAGAAGTAGTGGTATGGGAGGTGTGGAGGTAAATATACAGGCGATGGTGATGCATCAAAACGAGAATGTAACTGATCAGCAATCAGTGGAATGTTGGCATTCTCGTAGCTTAATAAAAGAAATGGGGGTATTTCAACTTCTAAAGGAGGTTGACTCACCACAATATCTCCAAGATGTTCCTGTGGGTCCTCTATTGACTCGGCATCATCCATCAATTGTATATGATATTCAATTATGAGGGAACTTATCTCCTCGATGTCCGCCGTAGTCCAATCGAAAACTTGCCGCCTATCTTGTAAGACCATTAAGAGGGCGTTCTCTTGCTCGAAGGCTAGAGAGGCCGATATGATAATGGGAAAGGTCTCATTCTCACCTATGTAAGCATATCTAAGGTGAGACGGCAAGGGCGTGAGTTCGAGTTTTGGATGCGAAAGAATCATTGCGGAATCTACCTCGAACTCAAAGGACTCCAACACAGGTTCGAAATCACTGCAGACAACCGATTCGGATGGTTCGACTGACTCATCCAAAAATTCAAACGACTCGTATTCGGGCTGTGAGTCGTCATCATCCAAAGTGAAACATTCATAATCAACATCGGTTGTGTCAACGGTGGTAGGCTCAAGGAGGGACACACTAGTGGCGTCAAAACTGTTTTCATTAAACAAGAATCTTTCAAGCTCGCAGTCCTCCTGCGTGATTTCGTGAATAGAGCAAACTTCTCGTGTACTAGTTTTAGGCATGGGGGGCAGACTTCCCATCTTATAAATATTGAACTCACTAGACATTTTCCCAAAGGATAGAGTCATGGAGCCATTGCGACAGTTTATTACAGCATTGGAAGTGGCCAAAAATGGTCGACCAAGAATCACCAGAATTTGGTTCCGTGGGTTAACAACAGGTTGTGTATCCATAACAATAAAATCAACGGGGAATATGAACTCCCCAACTTTGATCAACACTTCCTCTAGTTGACCCCTTGGATGGGTGATTGATCGATCAGCTATTTGGAGAGTGCAACGAGTGGGTTTCAACTCTCCAACCCCTAATTGTTCGTACACGGAGTAGGGAATCAAGTTAACACTAGACCCAAGATCTAAAAGTGCTCGATTAATTTTCTTATCCCCTATTGTGATTGAAATCGTAAGACAGCCGGGGTCCTTTCGTTTTTGGGGTAAGGTTTGATGGTGGTTAATAGCATTGCTCACTGCACTAGCCACTAGCACTTTCTTGGGTACTTGAGATGCCTTTCTCTTCGAGGTGCACAAGCCCTTTAAGATTTTCGCGTATGAAGGGACTTGTTGGATAGCATCCAAGAGAGGTATATTTATGCTAACCTGCTTAAATATCTCCACAATCTTCTTCACTTGTGCATTTGGTTTATTAGGACTCAACCTGTTTGGGAATGGAGCATTCTGAAAATTCGTTGAGTCAAAAGTCTGTGGAGTAGAAGGTGGAGTAGGAACGGATCCCGGTGTAGATGTGTTCATGTTGTGAGACATGGGTCCGTTCGAGCTAGAAGAAGTAGAGCCATGTGAAGGGTGGAGAATAGGCTCTAAAGAAAAAGGTGAAGAAGAAAGTGAAGAAAATGAAGAACGGGAAGATGACGATGGAGAAAAAGAAGAAGAAGAAGAACCACCGGCGGGGATGTCATCACTAGTTCCCACATTATTTTGCAACTCTCTTCCGGATCTCAACGTGGTCACCGCATTTACATTGTGATTGTGATATGCGTTTTGTGGGTGACCGGGATTTGGCACTGGTTGAGATGGAAGCTTTCCCTTTTCTCTCTCGCTCAACGCAGCAGTTAATTGTGCAATTTGTGCCTCAATAGATTTGATACTTTGATCGTGTGAGGCATTGTTATGCATTAAAGATTGAACATAACTTTCAAATCTTGCTGCGGATTCTGTAGATTGCTTGAGAAATGCATCTAGACTTTTCTCGAGCGAGCTAACCTTATCATCATTTGGTTGAACCA
This sequence comes from Agapanthus africanus, assembly GCA_030015575.1. Classification (NCBI taxonomy): domain Eukaryota; kingdom Viridiplantae; phylum Streptophyta; class Magnoliopsida; order Asparagales; family Amaryllidaceae; genus Agapanthus; species Agapanthus africanus. Next base: position 222,156,845 of record JASDDO010000014.1, read on the forward strand.
AATTGTTCGTTTGATTTGTATAAGGTTGTTGTTGGAAAGGTTGCTGGTTTTGAGTTTATGAAGGTGCTTGTTGTTGTTGTGGAGGAGGAGATCTCTGAAAATTGTTATTTCCTTGGACTTGTTGATTTTGGTTCCAAGCGAAATTTGGGTGACTCCTCCACCCCTGATTGTATGTCGAAGAGTACGGATCGTTTCTTTGTCGTTGCTGAAATGCAGCATTGACTTGATCCTGTCCTTGAATAGGTACATTATAAGGACACTCTTCGGTTAGATGTGATGGGTTCGAACAACAAGCACAAACAGTTCGTGTGGGTAGAGTAGGGGCAGGAGAAGACGATGAGATTTTGGTCTCAATGGCTTCTAGCTTTTTCATAAGTGAGGCCATCTCGGCCTTCATAGCAATCGACATATCTATTTGATGTATGCCTGCCCTAGATTGACCAACTGAAGAAGATGATGTGGTCTTGGTACTCTCCCACTGAATTGTTTGCTCACTAAGGTCCTCAAGAAACTGTCACGCTTCGTCACTAGACTTGGAGAGAAAATGACCTTGACATATCGTTTCTAGCAACTGCTTCGTTGCTGCGTTCAATCCCTCGTATAATGTTTGGCAAAGTTGCCAACTTTCGATCCCATGATGAGGGCATTGAACAAGTAGGTCTTTAAATCTCTCGAAACACTTCCAAAATGGTTCGGAAGGAAGCTGTGAAAATTGTATTATCTCGTTACGGATTCTAGCAGTTTTGTGATGAGGATAGAACTTTTTCAGAAAAGCTCTCACAAACTCGTCCCAATTTCTAATGGAATGTGATGCGGTGCTGTATAGCCACTTCTCGGCTAGGTCACATAAGGTAAAAGGAATGACCCTTAGCCTTATAGCGTCATCACTTAATTGGGTAGTTTTCATCATAGCGCATATATTTTGGAATTTATTAATAAAAATATACGCATCTTCAGATTCCAAACCATGAAATTTTGGCAGCATATTGATGAAATGTTGTTTTATTTCAAAATTATCCCCATTTGTCGGTGGGGGTGAAAGACATGTGGGTAAAGAAGTGCGGACGGGGTAGAAAAGATCCTGGAGCGCAACTCGTGCGGGCGCTACAACAGGCGGTAGATTCAAGTTATTCGCACCTGGCGGAGGTGGAATCATTTCCGTCGGTAAGGTATCGTTGGGGTTGAATCCCGACATACCTTCAGTGAAAGAATTTGAAGGTGGAGGTAAGGAAATGGACGGAATGTCGACGAAGGGTTCGTCGAAGGGTTCGTTGGTCGGTACCAACGAAACACGGACTAATCGGGCGTTAGTATCCCTAGTCCAAAATGACATACACTAAAAGGGGTAGTGTAGTCAGAAAAAAATAGAAAAACAGAATGTGGGGGTAAGATAACGTCAATGGAGGAGAAATGGTGGAAGTGAGGTGCAAGTTTTCTTAGCGGCAAGTTGCAAGTTCTTGAAAAAGGTTTATATATTTTTTATTTTATTTTTGTGTGAGTTTTGTAAAGAGGTTTTTGAAATGGGACTCGTGACACAAATGTATCAACCACGCATGCACAATCAGGCCTAGATCTAGGGTCGCCTAGGTCTACTAGACAGCTCCTAACTAGGGCTAGAAATAGGACCTCAAACCGTCTCTTCACGGACAAATACGGCCAGGTAAGTGGGAAGGAACCACCACTACAGTGGGCCTAATTAATAACCACTAGCCTAGACATCGCAAAGTCGGTTAGGATAAACGGCCGATGCCTACACTAGTCCTTTTCCTATTGAGCTCGATGTCCTTAGGTCTGAGTCTAGTCTTTTTTATTTAATTGTGGTCAATGCAAAATGCTTTAGGTGTTTTCTGGGGTCCTGGGAAGGGTGATGAAATCCCCACCCAATCTGAGTTTGGTCAATTAGCCCCTTAGAGTCCGGTTAAATTATGCAAAACAAAAAAAATTTCACTTGCAATCAAATTTTTTTTAGCGCGGCGCAAAGAAACCTGCAGAAAATCTGTTATTTAGAAGGGGGAGAAAGACTCTTTACGCAAAGAATTCCTGCAGAAAAATTTTTTACGGTGGAGATATAGAGGTTGACAAAGGGGAGAAGGAGAAATCAAACCAGCAAAATTTGGTGTGCTGACGTGGCAGTTAGAGCGCGGAAACGCGGCGGGAGGCCTCTTTTGCGGCGGAAGCGCGGTGGGGAAGTGGGGTGAGGCTCTGGAAAAAATTCTGCTATTCTGTGCTTGTAATTCTTCTCTGTTCTTATGTACCAAATTTTTTTTTGCCCTCTATAAATTTCCAGATTCGCTATTCCTGCAAGATTCAAAAGATACACCCTTCAAACAGATCAAAATTGATAATTTTTATATTTTTTTATATTTTCAGATTTTTATAATTTTTTTAAAATTTATATCAACCCGAAAATTCACAAAAAGAAATATTACGCCGTCCCCGGCAACGGCGCCATTTGATTAGTGTCAAAAATATGAGTTTACCGCAATCAGAAACGGCGTCGCTTCGCAGCTAGCCGGTGAGTACGGGTCGATCCACAGAGACGGGTAAATTTCTTTTATGTGTTTTAACGAGTTGATTCAAAATGTCGTTTTGGTTGGTTTATAAAAATCTATAAAAACTGGATCTAATTAATCTAATTAAGAGTCTTGCTAGGGTTAGGCTTAGGGGAAGTTTTGGAGATTAACGATTTTCCTCACCGCTTTCAATGCCTTCTTTTTTTAGATCTATTAGATGTTAATGTAATTATTAATAAAGTGGATCCAAATCTTTTGGGAAGATATTTCTTCCTCTAGATTTGTATCCTTCCTTTGTTGATAATTACCCTAACCCCCACGGAAAACGCGCGCAATCGGCCCTTTATACTACGGTTCATCGTTACCTCGAAGGATAGGATGCCGCATGGAGCGGTTGTGCTCGTATGCGTGGAGTTCTAATTCATTAGGTGAAAGTGGCATTGAAAGGGGTGAGAGATCTCATCTCTCAACCCTTTCCCTAAGGCTAACCCTAACAAGCGAGGAGATTACTCACTCATTAGGGGATGAGAAAAAATTTTAATTAAAAGAAACAGAAATAAAATACCTTCCTAAGTTGACGGCTCCCTCCAAACAAGAAGAACAGATCTGAATTTATCTCTCAGAAATTCTGAAATTTATTGATTGAAAAGAGGCATGACATTTTACAGATCTAAAATTACAATTTATAGGAAAATAGGAAACCTAGGGTTACAGATTCTCGCACATGCGCAATTATAGATTTGCCCACGAAAAATCCCAACACCCGCACCGACGCACTGACACGCCAAAATTACACCGACACGGGCTCCAGATGGCCGCGGAACAGCGGCGCCAGGCTGGGTTTGGCCGCGGTTCCGCGGCCAAACTAGGGAATTGGTCACTGTTGTTTTTCTGGGCTTTTCCTTGGCTCTTTGGGCTTTCTCTTTTTACACTTCTTTTCTCTGTTGGACTTCTGGGTCTTCTCCAGATGTTTCAGTGAATACTTGTGGCGATCTTTTAACCGTTCACTTGACATTTTGGACCTTGCAAACCGTTCTTCGACTAGGCTTGACTGGGATCCGTCTAATTGTTGGTCAAAAGTCCCTTTTTCTGTTGTTTTGTGTCTTTTTCACCGTATTTGCTCCAGAAACCTGTATCCTGTAATATGCAACAAACGTGCGTCAAGAGTACCTGTTTATTTATAAAACGGATAAGAATAGGGGAATGAAAAATGTAATATTATGGTCTGAACATAGCACTGGGGCGCTGAAACTCGCTGGCGGGAGCATGGTCCCGAAGAACAATCCAGTGGTGGCTTGAGTCACTTGCCCCACCAGCATTAAAAAGATGGAGGCCGCATTGGGCCCGTATGTCACTCCTCCAATTGGGGCGAAGCGGGAGTTGCTGTTGCAGTTTGTGCAGCTGGAAGCCATTAATGTTCACTTCTTCTTTCTGCACAGGAACAAGACACCAAATCTTAGTATCTTGAATCCAAGGGCAACCATAACAAACCGCGATTTTTGTTCGTAAAATACGACACACGAAGTATGGAGTGTAAAGAGGAAAATGTCCACCAGGCGTGCCAGAATCTGTTCTCGCCGAAAACAGAGACCGAGACGCTAGGACGTCTGGCCTGAATTTTGGGGCAGATACTATTTGGATTTATCCGTCCACCTCTCCAAAGATGCCAAGTTGATTTATGGCACCGTATCTCGGAGGTTTGGACGGATGCGACCGTTGTAGCAGATTTCGTCAGATTCCCCCTTGTTTGCGAAAGGTTTTTGATTGTGGGCACGCTCTTCCCTACAGGCGCAAGCCCCTGCAGTTAATTACGTCATCACATCGCGATAACCACTTTCCCCTGCTCCGAAAGTTCACTTTGTGTCGTGTGTGTTTTTATTTGTTTAGGTTGCCCGTAGATTGTATACGAAAACTAATTTATGTTGTCGCCCGTAGGGCGTGGATTAGTCCAAATCCGTATATATTAGATTTGGGTTTGTTTTATTTAAGGATCGTTAATCTGGTTTGAGATTAAGATCGACTTAAATGTATGTGAGTAGTTATGGCTCGGTTGGTTTTTTGTTAAGGATACGTTAGTCCAATTTGAGACTAAGATCTCTTAACAAGGTGTTAGGATCATTTTTTTCAGATCCAACAAGAGAGCATTTGATTTCCACCGTGAACGGACTGGGTACACTGAACGGACTCGCCGAGACTCCCATATCCATTGGTGTTTGACATCAGAGATGGTATGCGAGTGCTCAGTGATGACTGGATACACTGAACGGACTCGCCGAGAACTCCCAGATGGTATTATACCTCACGTCAGATGGCAGTTCTCTGGTGACACTGGTACAGCTTAGTCTGTTGACCCGAGATCGTCATAGAGTCTTGTGTGTCTCCCACTGTGCTTTGATTTCTACCCTACCACGGCTCTACTGAGTCCTGCAAACAGGTGGTTTTTGGGCACAGTCCCGATTCATATGGAGGCAATGAGCGATAGGAGGGGATTCGTCTCTCCCAGTATTGGGGGTTGATGTTGCGCTATGCTCGACTGGCCATAACCGGAAATCCCTGGCCAGGGTTGCAGTGATTTACTGGTAAGAGTTATCAGTAATTTCACGCTTGTTATGGACCTTACATCGGCATGACTTATCAAGCTATTGGGGTCTGACGTTTACCACCCCTAGGCGAGATATGCGACATATCAGACGAACAGACCGGACTGTACGATAAGTTTTGCTGGTTGGATTCACAGGAGTGTGAGCGGGCTTGCTCGTTGATCTTCTGATCGCTCAATACCCGAGTGACCGTTACGTTTAGCAGACCGCTTGCGGCTTGTGGATGTTTGATATGATCATCACCTGCTGCCGGCGTATTGACGAGTCTTTAGAGTCCTACACAGAGGTTTCCTGGCTCAAGCAAAACGAAATAGGAGCGCATATAAGATATGTGCGGGACCGAGAATAATACCAGTATATGATACTGTATTCTATTCTCGCGATTTGTATCATTCGACGGTTATATATGATATAGCCAGGTTACCGAATCAAGTGTTGATTCGATACATTGATACACTTGATATTAGTCGGTTATATGTGATATGACCGGATCATTAAATCAAGTGTTGATTTAATGATTTAATGTATAATTATATATTTGATATATTATTTTACATTAACTAGTATTTGTTCACTTAAGATGGATTTTCTCACTTGATGTGCACATTGTATATATGATATAGTTTTGTGCACTAGTTTGTATCATGTTTGATGATACATGCAAACTTGGGTGTGTGTATGCATTAAACCATATTTAGGTTAATGGTTAGGATTTTATTTGGTTTATTTATTTTCTTTAATTCATTTTTGGGCAAAAATGAAATGGTGGCATACTTTATTTTATTGTTGAAGCTTCATGAAGCTTTGAATAAATCTACCATTTTGTTTTATGCTTAACCTAACCATTTACCTAAATCCTAGTTTAGTCTCTACACTTGTTACACTCACCCATGGTTGCATTATGATAAGATCACTTGATTTATTATTATTCATCAATTAATTTTATTATTCTTATCATATTCTTTTTCTTCTTCTTCTTCTTCAAGAAGAAGAAACTTTGCTACCTTCAATGGTGCCATGAGAAAAAGAGTGAGAAATCCAAATCCAAAGTGAACCCACTTCCTATTTCTTCATCCTCTACCACTTGCCATGTAGTAGAGTGTGTTATCTTCACAAGTTCTATGACCAAGTGAAGATGGAGCTTGATCTTGAGTTGCCTCGACGTAGATCATCTTCGGCATCGAAGTCGACGACCTAGCCCGCCCATTTCTCCGATAAAATCGACGCTAGAGTCCGGGATCCGATGATCGTAGCGGAGGAACGTCATCACAGAGCTAAAGAGGTGGAGGACCGGATCTACAAGGGTTGTAGTCACTTTCATTTTCTAGTAAAGTTGTTTACTTGTATGTTTTCCTTACCTCTAGTAACGATCTAATTTAAGGTTCTTTGGCACATAGAAAATTTTGAATTGGACATGGTTGATCAGTTGTAGAACCTCATGGGTGTGCCTAAGAACCCTACATTTGAGAGAGAATGACCAATCATTGAAGGCCGACTTTTTGGTAAAGGAAACACTTTTGATGACTTCACCTGCCGGAGGAGTTGAGAGGACTATCCATTTTGGGATAGCCCCTTCGGGTATCGCGAGGCTTTTTGCGGGCTCACTTGAGCTTCGACTCAGCCTGTTGAAGACTGAGCTAACAGACTTGGACGACCCGTTGAGAGGGGCCGTGATGGTTGCAAGTCGATCGAAAACCGACTTCTTTGGAGCTTCCTATGGTAGCACTGGGGCGCTGAAACTCGCTGGAGGGAGCATGGTCCCGAAGAACAATCCAGTGATGGCTTGAGTCACTTGCCCCACCAGCATTAAAAAGATGGAGGCCGCATTGGGCCCGTATGTCACTCCTCCAGTTGGGGCGAAGCGGGAGTTGATGTTGCAGTTTGTGCAGCTGGAAGCCATTAATGTTCACTTCTTCTTTCTGCACAGGAACAAGACACCAAATCTTAGTATCTCGAATCCAAGGGCAACCATAGAAAACCGCGATTTTTGTTCGTGAAATACGACACACGAAGTATGGAGTGTAAAGAGGAAAATGTCCCACCAGGCGTGCCAGAATCTGTTCTCGCCGAAAACAGAGACCGAGACGCTAGGACGTCTGGCCTGAATTTTGGGGCAGATACTATTTGGATTTATCCGTCCACCTCTCCGAAGATGCCAAGTTGATTTATGGCACCGTATCTCGGAGGTTTGGACGGATGCGACCGTTGTAGCAGATTTCGTCAGATTCCCCCTTGTTTGCGAAAGGTTTTTGATTGTGGGCACGCTCTTCTCTACAGGCGCAAGCCCCTACAGTTAATTACGTCATCGCATCGCGATAACCACTTTCTTCTGCTCCGGAAGTTCACTTCGTATCATGTGTGTTTTTATTTGTTTAGGTTGCCCGTGGATTGTATACGAAAACTAATTTATGTTGTCGCCTGTAGGGCGTGGATTAGTCCAAATCCGTATATATTAGATTTGGGTTTGTTTTATTTAAGGATCGTTAATCTGGTTTGAGATTAAGATCGACTTAAATGTATGTGAGCAGTTATGGCTCGGTTGGTTTTTTGTTAAGGATACGTTAGTCCAATTTGAGACTAAGATCTACTTAACAAGGTGTTAGGATCATTTTTTTTCCAGATCCAACAAGAGAGTATTTGGGCTCTGTTGTCTTAGTTTAGGGACATTTCGGTCCATTGTCGCCATTTTTGAGGTGAATATTAGTTTAAGGGCATCTCAGACCATTGATCACCATTTTGGACGTGAGTGTTTAGTTTAAGGACGTCTCGGTCCGTTGATCACCATTTTGGAGGTGAGAGTTTAGTTTAAGGACGTCTCGATCCGTTGATCACCATTTTGGAGGTAAGATTTTAGTTTAAGGATGTCTCGGTCTGTTGTCAATCTTGCGCACACGTGTATTTGTTACGTGACGGGATGAACAACAATGTTAATATGGAATGTGCCCAATTTGGGGTGCAGTCTGATTTAAGGTGTGCACGTCAATTTGGAAGTGCACCAACGAGTTGTTGGTTATCGGGACCCGCCACCTCTTTAAAGACGTTGAAGAATTACAACGACATATATCAGAGGTGTGGAGAGATGTACCCTTAAACTAAATCCCATATTTGAGGGAAAAGATGGTGCTGTTGTAGACCTAAGGAATGTTAGTCATGTTTGAGACTAAAATTATTTTAGGAGATATAAGATGAGTATCATTTGGGATATCATCAATAGGAGACCACTAGTCATTTTTTAGACTAAGGTCAATTTAGGAAAACATGAGCATAGGGGCTCGGTTGTTTTAGTATCAAAGAGGTCTAATCTCAGAAATCTTTAGCCAATTTGGGCTAAGATTGAGTCTCCAACAGTGCTAAGCACTGAGGAATACAGTGCCCACGTGCGTTTCACGTAGTCACTGGATTAGTGTTAAACGCTAGAGTTTTATGGCACTCACGTGACACACGTGAGGCACCCCAAATATAGGCGCCAAACTAGTGTTAAACACTAGAGTTTTATGGGGCTCACGTGACACACGTGAGGCACCCTAAATATAGGCATTGCTCTTTGGGTTTTATTACCCCCTCATTTATATAAGTGCTAAGCACTTGGCTCTCGTCCAAAGCACGTGGGTGTCCCTTTTTCCTTTATTGATGCTGGAGTACTGTAGTTTCCCCTTTCTTTTACTTGTTTTCCTCTTAAACAAATCACGTGGTAAACACATGAGAAAGTTTTGGTTTTTTTCCTTATTAGTTTGAAGCACTCACGTGGAAAACACGTGAGGCTTCGAAATAGTGCTAAGCACCAATGATTTGGCCTTGGAGATCTTGGATCGCTATTTTTTTTATTGAAGAACTAAGTTCTTTATATAGGGTTAAACTCTAATCTTTGGAGGAATTAAATTCCTATGTGTTCTCGTTCTTCTTCTCCTCTTTTTTTTATGTAACTTAGTTCTTTTCCCCTAGATTTTGAATCTTGCAGAGCAAAATCTCCCCGATTAGAATTAAATTATCAACTTGTGGGAAGATTTGTCTTTGCAAATCTCAACCAGAGGGAAGAACCGAGTTCTTATATGAAGGGTTAAACCCTTAGAGAGGTAAAGGAGAGGTGTTTTCTTTTTACCTAGTGTTTCAAGTAATCAAGTCTTTTCTTTGAGAATTAAATTCTCCTGTTTCTAAAAAGCTCACTGTATATTCTTTTTTTTAAGCCTCTGGAGAGTTCTCTCTCTCTCTCTCTGCGTCTATCTCTCTCTCCCCAAGACTTGAAGTCCCGGGTTCTTTATATAATGGAGAGAAGTTTGTTTAATTCTGAGAAAATCTCTCATTGAGAGATCCCAATTGATTTAATTAGTCTCAGAATTGATTTGGGGAATTTTACCCACCGTTGGATTTTTGATCCAAGGATTTCTGTTTTTATAGAAGATATTGTTCTTGTTTTTAACAAGATTGGGGATATTTTCCCACTTATAGAATAAAATTATATCGAGCGGTGATATTTTAATCACCATTGGATTTTTAATCCAAGAGTGCTCAGTTTAACAAAGTATCTTTCTCTGTTTAGAAAGATATAGAAAATATTTTGAATCTTTGATCTGTTAACTCTCTGTTTAACAGAAAATATTCTTCCCAATAGAATTTAATTCTATATTTAATCACCGTTGGATTCTCAATCCAACAGTTCATTAAGTAGAATTTAATTCTACGTAAGAAGGTGTTCTCACATGTTTAGCATGTGGGGCTTTGTTTAGCCTATCTGTTGTTTGATTGCAGCGCCTATATGTTTTGCATATAGGCGCTCACGTGTTTAACACGTGAGGCTTTGTTTAGCCTATCTGTAGTTTGATTGCAGCGCCAATATATTCTGCATATAGGTGCTCATGTGTTTAACATGTGAGGTTTTGTTTATCCTATCTGTTGTTTGATTGCAGCGTGCATATAGACGCGCACGTGTTTAACACGTGAGGCTTTGTTTAGCCTATCTGTTGTTTAATTGCAGCGCCTATATGTGCACGTGAGGCTTATTTAGTCTATCAGAAGTTTAGTTGCAGCGCCTATATGCTTTACATATAGACGCTACACGTGAGGCTTGTTTAGTGGATAGTTTCTCCCTTTCTTTCTCTCATCATCTTCTTCTTTTTATAAGGAAACATCGCGTAGTTTGTATTTTAGGAAGTGGGCGTGACATATAGATTCTATATATAACTAAATAACTAAATAATATTTTATAAAGATATTAAAAACCTCAATCCGTCCCTACTAAATTTTAAAAATATATTAGAAATTATCTACACATACGTAGCCCACTTAAATCATAAATCTAACGGTTAGAAGAATATAGTGTAATCAAATATATTATACACAGTATCTCAGGATTTTAAGAATATAGGTGTAATCGATAACCTTCAATTTAATATCATGGTATATTTGAATAAGATAAAACATGGTGATATAAAAATATCCATAATATATATATATATATATATAATCAAATATATTATACACAGTATCTCAGGATTTTAAGAATATAGGTGTAATCGATAACCTTCAATTTAATATCATGGTATATTTGAATAAGATAAAACATGGTGATATAAAAATATCCATAATATATATATATATATATATATATATAATCAAATATATTATACACAGTATCTCAGGATTTTAAGAATATAGGTGTAATCGATAACCTTCAATTTAATATCATGGTATATTTGAATAAGATAAAACATGGTGATATAAAAATATCCATAATATATATATATATATATATATATATATATAATGATTTAGTTTATGGATAAATATTAATAAAAAGATACTTTAGCACCATAATGGATTTCATGCAAGCGGGTCGGATCCGCTAAACACATATACTATTCAAACTAATCATAACCCAGATAATAATAATTAAAAAAATTCAAAATTACTAATTAATATCGTTAAATAATGTACGGACGTACAAGGGTCTTACACTCTCTCCTCTTAGAATTTTGTCTCGGCCAAGACAAAACTGCCCGCAGACCTTTTTTCGGCTCTATATGGATTAATCCATTGATTTAAACTCTAGATTAATTTAAATAACCAATCTCTTTTCAACAACCCATGACTCGCCGATCAATCAGGAACCACGTGCCGGCCACGTGCTTGTAGTAATTGGGCCTTTGATTTCCGGCTAAAATCGGTTAATTTTGCAATCAAAATCAACAAAAATTCTTCAACAAAGACACCAGGGGACTTCCAATCTGTTTTTTTTTGGCCGGGTACGTTGGGTACGTGTCATGCAATAGAATCACTAAAAAACAGCAATGGACTTCGAAATAGTTTTAAGAGGCTTAGATCAAATTTAATACTTAATTACCTCAAATTCCAGCCTTCCAGGAATCCGCAGCAAACTCCCTTGAATCAATTGCTGTCGAACTTTCCCGACTCCTACAAAAGACTAACTCTATTATTTCTTTTTTTTTCTGAATAAATACTCTATTATTTCTTTCTTGAAACCAAATAAATAAATAAAAAGAAAAATGAAGAATATTGGTGCTTACTATAATTGGTTCCTTTAGAGCAGCGATCAAAAGACAACTACAAGGGCTAGGCCAAAAATAATAATAAAACACGAACCGAACCGACCGACCGCCACCAACCGGTCCCACCCAAATTCGGGTAGTTAAAATGGGACCGAGTCGGTTTGGAGCCTAAAAATCCAGATTTTGGTTATTCGGTTCAAAATTAGGATTGGAGAAACTAAACCCGACCCGACCGACTGATTATAAAAAAATGTTAAAATATAAATATACTAGATTCTAAGTAAGTGTGTGGTGTACATGGAAAAGAGAATAAGGAGTGGGGTTTTTTTTTTTCTTTTTTTGAGATACAATGTCGAAAAGCCAAAGCTCATTCGAGTGCAAATAATGAAACATAGTCCACATGGATCCACATAAACCCTAACAGCACAGCAGTATAATACATAAGCACACCCACATCCAGGAGCAGAGATATACGCAACAAAAAACCTCAAAGGCACTCAAAAAAACATCATCTAAAAACAAGTCAAAATAAACACTGCAAGTAACGCATCACCATCTCTCGCAACCTCAGCCAACCATGACTTGGACAACGTGAAACCAATGCCTACAATAGCCGCCAGAGGTGTCAAGCCGATCCCACTCCCTCATCAGTCGTAGGTTCCTCAGTATCGAAAAGCGGCCCAATCCTCTTCATCACATATTGCCTACCAATCTTTGTCCAAAGATTCATCAAATTCACAATTTTAAACTTTATATCAGGAATATATCATTAAAGCATTTATTATTTCTATCTAGCCATGATGATCAAATAAGCGCTGCAACACAACGAGACCACTCTCCTCATCTCTCCAAAGACAAAATAAGGTAAAGCTCCTCATCCCAACACGAGCAGTCAGTCCCTAGGGGGAGGCCCGGTCGGGTGGTTCGTCGCTCGACCATAAGGGTTTTGGGAGAGACAGGCCTCGAAGAAAATAAACTTGCAAAAACAGCCTAGTAACCCAAACATAAAAGAGGCTCATTCCATAAAAACCTTGCTCTCAAGCAGGTAAAAAATAAATGGTGTACCGTCTCTAACTCACGATCACAAATGACACAACACAACGCAATAAAAATATTTCTTTTAAACAGGTTATCCTTTGTTAAAATACAGTTATGCGCCATTAGGCATAAAAGATGTGGATTCTGAGCAGAGCCTTGGTATTCCATATCATCTTCGCATAGCGGAACTTGGTTCTACCATCATTCAACGAGTAATATGCCAATCTAACCGAGAAAAGCCCGGAAAGATTCCCTTTCCATTACCTCTCATCCCGCATCTCTTTGTTAATAGGCAAGGAGTTTCTAAGGACTTAAGTGAAGAACTCCCACCGGTCCGGGTTTATATCAGACCAATCACAAATCATATTCCACGTCCACCCTCTAAAAGATTGAAGTTTAAAGATAACATTATCTAGCTCTAAGGTAAATGCTGGGGAACTCATATTTTAACGGACCGATAAAAGACCAAACATCCGACCAAAATCTAGTCCCCTAGCTATTTACCCGGTCGACCTACAGAATTGGATAGAAAGAATGATGCCACATCCATGAGACCCTTCCAAAAGTATGAAGTTGCCACAGTATTCGGAATATCCCAAACCTGAACCTCATTTGTCATCTATACCTCACAACCAAAGGTTCACATATCCTTGAGATCGGCTGGGACATGGTCGTCCACCATCTACACAGGAGTGTCCTGTTAAAGTCCACAAGATCAATAACGCAAAGCCCCCCGGCGGCCTTTCTCTTACATATCCTATCCAGCACATCAAGCTGATTCCTCTATTAGAGCCATCTATTCCTCTCCAAAAAAATTTACTCCTCATTTTGTCGATAGCCTTCGTCATCCACACCGGTGGCTTAAAAATCGACATCATGTAAATAGGCAATGCGGTCAACCCCGTGTTAACCCCCTAAGAATAGAGAAGAACTTTTCCAGGCTGCCAATCTCTCGTCCACCTTTTTCGCCATAGGAATCCAGTCTTGCTTCGTCGGTTTTCCAAGTCTTAATGGGATCCCCAAATATTTCATGAGGTATTCCGCAACCTGGCAATCAAAGATCCTTGCAAAAGCAGCAATTCTCCCGCCGATACCCCTGAGAGGGGACAACGCACTTTTACGAAAGTAATCTTCAAACACCAAAATCTGAAAATAAGGACCCATTTTAGCACGACCAAAATCTAAGAATAAAGAGTTTTTACTGAGAGGCGCAAGTGGTTATGGTGGAAAAAAAAGTAAAATGGTTATGATAGGGAGTTTATTATTATGGGTTCTTTACCGAAACACGGTCAATATATTTTAAAATTATTAAAATAATATAGTTTAAATTATAATTATGGGAATAGGGTAGTTTCTCGAAGGTAGGATCAGATAACCGGTCCTCTAAACCCTCACCCGTACCCATCCCGTCCCATCAAAGGAGAGGAACCCGCCCCCATCCTCATAGAGAAGAGGGCGGGTTCTAGAATCCGCCCTCTTCTCTATCATGGGTAGGGGCGGCTTCTAGGAACCCGCCATTTTTAAAATTTTTAAAAAAAATCAAAAGAGAATTTAAAAAATCTTCGTTTAAAAAACCCAGAATAAATAATAAGATTGTTATTTTTTTTATGGACGGGTGATAAGTGTTATTACAGTTCATATAAAATTACTATAAATATGGATCTTGTATACATTTCATTAACAAAATGAATCTATTAAAAGAATTGGACACTTTGACTTCCATTTGTAAAAATATACAATTATCACTTTCCCATTCCGTTTGCCTTTCCCAATCCGAGGAGGCTTCACATAAGTCTATACCTCTTGGGATGACTGGACGACCCTCCCGTTTCTTGGGTATATGGCGGCGGCGGCGTCTGCTCTTCTGCTTCGTCTTCAGCATCGTCTTAGACAACCTGTTGATCCGCAAATCCTGAATGTGGGACAGGTGCCAAATATATGCTGCCTCCCAACAACTGTATGTAGGACGAAAAATCCGTCTCCCAACTGGGCGGTTGTTGCAAAGAACCCGTCTCGGTTTCATGTTGTTGCTGTTGCACAAAATATGGCCCCCAAGGCAGCGCAAAACCTGTTCCCCAAGACTGTTGTTGTTGCGCAAAACCTGATACCCAAGACTGCTATTGTTGCGCAAAACTTGTCCCCCAAAACTGTTGTTGCTCCGGTTTTTGCGCTTGTTCAATATGCCAGGGTTACTGCTGACAGTATGGTGCTCCGAACCACTGATCCTGCTGCTCTGGATCTCCCTGATGCTGCGGCTCTGCTTCCGGCTCATGCTGCTGCTCTGATGCCGGCTCATACTGCTTCTCTAGCGATGACGATAAATGTGGAAGCATATTATATGAACTGAATATACCACCAATATATGAGTCTACAGTAGAAAATAAAGCCTGAGTGTCTGGACCAGCATCAGTCGGATATGAATCATGTATCAATGATTGTATATGATGAAACCCACGAGCCTGTCGTTACATTAAAAATAAGATATAATTATTGACTCATACCGCCGGATGTTAAAAACTAATTTAATTTAAAATTTTTAATTTACCATTTCTCGTTCCACGTGGCCTCTACGCTCGTACTGCCGGATGTTTAGAAAGTCATTAGGGGGAGCAGAAAGATATTTTACAGTGATACGCTTATACCATTATAGATATGTTTCTGTAGCGTCGGTGGTTATTTGGTCACCTATTTACTGTAAGGCAATATTACGCTGCCTATCCTCCCATCTCAGCAAATATTGATGATGATACTTCCTCCAATCACGCTCCGCCTTTCTTCCCTGCATGTCTCTCTCTATTGTCATAAGCGCAGGCGGCGAAACAAAAATATGTTGCAATCTACTAAACTGCCGCAACACCCGGTCCGGTTGGTACATGACCACAATATTAATTCATAGTGGTAGGCATCGAGCCCGCCAAACCGGCTCTCCTTCGATACAGATGCCGGCTAATTCTTACAGACGATCTACTATATAAGGCGTCTACGTGAACTGCGCAAATAACATAGTACAAAAATTGTAATGAAATTAATTTAAAATTTTTAAAAAAAGTTAATTAGCTAATGTATGGTTATCTGAGTCGCCTCCATGCGATCCAACTTATCACTATAATACTTAAGTAATCGACGATAAGCCTTATAAGATTTCTTACCACTCCACCAAGAGCCGAGAGGCTTTCCAAGGGTATCCACGGCAAAAATATTAATGTGGTCTGGTCTTTCCATACACATGTGCTCTCATGACCAAATCTATATATAAAGTGTCATAATATTAGAAAGAACCAATATTACAATTTTACAAATGCCTAGCTATTCAAAAATATTATGTATCTGAAGTAATGTAATGCAGCCACAAATTTTATTCTTCGTAGGAGCACATGCATTATCATGTTCTTTGTAAATATAGACCAGGACCCCTGCTCCCCAAGCATACTGGCCACACACATCAAAGTCCGTAAGAAATCCAAGATATAAAGGATGGACATGCGCTGCCGATTGGTCCGACATCAACCAAGAATCGATTATGTATAGAATGTAGACACGTGCATGTCTATCCAAGACATCATCGGTAGCTTCATTAGGGAGATTAGTAAATATATCTTTGAGCCAGTTTAAACTGATCTTATACCCCTTAGTATACTCTCCTGGTACCTGAATTTTACAATTAATTGTTAATTAATATCACTGTAACATACTTAAACTTTTTATTTAAAAAAATTATGAATTATACCTGTCCGGGAGCAGACTCGATAAATGTATCCCAATATGGGTGCTCGGTTTCTGAACCCACAATTGTACCTCCAATTAATCCAAGTTCATTCACACGTAAACCGGGTAAAAGGCCAATATTCTGGAGTGTGATAGTGGCATCACCCCATCTAAGATGAAAAGCGTGAGTTTTTTTCTCTAACGCTCAACAAGAGAGGTAACGAGACTGTGGTCGAGTTGGATATGACGAAATAATGAAACTTCATAAAATCCGGCTCTTCGAATCCGCTCGATTATATGATAATCCGTAACTTGCCACTTGTCAAAACTATGACTGACCGCTGTAAGATTATCTCTAACTTGTAAAATTTATTCATATTATTTTCAAAAATTAGAATTAAAAGAAATAAGTAATTAAAACAAATTTAATAAGTTTTGAATTTTTCCTCCCCGTGTAATATACTGAAAGATCTATGTTCATTTTGATTTACGATCAGTGATTTGTCGAATGATTGATTCTCCAGTGAAATATTTTTGAAATTACAATTACTTGAAAAATTGGGAAAGTTGGTGGGTATAGAAAGCGGTTTGGACAGAGATAGTGAAAATCAGAGTGAAGAAACCGGGTTTTATAGGGCAGGGAGGACGTGTTCCAAGAATCCACCCCCGCCTTTGCCTACAGAAAGCTTTTGTTTTTTCTTAAAACAAAATCTCATGTGTTGTCAAATCTTCTTTTCAAAAAGGAGATGTGATAATGCTGGAGTTTTTGTTTGTTTTAAAAAATAATCTATACCCATGTGTTGTCACATCTTCCATTTTGAAAAGGAGATGTGATAATACGAACCTTTGTTTGTTTTTTAAAAAAAAAGAAGATGTGAAAATGCTGGAGTTTTTGTTTGTTTTAAAATAGATAGGTTTCTGGGTTTTTTCAAAAAAAATCTTAGTCCATCTTCCAAGATCCCGCTCTCTCATTTCAAAAGGAGAGGGCGGGTTCTTAGAACACGCCCTCCTTCTCCCTTGAAATCATATGTATTTGCGAAAAAAGGGATAGAGGGTTCCTAAAACCTGCCCTCTTAGTTAAAAATAAGAATTCTAAATAATTTTACTTAACCCAATAGCCCGTGACTCTTAACTCAATAACGTATGACTCTGACCCCTTATATTGTCAAATCGAATTTGTCAGAAGGGAATAGCGGGTTCCAAGAACCCGCCCTCTCATTTAAAAAGGAGAGGGCGGGTTCTTGGAAAACGCCATCCTTAATATTTTAAATAATTTTACTTAATTCAAGACAAGCCCGTGACCCCTTAATCTCCCTTTATATTGTGAGATCACCCATCTATTCTCTCCCGCAGTGTGTTGTCAAGAAGGGATAACGGGGTCCAGAATTCGCGACTCCTTTACCACCAAATACATATAAAAACCTGTCATACCTCCTCCCATTTGCTCTCCATTCTACTCCGATTTGCATCTGCACCTCCTACAAAATCTCATCTGCAACCCTTCAAACGGAACACGCCCTCACATTTTCTCTATCCCTATAACTCTATCTGTCGAAATTCAAATGTATGTAAATTTGATTTAACGTTTATTTAATTTTCAATGAATATAATCACTATATCAGTTGTTAAAATTTTTATTTATTGTTGGATTGATGTTGTTTGATGCAGATAATGGCAAGTTCAAATTTATTTGTTGTATGTAAATACGATGGCCAAATTGTGACAAGTGCACAAGGTCCCGAGTATATGGGCGGGTGCGTAAGAATTATGCGATTAGAATTATCAACGACTTATAATGAATTCGAGAATAAAGTATTTAAAATCATGAAATACGATCCCCGTGAAATTAAGCTTAACTTAAGTTATATATGGCATCTGTTTAGTGGAAATATATTGGTTGAAATTATAGACGATACTTCAATATCTTCGATGATAAATTTCGGTCTGGCAAACACCCAGCATTCTTTTGAACTTTTAGTTCATAAGGAACAATTGGAAGTATCAGTTGTCGCTCCAACGGGTAATTTTGATGGTAATGCTGAAGATAGTTCCTGGGGATACGGTCCGATGGTTAACGATGATACCTTTAGTCTCGGTGGATACGACTATACACATGATTATTCAAATCTTCAAATTCAAGGGTAAACATTTTATAAATCGTCTTTTTGTAATACCAAAATACTAATATATTTTATATATTAAATACAGATTTTACCAATCGTCTGTTGCAGTTGTATGCACACCAGAAGAACAACAAGAATTACCATATACAACTTTCCAAAGGTAAATCAATCTGAAACAAGTGGTGATTATATTTATATTCTTCGTAATACGAAAATATTAAGAAAAAATTATATAAGAAAAATTTATATACTAAACGCAGATTTTCCTATATCTCCGCAGCATTCCAACACGATCTAAGTAGCGCATTCCAAATATGTCCGTCCACATTTTTCCGGTCTTTTCATCCCGAACCATCCACATTATACCGAGCTCAACCATCGTATATTGCACCCGAGCCTTATGTTGCTACGGGTGACATTGATATGGGTGATGATGATGATGATGCAACTGGTGAAGGTCATCAAAGGCAAGATAGCGTGGATTATGCCGCTAGATTGAATGAAATAGCATTGATTGATGATATGGCTGTGAATAATAATTTTGTCGACTTAGAAAATGCCGGCCTTGATCCGCTGGAAGATGATAGTTAGGTAGACTTAGTCGTGGCAGAAATAAATACTGAACCCTATTTGAAAGTGACTATAGCAAGCGAAAATTGCGTCACTGTTAGAGATATGTTTCAGGAAAAACGAGAACTTATTTGTAAGCTGAAGTCGTGGGCTATTCAAAAAAATGTTACATCTAAAACCAAATAGTCAAATAAGACGTACTATACCGTGGTATATACGAAAACTTCTGAATGTAAATAGAGATTGCATACATGTTGTTTCAAAAGAGCCAAAACTTGGAAGATCACAAAATACAACCAAGAACATACCTGTATCAATTCTATTTTGTTAAAGATCACAGGAATTGCACTTTATCTTACATTTGCTCACTAATCATGCAACTAATCCGTACAGATAAGGCGATGACTCCCCGAGAGATACAGCTTAACGTCAGTGGAGAGCAAAAAATTCAGATTTCGTATGTAAAGATTTGGGATGCTCGTAGAAAGGCATCATGCAAGATATTTGGGAATTGGGAAAGCTCATACAACTCACTAGTCTTTTTTATGGAAGCCATAAAAGTATCAAATCCGGGGTCCGTATACCGATTAAAAACCACAGAAACAGATGTCGATGGCTGTGTCAGGTTTCAAATAATTTTCTGGTGCTTTGCTCCTTGTGCGGCTGGTTTCACACGCTGTCAGCTGGTATTGTGTATGGATGGGACGTATCTATATGGTAAGTACAGAGGTTGCTTGTTAATTGCTACGGGTGTTGATGCTAATAACGGTATATTTCCATTGGGATTTTCTATTGTCGAGAGTGAAAATCCATTATCCTGATCATGGTTTTTGCGTCAACTCAAAAGTACCTAATCTGTTATTGATAAAACAGATTTATGCATCATATCTGATAGACATCTACGAATACTAGCTGTAATAAAAGCTGTATTTCCGAAGACCCGACATAGGTTTTGCCTGCGGCACTTCAGACAAAATTTTGATATAAAATTTAAAAACTTATATACAAAGCCGATTAAGCGTCTGAACCTAATGTTCATGATATGTACATGACGAAAATTGGAGAGATGAATCAAGCAGCGAAAGCGTGGTTAGATGAGTATCCAGTACTCATATGGTCACAAACACATGATAATGGATGCAGATATCTACTGATGACCACTAATATATTTGAAACCTTCAACGGGGTTTTTAAAGGTGTTAGAGGCTTACCGATACAAGAGTTGATTGTTCGAACTTTTTTCAGAGTGAATACTTATTTTGTGCGAAGAATGGAAAAGTCTTTAGCGATAGAGACTCCACTCACCGCGTATTACGACATATATTCCGGAAAAGAGAGCGCAGATCACAATACTACAGATTTGAAAGGTTTGACACAGCGGAATTTTAAGTTACGGAAAGTAATGAAAATCAATAAACCGTAAATTTTAAAAATGAAGGGCTCTCTTCGTGCACATACGGTGTTTTCCAGCAACAACATTTATTTTATGCCCACGCAATTGCTACTGCGAGCAGCATGCATAACTCACATTACAATTTTCTTCTCGTTACTATACGGTTTCTAACTACCAAGGCGTATACGATCCAAAATTTCATCTTATACCAGGCAATCGCTATTGACACTATTATACTGAAAACAGACAAATACCGACTGTATTACCGCCGGACAAAAATATAAAACCTGGAAAACCTAAGTTGCATCAAGATCGAATGACAATGGATATTGATTCTCAGCAAAGACACTGCAGATATAAACTATGCAAACAACTAGATCATTATAAGACCAGATGCCTAAGACGGTCAACATGGGCGGGGCCTTCAAGATCGTGATAAATACACAAAAAGAATATCAGTTAGCGCTTGTAAATAAACTTATACAATTTACATTTTAGTATAATATAATTTTTTTGTATTATTATTTTGATGAATTCATTTTGTTAATGAAGTGTATACAAGATTCTTTTATATGAACTGTTATAACACCTGTTATTAAATGCATAAAAAAACAACAATCTTATTATTTATTCCTCTTAACAAATGCTCTTTTAAACAGAGAATTTTAAAATTCTTTTTTGATTTATTTCAATTTTTAAAAATATTAAAAATTCTTAGACGGATTCTAAAAACCCGCCCTCTTCATTGTATGGATAAAAACAGGTTCTAGAAACCCGCTCTCTAGGCAAGGTGGGGCAAGAAACCACCCTATTCAGCTAAATATAGTTTAAATTATATTATTTTAATAATTGTAATATATATTTATCCTATTTCAAAAAAAACCCTATTATTATTATTCGTGAAATGAAGTCAAAAAATAAAGAGTGGCTGATAATAAACAATTTCGGCTTGGTCAGAAGGACCATGGTAGGTTTAGTTCAGTAATATATTTTTCACAGAAAACGACCCATCCTGACCGATGCTCCAGCCCAAATCACACCCTGAATCAAACTATCAAGGAAATTTTATTAACAACAGAATTGCAATTACTGAAATGTCATGAATTCCATCTGTTTCAAGAGTCGCGAGCAAAATAGATGGAACCAGATGAGCTCATCCCTGTTATCAGTGCCAATCAAACAAATGAATCCAAAGCCTCATTATCTAAGAGACAAGAAGCAGACTCTACTATGCGAACAAGACTTGCTAATCTGAATCCTTTGAAACCAAGCAACCCGTTTTTTTTGTACAAATTTGCAATAGAATTCCAGGAATCAGCAGCAATCAACAACCTGTATCGTTTGCCAACATAATATTGTTACCACAGTTCCATTTTAAAATAAAAGTTAAAAGAAAAACAACTTGAAAATTTTTTAAAATTCTCATCTCACACCCCACACACTAAAAATCTTTTTTTTTCTCTCACACCCAAATAAAAAAGCTATCGTCGAAGTTAAAAGCAAACAGGGTTTTGAGCACATAAAACATTTTCAAGCCATTAGTTTGAAAAACTCAATTTTCGGAAATGGCCTCCAAGAATTTCACCACCGCGTCGGTAAGAAAAATATGGTAGTACGAAAAGTATTACTCTTGCTCCTTAGACGATTGAGCAGCTTCACAACATCCAATGCAAAAGAATCAAAAAGAACCCACAGATCCTTTGATTTCATCATCATAAGCATTTCCATTTTGGCCCCAAAACATCAGCAATCTATCTATCAAACACAATCAAAACCGACCAAACATGAAGATAGAACCTTTCCCAAATCTTATACAAAACCCCTCCCGCTCCTCCTCTTAAAAAAAGAAAGAAAGAAAAATGTAGGTCAGCCACCGAAGCCGTAGAGGGTCCTGCCTTGCCTCTTGAGGGCGTAGACGACGTCCATGGCCGTCACCGTCTTCCTCCTGGCGTGCTCCGTGTAGGTGACGGCGTCCCTGATGACGTTCTCGAGGAAGATCTTCAGGACCCCCCTCGTCTCCTCGTAGATGAGCCCGCTGATCCTCTTCACCCCCCCTCGCCTCGCCAGCCGACGGATCGCAGGCTTCGTGATCCCCTGGATGTTGTCCCTCAGCACCTTCCGATGCCTCTTGGCCCCGCCCTTGCCCAACCCCTTGCCTCCCTTCCCTCTTCCTGACATTTTTTCCTTCCGATCCGATCCGATCCGATCTTTCTGAAAATTTTATTTGCGGATTAGGGTTTTGGTGCTGGCTTTTATAGGGAGGGGAGGCGATTTGGGGCCATTGGATCCGGGAGCCATCCGAGGGAAGGAGGGAAAAAGAGAAACGAGCCGTGTGTTTTCTGCGGGAGTGATTCTGGGCCGTTGCATTTGGTGGCGATCCGCGTGAGAGGGGAAACGAGTGGTTCGGACCGTTGGATGAAAAAAATGGAGATGTTTGTTGGTTGGGGATTAGGTTGTTTTGGGATCTGTGTACTCAACAGTACTGGAACAGCTCAAGCTTTCAGTTAAAATGTCCTTTTTACTGAAAGCATCCGATAATTCCTTATTTACTATAAAAAAAAATCATGATTTGTATTTACTTAAAGCACCCTTTAGAAAACCCTGAAAGACCAAAAGGAGAATCTTGTTAGCATCTTCTATTACTCCGTCGGGGAGTAAACGGTAAGAAACGGGCTAGGGTCTTTTTTAAAAGCCCAGTGCCTCTCTTCTCCCAAAATTTCTAACATTTCCCTTAATTTAGGTTTAGGGTTAGGTTTCGATAAAAAATCTCTTGAATTGATAATGAAAACCGACTCTTCTTTTTTAACTTTCTCGAGCAACGAGCTTGTCAAATGTCGTTGTCTCTTTAATTGCAAGTTTGGCAATCTCATTTGAAATGAGAGCAATTCTTTAGCAGCGTTAAATCTCAATCTTCATCTGAGAGAGAATGTGAGGTTATTTTAGTTTTTTTGAGAGAGAATAATCTATCTAAATATTTAGAACATAAGAGAACAGCTCAAACTTCAGCTCCATCTCTCTAAATAGACGCTAATTTTGGACGGAAAACCGGTGAGGGTTTTTTCCGCGCAACTTAAATGTATGAGAGGTATAGTAAGTAAATACAAAGCATGCTGATTTGGATTGACCAATTGTGTATTTGGAAATTGAATATCATTTTAGGCCATTTTACAAAAGAGCCTTCCATACTGATTACTGAAATACTTTTCCATACTTTCCTAATACAGATTCTAATAATTAATATCTAAAATGTTTTTTTTCTTCTATATTGATTTGTGTTGATTATATTAGTTTAGGGGCCGCTTTATCCTTCCAAAATGTTTCCCAGTCCCAGGTATATCATTTATTCAAATCACCCGGATAACCAATGACCCTTAGGACCCCTAAATCCCGATTCAGACAACTGTTGTCTTTGGCAAGAATGGGAGTAGTGATGCTTCCGTCATCAACTACAGAGATTTCATTAATTCTCTTTTGAATTAATGAAACATGCCGAACTAAAGATTTAAACCCATCTTCTTGTGCTTTAATATCTTTACGATATTAAAGACAACCTTTTTTTTCCGTTTATGAGCTCGGGTCATTTGTACTCACTAGATGGGTTGATCCGAACTTAAGTTGAACAAACTCAACTCAAAATAAATTCTAGCCAAATAAATAGCCGAACTCGAGCTGACCTCTATCTCCTTTTACACCCCTGGGCGTGATATTAATGCATGTCTATGAAGATTGACATTATATGTTACCAAATGGATAAGTGATTGAAATATTCAGACCTAGTGATTTTACTAACATCATCTCTTAGAAACCTGATTTTGGGCTCGCTTATTTTGAATTCTTTCGATTGCATACCTTCAAAATAATTTGCAGCGAGTCTCGAGTGTGCCAGTGATTTATATCAAGAATTATATTTGTGGGAAAATAATGTTAAATTAAGCTAGTGGGTAGAGACTTTATCTTTTCCCTTTGTTCTTTTTTTTTTGAAGGAAAAGGCATAGAATTTATCTTTAAAATGATTAGAAATTAACATATTGTTATATAATCTTCTATTACAAATATTTCGTCAAAATTTAAAGAAAGAATCTTATAGTACGAATAATATAAAATTGCAAATTTAAAATCATTTTATTACGAGACGTATTACTGTTATAAAAATAGAGAAATAAAAAATATTCCTGCATCCACCGCTACAAATAAATTGAGCTTAAATGTACAAAGGAAGTCTATGTGATGTTCCCTTTTCTTATTTTTATACATTGAAAAAGCTAGGCAAGATTTCGAGCTAGAAGGTTCAGAAAAGAAGAAATCTACAAAATTGAGAAATAAAAACAAGTATTGATGGAGGTCGGAATCTCCCTCCGCTGTTGTTCTCCGTCGATCTTATTGCCAGCGAGATTGAACGGTTGAGATTTATGATGAGAGTTGAGCGTGTGGATCTCAATGGGTTGTTGGTTGTCGTTGACGCCGACCTATCTGGAAAGGAAGTCCCGAAATGGGAAACTACCGCAGGACCCTCCGATGATCAAGTAAGTACCGAGAAATAATAATGGTAGGGTAGCGGTGTATTAGAAATGAGTTCGACATATCTGAGTCGTCTGGAAGAGAGGGTTTATATAGCGGCCGCATGGAGCGAACCGGCGCGAGATTCTCGCCGTCCGTTACATCCCGTCTCATTGTAATACCCAGTCCCTATAAATAATTACTGTATTTTAATAAATAAATTTCCCAAAATTTTCCCTAAATTATCTACAAATTTTATATATTTTTCCAATTTATTTAATTATAATTACCTTAACCTAATTTAATTTAATTCCTTTTTTTTCATTTTCTTTTTCCAAATTCTTTCTAACCCAACCCAAGCCCAAACATTTCCCTCCCGAGCCCAGCCCACGAACCCTACCCGAACCCCAGCGACCCGACCCGCTCCCCACTCCCTCCTTCCCCACTCGTTTTCTTTCCCGCCACTTCCTCGCGTCACTTCCAACGTCCCCTGCTTCTCGTGCCCGTGATGACCGCGTCCACGCCCACTTCTCGCGCTCGCCTGCGACAACCGCGCGCCATCTTCCCCGTGACCCGCTCACTCGAGACCCACTCCCCAACGAACTTCCCACGACCTCCTCTCAACCCACCGACCCCTCTCTCGTTCTCATTCCCTCACTCGCATTCTCCTCCTCGTCCCCATCACCTTCTCTCCCCTGCACCCCGAGCTTCTTCCCTGCACATCACCACCACCGTCGCCCATCTCCCCTGCAACCCATACCCGGAACCTCCACCAAGCAACCCTCGGCTTGCACCATCGCCGCACCCTCGTCGCCGGAGCTCCGGCCTCGTCTTCAACCACCTCACCTCGCCGCCACCTTCTTCCTTTCATCCCCGACGACGAACCCCTGCACCGAGAAACCCCGACGAGCACCTGCACACCCACCGCGACGACTCCAACCTACAACCCCGACCTCGCCTGCACGTCGCCGTCGCTTCCTCGCCACCACCTCGTTCTCCCCTCTCCAACCCTACCTTTGATGAGCTGGCCACCCAGTTTCTCGGTCACTTCGTCGGAAACAGACGACAGAAGAGGAGTGTCGATTACCTCTTCACTATAAAGAGTAGAAACAAAGAATCCTTTAAGAGATACGTCACTCGCTTCTACAATGCTCTCCTCGAGGTCCTCGAGCACCGGGATGAAACTGTCATCACCGCATTAAGTTCGGGTCTCAGACATAAATAGTGGCTCCGCTCTTTTGCATTAGCGCAACCTAAGACCATGGTCGAGATAAAAGCTTGGACCGAATGAGAGATCCAACTCGAGTCGGAGGTAAACGCCAACCTGCCCCGGGACGACCAAGCCGACCAAAAGAAGAAGGGCAGAGAATAGAAGAAGAGGGTCGACCGATGTAATACCCGGTTCTTTTATATACGCCTAAAATCCGTATTTTTCTTTAAACTATAAATTTTGTTAATTTTTAAGTATTTAATTATTTTAAAGAAACTCCATTAGACCCTAAAAACCCCAAACCCTAAATTCTTTTCTTAAAACCCACTCCTTTGTTTCTTCTCAACTTTCCAAGCCGGCCCAAGCATTTTCCCAACCCAAATAAATTACTAAGCCAAGGAAATAAATTCTTTCTCCTCAGCCCACCCCGACCTTTTCCATTTCTCCCTTTATATTAATTGCCTCGGCCCAACCATTTTTCCCCAAGGCATTTAAACTATTTCACTCAGCCTATATACTATTTCCAAGCCCAAGTAAAATATAAAAGCTTTTGAAATAAAAATTCCAGCCTAAATTTTTCCCCCAGCAGCCCACTTTCTTTTCCCACCATTTTTCTTCATTCTCCCGAGCCCAGCAGCCCGGCCCACTTCCAATAATTATAATCCTTTTTTCTTATTTCAAATCCCAGCCCACTCCCTTGGCCCGCAACTCCCTAACCCGACCCGGCCCACACCCAAACCTTTCTTCTCTAACGGCTCTCTCCCAAGATTCCCGCCCGCTGTCCCCCGATCCGCGCTCGTCGCCTCCGCCCACGCCCGCGTTCGCGCCCACGTCGCTGCGATGTTACCCCTCACACTCCTCTCTCCAACCCCGTCGCACTCATCTCCTTCTCTCTCTCTCTACTCTCAAAACTTCTCCCACGAAACCCACTGCAACCCATCCCCGCAACCGAGCTCAGCCACCATCGTCGTCGGTAGCAACCACCATCACCGACCACCTCATCTCTCCATCCACCTCACCTCCACCTTCGACCACCATCCACCGAGCTCCTCCTCAAAATCCAACCCATACCCATCGCCGGTGTCGCTGCCTCTGGGCTCACCCCCGGCCGATCGCCCCTGCGCTTTGCCACCTCGAGCACCCCTCACCTCCGACGAGCCCTGAGCACCACCTCTGCATCACCTACGACCTCTCTCTCCCCTCTTCCCCTGCAACTCATCTCCCTCTCCCTCTCTCTGCTCTTTCTCTTTCTTCCCATGTCTCTCTCTCTCTCTTCCTCCACTCTCTCTCTATCCGATCTCTCTCTCTCTCTCTCTCTGTGTGTGTGTGTGTGTGTGTGTGTGTGTTCTCTCTCTCTCACTCTCAATCTAACTCTCTATCTCTCTCTCTCTCTCACTCTCACTCTAACTCTCTCTCTCTCTCTTTCACTCTTTCACTGATCTCTCTCTCTCTCTCACTGATCTCTTTCTTTCCCTCTCCCTTCCTCTACAGTCCTCTCCGTCGCACACGCAAACTACCAACAACACGAGCCCCAACATCCACGAGCCTCGGCTGCATCCTACCCGACCCAAGCTCATTCCGAGATGCTGTCGTCGCGCATTCGTGACGTTACCATCACCGTATATCCCTGAGACGTGTCCAGGCAAGTTCTCTACTTGCTACATGCTACTTTATGATAGTCACAAATTACAATCGTGTATATCTTATGCTTTACTTTTCTGTTAAATATTACGACGCAACTGTTCGATACATGTTCTCATAGGAAATCATCATTTATTTTGACGGAACTCAATTGTATAAGCTGGCCCGTATGTCTGTGAATCTAGTATGTGAATTTCGTTGGATAATATGACCATTAACGACTAAAACGACTACCCCCAAGTTTACTCGTAAAACTGGAATTTCCTTGTACCTGAAAACCGTTAAAATCATCATAAATTATATACACACTGGAACGATACGTTCGAGGGCTTAAATCGAAGACGACTCAACGAACTATAACCTTATACAAGTTTCAAATTGTTTCTGTACTCAAACTATGTCAATATTTGGATCGGAGTGCGACTCTGGACTGCAGTCCAGAGCGACTCCAGTTGTTGTTTACTGTCCCGTAATGGGTAACACCCTGTTTCCTTAACTCGTAGGTTGCGGAACTCCGCTGTTTATTAAAGATGAATCAGTTAGCTAGATAATACAAGTGATTTCATCATGTTTCGTCATTATTTGCTATTTAACCTGTAATTTAAAAGATCGGGACGCTTAACAGTCCCAACAGAATCAGAATTGACATACTAGTATTAAACAGTGTATGTCTCCTGACGTACAGACGCGATTGAAGATCCATCTGTTTCGTTGAAAACCTTACTAAAAACCCTAGATTTCATTCAACTTTAGCGTTGCTAAAATCTGATCCCAACTGGGATTAAAATGCGTTGCGAAATGGACTTCCGATTCTGAAACCGGATTTCCAGCCGTGAACGCTTAAAATGAAATGGCTATAATTAATGATCCTGGAACCCGATTGGCATGAAACCAAATTCGCTGGATAGATAACTGAACATACTATTTATTCCCCATTCATCGTTTCACTAAATTGTAACCGTATGATTTATAATAAATTATGCAAGTGGTAGATTATGGATTCATGACACCCTAATCATGCTTTACATACTGTTTACGCATCATATCATACACATGTCACTGCATTGATAACTTAGTGATAATCTGCATTACCCAGTGTTAGGTATTAGTGATGATTGTGGCAAGTACGTTAGTGTTCGTGTATACGTGAATAAGTGAAAGTGTCACGTACTTGTACACAATCAGTGAACCTTATTACTCTATTGCATTGTCGACGTCTGTGGGACGCGTGTACGTGTGACTATAAGTGGTATGGGACACTTATGGAAGCTTTTGCACGGGTGTCACAGATAAGGCGCCATACACTGCCATTTATCATAGGTATTAGTCGGGACGTGCTTGATGGAGGTCCTGCCTCCAGTTCTCGCGCAGACTTGTCACAGACCGATTAGTATTTATGGTTATGGTTAGCGTTTGATGTAGACCACGGGGTGTGAGGTAGTTTGAGCGTGAGTTCAACAAAATCTCGGGAGTCCCTTGCCGGCTTATATATTTAGGGAGTTATATGGAGATTTACAGGGTATATGATTATTACCGTGATTTACATGTTGGGCCCGTGGTCCCTTGCCCTTGGGTTCTATCTTTGGGTGGAGGACACTCGCGAGTGGTTGACTCTCACACTTGGACTGACGATAGGCTTAGTGACCTGTACATTGAGACTTAGAGACCGATAGGGATGATAGCATCGACATACATACTTACTGTGTTGACATACATGGCATATCATTCTACTGCTTTTACTGTTCCGCTGCATTGATTACCGTATGCTCATAACTATACCGTCATTGATTTACTGATATATATATCTATTATCACTGTTAGAATTGTCACATGAATTTATATATTATATTGCTATTGTGTCGCTCTGACGACCTGAG
The DNA here is from genome assembly GCA_030015575.1 of Agapanthus africanus. NCBI lineage: Eukaryota > Viridiplantae > Streptophyta > Magnoliopsida > Asparagales > Amaryllidaceae > Agapanthus > Agapanthus africanus. The sequence goes on from JASDDO010000014.1 coordinate 222,186,515, forward strand.
TATGCATGCTCAGTGTGAGGAGAAGATTTAGCCTGGACCGGAATTAGACGTACATTACGGACATCTTGATTTGCTATTCAGAGTTATACCCTTTTGTTTCCCATCAGGTCAGTTCTTTATATTGTTTCGTTTCAGTTACTGCATTTCTCATTGCCTGCGCATTATTTACCGATTACCATGTAAAACTAGAAGCCGAAGTGTGACTACGGCAGGACATTTCCTTGACCGTAGGAGCATGGCTGGCCTTGTCAACCCCTCGTATTCCGTATTTTGGGAAGCAGGGCGTGACAACCGACTAAAGCCATACTCTCCGAAGTTTTAGGAGTACACTCCTCTTAACATCTCCCAGACCGAGCTGTTAGAGGAGATGAAGGACGAGAGAATCTTCAAGCTTCCTCTAGTCACCCATAGAGTGACCAAGCGTATCCGGGACCCGTACCGCGCCTTCCATAAGTCGCAGGGTCACTCGACCGAAAACTGCAAACAACTTCGTGACTACATCGAAGAGTTGATCCGCTCTGGACACCTGGCGAAGTACCTGCAGGACAAGCGACAAGAGGATCGGGAACAGGAGAACCAGCACCTTCCCGGGGAATTAACAATCGGGCAAATTATGGTCGTTACCTCGGAATCTACCTGGGGTGCTGGCGAAAATCACCGCCTACTACCCGTCGAGGGTACTAGCAACCCACCCCAGAAGAAGTGCAGGACGGCCGAGCCCATCATCTTCACCGATGAAGACCTCCACGGTATATCCTTGCCTCACAACGACCCTCTCGTCATAACTGCCCGGGTCCACCGTTATGAGGTACAGAGGATATTGGCCGATTCTGGGAGCTTGGCTAACATCCTCTTCTACGACTGCTTCCAACATATGGGGCTTGGACCGTCCGACCTAAGGCCTACCTCCCACGTCCTCTCGAGGTTTACCAACCACCCTATCCCGGCTGAGGGAGTGGTCACCCTTCTCCTTAACATTAGAGAAGCGGGCCGTACATGGACCATACCCGTAGAGTTCATCATAGCTAGGGTCCCTTCATCCTACAACATCCTCCTGGGCCGTCCGATATTGAACGCTCTCCGGGCCCAAATCTCAACCTATCACCTCACGATCAAATTTCCATTAGACCAAGGGGATAGGTCGGACCTACGGGAACCAGCAGATTGTGTCACGCCCCGCTTCCCAGTGTACGGCGAAGTGGACGCGACGAGGTCCGCTACGTATGTACTCAGAAGTACATACGCTAAGCGTAGCTAAGCAATATAAAATATTACACAAGAGACAAGAGTATAAAAAGAACATCAACTTTTATTTATTAACATTTTTTGTACAATACATGAAAGGAAATACAACTGAAATAAAAGATGCCTAAACAGTGGCATAACAGGAAATGAAAAGTACAGAAAGGAAAAGTGTACAATGAAACTACAGTGCAGGGTCTTCAGTAAACTGCTCCAAGTCTTCTTGCGATGGCTCAATCTCGGCCGGGTCCAAATCACCTGACGACATTCAAAGAAGAGAAACAGAATGTCGTCAGCGAACAGGTCGCTCGGTAAGTCCCAAAGATAAGGGGGGAATAGACAGAGAATAAGAGAGGGAGAGTGTAGCTTTTAATGTTGTATTATAATATTGTAATGTTGTATTAACGCTGTTGATTGTAGCCTGGTACAGAAGATGCCAGTGTATACGAGGGGAGTCCCACTTACACCGGGGACTTTGGTAACCTGTAGTACAAGGCTCCGTCGATAATACCACGGAACAACGGCATGGATGTAATTACGTCTTAAGTGACCACCTCGTGCCACCTTTAACATATTCCGTACCAGTCTACCCCTTAAACCCCGCGATGTCTTGTTTGTATTGTTATCTTGTAAAATTGTGTTGATTGTATGAGTGATTAACTGACTGACCGAAACCATGATATCAGAAAACGGCTATAACCATAGAGTCATGTAAATGGAATACTGGAAATCATGTAAAAGGAATATCCATGATTCGGTTCAGTCAAGTTATATAGATTGTTAACTGGATTCTGGGATTCATGTATTCATCTTGAGTTGAAATATAAAAGAATATAGATTGACTTGAAACATATTCAAGTTTTGTAGCTTGGTACAGAAGGATGCCAGTGTATACGAGAGGAGTCTCTATATGCCAGAGACTAAGGGCACGTATAGTATAAGGAACCGTTTATGCCACGGTACAACAGCAACTGGATTCATGTTAGGTGTATTAAATCTGACCACCTCGTGCCACTTTTAACATCTTCCGTACCAATCTACCCCTTTAAACTCCGCGATGTCATATTTGTATTGTTATCTTGTAAACTTGTAATGATTGCTTGATTGACTTTGATTGACTTGATTGACTGATTGACTGATTTACTGATTGACTGACCGAAACCATGATATCAGGAAACGGTTATAACCGTAGAGTCATGTAAATGGAATACTGGAAACTTGTAAAAAGAATATCCATGGTTCGGTTCATTCAAACAGATTGTTAACTGGATCTGGAATTCATGTATTCATGTTGAGTTAGAATATAAAAGAATATAGATTGACTTGAAACATATTCAAGTTTTGTAGCTTGGTACAGAAGGATGCCAGTGTATACGAGAGGGATCTCTATATGCTAGAGATCAGGGCAAATGGAAGTACAAGGCTCCGTTATACAACCCGGAACAACGGCAATTGGATTCATGTTAGGTGTCTTAATCTTACCGTCTCGTGCCACCTTTAACACCTTCCATACCAATCTACCCCTTAAACCCCGTAGTGTTTTGATTGTATTGTTTGTCTTGTAAATTGTATTGATTGTATAATTGATTTACTGACTGACCGAAACCATGATATCAGGAAACAGTTGTAACCGTAGAGTCATGTAAATGGAATACTGAGAATCATGTAAAAGGAATATATCCATGGTTCGGTTCAGCCAAATTGTATAAATTGATAATTGTATTTATGGATTCATGTGTTCATTTTGAATTGGAATCTTGTAGATTATAGGTTGACTTGAATCATATTCAAGTCAAATTAATCAGACTCAAACCCGAGTCAGACAATCAGAATTATGAATCGTGGTCTTATAATTGTTAGGGTCCTTAGGGTAATTTATAAACTTGAGGGGGTTTTATGTAAAAATATTTTTGTATAGTTTTCAAAATATAACTCAAGTATTTAATTATCGTCTTTAAGTACATACAACAATTTAATGATCAAGATAAATATGTATACATGTTCGAATAGCATGAAATGAGTCAAGTATATTATTCGAGTAACTACCATAAACAATGCTGTAAAGAAATATTATGTACGACTAATTAATCAAGTTGAACGAATGTAAAATATAAACAAAAATATGGCTCTAAATGTTTTGCATGCGTGAGTTCCAGTTTTACCTAAATATGATTACCGGTTTGAGAGATATATATGTTTTCGTATCGTCGCACAAAACAGATCAGAATCTATTCGGCACCGTCACATATTTTTAAAACGCAGTTTGAGTTAATTTGTATCAGGTTTCAGGTTACGAAAATTATTAGAAAATTGTAGGTATTTCGATGTACTTATCGAAAACACCAAGATTCACATGATTTGGATTTCTGAAGCTCTAGTTATGATCATTTTAATATCAGCATTTAAAACAGAAATTCAGATTTCTGGACAGCAACTATATATTCTATTGCAAAGCCTATATCTGGTTGTTTCATGCATTCCTAAGTAATATAATATACAGAAAATTATAGTTCTATCAATGGTGCATCTACACATCTAAATTTTGTCATAAACGGACATCGGGTGTTCGAGTTATGTCCAATTTAAAAATAGTGTGCGAATCGGAACAGATTCTGTCCAGATCCGTCACTTAATATTGTAATGCAGTTTTATTTATCTTAGATGGGTTTTCAGTAAAACTATAAAACTAAGAAAATCTAGATCATTCGATGTAGATATGAAAAACACCTGAGTTTGCTCAATTTGGATACCGGTATACCAAGTTATATGTCCTAGAAATTGACCGATAACTGCAGTTTTCTGTTTTACGATCAGTGAATAAATACTATGTAATTCCTAAACCGTTATGCGGATCGATCTAAAATTTTTACAGCGTGTAGAAAATAATATATTCTATCATATGTAAATTTCCTGAAATTTTCAGAGTTAAAAATTATTTATAAAAATTATTTTAAAACTAAAGGTATTGATATGTCATATGTGAGAAATGAGAAAACCATGGTATTTATTCGTAACTTCATTTTTTTTTAATACAAATTTTTAATAAAGTGATTTAAAATAAAACAACAAACATGCAATCCTAATTGGTCACTATGAAATCTTAACATGTGAATTGAGAGTAATGAAAAAGACTTTACAAACTATATATGTGAGTATGTTTGTGTGTTCATTATTTATATATGTATCCATTTAATTAATTATTTAGGAACTATGATATATCAATGGAAGTTTTTCATGGCAATATAAAACAAGAGAAATATAAAGAGAAAAAGAAAGAGATGGAGGGAAGGAAAGAGAGAAGGGACTTACATGCACAAGCCGGTATTGTCACCGGGCTTGTCTATCCGCCGATAGCCTCGCGTTACTAGCGAGACCTTCTTGAAGACTTCTTCATGTTCTTCTTCTTGTCATCTTGGTGAAGAGGAAGAAGTGAGAGATACAAAAATATGAGGAAGGAAAAGATGGAGGAGGACAAATAAAGATGTTGTAATGGTGAATAATAATATATGCATTTAACATGAGAATTAAAAGAGAAATGAAAAGTCACCATTCATTTTGGAAATGAAAGGTCTCATTTGTAGGTTATGAGAAGAATAAAAAATGATAAAAAATAATTGCAAGAATGGGGATTTGAACATGCGACTTATGGAATAATAATGCAAGGACTTAACCAATGAGCTATAAAGTTGTTCATGCATATATTTAATTAGAATTAAATATATGATGTTGCTTAAAAAGAAAATGGGCTTTTTAGATGGGCTGTAGAGAATGTGAATGAAAAGAAAGGAATTGGGCTTAAAGAATAAGTTTGGGTAAAAAGAAATGAGTTTTAGAAAATACTTAGATGAGAAAAATAGATGAAGGGATTAAATATAACTAATAACATTGAAATAAAAATATACCAAATGTACAAATACAGAATTTTATTAATACGAAGATATAGGAATTTTAGAGTCGTTACAGATTGCCAAGATTTTCTTCACCTCGACGTCCGCCGCCGGAGAGCAGAACGACGACTTTGAAGACACAGACGATTTCCAGGGGTCATTGGACACGCGCAACGACCATAACGAAATCCGAGAAGCCCTGGTAGAAGCGCTAACTGAAGTTCCCCTCGTCGAGGGGGTCGATGGATGCACAGTTCAGATCGGATCTCTTTTGACGGGAGACCATCATGAGGACTTGATCCGCTTACTCCGAGGGAAATCGGACGTGTTCGCTTAGGCACCGGCGGACATGCCCGGGATCGACCCTAAAGTAATCTCACACAAGCTCGGGGTCGACCCGAAGGCCCGACCCGTCCGACAAAAGAAGCAAAGTTTCGCGCCAATCAAGTAAAAGGCGATCGAGGACGAGGTCGATAAATTGCTCGCAGCCAACTTCATTAAAAATATTCATTACTCGAATTGGCTAGGGAATGTGGTCATGGTCAAAAAGGCCAACGGGAAATGGAAAATGTGCGTTGACTTCACAGATCTGAACAAGGCATGCCCGAAAGATAACTATCCCCTCCATCAGATAGACCAGCTAGTGGACAGCTCGGCCGGTCACGAATTGCTAAGCTTCATGGACGCTTTCTCCGGCTACAATCAGATCCGGATGAACCCGGCAGATGAAGAACTTACCGCGTTCACCATGAACCGGGGTGTGTGCTGCTACAAGTGATACCCTTAGGTCTCAAGAATGTTGGGGCTACATATCAGCACCTAGTTAACAAACTGTTCAAACCGTATATCGGGAGGAACATGGAGGTCTACATCGACGACATGGTCATAAAGTCAACATCGTCGGACGAGCGCACAAAAGATCTTGGCGAAACATTCAACGTCCTCCGCAAGTACAAAATGAAGCTGAAACATTCAACGTCCTCCGTAAGATTTTGGCGGGAGATGAAGGGCGCCGTTGGATGAGGTCGCTCACGGTGATAAATAGGGGCGGGGCCCGTTCCAGGGCCCCTACTCCTTCATATTTTCCCGTTCAAAGTCCTGGTAGCTCGGCGCTCGTCTTCTTTCTTCCACTTTCGTTCCCGAGGATCCTTCTTCTCAAAGTTAGATGTCTTCTTTTGTCGAGTCAGTAGATGTTGTTGAAGTAGGTTCTAGGAACCCTTTAGGTGAGCCTGAGTCCTCCCGGGGAGCAGGGGTCGGGCCCTTTTCCCGGGATCGTGCGGCGGGAGCAGCCCCCGGGGAGGAGGCGGTAGATGCTGCCCCCGGCGCCTCGTGTTGGGTGAGGCATGAGGACGAGCTCGCCAATGCTCGGGCTCGCTTCCACATCCCCTCAGGTTATACGCTTCGTCTGGCCAAGGAGGGAGAGAGGGCAGACCAAGTACGGGGCAGGGAGATCGCCCTGTATTTGGAAGCTTTTTGGGGTAGAATGCGCCTGCCCTTCTCTCCCGAGGTCGTTGAAGCGTTGAACTTTTTCGGGTTAGCCCTCGGCCAGTTAGTGCCGAACTCGTGGAGGATTCTCCTCGGCTTCCTGATCCGCCTGAAGTTATAGGCGATTCCCTTCAGCCTCTCCCTCCTTGATTCTTCCCTCATCTTCAAAAATCACCCTGGTGGTCGAGCGGGCGACCCGAGGTGGGTTTATCTCTCTTTCAGAAAGCGACAGGGGGCGCCGCCGGGACGGGGGTTATGGCCCTGCCTTCTTCCATTCACGACTGGAAGAAGAATTTCTTCTTCGTTTCCCCTCCCGAGGGCGAGGACTGGCCCGTGCCTACAAAGTGGTCGAGGGAGAAATACTTGCCGGGGAACCAGTCCAGTGACCCCGTCGCGGTGAGAGTGGCGTCATGGGAGCCCATCCCCCGTTTCGATGTGTTGTTGTCTGAGAGGGTCCTGAGTTGGGTCGGGCTCAGCCCCGTTGAGTTCGTCGGTAAGTTTAGGTTTGCTTTTTGGCTTGTATATTGCTTGTAAAATATCTCTGCTTGCACTGTTGGGCTTCCGTGTTAGGTCGGCCATCTGTCTAGCGATCGTTCGTCGAGTTGATTTCGATCACTTGCCAAGCGTGCCAAGCACTGCCGAGAAGGAGGCGTCTCCATGGCCCCGAAGTCGGGGGGGATCGCTCAGACTCGGATAGACTTGATGCCCCCTGTTGGGGCCTCGGATTCTTTGCATGTGACGGGCAGAGGGCTGGCCGCCGTGTTTGTGCCGAGCATGAATGGGAAGTTGCTCGGTTGTCCCTTGGCGAGGGCCTTTCACTTCTAGCGTTGTGAGCAACGACCCCTAGCTGGGGCTGGTCGAGCGAGGGTTGGCCTTGACTGCCTCTGGGAGGATTTTGGGTCCTTAGCGTTGGAGGGGCTGTAAGAAGCCCACTAAGGGTGACCGGGCAGTGAAGCTGCGCGGTTACCTCTTGGCGAGGGCTTTGATCTCTGGCGTCGTGGGTAGGCAACTACCAGCCTGGGACTAGATCTATGGTTTTAGATCTAGATTTGAGATGATTCCCAAATCGGGTACTTAGACAGCATTCTAAAAGTATCTTAGAATGGACGACTCCTGGCATGGTAGTGTACCCGCAGGTGATGGAGTCACCCTCTCTAAAAGGATGTCTTTTTGGACTGATGAGGAGAGGGACTGACATGAATGACATATTAAATCATGCAAAGTCTTGTACAATACTAGATATTGGTTTTGCACTAGTTGCAATAAGCAGATATTAATCCAATCCTAGAGAAACATTGGGAAGCGGTAAAAAATATAAGAGGATGTTCTTGGTATAAGATAACGGCAGCCTCCTCTGGGAGGCGGTTATCAGTTCAGGCTTCCAACGTGACGTGGATGACAGAGACGCTGTCAGAGTTATGAGGGAGGATTTTGGGTCCTTAGCGTTGGAGGGGCTGTAAGAAGCCCACTAAGGGTGACCGGGCAGTGAAGCTGCGCGGTTACCTCTTGGCGAGGGCTTTGATCTCTGGCGTCGTGGGTAGGCAACTACCAGCCTGGGACTAGATCTATGGTTTTAGATCTAGATTTGAGATGATTCCCAAATCGGGTACTTAGACAGCATTCTAAAAGTATCTTAGAATGGACGACTCCTGGCATGGTAGTGTACCCGCAGGTGATGGAGTCACCCTCTCTAAAAGGATGTCTTTTTGGACTGATGAGGAGAGGGACTGACATGAATGACATATTAAATCATGCAAAGTCTTGTACAATACTAGATATTGGTTTTGCACTAGTTGCAATAAGCAGATATTAATCCAATCCTAGAGAAACATTGGGAAGCGGTAAAAAATATAAGAGGATGTTCTTGGTATAAGATAACGGCAGCCTCCTCTGGGAGGCGGTTATCAGTTCAGGCTTCCAACGTGACGTGGATGACAGAGACGCTGTCAGAGTTATGAGTTTATCCTCTTCTGAGAATCAGCGTATTGGATAGTGTTCCGATAAAAATACTGAGATAATCATGGTGCAGGATGCCGGTTATAACTCAATATAGGATATAACCCAAGAAGTTTGTTGGATAAGAGTTGTTCATTGATGAACTTAGTCACATCAGGTATCCAGACAAATTCTTGAGGCGGGATTTCGCTCAGATTGGGAAATTGTTCATCTCCGCAAAGTTGAGATATAGAGAGATGAAGTTGGAACCATGTAGCGAGTCCACTCACTGAGGTTATTTCTCGAACACGTTATGTTTGATAAACATAGTTTGCGAAACTGATTAGTAGAGAAGTTGGATATTCGGTAGCACACGAGCTGTGGGTACGCGATACCGCAATAATTGGCCTTAAGTGCAAGTGGGAGATTGTTGGATATAGTGCTCTTAAGGCAATTATTGTGATCGCAAGTAGGCGATTATGATAATTGAGAGAGGACCTATACAGGTATAACAGTCTTACTCGAGATGATAGTTTGCTATCTGGTTTGTCTTCATTATTGATGAAGCCGTAGGATTGTTGCTTGACAACCAGCATTATGATGGCAATCATATATGTGGGAGCTGGGTTGTCCATAAGCACATCCTTAAATGTCCATAGTCGTGGGAGTATCGAGACTGGGTATCGATATTCCGGAGTAGACTAGTGTATACGCTTCGAGACCCCAACGAGGAGCGGTGGCCGGTCTCACAAGCCATTGGTGTTATGACACTACAGGTTCTCACTGGAGGTGAGTACACTGGACGGACTCGTCGAGAACTTCTAAATGGTATTATACCTATCGTCAGATGGAAGTTCTCAGGTGGCATGAGCACATGTTAGTTTTTTGACCTGAAGTTGTTATTTTGTCTCGTGTGAGTTCCCACTGTACTTTGATTACTACCCTATCACGGCTCAAAGGAGTCGTGCAAACAGCTTTTAGTTGGGTACAGTCCCGAGCCACATGGAGGCAGCAGTCGTCTGTCAGGGATTCATCTATCCTGATATTAGGAGTCGATACTGCGCTGTGTTCAGTTGGCTATCACCAGAAATCTGTGGCCACGGTGGAAGAGATTTACTGATAGTTGATCAGTAGTATCTCAGTTGGTGATGAGCTAGACTCAGACATAACTTATCGGGTTAGTAGGGGTCTGACGTTATCCACCCCCTAAATCCAATATGCGATACTCTTTGACGAAAAGACCGGACTGTACGGAGATTGTCACATTCAGGCTCAGTAGGGTAAGGATGCACTTGATTGTCGACCCCCCTTTTCGACAAGTATCTGGGTAGCCGTTATGTACAGCTAGTGATGCTGACGTGCTTGTGGTTAAACCTACTGCCAGTGTACTGTCGAGTTTTTAGAGTCTCACACAGAGGGTTTTCCCGGTTCAGGCGACAGATGTAGGAGCCGTACGTTGGTACGAGCAGGCGGTCCGATTAAATACGTGTACGCAATACACGGATTTTAATTGGACAGTTGATAATACTAGCCAGCTTAGAATTAAGCCGGATTATTAAATCGGGTTTTGATTTATTAATTTATATATGTATTTTTGATACATATATTTTAGTATTATTGTTCACTATTTATTTTTTTCTCTTTGGTGCTATTCGTATTTTTTACGGATATGTGTATATGTAGCGATACATATACCAGATGAAGTATTCCGTATTTATACGAAAATACTTCTAGAAGAAAAACACCTCATATTTATTTTTCTATTTAGAAAAATAAAAAGGGAAATGAGTTTGAAATGAGGTGTAAAGTGAAGCATGGTGCAAACAATGTAGAAAGGTATGACTTTATTTTAAATTGTTAAAATTCATTTGGATGCACTATTGCATCATGGTTGAATAATATAGCCATTCTTTTCTATTTGTGAGGACTTGATGATTATTTTTCAAGACTTGAGCTTATGCTCCATATTTTCTTCATTCTTCATGCTTCATGCTTCAACCTCCTCGCCTCCTTCTTCTTCTTGCTCTCATTTTTTAGCATGGTTTAAGAGAGAAATTTTTAGTGGAGTGTTCCTACATCACCGACTATCCAAACCTAGCGAATTTGGGTCTTCGGTTAGAGCCTCCTCCGCGTTCTCTCGGGTGGATCGTCTTCGGCGAAGGCTGGTCGATTCTCAAGCGTGATCCCGGCGGTTACGACCTTGGAGGGGTCTTCCACAATTCGGTGGCACACACAACAAAAGTTGTATTTCTCAAACCTTGCATGCTTTAGATTTCTAGTTTAGGCTGTTTGGATCGAATTCTTAGGTTTGCACGTCCGGTATCCGCAAAAAGTTTTGTTTTCGCTTCCGCCTCGCCACAGCCTCTGCGACGCGGGCGCCGGATCCCAACAGTAACAACTCTTTCAACACCGTTGCCACATTCATTCTTCCCCTACTATTGCTACCATCTTTTCTCAGCCTTAATCAACAACCTTGTTGTCACCTGTAATATGTTCATCTTGACTGCACCATCGATTTCTCGATCATTGTTGTATTGTTGCGGCTCTCAGAGCTACCAACATTATCTTCGCTAGCATTGTTACCGTCTCTACCATCACTTAAGGACCACGCGTTGCCGCCACTCCATCACCACTGGTAAGCAACCATTGCCACCATCATCATGTCTCTCTCCACCACCATCATCATCTAATCTTCTCTTCTGACAACATTGCCGACAACTATGCTTTCGCTGTGGTTGCCGTCAAGTCAAGGCTATCTTAGGGATACGTTTGACGTCTTGGTACCACGATCCCGGAAAAATAAACAATTTAGAAAGAGAGAAAAATAAATAAATTATTGAATAGCATCCAAATTTTCCCATGTAAACTAAATCGCTGAAGCAAATACTGAGATCCTTGGGCTGCTATCAAAATAGGATTATTTCAGGGATCTGGATGAAAAGTCCCGCAAGCACACCGCAACCCTTTCCCCCTCCCCCTGAGCTCTGACCAACGACGCTCAGTCTCTCTCTCTCTCTCTCTCTCAGATCCAAAGAGACAACAAACCCTAGATCCGATCCGAACCAAGAAAGAAGAAACCCCTTATCGGATCCCCACCCAAAAAAAAGATGTCGTGCCTCGCCCTCTCTCTCCAACCGGCTAACGGATCCGATATCCTCCTTCAGACCCGCGAGTGGTTCCCCCCTGCCCGCGCCCTCGCCGCCCTCTCCGCCTTCCGCCTCACTCGCCTCTCCCTCTCCTCCAACCCCAAACCCGGGACCGGATCCGCCTCCGCGTCCCAACCCGAATCCGACATCCTCGACCCCTCCTTCATCGGCGACGACCCCCTCGCCGCCTCCAGCGGCCAGATCACCGTTGGCGTCGAGTCCAAGTACCGCATCATCTACCGCCTCGTCAACACCATCTACGTCCTCGGCATCACCACCGTTGACGACTCCGTCAACGTCTTCGACACCATCAACACCGTCAACCAAGCCGTCAGCGTCCTCGTCGCCGCCTGCCGAGGCGTCGACGTCACCCCCGAGAAGCTCCACCGCAAGTACCCCGAGATCTACATGGCCCTCGACATCGTCCTGCGCGGCGTCGGCAGCGTGCGCCTCGCCACCATCCTCAGCTCCATCCACGGCGACTCCATCGCCAAGATGGTGCACACCGCCATCGAAGCCGAGAACAAGGTGAGGGGCGCCGACTCCTGGTCCGGATCCGCCGAGGCTCAGTCTGTCGAGCGGAAATCGACGCTCGATGCGTTCGCAAGCTCGTCGTTCGAGCTGCCGAGCGAAACCCTAGTTGCTGGCGACGAGGTCGCGGCCACGATCGCTCCGGCCCAGCCCGAGGAGCAGGGCAAGGATCAAGCGGCCGAAGAGGGCGAGGTCAATCAGGAGGAGAAGGATCCGTTTGCCGCCAGCGAGAAGATCAACAAGCCGGAAGAAGCCCTAGTCGGTGGATTCAAGAAGACCAAGGAGTCGGATCCTGCTTTGGCTCTCGCCGGGCTTGATGTGACAACGCTCCCTCCAGCCGAAGCGACGAAGCCTACGTTTGTTGGGGTCGAGGGATTCGAAGGAGAGTATGGCGGGATTGAGTTTGGAAACGAGGAGGCTTCGCTCTCCGAAACTTTCGAAGGGCTCGATAATGCGTTTGGTGGCGGGCTCGATGCCTCCGAGTTCATCACGACGAAGAAGAAGACGTCAAAGTCTCAGGGATTGGGTGGATTGGAGTTTTTGACCGCTGGAGGCACGGCTCCGGCTGCCGCTGCTAAGGGCGATGAAAAAACTCCATTGGAGAATCTTTTGGTAGAGAAGAAGAGGGAGATGACTGGGCCCGAGATGTTTGTATCCGAGGAGATCAATGCGGAGTTCAGGGAGTCGTTGCTCGCCCGTGTCGCATTCAAAGGTACGATCTTTCTGCGAACCCTGCCTCCAAAGCAAGCGGCAGGGAAAGAGACTGAGTTTTCGTTTAGAGTCGAGGGTACTTCAAGGATCAAGAGAGCCGCATTGATGAGCTCTTGTGTTAGCAGTTTGGAGAATGGGTTGTTTCATGTTAGAACTCCATCAAAGGAAGAACCCATTCCTATCATTAAGCTTAGCCTGCAGCCTAAGCTCACTCCATTGCCTTTGAGGGTTCGGCTTGTGAAGAGGCATGTTGGGACTTTGCTCTCGGTGATGATCCAGTATGCTTCGAACCCGGAATTGCCTTCACCATTGACCAACGTGATGTTTGTTGTTAAGCTCCCAGTTGACCCGACTCTGTTAAAAGTTTCTCCAAAGGCAATATTGAGTCGAGGGGAAAGGGAGTTGACTTGGAATGTGCCTGATATTCCTTTGAAGGGCCCCGCTGGTAAGCTACGGGCACAGATGCCTGTGGATGTTGATTCGGAGAATGGCGAACTTGAGGTTTATGGGATGGTGAAATTTGCAGGGCAGGGAGCTTTTACCCTTTCTGGGGTTCATTTGAAGCCGGTATCCGATGGCATTGCAGACTTCAGTGTGGATATTCATAGGTATGCAAGTGGGTCTTATTTGTGTAACTGATACGACTAATGCTTATAATTGGTTTGAGGCAGTAATTGGATTCTTTCGATGCATGTTTCTTGAGTTTCACGAGTGTGATTTGGCAGTGTATGTAGTTGTAAGATTAGAACTGCATTTGCCATTTGATGATTTGATTCAAATATTCCATCTGTCCCATTTTAATAGTCGTTTTAGAGACTCTTTTTATCCCACGATTCTAGTCGTTTTATATAATTGAGGTTACTTTATCAATTGATTACCGAATTTACCCTTCATTAAAATTCTATGCATGTCACTTGTTGCATTTTGGTTTTTGTGACTGGGGTTATTTTAATTAGGAGTATTGCGGTAAATTGAACCGGTTATAATTTAACACCTTAATAAGCGTGAGAAATTCCAAAACGACAATTAAAGTGGGACGGAGGGAGTAGCAAGTTTCCTGCAGATGTATCTTTGAGCAGCGGAATTTATGTTTTGTGAATGTTGAGAGGTCCATTTGTTGAGCATGGCTGGTGCCTTAATTGGATTTATATACTAACCGTCTCTTGTTCTTACATGAATAGTTTGAAAGTTTCTAATTTATGATTGTAGCAGAACACATCATACCAAGCATTAAGCACACAATTTCGCAAGGTACCTTTTTGTTTCCAATGATTGTTACCAATTATATAATTGTTTGTGAATAATATTTTCAGATTGCTTGCATTAGGTTTCTGTTCGGTTCCTTAACTGCGATTTATGTTATATTTCTGAATCTTGCTTCTTTATTCTGTAATAGTGATCTACTGCCTGATATTCAAGGAAATTTATAGTTCTCAATTTTACTCTCTAATTCAAATGGAAGGAATATAAATGACTGTACAAACTCGAATATGCATGACTAAACCAGAACAATTGAAAGGCTTTTGTTCCATGCTTACATAAATGTAGTGATCATTAATACTTGCCTGTTGACTGTTATCGACGACCAAGTCTCGTAATTGTTATTTGTTATCATATCTTGCTATCCATATTGACACATTAAATTATTAAAGCTAATTGGCAATCATGCTTCCATCACGCAACTTATGGTGTATACTGCGACAACGTTAGCAAGTCTTTCTCCCAAAATTTTAGGCCGGCCATATGAATTCGTTTTTTCGATTCCAGCCATCCCCTCAGTTAAATTAAATCTATGGCTTATGCTATAAACTGCAAACATCTTAAAGGATTTCCTTGGTCTGGTTGCCCTTATCTTATATGAAGTCTTCCGCAACATCTTAATTGTGATACCGAATTTTTGTGATCTAGTAAGGTTCATGGTCCATGAACTTGCCACCCCGTAAATTTTCTTTGCAACAAGTTTTTGCTGGATAATTCTTGCATATATGATGAAATTACCTTTATTTAAATAAGGTAGAGTTTAGATGTTACCGGTCTAGCGATTGGCACGAGAAAACCTCGTTGCCCTAAACGATATATCGTCAACCTTGTGCGGTCAGCCAAGACAAATGTGCCCTCTAGCGATTCGAATCTCTTACAACCGGTATCTTTTCCTGTGCATGACCAGTATGGATAGAAGACCACAAGCCAGTCATAGTTGTCCCAGATGAGAACAAATTAGCTAAGAATTTTGATAGAAGAAAATAAATGGGGTGAGATTTCTTGGTCTTGTTTTTTTATTCTTTTTCTTTTTAGTTTTGACCTTTGATTTTGTATAAGAATGAGTTGAGAGAATTTTTTTGGTAATTAGAGTGTTAGGAAGATAATGATGGTAGATGTTTGAGAACTATGTAGGGAAGAGGTTGAGAAATATCCCTACAAATTAAAGGAATAGATATAACCGTCTTGCAATATTATTTATGTATTTTAATTCCAACACTACCTCCTTAAAAATAAAATTTTAAGATTAGGAAAATAAAGTAAATGAAGATGACCTGGGCATATAGTTGTATGCAATATGTAATCTGGCTTTGAAATTGAACATATACTTGGTGATATTAGTCGCCTTCGGAGAAAACCGGTGCCCGAGCCTTGAACTAGGCCGTTTTACCAGAAATTGACTAGAAGCACATAGAGAAGCCATCAGCATTGGTTCCTAGTTTGGCATGTTAATGGCCATGCGTTCAGTACCAAATCTCTTTTTTTTTTAAATTTCTTAGAATTATAATACATAAAAATAAAACTGTAAGATGGTTATATTTATTATTTAATCTGTTAAGATATTTCTCAACCTTTTCTCCATCCAGTTCTCAAATCTCTACCATTATTATATCTACTAATACTCTTAACTATCCAAAAATATTTATAATTTATTCTTGCATAAATTCACTAGTTTGAACAGAAAAAAAAAAGCATAGGAAAACAATATTAAGAAATCTCAATCCCCTCCACCCTTTATTTTTCTCTCCAAATTTTTAGCTACTTCGATCTCATCTAGGCATAGTTGTGAGCAGCTCGTGCTCTTCTTTCTTTAGTGCTCGTGCACGTGAAGAGATACCGGCTGTATGGGATTTGTAACACGAGAGGGCACATTTCTGTTGGCTAAGCGTACAAGGTTGGCGATATGTCCTTTTAGGGTAATGAGGTTTTTCGTGCCTCTCCTTGACTGGTTACATCAAAACTTTACCTTTATTTAATTAAAGTTAATTTCATTATTTATGCTACAAAATATCCAACAGTTTCTTATAGTTCTTCATCCAAGTAAGCATAACCAAGTGGGAATATATGAGCAATAGCTTAGTTGGTATGGACAGATTGCAGGGTTCAATCCCGAGAGGGGAAGTGGCACATTTTAACATTTTCAGGGCAAATTCACGGATCTTTTGGATGCGTGGGTGTGTTGGGTGCGTGGATTAGGCCTACTGGGGCCAGTTTGAATATCCGAGTGCTTGAACGGAAATGATGCTTGTATTCTTAATTGACTTCTTCTACTTAAGATTGAATTGCTAGTCTAGGTAGTGATTTTGGATTGAATTTGTTCCATCACAGCAGGTTGCTGATAATCTCTTTGGTGGTGATTTGTTATTATTACTTGATGTTGTTCCCATGGGAAATTATTTCTGAAGGGCGCACTCTCCTTTTGGGGAAACATTCAATAGCTTGTTAAGTTACCCTAGACAACCAAAAACAATATTCAATTTCGACTTTCAAAATAAGACGGTGAATTAACTATCGGTCATATCGGACGACATATCATTTTGGGACCTCTTACTATACGATAAAACCGAAATAATGTTGGTCGATATATTGGCCGATATGGCGATATCGCCCGTATCCGCTATATGAAGCATTTGTTTTATACGATTCCGATATTTAAAACCTTTTATAAGAACATCCGGTGATTATTATTTTTAGGTTGTTTACTTTGTAAGAGCAAATATTTTTCTTGAATAAACACCTTCTCGTGTAGCATGTTTTTTCAAATATTTCCGGAGCAGAAACATTCAGCACCAACATTCACAAATCAACTGTCTTTGGCCGTTAATTTTTAAGAATTTTAACTTTTACATAAAGGGCTGCTAATTCTTCACGAAGCTATCCCCCCTCCACACACACACACACACTATCCATCCCGCTTTCCAAAATACGGAATGCGAGAGGTGACTAGGCCAGCCATACTCCTACGGTCAATAAATAATACATTATCCGTCCTGTTTCCCAAAATACGAAATGCGAGAGATGATTAGGTCAACCATACTCCTACGGTCAAAAAATAATCCCGCTGTAATCGCATTTCAGCTTCTAACATTATATAGTAATCAGTAGACACAACGCTAGAGTAAAGGAAATCACAGCTCACAATTTGATTATATTAAAATAACAAAGTCAAGGATACATTTATTTGCATGAGAGAAGTAACTAACCAAAGAAATAACAATGTTCTTATCGCAAGCAAAGGGCGGTAACACTGATGATGCGGTCTAAACCTCCGCGATCTCGAATGGAATTTCATTACATTAAAATAACAGAGAGTCAAGAATACATTTATTTGCATGAGAGAAATAACTAACCAAAGAAGTAACAGTGTTCTTATCGCAAGCAAAAGGCGGTAACACTGATGACGCGGTCTAAACCTCCGCGATCTCGAATGGAGGTCATGCTCCTGAGTTGGGTCTACTTCGTCCTTTAAGCATGCACACTTAGGTTTTCAGGACGACACATATAACAATAAGTATATAGTGTGTGTACAATATTATTAAACATGAAATGTACGGCAGAATACAGAAAACATGAGAATAAGAAATATCAAGTGAATATGTATGTACGGTATATGTATCGTGTCAGGAATCCACGCAATATGTATGTCATTACCTATCAGTCACTGACTCAAATGAAATCAATCGGTGGAAAAGATGCCCGTGTTTAACAAGAGTCTCATGTATACCTGAGACTACAGTCCAATGTTGCCCGGAACATAATTCTGCAGCCATGACGTTAGGCCCACGACCTAATATATATATGAGAATGATGGAGGAAAGATGCCATAGGAGGGAATTTCCTCCTATGACGTCGAAAAATACACGTCCCTCGTTTTTTCCGATGATCGGCACCAATCATCTTCATTGTTATCATCTAAGATGTGGGTACACCAAATTTCATGTGATTCTATAATTTTTTCACTGTTGATTTAGTGGGTTCAAGATTAACGGTTTACCGACAACATAACTTTTTGTTTTGCTAAATCAACGATGAAAACGTTGCAGAATCACATGAAATTTGGTGTACCCACATCTTAGATGTTAACGATGAAGATGGTGGGTACCGATCGTCAGAAAAAACGTGAGAGGGTGTAATTTTGCGGTGCGATAGGAGGAAATTCCCTACACCAAATTTTTCGGCGCCATAGGAGAGGCCATAGGAGGGAATTTCCGACTATGGCGTCGAAAAAAACATCCTCCCTTATTTTTTCCGCCGATCGGCACCCACCATCTTCATCGTTATCATCTAAGATGTGGGTATACCAAATTTCATGTGATTCTACAACCTTTTCACCGTTGATTTAGCAATATAAAAAGTTCTATTGTCGGTAAACCGTTGATTTGAACCCACTAAATCAACGATGAAAAAGTTGTGGAATCATATGAAATTTGGTGTACCCACATTTTAGATGATAATAATGAAGATGGTGGGTGCCGATCGTCGGAAAAAATGAGAGAAGGTGTATTTTTTCGACGCCATAGGGGGAAATTCCCTCCTATTGCCTCTTTCCTCCATTAATCTCTCTATATATAATATCGAATGATCATTCTCTAAGTCGCTGTACCTCGCTGAATACGAGTTCGATTCCACCTTGATTTTCCCATTTCCCCAGGTTATAATAACTATTTGTATAGGACTAATTATATATAAGCACGCGCCAAATCACGCTCTTATTCACTTTCACTGTACTGTTCACTTTCACAAATCAATCCCTTATTATTGGCATACTTTACACAACTAATCCAATACCAATCATGTTCGAAAATGCAAAGTTCGCTATATGAACGTTCGTTTTCACTAAAGATATCACGCTCGGGTAAAATACAAGAATGATGCAATATAGAAAGTCATGTACGATATGAAACATAATGTACCTTACGATTTCAGAAAGACATATTAATTTACACAATCGTATTTAGACAAAATGCTATGGAAAAGGCTATAAGTAAACTCGAACAGCGATCCAACAAAATTGGTTCCGAGTCAATCGGGTTTCAGGTTTGCGAGATGCCGTTGTTTCATTTTAAGTATTCTCTGCTGGAAATTCAGTTCCTGAACTGAAAGTCCGTCTCGTAACACAGTTTTCACCCTGTTGGGATCATAATTAGGCAACGCTATGGTTGAGTAATATTTGGATCTATTAATTAGGTTTTCAACGCACTAGACGGATTGACAATATCCGCTGTGTGCTGGAAGACATGCATCATTTAAGATCAGGGTATACGTTCTGTCCCTGCTTGGGACTGCAATACGTAACGACGATTTAAAAGATAATTAAAATAGCAAACAATAGTAAAAATGAATGAAACCACCACCGAAAGTTAGCTAACAGTATAATCTTCTCAACGGTATAGGGTTCCGCATAATATCATTTTCACACAGAGTTATAAGAACATATTAAAACAGGTGTTGACAAGCAGTACTGCTCTGGACTGCAGTCGAGAGCCATACTCCAAAACAGTTTTCGGCATCGTTTTAAAACAGAAATGAATTATGAATTAGATAAGGTTCTAGGTTGTCGAGTAAGATTCGATACGAGCTATAGAATACAATATTCCGGTGTGTATCTAATTTACTATGATTTTCACAAGTTACATGTACGGAAAGTTTCAGATTTGGCGGATCTAAAAGAAGTTGACATTCTATAGTGTTAAAGCTCGTGTCTTCAACCTAAATTTTTACGTGTTATCCATTATCGCTAAGGTAAACCAATAGACCTAAGTTCCGCCTTATGTGATTAGGTTTGCACTTAAATACCGCATCGAACACCCAAAACAACCATTTAGTTATCGATTGAATTTATCGTTTCCTCTGGCTGATTTAAATAGATGTCAAACACTTGACTCATACGGATTACCAGTACAATAATAAGCCCTAGCCGGGCTCTATTCGGATTGCAATGGCACGAGGATTCGTTATATTGTTTTCAAATATATATATATATATATAAATATATATATATATAGGTCATTTGTTTGCGTAACTAGTTCTACTGTGATATTCCTATATTATAGCATGAAAACAAGTGAAGATTTTCACTTGCCTACGACGACGGCACAACGACAACGATCGCACGGACATGAACACGGCAAAGGCATGGCCAGAAGCACAGCACTTCACGGCTGCGACAGCGACCAACTAGCTCGGCCACGGGCTCTGGAGAGGATGGTGATGGGCTCTGGCTCTTGGGAAGGTCGATGGCGAGGTAGGCAGCTGGAAGTGCTCGTCGCGGCGACTACAGTGGGCTGGTTTACAGTGGGAGGCGACAGAGACGCGATGGTTGCAGATTGGTGGAGGGCTCGGGTGTTGTGGTGGTAGAGGCGAGCTCGTCAGCGATGTAGGCAGTGCTCGGTGGTGGGAAGGGTTCGTCGGCGGGAGAAGGCGGCAAAGTAGCGGGTGGCAAGAGTTGTTGGGGGGTTGAGGAGGAGAGGGGGAGATAGGAGCTCGGTGATGATGGCGGTGGCTGCTGAGATGGGGTCACCGGCGGCCAACAGAGGTGGAGACGCTGGAGGTGGTGATGGGTCGTGGCAATAGGGTGCCGGTAAGGGTTGGGAGCTCGGTGTGAAGAGATAGAAGATGAAGTGAGGAGTTGTGGGTTGCGGTGGGTGTAGAGGCGACGATGGTGTTCAGAAGAGCAGTAGAGGAACTCGAGGTCAGTTGGAGGAGAGGTCATTGTCAGCGATCTTAGTAAGGTTGAGAGTAGAGGGAAAGAGATTTTGAGTGAGAGAGTTAAAGATAAGATATAACAGATGGAGATGTGGAGAGTGGAGGCGCTCAGTTGAGGAGAGGATTTGAAGGAGGCGATCTCGGAGGGGTTAGGATCGAGTGGGGGCGTCGGCGTGGAGCGGATCTCGCGGGGGGGGGAGGTGAGCGCGAGAGAGGAGGAGCAGTTAGGGAAAGGAGAGAGGGGGGAAATGGAAGAGAGAAGAGATGGGTTCGAGTCGGGTCGGGTCAGGGAAGAGGGTGTGTGGGTTTGGGCTGGGCTCGGGCTGGGGGATTAGGATTTGGGTTAAAAAAATAATAGAAATAGAAAAAATTGGAAACTTATAGGAAATTAGATTAAGGTTTAAAGAAAAGAATTAGAAAAGTTTGAAAAAAAAATATTTAGGAACTTAATTTGGGAATTTGAATAAAAATTTATTGAGATTAAAAGTTTTAAATACAGGAAATATAACGGAACTGGAGATTTACATCATATCCCCTTACAAAATTTCGTCCTCGAAATTAAAGAACGAAAACAATGGAACCAACAAGCATACCACTAATCAAACAGGTATGGAAAAAGTGAACGGATATCCTCCTCACGCTCCCATGTAGACTCTCCTGGAGAACGATTACCCCAAGAAACTCGAACTAATGGAATGACTTTATTTTTCAGTATTTTCTCCTTACGATCGAGAATGGTGGTAGGTTGCTCCTCGTAAGACAGATCGGTACTCAACGTCAACTCTGAATGGTCCAAGATATGGCTGTCATTCCGAACGTAGCGCCTCAACTGAGATACATGGAAAGTATTGTGTACACCAGCTAGCAATGGAGGAAAGGTAATTCGATAAGCCACCTTTCCTATTCGTTCTAGTACCTCAAAAGGTCCGATAAATTGGGGACTGAGTATCCCTCAACTACCAAACCTGATCACTCCCCGAGTGAGTGATATCTTCATAAACACGTGGTCACCAACACCAAACTCCAACGACCTTCTCCGGCATCTTCCCAACTCTTCTGTCGGTCCTGAGCAGCCTTGATACGTTGCCTGATCGTCTGAACCTTGCTCATTGTCTGTACTATAAGCTTAGGGCCCAACAACCTTCGTTCACCTACGTCATCCCAACAAAGAGGGGATCGACATTTCCGTCTATACAGAGCCTCGAATGGTGCCATCTGGATACTAGTTTGATAGCTGTTGTTATACGAAAACTCTACCAGATGGAGGTGACCCTCCCAGGAGCCCTGAAAATCAAGCATGCATGCCATCAGCATATCCTCGAGCGTCTGGATAGAACGCTCGGATTTCCCGTCCATCTGCGGATGATAGGCCGTGCTGAACTTGAGGCGGGTACCCAAACTCTCCTGCAGGCTCTTCCAGAAGTGGGAAATGAACCTAGTGTCTCGATCAGACACAATACTAATGGGAACTCCATGCAGCCTCACAATCTCCTGCATGTACCTCTCCGTCGATTGTCCCACTCGGAAAAGTATGAAATGTGCTGCCTTCGTGAAACGATTAACAATAACCCAGGTAGCATTGTTGCCCCTTGGACTCCTAGGTAGTGCCGTCACAAAATCCATGATGATGTGCTCCCATTTCCACTCTGGCACTGGAAGCGGTTGCAACAACCCAGCTACTCTCTGATACTCGGCTTTCACATGTTGGCATATCAGACACTAGGAGACAAAGCGAGCAATCTCCCTCTTCATTCCGTTCCACCAGAAGTGTTGTCTCAGATCTCTGTACATCTTGGTGCCTCATGGGTGCACCGAGTAAGCGGAACTGTGTGGCTCGGCTAGAACTTCATCTTGAATACCCCTCTTTGGAACACACAGCCGACTGCCAAATCTCAGGAAGCCATATTCGTGAATCAGTAAGTCCGTCCTCAAACCAGCCTCAACTAACCCTCTGAACTACTGCAGCTGGGGGTCTCCAGCTTGTGCAACTTTGATGCGATCTATAAGCGATGACTGAACCTGCAACTGCCAAAGCTGTCCGGGCACGCTCGGTGTAACTACCTCCAACTTGAGTTTTTGAAGGTCATCGAGAATCCCCTTCTGACAAGTCATCAACATAACTGACGGCCTGCGACTGAGAGCATCAGAAACGACGTTCACCTTCTTCGGGTGATACTGCAGATAAATATCGTAGTCTGCCATCAGTTCCAGCCATCTGCGATGTCTCATATTCAGCTCCTTCTAAGTGAACGCGTATTTCAAACTTTTATGATCCGTGTACACCTCCACTCTTTCGCCCAGCAAGTAATACCTCTATATCTTTAAGGCAAACACAACGGCCACTAACCCCAGGATATGCGTGGGATAGTTCTTCTCGTGGGTCTTCAATTGACGAGAGGCGTAAGCTACCACTCGACCATGCTGCATCAAAACACAGCCTAAACCCTTTCCCGATGCGTCAATATGAACAACCAAGCCACCGGAATTATCTGGTACAATTAGAATTGGGGCCGTCGTTAACTTCAGTTTTAACAACTTGAATGCCTGGGTGCACTCTTCCGACCAAATATAAGGCACCTCCTTCCGTGTGAGCTTTGTCAAAGGTTTTGCTACTCTGGCGAAATCTTAGATGAACCACCGATAATACCCAGCCAATTCCAGGAAGCTTCTTATCTCAGTAACTGGTTTCGGTGTTGGCCAGTCCTTGATAGATTCAATTTTCGTCGGATCCACTAAAATGCCGTCACTCGAAACGACATGCCCCAGAAATTGTACCCCGTCGAGCCAAAACTCACACTTCCTTAATTTAATATAGAGCTTCTCCTTCCGTAAAATCTGCAGAACAATTTGTAGATACTCAGCATGCTCCTTTCGACTCCTGGAATAGACCGGAATGTCGTCAATAAATACAACGATAAACGGATCCAAGTACTTGGAGAAGACCCTATTCATCAAGTCCATAAATATGGCGGGTGCATTGGTAACACCGAACGGTATCATGAGAAACTCATAGTGGTCATATCGGGTTCGGAAGGCCGTCTTGCATACATACTCTGACTTGACCCTGATTTGGTGATACCTTGACCGAAAGTCCAGCTTAGAAAATACCCGAGCACCATCCAGCTGATCAAACAAGTCGTCGATGCAGGGAATGGGATACTTGTTCTTCACGGTCACCCTGTCCAACTCATTCGCTGATGTGTCCCTAATAATGAGTTCAGGAGTGTATTATCCTTCTGTCATGATCAAGAATGTGGCGGTCACTTTGGTTCAAGAAAAACTGCGGAAAAAGTTTTGCAATATGGCTTTTATTGGCCAACGTTATTCAAATATGCACACGATTATTGCAAAACTTGTTCACGGTGTCAGCACATGGGTCAGATTTCACGGAGAAACGAGATGCCGCTCCAACCAATTTTGGTTGTTGAGATATTTGATGTGTGGGGAATTGATTTCATAGGCCCATTTCCCAACTCTTTTAGGAACTTATACATTCTCTTAGCGATTGATTATGTCTCTAAATGGGTTGAAGCAATACCGAGCCATACTAATGACAACAAGGTTTGTTTACCGTCGAAAACCTGAAAGACAGACGTCTTTCCTGCATTTGGGGGTAGAAGCTATTTGGGTTTATCCGTCCACCTCTCTGAAGATCCCAAGCTGATTTATGGCACCGTGTATCGGAGGTTTGGATGGATGTAGCCGTTGTAGCAGACTTCGTCAGATTCTTTCTCTTTTGCGAAGGGTTTTTGATTGTGGGGACGCTCTTCCCTGCATGCGTAAGCCCCCACAATTAATTACGTTACCGCGTAGCGGTAACCACTTTCTCCTGCTCCAGAAGGTCACTTCATGTCGTGTGTGTTTGTTTTATTTTTAGTTGTCCGTGGATTGTATACGGAGACTAATTTATGTTGTCGCCCGTAGGGCGTGGATTAGTCCAAATCCGTATTTTTTTAGATTTGGGTTTGATTTGATTTAAGGATCGTTAATATTATTTGGGATTAAGATCAATTTAAATATTTGTTGAGAATGCGTTAGTCTAATTTTTAGACTAAGATCTACTCAACAAGATTTTGGGGCCATTCAGACCCAACAAAAGAGCATTTGGTCTCTATTGCTTTAGTTTAAGGACGTTACGGTCCGTAACTAGTTTAAGGACATTGCGGTCCATAGGAATGTGCTCATGGGTTTGGGAGTGCACCAAAGAGCTGTTGGTTATTAGGACCTTCCATCTCTCTGAAGATGTTGAAGAATTACAACGACATGTATCAGAGGTGTGGAGAGATGTACCCTTGAACCGAACTCCAGATTGAAGGGAGAGATCATGATGGAACGAACATCATTTTAGATTCCATGTGTCAGGAGATCATTGGTCATCTTTGGAACTAAGATCAATTTAGGGGGACCTGAGTATAGGAGGGCTTGGTTAATTGATGTTCAAAAGGTTTTTTTGGCCTCAGGAGACTTGGCTAATTTGGGCTAAAATTGGCCCCTCATAATGTTAAACACTGATTTTGTTTGGCGCTAACGTGTTCCCACGTGAGGCTCTTAAGCAGTGTTAAACACTGAAATTTAGAGCGCTCACGTGTGGCACGTGAGGCGCCTGAGAATTAGGCACTGATTATTTGGGTTTATTCATTTTTCTTTTATAAGTGATAAGCACTATTGGGGGTCACGTGGGATCACGTGAGGCGCTCCAAAATGGAAACTGTTTTTGATTTATTCCCATTTTCGTATGAACTATTAGGGGGTCACGTGGGATCACATGAGGCGCCCCAAAATGGGAACTTTTTTTTGGGTCTATTCTCTTTTCTTTTGAAAGTGCTAAGCACTATTAGGGGGTCACGTGGGATCACGTGACTCGATCTCAGTCGTTCCTTTTTGTTTCTCAGAGATGTTCATATGGGAACACGTGATTTGTCGTGATAGCGTTGAACGCTAATCGTTTCTTTTATGTGCATGGGGATCTTGATCTTAGTTTTGAGAATTTCATGTCCCTTGTTTTATAAGAATTAAATTCTTATGCAGCGTTAAACCCTAGTTTTATCAGAGAAATTAAATTCCTATATCTTTGGAAGAATTAAATTCTTCAAACTTAGTTCTTTTCCCTAAGTTTTGAGTCTGCATGACAGAATCTCCACGATGAGAACTAAATTCTCAACTTGTGGGGAGATATGCTTCTGCAGACCTCAACCAGAGGAAAAACTAAGTTCTTTTTAAAAAAGTTAAACTCTTGAAATGGCGAAAAAGAGATAAAATGATCTCTCTGTCTTTCTTCATACCTTGGGTTTCTTTTTGTAAAAGAGAGCCCTTCTTCTTCTTTTTTTGTTTCTCAAATCTTATGGGGGGTCTCTCCTCTATTAGAATTGAAGTGTTGGGTCCTTTATATAGTAGAGGAAAGTTTGTTGATTTAGTTAAGGAAATCTCTCATTGAGAGATTTTTTAATGATTTGGGGATTTTGTTCACCGTTGGATCTTTGATCCAAGAACTTCTGTTTTACAGAAGATATTTCTCTAGTTTTTAACAAGATTGGGAAAATATTTTTCCATACAGAGCTTATTCTGTATCTTGGTGATTTTTAATCACTATTGGATTTTTAATCCAACGGTGCTCTATTTTAGAGAGCGTAATCTTTCTTATTTAGAAAGATTTAAGGGAATATTTTCCAAATAGGGTTTTGATACCTTTATTTAGAATTTAATTCTATCAGCTTGGAAGGTGTTTAGGAACCCTCATGTGTAGAACTTGACCCCCATAGCGTTAAACTGGTTTGCTTATATGCGGCAGTCCCAGAGAAAAGGCATCACGTGTTGGCACGTGAGCTGATGTTCAGAAATGTCACGTGTGTCACGTGACCCCCATTGCATTAAACAGGTTTGCTTATATGCACCAGTCCCAGAGAAAAGGCATCACATGTTGGCACGTGAGCTGATGTTCAGAAATGTCACGTGTGGCACGTGACCCCCATGAAGTTAAGCCCAACAAAGAGCATCATGTGCTGACACGTGAGCTTTCCTGACCTGTTATTTGCTTTAAGAAGGCCCCTATATAATTTGTATATAGATGCTCACGTTTTTGCACGTGGGGCTTAATTTCAGCCTTAATTATCAAGCGCAATATAATCTTTGCTTTAAGGCGCATCACGTGTGGGTATGTGATGCTTGTTCCCGTCAAAAATTTCTGCGCAAAAGAGCCCAAGGTATCAAATGGCAGCGATACGCTTAAGGAAATGCGAATCAGTATCTTCCGGCCTGTATTTTGATAAACTCCCAAAGGAGGAACAGCTAAATTCTGATGATATTGGAAGCATCTCGAAAAACCCTTCGATTTGATATATTATGGGCTTTATAATTCATCCGGGATCAAAAGTTATGAGCAAATATGTTGTGCACTGTTCCCTGATTAAAAATCAGGAATTACCTCAATGAGGTATCACGTGCTCACACGTGACCAATGGTCACGTGTTGACACGTGATAGTTAAAACAGAAATAAAAACAAACGGCTGAAATATGACCCAATTTGGGGTCACGTGCTCACACGTGACCAAGGGTCACGTGCCAGCACGTGACTAGCTTTGAAAGCCTCACATTTTAAAAGAATTTAATTCTAAAAGTCAGAAAATGCCTCAATGAGGTATCACGTGCTTACACGTGACCAATGGTCACGTGTTGACACGTGATGGTTAAAACAACAACATAAACAAGCGGCTGTTAAAGGAACCAATTTGGAGGTCACGTGCTCACACGTGACCAAGGGTCACATTCCAGCACGTGACAGGCTTTGAAAGCCTTACAGTTTAATAGAATTAAAATTCTAAATTTCTCTAAAATCTTTCGAAATAGAATTAAAATTCTAAAAGCTTCTAAATCTTTCTAAATGGAAAAGGATTATGGGGACCGTTGGATTAAAGATCCAAGGGTGATTAAAAATCACCAATTTATGGAAAAATCTCAAATAAGGAAAGATCTCCCCAAATCTCACCGAAATAACAAACAGAATATCTTTTGGTTTTAAAATCCAACGGTGAATAAAATTCACTGAATGATCTAAAGGTTTATATTAAATACGAAAACAAATCAAATTTTTCAATGAGAGATTTGTTGAACAAATTGATTCTTTTCTTTCTCCTATAAATAGGAGCCAAGAAAAGAAGAGAAGGGATCGACCCTTTTTGGGAGAGAAAAACAGAGAGAGGAGAATTTAATTCTCAAGAGGGAAGAAAAGAAAGGAGAATTTAATTCTCAACAAAGAAAACCCTAGGTGAGAAAAGAAAGAGAATCAAAACTTTAAACAGAGAATTTAATTCTCAAAATCCAAGAGTTTAACTCTTACACAAAAAAGAACTTAGTTCTTCTTCTGGTTGAAGATCTGCACAGAGCACATCTCCCCATAAGTTGAGAATTTAATTCTCATCGGGTCGAGATCCTGCCATGCAGATCCTAAACTTAGAAGGGAAATTGAGTTTTGAGAATTTAATTCTCCTAAAACAAAACTAGGGTTTAACCCTAATCAAGAATTTAATTCTTTTACATATCTGGGAATTTAATTCCTTTAAAAAGAAATCAGGGTTTTATCCTAAATAAGAATTTAATTCTTTCACAATAGCAATTTAATTCCTCCAAAATCATAATTAGGGTTTAACCCTACAGAGAATTCAATTCTTAAAATATCTCTGTTCATGAAAAGAACTAGGGTCACGTGCCCCCACGTGATCCTTGAAAAGATACCTGAAGAAAAGAAGCTTTGAGGCAATGCCTCACGTGCTCCCACGTGACTCCCAAAATGCAGAAAGAAAAAACAAAAGAAAAGAAGCTTTGGGCGCTCTCACGTGTCCCCACGTGACCCCTCAGCAAGTGCTGTAATTATCGATGCATAAATTCCCATCACGTGCCAACACGTGATGCTCTAAAATAAAGATGAAAAGTGTTTAACACTTATTCGCAGATTTGAGGATAAAACAAAAGGAGATCTGGCTCCACATTTAGGGCGCCCTCGCGTGTCCCCACGTGACCCCTAACAAATCCCTTTAATATCCAATGGGTGGATGCCTATCACGTGCCCACACGTGATGGCCAGGAAATGAAAAGTGTTTAACACTTAATTGCAGAACGAAGAAAGGGATCTGGTCCCCCCTTTGGGCGCTCTCACGTGTCCACACGGGACCCCTCTTTTTTTAGTGTTTAACACTAATTTGGGGATTATATTTCCAGTGTTTAACACTAAATTGAAGATTATATTTCCAGTGTTTAACACTGATTGTTTCTAGTGTTTAACTCTAAATTGAAGATTATATTTCCAGTGTTTAACACTGATTGTCTTTTAGTGTTTAACACTAATTTGAGAGTTCTATCTCCAGTGTTTAACACTGTTGTTCTTTAGTGTTTAACACTACTTTTAGCCAAATTGGCTAATTTTCCAGAGGCAAAAGTCCCTCCTCCAAATGAATCTCAGAACTGAGAAAATCAAAAATGAAAATGTTTAGCATTGCTAAATAATGTTGGTTTGAACCCAGACAAATGTTTAATGGTCCAACAAGAGCCAATATTTCTAACTTAATTGGACTTAGCCCAAATTGGCCATAAGTCCTCAAATTATCTTGAACTGAGCACATCTGCTCTTTCAACCAACTCATTGGTTCAAGGGTACATCTCTGAACTCCTCTGATATTTGTCGTTGTAATCCTTCAACGTCTTCAGAGAGGTGATGGGTCCCGACAACCATACATTCAATGGACCACCACGTCCCTAAACTGGAACTTGGACCACCACGTCCCTAAACTGGAACTTGGACCACCATGTCCCTAAACTGGAACAATAGAGCCCCAAATGCTCTTTTGTCGGATCTAAACGATCCTGTTAAGTTGATCTTAGTCTGGCAATTAAGCTAACGTATCCTTAACAAACGTTTAAGTTGATCTTAGCCTCAAATATGGATAACGTGTACTTAAACTAACATCCGTCCCCAAAATGGGAATGTTGGACCACTATGTCCCTAAACTGGAACAATAGAGCCCCCAAATGCTCTTTTGTCGGATCTAAACGATCCCGTTTAAGTTGATCTTAGCCTCAAATATGGCTAACACATTCTTAAACCTTCAAACAGACTTTAGTCCCAAATTGGACTCTAGATCCCCCAATCAACTTTGGCTCAAGGGTACATCTCTGAACTCCTCTGACATCTGTCGTTGTAATCCTTCAACGTCGTCAGAGAGGTGATGGGTCCCGACGGCCATACATGTAATGGACCACCATGTCCCTAAACTGGAACAATAGAGCCAATTACTCTTTTGTCGGATCTAAACGATCCCGTTAAGTTGATCTTAGTCTCAAACTGGACTAATGTATCCTTAACAAACGTTTGAGTTGATCTTAGCCTCAAATATGGCTAACGTATTCTCAAACCAAAACCCCAAACCCAAATCTAAGAAAACACGGATTTGGACTAATCCACGTCCTACGGGCGACGACATAAATTAGTCTCCGTATACGATCCACGGGCAACCACAAACAAAACAAACACCCACGACACGAAGCAAAATTCTGGAGAAGGAGAAAGTTGTTACCGCGATGCGGTAGCGTAATTAACTGCAGGGGCTTGCGCCTGCAGGAAAGAGCGTCCCCACAATCAAAAACCCTTCAAGCAAGGGGGAATCTGACGAAGTCTGCTACATCGGTCGCATCCGTCTAAACCTCCGATACACGGTGCCATAAATCATCTTGGCATCTTCGGAGAGGTGGACGGATAGCACCTATTAGCATCTGCCCCGAATTTCAGGCAAGACGTCCAAGTCTTGGCCGCCGTTCGGAGGGAAACAATGCTCCATTAAGGGAATTTTTCCCATCGCTTTTTTTTATATATTTTTTATATAAGAGAACAAGGTTGTCGTTAAGTTCCTTAAAGAAAATATATTTTCTCGGTTCGGGCACCCTCGTGCTATCATTAGCGACAATGGGACACATTTCTGCAATCGGTCTTTCAAGGATTTGATGCAGAAATATTCAATCAACCACAAGCTTTTTACGCCCTATCATCCGGGCAAGCTGAGATCTCCAATTGACAGATCAAGCAAATTTTTAAAAAACGGTTTCTAAGAACCGTAAAGTTTGGTCCTCTAAACTGACTGATACTCTTTGGACATTTCATACTGCATATAAGACCGATCTTAGCATGTCTCCTTATCGGCTGGTGTTTAGAAAGGCTCGCCACCTCCCTATTGAGATCGAACATAGGGCGATGTGGGCAATTACAGAGCTTAACCTCGATTTTGACCAAGCAGGCGGCTATTGGAAGTTGCAATTAAATGAGCTGAGCGAGCTCCATGATGAAACCCACGATAACGCGGCTATAGTAAAGAACCGGACAAAGGTGTTCCACGATAAACACCTTTTAAGAAAAACATTCACACCGGGACAATAAGTCCTTCTTCACGATACTCGTCTCCATCTTTATCTGGGTAAGCTGAGATCTCGTTGGAAAAGACATTTTGTGGTGCGGTATGTATACCCGCACGGTGCAGTGGATGTAGAAAATGGTAAAAACGTTTCAATTTTCAAAGTAGATGGGTATAGATTAAAACCATACTTTTCCGCAGACCCATCGGAAGAGCTTCTGTTCTTGCAGGAGCCGCTTTATCACGACTAACTTTCATCCGCCTCACCTCCATACTTCGGTTTTCCAGCCATAAACAGTGGCAACATTGTTTCATCTAAGAATGGAGGTGTGTATATTAGTAGATCCAATAATAAAAAAAATTAAAAAAATATATGTGCGTGCTAGGCTTTCCATTTGACTAACTTTTGATCCTATTATTCTCCATCCAAGTCTACAGATTTTTGCGCTCGAACAACAGCATCAGTGGGGACACTGCTGCAAACAGATTTGCGGGGAGGTTTGTGTTTATTCACATATCATCTGGCACAATAAAAAAAATTTGAAAATAAAAGTTAGAAGGTGAAAGATACATATGAAAGAGAGAAAGAGACTTAAGAAATACAAGAAAATTAGATATTTTAAAAGGAAGCTAGTAATGCGTGGTCATGAGCTGTTGTCCCAAAGGTTAGTAAGATAAAGAAATTACTAGTCTGCGGATAGAAATAAGTCTGAAAAATAGTCCCTATTCTTGAGTCCAAACTTCTGAATGTTGATACCTACTATATGCTCTTACACACATCTTGAAACTTGGGATAGCAGAGGAATTCTTAAAATACTCTTGCTTGAAAACCCTAGTACGAAAAAAAATCAACAAAATATAAATGACACATAAAATAAAATTTAAAAAGAAAAATGAACACTGGTTTTATAATTACTTAAAGCAGCATATAAAAACATATAGCGAGGGTGCCTTATCACCTAGTTCCTTAGACCAACTGGTTTGGGAGTCACTGCTAAACCTTATGTATTGCAGGATTAGGATATTGCTAAGTACGCCTTAATAAGTGAGCACATTCGGTAATCGGTTGGTTAGTGTCTCAAGAAATATTAACAGTCGCATGAGAAATGTGTGAGCAAATCCATCTAAAACATCACTAACTAAAGCGTACTAAGAAATATGGACAAAGGGTATGATAGCTTGAACTGAATTCTCCAATTGTTGGGATGACTTTTATACACACGTAGCGGTATTTGATCGATATTTGCAGGAAAGATAGGGGGGAAAACTAAAGACGATATTTTATTGAGAAAGGATGTGATTTCCGACATCTTTTCAAGACCATTAAGATAGGGCTCATGACAATTTAAAAGCTTGTGTAGTTTGAAACTCTTATTTTCAAGTCTTTCTTTTATATATTTCTTATCTTTACATGTAATTTTCATTTTCTTTCCTTTATTTTCTAAATATTTTAGATTTTTTGGGTAAAATCTGCTGAAAACCTTCAGGAGACAACACTCCTCCTACTAGAGACACCTAGAGGTTTAAAAGCTTGTTGCACAAGCTAAGTTCAATCGTGTTACTTACGAAAGTTTGCTAGGTTTTTGTTTTTGTTTTAAAATAAAACAGTTTGCTAGGGACGATCAAAAGATAAGTTTGGGGGTATTTGATCAGTCATATTTATTGCACATTTGTACGGTCGTTTTCCTATTGTTATTAATTACTAAATCGTGTTATTTGTAATTTAAGAACATATGTGGGTTTATTCATAAAATGATTTTGTCATGTGTTTCTTAACATATAATTAATATAACTGGGGGAATATATGCATATCATATTTAAATAAAATATCCATGAGATTATTAATTATTAAAATATACATATTATATCATATCAAATATTCTTAAGCAATATTATTAAGATATCATATCATTTAATTGGTTGGAATATTATCTCAAATAAAACAAATACTACTAACAATTTGATTTGAGATATTGTGTCGGTTTAAAATAACAAATCAGTTCAAGACTGCAAAGAGAATTGAGGAAATCAAATCAAATCGAATTAGCAAACCAAATATGCTGAATGTTAGGAGCAAACTGAAGAATCTCGCAATTGCAAAGAGAAGAATATATTTTCAAAATATTTTTATTAGAAACATCTCCTAACATCACGAGAAGAAGGCACGAAAAATCTGGAGACGCAACTCCACCATAAGGCAACGGAACTGCGGCCGTTAGGGGCATATAGCGGCGGAAGCGCGGTCATCTAGTGGCCGTTGGATATGAAAAATCAGGGCTTGATCGTCTTTGCACACACTTCAATATGACGTCTAGAGTTTCAAGTTCCAGAGCCTATAAAAAGGACCGAGAACAATTAAGGTCGATCTATCCACTGATCATCTACCGATCGAGCAATCTAGATCTCTTGAGAAAAATAGGGTTTGTAGTTTAGTTTTTAATCGATCAACTTCTGTAATGCAATTGTTTATTCAATAGATGGTCGGGCTGTATCAAGCAGTGTACGCGTCTCTATTCCATTACCAGGCTCCTCACGTCTGGTGGGTTAAAGCCTTCTTGAACCAATATAATCTCTCTACCAACACCTTTCTGTTAGGGGATCGCGAGGTATCTATTTCATTGGAGGAATTCCGCGAGATCTTCGGACTGCCGATCAGGGGAGATCATTATGAAGAGTTGCTACCTCCCGATGAATATGTATTCGCCACCGTGCCAGCTATGCTTGACGGCCTGACGACTGATATCGCCGTCCG
The DNA here is from genome assembly GCA_030015575.1 of Agapanthus africanus. Taxonomy (NCBI): domain Eukaryota; kingdom Viridiplantae; phylum Streptophyta; class Magnoliopsida; order Asparagales; family Amaryllidaceae; genus Agapanthus; species Agapanthus africanus. The sequence goes on from JASDDO010000014.1 coordinate 222,220,561, forward strand.
CTATAAGTACCCCAGTTTAATCAAGGCTCTGGGTATTTTTGAGAAGCTGTTCGCGAAGTCAGAGGGGCAGGGCCTCACTTTTGAGAGCTTTATCGCCTTCTTCATCCGTGAAGACGCTTTATCCAAAAAGGCTCCAAAGTTTGCGAACATCCACGACCCTTTTGGATTTGGCCTGAATAAACTGTCGGCCAAAGAGGAAGACTTTCTGCAGTTTTATATTCCGATCTCATCGGTCGTGTCCTTTGACGCGATTGCGGTCCCTGGCATGGACGAAGAGACCTTCTTTTTCGGCTTCATCATCCTTTGGCTCAGTTGGTTCGCGATTCCGACGCATCGACGCTTCATGAGAGCTTCCATCTTCTACCCCGCTCATCACGTAGCCGAAGGGGCACGATTGGCCGTCGGTATTGCGGAATTGTCGCACATATACCACGGATTAAGCGTTGCGGCCAATACTTCGAACCCGGGTACAAATGTCATGAATTTCTCTCTCCACTACTTCACGTCGTGGATCGAGATGCATGTACTGGGAGCCTTTGCAGCACATCGGCGGCCAGATTTCTATGACTTCTATACCTTCCCACGAGTTATAAGGTTGGTGGATGCTTCTGCTCCCGATCCGACTCAGCTGGGGGCCCTCCGCGCGTTGCTCAACCCATATTCAAACGAGGGCGGGATGGTGTTTAGTGACTGATCAGTCGAAAATATTGCATTCTTAACACGACAATTTCCCTACTCTTATCAATCATCTAAGGGTGTTTATTGTAAATATAACACAGATTACAAATCCATCTGTAAAATACCAAATAACACGTGTTATAGTTTTAATCGACATTCTAGAGAAAAATTAAATGTTTATTACCACTCTCATGAATTTTGTATATCTCAACACTTGTATCAAGATTGTGTGCAGGAAATCCTTTAGGTCAAAGAGCCGGAATCACAAAAGTTCCGATAAAATGCAGCAAGTCCAGGACTTGAGATCTGGCAGCAACCAAGAAAGAAATATAAGATTCCAGACATCAGATAAAGATCCCAAGACCAACACAAAACAACCCTGAAATTAGCAAACAGAGACCTCACTATAAGGCCGCGGATCCGCGGCCGAGTTGGCCGATCCGCCGCGGTTCCGCGGCCTGGTTAGCTCCTTTGCGCTCCAAAATCCTCTGGAATATTCCCTGTAACAACCCTAGCTTCCAGAAGACTCTCAATTACCACGTGGCTTCTTCCAGAAGGCTCTGCATAACAAACTTCTTCTAGAATACTCCTTGTAACAACCTCATTCTAGAATATTCCCTCTAACAAACTCATTCTAGAAGGATCTCTCTAACAACCTAGCTTTTGAAGGGAAATTTGAATTGGAATTTATAAAAGGAGATCTAGATCTAGGGTTGAGGTTGTTCATTTTGGGGGGAAATTGAGAGCCACAATTCAAATTCAAGTTGAGTGACACAACTTGATACCAAAACCCTAGCTCAAATCCATTTCCAAAGCCAAATCAAGATCATTTTGAGAAGCAAATCAAGCAAGCAACCATCGATCCTTTATACGCAAAGCCAATTTTCATCAAGAGCGCGAGATCCAAGACGATCCAAGTCTCACGGAGATCGAGCGGAGCGAACTTTGACGGATCTAGTTACCTCTTCAAAAGGAGCGATCGAGAGCACCATCTTGTAACCTCAAATTGAGGGAATGTGGAATTAGTTGTCGATTTAATAAAAGTGATAATTGTAATTCTTGCTTTCTTTACATTCTTGCGTTATGAAACTTCTTAATTCTTGATTCATTAATTTTCATGATGTGTGGGTGAAATCTCCGCTTGTGGAGGAATCGAGAGAATCAGTAGATCTAATGGTGATGAAATCCTTTTACTAATTTTAAGTCTTATGAGAATTGTTAACTCTAGGAAAATGAATCATCGATGACCTAATTTGGAGCGAGATCACTTTCGTGATAACTTTGTTGCAAATTAGAGATGAACGATTGATGATTTTCTTTTCTAGAGGTTAGACTTGAATGATGATCTATGAAAAGACGAGGGATAGAAGGAGAAACCCTAGTTTCTTCAATAGATCCTTAATCTTCATTCATCATCATCTTTCTAGCTACAATCCCTCAATAGATAAAATTAGTTATAATTTGTATTCATCGTAGCTACCAATTTGATCGATTCCTACAAGCTATTCTACAAATCTTGATAATCAAAGTGATTGGGACATTTCTTGATTCTTGATTCTCGATCTTTATTTTCTTTATGTTTCTTGAAATTAAAACTCAAAAATCTTGAATCAATTTTCTTGCAATTTCTTTTATCTTTTCATTTCGACTCATCTAAAACAAGATCGATCAAAACACACATCTCAGTGTACGATCCGTATTCATTAACGCGCTACATCGACACCGTTAATTGATTATGGTATAAATTTCTTTGGTTGTGATTAAAACTTTTCCAAATACACACAAAGATGATCAATCAGTGACCGAGTCCTTTCTGCTCCTGTGGGGCCCGTTCAACAGCTTTTTGATCTATCAAAAGGGGGAGCGTCATATTTAAAGCCCAAAGAAGTTATGCATTTGTACTCGATTAGGCCAGGCTACTTGGTGTTCCGTCAGAATAACACGACCCTTTTTATGCGGTACAATCCGCATCGCTTTACCTAACAATTGGGTTATAACCAGGGTGTTCCTTTCGAGGCGTTCCTTTCGAGGCGTTCCAATTTCCCAGAAGCCATGTACACCGTGTATACCACCATGCCCCCAGACTTAGGGCGTTTGGGTCCACTGCCTTTGAAATTTACCGTATGCATGGGGATCTTCTCCGACCTTCTCCTCTTATGGGAGGTCGAAGTTGAGGGGGGCGTTGCAGCAGGCACCCATGCAGATGATACCTTCCGTGGTATGATGGAGGGATGGTCCTCTTCTTTCCGAGCCTTCGTCTTCTTTATCCGATGAGAGTAATCTTTGTCAATTACAGAGTCTTGGACTTTCCGCCAAACTCTGTGGATCTTGGAGGACAATCGCTGAGGAGGTTGTTCCGGCTTCACCTGTGTCATGCTTTCAGCAGGCCGAGGAGATTTCTTCAATATGGCGGTTGGAGAGTTTTTGCGCACTCTCTTGAGCAGCTAGAAGTTGTTCCCAGTTGGAACAGCAGCGTCAATTTCCACCATTGGAGCGGTGGGGTAAGTCCAGAGGGGGAACTGCCCCCAGCTTTTCTCACTCGGCGCCAGTGGCGACGTCAAACATGTCTTGTGGATGGGATCACCTCAGTTGTAGAAGCGATCTCGTTATGCCCCTTGGTTTGATAAGAGGCTGCTGTTGGTGCCAGCCTGTCGAAGACTGACGTCCGTTGAGAGGGAACGTATAACCTGTCGAAGACTGACTTTCGAGTAGGGGAAGCACTTGTAACGACCTCACCCATAGCAGGAGTTGGAACGGCCAGTCTTGCGAAAACCGATCCTTTAGCAGGAGAAGCCCCTTTGACGGCTTCGTCTGTCGGAAAAGGAATAGCTATCCGCTTTAGGATAACCCCTTCAGGTATGGCGAGCCTCTTTGAGGGCCCACTTGAGCTTAGGCTCAGCCTGTTAAATACTGAGGCGTTGGAATTGGACGACCCGTTGAGAGGGGCCGCGGTGGTTGCAAGTCGATCGAAGACCGACTTCTTCGGAGCCTCATGTGATGTCACTGAAGCATTAAAGCTCAATGGCGGGAGCATGGTCTTGAAGAACAATACAGTGGTGTCCTGAGTCACCTATTCTACCGGCATTGCAAAGATGGAGGCCGCTTGGGGCCCATAAGTCATTCCTCCGGCGGAGACAGAGTGGGAGTTGCTGTTGCAGTTAGTGCAGCCGGAGGCCATCGATGTTATCTTCTTTTCTGCATGAAGAAAGACACCAAATCTTAGTACCTCGAATCTAGGGGCAACCATATTAAACCGCGATTCGTTCGCGAACACGACACACGAAGTATGGAGTGGAAGGAGGAAAAATCCCACCGGGCGTGCCAGAATCTGTTTACCGCCGAAAAGCCGGGAAGACAGACGTCTTGCCTGCATTTGGAGGCAGATGTTGTTTGTGTTTATCCGTCCACCTCTCCGAAGATGCCAAGATGATTTATGGCACCGTGTATCGGAGGTTTGGACGGATGCAGCCGTTGTAGCAGACTTCGTCAGATTCCCCCTCTTTTGCGAGGGGTTTTTTATTGTGGGGACGCTCTTCCCTGCAGGCGCAAGCCCCTGCAGTTAATTACGTTACCGCGTAGCAGTAACCACTTTCTCCTGCTCCAAAAGGTCACTTTGTGTCATGTGTGTTTGTTTTATTTTTTGTTGCCCGTGGATTGTATACGGAGACTAATTTATGTTGTCGCCCGTAGGGCGTGGATTAGTCCAAATCCGTATTTTCTTAGATTTGGGTTTGATTTGATTTAAGGATCGTTAATCTCATTTAGGATTAAGATCAACTTAAATGTTTGTTAAAAATACGTTAGTCTGATTTTTAGACTAAAATCTACTCAACATGAATTTGGGGTCATTCAGACCTAACAAAAAAGCATTTGGGCTCTATTGCTTTAGTTTAAGGACATTTCGGTCCGTAGCTAGTTTAAGGACATTGTGGTCCATAGGAATGTGCTTATGGGTTTGGGAGTGCACCAAAGAACTGTTGCTTGTCGGGACCCTCCATCTCTCTAAAGACGTTGAAGAATTACAACGACATGTATCAGAGGTGTGGAGAGATGTACCATTGAACCGAACTCCAGATTGAAGGGAGAGATCATGATGGAACGAACATCATTTTAGATTCCATGTGTCAGGAGATCATTGGTCATCTTTGGAACTAAGATCGATTTGGGGGGGCCTGAGTATAGGAGGGCTTGGTTGATTGATGGTCAAAAGGTTTTTTTTGGCCTCAAGAGAGTTGGATAATTTGGGCTAAGGTTGGCCCCTCATAGTATTAAACACTGATTTTGTTTGGCGCTCACGTGATTCTCTTAAGCAGTGTTAAACACTGAAATTTAGAGCGCTCACGTGTGACACATGAGGCGCCTGAGAATTGGGCACTGATTCTTTGGGTTTTTCCCCTTTTTCTTTTATAAGTGATAAGCACTATTGGGGGACATGTGGGATCACGTGAGGCACCCCAAAATAGGAACTGTCTTTAATTTATTCCCCATTTTCCTAAGAACTATTAGGGGGTCATATGGGATCACGTGAGGCGCCCCAAAATGGGAACTGTTGTTCCCCTCCGAACACAGAGACACGACTGCGTAGGCTCATCTTGCCTGAGATTCGGGGCAGATGCTATTTGGTTTTATCCGTCCACCTTTCCGAAAATGCCAAGTTGATTTATGGCACCGTGTATCGGAGGTTTAGACGGATGCGGCCGATTTAGCAGACTTCGTCAGATTCCCCCTCGCTTGAGGGGGTTTTGATTGTGGGGACGCTCTTCCCTGCAAGCGCAAGCCCCTGCAGTTAATTACGCTACCGCATCGCAGTAACAACTTTCTCCTTCTCCAGAATTTCACTTCGTGTCGTGGGTGTTTGTTTTGTTTGTGGATGCCCGTGGATTGTATACGGAGACTAAGTTATGCCGTCGCCCGTAGGACGTGGATTAGTCCAAATCCGTATTTTCTTAGATTTGGATTTGGGCTTTTGGTTTAAGGATACGTCAGCCCTATTTGAGGCTAAGATCAACTTAAACGTTTGTTAAGGATACATTAGCCTAATCTCCAGACTAAGATCAACTTAACGGGATCGTTTGGATCCGACAAGAGAGCAATTGGCTCTATTATTTAGTTTAATGACATTGCAGTCGATTTCCAGTTTAGGGACATGGTGGTCCATCATTCCCATTTGGGGACGAACATTAGTTTAAGGACATTTCGGTCCAATGTTCCCATTTTGGGATGAATATTAGTTTAAGGACGTTTCGGTCCACGAGTTTAAGGACCCCGCAGTCCGTATCAATATGTGGTTGTCGGGACTCGTTACCTCTCTGAAGACGTTGAAGGATTACAACGACAAATATCAGAAGTGTTCGGAGATGTACCCTTGAATCGGGTGTAAATTGATTAAGAGAGCAATCATACTCAGTCAATTTAATTTGAGCACTTACGGCCAGTATTGGGCTAAGTCCAGTTGAAAATGTGCAACATTTTATTTGCATTTGGCCTATTAGGCCTTTATTAGGGCTCTGCCCCTGCACTGCATTTTATTCTGGCCTGTTAGGCTTTTTAAATTGGGCTCTGTCCCCTTTTTTATAATGCAGAGCATTTGTTTTGGTCCATTGGGCCTCTTAATTGGGCTCTGCCCTTTAATAATACGCTGTATTAATTAGTCTGACAAAGCGCCACGTGGCTTGTCAGGCGCTTTGCGCCAATTGAGAAGCGTAAGGCGCAAGTCCATGTGGAGGTGACACGTGTCACGCTCTGGTGAGCGCAAGTCTGCTAGCGCAGTGCGCTACGACAGTGCGCTGCGCTGTTGCGCTGCTGACACGTGGCGTGCTCTGATGGCTTGTGCCAATTCATGAGAGCAGTGCTCTGTTTTAGAAGAGCATAGCGCAGTCTGTTCTGGGGCTGACACGTGGCGCTCTTTGATGGCTTGCGCCAACCCGAAAGCGCAACATTGCAATTTTTTCAAGTGCAGGGCACTGTTTAATATCTTGATCCGATTTTGGATCAAAGAAGAGAATCTTTTAAGATTCCAGAACCAATGGTTCATCAAAAGGCAATGCCTTTATGTAGATCAAATGATCTAGTAAAGAAGTAAATTACTTCTTTTCATTAATATTATCATTTTTTATTGAAGATCTTTGATCTTGTTCTTAGACCATTAATCTTTTCAGAAGAAAATTCTTCTTTTTCTAAAGGTTTTACCTTTTTCTTTCTTTTTTTCTGAATTCTTCTCAAAGTTCTTAGAAGAGCTCTATGAATTCTCTGTGTGCTAATGTCTTTTAGACTTGGAGTGTAGGGGGCTTTTTATAGTGCCATTTGATTTGTTAAATCAGTTGAAGGGATCTTTCTCTGAATGATTTAAAGATTTTTCCCTACCGTTGGATTTTTGATCCAAGAGCTTCTATTTTACAGGAGAGAATCTCATTGTTTTAATAAGATCAGAAAGATCTTTCAGAAATTTTCTGTTTGGCGCAAGCGCATCTGCGCTTGACACGTGTCGAGCAGCGCAGAGCGCAGCGCAACTGCTCTGCCACGTGTCGCGCAGCGCAGAGCGCTTCCTTTATTTTCATTTTAAATAGATCCTTGCTCTGATTGGGTACGCTGCCTTGGGCGCTGCGCTGGCGTGTCTGCTTTTGACACGTGGCGCGTTGCGCGCAGCGCAAGCAATCTGAAGCGTTGCTTCAATTTTTGAATTTTTGAAATTCAAATAGAGCTTTACTCTGATTGGGGAAATAATATGTTCCCCTCCGAACACAGAGACACGACCGCATAGGCTCGTCTTGCCTGAGATTCGGGGCAGATGCTATTTGGTTTTATCCGTCCACCTCTCCGAAGATGCCAAGTTGATTTATGGCACCGTGTATAGGAGGTTTAGACGGATGCGGCCGATTTAGCAGACTTCGTCAGATTCCCCCTCGCTTGAGGGGTTTTTGATTGTGGGGACGCTCTTCCCTGCAGGCGCAAGCCCCTGCAGTTAATTACGCTACCGCATAGCGGTAACAACTTTCTCCTTCTCCAGAATTTCACTTCGTGTCGTGGGTGTTTGTTTTGTTTGTGGATGCCCGTGGATTGTATACGGAGACTAAGTTATGTCGTCGCCCGTAAGACGTGGATTAGTCCAAATCCGTATTTTCTTAGATTTGGATTTGGGGTTTTGGTTTAAAGATACGTCATCCCTATTTGAGGCTAAGATCAACTTAAACGTTTGTTAAGGATGCGTTAGCCTAATCTCCAGACTAAGATCAACTTAACAGGATCGTTTGGATCCGACAAGAGAGCAATTGGCTCTATTGTTTAGTTTAATGACATTGCGGTCGATTTCCAGTTTAGAGACATGGTGGTCCATCATTCCCATTTGAGGACGAACATTAGTTTAAGGACATTTCGGTCCAACGTTCCCATTTTGGGACGAATATTAGTTTAAGGACGTTTCGGTCCACGAGTTTAAGGACCCCGCAGTCCGTATCAATATGTGGTTGTCGGGACCCGTCACCTCTCTGAAGACGTTGAACGATTACAACGATAAATATCAGAGGAGTTCGGAGATGTACCCTTGAACCGGGTGTAAATTGATTAAGAGAGTAATCATACTCAGTCAATTTAATTTGAGCACTTACGGCCAATATTAGGCTAAGTCCAGTTGAAAATGTGCAACATTTTATTTGCATTTGGCCTATTAGGCCTTTATTAGGGCTCTGCCCCTGCACTGCATTTTATTCTGGCCTGTTAGGCTTTTTAAATTGGGCTATGTCCCCTTTTTTTTAATGCAGAGCATTTGTTTTGGTCCATTGGGCCTCTTAATTGGGCTCTGCCCTTTAATAATGCGCTGCATTAATTAGTCTGACAAAGCGCCACGTGGCTTGTCAGGCGCTTTGCGCCAATTGAGGAGCGTAAGACGCAAGTCCATGTGGAGGTGACACGTGTCACGCTCTGGTGAGCGCAAGTCTGCTAGCGTAGTACGCTGCGACAGTGCGCTGCGCTGTTGCGCTGCTGACACGTGGTGTGCTTTGATGGCTTGCACCAATTCATGAGAGCAGTGCTCTGTTTTAGAAGCGCATAGCGCAGTCTGTTCTGGGGCTGACACGTGGCGCTCTCTGGTGGCTTGCGCCAACCCGAGAGCACAACAGTGCAATTTTTTCAAGTGCAGGGCACTGTTTAATATCTTGATCCGATTTTGGATCAAAGAAGAGAATTTTTTAAGATTACAGAACCAATGGTTCATCAAAAGGCAATGCCTTTATTTAGATCAAATGATCTAGTAAAGAAGTAAATTACTTCTTTTCATTAATATTATCATTTTTTATTGAAGATCTTTGATCTTGTTCTTAAATTATTGATCTTTTCAGAAGAAAATTCTTCTTTTTCTAAAGCTTTTACCTTTTTCTTTCTTTCTTTCTGAATTCTTCTCATAGTTCTCAGAAGAGCTCTGTGAATTCTCTGTGTGCTAATGTCTTTTAGACTTGGAGTCTAGGGGGCTTTTTATAGTGCCATTTGATTTGTTAAATCAGTTGAAGGGATCTTTCTCTGAATGATTTAGGGATTTTTCCGTACCGTTGGATCTTTGATCCAAGGGCTCCTGTTTTACAGGAGAGAATCTTATTGTTTTAATAAGATCAGAAAGATCTTTCAGAATTTTTCTGTTTGGCGCAAGCACATCTGCGCTTGACACGTGTCGAGCAGCGCAGAGCGCAGCGCAACTGCGCTGCCACGTGTCGGCAGCGCAGAGCACAGCGCAACTGCGCTGCCACGTGTCGCGCAGCGCAGAGCGCAACTCAGCTGAAGCGTTACTTCCTTTATTTTCATTTTAAATAGAGCCTTGCTCTGATTGGTTGCGCTGCCTTGGGCGCTGCGCTGGCGTGTCTTCTTTTGACACATGGCGCATTGCGCGCAGCGCAAGAAATCTGAAGCGTTACTTCAATTTTTGAATTTTTGAAATTCAAACAGAGTTTTGCTCTGATTGGGGAAACAAATGCCCCCTCCCCACCGTTGCGCTCACGTGGCGCACACGTGAGTGCAGCGGTGGCAAGATCCTGACCGTTGGATCAACTGAGGAGTTGAAGAGGTGCAAGCGCCTATAAATTGGACCCTTGGCCCTTCACAGATGATCATCATCTTCAAGAATCTTTTTCTCAGAACTTCAGAGCCTTGCTCTTGCTTTCAAGAACTCCAAAAGTTAAACTCTTAAAACTTTTTAGGTAAAATTTTTAATTAAATTAAATTAAATTAAAATTAATTTTAATGGACAGAGCCTTGCTCTCATAGATCTTTGATCTAAAGAAAACCCCCTTGGGGCTTCACCAACAGAGCCTTGCTCTCATGAATCTGTTTCAGGGTTTCTTAACCCATGAACAGAGCATTGCTCTTTGGCAAAACACAGATCTTTTGATCTAAAAATGAAGAACTCTTAAGAGTTTTCATGGATCTTTAAGATCCCAAAATTTTTAATTTTTTAATTTTTTAAGAATTAATTTTCCTTTTGATGGATATTTCCATTATTTTCACAGAGCTAGGCTCTTTAAGGAATTTTATTCCCTTGAGACCAGAGTTTGACAAGTGTCACTCTGTGACAGAGCTTTGCTCTGAAAGAGAAGATTTTCTCTTTGTCTCTAGGGATTTCTCATTTAATGAGAGTATTCTTTTGAGGATTTATTCATTAATTGACGGTCCCATCCAATGATGGGGCTGTCTTATTAACTGATGAATTGTCATCTAGATTTTGTGGGTCTCTCTTTGGTCCTTTATCTACTGTACTGCAGTATGGTATAAATTTTAAAATGCCAAGCGTTGGAATTACGACACCGACGGCTGATTTTTTGTCCCTCCGCAGGAAACATGTCTGCTGATCTGTCATTCTCGTTTGTTCGCTCGGGGGAAGGATTTCCCGAGGCGCCGGTAGACCGAGAGGTATTTGCTCTGATTAAGGATTGTGACCCCGAGCATAAGAACCTTCACCTATGGGGTAGGTTGTATAGCGACATCATCAAGGGTCGCCGAAGCTTCGGTTCCGCGACGCCATCTGAGCCCCTCTCGTCGATCCCTTATGCGGATGAACCTCCGGTGAAGTATGCCGTGGAGGTCAAAAACTGGAATTCGGAGGACCTTCTCCAGCCTTCGATCGCTGCCATTCCCGTGCAGCCGCCGCCGGTCGTGGACGTCTTGGGGCAGCGCATATGTCAGGGTGAAGCACGCCCTTAGGGACAGGCTTACAATATTGGATTGACCCCGCGACAACCGGCCGGATATCTGCAATGGGCCAGATATATCCTATCAGCGAAGAGGACGCATCTGATGAAGATCGGTCTGTACTCCGCAATCTACGTCTCGCTGTTTGAGTACCCCGCTCCTCCAACGTGGTGGGTCAAGGCTTTCATCGAACAATGGAACATCCCCATCTATACCTTCCTTATGACGGACAAGGAAGTCTCCATCTCCTTGGAAGAGTTCGTCGAGATCTTGGGCTTGTCGGTGAGGGGGGAGCATTACGAGGAGCTGCTTCCTCCTGACGAGTACGTCTTCACCACCAAGCCGCTGGTATTTGATTTGACGCCGGAGAATGCTATTCAGTACCAGTTTCCAGGCTTGGTGAAGGTACTGAACATATACGAAGGTCTCTATCTGGAATCAGGAGTCCGGGAAGTCAGTTTCGCAGATTTTATCGTCCGCTTCCTTCGACCGGAGATTCTATCGGAGCGGAGTGAAAAGTTCGCTAAGCTCGATGACCCTTTCGGCTTCGGCTTAGATCGTCGACCAATATCGGAAGACGATCAAAAGGATTTCTATCTGCCCGACGCCGCCATCATGCCCTTATCAGAAATCGCCGCCCCAGGCATTGATGAGGAGACCTTCTTTTTAGGGTTCCTAGGATTGTGTCTGTGCAGCTTCACGCTCCCCATGCACCCGCGCTACATGCGGCCGTCCGTTTTCTACCCAGCGCATCGGATGGTGGCTGGCCTGCAGTTGTCAATAGGAATCGCTGGGTTGGCTCACCTATATAATGGATTTAGCGTGGCGGCGGACGCTAATGAACCTGGGGTGCAGCCTGCCAATTTCCCGATGCACTACTTCACCTCGTGGATGGAAATGCATGTGCACGGGGTGTTCGGCATCCACAAGAGCCCTTCGTTTTTTGAGAGGTGCAGACTCCCAAGAGTCATGCGGCTGATCGGCGCCTCGATCGTGAATGTGCCTCCGCGGGAGGCTAGGGGGTTTCTCCTTCGTCCACACCTGGTCGTAGCGAGGATTTTTTTTATGGATAAAGTCGTGACCATCGGCTCAGAAACCTCCAAGGCGGTGGTGGCGCTTCGTGACGACTTCAAGGACGGGGCCTCCGTACTGAAAGCCCGGGAGATTCTTCACCTCTACTCCATCCGGCCGGGCTTCCTGGTATTCAGGCAGAACGACATGGCGCTTTTCATGAGGTACAACCCCCATCGGTTCGCTCAACAATCAAGCTACAACCAGGGGATCCCGCTGGAGGCGTTTTTGGAAGAGCCCACGGCCAGCATAGAGGGGATACGGAGCGCGATGCACCATTTTATGCGGCTGAATACGGGCTCCCACTTTTTTATCAGCGAGCTGAGCTGCGTCTCCTGGGTCCTTAACGTGTTTGTGGCTTGGTATGGGCACGCCATGGGTCCAGTCATTCGTGAAGAGAAGCGCATCTTGGTCGACCGCAAGGGTGCTCCTCCCGACAGCGACCGCAAGGCTCCCCTGAAGCCAAGGACCCCGGTCATTCCTCCGTTGAAAGATGCTGGAGCCGGACCACCGCGCATGCTGAGCCCTCCGCACGGATTGCCACCTCGTGATAGCGGGGACGCGCCCCCAGCGCGACGTGCTCCAGTGAATGTAGTTTTGCCCGAGTCCGGAGTGGGCGCGGACATTGGGACCCACTGCCCTAAGGTGCCTGCAAAGCGCAAGATGATCTTGGCGGCGACTGGGGCCCGCACGCAAAAGAGGAAGAAGAAGTCCGTTCTTTCTTTGGATGCCATCCTCGGCTTAGAGCCTCAGGCCCCTCTTACTGAAGGCTTACTCAAATACGGGAGCAACGAGGGCTTCTTGGTAAAGTCAGAAGACACCGACTTGGCGGCCGCCATCGAGGCTTCTGAGCGAACGGCAAGGCTCGAAGCATGGTTGGCTAAACTTGCTCAGTCAGGTAATCATTGGTCGCACTCTTCATCATTTCATTGCACCTTTATTATTGTCTTTAACTAATGCCTTTCCCCTTTTTTTAACAGGCGTCACCACTGAAGGAGCTATCGCTGCTTCCCTCCAAACTTTCCAGGAGGAGGAAAGAAAACGCGCTCTGTCGGGCGTTGGTATGTATCGGCTCGCTGAGTCTTTATTCTCTCTTTTTTTTATAGCCAATCTAATCTTTTCTCTGTCTTTTTGCAGGGGCCCTGCAAGTCAATGCGGGGACTCTTCCCGGGCCAGCTACTGAAGTCCCGGCCTCTTCGGGGCAGCCGCGAGAGACCCGACTTGAAAAGCCGATGAGGGACGCCTTGAAGGCTCTGGAGGCAAATCTAAACGCGGACGATGACGCCTCGATGAGGGAAGCTTTGAAGAGGTCCGTCGCAACGGCCCGAGAGGAGAGGAAGCGCTTGAGGCGCGAGGCAAAGGAGCGCAGAGCTGCTTTGGCCGTGGGAGCGGGCCCAAGCACTGTTATTCCCGTTGCTTCTCCTTCCGAGGAGCCTCCGGTCGCTTTGTCTACCGCTCATAGACAGGCGGCGCGTGCGGTTCGGGAGGCCAACGATCGATCCACCTCAGGTAGTGTGTCTTTTGAGACTTTATTGTAAGAGTTGTAAAACTATCTTTTCTGATACATCTTGTCTTGCAGGGCAAAGTCCAACTGAGGGAGCGACGGAAACTGTCGAGCCTGAGGGGACAGTGGGGGAGGCACTGGCTGAACCCGAGCCGACGGTGGGTGACATCGCCGAGGTTGCTGAACCCGAGGTAGGGCCTGAGGAAACTATGCCGGAGAAGGCAGCCGATGCCGAGCTCGAGGTAGCGGCAGATGAGACAGCTGTTACGGCCGAGTCTGCAGCAGCAGCGGATGGAGCACCTGAGATCGGCGACCCCATGGCGACAGCGGACGAGACAGCAGCGACCGCTGAGCCCGAGGGAGTAGTGGGTGAGACGGGCATGATTCCCGAGGACAAGCCAGCCGCTCTTTCTCAAGAGTCCGCCAATTCCCCAATCATTGCTCTCCCCGTCTACGGTCCTCCGCCGTCTCCTGGTCTCCCGTCTTCTGGTCTCGCGAGCACGACGACGGCTCCTGTAGAGTCGGGCGATGAGGCGTCGGGAGGTGGTCTCATGTCAATGGAGGGAGACGCCGCCTTTTCGGCCGGCTCATCATCAAGTAAATTTTGGGTTACCGTCTTGTTTTTTATTCTGCAACCTTTCCTGACAGGGCTTATCTTGTTTCTAACGCAGGTGCGGCCAGTGCTGATGCTCTACTGCTCGAGGGAGCGCCGTCAACTACTGTCTTGACGATGGCCACCTCTATACCTTCTCTCGCGCCATCGCAAATGTTGGAAGGTATGAATTTATAGCCTATTAGTTTTATCTTTCGGCCGCATAATTTGTGTACTAATATCGTACTATTGCGTCTTTGCAGGAGTGCTTTTTGACCACCTCTATCAGGTGCTGCGCCCACACTTCTCCTTCCCGTTGGAGCTCGCTTCCTCCAGTGGCGCTGGTGAGTATAGTTTCCAATTGATGCCTTCCTTTTTTCAGTAATGGAATTATTTCTGACTCTTCCTCGCCCTGATTGCAGTGCTACAAATCGAAGGAGGAGATGAAAGATCGGTCGCGCCACCGGCCCTCCCGGCTTTGCCGCCTGCTGCAGCTGGTATAGTAAACTATCCCATCGATGACTTTCTTATATTTCTTGAACCGTCATCTGATCGTATTTTATTTTTTCAACTGTCGTTCCGACTCCGGCGCCCCTCGAGTCTCGCATCATAATGCCGGCAGGCCCCTTCCTGAGACGTCCATCTTCAAAGAACGCTACGATGAGTTTGGGGATGCTGAGCGGATACATTGAAGAGCTTGACGCGAGCGCTCCCCCATCTGCCGCAGATTTCACTGCAGAGGTTAATCCGATGCTGGCGACGCTTGTAAATTTTCATAATGAAGGCGTCGTCGAGTTTTGGGTTAATCACTGCAGGGAAATCGAGGCCCGCCTGCATCAGCTAGAGTCGATGCGCCCCCGAGATCTTGGCCGCGAGCGCTCAACGGGCGGCATGGATCGAGCAGAGCGCCCCTTACTTCCGCCATCTCGAACAAGAAGTTGCCTCAAGGCGTAAGGAGCGCGGCGAGACTTCGAGCAAATCTGCCCAACTGGACGCCCAGGTGGAGGCAAACGCTACACAGCTGAAGGTTATCTTTGAAGGCCTTCTGCGATGCCTCTCTGAAGGGTTAACACTGATGCAGCAACTTGACGTCGTCGAGCGGGATGCACCTAATCAGGAGGCATCCCAGCAGGCAGCTGAGGAGCAACTTTCATCCTACCTGCAGCAGCGGGCCCAGGTGGAAGCAGAAGTGGCCGCGGTAGCCGCTCAGGAGGAGGCGCTGAAGGAAGTGCGGGAGCAGCTCGTGGATTTGTTAAAGCCACTTCCTTCTCAGTAGCTACTTTTTGTATCATTATACACTTGTAATCTTTGAATAAAATGTACACATTCTTTATTCTTTTATATGATTCGCCTTGTACTTAATTGAATTCATGAATAAAGATACATACTTTTTTTGCAATGCCTTGTGTCATCTCTGCTCTTTCTTCCTTCTTTTATTATCAGTATGCTGTCTTAGTAAACATGGTTGACAGGTGATAGAGCGAGCATCTTGTCTTGGTTTCTTCAAGAGGTAGCGATGGCTTAGGCCGCAGGTTCAGATCTGCTGCCTAAGACTTTTCAACTTTATGAGCCGTGAGGGTCTCATAGAGACTTTTCTCCCTACGGATCGAGAGGATCTCGTAGGTGTATTTTCTCCTTAGGAATCGTGAGAATTCCTAAGTGCGTTTTCTCTTATAAGTCGTAAGGATCTTATAAGAGAATTTTCCCTCTTACGAGTCGAGAGAACTCGTAAGCGGTTGTTTCCCTCCTTGTCGAGATTCGACTTTGGAGAGTGGGACCCATGGATAGTATGCAAGAGACCGTTTTAGACCAACTTACAGGGTCCCAGTGCTTAGGAAACAAGTTTTTTAATCCCTGCTGCCTAAGGCTTTATCTTGCAAGTCGAGATGAATCGGGAAGTCCTCGCGTAGACACTAATTTCCTCACGAGTCGAGACGAATCGAGCAGCTCTTGTTAAGGACACTAATTTCCCTGAGTCAAAGTATTTTACCGAGGACACTGGTTTCCTCGAGGTTGAAACGAATCGGAGTGTTCCTGCAAAGACACTGGTTTCTCTGCGAACCGACGCGAATCAAGAAGCTCTCATCAAGGACGCTAGTTTCCCTGAATTGAGGTATTTGCCAAGGACACTGATTTCCCTAGGGTTGAAACGAATCAGGGTATTCCTGCAAAGACGCTAGTTTCTCTGCGAGCCGACGCGAATCAAGAAGCTCTCATCAAAGACGCTAGTTTCCCTGAGGTTGAGGAGGTTGCCAAGGACATTGATTTCCCTGGGGTTGAAACGAATCGAAGTATTCCTGCAAAGACACTGATTTCTCTGCGGGTCGACGCGAATCAAGATGTTCTCGTCAAGGACACTGGTTTTCCTGAGTCGAAGTATTTTGCCGAGGACACTGGTTTCCTCGAGGTTGAAACGAATCGGAGTGTTCTTGCAAAGACACTGGTTTCTCTGCGGGCCGACGCGAATCAAGAAGCTCTCATCAAGGACGCTAGTTTCCCTGAATTGAGGTATTTGCCAAGGACACTGATTTTCCGGGGGTTGAAACGAATCGAGGTGTTCCTGCAAAAACGCTGGTTTTTCTGCGGGTCGACGTGAATCGAGGTGCTCTCGTCAATGACACTGGTTTCCCTCAGTCGAGGAGGTTGCCAAGGACACTGATTTTCCTGGGGTTGAAACGAATCGGGGTATTCCTGCAAAGACACTGGTTTCTCTGCGGGCCGACGCGAATCAAGAAGCTCTCATCAAGGACACTGGTTTCCCTGAGGTTGAGGAGGTTGCCAAGGACACTGATTTTCCTGGGGTTGAAACGAATCGGGGTATTCCTGCAAAGACGCTAGTTTCTCTGCAGCCCGACGCGAATCGAGGTGTTCTCGTCAAGGACACTGGTTTCCTGAGTCGAGAAGGTTGCCAAAGGACACTGATTTCCCTAGGGTTGAAACGAATCGGGGTATTCCTGCAAAGACGCTAGTTTCTCTACGGGCCGACGCGAATCGAGGTGTTCTCGTCAAGGACACTGGTTTCCCTGAGTCGAAGAGGTTGCCAAGGACACTGATTTCCCTGGGGTTAAAACGAATCGGGGTATTCCTGCAAAGACGCTAGTTTCTCTGTGGGCCGACGCGGATCGAGGTGTTCTCGTCAAGGACACTGGTTTCCCTGAGTCGAGGAGGTTGCCAAGGGTACCGATTTCCCTGGGGTTGAAACGAATCGGAGTATTCCTGCAAAGACACTGGTTTCTCTGCGGGCCGACGCGAATCAAGAAGCTCTCATCAAGGACGCTAGTTTCCCTGAATTGAGGTATTTGCCAAGGATACTGATTTCTCTGGAGTTGAGATGATCTCTGGTGGTCTTTCAGGTTTTATATGAGTTGCCGTCAAGACCCTGAAGCTAGGAATTTGGCCTTTGCTTCGCTTACTGTGGTGTGTCCGAATCCTGTTGGAGGAGGGACGCTGTAGTGACATTTTGTCTGTTGTGTAGAGATGAACGATGAAGTGGTGATCACTCCATGCTGGGGTGAGATGATCTCCGATTGCCTTCAGGCTTTATATGAGTTGCCGTCAGGACTTGGCTCCGTTTCCTGATGGAGCATGGGGAGGAAAGGTATGATTCCTTCTTTGTTTGCGCCCCTGGATTATATACAGGGATTGCTGTGATATCGCCTGTAGGGAAAAAGTTTCATTCATTTTTTTTACATCATTTTATTTCCGCGATGCTCTATCATTTCAGCTTTTATATCGCGGAGGTCGTGATTGCCCAATCATTTCGGCTATTTTTTGCGGTGCCCAATCATTTTGGCTATTTATTTTATTTTTACTCGCTACTTTTTATTGCGAGTTGCCCAATCATTTCGGCTATTTATTTTATTTTTACTCGCTACTTTTTATTGCGAGTTGCCCAATCATTTCGGCTATTTTGTATGCATACATTTTTTTTGCTTGCTGATTTTGTTGCAAGTTGCCCCATCATTTCGGCTATTTTGTATGCATACATTTTTTTTTACTTACTGATTTTGTTGCAAGTTGTCTCATCATTTCGGCTATTTCGTATGCATGTGTGCTCGCTGTCTTTTCGCTGCAAGCTTGGGATTAGGCACCGATTTCGGCATCAGCATCGCTACAACTGGGATATTGCCAGGAGCGAATCATCATTTGCCCTCGTCAATGTCGAACAAAGGTGGCTTAGTAAACAGGGTTAGGATCCTGTCGACTAAGGCTTTTGGCTTTATGAGCCGTAAGGGTCTCACAAAGGTATTTCTCCTTACAAGTCGTGAGGATCTCGTAGGTGTGTTTTCTCCTTAAGGATCGTGAGGATTCCTAAGTGTATGTTCCCCTGTAAGTCGTAAGGATCCTACAAAAGGCTTTTCTCCTTATAAGTTGAGAGGCCTTACAAGGGTTGTTCATCGTATGGACATATCCCCAGTCACGGATGAGACTTGGTTAGGGAAATGTTTATTCGCGCCCGTGGATTGCATACAAGGGTCAGTATTGAGCCACTTGTAGGGCAATATCGAAGGTTGTGGGGGGTTTGCTTAAGCACAGGTTTAAGTCTCTGTAACTTAAGACTTTCAAATCTTATGAACCGTGAGGGTCCCATAAGAGAGTTCTCCTTACGAGTCGTGAGGATCTCGCAAGTGTATTTTCTCCTTAGGAATCGTGGGGATCCCTAAGTGTGTTGCTCCCTTGTGAGTCGTAAGGATCTCACGCGGGTGGTTTCTCCTTACAAGGTCGAGAGGACCCTGCAAGTGTCCTTTAACGAGGTTGCGCCCTTTCGGGTTTTCACAAACACTCACCGGTAGCCCTGCTGTTTTTACTCATGGAGCCCTTTCGGGTTTTCATCCGTGCCTATTTTGCTTATGGACATACCATCTCTTTTTTTTATTCTTTTTTTTTAACGAGATCGCGTCCTTTCGGGTTTTCACGAACAGTCGCCGGTAGCCCTGCTGTTTTTACTCACGGAGCCCTTTCGGGTTTTCATCCATGCCCATTTTGCTTATGGACATACCTTTTTATTATTATTATTATTATTATTATTCTTTATTCTTCTTTTTTTTATCTCGTCAGCCTGAGAATGCTGCGGTAGTAGTTCAACGACATTTCGGTCGTCAACCAATTTTAGGACATAGTGGTCCGTCATTAGTTTAAGGACGTTTCGGTCCGGTGAGGAAGGCCAGCTACTACTTATAGAGTTTTGAGCTTAGGAAGATAGCGAGCGAACATAATCGTCGTCATCTATCATTGACCTAGGCTGTGACTCATTAAGCGTAGTATTTCTTTAGGAAGCGACCGTTTATTGGCCTGAAAGGCCTTTCACCGTGCATATCCATGAGTAGATAGGCTCCATCCTGGTAGACCTTGTCTATGATGTACGGGCCTTCATAGTTCGGCTCGAATTTTCCCTGCTTGGCGCGATTGGGGATCATCGGTCTTTTGACCACTAGCACGAGTTCGCCTTGGCGGAATGTCCTCGGCCTGGTCAATCTTTCATATGAGCGCGTCATCTTTACTATATAAGCCTCCAGATTTTGTTGCGCTATGAGCCGGGTTTCATCAAGGGCATCAAGCTCCTCAATACGAAGGTGAGCATTTTCTTCGTCTGTCAGCTCGTAGTGGATTGCCACTCGTAGAGAGGGTAACTCTATCTCCAGGGGGAGTACTGCTTCTGTACCGAATACCAACGCGTACGGCGTTGTGTTCGTGGTCGTTTTGAACGTAGTTCGATACGCCCAGAGAGCTTCTTGCAGTCTCTCATGCCAGTCCTTATTTCGGGACATCATCTTCTTCACGATCTTTGTCAAGGTCTTGTTGAAGGCCTCAGCTAGACCGTTAGCTCGGGGATTATAAACCGAGGAATATCTCCAGTCTATATTATGCTGTTACGCGAAGCGACTGATCTTGTGGCTTCTGTAGGCTGGCCCGTTATCGGAGATGATCCATCGCGGAGTTCCAAACCGATAAATGACGTGCGTCTTGAAGAAATGGAGGATATTCTCCGTCTTTACTTCCCTCAGTGGTATTGCTTCTGCCCATTTGGAGAAGTAATCAGTCGTTGCTAGGATGAAACGATGTCCCCTGGACGATACTGGTTCAATGGGGCCGATTATGTCAGTCCCCCACATTTCAAACGGCCAGTAGCCACTGTTGGATGTAGAGGATTTGGGTGTTGATGGATAAAGTCCCCATGAATCTGGCATGAGTGGCATTTCTTCGCATATTCGAGGCAGTCCTGAATCATCGTGGGCCAGTAGTAGCCTATCCGTTTAATTTTCAACTTCATCTTCGGGCCTGCTTGGTGAGAACTGCAGAGTCCGTCATGAACTTCCTGAACGACTCTTTTCGCTTCGTCAGGTCCCAGACATCTCAACCACAAAGAATCAAACGACCTCTTGTACGGAGTATCATTGACGAAGGCGAAAGACAGAGCTCGTTTCATGAGCTGATGTCTTGAGGACGCATCTTCAGGCGTTCGACGGGACTTGAAGTAGTCTATAAAGACTTCTCTCCAATCCTCAGCCTTTTCCGGGTCTTTTATCTGCATAGCCATTTGCTCAGTCACTCCCTTCTCTTCGGATGATTCCGGAGATATTCCTGCTGGGGCAAGCACCCGACGGCTTTGCACCACGATTCTTACGTCATCGAGGTTTTTGTCAGCCGGTTCCTTAGCGAGCTTGGCTAACGCGTCCGCTTTGCTATTTTCCGCACGCGGTATGTTTTCCAAAGTGTATGAAGGAATTTGGGTCAACAGTTGTTGCACCTTTTCGCCGTACTTCACCAACTCTGGTTTGCACGTTTGGTAGTCGCCATTTACTTGACTGATGATCAGTTGAGAATCTCCGTATATAAGAAGGTTTTCAATTCCGATGGCGATGGCGATCTCGAGCCCTACTATCAAAGCTTCGTATTGGGCTTCATTATTCGTCCTCGGCTCTGTTAAGGAGAAAGCAAAGCGCATTATCCCTCCTTGTGGAGTTACGAAGATGAGGCCTACCCCGGATTTGATTATAGGGGTACTTTGTTTGCGCTTCTTCATGGAGGACGCTCCATCGAAATAAAGCTCCCACCGGGTACTACTACCGTCGATTGCATCAAACGCATGTTTGTCTGGTAGTTCACAATTCAGAGGGGAATCGGCCGGTATCGGATGCTCAGCGAGGAAGTCGGTGATGGCCTGGCCTTTCACTGCTTTAAGAGACTGGTAAGTTATCGAAAACTCCATTAAAAGCAAGGCCCATTTAGCGAGTCTCCCTGTCAATATGGCCTTCGACATTAAATATTTAAGGGGGTCCACCTTCGAAATGAGACGGACTTCATGCGCCAACGCATAATGCCTGAGCTTTGTTATCGCGAAGATCAACGCTAGGTAGTGTTTTTCGATGGGGGAGTAGTTGCTTTCTGCCCCCAGGAGAACTCGACTTAAGTAATAAAGAGCTCTTTCTTTCCCTTAGTCGTTCATTAGTGCCCATAATGCGCCTAAGGAACCTTCGAGGGCTGTTGTATAAAGGATGTGAGGCTTTCCCTTAATCGGAGCAGCCAGCACTGGCGGATTCTGCAGGTACTGCTTGATTTCGTCCAGCGCGCTCTGGCATTTGTGATCCCAAACGAAAGGGGCTCCCTTCTTCATCAGGTGACTGTAAGGGCGCCACTTGCCTGAAAGGTTGGCTATAAATTGCCGAATGTACGCGAGCTTCCCTTAGAGAGACCGCAATTGCTTGAGAGTCCTTGGCGGAGGCATTTCCATGATCGCCTTGATCTTTGACGGATCTATCTCGATACCTCGGTGTCGAACTATGAATCCTAGGAATTTGCCCGAGGAAACTCCGAATACGCACTTGAGAGGGTTCATCTTCAAGTTGTATTGCCGAAGGCGTTGAAACACGGTCTTCAGATGCTCTAAGTGCTCCTCGTATGATTTGCTCTTAACCATGAGGTCATCGATATAGCATTCGACGATTTCATGTATAAGGTCATCGAAGATCTTCGTCATGGCCCTTTGGTAGGTGGCACCGGCGTTCTTTAGACCGAAGGGCATCACCTTGTAGCAAAATATACCCAAAGAGGTCCGGAAAGCGGTATGCTTCCGGTCTTCGGGATGCATCTTTATCTGATTATATCCTGATGAGCCGTCCATGAAGGAGAAAACCTCATGAGTGGACGTGTTATCTATCATCAGCTCGGTGACTGGCACTGGGAAATCATCCTTCGGGCAGGCTTTATTGAGATCCCGAAAGTCTACACATATACGCACCGTCCCATTTTTCTTCATCACCGAGACGATGTTGGCCATCCAATCGGGATACTGAACTTCTTGGATAAACCCAGAATCGATCAGCTTCTTGTCTTCGGCGTTAATGCTCATCTCAAGCTCGAGCCGCATTCTTCTCGGTGCTTGTTTGATTGGTTTAAAGTCTGGGGATATCGCCAATTTATGGACAGCAATTTCTGGATCTAGTCCTGGCATTTCGGAATAGTTCCACACGAAGCAATCTCTATACTGCATAAGCACGTCTTTTAATGAAGCCACCCTTTCTTCAGATAGCAGCTCACTAACGAACATCGGTCGCGGGTCGTTCGCCGTCCCCAACTTAATTTTCCTGAGGT
The DNA here is from genome assembly GCA_030015575.1 of Agapanthus africanus. Lineage (NCBI taxonomy): Eukaryota > Viridiplantae > Streptophyta > Magnoliopsida > Asparagales > Amaryllidaceae > Agapanthus > Agapanthus africanus. The sequence continues at coordinate 222,243,168 of JASDDO010000014.1, forward strand.
TATCCGCAGTGGTGTGTATTCCATCTTCCAGCTCTTTCGGCGCTGGTGGAAATTCCGAGATCACCCCGTCATCGCTGCTTTCGAAACACCAGGGAAGGTCATCCATATTCTCGGGCCCTTCTTTTGATATTGTTATCATATGACAAGTACGAGCTCGCTTCCAAGACCGATGTGGATCTGGTTCTGCTCTCGTGGCTTTGGGTTCATGCTTCTGTGGCGGCGTTACCCTCCAGCTGTCAGACAGAGCGAACTTGCCGAGCTGATACTGATCTTCGACCCAATTCTTGAAAGTGAAGCAATCTTCGAGAGGGTGCCCTATTACCCGATAATAAGAGCAATAGTTCGGGTGTGAGACTTCGCCTGCTTGTTCGGGGTGCTTGGACTCCGGCAGTGTAAGCATTCGATGTTTTATAGAGAGATCAAGTATTTTCTTTATCTTGTTTTGAGGAAAAGAGTATGCTCGACCAATCTTCTTCATAAGGGATAGATCAGGACCGCTCGATTCCCGATTGCGTGGCTTCTTGGTCCCGCTTTGTCGTTGCTGAATGTCTTTTCTGCTCTTTGACTTGTTTCTGCCTCTGCGTCGAGCCTTTTTTGCAATAGGTTGACAGGGAGCGACATTTTCATCTTTCTCAGCCTGTTGAAGGAGGCGTTGCGTCCTGGCTTTCTCGTAGATGGCCATTTCGCGGTTGTGGTCGTCTCAAACTTTTTGACCAGCTTCTCTTATAACCTTGTTCATTTGTTCTTCGAATGACGGACTGGGGATTTTTACGTCGGGGACTTTTTCCGGCTTAGGACTAGCATCTTCCCATTGAACATCTCCTTCTTCATCAAAGTTATGCACGACATAGCAGTCGCGGAGTAGCTCCCGTTTCTTGGACCGAACATATCCAAGCCCGATTGTTTCCATTCTCCCATTGGGCAATTTGTGCTGAGTTCCGGGAACGTTCCAGATCCTATCATAGAACTTAACTTTTCGAGCGGTCTGTTTGAAGGATATCCCTTGGCGCTTCAAGAGTCTCTTTAGTCCGTCCGTGTAGCATCTGGGCAAACGGATAGGCTGGAGCCTGTCGAGCGTAGGATCCGCACCGTGCCAGATTTATTTTTCCACTTTGGTTTCCGGGGAGCAGTAGAATAGGATCGCTTTTTCGCCTTCTCGCCTGGGAGGGACATAGAACGTCTGCAGCTCTTCTACACTGTAGGTATCGAGCGCATCCAATTCTTTATGATGTTTAAGCGGAACCATGGCGACCTGCAGACTTTGCTCTTCATCAGCGAAAGTTTGTATTGAAGGCCGAGCAGAAAATATAGCATGGACTTCATCTTCCGAGTCTCTGCCAAAGATCAACGTAGGAGCGGATGGTCCCGGCTTGTTGTATTGGGGTGGCCCGGAATAGACTATCTCTTCGTCCTCCTCGGTATCGCTCCCGAAGACCGGAATGGTGGCGTTAGCTTTGTTCTCCGGCTTGTGACACCTCTCCGTATCTTCGAAATCCGGTAAGAAGTATTTTGCATCTTCATATTTGCGGACTTCGTTCACGGAGAATGGGCTCAGTTCTCCCGTCACGGTATACTCGAGACCATCCTTAAAATATTTCATACACTGATGCTGTGTAGAAGGGATGATGTTGTACTCGTGTAACCATGGCCGGCCGAGCAGAGCATTATAGCATGTCTTGGCGTCGATTACGTGGAATTTAATGTCCGTGACGAGCATCCCGAAGCGTAGCGTCAGTATCACAGACCCAAGAGTCCGTGATGATTGAGAGTCAAACCCGGAGATGGTGATCTTGTCCCGAGCAAGGTGCTGGACGCTCATGCAAATTTCCTTCAATACCCGTACATTGAGGAGATTGACGGAAGACCCATTGTCAACCAAGATTTTTCCTATCTTTATATCGTGGCATTACCCCGAGATATAGAGGGGCCGATTGTGTTCGCATGTCCCAAGGAGGAGGTCTTCATCACCGAAAGTGACATCGGCAGTGTGCACTTCTTCCAGCTCATCTTTCATCTTTTCTTCGGCGAGAAAAGCTTGGAATTGCTCCAGCTCCTGTAGCGCTTTGATCAATGATTCTCTTGCTTCTTTTGATAGTAAGAGGGTATCGAGAATACTGAGTTGTGAGGGTAACTTTCTCAAGTGTGCCGGAACGTTGTAGTCCACCTTATTTTTCTTTGGCGGATCTTTGGCGGTTAGCTCTTCCACAACTTGGTCATCTAGGGCTATATCCTCAGAGACCTTCTCTTTTCCCTTATCTTTTTTATTTGAGGGTCCAAGATTCTTTTAGGGTAGCGTACGATTACGCAGTCGGATATTTTCGCAGGCCTTTGGCTCATCCTCTTTTCCCCAGGTGGACTCTTTAAAGAGAGGGCTAAGCTCCATTTCCTCGTCAAAGTCGCTCCCGAATGTGAGAACTTGCGCTTTCCCGGCGTTAACCATGAGACAATCGCCGGTAGTTCTTCTAGGCTCCTCGGTCGTACTTTTCCGCTCCCGACGAGTTTTGCGCTTCTCCCGCTTAAAATGTTGCCGGTGAGCGGCGTATCCTTACCACCATTTATTGAGAGCTTTGCACTCTTCGGTGGGGTGCGAAACCTTCCGATGATATAAGCAATAGGAAGGGTGCATTTCTGCTTTGCCGGCACTGTTTTCTTCAGAGGGTGGTAGCTTCATCCTCAGTGATACGGCTTTAGCAAACCTTTTTCTCGCCTTGAATTTTATTTTGTCCGCAACGGTTGTACTTTGATTTGACGGGAGTGTCTCGACCTTTTCGTCAAATCGCCGGTGCTTGGCCTTTTCAAATAGGATCGTCTCGCGTTCCCGATCAGCTTTACTTTTCAACAGAGCTTCATTGAGGAATACATCAATTGTTTCATCTGATGGCCCCGGAAGTTTCTGTTCAGGATCTGCCCCCAGCTTCTTAGTGCAAGGAGTTTTCTTGTCGTCTGTAAACGAGTGGGAGATCATATGACAACTCGCCACATAACCCTCGGATTCATCCGACGAGCTCTCTCCCTCATCTTCCTCTTGAAAAACGTGGTTGAGGAACTCCTGGAGTGTGATGGGAGTCCGCGCCTTTTGATTGTATTCCTCCAGCGCGTCAATTTGTTTCTGTAAGTCCGTGCGCTTGTCGCCAGGCTTCACGGTCTTTTTGGACCTTTTCTTCTTCTTCTTCGAAGATTTTGACGGCTGGGTGTGAGTGCTTGGGCCTTCACCACCGATCTTTGGAGTCGGGCGCAGCTTCAGCATCCCTTCGATGATGTCAGGTTCCAACGGGTTCTTCCATCTGATTGCCGGGCATGTCTTGAGATCATTCAGCATCTTCTTGGTTTTGGCTGATAGCACAACCTCCCACGGAGCTTCTTCAATAAGGGAGTGTTCCCGCCAAAAATTTCTGCGCAAAGGAGTCCAAGGTATCAAATGGCAGCGATACGCTTAAGGAAATGCGAACCAGTATCTTCCGGCCTGTATTTTGATAAACTCCCGAAGGAGAAACTATTAAATTCTGATGGTATTGGAAGCATCTCGAAAAACCCTTCGATTTGATATATTATAGGCCTCATAACTCATCCGGGATCAAAATTTATGAGGCATCACGTGTCCACACGTGATGGACCTTTAAGAACCCGCTGGAGGAGTTAAAAGATATAATAAAAACTCAGAAAAGACCCCAATGGGGCATCACGTGCTCACACGTGATCATGGGTCACGTGTAGACACGTGATGAGCTCTTAAGGCCTCTAAAATAATGAATAGAATTAAATTCTAAAATCTGTTCCCTGATTAAAAATCAGAAGTTATCTCAATGAGGTATCACATGCTCACACGTGACCAATGGTCACGTAATGACACGTGATGGTTAAAACTGAACCGTAAGTAAATGCTGAAAAAGGGACTCAATCGGGGGTCACGTGATTGGCTTCGAAAGCCTTACAGTTTAATAAAATTAAATTCTAAAAGCTTCTAAATCTTTCCAAATGGAAAAGGACTATGGGGACCGTTGGATTAAAGATCCAAGGGTGATTAAAAATCATCAATTTATGGAAAAATCTTAGACAAGGAAAGATTTCCCCTAAATCTCACCGAAAATAACAAACAGAATATCTTTGGATTTAAAATCCAACGGTGAATAAAATTCACTGAATGATCTAAAGGCTCATATTAAATATGAAAACAAATCAAATCTTTCAATGAGAGATTTGCTGAACAAATTGATTCTTTTCTTTCTCCTATAAATAGGAGCCAAGAAGAGAAGGAGGTGGACCTCTTTTTCGAGAGAGAAACAGAGAGAGGAGAATTTAATTCTCAAGAGGGAAGAAAAGAGAGGAGAATTTAATTCTCAACAAAGAAAACCCTATGTGAGAAAAGAAAGGGAATCAAAACTTCAAAAAGAGAATTTAATTCTCAAAAGAGTTTAACTCTTCTATAAAGAAAAGAACTTAGTTCTTTCTCTGGTTGAAGATCTGCAAAGTGCACATCTCCCCATAAATTGAGAATTTAATTCTCATTGGGTTGAGATCCTGCCATGCAAATCTAAAACATATAGGAGGAATTGAGTTTTGAGAATTTAATTATCACAAGAGTTATAGGAATTTAATTCCTTTGAGATAAAATTAGGGTTTAACCCTATATTGTAGGAATTTAATTCCTTCAAAATGGACAGAACTAGGGTTTAACCCTAATTGAGAACTTAATTATCTCAAACTCACAGGAATTTAATTCCCATAAAAAAGAAATTAGGGTTTCACCCTATGCCAGAATTTTATTCTTTACATATATGGGGAATTTAATTCCTACAGAAAAGAAATTAGGGTTTAACCCTATCTAAGAATATAATTCTTCAAAAGAAAAGTGGGAATTTAATTCCTTTAAAATTATTGCTAGGGTTTAACCCTATGAAGGATTTGACTCTTAAAAAGATAAAGAGATCTTCAAACATGCAAAGAACCAGAGTCACGTGCTACCACGTGACCCCTGTAAAGATCCACAGAAAAGAAATTTGAGGCAATGCCTCACGTGCTCCCACGTGACTCCCAAAACGCAGAAAGAAAAAGCAAAGGAAATGAAAGCTTTGGGCGCTCTCACGTGTTATCACGTGACCCCTCAGCAAATGCTTTAACAATTGGCGCATAGATCCCCATCACTTGCCAACACGTGATGCTCTAAAATAAAAATAAAAGTGTTTAACACTTATTCGCAGATTTGAGGATAAAACAAAAGGAGATCTGGCTCCATATTTAGGGCGCCCTCACGTGTCCCCACGTGACCCCTAACAAATCCCTTTAATATCCAATGGATGGATGCCTATCACGTGCCCGCACGTGATAGCCAGAGAGTCAAAAAGTGTTTAACACTTATTTGCAGAAAAAAGTAAAAGAAAATCTGGCCCCATCTTCAGATGCCTCACGTGCTCACACGTGATGGCCTGAAAGCTAAGTGTTTAACACTTATTTGCAGCCTTAAGGGTAAAATAAAGGAGTTTCGGCCCAATCTCAGGCGCCTCACGTGACCCCACGTGACCACCCCATTTTTAGTGTTTAACACTATTTTTTAAAGCGCATCATGTGGGAACATGTGATCGTCAAATACCATCTAGTGTTAACACTATTTCAAAACCAACTAGCCCAAAATGGCTAAGTTTTTCCTGAGGCAGGATTCCCCTTTGACTGAACTTCAAATATACCCTTGTTTTCCAAACTTGATCATTTCACATGACATTCAAAGTAAACTCCAGAGCCATGATGAATGGTCAGTGCCTAATAAAAGATAAAATGTTGTCAGAGCTCCCAAACCTCTGTTTAGCACTGCTGAATGATGAGGGGCTGAACCCAGACAAATGTCTAATGGCCCAAAAGGCCAATATTTCAAACATAATTGGACTTAGCCCAAACTGGCCATAAGTCCTCAAATCATCTTGAACTGAGCACATCTGCTCTTTCAACCAACTCATTGGTTCAAGGGTACATCTCTGAACTCCTCTGATATTTGTCGTTGTAATCTGTCACGCCCCGCTTCTCAGTGTATGGCGAAGTGGACGCGACAAGGTCCGCTACGTATGTACTCAGAAGTACATACGCTAAGCGTAGATAAGCAATATAAAGTAAATCACAAGAGACGAAAGATATAGAAATAACAGCAACTTTTATTAATAACATTCGTTGTACAATGCATGAAAAGAAAATGCAGCTGAAATGAAAAGCAATGCCTAAACAGTGGCATAACAGTAACTGAAAATACTGGAAAGAACAAGGTACAATATCTAAAGCTCGGGATCTTCGTGGAACTGCTCCAAATCTTCACCGGTGGGCTCGATCTCAGCTTGGTCCAACGCACCTAACGACATTCAAAGAAGAAAGAAATAGAATGTCGTCAGCGAACAGGTCGCTCGGTAAGTCCCAAAGACAAGGGAGAAATAGACAGAGAGTAAAAGAGAGAGAGAGAGTAGTTTTTTTAATGTTGTATTGTATTGTCATATTATAGTAGTATAGTGTTAACGCTGTTGTTGTAGCTTGGTACAAAAGGATGCCAGTGTATACGAGAGGGGTCTCAGTATGCTAGAAACCAGGGCAAATGGAATTACAAGTCTCCGTTATACAACCCGGAACAACGGCAATTGGATTCAGGTTAGGTTTCTTAATCTTACCATCTCGTGCCACCTTTAACACCTTCCGTACCAATCTACCCCTTAAACCCCGCGATGTCTTGTTTGTATTGTTATCTTGTAAAATTGTATTGATTGCATGATTGACTGACCGACTGACCGAAATCATGATATCAGGAAACGGTTATAACAGTAGAGTCATGTAAATGGAATACTGGGAAACATGTAAAAGGAATATCCATGGTTCGGTCCAGTCAAGTAGATTGTTAACTGGATTCTGGGATTCATGTATTCATCTTGAGTTGAAATATAAAGAATATAGATGGACTTGAATCATATTCAAGTCAGAAATAGTCAGACTCTAACCCGAGTCAGACTAAAAGAAAGATAATTTAAAGTTCTATAATTGTTAGGGGCCTTATTGTAATTTATAAAACTTGAGGGGGTTTTATGTAAAAAGTACTTTTGTATAGTTTTCAAAATACACCTCAAGTGTTTAATATTCGTCTTGATAGTTATAATGAGTGTGAATTTTATTTGTGTTATACTAGTGAATATATCCTAATAAAAGTATTATTTGTTTTATTTGAAATTCATGGTATTTTAATGTAACTTTAAATATTGTAATTTTTAGAAAAAGATGGAAACTTTATCTTATGATAAAATAGGTGTTTAAATGATAATTATATATATATATTAACACAAGAATAATTTTAAATAAATATTTTATTTTCCAAAATCTCATTTTCCTTAAATGCCGTATTTTAAACCTTTCGAGACCGAATGCTCCTTGCGGAGGTCTGAATCTCGCACTACTAGCCCGTGGGTGCACGATGAACCGTACTATCCCTAACGGGTTCCCCAAAAGTGGGTTGTAGTGGCACTTTGCTTAGGTTTAACAAATACTTTTTATTTAGAAAAACGGTTTTATAAATAAAAGGTATTTATTTGTAAAAGAGTATAGTTTTCCGTATTTTAGTTGTTAGGGTTTCCTAAGCCAACTAGCCTATTTCTAAGGTCTAAACGACAAGTCATTAGAAGCCTCAAATCGTCTCTGCACCGCCAATTGCGGCCAGGTAAATGCCAGGTAAGTGGGAAGGAATCACAGTAGTGGGCCTAATTAAAAACCACTAGCCTAAACACACTTGCCTAGTCACCACAAAGTCAGTTTAGATAAACGATCGATGTCCATGACATATCGTTCTTTCATTTTAAAAGATTTTATTTAGAATTATGTACAACTTAAAGCTTTCAAGAAAGATTTATAAAGATAATGGTATTTTAGTGAAAAGTCTTGTATTTTCGTATTCTAAGTTTTGACATTATCAATTAGGGATATATTTGTGTGTGTGTAGAGATAGGTCATTACCTCGTGACTTATTTTAAGGTTTAGTGAAGTTTTAGAGGTTAAATAGGATATATTAAACTTGAAGGTATTAAAGTGCAAGAATACGGTATTTGAAAACGTTTTCATTTCATGTTTGAAAATTCATTCAAATTGATTTCTACAAGTTTAGTGATCAAGATAAACATATTTAGGAGTGAGGGAAGTGATTAAACGAAGAAAAATAAACTTCATGGTATTTTTATGAAAAGAATACGATATTGCAAAGAAGCTATCATTTCATGTGAGAAACTTTATTTAAATTGGTTTCTAGGTGATTAATAGTCATCATATATAGGTTTAGGCATTATGTATTAGGTGACAAGTGGAAATGTATAGAAAAACCAAATCGGAAATCGGTTTGTTCCAATTTCCATCGGGTTCCAAAAAGTCGTATTTTCTATTAACAGAAAAGAGAGATAGAAGAGATGGGACTTACGGGTTTGGACAAACTCAGGAGGCTAAGGAAAGTGGTGGTTGTCGGTGCGTCGAAAACGTCGCGAAGGTTCTACTACGGTCGCTGGAATTCGTCGTCGGTTTCGGCAGCGCTTCGCTTCTCGCTCTTTGTACCGAGTTCCTTGAGAATTTGAGAGAGTGGACTTAGAGTTGTGAGGTGAAATAGTAGAGGGTAGGGGTGTTTATATAGGGCTAGGCTAGGGTTAGGGTTTTGATTTAAAAAATATAAAAATATATAAGAAAATCATTAAAAATCATTAAATTTAGGAGTAAAAGTGAGTTATGGAGAATTTGATAACCGAACAAGAAAAATAAAGTATACAGGGGTATTGACCAAGTCAACACAAATTTTTTTCGTGTTGACGACTCGGCCGACCGGCCGAGTCCGGCCGGCGGCGTCGGCCGATTCGGCCGAGTCGCCGGCCGACTTGGCCGAGTCGGGGCCGAGTCGGGTCTCGTTGGGTGGGGATTTTCATGGGGGGATTTTTTGGTGTATTTAACTTTTTCTGTGCAATATAAATTTTGAGAGTTATGATGGTTTGACTGTTGACTTTCCAAAAAAAATTAAAACAAAATAATATAAAAATAATGTGGGGTATGGGATTCGAACTCTGGTGGCTTGGTTCAGCAGTGCAAGGTATTACCAATGAGCTACAAGCTCTTTCTTGTAATTATTGTGTTATTTAATTACTTAAAATGATAGCAGCAAGAGTAAATACTCCAAGTATACATTAAATTTTTAAAGTGATTTCTTGTACACTAAAAATGGAGTTATTTCATTATTGTAGCTTGTAATTAAAAACAAAAATAATTACCTAAATCTTGTGCTCAGGCTAAAATACCCCTTCGTGGATTTTAAAAATATTTTGAAAAATTTTGTATAGGAAAAAGTGTATAAGAAAATTAGGGTTGTTACATAATCCTTCAACGTCTTCAGAGAGGTGACGGGTCCCGACAACCATACATTAATACGGACTGTGGGGTCCTTAAACTCATGGACTAATGCGTCCTTAAACTAACATTTGTCCCCAAAATGGGAACAATGGACCACCACGTCCCTAAACTGGAACTTGGACCACGACGTCCCTAAACTGGCAATGGACCACCACGTCCCTAAACTGGAACTTGGACCACCACGTCCCTAAACTGGAACTTGGACCACCATGTCCCTAAACTGGCAATGGACCCCCATGTCCCTAAACTGGAATAATAGAGCCCCCAAATGCTCTTTTGTTGGATCTAAATGATCCCGTTTAAGTTGATCTTAGCCTCAAATATGGCTAACGTATTCTTAAACCCTCAAACAGACTTGAGTTCCAAATCGGACTATAGATCCCCCCCAATCAACTTTGGTTCAAGGGTAGATCTCTGAACTCCTCTGACACCTGTCGTTGTAATCCTTCAACGTCGTCAGAGAGGTGATGTGTCTCGACGGCCATACATGCAATGGACCACTACGTCCCTAAACTGGAACAATAGAGCCCAAATGCTCTTTTGTCGGATCTAAACGATCCCGTTAAGTTGATCTTAGTCTCAAATTGGGCTAACGTATCCTTGACAAACGTTTGAGTTGATCTTAGCCTCAAATGAGGCTAACGTATCCTTAAACCCAAACCCCCAAACCCAAATCTAAGATAATACGGATTTGGACTAGTCCACGCCCTACGGGCGACGGCATAACTCAGTTTCCGTATACAATCCACGGGCAACCAAACATAAAACAAACACACACGACACGAAGTGACCATCTGGAGAAGGAGAAAGTTGTTACCGCAATGCGGTAGCGTAATTAACTGCAGGGGCTTGCGCCTGCAGGGAAGAGCATCCCCACAATCAAAAACCCCTCAAGCGAGGGGGAATCTGACGAAGTCTGCTACATCGGACGCATCCGTTTAAACCTTCGATACATGGTGCCATAAATCAACTTGGCATGTTCGAAGAGGTGGACGGATAGCACCAATTAGCATCTGTCCCGAATTTTAGGCAAGACGTCCCTGTCGCACCGTCATTCGGAGGGGAACAGATTCTGGCACGCCCGGTGGGACCTCTTCCTCTTTCCACTCCACACTTCGTATGTCGTGCTTCGCGAACGAATCCCGGTTTGTTGTGGTTGCCTGTGGATTCGAGGTACTAAGATCTGGTGTCTTGCTCCGTGCAGAAAACAGAAGATCAATGGCTTCAAACTGCACTACCTGCAACTGCAACTCTCGCTCCGTCCCTACCAGAAGAGTGACCTACGGGCCCCAAGCGGCCTCTCTTTTCAAGATGCCAGTGGAGCAGGTAATTCAAGCCACCGCTGGACTATTCTTCGGGACCATACTCCCACCCATGAGCTTCAGCGCCCCTGTACTGTCACAAGAAGCTCCAGAGAAGTCGGTATTCGACCGGCTTGCTACTACTGCGGCCCTTCTCAATGGGTCGCCCAACTCCACTGCCTCGGTTTTTAACAGACTAGGCCAGAGCTCCAACGGGTCCATGAAGAAGCCTGCAATACCAGAAGGCGTTATCCCAAAACGGATAGCCATCCTTGCTACCAAAATCGTCAAGGCGGTTTCTCCTGCCAAGGGGTCGGGCTTTACAAGACTGACCGACCCAACTCCAACTCCCGCTCCGGCTACTCAAAGGATATCAGTCTTTAACAGGCTGACACCGGCAACGGCTCCTCACCTGAGCCGGGGGCAAAACGAAACCATCCCCATCACCGGACCAGCACCAACGACTCGACATGCTCGACGTCGCCACTGGCGCCGAGTAAGGAAGGCCGGGGGCAACTCCCCCTCAGGACTAACTCCACCGGCTCCAATGGTGGAAGTTAATGCTGCTGTTCCAACTGGGAACAGCTTTGAACTGCTAAGGAGGGTACGCAAGAACTCTCCAACTGCCACGTTGAAAAGATCTCCTCCACCTGCGGAGAGTGTTACAGAAGCGAAGCCGGAGCAGCCTCCTCAACGGCTGTCCTCCAAAATTTACAAGGTCTGGCGACGGGTTCAGGACTCGGTAATCATTCAAGATCACTCTCACCGGCAAAAGAAGGTGAAAGTCCAGGAAGGAAAGAACCATCCTGTCAAATCACAAAGGACGATAACCACTTAGGTGCTTGCTGCAACGGCTCCCTCAACTTCGATGGCCCACAAGAGAAGAAGGCCGGAGAAAGTCTCCACGCCTGCGGAAAATGTCAAAGGCAATGAGCCTAAACGTCCTGAGTCCGGGGGCATGGTGGTACATACCGTCTACATGGCGTCCGGGAAAGAGGATAGCCGCATATCCACAGGTCATCGACCGCTTACGCGATCAGTGACTAAGGCTCAAGAGCAGCAGCAGAAGCTCCAAGAAATGATGAATGCGATGGCCGCACTCACCGGGCCAAAAGAAAGCCCCGAAGCATCCTCGAATCAACGCCAGGAACAGGAAACTGACGCTGAATTCCTTCGCAGGATACTAGAAAAGAAGGATAAAGAGGCTGCGGAACAAGCAGCCAATATAAAGCGAATGGCCCTTCTGTTTCAGGATATGGTAGGTATGATGATCCAACAAGATCCTCCTGCTGAAGATCCTCCGATCGTCCTCGAAGATGACAAAGGAGAAACGTCGAATCCTCCACCGGCTCTGTCAACAGCCAAAGAGGATACAATCTCTAAAGCTGCCCTGGATGACTATATAGCTCAGCAGATACGAGTTCACCAGGCAAACGAAGCGGCTGAACAAGTTGTTAGAACTGGGCGACCGTATCCAGGGTGGTATAATCAGATAAAATATCCGCCGGGATATACGATCCCTAAGTTCCACGTATATAAAGGGATAGGGAATCCACATCAGCATGTCGCCCAGTTCAGGTACTTATGCGGCAACACTGGAGGCGATGACAAACTGTTGCTTCGCCAATTCATCGGCGGCTTAGCAGAAACGGCCTTTGAATGGTATTCGGAGCTACCTAACGACTCTATCAAAACATTTGCGGAGATGGAGCTACTGTTTACATAAAGATTTGCAAGCGCCAGTGAGCGCACCCCGATAACAGCACTAATAAACACCAGGATAAGGCCAGGCGAAACGTGGGTTCAATACGCAACACGATGGCGGAATCTGTGGTCGAAATGCGAACAACGGATCGAAGAAGCACCTGCGGTAAGCATGTTCGTTGGCACTCTCGATCCGCAAGCGACCATCTCGCAGTTCATGATGTTCTTCAAGCCAACTACTTTCCAGGCCTTGATCGACAAGTTAGCCTAAATGGATCAGATGGGACATAAACCGTCTCTTCCAAAGCCAGACTCTCGAAATGAGAAAGGAAAAGGGAAAGCGATCGTCGTCGCCAATACTCAACAACGGCCGAGCAATTCAAAGCCGGTTGTTCGCCAAAGCAACGTGCGTCTACGCCCATCCCTCGAGAAGAGACTAGGACGTCCTTACTCGTTTCCTCAGGATAAAACAAGGAGACTGTTCGAGCTGGCCGTGCGCAACAGACTCATCAATCTGCCGAGTCCAAAACGTTCGTTGCAGCCAGGCGATGTCAACGATCTCAATTATTGCCCTTACCACCAAGCGGTAAGCCATCCAATAGAAGATTGCTTCGTCTTTAAGGGATGGATTGAGGATCAATACCTACAAGGCAAGTTTGCGCTGTCCAAGAAGTGGAAGGTAAACCCACCGCAGCCACACACTCCGAAAAAGATGGACACACCGGGGGCAACTTGTTCTTTTGTTAAAAAAGCTCCGTGGGAGGTCGTGCTGTCAGCCAAAACCAAAAGGATGCTGAATGATCTCCAGCCATGCCCGGCGATCGGATGGAAGAACTCGCTAGAACCCTATATCGTCGAAGGGATGCTGAAGCCGCGCCCAACTCCAAAGATCGATGGTGAAGGCCCCAGCGCTCATACCCAGCCGTCAAAGTCTTCGAAGAAGAAGAAGAAGACCAAAAAGCCCGTGCAGCCTGGTGACAAGCCCACGGACATGCAAAAACAGATTGACGCGTTGGAAGAATATAATCAGAAGGCGCGAACCCCAGTCACACTCCAAGAATTTCTCGGCCACGTCCTTGAGGACAGAAATGATGACAATAGAGAAGACTCGTCGGATGAATCTGAAAATTACGTGGCAAGCTGCCATGTGATCTCTCACTCGTCAATAAATGACGAAGAAGCTCCTTACACAGAGAAGCTGGGGGCAGATCCTGAGCCAGAACTTCTAGGACCATCAGACGAAATGATTGACGCATTCCTGAACGAAGCCCGTCTTAAAAGCAAAGCTGATCGAGAGCGCGAGATGGCCATATTCGAGAAAGCCAAACGCCGGCGACTGGACAAAAGGGTCGAAACACTCCCACCAGATCAAAGTACATCCGCCGCAAATGAAAACAGGATCGAGACAAGGAAACGATTCGCCAAAACCATATCGATGGGGATAAGGCTGCCCTCTTTCAGAGAAAATTCTCCTGGTGGTATACATCTTGATGAAGCGGACGTACATCCTAACTTCTGCTTATATCATCAGAAGATCGCACATCCTACTGAGGACTGCAACTCCTTTAAGTGTTGGTGGCAAGGGTATGTCGCTCACAAGCAACACTTCAATAGGACAAAGCGTGAAGCTCGTAGACAGCGGAAGAATGCGACAGATGAGCATAAAATAATTGCTAGTGATTGTCATAGGGTTGATCCCGAGGGACCGCGAGTTCTCACCTTCGAGAGCGACTCCGACAAAAAAGCAGCCATCGGCCCTCTCTTCAAGGAATCCATCTCTAAAACGAAAGAATTGAGGAGTTGCGAGAGCATTCAGCCTTGCAATTGCACGATACCCGAAAAAAATCTCGGACCCGCAAGCAACGGTTCGAACAAAAAGGATAAAGGAAAGGGAAAAATGGCCTTCGTCGCCAACACTCAATAACAGTCGAGTGGCCCTAGAACGGTTGTTCGCCAAAACAACAAGCGGTAACCCCTCTATGAAACGTTAAAACGTCCTTACTCGTTTTCCCGGGACGAAACAAGGAGGCTGTTCGAACTAGCAGTGCGCGACGGACTTATCACTCTACAGGAACCAAAATGCCAGCTACAACTGAATGAGGTCAACAATCCTAATTATTGCCCTTACCACCAAGTATTGGGCCATCCAATCGAAAATTGCTACATCTTCAAAAACTGGGTTGAAGACCAATACCAACAGGGCAAGTTCGCGCTGTCCGAAAACTGGAAGGTGAGCCCGCCACAACCACATGCTCCGAAAAAGATGGATATGCCAGCATGCTCATTCATAGAGAAAGCCCAACGGACCACTACGTCCTAAAACTGGATAATAGACCGAAACGTCATTAAACTAACGATGGACCACTGTGTCCTAAAACTGGCTGTAGACCGAAAAGTCAGTAAACTAGAGATTCGCCTCAAATACGGCGACGGTAGACCGAAACGTCATTAAACTAACGATGGACCATTATGTCCTAAAACTGGCTGTAGACCGAAAAGTTGGTAAACTAGAGATTCGCTTCAAATACGGCGACGGCGGACCACTATGTCCTAAAACTAGATATGGACCGAAACGTCCTTAAACTAACGGCGGACCGCAATGTCCTAAAACTTGCAAATGACCGAAACGTCGTTAAACTACTCCCAACCCGCAGCATCTTCAGGCTAACGTGGTAAAAAAAAAACGGTACGTCCACAAGCAAAATGGGCACGGATGAAAACCCGAAAGGGCTCCGTGAGTAAAAACAGCAGGGCTACCGGCGAGTGTTCGTGAAAACCCGATAGGGCGCGACCTCGTTAAAAAAAAAGAATAAAAAAAAATAAAAAATAAAAAGAACGGTATGTCCATAAGCAAATGGGGCACGGATGAAAACCCGAAAGGGCTCCGTTAGTAAAAACAGCAGGGCTACCGGCGAGTGTTTGTGAAAACCCGAAAGGGCGCAACCTCGTTAAAAGACACTTATAGGGTCCTCTCGACCTTGTAAGGAGAAACCACCCGCGTGAGATTCTTACGACTCACAAGGGAGCAACACACTTAGGGATCCTCACGATTCCTCAGGAGAAATTACACTTGCGAGATCCTCATGACTCGTAAGGAGAACTCTCTTATGGGACCCTCACGACTCATAAGATTTGAAAGTCTTAAGTTACAGAGACCTGAATCTGTTCTTAAGCAACCCCCACAACCTTCAATATGGCCCTATAAATGGCTCAGTACTGACCCTTGTATACAATCCACGGGCACGAATAAACATTTCCCTTATCAAGTCCCACCCGTGACTGGGGATATGTCCATACAGTGAACAACCCTTGTAAGTCCTCTCGACTTATAAAGAGAAAACCCTTTTGTAAGATCCTTACAACTTACAGGGGAACATACACTTAGGAGTCCTCACAATTCCTAAGGAGAAAACGCACCTGCGAGATCTTCACGACTCGTAGGGAGAAATACCTTTGTGAGACCCTTACGGCTCATGAAGTCAAAAGCCTTAGTCGACAGGATCCTAACCCTGTTTACTAAGCCACCTTTGTTCAACATCGACAGAAGCAAATGATGATTCGCTCCTGGCAATATCCCAGTTGTAGCGATGCTGATGCCTAAACGGGTATCAAATTCCAAGTCTTGTCATGGCAAATGATGATTCGCTCCTGGAAATATCCCAGTCGTAGCGATACTGATGCCTAAACGAGTATCAAATTCCAAGTCTTGTCATGGCAAATGATGATTCGCTCCTGGCAATATCCCAGTTGTAGCGATGCTGATGCCTAAACGAGTATCAAATTCCAAGTCTTGTCATGGCAAATGATGATTCGCTCCTGGAAATATCCCAGTCGTAGCGATGCTGATGCCTAAACCGATATCAAATTCCAAGTCCTTTTACGGCAAATGATGATTCGCTCCTGGCAATATTCCAGTCACAGCGATGCTGATGCCAAGATTGGTATCAGATCCCAAATCCCACACTCGCGATAAAAAGTCTGCGAGCCAAAAATGCATATGAAATAGCCGAAATGATGGGGCAACTTGCAACAAAATCAGCAAGTAAAAATGTATGCATACAAAAACAGCCGAAATGATTGGACAACTCGCAATAAAAAGCAGCAAGTAAAAAAGAAAAATAGCCGAAATGATTGGGCACCGCGAAAAATAGCCGAAATGATTGGGCAATCGCGACCTCCGCGATATAAAAGCTGAAATGATAGAGCATCGCGGAAATAAAAAAAATGATGAAAGAATGAAACTTTTTGCCCTACAGGTGAGATCACATCGATCCCTGTATACAATCCAGGGGCACAAACAAAGAGGGAACCATACCTTCCCAACAGGCTCCATCAGAAAGCGAAGCCAAATCTCGACGGTTCATAGATAACCTAGAGACAACCTCGACATTTGTCGCAATATTGCAGACACAATGTCAATAGATGAAGCAAAGGAAGATCCCTAGCTTCAGGGTCTCGACGTCAATATCGACAACTTAGAGATCACCAACGGCGTTTCTCCTCACTCCAACCAGATGCAGACATGACGTCAACAATCGACCTCAGAGTCGCAACGAAACGGAACCATGGCAAAGTCCCTATTTCCAAATCTCAATGGCCACATCTGCAGCCTGGAGACCAACAACGGTGGGCCTCCTCATTCCAGCATGACACAGATGTTACACCATCAAACGGAGCCATGGCAAAATCCCAGTTCCGTCTCAGCATTCGTCTCGATACAGCAGATGAGGTGTCAACAACGGCGTTCCTTCGCAGTCCAGCAGGATGCAGATGCAACGTCAACAAAAGACCTCATGGTCGAAACAAAGCGGTGTGACGGTAAAATCCCAGCTCCACCTCATCATTCATCTCGTTACAACAAACGAGATGTCAACAACGGCGTTCCTTCGTAGTCCAGCAGGATGCAGATGCAACGTCAACAAAAGACCTCATGGTCGAAACAAAGTGGAGTGACGGCAAAATCCCAGCTCCACCTCAGCATTCGTCTCGTTACACCAGACGCAATGTCAACAACGGCGTTCCCTCGCAGTCCAGTAGGGTGTAGACGCAACGTCAACAAAAGACCCCATGGTCGAAACAAAGGGGAGTGGACGGCAAAATCCCAGCTCCACCTCGACATTCGTCTCGTTACAGCAGACGCGGTGCAAGCAAATGAAGCAAAAGGCCAAATTCCTAGCTTCAGGGTCTTGACGGCAAGTCATATAAAGCCTGAAAGACAATCGGAGATCATCTCGCACCAATGCGGAGTGGTCACCACCTCGACAATCGTCTCGATACAGCAGATGAAATGTCACCCCAGCGTTCTTCCCCCAGCAGGATTTAGACGCGACAAAGTAAATGAAGCAAAAGGCCAAATTCCTAGCTTCAGGGTCTTGACGGCAAGTCATATAAAGCCTGAAAGACAATCGGAGATCATCTCGCACCAGCGGAGAGTGGTCACCACCTCGACGTTCGTCTCAATACAACAGACGAGATGTTACGACAGCGTTCCTCCTCCAACAGGATTCGGACGTGACAAAGCAAATGAAGCAAAAGGCCAAATTCCTAACTTCAGGGTCTTGACGGCAAGTCATATAAAGCCTGAAAGACAATCGGAGATCATCTCGCACCAGCACAGAGTGGTCACCACCTTGACGTTCGTCTTGATACAGCAGACGAGATGTCACTACGGCATCCTTCCTCCAACAGGATCCGGACACGCCTGTTCCCGCCAAAAATTTCTGCGCAAAAGAGTCCAACGTATCAAATGGCAGCGATACGCTTAAGAAAATGCGAACCAGTATCTTCCGGCCTATATTTTGATAAACTCCCCAATTAAGAACTGTTAAATTATGATGGTATTGAAAGCATCTCGAAAAAACCTTCGATTTGATATATTATGGGCCTCATAATTCATCCGGGATCAAAAGTTATGAGCAAATGTGATATGCACATGTGATCTAAGAAAGAAGATGCGAACCAGTATTTTCCGAGCTTTATTTTGACAAACTCTAGAATGAGAAACAGCTAAATTCTGATGGTATTGAAAGAATCTTAAAAAGATCTTCGATTTGATATATTATAGGCCTCATAATTCATCCGGAATCAAAAGTTATGAGCAAATGTCTATGCACATGCGATCTAAGGAAGAAGATGCGAACCAGTATTTTCCGAGCTGTATTTTGACAAACTCCGGAATGAAAAACAGCTAAATTCTAATGATATTGAAAGCATCTCGAAAATACCTTTGGTTTGATATATTATGGGCCTCATAATTTATCCGAGATCAAAAGTTATGAGCAAATGTGTTATGCACGTGTAATCTAAAGTAATGCTCTACTACATGGGGAATGCATTTTTTAGTCCCACATCGGGAAAAGGAGACATGGCTTCTCCACCACTCCCATATAAATAAGAGGGGATACCTCTTAGAAGGGTAGAGTTAAATCCTCAAAGGATTCAATACTCAAAGAAGCTTAGTTCTCCAAAGGAGCTTAGTTCTCCAAGATAGGAGTATGCTCCTCCATAATGCGCATATGCGCAAGCGCCATGTGCGCTACGTGCAACGCACGTGTGCCCGCCATGCGGCACCACGTGCAACGCACGTGCGCACCACATTTAAGAATTTCTTCTGAAAAGATCAATGATCTAAGAACAAGATCAAGATCTTAAAATAAAAAGAAAATATCAAATAATAAGAATAAAATAAGAAGTAATATACTTCTTTATTAGATCATTTGATCTACACAAAGACATTGCCTTTTGATGAACCACTGGTTCTGGAATCTTAAAAAGATTCTTTTCTTGAATCCAAAATTGGATCAAGATATTAAAACAGTGCCTTGCACATGTAAATCTCTACTGTTGCGCTCTTGGGTTGGCGCAAGCCACCAGAGAGCGCCACGTGTCACCTCCACATGCGCTTGCGCTCATTAATTAGCGCAAAAGGCCTAACAGGCCAAATTAAATGCAATGCATTATTTTAAAGAAGGGCAGAGTCCAAACAGATGCTCTGCATCATTTATAAAGGGACAAAGCCCAAATCAGAAAGGCCTAGCAGGCCAAAATAAAATGCAGTGCATTATTAAACAGGGGCAAAGCCTTAGCATAGGCCTAATAGGCCAAAGATAAAAAACGTTGAATATTCTCAACTGGACTTAGCCCAATCATGGCCGTAAGTCCTCAAATTAAATTGACCGAGCAAGACTGCTCTCCTAAATCAATTTACATCCGGTTCAAGGGTATATCTCCGAACTCCTCTGAGACCTATCGTTGTAATCCTTCAACGACGTCAGAGAGGCGACGGGTCCCGACAACCATACATCAACACGGACTGTGGGGTCCTTAAACTCACGGACTCATGCGTCCTTAAACTAAAACACGAACTGTGGGGTCCTTAAACCCATGGACTTATGCGTCCTTAAACTAAAACACGGACTGTGGGGTCCTTAAACCCGCGGACTTATGCGTCCTTAAACTAAAACACGGACTGTGGGGTCCTTAAACCCACTGACTTAAGCATCCTTAAACTACCTATGGACCACCATGTCCCTAAACTGGAATATGGACCGCAATGTCCTTAAACTACCAATGGACCGCAATGTCCCTAAACTACCTATGAACCACTACGTCCCTAAACTAGAACAATAGAGCTCCCAAATGCTCTTTTGTCGGATCTAAACGATCCCGTTTAAGTTGATCTTAGCCTCAAATATGGCTAACGTTTCCTTAAACATTCAAACAGACTTTAGTCCCAAATTGGACTATAAGACCCCCAATCAACTTTGGTTCAAGGGTACATCTCCGAACTCCTCTGACACATGTCGTTGTAATCCTTCAAGATCGTCAGAGAGGTGACGGGTCCCGACGGACATATATTAAATGGACCACTACGTCCTTAAACTGGAAATGGATCTAGACGATCCCGTTAAGTTGATCTTAGTCTCAAATCAGACTAACGTATCCTTAACGAACGTTTAAGTCGATCTTAGTCTCAAATGCGGCTAACGTATCCTTAAACTAAAAACACCAAACCCAAATCTAAGTAAATACGGATTTGGACTAATTCACGTCCTACGGGCGACGGCATTACTCAGTCTCCGTATACAATCCACGGGCAACCACAAACAAAACAAACACCCACGACACGAAGTGAAATTCTGGAGAAGGAGAAAATTGTTACCGCGATGCGGTAGCGTAATTAACTGCAGGGGCTTGCCCCTGCAGGGAAGAGCGTCCCCACAATCAAAAACCCCTCAAGCGAGGGGGAATCTGACGAAGTCTGCTACATCGGCCGCATCTGTCTAAACCTCCGATACACGGTGCCATAAATCAACTTGGCATTTTCGGAGAGGTAGACGGATAAAACCATATAGCATCTGCCCCGAATCTCAGGATAGACATCTTCACGTCGTCACCGCCATTCGGAGGGGAACAACGCCAAAGCAAATGAAGCAAAAGGCCAAATTCCTAGCTTCAGGGTCTTAACGGTAAGTCATATAAAGCCTGGAAGACAATCGGAGATTATCTCGCACCAGTGCAGAGTGGTCACCACCTCGACGTTCGTCTCGACACAGCAGACGCAACATCACCAAAAGGAGTCACGGCAAAATCCCTGGTTCCAAACCTCGACGGTTCACCAGCAACCTAGAGACAACCGCGACATTCGTCTCGATACAGCAGACGCGATACCAGCAAACGAAGCAAAGGCCAAATTCCTAGCTTTAGGGTCTTAACGGCAAGTCATATAAAGCCTGAAAGACTATCGGAGATCATCACACACCAGCGCGGAGTGCTTATGACTCATCGGGGCTCTCCAAAATGAGCCTAACCTCAAGTAAAAAGCGGCATGGCAAAATTCCTAACGCTTGCTCTTCCGACGGTCAAACTGCCTAGGAAGATTGCTTGAAGATGTCTTGTCCAACCCCCGAAGGGATCAGAGACACGGCAGTCACAGGGCTACTCGAACAGCACGATTGCCTATCGAGGGATACATCAGCCAATGCGACGGTACGACGGCCAAAACCCTAAATACCACAGACCCTAACGGACTTCTGTCATAAAGAGCAGAGGTTAATTGTGACGTTAGGATATTCTTGCGAGATCTGCTCGATCCGTTTTGACTCGTGAGGAAATTGATGTCTTTGCGAGAACTTCTCGATTCGTCTCGATTCGTGAGATAAAGCCTTAGGCAGTGGGAATTAAAAAACCTGTTTCCTAAGCACTGGGATCCTGCAAGTCGGCCCAAAACGGTCTCTTGCATACTATCCACGGGTCACACTCTCCAAAGTCGAATCTCGACAAGGAGGGAAACAACCGCTTACGGGTCCTCTCGACGCGTAAGAGAGAAAACTCTCTTATAGGATCCTTATGACTTATAAGAGAAAACACACTTAGGAATCCACACGACTCATAAAGAGAAAATACACCTACGAGATCCTCATGACTCGTAGGGAGAAAAGTCTTTATGAGACCCTCACGACTCGTAAAGTTGAAAAGTCTTAGGTGGAAGATCCTACCCCTGTCTCCTAAGCCATCACTGCCCCGCAAAGAAAGTCAAGATGGACCATCTATGAGCCACACTTGCCAAAGCTACATGCCACTGAAATGGAGAACTTACTCATAAGCATATAAACTACTTCACGCCAGAGTAAGACATAAAGAGATAGAAGGGTGCGGCTCATGGAGTTAAAGTTTGGAACTATATCTCTTAAGAGTCGAGATTTGAGTCAATGATAAATGACGACGCTTGTGTCCGCTCCTTATCTTCTCAGATCAAGATTCTGAAAGTTATATCAACCCGAAACTGGTCATACGCTATGCATTACTCTGCACTACTTCACCCACGTATATACTTATGTGGGCAAAGTAGTGGGGGCATTTGTTCCCGCCAAAAATTTCTGCGCAAAGGAGTCCAAGGTATCAAATGGCAGCGATACGCTTAAGGAAATGCGAACCAGTATCTTCCGGCCTGTATTTTGACAAACTCCCGAAGGAGGAACTATTAAATTCTGATGGTATTGGAAGCATCTCGAAAAACCCTTCGATTTGATATATTATGGGCCTCATAACTAATCCGGGATCAAAAGTTATGAGGTATCACGTGTCCACACGTGATGGACCTTTAAGAACCCGCTGGAGGAGTTAAAAGATATAATAAAAACTCAGAAAAGACCCCAATGGGGCATCACGTGCTCACACGTGACCATGGGTCACGTGCAGACACGTGATGGGCTCTTAAGGCCTCTAAAATAATGAATAGAATTAAATTCTAAAATCTGTTCCCTGATTAAAAATCAGAAGTTACCTCAATGAGGTATTACGTGCTCACACGTGATCAATGGTCACGTGTTGACACATGATGGTTAAAACTGAACCATAAGTAAATGCTGAAAAAGGGACTCAATCGGGGGTCACGTGCTCACACGTGACCAAGGGTCACGTGTCAGCACGTGATTGGCTTCGAAAGCCTTACAGTTTAATAGAATTAAATTCTAAAAGCTTCTAAATCTTTCCAAATGGAAAAGGACTATGGGGACCGTTGGATTAAAGATCCAAGGGTGATTAAAAATCATCAATTTATGGAAAAATCTTAGACAAGGAAAGATTTCCCCTAAATCTCACCGAAAATAACAAACAGAATATCTTTGGATTTAAAATCCAACGGTGAATAAAATTCACTGAATGATCTAAAGGCTCATATTAAATATGAAAACAAATCAAATCTTTCAATGAGAGATTTGCTGAACAAATTGATTCTTTTCTTTCTCCTATAAATAGGAGCCAAGAAGAGAAGGAGGTGGACCTCTTTTTGGAGAGAGAAACAGAGAGAAGAGAATTTAATTCTCAACAAAGAAAACCCTATGTGAGAAAAGAAAGGGAATCAAAACTTCAAAAAGAGAATTTAATTCTCAAAAGAGTTTAACTCTTCTATAAAGAAAAGAACTTAGTTCTTTCTCTTGTTGAAGATCTGCAAAGTGCACATCTCCCCATAAATTGAGAATTTAATTCTCATTGGGTTGAGATCCTGCCATGCAAATCTAAAACATATAGGAGGAATTGAGTTTTGAGAATTTAATTATCACAAGAGTTATAGGAATTTAATTCCTTTGAGATAAAATTAGGGTTTAACCCTATATTGTAGGAATTTAATTCCTTCAAAATGGACAGAACTAGGGTTTAACCCTAATTGAGAACTTAATTATCTCAAACTCAAAGGAATTTAATTCCCATAAAAAAGAAATTAGGGTTTCACCCTATGCCAGAATTTTATTCTTTACATATATGGGGAATTTAATTCCTACAGAAAAGAAATTAGGGTTTAACCCTATCTAAGAATATAATTCTTCAAAAGAAAAGTGGGAATTTAATTCCTTTAAAATTATTGCTAGGGTTTAACCCTATGAAGGATTTGACTCTTAAAAAGATAAAGAGATCTTCAAACATGCAAAGAACCAGAGTCACGTGCTACCACGTGACCCCTGTAAAGATCCACAGAAAAGAAATTTGAGGCAATGCCTCACGTGCTCCCACGTGACTCCCAAAACGCAGAAAGAAAAAGCAAAGGAAATGAAAGCTTTGGGCGCTCTCACGTGTTATCACGTGACCCCTCAGCAAATGCTTTAACAATTGGCGCATAGATCCCCATCACTTGCCAACACGTGATGCTCTAAAATAAAAATAAAAGTGTTTAACACTTATTCGCAGATTTGAGGATAAAACAAAAGGAGATCTGGCTCCATATTTAGGGCGCCCTCACGTGTCCCCACGTGACCCCTAACAAATCCCTTTAATATCCAATGGATGGATGCCTATCACGTGCCCGCACGTGATAGCCAGAGAGTCAAAAAGTGTTTAACACTTATTTGCAGAAAAAAGTAAAAGAAAATCTGGCCCCATCTTCAGATGCCTCACGTGCTCACACGTGATGGCCTGAAAGCTAAGTGTTTAACACTTATTTGCAGCCTTAAGGGTAAAATAAAGGAGTTTTGGCCCAATCTCAGGCGCCTCACGTGACCCCACGTGACCACCCCATTTTTAGTGTTTAACACTATTTTTTAAAGCGCATCATGTGGGAACATGTGATCGTCAAATACCATCTAGTGTTAACACTATTTCAAAACCAACTAGCCCAAAATGGCTAAGTTTTTCCTGAGGCAGGATTCCCCTTTGACTGAACTTCAAATATACCCTTGTTTTCCAAACTTGATCATTTCACATGACATTCAAAGTAAACTCCAGAGCCATGATGAATGGTCAATGCCTAATAAAAGATAAAATGTTGTCAGAGCCCCCAAACCTCTGTTTAGCACTGCTGAATGATGAGGGGCTGAACCCAGACAAATGTCTAATGGCCCAAAAGGCCAATATTTCAAACATAATTGGACTTAGCCCAAACTGGCCATAAGTCCTCAAATCATCTTGAACTGAGCACATCTGCTCTTTCAACCAACTCATTGCGCCGTCATTCGGAGGGGAATAGGGAGCACGTTGCCCCCGGCATATTCACCTTTTTAGAGGTATGAGGTTGCGGCGGGTTCAACTTCCA
This sequence comes from Agapanthus africanus, assembly GCA_030015575.1. NCBI lineage: Eukaryota > Viridiplantae > Streptophyta > Magnoliopsida > Asparagales > Amaryllidaceae > Agapanthus > Agapanthus africanus. The sequence goes on from JASDDO010000014.1 coordinate 222,268,092, forward strand.
TTTTTCGGATAACGCCAACTTCCCTTGTTGGTATTGATCCTCAATCCAGTTTTTGAAGACGTAACAATCTTCGATCGGATGACCCAACACTCGGTGATAGGGACAGTAATTGGGATCATTAACGTCGTTTGGCTGCGACGAACGTCTTGACACCGGCAGATTAATGAGTCTGTTTCGCAATGCCAGCTCAAACAGTCTTCTCGTTTTATTTTGAGGGAAGGAGTAAGGACGTCCCAGCCTCTCCTCGAAGGATAGGTGTGGACGCATACTGTTTTGACGGACAATCGGCTTCAAGTTGCTCGGCTGTTGTTGAGCATTGGCGACGACGATGGTTTTTCCTTTCCCCTTCTCATTTCGAGAGTCCGGCCTTGGAGGAGACAGCCTATGGCCCATCGGTCCATCTGAGCTAGCTTGTCAATCAGGGCCTGGAACGTGGTTGGTTTAAAAAACACCATGAACTGTGAAATAGTTGCATGAGGATCTAAGGTGCCCACGAACATACCCACCGCCGACGCTTCTTCAATGCGTTGTTCGCACTTTGACCACAAGTTCCGCCGTCGGATTGCATATTGAACCCAAGTCTCGCCGGGCTTTACTCTCGCATTAATCAAAGCTGTTATTGGAGTACGCTCGCTGGCACTTGCGAAGCGCTGGGTAAACAACAACTCCATTTCAGCGAAGGTTTTGATGGAGTCATTCGGAAGTTCGGAGTACCACTCAAATGCCGTCTCCGATAAGCTACCGACGAACCGGCGAAGCAACAATTTATCATCACCGCCGGTATTGCCACAAAGGGCCCTGAATTGGGCAACATGTTGATGAGGATTGCCGGTCCCCTTATAAACATGGAATTTCGGTATAGTATAACCCGGCGGGTACTTGATCTGATCATACCAGCTCGGATATGGTCTCCCTGTCTTGACAACTTGGCCGTCTGCCTCAGTTGCCTGGTGAACCCGTATCTGCTGAGTTATATATTCATCCAGGTCAGCCTTAGAAATTGTCTCCTCCTTAGCCGTTGAAAGAGCCGGTGGTGGATTCGACGTTTCTCCTCTGTCATCTTCAAGGACGATCAGAGGATCTTCAGCTGGAGGATCTTGCTGGATCATCATACCCACCATGTCCTGGAACAGGAGGGCCATTCGTTTTATATTGGCTGCTTGTTCTGCAGTCTCTTTGTCCTTCTTCTCCAATATTCTGCGAAGGAATTCGGCGTCGGTTTCTTGCTCCTGGCGCTGATCCGAGGACACTTTGGGGCTTTCTTTTGGCCCGTGAGTGCGGCCATCACATTCATCATTTCGTGGAGCTTCTGCTGCTGCTCCTGAGCTTTAGTCACCGATCGCGTAAGCGGTCTATGACCTGTAGATGTACAGCTATCCTCTTTCCCGAACGCCATATAGACGGTGTGTACGACAATGCCCCGGGACTTAGGGCGTTTGGGCTCACTACCTTTGACATTCGTCGCAGGCGTGGAGACTTTCTTCGGCCTTCTTCTCTTGTGGGCAGCCGAAGTGGAGGGGGCTGTTGTAGTGGGCACCCGAGTGTTTGTCGTCCTTTGCGGTTTGACAGGACGTTTCCTTTCTTCTTGAACTTTCACCCTCTTCTGCCGGTGAGAGGGATCTTGAATGACCACTGAGTCTTGAACCCGTCGCCATACCTTGTAAATTTTGGAGGACAGCCGTTGAAGGGGCTGCTCCGGCTTTGTTTCTGTGACATTCTCCGTGGGTGGAGGAGATCTTTTCAGCGTGTCAGTCGGAAAGTTCTTGCGTACCCTCCTTAGCGGTTCAAAGCTGTTCCCAGTCGGAACAGCAGCGTTGACTTCCACCGTTGGGGCCGGTGGAGTTAGCCCAGAGGGGGAGTTGCCCCCGGCCTTCCGTACTCGGCGCCAATGGCGACGTCGAGCGTGTCGAGCTGTTGGGGCTGGTTCAGCGATGGGGATGGTTTTATCTTGCCCCCTGTCTAGATGAGGCGCCGCTAGTGCCAACCTCTTGAAGACTGATGTCTTTTGGGTAGTGGTATCCAATCTGTCAAAGACAGACCTTCGAGCAGGAACGGGAGCCGGAATAGTCAGTCTTGTAAAAACCGACTCTTTAGCAGGAGAAACCGCCTTGACGACTTCAGGAGCAGAGGTGGCTATCTTCCTCGGGATGGCCACTTCAGGGGTTATGGGCTTCTTGGGATGCCCATCAGAGTTCAGGTTCAACCTGGTAAAAACCGAGGCTGCCGGCTTGACATTGGACGACCCGTTGAGAGGGGTCGTGGTAGTAGTGAGCCGATCGAAGACCGACTTCTTTTGCGCTTCCGGTACGGGGACCGGAAGGCTAATGTTCACCGGCGAGAGCATGGTCCCGAAGAACAAACCGGTGGTAGCCTGAGTCACTTGTTCTACCGGCATAGCAAGGATAGATGCCACTTGAGGCCCATAGGCTACACCTCCCGGTGAGGCGGAGCGTCGGTTGCATTGGCATTTGGAGCAGTTTGAGCAGTTGGAGGCCATTGCTGTTTGATTTCTGCGCCAAGCAAGAGACCAAATCTTAGTAACTTGAAACCCGGGGGCAACCATTAACAAACCGCGATTCGTTCGCGAAGACGACATACGAAGTGTGGAATGGAAAGAGGAAAAGGTCCCACCGGGCGTGCCAGAATCTGTTCCCCTCCGAACACAGAGACGCGACCGCGTAGGCTCGTCTTGCCTGAGATTCGGGGCAGATGCTATTTGGTTTTATCCGTCCGCCTCTCCGAAGATGCCAAGTTGATTTATGGCACCGTGTATCGGAGGTTTAAACGGATGCGGCCGATTTAGCAGACTTCGTCAGATTCCCCCTCGCTTGAGGGGTTTTTGATTGTGGGGACGCTCTTCCCTGCAGGCGCAAGCCCCTGCAGTTAATTACGCTACCGCATCGCGGTAAAAAGTTTCTCCTTCTCCAGAATTTCACTTCGTGTCGTGTGTGTTTGTTTTGTTTGTGGATGCCCGTGGATTGTATACGGAGACTAAGTTATGCCGTCGCCCGTAGGACGTGGATTAGTCCAAATCCGTATTTTCTTAGATTTGAATTTGGGGTTTTGGTTTAAGGATACGTCAGCCCTATTTGAAGCTAAAATCAACTTAAATGTTTGTTAAGAATACGTTAGCCTAATCTCCAGACTAAGATCAACTTAACGGGATCGTTTGGATCCGACAAGAGAGCAATTGGCTCTATTGTTTAGTTTAATGACATTACGGTCGATTTCCAGTTTAGGGACATGGTGGTCCATCATTCCCATTTGGGGACGAACATTAGTTTAAGGACATTTCGGTCCAACGTTCTCATTTTGGGACGAATATTAGTTTAAGGACGTTTCGGTCCACGAGTTTAAGGACCCCGCGGTCCGTATCAATATGTGGTTGTCGGGACCCGTCACCTCTCTGAAGACGTTGAAGGATTACAACGACAAATATCAGAGGAGTTCGGAGATGTACCCTTGAACCGGGTGTAAATTGATTAAGAGAGCAATCATACTCAGTCAATTTAATTTGAGGACTTACGGCCAGTATTGGGCTAAGTCCAGTTGAAAATGTGCAACATTTTATTTGCATTTGGCCTATTAGGCCTTTATTAGGGCTCTGCCCCTGCACTGCATTTTATTCTGGCCTGTTAGGCTTTTTAATTGGGCTCTGTCCCCTTTTTTATAATGCAGAGCATTTGTTTTGGTCCATTGGGCCTCTTAATTGGGCTCTGCCCTTTAATAATGCGCTGTATTAATTAGTCTGACAAAGCGCCACATGGCTTGTCAGGCGCTTTGCGCCAATTGAGGAGCGTAAAGCGCAAATCCATGTGGAAGTGACACGTGTCACACTCTGGTGAGCGCAAGTCTGCTAGCGCAGTGCGCTGCGACAGTGCGCTGCGCTGTTGCGCTGCTGACACGTGGCGTGCTCTGATGGCTTGCGCCAATTCATGAGAGCAGTGCTCTGTTTTAGAAGCGCATAGCGCAGTCTGTTCTGGGGCTGACACGTGGCGCTCTCTAGTGGCTTGCGCCAAGGCGAGAGCGTAACGGTGCAATTTTTTCAAGTGCAGGGCACTGTTTAATATCTTGATCCGATTTTAGATCAAAGAAGAGAATCTTTTAAGATTCCAGAACCAAGGGTTCATCAAAAGGCAATGCCTTTATGTAGATCAAATGATCTAGTAAAGAAGTAAATTACTTCTTTTCATTAATATTATTATTTTTTATTGAAGATCTTTGATCTTGTTCTTAGATCATTAATCTTTTCAGAAGAAAATTCTTCTTTTTCTAAAGGTTTTACCATTTTCTTTCTTTCTTTCTGAATTCTTCTCAAAGTTCTTAGAAGAGCTCTGTGAATTCTTAGTCTTTTAGACTTGGAGTCTAGGGGGCTTTTTATAGTGCCATTTGATTTGTTAAATCAGTTGAAGGGATTTTTCTCTGAGTGATTTAGGGATTTTTCCCTACCGTTGGATCTTTGATCCAAGCGCTCCTGTTTTACAGGAGAGAATCTTATTGTTTTAATAAGATCAGAAAGATCTTTCAGAATTTTTCTGTTTGGCGCAAGCGCACCTGCACTTGACACGTGTCGAGCAGCGCAGCGCAACTGCGCTAGCGCAACTGCGCTGCCACGTGTCGCGCAGCGCAGAGCGCAACTCAGCTGAAGCGTTTCTTCCTTTATTTTCATTTTAAATAGAGTCTTGCTCTGATTGGGTGTGCTGCCTTAGGCGTTGTGCTGGCGTGTCTACTTTTGACACGTGGCGCGTTACGCGCAGCGTAAGGAATCTGAAGCGTTGCTTCAATTTTTGAATTTTTGAAATTCAAACAAAGCTTTACTCTGTTTGGGGAAACAACTGATTTTTTTTTGGGTTTATTCCCTTTTCTTTTGAAAGTGCTAAACACTATTAGGGGGTCACATGGGATCACGCGACTCGATCTCAGTCGTTTCTTTTTGTTCCTTAGAGATGCTCACGTGGGAAAACGTGATCTGTCGTGATAGCGTTGAATGCTAATCGTTTTTTTTATGTGCATGGGGATCTTGATCTTAGTTTTGAGAATTTCATGTCACTTGTTTTATAAGAATTAAATTCTTATGCAGGGTTAAATCCTAGTTTTATCAGAGGAATTAAATTCCTATATCTTTAGAAGAATTAAATTCTTCAAACTTAGTTCTTTCCCCTAAGTTTTGAGTCTGCATGACAGAATCTCCATGATGAGAACTAAATTCTCAACTTGTGGGGAGATCTGCTTCTGCAGACCTCAACCAGAGGAAGAACTAAGTTCTTTTTAGAAGAGTTAAACTATTGAAATGGCGAAAAAGAGATAAAATGATCTCTCTGTCTTTCTTCATACCTTGGGTTTCTTTTTGTAAAAGAGAGCCCTTCTTCTTTTTTTTTATTTCTCAAATCTTATGGGGGGTCTCTCCTCTATTAGACTTGAAGTGTTAGGTCCTTTATATAGTAGAGGCAAATTTGTTGATTTAGTTAAGGAAATCTCTCATTGAGAGATTTTTTAATTGATTTGGTGATTTTATCTACCGTTGGATCTTTGATCCAAGGACTTCTGTTTTACAGAAGACATTTCTTTTGTTTTTAACAAGATTGGGAAAATATTTTCCCATACAGAGCTTATTCTGTATCTTGGTAATTTTTAATCACCATTGGATCTTTAATCCAACGGTGCTCTGTTTTATAGAGCGTAATCTTTCTTGTTTAGAAAGATTTAAGGGAATATTTTCCAAATAGGGTTTTGATCTTTTTATTTAGAAATTAATTCTATCAGCTTGGAAGGTATTTAGGAACCCTCATGTGTAGCACATGACCCCCATACTATTAAACTGGTTTGCTTATATGCAGCAATCCCAGAGAAAAGGCATCACGTATTGGCACGTGGGCTGATGTTCAGAAATGTCACGTGTGGCACATGACCCCCATAGCATTAAACTGGTTTTGCTTATATGCAGCAGTCCCAGAGAAAAGGCATCACGTGTTGGCATGTAAGCTGATGTTCAGAAATGTCACGTGTGGCACGTGACTCCCATGAAGTTAAGCCCAACAAAGAGCATCACATGCTGACACGTGAGCTTCTCTGACCTGTTATTTGTTTTAGGAAGGCCCTTATATACTTTGTATATAATAGCTCACGTGTTTGTACGTGAGGCTTAATTTCAGCCTTAATTGTCAAGCGCAATATAATCTTTGCTCTAAGGCGCATCACGTGTGGGCACGTGATGCTCCATTAGGGGAATTTTTCCCATCGTTTTTTTATATTTATTTTATTTTTATATAAGGGAACAAGGTTTTCGTTAAGTTTCTTAAAGAAAATATCTTTTCTCGGTTCGGGCACCCTCGTGCTATCATTAGCGACAATGGGACACATTTCTGCAATCAGTCTTTCGAGACTTTGATACAGAAATATTCAATCAACCACAAGCTTTTTACGCCCTATCATCCCCAAACGAGCGGGCAAGCTGAGATCTCCAATTGACAGATCAAGCAAATTTTGGAAAAAACGGTTTCTAAGAACCATAAAGATTGGTTCTCTAAACTGACTGATACTCTTTGGACATTTCATACTGCATATAAGACCGATCTTAGCATGTCTCCTTATCGGCTGGTGTTTGGGAAGGCTCGCCACTTCCTTATCGAGATTGAACATAGGGCGGTGTGGGCAATTACAGAGCTTAACCTCGATTTTGACCAAGCAGGCAGCTATCGGAAGCTGCAATTAAATGAGCTGAGCGAGCTCCGTGATGAAGTCTACGATAACGCGGTTATAGTAAAGAACCGGACAAAAGTGTTCTACAACAAACACCTTTTGAGAAAAACATTCACACTGGGACAACAAGTCTTTCTTTAGGATACCCGTCTCCATCTTTATCTGGGTAAGCTGAGATCTCGTTTGAAAAGACCTTTTATGGTGCGGTATGTATACCTGCACGGTGCAGTAGATGTAGAAAATGCTAAAAACGGTTCTATTTTCAAAGTAGATGGGCATAGATTAAAACCATATTTTTCCGCTAACCCATCGGAAGAGCTCATGTTCTTGTAGGAGCCGCTTTATCACGACTAACTTTCATCCTCCTCACCTCCATACTTCGGTTTTCCAGCCATAAACAGTGACAACACTGTTTCATCTAAGAATGGAGATATGTATATTAGTAGATCCAATAATAAAAAAATAAAAGTATATATATGTGCGTGGTATAAGAACAAGTTTGGGGGAGGCTTTCCATTTAACTAACTTTTGACCCTATTATTCTCCATCCAAGTCTACAGATTTTTACGCTCGAACAACAGCATCAGTGGGGACACTGCTGCAAACAGATTTGCGGGGAGGTTTGTGTTTATTCACATATTATCTGGCACAATAAAAAAAATTTGAAAATAAAAGTTAGAAAATGAAAAATACATATGAAACAGAGAAAGAGACTTAAGAAATACAAGAAAATTAGATATTTTAAAACGAAGCTAGTAATGCGTGGTCATGAGCTATTGTCCTAAGGGTTAGTAAAATAAAGAAATTACTAGTCTGCGGATAGAAATAAGTCTGAAAAATACAAGTCTTGGATAAGAATCTACAACGCACTAGAACGCCCTTGTTGACGATCCTTTACTCCGACAGCATCTAGGGTTCCTCGAACAATGTGATATCTCACACCGGGTAAATTCTTAACCCTTCCTCCTTTTACTAATACTATAGAATGTTCTTGTGAATTGTGGCCAATACCAGGTATGCCTGTTACGATTTTTACTGCCCAATAACCAATTTGGTCCCGAAGTAAGGAATAACCAGTTACACCAAAAGATGCAGTCAATACAGCCAGAACCACACTTGTAACCCAAGTTAATTCACGGGGTTTTTTAAACCCACCTGTAAGATACACACGAAATACGTGCAAAATCATCATTAGAACCATCATATTTACTGACCATTTTTTATTATTTCTTTCTGCTATATCCTTAATAGCGAGTTGGTTACACCTACAACCCAAATGGAAACCGAGCGTTTCGTGGTTCAAAAATGTCAAATCTCGTCTCAATGTGAAAGCACTCTGCTGGGCCGACACTGACACTGAGAGACGAAAGTTAGGGGAGCAAATGGGATTAGATACCCCAGTAGTCCTAGCCGTAAACGATGGATACTAGGCGCTGTGCGTATCGACCCGTGCAGTGCTGTAGCTAACGCGTTAAGTATCCCGTCTGGGGAGTACGTTCGTAAGAATGAAACTTAAAGGAATTAACGGGGGCCCGCACAAGCGGTGGAGCATGTGGTTTAATTCGATGCAAAGCGAAGAACCTTACCAGGGCTTGACATGCCGTGAATCCTCTTGAAAGAGAGGGGTGCCTTCGGGAACGCGGACACAGGTGGTGCATGGCTGTCGTCAGCTCGTGCTGTAAGGTGTTGGGATAAAAGTTAGAAAGATGTCGGAAATCAACTCATTGTTCAAGTTGTATTTTACGAAGAGAAAGAAGAGGAAAATGAACGAATAGCAATATCGGAAGCTTGGGATACTTTTATATGTACTCAAGCAATAAGAGGTTTAATATTAGTAACCTAATCTTTTCTTAGTAAAGGATCATCAACAAGGGCGTTCTAGTGCGTTGTAGATTCTTATCCAAAACTTGTATCATTTGATAATACCATGTGAATCGCTAGAAACATGTGAAGTGTATGGCTAACCCAATAACGAAAGTTTGTCTCTATTCTTGAGTCCAAACTTCTGAATGTTGATATCTACTATACACACATACACACATCTTGAAATTTGGGATAGTAGAGAATACCTCAAAATACTCTTGCCTGAAAACCATGGTACGGAAAAAAATCAACAAAATATAAATGACACATAAAATAAAATTTAAAAAGAAAAATGAACACTGGTTTTATAATTACTTAAGGCAGCATATAAAAACATATAGCGGAGTGCCTTATTACCTAGTGCCTTAGACCAACTGGTTTGGGAGTCACTGCTAAGGCTTATGTATTGCAGGATTAGGATATTGCTAAATATTCCTTAATAAGTGAGCACATTCGGTAATCGGTTGGTTAGTGTCTCAAGAAATATTAACAGTCGCATGAAAAATTGTGAGCAAATTCATCTAAAACAACACTAACTAAAAGGTACTAAGAAATATGGACAAAGAGTATGATAGCTTGAATTGAATTCTTCAAGTGTCGGGATGACTTTTACACACATGTAGGGGTATATAATCGATATTTGGAGGAAAGATAGGGAGGAAAACTAAAGACGATGTTTTATTGAGAAAGGATGTGATTTCCGACATCTTTTCAAGACCATTATGATAGGGCTCATGACAATTTAAAAACTTGTGTACTTTGAAACTCTTGTTTTCAAGTCTTTCTTTTATATGTTTCTTATCTTTACATGTAATTTTCATTTTCTTTCCTTTATTTTCTAAATTTTTTAGATTTTGTGGGTAAAATCTGCTGAAAACCCTTAGGAGACAACACTCCTCCTATTAAAGACACCTAGAGGTTTAAAAACTTGTTGCATGAGCTAAGTGCAATCGTGTTGCCTATGAAAGTGTGCTAGGTTTTTGTTTTTGTTTTTAAAAAAACAGTTTGCTCGGGACGATCAAAAGATAAGTTTGGGGGTATTTGATTAGTCATATTTATTGCACATTTGTACGGTCGTTTTCCTGTTGTTATTAATTACTAAATAGTGTTTTTTGTAATTTAAGAACATATGTGGGTTTATTCTTAAAAAGATTTTGTCATATGTTTCTTAACATATAATTAATATAATTGGGGGAATATATGCATATCATATTTAAATAAAATATCCATAAGATTATTAATTATTAAAATATGCATATTATATCATATCAAATATTTTTAAGCAATATTATTAAGATATCATATCATTTAATTGGTTGGAATATTATCTCAAATAAAACAAATACTACTAACAATTTGATTTGAGATATTGTGTAGGTTTAAAATAACAAATCAGTTCAAAACTGCAATGAGAATTGAGGAAATCAAATCAAATCGAATTAGCAAACCATATCTGCTGAATGTTAGGAGCAAACTGAAAAATCTCGCAACTGTAAAGAGAAGAATATATTTTCAAAATATTTTTATTAGAAACATCTCTTAACATCACGAGAAGAAGGCACGAAAAATCTGGAGACACAGCTCCACCATAAGGCGACGGAACCGCGGCCGTTAAAGGCATATAGCGGCGGAAGCGCGGTCATCTAGTGGCCGTTAGATATGAAAATTCAGGGGCTTGATCGCCTTTGCACACACTTCAATATGACGTCTAGGGTTTTAAGTTACAGAGTCTATAAAAAGGACTGAGAGCAATTAAGGTCGACCTATCCACCGATCATCTACCGATCGAGCAATCTAGATCTCTCAAGAAAAATAGGGTTTGTAGTTTAGTTTTTAAGCGATCAACTTCTGTAATGCAATTGTTTATTCAATAAAAGGTAGATTTTTTTTATCTTGTCTTATTACTTTCCGCACTTTATTTTCTGCATTTACTTTCCGCAATTTTGATTTTGTTATTTCTTATGGGTTCATTAATTTTTAATCTTTCCTCGTTTATATCGTTTATCCAAATGAGCAAGTAAATTCTCGCTTGTTAGGATTTGTAGGATATGGTAGTATAATGCATAAACAAAATCCATTAACTTTTTTTTAAGTTTTAATTTTAATTAACTTTAGCAAACTAAGTCTTAACTCTCTTATTGGACGTGCTATCAATTCATGATAGTCACGATCACGATTAAAGATTCGTTAATACTTGCTTTATTGAGAGCTTGAGATAAATAGGGATCAATGGAAAGACAAGGGTCGGTAAAGGGAAACCTTAATCCCTTCAAGAACCATAATCTACATTAATCGTTATTTCTCTAGTATTAAATAATTAAAAATAAAAAGAATTATTTTTAAAACTCCATCCAATAATGACTCAATCTTATAAACCATAAAAGCCCTTCTCTTATAAATTTTTTAAATCTTCTTAGTATAAAACGATAAAAATCCCACTTTTCTTTATTAACTCGTCTAAAACAAAATAAGTAATTCACCATTTCCTTGTAGACGACCCGTACTCACTATCGACTAGTTGCGACACCGTTATTGATTGCAATAATTAGAACACACAAAGTCATTTTTTCAAACCAATCAGTTGCTGTAGGAGGCGACGGAGACACGGTGGTTGCAGATTGGTGGTGGGCTCGGGCGTTGTGGTGGTGGAGGCGGGCTCGTCGGCGATGTAGGCAGTGCTCGATGGTGGGAAGGGTTCGCCGGTGAGAGATGGCGGCAAAGTAGCGGATGGCAAGAGTTGTTGGGAGGTTGAGGAGGAGAGAGGGAGCTAGGAGCTCGGTGATGATGGCGGTGGTTGCTGAGATCGGGTCACCGGCGGCTAACGGACGTGGAGACGCTGGAGGTGGTGATGGGTCATGGCAGTGGGGCGCCGGTGATGGTTGGGAGCTCGGTGTGAAAAGATAGGAGATGAAGTAAGGTGTTATGGGTTGCGGTGGGTGTAGAGATGACGATGGTGTTCAAAGGAGCAGTGAAGGAACTCGAGGTCGGTCGGAGAAGAAGTCATCGTCGGTGAGCTCAAGTGAGGTTAAGAGGAGAGGGAAAGAGGTTGTGAGTGAGAGAGAATTAAAGAAAGAGATATAACATATGGAGATGTGGAGAGGGGAAAGGCTTGGTTGAGGAGAGGATTTGAAGGAGGCAATCTCGGAAGGGTTAGGATTGAGTGGGGTTGTCGGCGTGGAGTGGGTCTCGCGGGGGTTGAGCGCGAGAGGGGAAGAGCAGTTGGGGAAAGGCGGGGAGAGAGAGAGAGAAAGAGAGGGGAGAGAGAAAAGATGGGTTTGAGTCGGGTCGGGTCAGGGAAGAGGGTGTGTGGGTTTGGGTTGGGCTCGGACCGGAGGGATTAGGGCTCGGCTTAAAAAAATAATAGAAATAGAAAATTTTGGAAACTTATATAGGAAATTAGATTTAGGTTTAAAGAAAAGAATTAGAAAATTTTGAAAAAAAATATTTAGGAATTTAATTTGGGAATTTGAACGAAAATTTATTGGGATTAAAATTTTCAAATACAGAAAATATAATGAAATTGGCGATTTACAAACACGCGCCCCAAAAAAAAACCCAAAATCAAGCAGGTCTTGTATAACCAACACTGCATTGTAATCTTTTCTATTCGAATTTTGACCTTGGGAGCCATCAACGAAAAGGTTAGTGGCATCAACCGTAACTACTTGTAAGTGTATTTTTTGACTAGTTTGTTTCTAATTGAATGGTTTACTAGATTTTACACCGCTAACACCGTAGAGTATGAAGTGTTGAATGTGCTTGCACAGGCCTCCACTTTATTCAATGGAACCAAAGGGTTTCGGTCTCAAGGAGACGAGAAAAGTTCTCTGAATGTCCTATCCTTCTCTAGAGGTAAGCTTGGCGAATATCCTCTTATGAACTCTGCACTCAAGTCTTTTGTCGTGTGCGCGCTATAAATTCTGTTTGTGCATATAACATTCAAAGACAGTTGTCAACTTGCTTGAAGTATAGACACAGATCACTGGTTAACTTCTACACAACAGGAAATTATATATTTTGGAGCATTTTTTCCAATCTGGACCTAGTTTGTGCTTACATTACTATTCTTTGGTTATATATGTGAGGGAATACTTGGTTTGCCCATTTTTTGCACTGCGATGAATTTGCAGAAAAGATGAATTTGCAGAAAAGATAACATTCTATTCGTAAGTTATTTTGAAGCGAATCACTGTCTGTTCCTTTATCTGCTATTGCTATTTCCACCGTTGGGAAAGTGCATTTCCGAAGTAGAGGATGTTTTGTGCCATCTTTGAAATTGCTTGAATATTTCCAAGTTATCATACAGCAAATCATGTATATCAAGCTTGAACTCTATTTATATTCAACAACCAAATATCAACAGATTTGAGCCTCCGAACTCACTCAAACACTTCCAACCAAGCAAAGAAATAAAGAGCAGAGCACCATTCTACACTTTGTTACATTTTTGTGTGTATGCTAGCAAACAACAATGATTCACTAATTTCTGTGTGTATGCCTTTATGAGTGCTTGAATCCTCAACTGTGCTGTACTTGGATAATAACCTGGGGCCATCAAATGAACATCTCAAAATATACTTTACTTTGATAATAACACAGAGCTTTCCCTTGGCCAATGTACAGCTTTTCTCCATGTTTCCTTGATGTAAAATTTTACGATCTGTACTGTACCACATAGAAAGTACGAGAAAACAAAGATAAGTATCGGACAAGACATACAATAATAGCAAGCTAAGGCTCTTTGATTAATATATTAAAGAAGAAAGGTTCTCTGAAATGAGATTAAAGCTTGCGGTTGTGCCCAGTTTGTTATTGTACATAAACAGTTTGGAAATGGATCGACAAAGTGCCTGTTTGCTTCTGCCGTCAACATGGTACAGGATCCCGATTTAAGTCGAGTAGAAAACAAAGGGTACTGCAAACAATGGAGAAATTATCAGAGGTTTGGTTTAGAGAAACAAGATTGTTGACCAACTGTGTATAGATGTTTCATTAACATAGTTCGGCATATGACAAGTTGGTAGGGAAAAAAAACATGTCTCTGCTTCAATTATTACTAGCCTTAAATGATTGAATATATCGAGTTTGACATATTTTAATAGACTTCAACGATTAATGATAAAATTATGTAACAGAGACCAATAACAAATGACGCTTCAAACACCGTCCCTTATGCTAAAAGCACAAAGAGAAGCATATGCTGTTAACTTGTCAGCTATTCGATTAATTAAAAAAAAATGACACAATACCTATTTCATGCATTCCTTTTTTTAACAGGAACCTTGATGCAAATACATTAATTTGTGAGTAATGTAAGGGAATCAAAGAAGGACCACCTTAATTGAGAATTGAAAATTATGATATTTTGCAAAGGGGAGGAAAAACATGAGCAAACACTAATTTCCCTTTCAAAAACTTCTTGCAAAACAGTGCTCATGCTCAGTATGGGTTTTATCCCCTATTATGAGATTGTGAAAGGACAACGAATTTCATATTCCAAATTCCAAACGATACGTTTTCTGGATGCAACCCTCATAGGAATCGAATCAGTGTTCTCTCACTCTTCTCTCACCCTGGAGAGGAAAGTTCTACAACAGGATTATGCCCCTTTGGTTCCAAAATAAGTTGTTTGATTAAGTACAGAGCAAGTGTGAAAGTCCATGCTTGGTCTATTGATTAAGAAAAGTTCACCAGCTATTACGTTATATCCTATTAAAAGATTGAGCTAATACCACACAAACCCATGAACAACATGGCTAGATCATATTGAAAAAAGAAATGCATTTGTATAGAACTTGAGATAAATAACTTACCAATCAAGAAGACGGTTAGAACTAGCAGTATAGTGACCCGAAGAGATCGTTTATGATATTGTGAGACCTGAAAATGTCTCTGGAATCCACCAACTCTTCTAATTTGTTGGAAAGTAGAAGAGCCTTTAGGGCTTTCCTTGTTACTCGTAAAACAACTCCTGCTTCTTTCACTTAATCTATTTATTCCCTGATTCAATCACATAACAGAAACAAAAGATGAGCATCAGACAAAAGTATTTGACAAACTAATGACACTTTCTTCTGATATCCTGAAACCAACATGTTATAACCTATTAAAGGCTAATTTTCACTGATTGCAGGCTAAATTCCAAGACTTCATGAAAAACTCTTTTTCAATTGCAATTGTTCATATGATACTAAATTGCAGGCTAAATTAAAAAACAATCGTACGGTACTAAATTGATAACTACTGAGAGTTTGTAATTATTTATTTGCAATTAATAAAGTATGTAATTTTTATATGAAAAAACACTACTTGCTCATGCCATTTTACTGAAATTTATCCTTAAAACAAACATGAGAATATGAGCAAATTTTGATCAATGTCTAGAGGAACTTATTATATTATGATGTCTGCTAAGTGAAATAAATTGATCTAATTGCCGTATTCAAGTAACCAGGTACCTATCTTTAAAAAATACAGTAACGACATAATTAGTTAGCAGAGCCAAGGTATATTACACGATTTATGAACTCATGCAATCAAATAGGACACCAAAACTAAGCGAGCAAATGCAATCTATCGTACCTGAGTTAACAAGGCAATTCCCTTCAAATCGAGATAATTCGAAAACTCTTGTCTTGACTGAACATGCTCTTCACTCTTTACCTTCCCAAAACTATTTCTAAACCACTTTAACTTAGCAGTTGATTCAAAACTTCTAAGGAAGCCAAAGAAACTTGATGCTCGATTTTTTGTCTCTTTGGCCTCTACTAACTTGTTATCTGCATCATCCTCATCATTAATCATGATTTTCCAGTCATCATTCAAATTCTCGTCTTGCACCATAAGTTCTTCTTGGTTTCGAAAAGAATCCTTACTTATTGATACAGTTTCCTTGAACCCCCAAACAGATTCGTGAGTTTCTTGCAGGTTTGGAGCCATAGAAAGAAAATTTTCAAAATCGTCTCTTTCTTCTTCATCTAATTGAATCCATCGAAGCTGTTGCTTTCTTTCCTCGAGAAGCGAATCATTGATTGCTTTCTCTATATGAGATATTTTATTCCTTATCGCGGCTATGAATTCATTATGCCTTGTGATTGTAATGTCATCTGAAGGACAATTCTCATGGGTCAAATTAACCGCCCTCTCGAACTCTTCCAACTACAAGAAAAGACCACCGATATCGATTACAATTTCATCCAAAAAAACATTAATTAAAGTTGACCATTGAGCCTAGAAAAACTAAACTCAATATAAGATAGGATTTTTTGGAGGCAAAGTCAATTAAGGATGTGTGTGTTTGTACATATAATATAAATGAAATAAAGCGAAAATTATGAGCAAGGAGTTACGGATCATTAGTGGTTTCATGGCTAAATGGGTATATAAATGCCCATTATTTTCACCCATATAGCATATAAATACCTATATTTCAAAATGTGGATCTTTAATACCCGAGTCTTGCTTTTTGAGGCACTTTGCTCTTTACCTGTTCTCCAGAAATGTGTAAAATCTTTTTATATTTTCAATACCAAGGAAAAATCTAAAAAACTCATGTGAGAAGCACATGGAGATCTAGAAGGGAATTTACATATTTCTGGAGAAAGTGCTAAAAAATAAAACACGGGTATTTAAGTGCCACAGTTTGAAACATAGGTACTTATTTGTTATATGGGTGAAACAATGAGTATTTATATGCCATTTAGCCTAGTTTCATTCACAAATAGTTTACCACCAGATTATGTAAACTAAAAGAGTACACATATCAAGGGCCCAATTATGAGGAATCCACACAACACACATGACAAAATTCATAAAAGATTAGTATTTGAAATTGTGTCAAATAGCTTTGCCATGCGATTTCGAATGCTCTCCAACATGTTGGTTGTTATTGGAGAACCAATGTATTTTGAACCACATCCAGACCTAATTATTTCACTTCTTTGTTCCCTTGATGAATGTAATTTGAGCGCCAATTATAGTTTTTCTAACTTAAGTTCCAGTGCTAGTTACATGTCACAACAAAACTACTTGAAACCGAATGCAGTTTTTTTTAGGTCTTGGTGCAGTTAAAACTACATTGTGTTCTTCATCCACCAAGAAATATATCAACCAAACACCTCTTTATCATCAAAATTTAGTAACAAGAAAAGAGAAATCTGTACCTGCCACTTTGCGGTGCCGTGAGCTGTATGGAGATCTCTCCTCAATTCATCCAAAAACTCTTGTTCAAATCCATCACTACATCCTCGAACCCACATCCTATACACTGATTCCATCCTGCAAGAATTAAGAATCTACGGCTATTAGTAACTCTCAGAAGCAAACAATTAAACACTTGGTGATCTATTTCCTAAAAGGCGAAACCGCTAAAAAAATCCATCAAAATCGAATTTTAACAACATCCCACATCACCAAATCCTCTAAACCCTGCAAAATTTCCATCAAAATCGAATTTTGACAACAACCCACATCGTCAGATCCCACAAATTACATATAAACTACTCTAATTAAGGAAAAAACGAATCGAACATTCAATAACAAAAAATCCCAAAAAAGAAAGGAGATTTCACATACGTATCGGCCGATTCTTGCACCTCCTCCGCCGCCGAAAAGAACACATCTTTCTGCCATTGGTCAAAGGTGCTAATCGCAGCCATCATCACAGGATTTCGCTGAGCTTTCTCTCAGAGGAGAAGCAAAGCAACAGGAAAACTCAAAAGGGCCTTGAAAATATTTCTTTTTCTTCTAGAGAGAGAATTAACGAAGCCCAAAGGAGAGGGAAGCAGCAGAAAAGATGAGAGAGAGACGTAAAAGAAACTAGCTCTCTTTCTCTCTCTCTCTAAAATTTTCTCTCTACAAAAATCTAAGCTTTGGGTTAATTTAGCGTCGGCTGTTAGAGGCAACAGATGCCTCTCTCTTAAAAAAAAACAGCTGGTGGGAATTTTGGTTGGGTGTTAACGGGTCGGTTTTTCAAATAATTCGTTCGAACCGCAAACCGAAAATAAAAGAAATTTCATAATAACTTTGCCAAGACAATGCTGAACGTATAATGTTGTGTTGGTTAATATGTTATTATACCTATATATTTTATGTAAAGAATTCTGGATAAATAATAGTTAATATATATGAATTAGTAGATAATTAATTTTGGGAACAGATACATGTATCCATTCCAATTTAATTAAATGCGAAAAATGTCTCTGATGGAGGTCCTTTTCAGATCTCCCTCAGATGTTGTCTTCCGTCGATCTACTCGTAGATTCTGGAGAGGATTCCCTGTTGTGTGTGGGTCTCAATGGGTGTAGTGGAAATTCGTTGATTGGAGGAGTTGGCGCCAAGTACCTGCAAAGAAGTCCCGGGTGGTTGGATACTACCGAGGACCCTCCGACGATCAAGTTAGTACTGGATCCGAGCAGCGTAACGGCTAAGTGGAGTCAAAAAAATGGCTTACTTGACCCTCTGTGATGAGAGTTTATATAGTGGTGGAGGCACGCAGCAGCAGGCGTGAGAATCTCGCCGGCAGTTACGCTCCCGACATCACGCCCGCGTAGAGAGCGGATCGCCCATTAATGGGGATCGTGGAGGCGTGGAACGTGGGATGTTGCGGGCGGAGAATTCGCGCCTGGCGAGATTCGCGGAAAGGCGGTTACGCCTATGAGCGGTGGAGCTGGGCGGAGGACCGAAGAAGACGGCCTCGGTCGGGAGGGTTCGTGGACGAGCGAGAAAGCCGAGGATACTTGGTCTTGTGGCAGCTCAGGGCGAGATAAAGGGCCGAGGAGGCTAATCTGCAGGGAGCCCCGAGAAGGGCTGGCTTGTGCTGGCAGGTCGGGTACAGGGGTGGCCTGGTTGGCCTCTGTGGGCCCTTCCTTCTGAGTTCTGGGACGTGCTATCCGCCACGTGTCCTGATATTAGGAGTCCCCAATATTGAGTATCATCATTAGCCCCCCAATCCTGTCCCGACCGGTTAGAGGGTCGGGTCAGGAGTGGACTGCCGGGCCTCCCGGGGTGAACTCCCTCCTAAGGTTTCGTCGGGACGCATCCCCGGGCCGTCAGCTGTCTTTTCTGCTAGCGAATCGGGGGGAATCTCCGCATTTAAGGAGGGTGCACGCAGTTCGTGTCGCTTTGAAGTGATGGCCCATGTGTCAAGCGTCAATTGGCTGACGCGACGTGTGCAGATCTGCGACGTCTGAAAGGGCGCGGTCCAGTGCGGGGACGACAAGTGGAGCAATCGGAGCCGTTGGACGCGAGGAGGCGTCTT
Source organism: Agapanthus africanus (assembly GCA_030015575.1). Classification (NCBI taxonomy): domain Eukaryota; kingdom Viridiplantae; phylum Streptophyta; class Magnoliopsida; order Asparagales; family Amaryllidaceae; genus Agapanthus; species Agapanthus africanus. Next base: position 222,286,912 of record JASDDO010000014.1, read on the forward strand.
GGCGGGAGATGAAGGGCGCCGTTGGATGAGATCGCTTGTGACGGTAAATATGGGTGGGGCCCGTTCCAGGGCCCCTACTCCTTCATATTTCTCGTTCCAGGCCTCGGTTGCTCGGCGCTCATCTTATTCTTTCCACTTTCGTTTCCTGAGGATCATCTTTCCCAAGGTTAGATGTCTTCTCTTTTCGAGTCAGTAGATGTCGTTGAGGTAGGTTCTAGGAACCCTTTAGGTGAGTCTGAGTCCTCCCGGGGGGCAGGGGTCGGCCCCTTTTCCCGGGATCGTGCAGCGGGGCAGCCCCCAGGAAGGAGGCGGTAGATGTTGCCCTGGCGCCTCGTGTTGGATAAGGCATGAGGACGAGCTTGCCAACGCTCGGGCTCGTTTCCATATCCCCTCATGCTATACGCTCCGTATGGCCAAGGAGGGAGAGAGGGCAGACCAAGTACGGGGCGGGGAGGTCTCCCTATATTTGGAAGTATTCTGGGGTGGAATGCGCCTTCCCTTCTCTCCTGAGGTCGTGGGGGCGTTGAACTTCTTCGGGTTAGCTCCCGGTTAGTTGGTGCCGAACTCGTGGAGGATTCTCCTCGGGTTCCTGATCCGCCTGAAGTTACAGGCGATCCCCTTCAGCCTTTCCCTCCTTAATTCCTCTCTCGTCTTCAAAAATCACCCCGGTCGTCGAGCGGACGCCCCGAGGTGGGTTTATCTCTCTTTCAGAAAGCGACCAGGGGACGCCGCCGGGACGGGGGTTGTGGCCCTGCCTTCTTCCATTCATGACTGGAAGAAGAAGTTCTTCTTTGTTTCCCCTCCCGAGGGCGAGGACTGGCCCGTGCCTACAGAGTGGTCGAGGGAGAAGCACTTGCCGGGAACCAGTCAAGTGACCCCGCCGCGGTGAGAGTGGCGTCGTGGGAGCCTATCCCCCGCTACGACGTGCTGTTGTCTGAGAGGGTTCTGAGTTGGGCCGGACTCGGCCCCGTTGAGTTCGTCGGTAAGTTTAGGTTTGCTTTTTTGGCTTGTATATTGCCTGTGTCGCTGACTCCTTTGCACTCGGTTTTGTGCAGGATCCATGGATATGGACTTGCTCAAAAAATCCATGCACTAGCCGAGGCCGGTCGCGAAGGTTGGGGGCGCCGGCTCTTCCCGTTCATAGCCCACCCCGGCTCCTTCTCCCCCGGTGGTAGCGCTCCACGAGCGCTAAGAGGCGGATCTCGCCCCGGGGCCCAGCAAAGCGTCAGGTCGGAGGCGGGCTCGAATTCTGTAGGACCCGGCTTCGGAGGAGAAGACCGGCTCTCCCATAAGGCCGCTCAAAAGGAGATCTGCCTGGGGACCGTCTTCGCCGATCACGGTGAAGGAAGGCGGTCTCCAGTTCACCGTGCCTTCGGGGCCATCCATCGCGGATAGCCTGCTGCATGAGATAGAGGTATCGGCCGGGGGTAGAGTCCCCGGGGGGACCTTCAGGGATCAGCTGGCGTCCATCGCCCAGGAGTCCATGCAGGTAAGTGCTTGTCTTTCATTATTATTATTTTTGAGGTTCGATGCCTCTCTCATCTTCCTGATCTCTCTTCTGCTTTTCAGGTCTTTCAGCACGTCGCCCTCGCCTTACACATGGAGGCCGAGGTGGTAGCCCCGGCGATGAAAGCTGCGGGCCAGCTCGCCTCGCTAGAAGAGAGTTCCAAGCGGGAGCTGGAGGCGATGAAGGCAAGGGTTGTCGCCTTGGAGGGCGAGGTGGAGGTCGGGAAGCGGGAGGTCGCCCGACACCGCGAGGCCGCCCTGGTTGCTGAGGCCAAGCTTGAGGACGCTCAGGTGCTGGCCGGCAACCTGAATAAGACAGTAAAAACCCTCCGGAAGGAGCTGGGGGCGGCGGCTGAGTGGGCGAAGTCAGCCGACCTGAGGGCGGCCAAGTTGGATGACCTCTCGGCGGCGAAGGCGGTGGAGGGCTATAAGAAGTCGAAAGACTACTACGATGACATGGCCGTCGCCACGACACTCATCTGGCACGAGGCCCTCGACGCTGTTAAGGCCCGAGTGCCGGGGTTCGCCGATGAAGAGCTCCGGGCCCAGTACCCCCGCGCGGACACCAGCGGGTAGGAGCAAGAGATTAATGACGAGGAAGTCGCCGAGGACCCAGCTCGCCTCGTGGTGGATGTCAAGGGCCTTGAGGTCGCTCCTGGCCCCGAGACCTAAAGCCCTCGTCTTCCTCCTTCATTTTATTTTGATGTGTCTGGAACTTTGTAAGCCTCCGGGCATTTTGTTAGGCTGGGGAGACAAAAATACCCTCTGTAAAGACCGCCTTTTAGTAATAAAACTTTTTCTTTCTTTGGTTTCATTGATTTGCGCTTTAGTCTTTTGTTCATGAAGAATGCTTATAAAATTTTTCTTCTTACGCTGTTGGGCCTCCATGTCAGGTCGGCTATCTGCCAAGCGATCGTCCGTCGAGTTGATTCAAGCGCTACTGAGGAGAAGGCGTCTCCATGGCTCCAAAGTCGAGGGGAGATCGCTCGAGACTTGGATGGACCTGATCCCCCTAGTTGGCAGCTCGGACCGTCTGTGTGTGGTGGGCGGAGGGCTGTCTGCCTTATTTGGGCCGAGGATGGATGGAGGCTTCGATCTCTGGCGTCGTGGGTAGGAAACTACCTGCCTGGGATGACCGAGCGGGATAGCCGCTCGGATGCCTCTTGCGAGGGCTCCGATCCCTGGCGTCATGGGTAGGGAGCTACCGGCCGAAGATGACCGAGCAGAGTAGCTGCTCGGTTGCCTCTTGCGAGGGCTTTGATCCTTCAGGACGGGGACCGAACATGGTTACTGCCCAGTGCCTCTTTAGCGAGGACTTTGATCCCTGTCGGTTGTGGTAGGATGCCACCGGCCGGGGATAGCCGAGCAAGGATTCGACTGTCTCTGGGAGGACTTTGGTCCTTGGCGCGGGAGGGGCTGTAAAAGCCTACCAAGGACCCTTGGCCGGGTAGGGTCACTGCCCGGTGCCTCTTGGCGAGGGCTTTTGTCCTGAAGGATAGCCAAGCGAGGGATCCTCGGGCTCGACCGCCTCTGGGAGGGCTTTCTGATCCTTGGCATTGAGGTAGGGAAGCTACCCGCCAGGGATAGCCGAGCGATGGTTGTGCTCGACTGCCTCTGGGAGGACTTTCTGATCCCTGGTGTTGCGGTAGGGAAGCTACCCGCCAGGGATAGCCGAGCGATGGTTGGGCCCGACTGTCTCTGGGAGGACTTTCTGATTCCCGGCGTTACGGTAGGGGAGCTACCCGCCAGGGATGACCGAGCAGGGCAGCTGCTAGGTTGCCTCTTGGTGAGGGCTTTGGTCCCTGGCGTTGCGGCAGGGAAGCTACCCGCCAGGGGTGAACGAGCGGGGCAGCTACTGGGTCAGATCTTCAAGATGTTTCACCCGACCATACATTTAGGGAACAGGAATGGTTAGCATGCGCGTTGAATGCGAAGGGAGATGAAGCGCCAGGGTCGCGTCGCTTCGATTCCGCCAGAGAAGGCTTGACGATTGCCGCGTATCAGCGACCTCTTGGGCGAAAGCGGGCGACTGTTGAGCTTTGCTGGGACGCAGTGGGCTATATAAGGCTGAATGAGTACTGGTCCTTCCTTCCTTCACAAACAGAAGATCGAGAATGCAAGACTTCCCGTTCACCATCCCTGACATCATCCACTTCGAAGATGTGTACCTATACGATCAGAACTGCACCAAGAACATGGTGCAGTTGGTGTGTGGGGGAATTGAGGACTACTTCGGCCGGCTGCTCCCCCGACGTTCTTCCCTGCTGCAGTTGCTGATGTACTCCATCTGGAGAGCATCGCCGGGTCTTTACATCCCCCTGTCCGAGCATCTCTATGATGAGGCCGTGGGCAAGCTTCGGTCTCTGAGGCGCTTTGGCCTGACCTCCGCGAACCGGCTGGCTCGCTCAGAGGCGTTCGTCCGTGAGTGCTACGAGTTGAAGCTTGGGATTAACGCGCGCGGGGGGAACCAAGGGTAGAGGTTGGATCTCGCGAGGCCTCGGGTGGCTGAGATGTTTACCGAGTATCACGAGCAGTGCTCTCCGCACCCCCTTCCCCCGTGTAGCGTCTTGAAAAGTCGTTTTGGTGTTTTCTTGAAATTCGGTGAAAATTCGGTATTTTTCCGAAAACCGTCTTTCTCGATATTTTGCAGTTTAGGGCTAATTATACCTAAAAAGGATAGGTAATTTCTTGTTTTTAGTAGCTAATGAGTTATTTATGAAATTTTGGTCATTTAAAAATTTTTCCCTATTTTTCAATTTTTTAATATTATTTTAAGCCGGTAAGAAAATACATTAAATAAGCGATAAATACAAATTTTTCCGGGCTAATTTTAATCTCTAAAATTATGATAATTATAATCTAGTGATAACATGAATTTTTAGTAATTTATTTTGATTTTTAACCAATTTTTATGAATTGAAACGAATTTATTGAATATTTGGGCTAAAACTTGCAATTTTTGAGTTGTAGGGGGCCTTTTTGCATAAAATTTCTTTTGTAACACCCCTCTATCTTTTCCCTCAGCCCAAGAACAGCCCAAACCTTGGCCAACTCCAGAAATTTCTGGCCTCTCTTTCTTGAGTTGTTTCTTGAGTTGAATTTCATGGTTTATGGTTTTATTTTAATTATAATTGATAAAGTATGATACATTTGACTTTAGAAACTTGACCATGACTTTCCCCACTTGCCCACACCCTCCCCCATTCCCCTCCTCTGGCCGAAACCTGCACCATTTCCACCTCCATTATTTTCCTTCTCTTTCTCTCTCATTTTCTTCAAAAGTTGCAACAAAATTCAATAAAAATCCATAAATCCTTCTCTTTTTCAACACAAAATCCTTGTGCTACCTCTTCTCAAGCTTAATATAGTTGAAATCATGTGGAAAGGAGGCATTTTTTGGAGCAAACTTTCTTGCTTGATCCATTGATCAAGAGGTATAATTCCTATCTTGTTAAATCCTTTGTTTAAGTGCTTATATTATAGGGTTTAGTGATAATTTAGTGTAGTTAATCTAGATTTCTTAGACTTTGTTTGAAAATTGAGACTAGGGTTTGAAGCCATAATAGTTAATTAAGTATTTTATAGTTAATCTAGTTGTTAATGACTAATCTATTTGGTTACCTTGTTGATATAGTTTTCAATTATGCTAATTTGATTAAATTAGAAGTGTGAAATTTGCTTTTTAGGATTTTCAAGAAAAGGTTTTTGTATGGAAATGGTATTTGAAACATGATTAGTGAGTTGATTAAACCTAATTTGTGTTGATTAAACCTAATTTGGTATCTAGTGTTTTGCTAACCTTAATCTAAGTGGTTAATTTGCTTATTAGGCTAAAATATAGTGTTAAATTAAGGTTTTCATATATAGTTTGATTTATGGTTGCTAAGTACAAAAATCAAGAAAAGGTTTTGTTATGTAAATTAGGTTTTTAAGCCTAGTTAATGGTTTAGAATTTGTGTATTGGCTAGCTATTTGGTTAGTTTGGATGTTGGTGTTGGGTGGTGTTGACTTTATCGCTATATTGTCGATGTTTGCATCAAATTGCAATTTCTGCTTACTAGATGTTTATAAAAGTTATGTGATGAATTAATTGTGGCATCTTGATGATTTTGTTGGCTTGTCCTACGACTTTTAGGATGCGTGAGTGCGGTTTTTGGGTAGTCGGTTTTTAGTTTTGCCGGGTGACCCAAATCGGCGTTTTTGGCAGTTTTGCGATTTTCGCGTGTGTCCGCGCACTTTGTGCACGTTGTACCCAGCTAGCGAACTTTAGTAGTTTCGTTGGGGTTTTGCGTCGTTCTTAATATGTAACCTTATATTTGGTATTGATATAAATTCCAGGTTCGGTCGCGGAGACGTCAGACGCGGCGCGATAGGGAAAGGCGGTGATCGGACACAGCTAGCCAGGAATCCCAGTGAGTAGATTTAACATCTACGGGGGACGATCGTTTGGATGGCGCAAGTCGCCCGATAGATTTAGTAAACTGGAAAATAGTAAATTGGATAATCACTTGTGACATTAGAATAATAATACTGGCATGATAATTGCTGCAATTAGATCAATAGGTTATACCCATATACGCAAACTCAATTGTAGGACACATGCACCACTACCAGGTTTTTATATGCAGCACGAGCACTATTCATGTTTACACACACACCCTGGTAATTGCCATGCCACCACACTAGATAACCTTTAATTTAAACCTTTTACTAATTGATACTTAAATTGTGCTATTTCCTTAAAATGAAACCGTAGGATTGCTATTCATGTGCATGTACTTCATCATATTCATTGTTCATGCTTAATACATTAATCACACATCGCAACTTGATTATTGATATCATACGCATTCATTAGCATTGATATATGCATTTATGAGGATTTCTTGAGATTTTATGATATTGCTGGATTTCGGGGGAAAGCCGCAAAATTTCCAAACTTATGATATTTTTAAAACATGTAAATTGCGGTTTTCTAGTGATGTAAGTGTCGTCCACCATGAGTTTGCTGTGGATTTGGAAATCCGTGTCGAGGAGTGGAGGAACCGGCACGGGTACATGGTGGGCCCGGTAAGGTACCCCGGGGCAAGAGGAATGTGGTGATGACGTTGAGCCTGGCAGGGGATGGATTACCTACCGGTGACTGTTTGGGACGGCGGATATCCAGAGGATACCGACCGTGGCCGCTAGATGATGAGATATTGATATTTGAGATGGGTCAGCCGGACGGCTGAGGCCAGAGATACATTTATGAGATTTGAGACAGCTTTTGGGTGTCGTTGCTGGACACCGATTTTCGTCGATTCATTGACATTATGCTGGCAATCTAAAAGAGTTTCAAAGACAAAAAGAGATAAAATATTTCTTATATTATACCTATTGAGACCTCAGATTTTCATGTTGCATGCATATTAGTATACTGATGTTATATACACACCTGCTAGTGCATCCAGTCATACCTGTATTTTAGATGCTAGGATGCTTGTGTGCATGCATACGATAGCCTTGGTAGATGTTATTTATTACTCACGAGTTGGCAACTCACCCCCGTTGTGCCACAGTCTTTTGCAGGTCCGCTCCGTCAGTTCAGTAGCGGCGGGCGCACTTGTCTTTTGCCTCTTTTTCCTGAGCTCGAGTTTTGCTTATAGGTGGGTTATGTTATTTTTTGTACCACCTTGTATATTCTTGTATATTCTTGTATCTAGTGTACTCCATCTACTGTTCTACCAGATTATTGTATATTGACCTAGAGATGAGACTGTGAGGTTTGTGGATTTTATACTGTAATTGGGGTCGAGCTCACTTGAGCCGACATGCTACTTTTTCATGCTTCCTTATGCTTTATTATGCTTGTTGTCATTTACATTGCGTGGGTTTTGTGACCGCCGTATGGCGAAGAGCTAGCTCCCGCTTGGGGATGCCCTATTTTGTGGATTCATGTATATATTTTGTTGTACCCATTTTTGGGGTCAGTATTTACAAAGGAGACTCTGCCGAAATTTTCGGGAAAAGTTGGTATTGCTTTTAAAAAGTGTTTCACATGACTTATTTGATAAACTTGCTTTCGAATGTTGGGTTTTCTTCACTCTTTTGCTTAATTGGTTTTGTTTTCTGGGCTTTGGCTTACTTATTTTACGGACGCCTTTAGACGTTTCGCAAACTTAAGTGCCAGTCACGTTCCGTACCCTGCGGGTCGTGACACCCCGCTGTTGTAATAATAATTTTTTCTTTTTGTATGTACGGCTGAGGAGCCCATAATACCCTTTTTTTGAATAAATAAGAACATTTCTATTTTCCTTGCAATGTTCTGTTGATCTTTATTAAATTGACAATAGCCTTAGGGAGAGTTTACATCGCCCTAGAAGAAAAGTACAGGTTAATAGATGACCCTATCAGCGTAGCCCGAGCTTCCTGGAGGCTTGCTGGTCTCCGTGCCTGGCGCCGAGTACGGGGCACTCCGGGTGCCGGACTGGTCCTCCGCGGAGGCAAGCATGATCTGGCCGATGGTCAGCTCGGCGGGAGGAGGACGTTGCTCCTGCTCGCGGTCGGCCAGTCGCTTATCCCTTAAGTAGGCGGCGAGGTGCCCCGATCGAATGAGCTCCTCGATGTAGTCCCGGAGTTGCTTGCAATCCTCGGTGGCGTGGCCCAGCGTCCGGTGGAAGGCGCAGTAAGGGCCCCGGGTCCGCTTTGAGGCCTGACGCGAGATTGGAGGGAACTTGAAGAACCCTTCGCCCTGGGCCTCCTCTTGTAACATTGCGAGGGAGACGTTAAGCGGGGTGTACTCCTGGAACTTCGGGTGATAGGGCTGCTGACGCTCCGGCCTCTCCTCCCGAGGCCTTTTCTTCTGGTCGGGTCGTTCTGCCCGAGGGAGGTCCGCGTTCACCTCGGATTCTAGCTGAACCTCGCGTTCGGTCCACGCCTTGACCTCGGCCATAGTCTTAGGCTGTGCCATCGCAAAGGAGCGCAGCCACTCCTTGTGCCTTAGACCATATCTGAGCGCCATGATGACTGTCTCGTCCCGGTGCTCAGGAACCTCGAGGAGGGCGTTGTAAAAGCGAGTGATGTAAGCCTTGAACGTCTCTTTGTCTCCACTCTTAATTGTGAAGAGGTAGTCGACAGTGCGCTTCTGCCGACGGTTCCCAACGAAGTGGCCGAGGAACTGAGTAGCCAGCTCGTCGAAGGTCGAGATTGAGCGAGGCTCGAGTCCTCGGAACCAGTCCCGACCAGAACGGATGAGGGTGGCAGGGAAGGCCCTGCACTGAACGGCATCGGAATGGTCCTGGAAGCTCATTCTCGCGGTGAAAGCATCCAAATGGTCTTTGGGGTCCGTTTTCCCCGTCAAACAGAGAGACCTTCAGGGGTTTGTTGCGCGAAGAGACGTGGACAGCGAGCAGTTCCTCGGTGAACGGTTTGGTGAGCGAGTCGGCGACGTACTCGGCCCCGTCGGCCGAGAGGTGCCCCTCCCGGCGCATGCCTTCGATCTTCTTTTCGAGAGTGTCAAGTCGGCCGTGGTACCCCGAGGACTCGGCGTCTCGTGATCCCTGGCCTCTGCTGTGGGACCTACGTCTGGGCACGGCTCTGGTTCCTCTCGATGAGGTTCCTCAGATCCCCAGACGCGGTGGCTCTCGAGCCATCGTGGCGAGCCCCTTCTGTGCGACCCCGTCGGAGGAGTGGGTGTCAGTCATGCCTGTAGGTAGGCGGGGTGACCGACATCTCCTCAGGGGGGCAAGGGTCGCTAAGAGGTTTAAGGCGTGGTGCTCCGGCGGCGGGCCTGGGGGTGGAGCCGCGAGGCGCCCAGCGGGCCTCATGGAGTATCGGTCCGTGGGATCCATAGTCGGGGGTCGCAGCCCGCTGGTGGTCGGCCGCGCCGACGGGGGCAAAGCATTCCGGAGGCGGAGGGGCGGCGATCTGGGGCCCAGGCCCGGCCGTTTGGGCGCGGACGAGCGCCTCCACGAGGGACTGTAGCCAATCTATTCGGCTGGCGAGGGCGTGGATGATGGTCGCCGGAGGGTGTTCATCCGCGCCTCCGGTGAGGGGAAGGCGGCGGCTGGTACCCGAATCTTCAGGATGGTCGCTTGCCATGTGGACGGAGATCGGAAGGCCAACTTTGTTTTTGTGGAGTTTGCGTTTCGCGCAGACGGCGCCAACTGATGGAGGTCCTTTTCAGATCTCCCTCAGATGTTGTCTTCCGTCGATCTCCTCGTAGATTCTGGAGGGGATTCCCTGTTGTGTGTGGGTCTCAATGGGTGTAGAGGAAATTCGGTGATTGGAGGAGTTGGCGCCAAGTACCTGCAAAGAAGTTCCGGGGTGGTTGGATACCATTGAGGACCCTCCGACGATCAAGTTAGTACTAGATCCGAGCAGCGTAATGGCTAAGTGGGGTCAAAAAAATGGCTTACTTGACCCTCTGTGATGGGAGTTTATATAGTGGTGGAGGCACGCAGCAGCAGGCGCGAGAATCTCGCCGGCAGTTACGCTCCAGAAGTCACGCCCGCGTAGAGAGCAGATCGTCCATTAATGGGGATCGTGGAGACGTGGAACATGGGATGTTGCGGGCGGAGAATTCGCGCCTGGCGAGATTCGTGGAGCGGCGGTTATGCCTGTGAGTGGTGGAGCTGGGCGGAGGACCGAGGTAGACGGCCTCGGTCGGAAGGGCTCGTGGGCGAGCGAGAAGGCCGAGGATACTTGGTCTTGTGGCAGCTCAGGGCGAGCTGAGGGGCCGAGGAGGCCAATCTGCAGGGAGCCCGGAGGAGGGCTGGCTTGTGCTGGCAGGTCGGATACAGGGGTGGCCTGATCGGCCTCTGTGGGCCCTTCCTTCTAAGTTCTGGTACGTGCTATCCGCCACGTGTCCTGATATTAGGGGTCCCCAATATTGAGCATCATCAGTCTCCAATTTTAAACTGATAGCATGGCTAGTTCTTCTTCTTTTACAGATAAAAGGAAGGGTTTTTTGTATAGGCCTCCTAAAATATTGCTATTTTGAAAAATGTCCCCTAAAACATAATATTTTAAATACACGATCTAAAACTCCTAATTAAACTAAATTGTCCCTTATACTTGATAATTATCTCTAACACCTTTAGAAATCTTCGTTAAGAAGCTAAAATGAAAACTTAAAGATAAGACTTAAGAGTAAGACTAATGGATTTTACACAAAAATGAAAAGACGTGAGGGTTGAAATGTTATATAAGACTTGTTATCTCACAATTCATCATATTAGCTCTAATCTAATTATTAATCCTAATTAACTTAAATAAAGGGACGATTTTAGTTAATGAAGAGGTTTCAGGGGTGTATTGGCATTTTTCAAAATATCAGTGTTTTAGGGTCTTGTATAAAAAACCCTAAAAAGAAATTATAATTTTATATCATGTCAATAACTTATTCTAACCAATGGTGGATGTAACATTGCATAAAAGTGGGCCATAATTGTAGCTTTAACTTCTAAGGAAATTGTAATTTTTCTAGCATCGATAATTCTGCTGGAACTTCATTTGATAAAGTGACTGGATCGATCAGTTTCAGAAGAAAAAACAAACTTATACCTGAGTCTTTTCGAAAACTAAAATAGTTTGAGAACCAATGACCATTAGCTCAGTTCGTATGGGCACTTTCCCTTTTGGAAAGAATGCAGGTTCGAACTCCAGAAACTCCAAAAGAGAGAAGTGGCCACAAACTTTTTCAGGGCAAATTCGTAGGTTCCCTGTGTGTACGCGGTGTGCATGGATGTGTTGCAAGTTAGGACTTACGGACCAGTGCAAAAAAGAAAAAAACGGTTTGAGATATTACCACTACTCTACTAAGTACTCACTGTTATTTTGAATTTCATGCAATTTCATAGTAGGTAAGAAATTAATTTGATTTGATGCACACTAGAGGCATGTGTATAGTAATCATAAAGAATCCAAGGAGCATATTTCACACACACACACGTGTGTGTGTTGTGCAGTGCTGGCAGCTGCCCATATTATATACTGGAATTTATGTATGTGCTTTGCACGTATTGGTTTAAAAACTAATTAATTTTTTGGGAAAAGATAGAGAAATGTAAAGGGTTATTATAATTAAAAATTAATTATTTTTCGAATAAAGAGAGAAAGATGCGGAGGGTTTTAGTATTTTTTGGGAGGAGAGAGATGTAGAGGGTTATACATATAAATAATTATTTATTTTGGTAGAAGAGGGAGAGATGATGTGGATGATCTAAGAATTGAGAATTTGTCTCATTTTTTCTTCTTTTCATTTGAATTTAACATTTCATTAGTGAGAATGAAAATTTATTAATAATGAGGGGTTATGTGTAAATTTTCATCTGAAGGGGGATTTATGTGTAAATTTATAAATAATGAGGGTGTATGTGTAAATTTTCATTTAAAGGGGGATTTATGTGTAAATTTATAAATAATGTCATTTTCTTAGGTGAGATGGAAGCGTTAAGAGGTGAATCTTTTTTTCTTTAAATTTTGAAAAAAAAGAGATAGCAGAACTTTTAATTTTTTGTTTTATTTTTTTCTTTGAAGTTGATGTAGAGGCTTGAGAAATGGGGATTTTTCTTCTTTTTTCTTTTTTTCAAGAAAAAAGGATGGATGTACCTCTAATCAAAGGGTATTTGTATTATATACTAGAATTTATGCACGTGCGTTGCACGTGTTAGTTTAAAATATTTAAAGGGGGGAGAGAAATGTGGAGGGTTCTAAAGACTTATTTATTTTTTTAAAAAATTAAGAGAGGGTCCATTAACCAACCTCTATTTGCATTATATATATATATATATATATATATATATATATATATAAGATTCTAGATAAACAATTAATTGTTATTTAGGGGAGAAAGATGACGTGGAGGGTTTAAGAGATAAGAGAGATGATGTGAAGGGCTTCAGGGGTGAGGATTTCTCATTTTTTCTTAAAAATAGAAAAAATGAGAAAAATAGAAAAAATGAGAAGAGTGGATCTCTAACCAAGGGTGTTTTCATTATATATATGCTGGGTTCTGCCGGCGTCCTGGCCATCTACCGTGGCCGGTGCGGAACAAAAACTGGCGTTTAAAATTTTTGGCGCAAACAAAACCCGCCCCAAGATCGAAACTATAAACCTATACTAGCAAAACTAAAGAGAGCTAAACTACAAGGTTAGAACGATTATACCGAATGAACCAAGTCCTTCGGTCTTCTACCACCATCCCAAGCTCCTTGAGGCGTTCTCGAACAAACTTAGTCGTCGGTCTTTGTTCGTCGAAAATGATCCACCCGAGAGATGTAGCTCATGGCTCTAGCTCCACATCGAAAGCAAGTGAAGCAACTAGAGATTCTAGGTTGCTAATCTAGAATGTGTAGGATGTAGGTGTTTATCTATCTCATATCACCTCCCCTCATGATTCTCAACACATGAGAGGGTTGAGAGGAGGTGAAAGATAAAGTGGAGAAACTCAAGAAACTCAATGGGAGAGTGAAGCAAAACGGTGAGGAGATGAGAGGAACCAAGGGAAAAAGGAACCATCTCATATTTTTCTCCAAGTAACCAAGTGAGGAAAAAGCAAGTGAAGAATGGTTTTATCAAACACAATTTTCCAATAAAATATGCAACCCATACTTGAATAGTATGCACAAATGAATTAATAATTCATTTGTGCACACTATGCAGGCATGGTCCTCACCATACTCCCATCAATTCAATGCCATCTCATTATCTATTTAGAATAAATGGTCAAACCCAAAATGAGGTGTTCACCTTCTAGAATATTATCTGTAAAAAATACGGATTATATTCTACTGTATATATATACATGTATTCATACCGAAATACGAATACTCAAAGAGATAAAATAACACAAAGAACATAATACAAGAATATACATATCGAAATATATATACATAAATTATTAAATCAATACTTGATTCAATAATCCGGCTCAAACCAAAACCGGCCGGTATTATCAACTGTCCGATCGAAAGTCCGAGTATACAGTACAATCAATCGATCGGAACTCTGCACGTATCCAATACGGCTACTACATCGTTTCGCCTAAACCAGGAAAACCCTCTGTGTGGGACTCTAAAGACTCGTCAATACGCCGGCAGTGGGTTTAACCACTAGCACGTCAGCGACACTAGCTGTACGTAACGGCTATCCAGGTATTGAGCGAAAGGAAGGCCGACGAGCAAACTCATCCAAACCCCTACTGAGCCTGTCCGTGACAATCTCTATACAATCCGGTCTGTTCGTCTAAGAGTATCGCATATCGAGTCTAAGGGGTAGATAAAGTCAGACCCCTAATAACGTGATATTTCGTGTCGGTATGAAACCCATCACCCGCTGAGAAACTACGATCCAAATTAGTAATTCTCGTCCACTTTGGCCAAGAATTTCTGGTGATGGACACCCGTGCACCGCGCGACATCAACCCCCAATACCGGGAGAGACGAATCCCCGACGATCCGCTCACTACCTCCATGTGGCTCGGGACTGTACCCAACTAAAACCTATTTGCACGACTCCTTTGAGCCGTGGTAGGTATACGAGACAAATGACGATCGCAAATCGACAAACTAACATGTACTCATGTCACCTGAGAACTGCTATCTAACAATAGGTATAATACCAACTAGCATGTTCCTGGCGAGTCCGTCCAGTGTACTCATAACCCAATGAGCACCTGTATACTATCTTAGGTGACTAACTTACACCAATGGCTTGTGAGACCGGCCACCACCCTTCGTCGGGATCTCGATAAGTATACACTAGTCTGCTCCGGAGTATCAATGCCCAGTCTCGATACTCTTACGATTATGGACATTTAAGGATATGCTTATAGACCATCCAGTTCCCACGTATATGATCGCCATCATAATGCTGGTAGTCAAGCAAGAATCCTATGGGCTCTATCAACATATTATAGTGATCTGTAATGCCACCTAATTCATGTACATGATGATAAACACAAACCAGATAGTATACTATCATTTTGAGTAAGACTGTTCTACCCGTATAGGTCATCCCTCAATCATCACAATCGCTAGCCTACAATTCAATAATTGACTTGAGGATACTATATCCAACAATCTCCCACTCACACTTAAGGCTAATTATTGCGGTGTCACATACTCACAGCCCGTGTGATATCGAACACCCAACTTCTCTACTAATCAGTCTCGCAAAGCCTATTTGCGAAACTATTGCATTCAAGAAATAGCCTCAGTGAGTGGATCAGCTCCAGTTTTTCTATCTTTATCTCTCTATATCTCAACTTCGCGGAGAAAGACTATTTCCCGAAATGAGCAATATATGTCTAAGAATTTATCTGCATATCTGATGGGACCCAGTTCATAAATGAACTCCAAATCCAACAAACTTCTTAGACTGTATCATCCACTGAATTTAATCAGTATACTGCGCCATGCCTTCCTCAGTATCCGCTTAGACCACCTGTCCAACATACTGCCCCTCAAAAGAGGGAAAACTATAACTCTGACAGTCACTCTGTCATCTAGGTCACCTTGGAAGCCTAAAATGATAACTGCCTTCCGAAAGAGGCTGCCGTTACCATTTACCAAGAACATTCACTTATGTTCATAACCGCTTCCCAATGTTTCTCCAGAATTGGATTAATATATATATGCTTATTGCAACCAGTGCAAAAGCAATATCTGGTGTAGTACTTGACATTTCATGATTAACTCAATTGCCTAAGCAAGTGATATGCCAATCATGCAAATCCCTCTCCTCATCAGTCTGAAAGATATCTCTTTAGAGAGGGTGACTCCATCACCTGCGGGTATACCACTACGCCAGGAGTCGTCCATTCTAAAACATTTTAGAATAGTGTCAAGTACCCAAATTGGGACACTTCCCAAATCTAGATCTAAAACCATAGATCTAGTGAGCAGAAACCCTGATATTTTATCCAGATCCTATATGGAGAAACACCTTATGACAACCACAGTATAACCGATCTAGCATAGGAGTATCACTTCATATCAAGAGTATGTCATTCAAATACCAGAACATCACTCCCTACTACTTTCTTATCAGGTCCATCTATTATTATGATGAAGTCAAAATCTATGACTGTCACATCAAAAATAGACGACCTATCTCCGCTATATCTGCTTTAGTCTATAAATAGACATAAGCCACTTGCCCATTATGCTTCCGTTGCTCCCACTGACTACAACAACCCTCTGGTAGAGTCATATACACGTGCACTTCTAAAGCTAGTTTAGAACGACATTATATTCATCCTTCTGCCAGGTCTCATAGTCTAGAACAGCAGCAGTGGCAAGTTTGGATAATCATAAAGCTCCATGTCACCGTCTTTGAGGATACCAAAGTACCTCTCGGGTGCCTGAGATTACCCACCAAATCTGTGGAGTGCCTAATGGATCGTCGAAACCAATTGAATGTTTAGGTTCTACTAAATTTTCAGTAATCGTTTGTGGTTCTGGAATCACTTCCAGTTCTACCATACTCCCACTAATATTTTCTGAAAAGAATTCATTTTACTAAAACCGTGACGAGTAAAGAACAATGTTGCACATAAGCCATGGGCTTTACAAAAATTTGGCTTTATGCCCATTTTACTTACATTCATGCATAAAAAAAACATCAAAATTATTTATTACATGATTTTTTTTTTGGCATGGAGGGAGGCCGGTCGCTTCATGTTCGGACTCGACTTGGGCATGGGCCCACTTGATCCGGGCTTGGGCCCACTTGGCTTGGGGTTGACCTTGACTTTGACTTGGTCAACCGGGGTGCAATTTTGGACCCCAACAAAGTGCCCCCCATCAATAAATGCACACCACATATATGGGTCGTGTGCATGAAATTGATGGATCTTCTTTCACGTGGAGGCGACTTGTTTTGGTTCCCACTTTTTGGGATGCACTGCCCTTTTAACGCCATGGACGGTCGACGCTTGACGCGTCTCCGAGACGGAGTGTCTGTGGTAGACGTTTCCTTGGCCCGGAGTGATTTGGTAGATGTACCCCCGGCACGGAGTGTCTGCTTGACATTTCCCCGAGGCGGAGTGTCGGCTGGTTGACGTGTCTCCGGCACGGAGTGTCTGCTTGACGTTTCCCCGTTACGGAGTGTCGCTGTTGGACGTTTCCTCGGTATGGAAAGTCACTGGTCGACGTTTCCCCGAAGCGAAGTGTCTGTTTGACGTTTCCCCGTTACGGAGTGTCGCTGGTTGACGTGTCCCCGGCACGAAGTGTCTGCTTGACGTTTCCCCAGCACGGAGTGTCGCTGTTGGACGTTTTCCCGGTATGGAGTGTCGCTGATCGACGTGTCCCCGATACGGAGTGTCTGCTGGTTGACGTATCCCCGGTACGGAGTGTTTGCTTGACATTTCCCCGTCACGGAGTGTAGCTGCTGAACGTTTCCCCGAGGCGGAGTGTCGCTGGTTGACATGTCCCCGGTACGGAGTGTCTGCTTGACGTTTCCCCGGCACGGAGTGTCGCTGTTGGACGTTTCCCCGGTACGGAGTGTCGCTGGTCGACGTGTCCCCGGTACGGAGTGTCTGCTGGTTGACGTTTCCCTGGCACGGAGTGTCTGCTTGACGTTTCCCCGGCACGGAATGTCGCTGTTGGACGTTTTCCCGAGGCGGAGTGTCTGCTTAACGTTTCCTCGGCACAGAGTGTCGCTGTTGGACGTTTCCCCGGTACGGAGTGTCGCTGGTCGACGTGTCCTCGGCGCGGAGTGTCTGCTGGTTGACGTGTCCCCGGTACGGAGTGTCTGCTTGACGTTTTCCCGACACGGAGTGTCGCTGTTGGACGTTTCCCCGAGGCGGAGTGCCTGTAGTCGACGTGCCATCGGCACGGAGTGTCTGCTTGACGTTTCCCCGTTACGGAGTGTCGAATGTTTGACGCAGAGGTCGATATTGGAATTGGTTGGTTTGATTTGTGTTGACATCAGCATCCCTACACTGGAATATGGTACCAGGAGCGAATCATCATTTGCCTTTGAGAGGATTTGGGGATTGGTTTTTTGTCGGCATCTGCATTGCTGCACTGGAATAATGCCAGAAGCAACTCATCATTTGCCCCAGGAGGATTTGGGAATTGGTTTTTTTTTGGGTCGGCATCAGCACCGCTACACTGGAATATGGTACCAGGAGCGAATCATCATTTGCCTTGAGTGGATTTGGGGATTTTGGTTTTTGTTTGGCATCTGCATTGCTGCACTGGAATAATGCCAGTAGCAACTCATCATTTGCCCCAAGAGGATTTGGGAATTGATGGCTTAGGAGGCAGGTTTAGATCCCTATCACCAAGGCTTTTCAATTTCATGGGCCGTAAGGGTCCCATAAAAGCATTTTCTCCTTACGAGTCGAAAGGATCTCGTAGGTGTATTTTCTCCTTAGGAGTCGTGGGAACTCCTAAGTGTGTTGCTCCTTTATGAGTCGTAAGGATCTCACGAGGGAATTTTCTCCTCACAAAGTCGAGAGGACTTTGCGAGTGCATTTCATCTCTTTTTCACGAGTTTGCGTCCTTTCGGATTTTTCACAAACTCGCCGGCAGTGCTGCTGTTTTTTTTCACGGAGCCCTTTCGGGTTTTCATCCGTGCCCATTTTGCTTGTGGACATACCCGTTTTTTTTTTTGGAATCTTCATTGCCGGTTGGACTTTGAATGTGGTCCCGCCGGTAGGACTTGGGAGAGCTTGGGATCGTTTTACGCCCGTGGATTGTATACGGTTTTGCAGGATGTATGATCCAGACCGTAGGGCCGGAAGAATTTCGGGACTTTGTTGGCGTCTGAATCGCTGTACTGGAATATGGTATCAGGAGCGACTCATCATTCGCCGTTGGGAAAACTTGGGATTTGGGTTTTTAGTCGGCATCTGCATTGCTGCACTGGAATAATGCCAGGAGCAACTCATCATTTGCTTTTTCCTGTTGGGAAGCGATGGCTTAGGAGACAGGTTTAGATCCCTATCAGTTAAGACTTTTCAATTTTATGGGCCGTAAGGGTCCCATAAAAGCATTTTCTCCCTACAAGTCGTAAGGATCCCGCAGATGTACTTTCTCCTTAGGAGTCATGGGGACTCCCAAGTGTGTTTTTCCTTCGAGAGTCGTAAGGATCCCACGAAGGTGTTTTCTTACGAGTCGTGAGGATCCCGTAAGTTTGTTCTCCTCATGTATCGTGAGGACACATGAGTGAGTCTTCCCAAATGGAGCATAATTCTAAGGGCGAAGACCGGCCGCTGGACTGATGATTGCGGTGGGGTATGGGTATGATGAGAATTATTTGAGCCCGTGGATTGTATACGGTAGTCAGTTTGGGGACCAACCGTAGGGCTGGAAGAATTTTGGGAATTTGAATTTTGGTTGGCGTCTGCATCGCTGCACTGGAATATGGTACCAGGAGAGACTCATCATTCGCCGTTGGGACATTCAAAAATTTGGAATTTTGGTTGGCGTTTGCATCGCTGCACTGGAATATGGTACCAGGAGCAACTCATCATTCGCTGTTTTGGGATTTGGAATTCGGTTGGTGTCTGCATCGCTACACTGGAATATGGTACCAGGAGCGACACATCATTCGCCGTTTTGGGATTTGGAATTTGGTTGGCGTCTGCATCGCTACACTGGAATATGGTACTAAGAGCGACTCATCATTCGCCGTTTTTTTACCGCGATTGCTCTATCATTTCAGTTTTTCTTATCGCGAAGGTCGCGATTGGCCTATCATTTCGGCTATTTATTCGCGGTTGCTCCATCATTTCGGCTTTATTTTCATCTTTATTTTTACTCGCTGATTTTTATTACGAGTTGCCCCATCATTTCGGCTTTTTTTTATACATTTTTACATCCCCAGTTTAACGACTTAGAGGTCGACTGTTCCCAGTTTAATGACGTGGTGGTCGACTGTTTCCAGTTTAACAACTTAGAGGTCATCTGTTTCTAGTTTAAAGACTTAGAAGTCTACTGTTTCCAGTTTAACGACTTAGAGATCATCTGTTTCCAGTTTAACGACTTAGTGGTCATCTGTTCCCAGTTTAAAGACTTAGGGGTCTACTGTTTCCAGTTTAACGACTTAAAGGTCATCTGTTTCCAGTTTAACGACTTGGTGGTCATCTGTTTCCAGTTTAACGACGTGGTGGTCATCATTCCCAGTTTAACGACGTGGTGGTCAGCGGTTCCCAGTTTAAAAACTTAGAGGTCTATCATTCCCAGTTTAACGACGTGGTGGTCAGCGGTTCCCAGTTTAAAGATTTAAAGGTCTATTTGTTGGGGCAAAAATTTGCACACCGGTTGACCGAGTCAAAGTCAAGGTCAACCCCAAGCCAGGTGGGCCCAAGCCCAGGTCAAGCGGGCCCATGCCCAAGTCGAACCCGCGGCCAGCCTCCCCATGCCAACAACAAAATCATGTAATAAATAATTTTTATGTAATTTTTTATGCATGAATGTATGCAAAATGGGCATAAAGCCAATATTTTGTAAGCCCATGGCTTATGTGCAAAAAAAAATGGCACATGAGCCATGGGATGGGCAAAATGCCATTTTGCAAAACCCAAGGGGCTATATGTAAATATGTAAGCCTATATAAGGCAACATGATGATGAATAAAATAACACTTTTCATTCTCTAAAAAAACCTAGGGTTTGTGCCTCTTTCCCCTTTCTGAAGGTTCCAAACTTGCTTCTTTCTTTTGAATTAAATCAAGAGTTTTACTCTTCCTTTTCCAAAACTAAATAGTTTTTCACCACAAAACCCACAAAGGGGAACTTGGATCTACTATTAGATCTCAAAAAGAAGAGATTTTTAAGATCTCACATCTCTTGATCTTCAAGCTCGGCCAACAAAGGAAGAAGAAGGAGACCCATCTCTAGAAACCCCACTTTGGGGAAGAACTAGGGCTCAAGGGGAGAAGCCCTTCATCAGCTTCAAAATATCTTAGGAGTTTAACTCCTCATATCTATATATATATATATATATATATATATATATATATATATATATATATATATAAGACACACACACACACAGACAGAGAGAATAATAAGTGCTCCTTTCTGGAAGTACAACTCCCATTGCAGGGACCAAGTCCCTTTTGCTGCTCGAGCGCCCACGTGCTGACACGTGGTGCGCTAGCGCTCTGGCGCTCAAAACGCCCATGCTCTAGCGCCCGAGCGTCCACGTGCTGACATGTGGCGCGCTAGCGCTCGAGCGCTAGCGCTCGAGCGCCCACGTGTTGACACATGACGCGCTAGCGCTCTTGCGCTCAGAGCGCTAGCGCCCAAACGCTAGCGCCCGAGCGCCCACGTGCTGACACGTGGCGCGCTAGTGCTCAGTGCGCTAGCGTTCTTGCGCTCAGAACGCTAGCGCCCGAGCGCCCACGTGCTGACACGTGGCGTGCTAACGCCCGAGCGCCCACGTGCTGACATGTGGTGTGCTAGCGCTCGGTGCGCTAGCGCTCTTACGCTCAGAGCGCTAGCACCCAAAGCGCTAGCGCCCGAGCGCCCACGTGCTGACACGTGGTGCACTAGCGCTCAAAGCGCTAGCGCTCAAAGCGCTAGCGCTCTTGCGCTGGCCCCACGCATCCTTTGGATGCCTTTCCTCCCTTTATATATATATACATATATATACATATGTATATACATATGTATTCATATGTACACACACACATACTCCACGACACCGTCCCTGTTAGAAAAAAATTTCTAACGGGGCGCTGCCCCGCACCCCGTAAGGGGGCTGCTAGCCCCCTTGACCCCCAGCCCGCTATCCGGGTAGCGGGACCCCCGTAAAAACTCTGCGGGGCCCCCGATATATCCAAAACCCCTTCAAAACACAACACTGCACATTGAGTTCGCATGACCAGTTTAACCTGTCAATCGGAGGTTCTCTCGCTCCAAAGGCGAGGGGTAATTAACGGAAGTTTAGTCCGCGGCTGTCGGAGATTCGGATCCCCACAATCATTAAACCCCGGCCTATCCTAGGCAGGGGGGATCTGTAATGCGCCTGACAAGCGCGAGCGTATTCCCATCTCAATGGGGTGACGAAAAACACCCTATAGATTCTAGCACGCCCGGTGGGACAAATCTCTCCTCCCATATCTCGGGTAAAGCTTTCATGCGTACTCAATTAATATGCATATCAATTGGCTGTAATAAAATCATGTTTTTTTGTGCAGGTTAACGTTCTCCAATTGCAATCTTCGGACATAGCAAAGATGTCTCCAAGGATCAGCTCAGCTCTCAGCACGGCTCCCGTCTCCTACACAATGAAGATAGACTCCAGGACGGTCCTCCCGGCAAGTCTCGGGCGGCAATGGGAGGAGGAGACGCTACCATTTGGCTCTATCATGTTCGTGTCAGCTAACGCTGTCCCAGCTCCTCAAGCTCCGGTAACAGACAAACTGGTCTCAAAGGGGAAAAGGCCGAATGTCATGATCGCAAGGGCGCCCCAACACAAACGCAAGTCGGTGTTTGAACGACTTTCCTTGGCCCCAGCTGGGGGCAAGACCATCAACACCAACAAAACAACAAGGTATCTTGGGCAAGCTCCAGCGGCACCTCTGACAACTGCTCAATTGGGTGTCTTCTCAAGCCTCCACATCACTCAGCCTATGGCGGCTTCCCGAAGAGCAGAAGCCTGCCAAGCGCTCAAGGCAGAGAAGCTGAGGCAGAAGCGGCTCAGATATAGAGCCAACAAAAGGGCTAGGGCTCTGGCCATGTTAAAATTTATGAATTTCCAAAGCCCGGACCGCTCCGCGAAATCAGCCGCCGAAGATAAAGAGATGGCTGGGTATGCGGTCCACACTGTCTACATGGTCGGACATGAAGAAATGATCCCTCATATGCTTCACAGCCAGGGTGATGATGCAGTGGACGCTACCCAACGTCAACTCGATCTGAATGATGAAAAGCTCGCTCAGGCCGATAAGCCAGAGGAGCCCTTGGTTCCTGCAGAATTGAGCTCAAATAATAAGGATGACCCGGTTGTCATAACCGGAACTACAGAACAAGCATTATTCCGATGGCTTCAGAGGCAGCTTCATGACAGGGATGAGAAGTTAGCCAAGGTACGATCTAAGGTCGACGAATTGGCAAACGTCGCGGCAGATCTCGCGACCCAAGTCGCCCGATTGCAATTACAGTAGAATCAAATTTTGGTTCATGAGCCAGGAATTGATACCCGGTGGCAGCCAACTGATATCCCTTTCAACCTAAGAGCGGAGCGCCTTCGCGAAAAACGGCCGCAATCAGCCTCCACTCCCTCCGATACATACACCGGGGGGGAATCGCCTCTGAAAGAAAAACTGGAAAAGATCTATTCCTTCAAAAGGGAAAAAGTCCACAAGATATTCAGGAACGCCCTAAGAAACAGTCTACAACTGCCAGAATCAAAGAGACCGCAAGAAGTGAATATGACCGATGACCCAGAATATTGCCCCTATCACAGGGTGATAGGTCATGCCATTGAGGACTGCTTCGTCTTCAAAGATTGGGTCGAAAGGCAATACAAGACGGGAGAGATAGAACTGTCTAAAGGCGTGTTGGCGAACAGTCAAGCTACGACCGCCGATTCCATACAAATGAAGACCGAAGCCTTTCGGGAACCCAATCCTCCCAGACATATGCCACTATCTGAAAAGGGCGAACCAAAGACTGATCGGCCTCAAGAACCAGTATTAGTAAGGGCACCTACTCTAATGGAGAGAAAGAAGAAGGTGTACTCCTTCAGGAGGGATAAGGTCCGCAATATATTCGAGGAAGCCTTGAACAACGGTCTGCAATTGCCTATTCCGAAAAAGCCACATGAAATGAATATGACCGGCAATCCCGTATACTGCCCCTATCACAGGGTGATAAGTCATGCCATTGAAGACTGCTGTGTTTTTAAAGATTGGGCAGAGGACCAATACAAGCTTGGAAAAACCTCACAGTCCTCGGATGTATCGGCAAGCCACAGAGCTGCGGTCATCAATACAGCTCCGCCAAGATCAAAATTCAAGGAGCTGGGATAAGCAAAGAGGACCACCACGTCGTTAAACTGGGAATGATCGACCACCGCGTCATTAAACTGGGAATAATCGACCTCTAAGTCGTTAAACCAGGAATGTAAAAAAAATGTGTAAATAGAAAAAAAAGGGAATGTGTAAATAAATAAATAAAAGGAAAAGCCGAAATGATGGGGCAACTCGCAATAAAAATCAGCGGGTAAAAATAAAAATGAAAATAAAGCCGAAATGATGGGGCAACTCGCAATAAAAATCAGCGAGTAAAAATAAAAATGAAAATAAAACCGAAATGATGGGGCAACCGCGAATAAATAGCCGAAATGATAGGGCAATCGCGACCTTCGCGATAAGAAAAGCTGAAATGATAGAGCAATGCGATAAAAAAAAACGAAGGCGAATGATGAGTCGCTCCTGGTACCATATTCCAGTGCAGCGATGCAGACGCCAATAAAAATTCAAATTTCCAAAATTCTTCCAGCCCTACGGTTAGTCCCCAAATTGACTGCTGTATACAATCCACGGGCTCAAATAATTCTCAGCATACCCATGCCCCACCGCAATCATCAGTTACGCGGCTGGTCTCTGCCCTTAGAATTATGGTCCATTGGAAAGACCCACTCTTGTGTCCTCACGATGCGTGAGGAGGAAAAAACCTTCGTGGGATCCTTACGACTCACAAACGAGAAACACACTTAGGAGTCCTCACGACTCCTAAGGAGAAAATACACCTATGGGATCCTTACGACCCGTAGGGAGAAAATGCTTTTATGGGACCCTCACGGCCCATAAAATTGAAAAGCCTTAGGTGATAGGGATCCAAACCTGTCTCCTAAGCCATCGCTCCCCAATCCCCAAGTGGCGAATGATGAGTCGCTCCTGATACCATATTCCAATGTAGCGATGCAGACGCCAACCAAATTCCAAATCCCATACCACAACGGTGAATGATGAGTCGCTCCTGGTACCATATTCCAGTGCAGCGATGCAGACGCCGGCAAAGTCCCGAAATTTTTCCGGCCCTACGGTCTGGATCATACATCCTGCAAAACCGTATACAATCCACGGACGTAAAACAATCCCAATCTCTCCCGAGTCCCACCGGTGAGACCACATTCAAAGTCCAAAAAAAAAATAATTAAAAAATAATTAAAAAAAAATGGTATGTCCACAAGTAAAAGGGGCACGGATGAAAACTCGAAAGGGCTCCATGAGTAAGAACAACAGGACTGTCGGCGAGTCTGTGAAAACCCGAAAGGGCGCAAACTCGTAAAAAAGAAATGAAATGCACTCGCAGAGTCCTCTCGACTTTGTGAGGAGAAAATTCCTGCGTGAGATCCTTACGACTCACAAAGGAGCAACACATTTAGGAGTCCCCACGACTCCTAGGATAAAAAAAAACACCTACGAGATCCTTTCGACTCGTAGGGAGAAAATGCTTTTATGGACCCTTACGGCCCATAAAATTGAAAAGCCTTAGATGATAAGAATCTAAACCTGTCTCCTAAGCCACCAATTCCCAAATCCTTTCGGGGCAAATGATGAGTTGCTCCTGACATTATTCCAGTGCAGCAATGCAGATGCCAAACAAAAACCAATTCCCAAATCCTCCCAGGGCAAATGATGAGTTGCTCCTGACATTATTCCAGTGCAGCAATGCAGATGCCAAACAAAAACCAATTCCCAAATCCTCCCAGGGTAAATGATGAGTTGCTCCTGACATTATTCCAGTGCAGCAATGCAGATGCTAAATAAAAACCAATTCCCAAATCCTCCCGGGGCAAATGATGAGTTGCTCCTGACATTATTCCAGTGCAGCAATGCAGATGCCAAACAAAAACCAATTCCCAAATCCTTCCGAGGCAAATGATGAGTTGCTCCTGACATTATTCCAGTGCAGCAATGCAGATGCCGACAAAAAACTAATACCAAAATCCTCTCAAAGACAGATGATGATTCGCTCCTGGTACCATATTCCAGTATAGCGATGCTGATGTCAACCCAAATCACAATCAACAAGTCAACTTCAACTCCGACACCGCAGAAAGCGGAGCAAGTCAGAATCCAATCTCGACACCGCAAGAAGCGGAGCAAGTCAAGTTCACCCCTAACATTGCAGGAAGTAGAGCAAGTCAAATAGAGCGTCGACCGTCCATGTCGCAAAACGGGCAGTGCAGGCTTCCTACAAATCGGGAACCAAATCGCTCCGGATCAGAGCATCGACCGTCCATGTCGCAAAACGGGCAGTGCAGGCTTCCCACAAATCGGGAACCAAATCGCTCCGGATCAGAGCGTCGACCGTCCATGTCGCAAAACGGGCAGTGCAGGCTTCCCACAAATCGGGAACCAAATCGCTCCGGATCAGAGCGTCGACCGTCCATGTCGCAAAACGGGCAGTGCAGGCTTCCCACAAATCGGGAACCAAATCGCTCCGGATCAGAGCTTCGACCGTCCATGTCGGAAAAAGGGCAGTGCAGGCTTCCCACAAATCGGGAAACAAATCGCTCCGGATCAGAGCGTCGGCCGTCCATGTCGCAAAACGGGCAGTGCAGGCTTCCCACAAATCGGGAACCAAATCGCTCCGGATCAGAGCGTCGACCGTCCATGTCGCAAAACGGGCAGTGCAGGCTTCCCACAAATCGGGAACCAAATCGTTCCGGATCAGAGCGTCGACCGTCCATGTCGGAAAACGGGCAGTGCAGGCTTCCCACAAATCGGGAACCAAATCGCTCCGGATCAGAGCGTCGACTGTCCATGTCGGAAAAAGGGCAGTGCAGGCTTCCCACAAATCGGGAACCAAATCGCTCCGGATCAGAGCGTCGACCGTCCATGTCGCAAAACGGGCAGTGCAGGCTTCCCACAAATCGGGAACCAAATCGCTCCGGAACAGAGCGTCTACCGTCCATGTCGTAAAAATGGCAGTGCGGGCTTCCCACAAATCGGGAACCAAATCGCTCCGGATCAGAGCGTCGACCGTCCATGTCGCAAAACGGGAAGTGCAGGCTTCCCACAAATCGGGAACCAAATCGCTCCGGATCAGAGCGTCGACCGTCCATGTCGCAAAAAGGGCAGTGCAGGCTTCCTACAAAGCAGGAACCAGATCACTCCGGGCCAGGGAAAAGTCTACCACGGACACTCCGTCTTGGAGACGCGTTAAGCGTCGACCGTCCATGTCGCAAAACGGGCAGTGCAGGCTTCCCATAAGTCGGGAACCAAATCGCTCCGGATCAGAGCGTCGACCGTCCATGTCGCAAAACGGGCAGTGCAGGCTTCCCACAAATCGGGAACCAAATCGCTCCGGATCAGAGCGTCGACCGTCCATGTCGCAAAATGGGCAGTGCAGGCTTCCCACAAATCGGGAACCAAATCGCTCCGGGTCAGAGCGTCGACCGTCCATGTCGCAAAAAGGGCAGTGCAGGCTTCCTACAAAGCAGGAACCAGATCACTCCGGGTCAGGGAAACGTCTACCACGGACACTCCGTCTCGGAGACGCGTCAAGCACCGACCGTCCAAGTCGCAAAAAGGGCCGAATCGACCGTCCATGTCGTAAAAAGGGCAGTACATCCCAAAAAGTGGGAACCAAAGCAAGTCGCCTCCACGCAAAAGAAGATCCATCAATTTCATGCACACGACCCACATATGTTGTGTGCATTTATTGATGGGAGGCAATTTGTTGGGGCAAAAATTTGCACACCGGTTGACCGAGTCAAAGTCAAGGTCAACCCCAAGCCAGGTGGGCCCAAGCCCAGGTCAAGCGGGCCCATGCCGAGCCCGCGGCCAGCCTCCCCATGCCAACAACAAAATCATGTAATAAATAATTTTTATGTAATTTTTTATGCATGAATGTATGCAAAATGGGCATAAAACCAATATTTTGTAAGCCCATGGGTTATGTGCAAAAAAAAATGGCACATGAGCCATGGGATAGGCAAAATGCCATTTTGCAAACCCCAAGGGGCTATATGTAAATATGTAGGCCTATATAAGGCAACATGATGATGAATAAAATAACACTTTTCATTCTCTCAAAAAACCTAGGGTTTGTGCCTCTTTCCCCTTTCTGAAGGTTCCAAACCTTCTTCTTTCTTTTGAATTAAATCAAGAGTTTTACTCTACCTTTTCCAAAACTAAATAGATTTTCACCACAAAACCCACAAAGGGGAACTTGGATCTACCATTAGAACTCAAAAAGAAGAGATTTTTAAGATCTCACATCTCTTGATCTTCAAGCTCCGGCCAACAAAGGAAGAAGAAGGAGACCCATCTCCAGAAACCCCACTTTGGGAAGAACTAGGGCTCAAGGGGAGAAGCCCTTCATCAGCTTCAAAATATCTTAGGAGTTTAACTCCTCATATATATAAAGAATAATAAGTGCTCCTTTCTGGGAGTACAACTCCCATTGCAGGGACCAAATCCCTTTTGCTGCTCGAGCGCCCACGTGCTGACACGTGGTGCGCTAGCGCTCAAAGCGCTAGCGTTCTAGCGTTCAAAGCGCCCACGCTCTAGCGACCGAGCGCCCACGTGCTGACACATGGCGCGCTAGGGCGCTTGCGCTCAGAGCGCTAGCGCCCAAAGCGCCCACGTGTTGACACATGGCGCGCTAGCGCTCTTACGCTCAGAACGCTAGCGCCCAAAGCGCTAGCGCCCACGTGCTGACACGTGGCGCGCTAGTGCTCAGTGCGCTAGCGTTCTTGCGCTCAGAACGCTAGCGCCCGAGCGCCCACGTGCTGACACGTGGTGCGCTAGCGCTCTTGTGCTCAAAGCGCTGGCGCTGGCCCCACGCATCCTTTGGATGCCTTTCCCCCCTTTTTATATATATACATATATATATAGATATGTATTCATATGTACATACACACATACTCCACGACACCGTCCCTGTTAGAAAAAAATTTCTAACGGGGCGCTGCCCCGCACCCCGCAAGGGGGCTGCTAGCCCCCTTGACCCCCAGCCCGCTATCCGGATAGCGGGACCCCGTAAAAACTCTGCGGGGCCCCCGATATATCCAAAACCCCTTCAAAACACAACACTGCACATTGAGTTCGCATGACCAGTTTAACCCGTCAATCAGAGGTTCTCTCGCTCCAAAGGCGAGGAGTAATTAACGGCAGTTTAGTCCGTGGCTGCCGGAGATTCGGATCCCCACAATTATTAAACCCCGGCCTACCTTAGGCAGGGGTAATCTGTAATGCGCCTGACAAACGCGCGCGTATTCCCATCTCAATGGAGTGACGAAAAACACCCTATACTACTGTTTCCAGTTTAACGACTTAAAGGTCATTTATTTCCAGTTTAAAGACTTAGAGGTCTACTGTTTCCAGTTTAACGACTTAGAGGTCATCTGTTTCCAGTTTAACGACGCGGTGGTCATCTATTGCCAGTTTAACGACTTAGAGGTCTACTGTTTCCAGTTTAACGACTTAGATGTCATCTGTTTCCAATTTAACGACGTGGTGGTCATTTGACGAGGAGCTTAGAGAAGATATTCGATTGAGCAGTTGTCAGGGGCACCGCTGGATCTTGTCCGAGATGACTTATTATTTTGTCGGTGTTGATGGCCTTCCCTCCAGCTGGAGCCAAGGAAAGTCGTTCAAATACCGACTTGCATTCGAAGATGGCAATTGAAAATTGTTAACCCTGCAAATAGAAACATGAATTCAGTATAGGCAATCAATGTATATGTTGATTGAATTCGCATGGATATTTAACCCGAAATATAGGAGGAGAGATTGGTCCCACCGGGCGTACCAGAATCCGTAGGTTGTTTTTCGTCCCCCCATTGAGATGGGAATACGCGTGCGCTTGTCAGACGCATTACAGATTCCCCCTGCCTAGGGTAGGCTAGGGTTTATTAATTGTGGGGATCCGAATCTCCGGCAGCCGCGGACTAACCTGCCGTTAATTACCCCTCGCCTTTGGAGCGAGAGAACCTCTGATTAACGGGTTAAACTGGTCATGCGAACTTAATGTGATGCGTTGGTGTGTGTGTGTATGTTTTTTTTCTTATTTCCATTTGTTAAAAAAAAGATATATATATATATATATTTTTTTTTTCTATATATAAAAAAACAAAAATAAATAAGTAAATAAATATTTAGAGAAAACTTTTTTTTATTTTAATTTATTATTTTTTAATTTTAAAATATTATTTATAATTTATTTTTATTTATTTAATATTTATTTATTTCAAAAAAAATTAAACTAAAGAAAAGAATGAAGAAAGAAGAAGAAAAAAAAGAGAAAAAAGGGGGGAGGGAAGCCTGGGTTCCCATTTAATGGGAGCATCCCTTCACATGTTAGGCCATCACATACTTAGCATGTGAGGGGGGGCCATCACATGCTTAGCATGTGACCCCTAGCATGTGAGGGGGGCCGTTACATGCTTAGTATGTGACCCCTCACATGCTGGGGGGAGGGCCATCACATGCTTAGCATGTGACCCCTCACATGGGGGCATCACATGCTTAGCATGTAGCATGTGAGGGGGGGGCCATCACATGTTTAGCATATGACCCCTCACATGCTAGCATGTGAGGGGGCAAAAAGGGCTCCAATTTTTTAATTTTTTTTTAAACATGGAGTTGAACTCCAAAAGAAATTTTTTGTGGAGTTAAACTCCAAAAGAATTTTAGATATGGAGTTCAACTCCAAAAAGGTTTTGAATGGAGTTTAACTCCAAGAAGATTTTTAATGGAGTTTAACTCCAAGAAGATTTTTATCGTGAGTTAAACTCCAAAAAGAGTTTTAAATGGAATTCAACTCCAAAAAGAATTTTAAATGGAGTAAAACTCCTAAAGAATTTTAAATGGAATTTAACTCCAAAAAGATATTTATTGCGGAGTTAAACTCCAAAAAGAGTTTTAAATGGGGTTCAACTCCAAAAAAGATTTTTATTGTGGGGTTCAACTCCAAAAGAATTTAAATGGAGTTGAACTCCGAAAGAATTTTTATTGTGGAGTTGATCTCCGAAAGAATTTTAAATGTGGAGTTAAACTCCGAAAGAATTTTATATGGAGTTAAACTCCTGGAAAGATTTAATATGGAGTTAAATTCCCAAAAAAAGATTTTTTTATTGTGGAGTTAAACTCCAAAAGAATTTCTGTAGTGGAGTTAAACTCCAAAATAATTTTATTTGTGGAGTTAAACTCCAAAAGATTTTCTCCTTTCTCTTTTGAGAAGAAACCCAAAATGAGTTTTCTTGAAACTCCAAGATCTAGATCTTGGATGATAAAAAAAAGACATTTTTTCTTCTCTTGATAGAGTCTTGGGAGGTGGGTTTATGGTAAAACATTATTTAGTTTTAAAAAAAAAAGAGAGTTAAGCTCTTGATTTATTTGGAAAATGAAAAGGAAGAGGAAGAACTTGAAAAAGAAAGAGTGGAGGTACAAACCCTAGTTTTTTGGGGAGAATGAAAAAGTGTATGGTTTATTTATCATCATGTTGCCTTATATAGTCTTACACATTTACATATAGCCCCTTGGGCTTTACAAAATGGCATTTTGCCCATCCCATGCATCATGTGCTCATTTCTTTTGCACATAAGCCATGGGTTTTACAAAAAATTGGCTTTATGCCTATTTTACTTACATTCATGCATAAAAAAAACATCAAAATTATTTATTACATGATTTTTTTTTGGCATGTAAGGGGGCCGGCCGCTTCATGTTCGGACTCGACTTAGGCATGTGCCCACTTGATCTGGGCTTGGGCCCACTTGGCTTGGGGTTGACCTTGACTTTGACTTGGTCAACCGGGGTGCAATTTTCTACCCCAGCAAATGTAACTATTGATCTTCCAAAATGGTAGAATGTTAACCCTCGTCAAAACCCGGGATAACCCACAAACTGCCCTTACTGAAACGTGTCTAGAGTTTATCCGGATTCTGGTTTTAAGCATAAGCCGGATAACTCCATATACCTTAACATCGTTAAGATATGAATCCATTCTATATCCATATAGAAACAAATGCACTAATTTAATTGGAACCAGATTCAAAATATATGCAGCCGTTTCCAGTGCATATCAACTAAATGGAAGGAGGCCAAGCAGCATTACTCATCAAGGAGCGCACCCACGCATGATTAACTTGAGAGAGAAGTAAGTTCTCAAAACTATTACTTACAACGGAATACCAAACACAAGTATTTATATTTTCGACCACCTTGAAGAATCCTGACATTTGTAACATATGGTTCTCTACTTTATTCTTATACCTATATCTTCTCAAAATCTGGACCTTGTATTTAAACGAAATATTTGTCTAAAACTAGAGAAGTCATGAGTAAACAGAATATAGTACGAGTACCAACCCCTTTGTCCTCACGGACACCGGACGACATACAATACTCGGTATAAGTCCACCGAATTTAATAACTCAAACCCTGTGCGTCGTAAGTTGAAAACTGTGTTATGGTTAAGAAGAATTACACCATTGTTGAATGCTCCTTACCTAACCATCAACTGATATAGGTAAATGTTATAGACATAATTTCAAAAGGTTATATCTCACTTTATAAAATAAACGTATAGATATATCAGTTTGAAATTGATGCATAACAACGAATATTCAAAACCAAATATATTTGCCGTCAGGCTAAACCCAGATGATTTCCTCAAATATCATCAATTACAAAGAATTCAGATATATAGAGGATCTAATCACCCAATTCCCAATATCTTACTTCCACTCAGCATCTGTAACGCCATACAGATGTGAGAATCAAATATGGTAAATACATACCCTGGAGTTAGAATCTAATTGGTAAAACAGTTTTCAATTAACACCGCACAGTGAAACCGAAATATGAAAATATTTCGAAGGGGTAACTGGGTATTCCTAGTAATGCCTCTTCCACTATCTAGATTCATGACAGTAACCGTATATTTCCTTGCCCTCACTCTAATCCCTTTATATGTTTTTACTTATTACCTTATGTACACCACATTTAGACTAATTGGTTTTCTTCCTTCCCTACCTTTCGGCACCAGCCTAAGATTTATAAGAAGACTATCCAATATGTGCAATAGGTGTACTCTCCTACTATTAGGAGCCCTCGCAACCTGAGAGAAGGTAAATATAAAAGACAACCGAATAATTCTATTCAATTTCTTCCGAACCAGAAACCATCCTCAAACTGGAACAAGTTCCTTTGAGTTCGTATGTAAATATACGATAGCATATCCAATAAATGTGGATCTTCGTAGTGATACGGAGTGTTCCGGAGAAATGCAAAGGGGAAGTAGGAGTGGCAGGGGTATACGCACCTTCATCGTGAATGATAGTAGTCGCAATTTCCTTAGCCCTCACTCTAATCCATTTATATGTCTTTACTTATTACCCTCTGTACACCACACTTAGGCTTAATTGGTTTTCTTCCTTCCCTACCTTTCGGCACCTACCTATGGTTTGGAAGAAGACTATCCAATAAGCGCAATAGGTGTACTTTCCTAATACCAGGAGCTCTTGCAACCTGAGAGAAAGTAAAGTGAAAAGACAACTGAATAATCCTATTCAATTTCTCCAGAACCGGAATCCATCCTCGAACCGGAACAAGTTTCTTCGAGTTCGTATGTAACTATACGATGGAATATCCAAGAAATGTGGATCTTCGTAGTGATACGGAGTGTTCTGGAGAAATGCAAAGAGGATGTAGGAGTGGCAATGATATATGAAACTAAATGACAATCCAAAAGCCAAAGTGTTTTAAGAAGGTTCGGTTAACTTGGTTCATGAGTTTAGTTTAGGGTCAGGCCATGGTCGCTGCCAAAGAGAGAGAGAAAAGAAACACTCAGCATGCACTTTAACCTAGATTAGATTGGTTAATCACTTTATCTAATCAAGATGGCTCCCACTGTTTTCTCGAATTCTCCTTCAAATCTTAAAAGGAGAATTAGTCGGGATCATCTAAAATCATCCGAGGAGTAACACCTACTGATCAGTGAGAATCGTGATCCAACTATCATCGCATGATAACTTGATGGAAGCCACTCAAGTCACCACACTGCAGAAGCTATGCGCATGCCTGGCAAGTTTCCTGTATGTTTGAAACCCCCGATATGGTTTTTACCCCTGACGGTTTATGACCTTGACCAGATCAACAAACCATAAATCGCCAGTCAAGTTTAACCCGTCATTTTCTTGATTGCATTAAACGCACCCGCATGTGCCCTTGACTAGGTCAACAAGGCTGCACGACTGTCCTAACCAATCGCATTTACAATGCACAGAAAAGTACCACTTAGCTACCGTACACTATGTCTTGACTAAGTCAACAAACGTAGCATGAATACTAAATATTACTATTCTGAAATGACGGAGGGCTACGGCTGGGTTTTTGGAGAAAACCCCTTTAACGTAATGAACTTGATATCGTTGAAGGAACCGAGTGGTTTTACAAATATATAGTAACATAAACTTTTGCTAAAGAGGTCATTCCCTATGAAGGGATCTCGGCTCTTTCCTCATCGAATGAGGTGCAGGATATTCCTAACTGAATACCACGATGCAAAGAAAAAGAATCAACTATAGTAAAGTTCTTATATTGACGTAAACTTTTGCCCACGATGAAGGGATCTCGGCTCTTGCCTTGTCGAATGAGGTGATGGATATTCATAACTGAATACCACTATGCAAAGCAAAAGAATCGTCCTGTATTAACATTTTTTTGAAAATTTGGTTCCAACAATATCATTTAGGTTTGTTTTCCTTGTATTAATCAGAACGCAGTCCCATCAATTAATCCATATCACACCACAGAAAAGGAACGAAAATAAAATATACGTATATACCATCCACATTCGCCATTAGGCCCCGTCATGCACCGTTAGATTACTTAACTAACGGCAGAGCGGGGGCTGGACAAGCGCGGGTGCAAAACATATACAACATCTACTGGTATATATATAAATATATATAACATTCGTCCCATGCATGATATAAGCAACATCACAGAATCTCAGCAAGCAATACAGAATGGTGGATAATATTGGAGCCTCGGATTTCCTTTGAGCCACAAATGAAATCTGACGTTCCCGGTCATGTGGATAGCCCATGCAATGAAAACCTGGACCCCTACAAGCGCGGCAAGTTACCCGCCAATCTAAGAAGTGAGGCAACCCCAATCAACAAAGTGAATGGGCCACCTAGCACTTCACGGAATCTGGTAACTTGAGCACCCCTCCGTGGGTCATCCTATACCCCCTACGAGTGCGGAGAATAGCCTGCCAATTCTAGAGTACGGCCCCCCTCCGTCTCAACGCCATGAGATGCGGGCACGTTGCCCTCTAGAACTCGGCTACTCGAGCACTCCACCGCGGGGTAATCCTAATACAGAAAAGAAAAATATATATACAATGGTGATATCGGCCTCAACCCGGTCATGCCCCAATAAAAGAATATACAATCTTGAAGAGACGGCTGTCCACATGTCGGACGCTCGCCCCGCAATACTGAATATACAAATGAATCCGAACTATACTACTATCATTGCACCACTGGTTATCCACCACGACAATCCAACTACAATATCAGCACAACACAGAATATCAACGTGAATATCACGATCGCAAACCCGTCTAATTGAACATATAGCAACTAGTCGGGTTGTACCGCTCAATGATATTCACGGTCGTAGATATAATCACATGCACTGATAATCACACACTTAAAATTTCGATCGACTAAACTTTCCCAAATTGGCCCTAAATTCAAACCAGTCCTTTAAACAAATCTGGGCCAAAACCAAATATCCCAAAAATCAAATTTCCATGTCAGAGAGTACCAGAAGAAATTTGGAGAGCAACAGCCACAAATCCGCCATGGAACCGCGGCCAATGAGCATGTAATGCCGCGGAACCGCGGCCATTTGGTGGGGTCACGTGACCAAATTTCTTAAGGTGCCCTAATAATGCCTGCATGTATTTTTAAGATGCATAGAATAATTTTTTGAATACTTTTCAAAATCGACAGAAAGCATGTGAAAATGGAAAAACAATTTGGAAAATTTGGCCGATCGATATTCTAACCTTGTGCAAACTAGCTAGTATTGGTTTATGCGTGGCTCTGATACCATTCCGGGTTCTGCCGGCGCCCTGGCCATCTACCGTGGTCGGTGCGGAACAAAAACTGGTGTTTAAAATTTTTGGCGCAAACAAAACCCACCCCAAGATCGAAACCATAAACCTATACTAGCAAAACTAAAGAAAGCTAAACTATAAGGTTAGAACGATTATACCGAATGAACCAAGTCCTTCGGTCTTCTACCACCATCCCAAGCTCCTTGAGGCGTGCTCGAACAAACTTGGTCGCCGGTCTTCCTTCGTCGAAGATGATCCACCCGAGGGATGTATCTCATGGCTCTAACTCCATATCGAAAGAAAGTGAAGCAACTAGAGATTCCAGGTTGCTAATCTAGAATGCGTAGGATATAGTGAGTGATCTAAGTGTTTATCTATCTCATCTTTAAGTTCACTGCGTGTCGTGTGTGTTTGTTTTATTTTTGGTTATCCACGGATTGTATACGGAGACTAATTTATGTTGTCGCCCGTAGGGCGTGGATTAGTCCAAATCCGTATATCTTAGATTTGAGTTTGGGTTGATTTAAGGATCGTTGATTTGTTTTGAGATCAAAATCGACTTAAATGTTTATGAGCAGTTGGGACTCGATTGGTTTTTTCTTAAAGATACGTTAATCTAATTTGAGACTAAGATCTACTTAATAGGGTGTTAGGATCATTTTTGTTTCAGATCCAATAAGAGAGCATTTGGGCTCTGTTGTTTTAGTTTAAGGACGTTTCGGTCCCTTATCGTCGTTTTGGAGGCGAAGTTGTAGTTTGAGGACATTTCGGTCTGTAGATCACCATTTTTTAGATAAGATTTTAGTTTAAGTACGTTACGGTCCGTTGTCGCCATTTTGGAGACAACATTTAGTTTAAGCACATTTCGGTCCGTTGTAGTTTAAGGACGTTTCGGTCCGTTGATTATCTTATGCGCACGTGTATTTGTTACGTGACAGGATGAGCAACGATGATATGGGATGCACCCAGTTTGGGGTGTGGTTTGATCTGGGGTGTGTATGTCAGTTTGGGAAGTGCACCAAAAAGCAGTTGGTTGTCGGGACCCGCCACCTCTATGAAGACATTGAGGAATTACAACGACATGTATCAGAGGTGTAGAGGGATGTACCTTTGAACTAATTCCCGTGTTTGAGGGAAAAGGGATTAATGGTAACCCGAGAATCATTAGTCGTATTTTGAGACTAAGATTTTTCTTAGGGGAATGTGGGACGAATATCGTTTTGGGATATCATCAGTTGGAAGATCAATAGCCATATTTGGGACTAAGATCAGTTTGGGAAGTAGTGAGCCCATAAACTCGGTTGATCTGGGTTAGGGACCTAGCCAACTTGGGCTTGGTCCACTCAGTTTTCTTTTTATTTGAAAAGAAGTGCTAAGCACTTGTTTGGGCTCAGTCCCTTTTTTGTGCAAAAAAATGCTGAGCACTTATGTAAGTTCTGATGCTCACACATAACCATGTGGGGTTTTCAGTCATGAGGATCTGCCCAATAAGTGTTAAACACTTTACTTTTTGTCTCTTTATGGGGTGCTGAGCACTCTTTATGGCGCTCACGTGCGAAGTACGTGAGGTGTTAGGCGCTGCCCGATGAGTGTCAAGCACTTTTTATGTTCTGTGGCGCCCACGTGAGAATCACGTGGGACGGTGGGCGCTGAGCGCTAGGCGTCGCTCACTGAGTGCTAAGCACTCCTTTATTTTGTGAGAGGCACGTGGGGCGCTGGGTGCTGAGCGCCAGTCACTAAGTGCTAAGCACTCCTTTATTTTGTAGCACCCACGTGAGGGGCACGTAGGGGCGCTGAGCGCCAGTCACTGAGTGCTAAGCACTCCTTATTGAGTGGCGCCCACGTGAGGGGCACATGAGTCGCTGGGCGGTGATTTTTCCTTATATATTTTGTTCTGAGGAGTTCAATTTCCTGGTTCTTTTCTGAATCTTTGATCTCTAAGAGCAAGTTCGTCCTGCTGAGAATTAAATTCTCAACTTATGGGAGACTTGTCTTGTGGATCTCAGATCCAGAGAAAGAACTAAGTTCTTCTTTTAAAAGGGTTAAACCCTTCAATAGGTAAACGAGTTGCTTTGATCTCTCTTCTTCTTTTATTTACCTAAAGCTTTTTTCTTTGAAGGGAGATCTTCTTCTTTCTTCCTTTTTGAAACTTTCTGCTTTGTTTTTTTTTGAAGCTTATGGAGGGGTTCTTCTTTTTTATACTTGAAGTCCTGGGTCCTTTATATAGTAGAGGTACGTCTGTTGATTAGTTGAAGAAATCTCTCATTAAGAGATCCTAATTGATTTGGGGATTTTACCCACCATTGGATCTTTATTCCAAGGGCTTCTGTTTTACAGAACATATTTTTCTTGTTTTTAACAAGATTGGGGACATATTTACCCATACAGAATTTATTCTGTAGATCGGTGATTCTTTAATCACCATTGGATTTTTAATCCAACGGTACTCTGTTTTACATAGGGCAATCCTTCTTATTTAGAAAGATTTGAGGAATATTTCCTCTAAATAGAATTTAATTCTGCATCCTGATGATTTTGTCATCTCTGTTGGATCTTTTGATCCAACGGCTCTGTTTAACAGAGAGTAGAATTCAATTCTACAATGCGCCGGCGCCTACGTGCTGTGCACGTGGGCACTGCTTAAGGTTTTAATTCTTTCATGTGCTTTGCACATTGACGTCCACATGAGGAGCACGTGCGGCGCCAGTAAGAGTTTTTAACTCTTATGAACTCTTATGTGCTTTGCACATTGGCGTCCGCGTGAGGAGCACGTGCGGCGTCATTTAACTCTTATTTAATGGATTCTTTTGTGCTTTGCACATTAGCGTCCGCGTGAGGAGCACGTACGGCGCCTCCTAAGAGTTTAACTCTTATTTAATAGATTCCTTTTTGTACTTTGCACATTGGCATCCGCGTGAGGAGCACGTGAGGCACTGTCATAGGATTTAAATCTATCCGAAGCGGCACCTACATGTTTTGCATGTGGAGCTTTCCCTTTATTTTTATTTTATTATTATTATTTTTATAAGGGAGCAAGTTTTGAGCCAAAATTTTTGCGGGAACAGTTTCTCCCGAACTAGGGAAACCCTCTGTGTGGGACTCTAAATACTCGTCAATATGCCGGCAGTGGGTTTAACCACAAGCACGTCAGCGGCACTAGCTGTACGTAACGGCTACCCAGGTATTGAGCGAAAAGAAGGCCGACAAGCAAACTCATCCAAACCCCTACTGAGCCTGTCCGTGACAAACTCCATACAGTCCGGTCTGTTCGTCTAAGAGTATCGCATATCGAGTCTAAGGGGGTGGATAAAGTCAGACCCCTAATAACGCGATATTTCATGATGGTATGAAGCCCATTACCCGTTGAGAAACTACTGATCCAAATCAGTAATTCTCGTCCACCTTGGCCAAGGATTTCTGGTGATGGACACCTGTGCATCGCGCGACATCAACCCCCAATACCGGGAGAGACGAATCCCCGACGATCCGCCCACTACCTCCATGTGGCTCGGGACTGTACCCAACTAAAACCTATTTGCACGACTCTTTTGAGCCGTGGTAGGGTAGTACTCAAAGCATAGTGGGAACTCACACGAGACAAATAACGATCTCAGGTCGACAGACTAATCTGTACTCATGTCACCTGGGAACTGCTATATGACAATAAGTATAATACCAACTAGCATATTCCCGGCGAGTCTGTCCAGTGTACTTATAACGCAATGAGCACCTGTATACTATCTTAGGTGGCTAACTAACACTAATGGCTTGTGAGACCGGCCACCGCCCCTCGTTAGGTCTTGATAAGTATACACTAGTCTACTCCGGAGTATCGATGCCCGGTCTCGATACTCTCACGACTAGAGACATTTAAGGATGTGCTTATAGACCACCCAGCTCCCACGTATATGATCGCCATCATAATACTGGTAGTCAAGCAAGAATCCTATAGGATCTATCAATATGTAATAGTGATCTGTAATGTCGCCTAATGCATGTACATGATAATAAAGACAAACTAGATAGCATACTATCATTTTGAGTAAGATTGTTCTACCCGTATAGGTTCTCCTTCAATCATCACAATCGCTAGCCTGCTATTCAATAATTGAATTGAGAACACTATATCCAACAATACACACACACACACTAAAATTAATGTACGTGTGTTGCATGTGTTTAAAAACATTTGATAAGGGAATAGAGAGAAATGTGAAGGGTTCTAGAGTATTATTTATTTATTTATTTTAAAAAAAGGGAAGGATGGGGTGTAAAAAAGTATGAGAAAGGAAGTGAGAAATATGGAGGGTTCTGGAGTCTTATTTATTTATTTATTCCAAAAAACGGGGAGGGATGAGGTGGAGGGCTTGAGAGATGAGAGAGATGATGTGGAGTGTTTGAGAGGTGAGGATTTTTCTCCCTTTTTTTTATTTTTCTAGAAAAAAAGAGAAGGGTGGATCTCTAACTAAGGATATTGTTGTATTACATATACTAGAATTTATGCACGTGCATTGCACGTGTTAGTTTAAAAAAATTTGAGAAGAAGGGAGAAATGTGGAGGGTTCTAGAGTTTTATTTATTTATTTTTAAAAAAAATGGAATTGATGATGTGGAGGGTTCTAGATAAACAATTAATTGTTTTTTGGGAGGAGAGAGAGATGATGTGGATGACTTAAGAGGTGAGGGAGATGATGTGGAGGGCTTGAGAGGTGAGAATTTTTCTCATTTTTCTAATTTTCTAGAAAAAAAGAAGAAGAGTGTACCTCTATCCATAAGCATTTGCATTATATATACTAGAATTTATGCACGTGCGTTCTACGTGTTAGTTTAAAAAAATTGAGAAATGGGAGAGAGAAGTAGAGGGTTCTAAAGTTTTATTTATTTTTATTTTAAAAAAAAAGTGAATTGATGATGTGGAGGGTTCTTGATAAATAATTAATTGGTTTTTGGGAGGAGAGGGAAAGAAAGATGATATGGAGGGATTAAGAGTTGAAGAAGATGACGCGGAGGGCTTGAGAGGTAGGGATTTTTTTTCCTTTTTTCTTTTTTTCTAGAAGAAAGGAGAAGGGTGCATCTCTATCCATGTGTATTTGCATTATATATACTAGAATTTATGCGCGTGCGTTGCACGTGTCTAAAAAAATTGGAAAGAGGAGAGAGAGAAATGTTGAGAGTTCTAGAGTCTTATTTATTTATTTATTTTTAAAAAAATAGAAGGATGAGATGGAGGGATTGAGAGGCGAGAGAGATGATGTGGATGGCTTGAGAGGTGATGATTTTTCTTATTTTTTTCGATTATATATATATATATATATATATATATATATATATATATATTTGGAGAGATGATATGGAAGGTTCTAGATAAATAATTAATTGTTTTTTAGAAGAGAGAAAGAGAGATGACGTGGAGGGCTTGAGAGGTGAGAGAGATAATGTGGAGCCCTTGAGAGGTGAGGATTATTCTCATTTTTTCTATTTTTCAAGAAAAAAGGAGAAGGGTGGACCTCTAACCAACGGTATTTGCATTATATATATATATATATATATATATATATATATATGTGTGTGTGTGTGTGTGTGTGTGTGTGCGCGCACGCGTTGCACGTGTTTAAAAAAAATTGAGAAGGGAAAAGAGAAATGTGGAGAGAGAAATAATATATATATATATATATATATAGAAAGAGAGAGAGAGAGATGGTATAGAAGGTTCTAGATAAACAATTAATTATTTTTTAGGAGAGAGAGATGACGTGGAGGGCTTGAGAGATGATCTGGAAGGCTTGAGAGGTGAGGGTTTTTCTTATTTTTTCTAGAAAAAAGAAGGATAGACCAAAGGTATTTGTATTATATATATATATATATATATATATATATATAAAGAGAGAGAGAGAGAAAAGAGGCCCCATGCGGGATTTTCGTTAGACGGCGTTGAAAAAACACACCTTCCAACATTTTATTCAACGATCAGCATCCATCATCATCGTTTTTATCATCTAAGATGGGCATACACCAAATTTTACGTGATTTTTCAACTCTTTCACCGTTGGATTAGCAATGTAAAAAGTTCTATTGTCGGTAAACCGTTAGTTTCCACCCACTAAATCAACGGTGAAAAAGTGGTAGAATCGCATGAAATTTGATGTATCCACATCTTAGATGATAAAGATGAAGATGATGTATGCCGATCGTTGGAAAAAATGGTGGAGTGTATTTTTTCCGACGCCATAGGAGGAAATTCCCTCCTATGGGACCTTTTCTCCATTATTCTCTTATATAGATACATACATACCTACACACTCTCTCTCTCTGCTGGCAGCTGCCCCAAATCCAATCCAATCAAGGTGGGACCCACATAAAACCACCTTTCAATAACAACCACCATTCTGGTGACGTGTTTTATGTATTGATGCAGTCGGATCAGAACATGCGACCTCCCTAGTTGAAGAGAAAATTGATACCAACTGGGCTAAACCCAATTGATAGTTAGATCAGATCTTAGTTATATGATTATAAAAGGAGACTTTGTGAAAGCATTTGCATAATTTATCTCACAATTGA
This sequence comes from Agapanthus africanus, assembly GCA_030015575.1. Lineage (NCBI taxonomy): Eukaryota > Viridiplantae > Streptophyta > Magnoliopsida > Asparagales > Amaryllidaceae > Agapanthus > Agapanthus africanus. The sequence continues at coordinate 222,329,021 of JASDDO010000014.1, forward strand.
TAGCTGGGAGGACATTCATAGTCCCCAATAGAATTCATAAAGTAAATTGTTACCCATATGTAATAAAAGATATATATGCACTATAAAATAATAAACACAGGGAGGATGGAAAATTGCAGGTGCCAGCATAGCATAGAGTTGCCTTTCGATATCCAAAGAAAGAACCGGCATTCAAATCCGTTTGCATCAGAATACACTCTATTATTCTCCTCGAGAAAAAGTAAATAGAAAAGTATTCAAGCTAACTCGTCCATTGACAATCGGATGCGATTCACATAATAATATGATTCATAAAAGAAAGAATTTTACATATCGGATAAAGGTATATAAAGATGAAATCGAAGTGTACACCGCGGCATATCGGTAGCATCTCCCTCGCTCAGATTGGGTATTCAAATATTGCACAGATTGGGTATTCAAATATTGCATTCGGTTACAACTTATTATTATTTTCAAAAACAAAAAAGTTGGAACATATATATTGTAACAGTATAAGTGCTTTCCACACAGTTTCAACAAAACCAAACCCACCTCAATGTGTCACAGCCACACAACTGGCTTTCATTTATATGAACCTCACATCAACAAAGGACCAACCAATAAATAACCATTTTTATATTTTCTAATAAACTAATGCATAGAGATCAGTGGTCCAAGCTTCCTTTTCCCTTGAGGTACAATGTCAAAACAACAATAATTAAAGACATAATCCATAATAACCTCATAAATACTGGACTTGGTCTCAAATTAATCCAAAAAATTAAACACTCCAATTAGCTTTAAACAAATCAGTCGCTCATGGGCTGCTTTCATCAAGATAACAAATGATGATAATGATAACAATCGTATAAGCATCACCAAATCCATGATAAAGGTAATTCAACCTAGATTAAGAAGATACCTCAATATTTTTTTAAAAATTAAGGACCATCCAATTCTCTCAAGCCAGCAGCACAAGAGGCCAAAACAGAGCTTATAATCTTTGTTAACAAATCTTTGTAGTCTAATGCTAGCTTCACATCCCAGCTGGAATTCTCTCTGAAACTTGAAGATCCGTAAATAAGCAAAATATAATGAGAATAAATATATTTTTTAAAAATGTTATCCGTAAAGGAAAATGTCGGTGATTGATGTACCTGTCGATTTCTGTTGTGTCGGTGAATCCATCCATCATGGGACTAAAAATGGAGATGAGAGTTTCGAGTACCACCCTATCAGTTTCATTCTGTTCATGAGAAAATACAAATTGGTACGATTTATATTTGGGCTGACGACGAATTTGATAATTGAAAACTCTGAAATCCCAACAAAAAATTCTGAAATAATTTTCGAGAATATTTTGCATCTCAACAGACGGGTTTAGAAATTATTAAGCTGGTATAATGCATGAGAAAGCAAAATAAGATATGTGGTGACAAGTAAACAAGCCTCGTTACTTTCAGCAAGGGTTTGTCGTGCCGGAAAAGTTGCAGAAACATGAAAGATTACGTGTGCCTCTTTTAAAGTCAATGTTGTATTCCGCTACAAAGGCAAAAGCTCGAGGGGTTTTCTGCAACTTCTTGCAATTTAGCCTTTAAAAATCTTGAATAAATCATGGGTAAGTTTGCAAACAAATAAAAATAAAAATAAAAATTCCCTATTTGGTTTCTAGATGCCTCATTGGGGTGACTTTTGGTTGTCCTGTTAGGCTGTTATCGCTCTTTGGCATAAGATGTGGAAAGCGAAACGTTGGCATTCTAAAAATATTATTATCTTCTTATCATCTATATTCTCCCTACATAGGAAAGATTGAGGGATATCTTCTAAGCTTAGAATTTGAAAGCAGGACCTTGGTTTTGACACATGTCTATAGAGAGTTGACATCGAATTAGCAAGGTCAACTAGCTGCAAAAATTTAATGATTTTGTCTTTTTTATTCTCTCAACTTAGATATGCACTCCATTGCAGGTCCATCGACTCCATCAAATCCTTTGATCAACCGATGGTAGAAGATCTCCCAACGAAGATAATTTTGAATTAAATTAGTAAAACATAAGGGTTTTGTTTTTGTTAATAAACAATGTGAAGAATATTGTGGTTATGGTTGGTATTAGCAGGTTAGTATGAGTCACGCTGTATCAATAAAGCAATACTTTGGTGGGAACAGGTTGGAAACACACGGTAGCAATTACAACTGTGAACAATTACAACCAATCCAAACCTCTCCCAACCCTGACCGAAGTTTGATTTTTAGATAGAACCTGAATCTATGTTTAATTTGAGTTTGAAACCCTAGTGGGTAATATTAAATATATATGCATATTTTTAACATCATTACGTAGCACCTAGCAAACATAAATCACAAGTATTATTGTCAATTCCGCAACATATTACATCACATGTACACCATTCCTCATTTCACTTTACAGGTCATATACCTTACGCCAAACTAAAGTTACTGCTACTTGAAATTGGAGATGCAAAGCATCTTGACTACAAGATATGACGGTCCAAATATTGCAGTTGAAACACCATTTATTTGTTAGAAATGTGGTCTAACCGCATGTTTCAAAAGGCATAAGTATTGGTTCATTGTTGTTGGAGCACTATGACTACTTTTTTTTTTCCCGATTTTCAATAGCAGTAGCTGACAACTAGTGAACTAGATATTTTCTTTTTTAAAGTCAAATAACTATCCTAACTACATATTGGGGGCAACAATCGCTAGATCAAACATGTTACTATATTTTGGTGAAACAACCTGGGACTCTAAATACACCCAACCAAACCGCTCCTCATATGTTACAGCAAGCATAAAAAAAATCAACAAACATATCACAGGAAGAGAGGCACTTACATCCAGTTCATGAATCTCTGAAGGGAGCTCGATGTCGCTTTCTCTCAAAACAGCACGAAGGTGGGCCAATAATGGAGGCGGCAAGCCATATGTATGGGGCTTTCTAGAACTAGACAACCATGTTCCTCTCACCATGTGACTGGTCCTACTAGTTTCATCATTGTCAGTACACGGGGCATCAAAATCTGCTCCAAGGCAGCAAAACAATGAGCCCAAGTATCAGCGCACAATCCTTAACCAGTGAGATAGCACTTAACATAGTCGAATGTGTCAAGAAACCCAGAAGCTTAAGCTTTTAATTTGTGGAATAACAATGTAAACCAAGCTAACATAAGTACACAACAGCTCCTCCTCAAGTGGGCCTTTACGACACCTGAATAGTAAATGGGTAACTAAATATATTTTAAACTGACAATGACAAGGTTTGAACCCATGACCGCTTGAAACACGGTGCTTCTGATAAGCATGTCAAGAATCACTTCATCCAAAGCTTAAGATTTTGAGTTGTGTGATAATAATTATATCAAGCTAACATAACAATTAACATAGGGGGAAGTAATTCATATTGCCGGCCCGTTAAAGACTTCTTATCGTCATTGTTTATCATTACCATCATCTAAGCCTTTTCCCATCAAAATGGGGTCGGCCATGAAGCAATGCTCCATGAAAGATTTAACATAGTTCTATTGAAGGGAAAACCAACATTAACCCCCCTCTTGATTAGTGTCAAATTTCTAAGTAAAATATGGTAATGGGGTTCACCAAAATCGAATTGGCATACTTCAAATTCATTGGGAAAGAAGACTACAAGAAGAAAATATGATAGATTTGCTATGGAGAATTGTACTTAACTCAAAAGCACAAATAAAGCCAAGAGAGAAACATAAGCTTACTTTAATGTACAAAATAAATCATATTTGAAAATTGGCTAGGGACATAATGTTGTAAACAATGCAGTCCCTATTTCATTGTAAAATCAGTAGTATTGAAACTCGAAAGAAACTCGTGATCACGATGACAAAAATAAGCCCTTATCACAAAAAAACGTAAAAAATGATGAGCTCCAAATCCAAAAAGGGAAGAAGCTACATTTTGTCATTCATAATCTATCAGATTTCTTTCTAGTTGGCGAAATTTATTTTTCAGTTGTGTAATGTCAGATGAAGAAAAGGTGGAACTTCACCTAAGGGTATGACATCATAAGGGTTGTCGCCTTTTGGAAGAAAACCGTAGAATATGATAAGATGAGATCCAGGAAGGCTTCCGTAGCTAAGATAACATTGCTCTCCTCTTTTGCAAGGTCTTGATGAAATGAACTTTAAAGACTTTGTTTCAGAGTCTACTCTGCCATAGCGTAGTATATGTGGGCATAGCTGCAATATAAGAGAAACCCTCAAAATAATGAAGAAAAAGAAAGCTTTAGTAAATTAAATATATACTTGCATTTGTATCATACAAAAGGTGCTTTTTTGCATGTACTTGCACTTCAAACTTGTGATTTGCAAGAAACGTGCTACTAGTGGGTGTTTAGTACCTTACATTTGTTGCATATAAATGTTGCATGCACCATTTGTTGAAATAAAGAGCTCCAAATACATTGTTCGGTTTGCCTCATGTAGCATTTGTTCATGTACGTGGCACAACATTTAAGGCTTTAAGAATGATTAGGGGCAGGTTAGGAAATAAAAAGTGATGTGCCATGTGCCATGTGCCATCTACTTTTCTTTCCTTTATATTCTTTTTTTTAGGGTGGGGGGTGGGGTGTAAATGCAACCAATTTGGCTGCAACGTCTGTTGAAACATTTTTGCTGCAGTTTGCACCTCTATTTATAATTGTGTACCATGTTGCTAACAAAATATGAGAAATAGAAATGTCTTAATGCTGCGTTTTCTATCAACCAAACAACCCCTAAGTTTCCGAGCTTCATGTACTTGCTTTGTCTTTTGTCACATTATCTGTGCAATTATAGCCTTTATAGGCACAGCGGCGACGATACTCAAGTACTAGAATGCACTTCTCAAAGGATTTGAACTTGAGAGAGAGAGAGGTGGTAATTACAAACCGAGTGATTAAGAAGCCCAGCAACAGGAACCAAGCAAGTCTTTATTTTTCCATCAGAGCAAACAATTTTCATTCCATTAGAATACCAAAGTTCGCAAGCCCACAGGTAATGATCCCATGTGTAGAGCTCTGATTGAAATATCCCCGGATAATTAGCGCATAAGGTAGGACATAATGCATCATACTGTTGGCGCAAATGCTGAAATATGAAGGAAATAATGCATGATGAACAAAACGGGGATAATTTTGAAGCTGAAAAACAAAAGATAGAAAAAGGAAACACCACCTCTCTAGCTTGCAATAATTCTTCAAATAGCAGGGTTCCCTCTAGTGTGGTAAGAGCATCAATTCCAAAGCTCAATCCTAGAGGGATAGATAGTATAATACAACTTTGCGTAAAATAGAATCTTTAAAAAACATTTTTATTTTGCATTCGGTTTGGGAGAATTTGGCAATCGCAAATAAAATACCTGTCTGAAACTTTTCTGGCAATGTCTCAAAGTAGATCTTGAACTTTGAATTGGAATTGTACCTCTCCTTCATGCTCCACAGCAACAACATAGTTTCAGAGCTGATATCGTCCAGTTTCTTTAAGACATCAAACTGCAGAATGAATATGAAAACAAATCAAGACATCAAAAATTATCGCCATGCTAAAAGTGAGGTCTTAAACTTAGATAAAAATAAATAGCTAAGATGAAGAATAGAAAATTATGCATCCAGCGTGATACTTCCTTATGCACTTCATAATCACTTGTCCAAAAATTAATTTACACCTTCGACTTGGTATATGTTGCGGTAAAAAATTACACTTCACGGTCGAGGTCAACAAGTCAATAAGTCAGACAAAGCCCGAAAAGCGGGCCCGGGCCCAAGCCCGAATCCAAGTCAAGCGGGTCCACGCCCAGGTCAAGTGGGCCCATGCCCGAGTTGAGCTCGAACATGAAGAGGCCAGCCTCCCTCATGCCAAGAAGAAAATTATGTAATAAATAAGTTTGATATAATTTTCATGCATGAATGTAAAATAAATGGGCAAAAAACCAAATTTTTGTAAAGCTCATGGCTCATGTGCAAAAAAAAAGGCACATGAGTCATTAGATGGGCAAAATGCCATTTATAAAGTCCAAGGGGCTGTGTAAACTTATAAGCCTATATAAGACAATATTACGATGAAATAAAAAAGAACTTTCATTCCGCTCAAAAATATTAAGCTTCTGTGCCTCCTTCTCCTTCCTTAAAGTTTTAAATCTTCTTTTCTTTTTTGAATTAAATTAAGAGTTTAACTCTTCCTTTCCTAAAAAAAATAGTTTTTCACCATAAAACACTCGAAGGAGAGCTCAGATTTCCCATTAAATCTTTAAAAGGAAGATTTTTAATCTCACCATCTCCCTTTACTCCAAAATCCAATAAAAAGAGAGGACGAAGACTCATCTCCAAAAATCCCACCTTGGGAGGATTCAAGGCTCAAGAGAGAAGAAATGAGTCATCTTTGATCATCTCCGAAGATTTTTGGGAGTTCAACTCCATACTTTAAAATCTTTTGGAGTTTAACTCCATGATAAAAATTCTTTTAGGAGTTCAACTCCATTTAAAATTCTTTTGAGAGTTTAACTCCATAAAATTAAAAATTCTTCCTTTTTTACTGGGAGTTTTAACTCCAAAATCTCTCAGGAGTTTAACTCCCAGTCCCTGGGCTAAGCTCTTTTTTTGCCGGCATCCAGCTCCAGCGTGCCGGGCGCGTGACCCGCCGGCACCGGCAAGCCACGCCCCCACACGCGTGGCGCGTGACCCACAGGAGCCTACGCGTCCTTAGATCGCTCCTCACCCCTCTTTTATCCTCACGCTCCACACTCAAAACACGTCCCCCGTTGAAAAAATTTCTAACGGGACGTTGTCTTGCACCCCGCAAGAGGGCTGCTAGCCTTCTCAACCCTCAGCTTGCTATCCGGGTAGCAGGCCCCCCGTAAACTCTGCGAAGACCCCGATATGTTCAAGACACCTTCAAAACACAAAACACACACGCTGCACATTTAGTTCGCATAACCAGTTTTACCCATCAATCGGAGGTTCTCTTGCTCCAAAAGCGAGAGGTAATTAACGGTTGCTTAGTCCACGGCTGTCGGAGATTCGGATCCCTACAATCAATAAACCCCGACATACTCCGAGCTGGGGGAATTTGTAACACGCCTAACAGGCGACGCGTATTCCTATCTTAATAGGATGACGAAAACACTCTACAGATTTTGGCACGACCGGTGAGACCATTTCTCTCCTCTTATATTTCGGGTTAAATGTTCATGCGAACTCAATCAACATATACATTGATTGTCTGTACTTAAATCATGTTTCTTTTTGCAGCTTAACAGCTCTCAATTGCAATATCGAACTCAGCAACCATGTCTTCCAAAACGGTCTTCATTTCTGACTCAACTCCGGTGACCTATATGGTCAAGACCAACGCACACGTGATCCTACCGGCGAGTCTCATGAGGTGGTGGGAGGAGCCTCCACGCCAATTTGATTCCGTCATCATTTATCCTGCCGGAAGCGCTCATCCGGCAGAGACCCCGGCAAATCAAGTGGTCAAATTGACCTCAAGGAGCAGGAGGCCAAATGTGGCGATCGCAAAGGCACCACAACTCAAGCGCAAGTCGGTGTTTGAACGGCCTTCCGTGGCTCCAACTGTGGGCAAAGTCGTCGGAACCGAACTAGTCGCCAGACGTCGCGGGCAAGTTCAGGCGATGCCTTCAACATACGTGCGAGAGGATGTCTTCTCAAGGCTTCCCATCACTCGGCCCGCGGCGGCTTCATGAAGAGTAGATGCCCGCCAGGTGCTTAAGTCGGAAAAGCTGAGGCACAAGCGGCTCAGATATAGGGCCAACAAAAGGGCCAGGGCTCCGACCAGGTTAAATTTTGTAAAGTTCCAAAGCCCGGACTGCTCTGCGACCACAGCCGTGTCAGCCATGAAAACCCGTTGTTCTTTCGAACCCTTAAAATGGGTTCAGAAGAATGCGATGTTTGCCAAGATTAAGAAGGCCGCAATTCAAAATGTGCTACGAAGAGATGTGTCCACGCTCCAGCACAAAAGGCGTGACACCCTCTTCAGAAGTCTACCAAGAACTTCGTACAGCGTGAAAGCAGCGGGACAAAACCACAAAAGAGACACCGACGCCACCGAAGGACCCATTCAGGCCAACCGTCTTCAGTCGCTTGTCCTTTCCAAAAGAAGAAAAGCCACGACGATGGTTCGAGAAATCAGCCGCCAAGGATAAAGAGATGGCTGGAAATGTGATCCACACTGTCTACATGGCAGGAATACACAGCAAGAGCAAGGATGAGGCCACCACATCCCAAGCCCAATCTGGCTTGAATGTGACCGCCACTTCTCAAGATCAAGCTCCTCCGCAGGATAATGAAAACTCTCTCGACGAGGCCAATAAACAGAAGGACCCCTGTGTCCATATGGAATCAAGCTCGAACAGCAAAGAAGAGCCGACTTTCCGTCCCAGGACCGCAGAACAGGAGCTCATCTAAGAGCTCCGAAAACAGCTTAAAAGTAAAGACAAGGAGATGACCAAACTTTATTCCAAAATTGACGACTTGACGAATGTCATGATACAGCTCACGGCTCAGGTTACCCGGGCGCCCTCCAATCAGGCGCAAGTCTCGACTCATGAGCCATGTGACAACGACCCGAAGCAGCCAACTCCTGCCCTTTTAGAGCCAAGTATGGACGAGCCACATGAAAGCCAACCGCATTCCGCTTCTGGGGACGTCTTGGCCCTAGGTGGCACCAACCCTCTAGTGCAAGATCAAATCATGGATTTAGTCGCCAAAAAATCAAAACATTAGTAACCGAAGCGCAAAAAGATGTCAGCAATAGTGGGAGACCATATCCTGCTCAGTATGATCTGGTAAAGTTTCCTGGTGGCTATGTCATCCTAAAATTCGGAAGATTCGATGGGACGGGAAATGCTAATCAGTACATCGCCCACTTTAAACCCTCATGCGGGAATACTAGGGGTAATGATGCGCTCCTCCTCCGCTAGTTCGTTAATAGCATAACCGATGTCGTTTTCGACTGGTATGCGAGCATACCGGATGGCTCTGTTACTGCTTTCGTCCAAATAAAATCTCTGTTTTGACAAAGGTTCATGAGTGTCAGCGATAAGATCACCATTATCGACATCGCAAAGATCAAGCCAAAAAACAACAAAACCATCACGAACTTTATAATCCGATGGAGCAATCTCTCCGTCAAATGTGAGCCACCATTGGAACATGACCAGCCCGTCAGTTTCCTCATCGGAAATCTCGGCACCTGGATGAATCTTTTTCTATGCACCGCAGGTCTCAAGACATTCCAAGTGCTGACCAAGAAAGTTCAAATGTTGGAGCGCTCAAAATAGGAATCTTTCTCGGATTCCCAAAATAACAATAAATCCTAGAGAAACCGAAAGGACGATAATCACAAAGACGGAAATTCCGACGATGTTGAATGTTTTAACACTTCGACTAACCGAAATAAGCGAGAGATGAGCGGGCCCAATGTCAACCAATCTCGAAAGCCAATATTGGGAGGGGGAGAGAATTGCCCCTGAAAGAGACCTGGATAAGGTCTATTCAAAAGACAAAGTCCGCAAGATATTCAAAGACGCCCTAAGAAACGGTCTACAATTGCCAGAATCAAAAAGACCGCAAAAAATGAACATGACCGACAACCCTAAATATTGCTGTTATGGTCAAAAATTACACCCCGGTTGACCAAGTCAAAATCAAAGTCAACCCCAAGCCAATTGGGCCCAAGCCCAGGCCAAGTGGGCCCATGCCCAAGTCAAACCAGAACATGAAGCGGCCGGCCTCACCTATGCCAATATGAAAATTATGTAATAAATAATTTTGATATAATTTTTATGAATAAATGTAAGAAAAATAAGCATAAAGCCAAATTTTTGTAAAACCCATGGCTCATGGGCAAAAGAAATGAGCACATGGGGCATGGGATGGGCAAAATGCCATTTTGTAAAGCCCATGAGGCTATGTGTAAATTTGTAGGCCTATATAAGACAACATGATAATGAAATAAATGACAATAATTCATTTTCCTAAAAAAAACTAGGGTTTATGCCCCTTCTCTTTCCTCAAGGTTCTAAACCCTTTCTCTTTTCTGAATTAAATTAAGAGTTCAACTCTTCCTTTCCCAAAAATAAATATTTTTTCACCATAAAACCTTTGAAGGGGGACAGATCTCCCATCAAATCTCTAAAAGAGAAGATTTTTAAGTCTCATCCTCTTTCTCCAAAATCCAGCCAACAGAGAGGAGGAAGGAGACCCATCTCCAAAAATCCCACTTCAGAGAAGATCCGAGACTTAGGAAAGGATCCAGGACTTAGGGGAGAAGAAAGGGGTCCCCTTTGATCATCTTCAAAGATTTCTGAGAGTTCAACTCCATTTTTCACAATCTTTGAGAGTTTAACTCCATAAATAAAATTCTTTTATGAGTTTAACTCCATGTAAAATCTTTTAGAGTTTAACTCCACAAATCAAACTCTTTTGGGAGTTTAACGCCACTCAAGATCCTTTCAAGAGTTTAACTCTTAATTCCGGGGGTAAGCCCCTTTTTCTACAAGAGTTCTCCTGATCACGTGCCGGGCGTGCGAGGCGCTGGCGCCTGTGCCGGGCACATGAGGCTCTGACGTTCAGCGCCCACGCGCTTTTCACGTGGTCCGTGGGCGCCAACATGCCGGGCGCGTGAGGCGCCGGCGTCCACGCGCCTCACGTGGCCCGCTGGCGCCCAACGCCTACGCGCCACTCACGCGTCCTTAGGACGCTCCTTACCCCACTTTTTTTCGCACTCCACAATCAACACGTCCCCTATTAGAAAAAATTTCCAACGGGACGCTGCCCCGCACCCAGCAAGGGGGCTGCTAGCCCCCTTGACCCCCAGCCCGCTATCCGGGTAGCGGGACCCCCGTAAACTCTGCGAGGCCCCCGATATACCCAAAACCTCTCAAGACACATACGCATGCTGCATATTGAGTTCGCATGACTAGTTGACCTGTCAATCAGTGATTCCTTCGCTTCAAAGACGAGGGGTAATTAACGGCAGCTTAGTCCGCGGCTGCCGGAAATTCGGATCCCTACAATCAATAAAGTCCGTGGCTGCCGGAGATTCGGATCCCCACAATCAATAAACCCCGGCCTACCCTAAGCAGGGGGAATCTGTATACGCCCGACAAGCGGCACGTATTCCCATCTCAATGGGGTGACAAAAAACACCCTACAATTGCCTCTATCATAGAGTGATAGGCCATGCTATTGAGAACTGCTTTGTCTTTAAAGAATAAGTTGAAAAACAATACAAGGCAGGAAAGATAGAACTGTCTAAAGGCATGTTAGCAAATAATCAAGCTGCGACTGCCAATTTCATACAAATAGAGACCGAAGCCCTTCGGGAAACTGCTGCTCTCAGTCGTCTGTCCTTCTCTGAAAGGAGTGAACCAAGGAAACAAGTCAAAAGCCCAACGAGTAGCATTACCAGTAAGACGAAGTAGACGGGTACACAACCCATACGGTCTACATAATGGAACCCAGAGGAACAAGTCCTACTGCACCTCATAGCCATGACAATGACGTGATTGTTGCTACCCAATACCGGCTCGGTCTAGATGATGAAGAGCCCGCTCAGGCCATTAAGCCAAAGGAGCCCGTGGTTCTTGTAGAATCAAGCTCAGGCAGTAAGGATGACCCGGTTGTCATACTCGGAACTATTGAACAAGCATTATTCCAATGGCTTCAAAGGCAGCTTTAGGATAGGGACGAGAAGTTGGCCAAGCTCTGTTCCAAAGTCGACGAGCTGGCAAATGTCGTGGCAGAACTCACGACCCAAGTCCCTCGATTGCAATTACAACAAAATCAAATTTTGGTTCATGAGCCAGGGATTGATATCCTGAAACAGCCAACTGATACTCCCTCCAGCCCAAGAGCGGAACACCTTTGCGAAAAACGGCCGCGATCAGCTTCCAGTCACTCTGATATGTACATTGAACGAGGTAAGCGAACAACAGGCGAACCAAAAACCGATCGGCCTCAAGGCCCAACTTCAGGAAAGGCGCCGACTCTAATGGAGAGAAAGAAGAAAGTATACTCCTTCAGGAAGGACGAAATCCGCAAAATATTCAAGGACGCCTTGAACAACGGTCTGCAACTGCTTATTCCAAAGAGGCCACATGAAATGAACATGACCGACAATCCTATATACTGCCCATATCATAGGATGGTGAGTCATACCATCGAAAACTGTTATGTTTTCAAAGATTGGATAGAGAACCAATACAAGGCTGAGAAAAACCTACCGTCTTCGGATATACCGGAAAACCACCAAGTTACGATCGTCAACCTAGCCCGCCAAGATCAGAATTCGAGAAGCTTGGATAAGCAAACACCTTTGACCACCACGTCGTTAAACTGGAAACAGTTGACCACCACGTCATTAAACTGGAAACAGTTGACCACCACGTCATTAAACCTGGAAACAAACGATCCCTAAGTCGTTAAACTGGGAACAGTTGACCACCACGTCGTTAAACTGGGAACAAACGACCCCTAAGTCATTAACCTGGGAGTGTAAAAAAATGTGTAAATAAAAAAAACCGAAATGGCGGGGCAACCCGCAATAAAAATCAGCGAGTAAAAAAATGAAAACAAAGCCGAAATGATAGGGCAACCGCGAATAAATAGCCGAAATGATAGGGCAATCGCGACTTTCGCGATAAGAAAAGCTGAAATGATGGAGCAATCGCGGTAAAAAAGATGTATATAAATAAGTATTTCAGCCCCCTCCAACGGCGAATGACGCGTCGCTTCTGGTACCATTCCATTGTTGCGATACTGATGCCAACAAAATTCCAAATTCCCCAAATTCTCCTTGCCCTACGGCCAGTCCCCAAATTGACTACCGTATACAATCCACGGGCTCAAATAATCCTCATACGCCAACAAAATTCCAAATCCCCCAAATTCTCCCAGCCCTACGGTTAGTCCCCAAATTGACTACAGTATATCCACGGGCTTAAATAATCCTCATCACACCCATGCCCCACTGCAATCACCAGTCACGTTGCCGGTCTCCGCCCTTGGAATTATACTCCATATGGAAAGACCCACTCATGTGTCCTCACGATACATGAGGAGAATAAAACTTGCAAGATCCTCTCGGCTCGTAGGAAAACACCTTCGTGGGATCCTTACAACTCATAAGGAGAAAACACACTTGGAGGTTCTCACGACTTCTAAGGAGAAAGTACAACTACGAGATCTTTTTGATTCGTAGAAAGAAAATGCTTTTACGGGACCCTTACAGCTCGTAAAATTGAAAAGCCTTAGATGATAGTGAGCTAAACCTGTCTCCTAAGCCATCGCTCCCCAACAGGCAAACGCAAATGATGAATTGCTCCTGATACCTGTGCTCCAGTGTTAGCAACGCTGATACCGACCCCAACCCAAAATTCCAAACTTTCGATCTAATAGACCCTCAAGTCGTTAAACTAGGAGCAAATGACCCCTAAATCGTTAAACTGGAAACAAGAGAAATCCCTTCACGGCAAATGATGATTCGCTCTTAGTACCATATTCCAGTATAGCGGTGCTGATGCCAAACCAAAACCAAAATTCCCAAATCCTCATGGCAAATGAAGATTCGCTCCTGGTACCATATTCCAGTGTAGCGATTTTGATGTCAACCTAAATCCCAAGTTCACCAAGGCGAATGATGATTCGCTCCCGGTACTATATTCCAGTATAGCGATGCTGACGCCAAACAAAAACCCAAATTCCAAGTCTCGGGCTCAAAAGCCCCGCTAGACGGGTAAGAAACTCCCAAATCAAATCAAATCAACAAGTTAACCAACGGCCTCCCCGTCGGAATCAAGCTCCGTCTCGAAATCAAATCAACCAACGACCTCCCCATCGGAATCAAGCTCCGTCTCGAAATCAAGTCAACCAACGACCTCTGCGTCGGAATCATACTTCGTCTCAGAATATATGCCCCGCGTCGGAATCATGCTTCGTCCTGAAGTATTTACCTTCCTTGTCGAACTTATACTTCGTCTTGGAATCAACCTCTGTATCAGAACTATACTTCGTTCAGAATGTCTACCTCTGCGTCGAAACCATGTTTCGTCTTTAGAGTATATGCCCCGTGTCAGAATCATAGTTCGCCTCAAAGTATCTATCTTTCCTGTCGGAATTATGTCTCGCCTCGGAATTATTCTCTACTTCGGAACTATACTTCGTTCAGAATGTTTACCCCTGCGTCGAATCTTTGCTTCGTCTCATGATATACCCGTCTCGTGTTGGAATATATCCTCCCCCTCGGAATGATAGCTCCGATCCCAGAATTATGCCCCTGGAATTATGCTTCGTACATCTAAATTATACGCCGCACATTAAAATGGTCCTACCCCTGGAATCATGTTCCGCATATCGGAATGATACTCCGACCCCCGGAATTATGCTCCCACAAAAGGATGCTCCACCTCAAAGTCAAACTTCCCACAGGACAGGATCTATCAATTTCATGCACACAACCTATATACGCGGTGTGCATTCACTGATGGCGCACTTTGTTAGGGTCAAAAATTACACCCTACGGTCGAGATCAACACGTAAGTCAAAGTCAAAACCCGAAAAATGGGCCCGGGCCCAAGCCCAAGCCCGAATCCAAGTCAAGCGGGCCTAAACCCGAACCTAAGTCCAAGCAAGCAGGCCTAAGCCCAGGTCAAGCAGACCTATGCCCAAGTCGAGCCCGAACATAAAGAGGCCGGCCTCCCTCATGCCAAGAAGAAAATTATGTAATAAATAAGTTTGACATAATTTTCATGCATGAATGTAAAATAAATGGACAAAAGACCAAATTTTTGTAAAGCCCATAGCTCATATGCAAAAAAAAATAAACACATTAGGCATGAGATGGGCAAAATGCCACTTTATAAAGCCCGAGGGGCTAAGTGTAAACTTATAAACCTATATAAGACAACATTATGATGAAATGAAAAAGAATTTTCATTCCCCTGAAAAATAGTAGTGTTCTGTGTCTCCTTTCTCAAAATTTTAAACCTTCCTCTCCTTTTTGAATTAAATCAAGAGTTTAACTCTTTCTTTCCCAAAAAGAAATAGCTTTTTACCATAAAACCCTTGAAGGGGAGCTCAGATCTCCCATCAAATCTCTAAAAAGGGATTTTTGATCTCACCGTCCCTTTCTTCAAGATCCAACAAAAAAAGTGAAGGAAGAAGGCTCATCTCCAAAAATCCCACTTTGGGAGGATACAAGCCTCAAGGGAGAAGAAAGGGATCCCCTTTGATCATCTCCAAAGATTTTTCCGAGTTCAACTCCATATTTCAAAATCTTTTGGAGTTTAACTTCATAATAAAAATTCTTTTAGGAGTTTAACTCCACTTAAAATTCTTCTGGGAGTTTAACTCCAAAAAAATAAAAATTCTTCTTTTTCCTAGAAGTTCAACTCCAAAATCTCTCGAGAGTTTAACTCACAGTCCCGGGGCTAAGCCCCTTTTTCTGCTGGCTCCCGCGCGCCAGGTGCGTGACCCGCCGGCTCCCAACGCCACGCACGTGACGCGCGCGTGACCCGCCGGCTCCCACGTGTCTTGCACATGACCCGCTAGTGCCTAGCGCCTACGTGCCATCTCACGCGTCCTTAGAATGCTCTTCACCTCCTTTTTTCTCACGCTCCACACTCAAAACACGTCTCCCGTTGAAAAAAAATTCTAACGGGGCGCTGCCCCGCACCCAGCAAGAGACTGCTACCCCCTTGACCCCTAGCCCGCTGTCCGGGTAGCAAGACCTCCATAAACTCTGCGAAGCCCCCGATACGTCCAGAACCCCTTCAAAACACAACACATGCACGTTACACATTAAGTTCGTATGACCAGTTTTACCCATCAATCGGAGATTCGCTCGCTCCAAAAGCGAGGGATAATTAACGGTAGTTTAGTCCGCGACTGCCGAAAATTCAGATCCCCACAATCAATAAACCCGTTCTACCCAAGGCAGGGGAAATCTGTAACGCGCCTGACAAGCGACGCGTATTCCTACTCAATAAGGTGACGAAAACACTCTACAGTATAGTTCCTCAAGCTTTGTCTTGAAGTTTCTATAATTATCCATCTAGATGTTTAAATACTTAATCAAACAGAAACACAATATGGGTTGACAATCATGCCAATGAAGCAAGTTTAATTGACAAATAAAAAGAAAGCTTCTTACATAGAAACTCATCTACTGATCAGAGTTGATCAAGAGAAGGCAATACCAAAAGGGTTTTGCGTAGTTCTTGATGAGTTCCTTTTTGTTTACCCCTTTTTCTGATCATGTTTCTTAATGCAAATTGTTTCACTATGTCTCATGGATGACAAGAAGAAGGATGACACAACCTTCTCCACTCCAAAAAAAATAAAAAAAAGTAGTAAAGTAAAAAATAAAAGATAGCTTCTTACCATATCAGATTCACAAACAAGGTCCTCTGATATAATAAGTGTCTCAGGAATTTCCAGAGCTATATCGCCAATTTTAATATCTTCTGTTGCCACTGCTCCTCTTCCAGCTTCTTCAAAATCTAAACTATCGAGTTCAACAAATAAAATAATGATGATGCCATAGATACTACTGACGGCGAACATGATATCTTTTGAAGCATGGCATATAATGTCATGGTGAATAATCAAAGGAAAAATCTGAAGATATAAATTATGAAAGGGTTTTTTTTCCGTTAGACCACCATACTTCAATATTTTTCCTTGTCCCCCTATAGTTAGTATTTACATGTAGCCCACTATACTTATAAATTACTCATGCAGCCTTCTTACTTCACTTTTGAAAATTACCCCTCCTCCCCGGCAGCCGCCGTCTTCTTTCTCCTTCTCTTCTTCAACCCATCGCCTCCTTCCTCCTCCTCAACGCCGCCGTCACCACCTTCATCTTCTTCCTCTTCTTTCATCCATCGCCTCCTTCTCAACACCACCGTCACTGCCACCATCATCAACACCATCACCAGCACTTTTTTCTTCATCTTCTTCTTCAACCCACAACCGCCGCCGCGATCATCAAAGAGAAGGAGGAGGAAGGATGGCGGCGGCTGTGGGTTGAAGAAGAGAAAGAAGAAGGTGATGGTGATGGTGTTGACGGCGTTGAAAAGGAGGAATAAGTTGGTATTGATGGGTTGAAGAAGAGGAAGAAGATGGCGGTGTTGACGGTGACGGTGGCGGTGTTGAAGAGAAGGAGAAAGAAGTAGGCAGTAATGGTATAGGGGGACGGCGGTGATGGCGGAGGATGAAGAATAATTTTCAAAAGTGAAGTAGGAAGACCGCAGGAGTAACTTATAAATATAGAGAGTAACAGGAAAATACTATGGGGGGATTTTGAAAAATATTAAAGTATGGAGGAGGGCTAACGGAAAAAAACCCATTATGGAAAAATGGAAAATAACTTAAATAAAGAAATGAGCACCGAGAATGTAAACATTAGCACAAATATTTCTCAAAATGACAGATCTGGATAAAACTTACATGCGACCTTCATCTTTGTTGTCATGCCATGTTTTTCCCCCCACTTTATCAGCTCCTTTGCATCAGTATCAACATTTTTAACGGTCATGTATTCTGATTCCTTTTCCTCGTATAAGTTTATCGTAGAAACTGTTGCACTTTGCAACATTTGCACGACTTCAATCCCATTAAGATTACCACAAGAAATTAAGGAGTTTATTGCTACGAGGATTGAGTTAAGGGATTCTAGCTCATTTCTAGGGCTGAAGGGGCCAAAATGATCGTCTTCTACAAAATAAAGCTCTACCTGAATGGAATTGGAATCCACATTCATTATTAATAAAAAGAAAAAAGAAAACACGTTAAATCATTAATGAATGCAATGTGGAATGCTAACCTCATTCAGATACAATATTCTTGCAAATTTGACGATTTCTTCCAATATATGGAGCACCTCTTCTGTATTTGAAGATACAGGTACTTGAAATTCAAATGTGAGTTTCCCGTCTTGTGATAATCTCTGGGATTTAAACATAAAATTACTATTGAAAACAAAATAAGAAAATATGGAGGTCAAAAGGAAAGCTATGACTTTTACAGTCCCGTTCACTGAATTTAAGGATCCATGAAAATTGTTATTAATTTGGATTTGAAATAAAAAGCAGAGTGCATTATACTTTAGCATAATAACACGGCAGAAAAGAATGCTAGAAAATATCTTTATAGGCGATAACTAGCAAACATTGTTTTGTCTTCACTCATACAAGTAGAACGATGGGCTATTCCCTATGTCTAATTCATGCTGTCTGGATCATTTAACACAACTTTTTTCGGCTGTCAAGGTTTTCGAACCCACTGTTGCAGCTAGATACAGTTATGTTTCCCTTCGATCATTTCCCCAAATTACCAAAACCATGCAACAATCATTCCCAAATCCCTAACACCTCTTCTACTATTTTTCCAACTTCAGAACTCACTGAGAGTTATTGTTAGATTCATGAAAAGATCCCTAGATTGACGAACTAGAAATTGAACAGCATAACCCAAAATGAAAATTTGAACGAATCGAACAGAAAAAGTTACCATCTTTTGAGAGAACAAGGGATCGTTCTGTGAGAGAGGAGGGAGGCGTAAAGCAATCGATTCACTCGTCTTCGACTCATTTGAAGCAGCTTCAGCCATTGAAGATCGTTTACTTGAATTCAAGAAAAGAAAAGAAAAAATATCACAAAGACACGGGATCGAAATCCAAGGAGAAAGAGGGTTTAGGGTTTTAAGCTGATTTTGTGAGTGAAGTAAATTGATGAAGGTTGTGGTAACGAAAAGATAAACGTTTTCTTTGTGGGCCAAATATGGGCCGTATAATATACATATCCCTTGAAACGGTAAAAGTTCCTCGAAGTACCGTGAACTTTCAGGCCTTGTCTGCCAACAGGGCTGCGGTTTCCGAAACAATGCCCAAGGTCCGTTTGGCAACCAAAACGACCAAATATCGGTTCAGAAAATTTTGAGAACTCGGAACCGCATCCTTAAAACTCCAATAAGGCTAGAGCTTGCCAAATCACGGTCCGCAATTGCTTTAGCAATGAAAATGAAAAAGGATGGATGCTTGATTTTTTGCTACGAGACCGATCCTAGAAAATTTCCTCCTATGCCACCGTCAGATTTTGTTTTCTCATATATCTAATGTATATGTTAAAACCGAAAACTAAACTTCAACTCGGATTTAATCCATACAGATAAGCAACAATTTCTTTTTCAGATGATGCCGGCAAAACTGAACAAAAGCATGTTGCTAGACAACAAGAAGTTTTACCACAACAGAACAACTGATGAAGAGTTCTTTTTTATTAGAACAAATCAACGTTCCAGAACATGTTCCATCCAGTTGCACGAGCGAATGATCCATTATTAGAGGGATAAAGCCGAAATAGTCGGTAAGCAGATAGCGAGGAGACGACGACCATGATCGCCACCGCCAGAACATCGACAACAATGCCGACGGCGGCTTGTGCACAAAATCTGGCGTAGATGTTGCAAAGCTTCTCCCATTGAAATTGTTTCACACCTGTGAGGGCAACCAATGATCCTTGTGCTGCTGCTAGGCTTGTTGCAACTGTTGTATAAGCAATTGCCTGCATGTGTATAGTAGAACAAATAAAGTTGCAACTTTTGTGGATTGAGGCCCAAATGGGCACACAATTTAGAAAAAAAAATAGCTTTTGGTAATGAAGGCCTTAGCATGTCTACTTATGCCCAAGCACATATTCTTCATCAAGAAGACATGTATGCATTAGAAATTTAGAATTGAAATTGAGGAAACGCGACCGCAGGTGTTGGCCCATAACTGCAGTGTCCAGGCTGCAGGCCTTATGGAGTCCAGAGGCTTTTCTACACATAACTATTTGGGCCCCACGGGGCCTGCAGTTTGGACATTTCAGTTATGGGTCTGCAATGTGTCTACAGACCCCTTATAACCTACTCAAGAATAGTTGTAATAAGATACTTAAGAATACTAGTGGTCACACGGTTTAAATTTTATACCATACGAGCATGTATGAATGACCAAAACGCTGCTAATCTAGAGCTCGAATACAATGACTCAATAGTCATGTTTGTACATTCGTAATGACCGGCTGACATCTTTTGAATTTACTTGATCCCGAAGGAAGTCTAGAAGAAAATATATAATCATAAGTTTTTTAGTTATTACTATTATAGATTTTGCTAAGATGGTATTCAAATTTTGTTGTTCATGATGTGTACACACGATAAGAAGTTGTGTATCCTAGCAAAGCATTTCAGAATTTTCGTCAATAATGAAATTGTTGCATCAGTTTTAAAAAAAACAATCCAATAAACTTAAATAATGGAAAGCAAATATTTAAGGTTATTGCTAGAAGATATTTGACTTGGTGCGCCGATGTCCATATGGTATCACGTGAAAACAAAAGTAACTTTTGTATGACTTTTAACATGTCGATATTGGAAAAGGTAAACAAATTTTAATATTTTTCTAGCCAATAGCCTTTAGTGCTTAGTTAAACTTAAAGATTAGATGCAACCGCATAATTTATGCACCCAAAAATAGACAAACATTTTTCATACCTAAACAGCGGTTTGATATGGCACTTCCTTTTTTTGGAAGAGTGCATGGTTCGAACCCCAGAAGAAAAAACGGCTACAAATTTACGTTTTCGGGGTAAATTTGTAGGTCCATGGGCGCATATATATGTGTGTTGTATGCCTGTGTGTGCTGTGTGTATGGGTATGGTGTGTATTTCGATGAAGCTTACGGCTACGGGCCAGCTCAAAAAATAAAAATAACATTTTATATAGTATTTATTTTAGTGCGCGCAAGTGTGAAGGAGAGGACGGGAATAGGGAACTTGAAATTCAAAAGGCCAATTTTTATTTTAAATAAATAAAAATGATAACATGAATGGCTTTCAAAGAGGGGGAAGGAGAGACTTTAAATTTAAAATTTGACTGCGATCAAATTAGAACTTAGAAGAGACATGCTGCATCAGCTTAAATATGGTTACAAATCTTCATTTTTGCATATCGGCAGATTGTCAAGTTTTCGGAAAAAATCTTTATGAAAAACTTGCTTCTAGACAATTCAATTTTTCTTAATTGTTTTTCCAAGTAAAGAAAATAATTCAGAAGTATATATGTGAGCCGAAATAAATCATTGTAAACGTGATGTAAATTGTACCAGAGAAATACAAAGCATAAACTTACTTGATCAAATAACAAACAGATCCATGACCAAAACTTGCTCCATCTGCATGGACTTTTCTTAAGCCAAGCGAGAGCCACGCATCGACATAGTTGGAGAAAATTGTAACCGGCAGCGACCGATGCTACGAGTGTTAGAACCCTAACAATTGAGGACCAAATAAAATGAACAACATTTTCATCTTGTTGTCCCCTTAAGGAAATCTAACTATTCAATTCCGTATGGATGTCTATAACATATATTTTAGATTTTTATATTCTGCGTAATAAGAAGAACCGGATTTTCAACCGTTAAACCGAAACTTAGATTGCAAGATTTCACTCATTTGACTCTTGAGGGCAATCGTTGTAAGGTTTCGCCCAGATATCTTTCTTGCTCTCTTTCAAAAACACAGACCCTGTTGCGGTTATCATAAATTCAGCTTTCTAGAATTACCTAAACTTAAACTGCTAATTTCTAAATACAAGCCGTCTGCTTGTGTGTTGGAGTAGAGGTAACTGGAGTTATCTCAAGCCGATAAGATAATCAAAGTTATAGAAACTCCAGTTTGCATATATCCCCGCTTAAAAAACATCAAAATTAATGTTGAAAGAAGAAGGGGGGTGTTGAGAAAGATGAGCATTTACCAAAGAGCCTGCAAATCTTTGACATGAGCCCTTTTCTCAATGAAGAAGACTGTCTTGGTCTCTGCATTCAATCCAATGAGCATAGCAGCCACAGAGAATAACACCATGCATAACACCCTCGTGATACCTTCGGCCATCAAAATTTTACTCATCTTAATTTCCGTTTACACACTGAAGATTATGGACTTAGTTTTTTTCTTTATATATATCTTCTTCCATGTATGGAGACTTTCGTTCGGTGGGGGTTGGAAAATGAAGAAGATGGCAGCATTTATGAAGATGCCATGTTACCACATGTGAATTAACCTCCAGATCTAATTTTGAATGTTTACTTTAAAATTGCATGTTTTAACTGTTAGCTTCCATCAAAGTTGTTGCATTGATGAGAGTCATGAGAGAGGATCAAAAAGCTCGATCACCTCTGAGATGCAGATAATATAAAGATCAAAGCAGATATGTAACATTTCGTGTTTAGCACGTGTGATGCACTAGACGGTGGATTTCATGAGAGCCAATGCAAAATGCATGGCGGCAAAATTTTTAGTGATGGAACTATAAACTTTTGAAGTTTAAATCCGGTATGGTTCAGAATATGGTTGGTAATTGAGAAACGCATCTTTTACTAACGTTGTAGCTAAAAGCCGGGGCGGAGCCGGGGGCCCGAGCCCCGGTAGAAATTTCGAAACAATATCAAAATACCCATATGTAATATAGTGATAAATGCAATATGTGTGTGTGTGTGTGTGTCTCACCCCCCCCCCCCCCTCCTTCCCTCTCTCCCCAAAAAGTGATATGGGATATATATCTTACCAAAAAGTGATATGGGTCTCATGGAGAGGTTTAGGAATTTCATGATGAAGTGCAGTGTATGAACCTTGCCAATACCTTTATCCACTTTTTTGCAATGGGCAGTTCTCATAAAACCCTTATAAAACCCATAATTACATTTAATTCCTCGCTGTCTTTATATTTGTTTATAGTATTTTTTTGTTGTTTTTAAATTATCATTTCTATTAGTTTCATATTTTAGTGGTTAATTTATCTAGACTATTTGATACTATTTAAAGGGTCACCCATTTTTCTTCAGTTTGTGTAGAAACTTTTCATTTACTTATAAATTTTGCTTTTCTAAACTTATTCCTACTTAACTTTGATACTCAAATGTTATTATTAATAGAATAATAGTTAAATTCATTCAAAGTCTAGTATAAACAATTTGTTATCTTTTCAAATTCTTTACATTAGTACAAAATGATACATGGATATATCGGTCAAGTAATATTATGATATCTACAAATAAATTATAAATTATTGAACTTTTTGTTACAACCGGAAAACATATAGTTAGGACTTGAGAGAAGCTATTAATTATGGTTGTTCTTGATTTTCGTTTTCGATTAAGATTTTGATTAACTTGCTTAAATTTTTTTCGCTAATATCAAGGATTCTAGTAACACGGTATCATAAAAAATTTAGAACACTTATATATAATTAATTTGTAATATTTTTATTTAAAAGCTTTTCCTTATTTGATGTAGAATTTTTCCTGGCTCCGTGCCTGGCTAAAAGTCATACATACATTCATACTTATATCTTTTGATAATAAACCAAAATTTGAAAGTTTTGATGAGTTGTTTACATGAAAGAAAAAAGAAAGGAAATTGGAAAATTGGAATTTTCCAATCCCATGATCCAACATATGCGAATAATGAGATAATACTCTGACCCATCAGATCCACACTCATTTTCTCTCACCATTTTTCTCAAAACCCATGAAATGAATTTTGCAATGGATGGAGACTTGATGGAGTGATATTCGCAGAAAGAAGAAGAATACGTGGAGAAGAGACTAAGGAGTTAGGGCATGAATGGTAACAGAGTTGAGTTTTGTAAACTGTGGTTTCATAAAGTTCGCAAAAGTTAACTCCAAATTGCTTAACTTTGGCTTGTTTGGTAATCATTTTGGAGTTGAGATATCTGCAACTTTTGAGTCTTAAACTGCAGTTATCTCAACTCCAATCAGATCAACGTTTAATGAACTCCATTTTTAAAGTTTGGAGCTTGCAAACCATGATTTGCATATCTCCTACCTCCATTTTAAAATAAACCATGGTTATGCCAACTTTGTATCCATACAAGGGTTGAATGGATCCCCTCCCCACTTGTTGTTTTGTGTGTGTGTGTGTGTTTGTGGGGGCTTAAAGGGGTTGGGGTGTATAGATGTTTACGAAATATACATATACCAATACATATACCAACCGAAGGAAACATATGCATGTATATGGCAATAACACATGGATCAATTTTCCAAAAAAACCAATTTTTTATCTAAAATTAAATGCGTGCCTTTAGATCATCTCGATCTCATTGATGAAGGACCTAATCATATATAAACATGGTAATTTTTGGTAGCCTTCACAAATGCAAAAACCTCCAACTGAACTTTGCCAACCTTTGTGGAAGAGACATCCCCATTGATTGATAGGCATCCAAATAATTTTAAGAGGAAATAATCATAATTTAAAATCTTAATCTCATGGCAAACCATTGCCCCCTTTATATAGGGTTGTGGTACGATACCACCAGTCTAAATATCCGATGTGGAACTAAAAACCCACATATTAATGATACAACAATTATATTATTAATTAATGATATTTCTCTTATGGTTGTGTCTAAATCTTCCATCGAAAGGCGTATAGGTAAGACCAATTGGGTCTCACATCAAGAGCAAACTATCAGTTAACATAATTCGTAATTAATTAATTAATAATTTTAATTTAACAGTCAAACTCCTATCTTGTCAACTGTTCATAAGAGCTCTACCATAATGTGAGATGACAATAATTATCAACTTACATGCAATTCTTTCCGGCATCAAGTTACTTATTCTTAAACCATTAAATGAGCAGGACATGTTCACCTAATTGCTCAAGCCTAAAATTTCATTCCCCATGAACACAAATTCATTTTGAAAATAAGTATTACTATAATAAAATAATTTTGAAAAACATTCCTCAAAACACATGTCGATAGGATTTTTACGCCTTCATGGGAATGAAAGTAAACTTATTCTCATCAACATGAGAATGTCGGATTCTATCTAGACATCTATTGTCCTCCTAAATGTATTTAAGCAGCCCAATATTTCAGGTTTGTTAAACCTGCCAGACGACAAGAAATACCATCATATCAAAACATACTAAATGACAAATCGAAAACAACAATGTCATCCAGTTAAAGAGATTATGTAATTGTTTAAATTCTCTATCTCATAGATGACATATCCTAGAGAACTCAAACGTGGTCATATACTACATGTATTACAATACGTGCTCATGACACGCACTTAGAGAATCTCCATTTTCGGTGACGGAGACATATCACCTCATCTAACATGTCGGTGTCATGCATGATAGCTTGTTACAAAGCTAGCTATCACATACTAATTATAAGCTAAATACTCATTTAAAAAATCACCAGATTAGACCATATTACCATGCAAGTGATGCATCACAGTTAACCAACTACTATTAGTGCAACTATAAAATCATATTAATATTTAATAAATAATATAAGAATTGTATTGAACATGTAAGGACACATACAACTACTCTAACAATCTTCCATTTGCCCTCACATCCAATCGGATACAATAATAACAAAGTTATTTACGTCTTGTCAAAAACCATTTAAGACAATAACTAGGTTAATCATTTGATCATGTTGTTTTGTAGCTATCTTTATATCACTATATAAACTTATCCCAAAAAGACTTTCCATAGTTGGAATGCAATATTAAATTTTATCTAATGAAATCATGTTAAGTTTATCAACAAACTTATTTGTCTAAACTTTCTTTTTAGCATTTTCACTTCTGCTACGCATTCTACTTGTAATGTGGAAATTTCATAATATTTTATTTCTCACGTTTATAATTAATGTACCATTATAAATTATTTTGCATATTTCAAAATAGACTTTTTATTTATTTTTTTAAAATCGGATTGGAAATTTAAATTGGAGCATACTTTAATGCTCAAAAATATCCGCATCATAACTAAACAACAGTTTTAGTTAAATGCCAAAATATGGTTTTCACTTTAATCCAACTTCTTCTTTTGGGCTCGATTACAATCTACTTATAAAACTCTTATGTAGAATTTTCTAAGGATCTTATCCACGTAGGTAGATTTCAACTACAAGTCTCTACTCTATCTTATCTAAAGTTCGGGATACAAATATAGAATATATGACCAAAATCAGTCATAAAGAACTTCTCTAAAAATCATAATTTAAATGTTGTCATTGCACCTACATCATTCTAAATGAGTGGTATAACAGGAACATAATAGAATCATTTTGTTATTTATATGCACAAAACTTTCAAATTTCTTTATCATTTTCATCAAAACAAATACTCCAATTCCTAAAAGTTTGTTTAAGTCGATATATTGAAATATTCAATTCACTTCATGTTTTAGTAAATTTACATACAAAAACCATTCGGTTATTGCGTGTAAATATCTTCATTAAGATATCATTCAAGAAAACAACTTACTCACCCATTTGCCATACTCCATAATCACAATATATTTCTAAGGCAATAGGAGACAAAGTTTACTTATAATTAATAACCAATAAACAGTTAAATATCTATACATTTTAATATGCTTCATATTTTTAACATATATATTCACTTGCATCTAACGGATTTTACGGATCTACCAAGGTCCAAACATTGTTATGATATATGAAGTATATTTCCATTTTCATGGCATCAATCTACTTACTAGACTTAGTATAGATCTTTCGTAAGTTTATATTGAATCATTATTCTTCTCGATTCTACTCATCAAATATAATATTATCAAGACATCTATAATTTACAGTAAATAATAATCTTATTTAATTTTCTTGTTACAATCAATACATCAACAACAATTTTTAGCGGGTCAGTATCTCCACTGAATTAATTGAATCTCTCAAATTAGGTTTTTTTCTCCTATTGAAACAAAAAAACTCTCATGCCATAAGAAACAACCATTCATTAAGAGTTGCACATTTTTGACCAACAATTTGGTCTTCTATACAGAACACATTTCTAATAATGGTGATTCTTCGAAAGTAGAATATAAATATAATACCTAGTGCATCCATAGAATAGCTTATATTTAGGCATCTATCTATTTCAAATTCTGATTTGTCCAATACATGTTTTCAGCCTGAATTGTACAACTTCAAATTTTTTTTTAAAAATATCATACATTTGGTTTTCTTACTTTCCATATCTTATATGGAGTAGAAAATGGATTTGGCAGAAATTATTTTAATATATAGTTAACAATTTTTATTGCAAAAGTATCATGAGCAAGCAGAAAAACCATTAATGATCAAATCATTAATTTCACCGTATCTAATAAGGTTTTGTTTTTTCTTTTCGAATACACCGTTTTATTGTGGGATACATACTGATGTCAAGCTTTTAACAATTATAATTTTCATTTATAAATTCTCTTAAACTCTATCCATCACGATTAAATCAGATGGATTTGATACTTTTATCAAGTATATTTTAATTTTGGTTTTATTCGTTTTGAACTTTTCAAAGTATTTAAAAATGTGCCACATTAGATAATTATATTCGTATTTTGTTATCTCATCTATATAAGCACAATCTATGAATATCCTCTCTTGTTTTAACAATTAAAAGTCGACATATATTTTAATGTATAAAAAAGTATTTTATACTTGAGCACGTTTTTTTTGTAAAACGGTTTGGTTATCTTGTCATAAAGACGATGTCTATAAACTGATAACTCATCTACAATAGAAATTATAAATTACCATATTTCACCAATTTATTGATCTCATCAATATTAGCATAACCAAATATCATGTGCCAAAATTGATTTGTCATATTACATTAATTCACATGATATTTAAGATGTTTATCATATTCGATCACAATAGATAAGAATCAAGAACAATAACAAGTATTGTTAATCTATTATTAAGTAATGATCAAATTATCAAATTTAATAGAGTTTTTATTGTTGGAGCAAACATTACTATAAAGTTTCAAAATAAAAATCAAATTTCTTATTATTTTAGAAACAAAAGGACAATCTTTAAATGCAACCCCATGCCTTTGATTCATATACAAATAATTAGTTTTTTTGCTACTATTGAAACTATGGCTACACCTCCTATATTAATATGATAACACGATTTTAGTTTTTTTTTTGTACTGTCTGCAAGAACTACCAACATCGATGATAAAGTAGGAACAACTCACAATATAGTCTATATTATGAAATGATCATGTTATCCTTCAAAATATTGTTCTTTTTTCTATAAAAGAAAAACAATTTTATTGTTCCTCATTTATAGCCTAATTCTTTTGTAATAGAAATGACATTCATTATCACAATGCGATCCCTTTTTAGAAACTCACTTTCTATTACCAACAAGATTATTCTTAAGATAAATTTTTTTTTGCTAGATTATCTAGCATTATCGCCGGCCATCGCCATGATCTTGTCTTAATTCATAAGTTTTATAATCATTTTCAACAAATTGATAAAACCAATCAAGATAAGATTAGAATCTAGAATACTAATATTCTCTTTGAACACATTAAATAAACAAGACAATTATAAAAATGACATCTATTTCGAATTTATAATCCAATTTCTACTTATAAACTTTTCAATACCTTGATCATGAATTTAACAACTGAACACCCTAAACCATCTTGGTGTACATAAAAACTCCCTCTTATAATTTAACGAGTTACAATTACTTTCTTGTACATTGCTTTCGTGGATTTCCTTACTGGTTTCTTTGAGCTCATTTACTTCTCTAAGCTACCATCTAAGGAATTTACAATATAGTATCTAGCAAGTTAACTTCTATAATATCATTTTTTATAACTGATAACATTCTTGTGGTTGTAACGGGATCAAGATCAATAGATTTATCATCTTAAACAATATTAGCCGATTTTCAACAGTGTCATGACAACATACAATTCATATTTCCAATCCACATAGTTTGGTACATACATATCAAGATGGTTTAGTAAAATAACTAAATCTACTCGTACTAATATAAACGGAAACACCATCAAAATATCTCAATTTTTATTTTATAGTTGCACAACATTACTAGGGTTCTAATTTAAATAATGGTGTCACTACCAATGGTTATCGCATACATCTGTTAGTGAACAAGAAACCCAAATTTATTCATACTCTTCCAGATTGTCAAGATAGAATATAAATAATAAATTAACCTATCCAATTATTCAATAATAATTTTCCTTGTATTATTTGGTATTTGATGTATAGCATTGCACCATTATTGTAATAAGGTTACCATTACATCAATCAAGTGTGCATCCACTGATTCGACTTTTTATGCAAAACGGGTTGTGTTAGGAATATGTATACCCTAGAGGCCATTATTGCATGATATAGTGGATACTTGGACATATATAGAAAGGACTTTCTTGCTCAATATGATAATATGCTATCTGATTGCTCTTTATCTTAATATGTATACTTGTTTTAGTATATTGTCTCTCTGATACATGTAGATAAAGCCCTTAGGATGTATGCTTGACTACCA
Organism: Agapanthus africanus; assembly: GCA_030015575.1. Classification (NCBI taxonomy): domain Eukaryota; kingdom Viridiplantae; phylum Streptophyta; class Magnoliopsida; order Asparagales; family Amaryllidaceae; genus Agapanthus; species Agapanthus africanus. The sequence continues at coordinate 222,358,477 of JASDDO010000014.1, forward strand.
GGACTGTGATGCGGATCATACTAATGGGGCTTGTGTGGTCCGCAAACACATCCTTTAACTGTTCCTAGTCGAGAGAATATCGAGACAGGATATCGATATTCCAGAGTAAACTAGTGTGTACGCCTGTATGGGGCGATGGTTGATCCCACAACTATTGGTGTTTGACATCAAAGATTGTACACAGGTGCTCATTAGAGAATGGGTACACCGAACAGGACTCGCCGAGAACTCCTAGATGGCACCATACCTATCATCAGATAGCAGTTCTCAGGTGACACTTGTACATATTAGTCTGTAGACCCGAGATCGTTATAGTGTCTTGGATGGTTCCCACAGTGCTTTGATTTCCTCCCTACCACGCTCAAAGGAGTCGTGCAAACATGTGGATTTTGGGTACAGTCCCAAGTCACATAGAGGCAGTGAGCGATATGAGGGGTTTCGTCTCTCTCGGTATTGGAAGTTGATGTTGCGTTATGCACGATTGGCTATAACAGCAAGTCCCTGGGCAGGGCTGATGAGATTTACTGGTAAGTATTATCAGTAGTTTCTCAAAATATTATAAACCACATATCGGAATGACTTATCAAGTTATTGGGTTCTGACGATTCCACCCCCAGACTAGATATGCGTCATATTAGACGAAGAGACCGGACTATACAATAAGTGTTGTTTATAGGCTCTAGAGGAGTTTGGACAAACTTGCTTGTTGATCTTCTATTCGTTCAATACCTGAATAGCCGTTACGTCCAGCTAGTACCGCTGACGTCTTGTGGGTATCTGATGTGATCATATCCTACTGCTAGCGTATTAACGAGTCTTTAAAGTCCCACACAGAGGTTTCCTAGCTCAAGCAAAAAGAAGTAGGGCGCATATGGAGATGTGTTGGAGCTTGATTAAATACGAGTATGTGATACCGTATTCTAATCTAGCGATATTTGATATCGGTTAGGTTATATGTGATATAACCGGATTATTGAATCAAGTATTGATTCAATGATTTGATTTATGTATATATATTTGATATTGGCCAGTTATATATGATATGACCGGATTATTGAATCAAGTGTTGATTTAACATCTAATATTGAATATTAGCTTGTTATATGTGATATAACCGGATAATTGAATCAAGTGTTGATTTAATATTTTGATATACATATATAAATGATATTAGTCGGTTATATATGATATAACCGGATTATTGAATCAAGTGTTGATTTAATAATTTGATATATATATATATATATATATATATATTAACTAATATTAGCTGACTTTAGAATATATATATATATATATATATATATATATATATATATATGAATTGAAATTGTGTCGTGGTTGATGATATATAGGATCAGGATGTATAAGAATAACACTAGAGCAAAGGATAAATTGGATGATTTATATTAAAAGAAAAAGATTTTTTTTAAAAATGGGGAATGAGTCATCATGGTTTTGGATGCTTGGAGAAGCATTGAGAAGCCATGACTCATCTCCTATTTTTGTTTTCTTCTAAGATAGTTAATCATCCTTATCTTATCTCTCATGCATATATGGCTACTTGAACCTCACTCTCTTATTCAAGTTCATCTCTTTCTTCATTCTCTTATCTAGGTATTTTCTTGAGTTGAGAAAAGAAAAGAAAAAAAGATTTCTAGTGAGCAAATCTCCTACTTCATCAATCTACACTAATCTAGCTCATTAGTTTAGCTTGTTTGCTTTACTAATACCTTGATTAGCGAAGAGTGAGCTTAAGTGAGAGAGACTTCAAGGTGGATCATCTTCGGCATTGAAGACAACAAGCAAGCTCGATCCTTTCTCAAGTGGAGTCAAAAAAGAGTTCTAGAAACTACTACTTTGAGCTTTGGAAGTGAAGGACCGGTCTACAAAGATTGTAAACGCTTTTCATTTAGTTTAGAACTAGTTTGCTTAACTTGAAACCGTAATTCTCTAATTCGATTCTAGGTTGGTATATTTAGATCTCTAGATTTTTTTTTAAATTGCATACTTGATACTTGTTGAAACCTTGTAGAGGTGCTAAGACATGCTTTCATGGTATCAGAGCCAAGCTAAAGACTTAGGCGAAGTCTATACAACGTTAAAATGTTCGATCGAAGTTTTAGACCCGATTTTTTACATGTTTCTGTCCAATTTTTCAAAAGTTAAAATTTTCCAGATTAAAAATTCTCAGAAAATCATGCAGATAATTGTATGGAGCCCCAAGAAATATGAGAGCCTATCTCTTCCAAGTGGCCGCGAAACCGCCGTCTAAACCATGTTTTGGCCGCGGTTCCGCCGCCAACTTGAAGAGTTATTGACTCGTATTTCTTCTGTTGTTTCATCGTGACATTTCTGATTTTCTGGGTAATTTTGGTGAAGCTCAAGTTGATGAGGTCTCTGTGAATTAGTATTGTTTGAAATATCGATCGAAATGTTTAATATCGTCTAGATTGCTTTGGATATGTGATACAATTTTTGGAAACCACATTGATTAGTTTTATGAAAACTAGTTAACGATTTGTAAATCTCGCGTTTTAGTCTCAAGTGATGGATTGCCACGGAGTTTCAATTCGAATCAAAATTCTGTCGTAATCTCGTATCGTACGCGAATAGTCGCCGGGAGACACTAGTGGACAGCCACGCCCCATAGCCCCGACCAAGTGACTATAAGAGAACCCCATGGCCAAAAGCATTCACTCGGGTGCTCACGGTCATGGTGTTCCGCCCAAGTGCGCTTCGTTGATGGTATCGGGAGTGCGGCCATCTACTAAAGTTCCCGACGAGCATTTGATTCTTTAATCGGAAATCTTGTTGAATTGTCAGACTTATTTTTTTGAAAAGTGTTTTCAATTCGAGACTTAAATTCAAGGTTTATAGGGTTAAACATGAAATTCGGAATATGTGATGATCCGAGTTTATGATGTATAAAGATGATGCGGATTCTAATTATTATAATTTTCATTTTTTTTCTGTGACCGTAAGTGTAATATGTGGCAGTATTCCCGATCCGTTGTTATACGTCAACGACATTAGGGATACGCATATTTACTTACGTTGATGATATGTGATGTTATTGAGTTGCTGGTTGATATATTATATTGGATCGTCGTGATTGAATAGCCGGGGATTTTGCGTGAGATGAGAGTTTTTCAATTTTCATTCATGTAAAAATTTGTATGTAATATTATTTTATTGGGACACTTCCGGGTTGAGATTGTTGTCTCCATTTGATATATATTATTTACTTTTCCGTATTAGGATAGACCCAAGACGGGGAGCATAAGTAACCGGGTTGTAGAGTCCAGTGGGAGGCCATCTCAAGGAATCGAGACCGGTCGCCTAACTCTAGAATTGGCAGGGTTGCTTGCCACTCTCGTAGGGGGTCTAGGGATGTGGGCTTGGCTATTCATCACGACCGTGGAATCCTTGTTTTTCATTACTGGCTTAATCTAAAATACGGACCTCCTAATATATCCTATATTTCATATGTTTGCTTCTGTTGTGTTTGTGATATGACGTGATCATATAACAGCGTGAGACGAATGCTACTTATATATATGATATACTAGTAGACACTATATATGTTTTGCATCCGCGCTAGTCCTAACCCCGCTTTGTCGTAAATTAAGTAACCTTACGGTGAAGACCCGGGTCCCTGTGGAGAATGCGGATGGCATATATGTGTGTTTTATTTTCGTTTCTTCTGTGACATTTAAGAAACATAAATGATGGGATGTCATTAATGAGATTAATGAAAAGAAAAGAAACCTAAAAGATATTGTAAAATCAAATTTTTAAAAAAGGTAGCTCTAGTTCTTGCTTTGCATAGCGGTATTCCATTATGAATATCCAGCACCTTATTCGATGAGGAAAGAGCCTAGATCTCTTCGCCGGGAATGACCTCTTTAGCAAAACTAGCATATACTACAACCCACTCGGTTTAGTTTGAAAGCTACTCGATTTTAAAGCGGAGCTTAAACCACTCCTTTTCAAATCACTAGATTCTGCAGCGATATCAAGTTCATTACGCTAAAGGTTTTCTTCAAAACCAGCCATAGCCCTCCGTCATTTCAGATAAGTGCTATTTAGTATTCGTACTGCGTTTGTTGATCTTGTCTAGGCATAGTGTTTGGTAGCTGATTAGTACTTATCTGCTGCATATTGATGCGATTGGATTAGGATAGTCGTACGGCCTTGTTGACCTTGTCAAGGGTCGTGCGGATGGGTTAATTCAATCACGAAATGACGAGTTGAACTTGACCTGCAGTTTATGGTTTGCTGACCTTGTCAAGGTCATAAACCGCATGGGATAAAAACAGATATTGGGAATTTCAAGTGTTGAAATTTGCAATGAGATTGCATACCTTCTACATGATAGTTGGATCCCGATACCCATTGCGAGTAAGAGTTACTCCTGAGAGATTTTCCACTTTACAATTAGCTAATCCAGTAGGTGTCTAAGAAAAATGTTAACGAGGTTATACCCCTGCAGAAACAGGATTATTTAATTAGTTCCATGCGAAAGCACAGGGAGACTCTCTCAGAGTACCGACACCTGTCTGGCTGACCGATTGGCGAACTTATAGTGTGTAATTAATCCCGACTAACCTTACCTTTTAGGGTTTGAAGGAAGATTGATAAAAACAGTGGGAGTCATCCTGATTAAATAAGATAATAACCAATCTAATCTTGTAAGAGCACACACTAAAGTGTTTTCTTCTCTCTCTCTAGGTAGCGACCATGTCACGTCTTAATCAAGATAATAATATGGATGTATTGACCGAACCCGCTTATTATATTAGGCTGGGGAACGTTGGTTCCGTCCTATCTTATGACAACAGTCATAAGTCTGGGCAAGAGATAGGGGAATGCAAGAATTCACACGCAACCCGAACGAAGAAAAAGCATTCTGATGCATCTTCTTCGGGTGTGTTGGTTATTGAAAATTGTTTCTCAGTATGCTCTACGTTCTGGGTATTAGATACCGGATCAGGATCCAATATTTGTAATCTGTTACAAGGGTTAAGGAGAAGTAGAGAACTGGAAAAGGATGATATGTCTCTCAGAGTAGGGAATTGAGCAATTGTTGCTGCTGAAGCTGTCGACGAATATCACCTTGTATTACTAAATGGTAATACATTGATTTTGAACGACTGCTATTTTGTACTATCAATGATGTGCAATATAATATCCATTTCTTTATTAGATAAAAGAGGATATAATTTTGCACTAGAGAAAAATATTATGAACATTTTCCTAAATCAAGTGTTGATTGGGTTTGGTACATTGTGCAACGGTATATACGTTCTAAATCAAAATACAGTTCTAAATATACAGAACACACACAAGAGTAAAAGTTCAGAAATGAATGAAGCTTTCTTGTGGCACTGTAGACTTGGTCATATCAATACGACAAGACTAGCTAAGTTGCATAAAGATATTTAAATCCGTTCGAATTTACATCTTATGAAACTTGTCAGTCACGTCTCAAATGCAAGATGACCAAAACTCCGTTTATTGAACACGGAGAAAGATCTACTGAACTCTTGAGACTGATACATAGTGATGCATGCGGTCCTATGTCTATACATGCCAGGAATGGTTCATCGTACTTCATTACATTCACTAATGATCTCTCAAAATTCGGACATGTGTTCCTGTTGAAACACAAATCTGAAGATTTTGAGAAATTCAAGGAATATAAAAGCGAAGTAGAGAACTGGACGGGTAAAAATATTAAAATCCTACGATTTGATCGAGAAGGAGAATACTTAAGCACAGAATTCCGAGATTATCTAAAAGAGAATGGGATTCACTCTGGCTTACTCCTCCGTATACACCACAGCACAATGGAGTATCGGAGCGGAGGAATCGCACCCTATTAGATATGGTGCGCTCGATGATGAGTGTTGCTGGGTTACCTATTTTCCTTTTGGAGTTATGCACTTGAGACAGCTGCATACCTATTGAATCAAGTTCCATCAAAATATGTGCCTAAAACACCATAAGAGATATGGAGTGGAAATAGACCATATCTTAAACGAGTTAAGATATTGGGTTGTCCGGCCTATTTTAAAAAACAAAATCCGGACAAACTCGAAGCACGATCAGTTCTTTGCAAGTTTGTGGGATATCCAAAAAATTCACATGGATATCTATTCTACTACGGTGAGGAACAAAAAGTGTTTGTTGCTCAACATGCCACCTTTTTAGAAAAAGAATTTCTTGTGAAAGAAATTAGTGGTAATAAGGTAGAGCTGGAAGAAGTTCCAGATACACAAACTAGAGCTGATGATTTGATAGAACCGGAGGATTCAATAGTCCCCGACGAACCTCAGCCACTCCGCAGATTTAGTAGGGTTCCTCATCCACCTGAAAGATACTAGGGTTTTCTTATAGACGGTGGGAGTGAGGATTGCATCATGGAAGATGATGACTCAACTAGTTTCGAACAGGCCATCACAAGTGGAAACTCTGTGAAATGGCAGGATGTTATGCAATCTGAGATGAAATCCATGTACACCAATAAAGTACAGACTTTGGAAGTTGCTCCTGAAAGGATAAAACCCATTGGAGCAAGTGAATCTTTGAGAAGAAACTTAGTGTAGATGGAAAGGTTAAGACCTTCAAAGCTAGACTTATAGCAAAAGGTTTTCGTCAACGATCAGGTGTCGACTATGATGAGACCTTTTCTCCGGTGGCTATACTTAAGTTCGTCAGGATCATACTTATCATTGCTGCATACCATGACTATGAAATGTGGCAGATAAACGTCAATACCGCTTTTCTAAATGATGATTTAGAAGAGAGCGTGTATATGACACAGGCAAAGGGCTTCGTAGACAATGGAAGCAGCGGAAAGGTGAGCAAGCTGCTTAAATCAATTTACGGATTAAAATAGACGTCGCGTTGCTGGAACATCTGTTTTGATGTAGCAGTCAAAGAGTTTGACTTCATCAAAAACGTAGATGAACCTTTTATATATAAAAAGGTTGTAGAGAGTAAGGTTATCATCCTCATATTGTACGTGGATGACATACTCTTGATAAGAAATGATATTTCTATGCTGCACCCGGTCAAACTCTTCCCATCACACAAGTTCTCCATGAAAGATCTGGATGATGCCTCCTACATACTGAGGATAAAGATCTATAGAGATAGATCTAAAAGGATATTGGGATTTTCCCAATCCAAATACATAGACACCATATTAAAGAGCTTTGGTATGGAATATTCTAAGCGTGGTAATATACCCGCTTGCTCGGGAATCACTCTCTCCAAAGAGATATCTCTCAGGACTGATTTGGAGAGGGCTCGCATTAACGTGATACCCTATACTTCTGCAATTAGGTCTATCATTTACGCGATATTATGCACTAAACCGGATGTAGCTTACGCACTTAGTGTTATAAGTAGGTATCAATCAGACCGAGAAGAGAAGTACTGGATAGCTGTGAAGAACATTCTTAAGTACTTGAGAAAGACTAAAGAGATGTTCTTGGTGTATGGTAACGGAGAACTCCAGGTGGAGTCTTTTACCGATTCGAGCTTCCAAAGTGATAAGGACGACGGCAAGTCTGTCTCGGGTTTTGTCTTCACACTCAATGGAGGAGCGGTGTAACAACTCCAATTTTGTATACCAAAAATTTGCTTTAAATATAAGTGTATACTTGGAGTATTGATGTTGCTGGAAACAATTTAAGTATCTAATTCCTTACAATAATTACAAGAAGGAGCTTGTAGCTCATTGGTAATACCTTGCACTGCTGAACCAAGCCGTCAGAGTTCGAATCCCATGCCCCACATAATTTTTATATCTTTTTGTTTTAATTTTTTTTAGAAGTCAAACGGTCAAACAGCCATAACTCACAATTTATTGCGAATTAAAAAAATTAAAGTATACCAAAACCTCCCTCAGACCGAACCCGACCCATCGGCACCCGACTCAGCTATGACTCGGCCGAATCGGCCGGCGCCGCCGGTCGGCCGAGTCGTCAACACGAAAATTTTTCGTGTTGACCTGGTCTAACCCCCTGTATACTTCAATTTTCCAGTACTGTTACCAATTTTCAATTAAATCTCTTTTAAGACCAAATTTAATGAATTTTTAATGATTTTTACATTTTTTTAAAAATATTTTTTAATCCAAACCCCAACCCTAGCCTAGCCCTATATAAAGACCCCTATCCTCTACCTTTTCCCCTCACAACTCTAAGTCCACTCTCCCAAATTCTCGAGAACTCGGTACGAAGAGCGAGAAGCGAAGCGCTGCCGAAATCGACGACGGATTCCGGCGACCGGATCAGAACCTTCGCGACGTTTTCGACGAATCGACAACCACCACATCCATTAGCTTCCTTAGCTTGTCCAAACCGTAAGTCCTTTCCCTTCTATCTCTCTTTTCTATAAGTGTAAAAATACGACTTTTTGGAACCCGACGGAAATCGGACAAACTGAATTCCGATTCGGTTTTTCTATAAATTTCCACTTGTCACCTAATACATATTATCTACTCATATTCATGTTGACTGTTAATCACTCATAAACCAATTTAATCAAACTTTTTCACATAAAATGATAAGTTCTTTGCAAAACCGTATTCCTTTCATAAAAATACCATGAAGTTCATTTTTCTTAGTTTAATTAATTCCCTCACTCCTAAATAGGTTTATCTTGATCACTAAACTTGTAGAACCCAATTTGAATGAAATTTCACACATAAAATGATAACGTTTTTAAATACCGTATTCTTACGCTATAATACCTTTAAGTTTAATATGTCATGTTTTACCTTTAAACTTCACCAAAACTTAAAATAAGTCTCGAGGTAATGACCTACCTCTACACACACTCAATATAACCCTAGTTGATAAATATCAAAACACAGAATACGAAATTACAGGACTTTTCACTAAAATACCCTAATCTTTATTTTAAAGCTTTAAGTTGTAAACTTTTCTAGATAAAATCTTTTAATAAAATGAAAACACGATTGGTCATGGACATCGATCGTTTATCTAAACTGTCTTGTGGTGACTAGACAAGTGTGTCTAAGGCTAGTGATTTTTAATTAGGCCCACGACTGTGGTTCCTTCCCACTTACCTGGCACTTACCTGGTCGCAATTGACGGTGAAGAGGCGATTTGAGGCTTCTAATGACTCATCATTTAGACCTTAGAAATAGGCTAGTTGGTTTAGGAAACCCTAATAACTAAAATACGGAAAACTGTACTCTTTTGCAAATAAATACCCCATATTTATAAAACCATTTTCCCAAATGAAAAGTATTTGTTAAACCTAAGCAAAGCGTCGTTACAACCCAATTTTGGGGAACCTGTTAGGGATAGTACGGTTCATCGTGCACCCGCAGGCTAGTAGTGCGAGATTCAGACCTCCGCAAGGAGCATTCGGTCTCGAAAGTTTCAAAATACGATATTTAGGGAAAATGAGATTTTTCTAAATAAAATATTTATATAAAATTATTCATGTGTTAATATATATATAATTATCATTTAAACATCTATTTTATCATAATATAAGTTTCCACAGTTTTTCTAAAAAATTACAAGATTAAAAGTTACACTAAAATACCATGAATTTCAGATAAAACAATTAATACTTTTATTAGGATATATTCACTAGAATAACACAAATAAAATTCACATTCATTATAAAAATAAAGACGATTATTAAATACTTGAGGTGTATTTTGAAAACTATACAAAAGTACTTTTTACATAAAAACCCCTCAAGTTTTACAAATTACAATAAGGCCCCTAGCTAATATTGAACTTCAAATTATCTTTCTTTTAGTCTGACTCGGGTTAGAGTCTGACTATTCCTGACTCGAATATGATTCAAGTCAATCTTTATTCTTTTTATATTCCAATACGATTTGAATACATGAAACCCTGAATCCAGTTAACAATATATTCTTTTGACTGAATCAAACCATGGATATTCATCCATTATCCTGATATTCCATTTACCTGATTATACAGTTGCAACATGTTTGCTGATATCATGGTTTTGGTCAGTCATCCAACTTACATATTCCAATACTACAATACTGTTAAAACACTACGGGGTTTAAGGGGTAGATTGGTACGGAAGATGTTAAAAGTGGCACGAAGTGGTCAGATTAAGACACCTAACCTGAATCCTATTGCTGTTGTACCGTGGCATAACGGTTCCTTGTACTTTCCTTTTGCCCTGATCTCTAGCATATAGAGATCCCCCTCGTATACACTGGCATTCTTCGGTACCAAGCTACAAACAACAGCGTTACACAATGTTCTATAATATTCAACAATATAATGCTTTAGAAAATACTGTTACTCTGTCATTCTCATTCTTCTTATTCTTTGGGACTTACCGAGCGACATGTTCGCTGATGACATTCTATTTCCTTCTTCTTTGAATGTCGTCAGGTGCGTTGGACCAAGCTGAGATCGAGCCCACCGGTGAAGATTTGGAGCAGTTCCAGGAAGATCCAGAGCTCTAGTTACTGTACCTTGTTCTTTCC